>CM035135.1:12941509-15341509 GCA_020205605.1 Panax ginseng | reverse complement strand
GTTGTAATCTTTATGTAGAATGTGAGATGTTGTAAACCCCAAACTTTTGAGTTATGTTAGAGGGTAGTATGTTAATGGTTGTCCCCATCTTTTGTGATATTAGGGGATAAGTTATGTCATTTATAGAAGTATCTTTGGAGATAATCATGTAATGTAACAATTTGGCATATGAATATAAATGATCTTGTTCTGAAATGTATTCAGAAATTTTAATCCTTTTATGGAGAATTGTTTAAGTAATGTAATTAGATAATAAAAAAAAATGGAAGTTTTATAATGTGGAAAATATCTTGCTGAGAACGTAGATTAAGCTGCTCCGGAAGAAGTCGGTTAATGATGAGAGAGGACAAGTAGATCCCATTCAGAGGCTTGTAGATTTGTTAGGGGAGGCTCTTAGGGAAAGAAATGAACAAGTACCACCCATTCCCCAAGTAGCTCCGGTAGCAAACTTCAAGGACTTTAAGAGTGTAGGACCTCGAATTCATGGGTACTACCGATCCTATCGTAAGCATAAGCGTGGATCAAGGAAATGGAGAAAGCCTTCGCCATTGCTCGTGTAATGGAAGACCGAGAAAACCGTGTTATTGCATATATGATGAGGGGTGAAGCAAACTACTTGGTGGGAAGAAAATCAACAAAGAGCGGGAGAAGGGACTATAACACAGGAAAGGTTTAAGACTCTGTTCTTGAGAATTACTTCTAGAAGAGCATGAAGAATAGGATGGAGGTAAAGTTTCTAGAACTAAAACAAGGGAGATGATAGTGGCACGATTATGCGGCCAAGTTCAATGAACTGCATGCGATTCGCAACACATCAAGTAGACACTAAAGAAAGGAAATCTCGATGCTTGAACTTGGACTAAAACCTTGGTTGTTCAACAAGGTGTCGATCCTTCAAATTGACTCTTCGCCACATTATTGGAGAAAGGCGATAATTCTTTGAGGAGGTAGCGAGGCATTGAGCCAATACAACAAGGAGAAGAAGAACAAGAATCTTTGGAGGAGAGACTTCGTGGAGGAGTACTTGGTGGAAGTTATTTGGGAAAGAGGAAATGGGATAACCGCAACAACGACAACAACACCAACCACGAGACATCAACTAGATCGAGAGAAAATTATCAAGGAGGATTTAAGAAAAGAAGCGAAGCTTGCTCGAAATATGGGAAAAACCATCAAGGGAATCTTTGGAAGGGGTAATGACGTCTACTTCTGGCTATGCCAAGAAGGGCACATTTCACTAATTGCCAGAAATAGAAAAGGAGCAAGAGGATGTTTCAGCGTGTGGCTCATTGAGCATCAAATCAAGGATTGCCCAAAGAAAGGGAGCAATGGAGGAAGCGGCCAGCGAGGGAGGGCGACAAAGTGATGATCGGCGGACCAGCGCAATCAACCAGGCCATTGCCAGAACCTTTAACATGGTATCCAAGGCGAAGTGAATGAAAGGGGCGTGGTGTGGTATTCTCCCAATCAATAATATAAATGCCTATGTATTATTTGATTGGTGCTACCTATTCCTTTATAATATAAGAAGAATTTGCTAATCGACTAAACATACCTCCACGAACATTTAGAAAATTCATTGAACGTAGAGATTGCGAATAAAGGAAGTAATTCCCATAGAGTTTGTCTACCAAAGCTGTTGTGCAAACATTAGAGGTCACGAACTAAGCGTAGACTTAATTCCGATTAAACTGGGAGAGTTTGATGTGATATTAGGAATGGATTGGTTATCGCCATACGCTGCGATAATCGATTGTCGAGAAGAAAGTGTGAACCTTCGGACCTCAAATCGGTCTAAGGTAGTGTTTATGGTAGCTCATCGCTCAAGCAATCGTGTTGCCTTACGATGATCTTGCAAGAAATTGTTAAAGAAAGGATGTGTAGGTTATTTAGCCTATATAGTGGACATTCATCAAAGAGAATAGAAATGAAAGATATATTAGTGGTAAAAGATTTCCAAGGCGTGTTTCCAAGCAGGCTATGCGGCCTTCCGCATGAAACGGAGAAATTGAATTCATAATAGACTTAGCAGGGAACGCACCAATTTGAAAGCCCCATATCGTATGGCGCCGGTAGAAATGAAGAATTGATGATTCAATTGCAAGAGTTACTAGATAAGGGTTACATTCGGACCAAGTGTGTCTCCTTGGGGAGCACCGGTGTTGTTTGTAAAGAAAAGGATGGATCGATGAGGCTCTGTATCGATTATCGGGAGTTGAACCGAGTGACAATTAAGAATAAATATCCATTGCCAAGGATAGATGACCTTTTCGATGTTGAAGGGGGGCGAAGTGTTTTCAAGATAGATTCTGAGCAGGTTATCATCGGTTGAAAGTCGAGAGGAGGACATACCAAAAGGCGGCGTTTTGAACTCATTACGGACATTCTGAATTATTAGTGATGTCATTTGGGTTAACCAATGCTCGGATAGCATTCATGGACTTGATGAACCGGGTTTGAAGCCATACTTAGATAAATTAAGTAGTAGTATTTATCGATGACATTTTGATTTATTCAAAAGGCGAAGGAAGAAAACCTTAGAACACTAGAAGATGGTATTGGAAGCATTGAGAAGGGAAAAGATGTCGCTAAAATTTTCAAAATGTGAATTTTGGATGGAAAGGGTCCGATTTCTAGGACACGTGATAGATCAAAATGGAATTTCCTTGGATCCTGCAAAAGGTGGAAGCGTTAAATGGCTGAGGAGCAGTAGAAGGCATGATGAAGTTAGGAGTTTCTTAGGTTTAGCGGGTACTATCGAAGATTTATCCAAGATTTTTCTAAGATAGCAACCCGTGACCAATCTAACAAGGAAGAAAGAGAAGTTCGTGTGACGGAGAAATCGAGGAGAGTTTCAAAGAATTTAAGAGGAGGTTGAGTGAGGCGCTGTATTATTATTATTGCGGATGATCTTGGAGGATTTGTGGTGTATAGTGATGCATCGCATAGAGGACTTGGTTGTGTGCTAATGCAACATGGCAAGGTCATTGCATATGCCCTCTGACAGTTGAAAGATTTCGAAAAAGCGATACCTACCCATGACTTGGAGTTAGCGGTGGTAGTCTTTGCATTGAAGATTTGGAGGCATTATTTGTATGGAGAAAATGTGAGATATATACGGATCACAAAATGAAATATATCTTCACACTGAAGGAGTTGAACATCGACAAAGAAGATGGTTGGAACTAATCAAAGATTACATTTGTGAAATTCTTTATCACCGGGAAAATCAAGCGTTGTGGCCAAGCTTTGAGTAGAAATGGAAGGAGAAGTTATTCAAATTGATAACTCAAGAAGAATTAATAAGAGAAATGGAAAGGTTGGAAATAGAGGTGGAGAAAACAAGAGAAGCGGAAGGAAGATTTCTCATGATGAGAGCTCACCCAAGCGTTATTGGATAGAATAAAGGAAGCACAAGAGAAAGATGAAGAATGTGAGAAGATAAAGAAGAGAATAGTAGAAGATAAGGAAGAAAGGTTCAAAGTAGATAAGGATGGTATATTGAGATTTGAGGAATTAGAGTATGGGTGCGGTATGTAATCGAACTAAGAGAGGAAATCTATCTGAAGCACACAATATGACGTATTAGGTACATCCGGAGGCACAAAAATGTCTGGGATCTTGACACCATTTTGGTGGCCTAATTTGAAAAGAGAGGTTGCGAGAAGTGTGTTAGCGGATGTCTTACTTGTCAAAAAGTCAAAGCGAGAACACACGAGGCCAAGTGGAAATACTTCAACCATTGGAAATTCGAATGGAAATGGGAGCACATTACGATGGATTTCTTGGTTGGACTTAGGTTACGGAAAGAGTTATGATGCCATTTGGGTTATTGTGGGCCAGAACTAACAAAAGGCGACTCACTTTCTACCCATCAAGATTCGATTCAATTTGAACCAATTAGCAAATTTGTATGTAAAAGAAATCGTATCGCGACATGGAGTCTTGGGTGTCGATTGTCTCCGTCGAGATCCGCGTTTTCGTCAAAATTCTAGAAAAGTTTGCGAGGAGCGAATGGGAACTCAATTGAGATTGAGTCACGCCTATCACCCTCAAAGTGGCGAGGCGAGTGAAGCGAACCATACAAGCGTTGGAGGACATGCTTAGAGCTTGCGTGATGGACTTGAGGAAATTGGGACGACCATTTACCATTAGTAGAATTAAACACAATAATAGCTATCATGTGAGAATATCGGTATCACGCCATATGAAGCTCTTTACGGGAGAAAGTGCGAGAACGCCATTATGTTGGGATGAAGTGGGAGAACGACGATTGTTGGGACGAAATTAGTCCGTGAAGCTACCGGCGATGGTAGCAACAATAAGGGGCAAATTGGTAGCGACTCAAGATCGCCAAAGAAGTATCTTGAGCTTACATCGTCGAGGCAAGAGACTTTGAAGTCGGTAGTTTCGTGTTTGTGAAGGTATCTCCTTGGAAGGAAAGATCGATTCGGAAAGAAAGGAAAATTGAGTCCAGGGTTCATAGGGCCATTCGAGATATTGAAATGAGTGGGTGAAGTGGCATATAAGGTTGCTTTGCCACCAATGGAACACATCCACAGCGTGTTTCACATTTCGTCTCTACGTCAAGTACAAGTCTGACTATAAACACGTGATTTCCTATGAGCCCATTCAAGTAGAAAAAAATCTGGCATATGAAGAAATTCCTATTCAGATAATAGATAAGAAAGAACAAATGCTAAGAAACAAAGTTATATCTTCTGTTAAGGTTGTTTGGCGAAACCACGATGTCGAAGAGGCCACATGGGAATTAGAAGCTAGGATGTGGAGAGACTATCCCCATCTTTTTGTGTAACCTTGTACCAATTCCGAGGACGGAATTTTTATAAGGGGGAGAGGATGTAATAACCGTAAATTTTATGATTTAATATTAATATTATTATTAAATAGAGCCGGTGAATTATTTATTTTATAAATGCTTACGTGGCATGAGGGGAGTAACTCAATTGAATTAAAATTGAACTGTTGAGGATCGATAAGATAGGTTCATGAAATGTCTTGTGTGACACAATGATGGACTTAGTGAAGGATGATTAAGTATTTGCATATTTAAAGTCCAAATAATAAATTGGGAGTCTAGCCCGATAAGTTAATTGATGGACTTTTGAGTTAATAATAAACTTGGGATATTTAGAATCAATTAGGAATCAACAAAATAGTTAGCGAGAGTACAAGTATTGGTTAAATTAAAATGTGGCGTGGGGGCGGTGGGCACGTAAGCTAGCCCCTTGTCTATGTCTCGAGATCTACCCTCTTGTCCCCAAATTAGGGTCACCAAGTACAAAGAATAGTAGCCTAAACTCTCTTTATGAAAACTTTCAAGCTGCTAATCCTAGGCATGCATGGCTAGCTAAGTGGTTAGTATGGAGTGGTTGAACAACTCCTTAAGTAACCATTGTTCATTTCTATTGCACCATGAATCCCAACATTGGGGTAAAAAGCAAGTGTCTAGTCCATGTTTTCTCTTTAAATACAAGCCACCATGAGGCGATCTGTTTTAGTGATAAGGGTGTTGGAGAAATCGAGTAAAGAATTCTTAGTTTCTAAGCATTACCAAATCAGTGTGTGAGATATCAAGGTTAAAGCTCGAGAAGGAATAATTTCTACTCCGTTCTTAACTTGAGTCTTGTTGATTCTCGGTTTTTCAAATTAATAGGTCAAGTATGATGAATTAGCATGATATAGGGTGTTTAGAAAGTTTACCTTCGTGCCATGAATACGTTAAAAAATTGTCTGGAATCAAGTTGTGGCTACTCTGCAAAATAGAGCATGTTCACTTTATACGAAATCCATGGGGTGCTGGTACATTTGCCGTGCTTAGGAACCAGCCTGATGGGTTCGGTCATGTTAGACCATGTATTATGAAATTCCCTTAGGTTGTATGCATATAGTGAAGTCATAATTAAATTAACCCAATGAACTTAAACTTTGTCAAAATAGTGTAAACCGAAGTCTCTGAAGGAGCTGGCTTTGGACAGAGCGTGATGTCTTCAGACAAAGCGTGATGTCTTCGGATAAAGCGTGGTGTCTTCGGACAAAGCGTGATGTCTTCGGACAGAGCGTGATGTCTTCGAACAAAGCGTGATGTCTTCAGACAAAGTGCGATGTCTTCGGACAAAGCGCGATGTCTTCGAACGAAGCATGTTGTCTTCGGACAAGTCATAATATCTTCGGACATGGCGAGATGTCCTGGGACTCGGAGACAACATCATAACTTGATATAAGGATGGATTAATAAATACTCCTATACGGCTATATACTATTATTACACGAATAAGTTCTAAGTAGAGAATTTTACTAACTTCGGGAAAATAATGCTTGCAAACATGCGTAGAAAAAGGTCGGTGGGATTAATAGACATTATGGTCTACTTAAAGCAATGAACCTCTTAGAACTTCGAGGAAGAAAGATTATGAATAAACTAGCAGTGGTCAATAGTATGAGCATGTTAGTGTACAGTTATGAGTTTTGATGGGTACAACAGATAGAAAGAAAAAGGTGTTATGTGTACATGTTGTTGATATATATATCAAGTGTGTTTGGCTAATGAATACCTATACTTACATGAATAGGACAAACATAGTTCGTTGAGGTGATTTTATTTTAGTAGTATTAGTAAAGGAAGTTTCAGCGCTAAAGGCAAGTTTCTATCCTAAAAACTTGTTACTTTTATCATGCAAGTTTCTATCCATAACTTATTATTATTGTGTTGCAAGTTCCCTAACTTCACTCAAATTTACATTGAGCAAGTGTCAAGAACACTATTATTATTGTGTTGCAAGTTCCTTAATTCTTCACACACTTGTATACATTGAATTGTTGTCATATCAATCATATTTTATCAAGCAAATATCCGCTTTCTATTCAAAATCAATTGTATACCTTGGCGTTGTTGTAAGCATTGGACTATCGTTCCTAAATGCATGATGAAAAAAAGCATCTAAGCCTCTTGATTAAATTTAGACTATTATTATGTGTTAAAGAGTTATCCAAACCAATTGACTTGGTGCGGACTATATCGTAAATCTCTTGAGATGAACAACCCTCATAGAAGGGAAATTATATATTGTCGTGGAGGCAAGCGATGCATATGAGTATGATTAAATGTTATGCATAACATATAAGGTACTTTAATTTGATCACTGTTGTACTCGTTGATATTGGATTCTGAGTGTAATCATTAATTCTAGTAAGAGTTCTTGGTCCTTAGTATTTGCTCGATTACTCAATTATGTTGAACCTCGAAATGGATAAATCACGAGATTTTGTTGATATCCTTGAGTCCATAACGACACCTATTGAATACTCTTGGTATTCTTGATATCCTTGAACTATCAATTATTATTATACCCTTGAAAGATTCAAATGCTATAAGCGCTGCTTGTTCTTAGCTATATTACTTCTTTGGGCAAACTTGTTGCTCATTCTTGCTTCCTAAAACATTACTGATTAAAAAGAGCAAAGCGGTACTTGAGGAAAGGACAAAGGGAAAGGGAAAAGGCTGACAGAATAACTTAGTCCTTAAGACTAGAAGTATTATTATTATTATGATCGTTATAATGTATTCAAGAATGATTAAGCTATGTTAAGCTAATCACAGAATTGTTGTAGTAATGGATTACGGTACCTTGGGACGTGAATATTTATATTATATCAATGTAAATTATTCTATTATTTCCGTTGTTAATGATTTTGTAAGATATTCATAGTAGCACGTGATGCACCGAATTCGAGATATGGTTGTCTGAATTTTGGGGGCGTCACAAATTATCCATGCACTACGGGCCAAAGATAATCGTGTTTTCATCAGCATGTCTGATTATGCCATAAAACAATTCATCTTTGCACCCTTGGTCAAGAGAATCCATAGCCATAATCATACCAAAATTATCCATCAATGCATTACGGGACCCAATGAGGACTTTTTCCACATCATTTGTAACATTACGGTCATGATTATCTGAGAATAATCACGGTCATAATCATACCAAGTCCATCTATGCACTCTGAAATACAGATTACTTTCAACATAATATAAACATGAGGATGATGGCAATGGCATAATAATTCAATAAAAAAAGTTCAAGAATTAATTTATCCAAGAACCAATAACGTCCAAATTGTCAACATGATACTTCTTTATAGAGTAAAATTGAAGAATGCTCAGAAGAATATTTCCATGAAAAGATACTGGATGAAGCGCAAATATCAAGGATATTCCACTAATTTCATGGAGTATAGAAGCTAAAACTTTAACCAACTGAGTATAATAGAATATATGAAACTACAAATAGATTTTCACCGCCATGCGGTAATCCACTTAGACAGATCATTTCCACAATTTAATAAGGAATGAATACAAAAGATCATTCACCATGCATGTGATAATCCACATAGGCAGGTTATTCCAACAGAATAATAAAGAATTGAATAACAGAAGAAATAACCATGCATGCGATAGACTACACAAACAGGTTATTCCAATAGAATAATAAATAATGGAACCAGGTCAGGCGTAATACGCACCGATAGGATATTCCAACAGAATAATAAAGAATGGAATAACAGAAGAATTTCACCATGTATGCGGTACTTCGCATAAACAGGTTATTCCAAAATAATAATAAAGAATGGAATAACAGAAGAATTTCACCATGTATGCAGTACTTCGCATAAACAGGTTATTCCAAAATAATAATAAATAATGGAATAACATCTCTTACGAGTATTGAAAGAAAATAATTTTCTTCATGAATACGAAAGAATAATACCCCTTACAGGTATAACAAATAATATCCCTTACCTTAGAAAGAAGAGTATTCTGACTGGTAGGGCGAGGATATTCTTGAAGAAAACTTATATTGTTTTCTATGTTCAAAGCTTCTTAAACTCTAAAGAAATACGCTCAAGGTTATAGAAGAAGAATTCTCTCTATAGTTTCTCTCTCTAGAGTTTCAGTGAATTCGTAAAAAATTATGAAGGAATGAGCTTCTATTTATAGGATAATGGACTGAATAGTAACTAATTTATGAATGGTCCAGATTGATTTACTTTTAATCGGATGGTCCATATTTATTTAATAAAATATTCTAATAAAACAAAATCTTTTAAATAAAATATAACATATTCTATTTATAATCTAATAAAACGAATAACTTTATAAAAGTATTACATTTTATATAAAAAGATTTTACTATCTGCAGACACTATGCAACACTATGCATAATAAAATATAATATATTCTATTATAATCTAATAAAATAAATAACTTTATAAAAGTATTTTGTTTTTATAAAAGATTTTACTATACTAAAATACTATGCATAATAGAATATAATATATTCTATTTATAGTCTAATAAAACGAATAACTTTATAAAAGTATTGTGTTTTATATAAAAAGCTTTTCTATTTTATTACATTAATAATACTAATAAAACAAAACTCATCATCATTATTATAATTCACACTATTAATCGACCAGGTAATTCCCACGAAAGTGGGGGCTTTCCAATAAGGATTTCTCCCTATTGGCGCACAATAAGGTACCAAACCTCTCCTTGGCAGAACTTCTAGACATCGTTAATATTGCAAATAATAATATTAATAACTTTGTTATCTCAATTATTGATTTAATAATATATAAAATATTGACAATAATTGAATCAAATAACGTGAGATACTATGCAGCAATTACTGTAGCAATAATTAAACAAAACTGAGTGACTTCTCACATAAGCATCAATAATCAATATCATATACTACTAGGCAACCACGCGTATTACTGTACTTTTAACACCTGGTGTTTCAACAGTTAACGGTAAAACTTCTGCCATTATTTTCATAAAATAGTTTTGTCGTTTTCTCAATCCGATAATAATTCCGTTCTGGGGTCCACCAATGATTGTGCCATTGTACGAATATTCCCTATTAAAATGAATATTCCCCGACCAATCGAATATTATATAACAACTTGCGTACTTTGCAAAATTTATAAATATTACCCACAACTATAATATTATATCAAATTCATTCCATAATAAAAAAAAATATTTTGAGAAAATTAAATCTTTATTTGTAAAATCTGGGGTCTCACAGTCCTCGTTCCGGATCATCTTGAATCGCCTTAATCGGAGTTCGTATGAAAAAGTTATGGCCGTTTTACCAAACTAGGTCAAAGCATCCTGATTTAGCGAGACATGGGCTGTCAAGCCGCACCCCTTTGCCATGGCATACGCGACTTACAGGCGCCCATCTTGTGCTTCGTGAGTCGTCTACCGCCCAAACCCATACTGAAATAATTTTGTAAATGTACAAACTTCAAATCTTCATAACTTCTTCATTTTATGTCGGAATTAGTTGGTTTTCGATTCTATGAACTCGTGAAACACTGAACTACTCATCTACAGAGTAATTTTAACATTTAAAAAACTTTAACAAATCAATTTAAGGGTTCCAATTCAATGTTCATGTTTTTGGAAAGTTTAGCAAATTCATTCCCCACGAATTCGTTTCTCAACCAAATTGGTTCGTTCAAGTTTTGTTGTTTTCGTTTCTTAACATATTATTACAATTCAACTTCAATTCACATATTCCAACACATATAAGGCATGAAATTTGGTACTTAAACAAGCCATATTATAGGAACATATCACTGCTATATAATTTTCTCCATACAAACCCAAATTTCATGTATTTGAACACCAACATAGACTTATAAAGGATAACTAACATATTTAGCAAGAGAATACATATATAACAACATTTTCTACAACAATTCAACCAAAAATCCAATACCCAGTGAATAGAAAATTATAAAAAACAACTACTAGAATTAGGGGTAGATTACCTTGATTGAATGCTAGCAAAAGATAGTGTTAGGGCTAGAAATTCTCCTTCTTCCTCTTGCCAACCACCAAGAACTCAGTGTTTTTTTTTTCTCTCTTCTCTCTCAACTCTGCTCTATAGCTTTAGGAGAAAATAAACGCCAAAGAAAAGCGTGATATGGCTTAACTCTCCCACGTATTTATCCGTTAAAGAAAACAAAAGATGTCAGTTGAAAAAAGCCAAAGGCCACAAGGCCTTGTTTGGCTACCCCCCCTATTTCCCAAACTAAATTATTTTAATATTATTATATTATATAGTTTCATGTCGCACCATTAGTTGATCAATTTAAATAACTTAGTTTAGTTAATTTATATAACAACAATAAAATTCTTATTATCATTATACCTTATAATTAATAAGTAATTATATATCTAATTTAATTAATAAATTAGAAACATCACTTTATTTAATTTACTCATTTAATATTAAACAATTCACTTAATTTAATTATCTTCCTAAATATTAAGCAATTGATTTAATTTAATTATTTCTTTAAATTAAATCCTTCAAATAAAATTATCAATACTCAATTTAATTAACATTAATCAATTAAGTTACTAAATTAATTCACCATAAATTTATCAACCATTTATTTATCTCAATAAATAAATAAATTTAAAATATTTATTTAATTCAATAAATATTTAAAATTAATTACTAAATTCATTTAATTCCTTCAATACTTAACTTAGCTATTAAACCTCATTTTCCCAATATATGAATATATATTCCTCTTCACACCAGATCATATATTTCAAAATATATAGCACGTGTATATACATACTCAAACTCAAAACATCACATAATAAGGATTTTAATTATTAAATTATTATTTTAATAATTTATAAAAATTCAGGTTGTCACATTAATGATATATATATAGGTCGTTTGAGGAGCGATTAGATAACATTCCGGTAAATCACGTAAAAGGCAAGTTTCTTAACTTACTCTAATGTTGTAACACATGGGCTTCAGAAAATAAAATAATTTTTATTAAATTAATGGGTGGGACCCACTTTTGGTAGGTGTTGAACACATGGGCTGCTATTTTCTTCTAATTTGGCTGGCTTGGTTGGTGGAGGCATGCGTAGGAAATTTGAAAATTAATAATATTATTTTATTATTTTAGTCTCCTTTGGCGTTAACATTTTTTCCTATAAATAGAGGGCTAAGTTAGAATTGAAAATCACACCGTAAACTAAGTTTTCTCTTTCTCTCTCTAAATTATCGGCGTATTCTTGTGAGTATACTTTGAGTGTTGCTATCTCATGCGGGTTTACATCAAAGACTATCTGAAATTCGATCGAAATACGGTTATTTTGAGGTAAGGGTATTATTTTCTTCATAAATGATATTTTTTTTCTTCAATATCATTATTAGAAGTATTGGTGAATTTTTTATCAAATTTGGAACTTGTTGTGTAAGGGTTACTATTCACGTATCGGCACTATTCACGTATCTGACACTATTCACGAATCGGCACTATTCAATAGAAAAATAAAAAAATTTCTTTTGTCCAAAATATCTATTACGGATACTAGCTTTGATTGTATCCATGTTTTGATCATTCTTGAATTTTACACCAATATGATTATTTTCAAGTATTTTTGGACATGGGTAAAATAAAATACGAATCCTTAATCCTTGTCATTTTGTTTCCTTTGGATTCTTTTTTTTAAAAATATTTTCATCATCCTCGGTCCTAAATGGTGATATAAATGAATATCTTTGGCTGTAGTGCAAAGATGAGCAGTGTTGAGATGAACATGACCAACCGGTGGTGATACAAATGAATATCCTTGGCACCTGTAGTGCAAAGATGATTAAAGATGTATATTGATTGTTATTATTGAGGATAAACTATTGATGATGGACTTTTAAACCTTAGAAGGCGGTAGAATTCTTTCTCTACGTGACTCTTCTAATGGATTATTGCCATTGCATTTGTTGATCTAAAACTTGTTGTCTATTGTATTCTATTAGATTTTTCCTGTTGAAGACTAACGATAATTTGTTGTATATTATCTTAGTCATAATATTCTTTCTTGGGCTAGTTAGAGCTCACCCTTTTCCTTTTGTTCCATTTTTCTTCTCGGAGGTGAGAACATAGCGAGGATCGATCCAATGGGTATGGAGTGATGGTTCTAGGAAGATGTTTTATTTGTCCTCACTATTTACGTAAAATAGTGTATGAATAATTAATGAGGACTTATTTGGGTGTGTATATTGTCTAGAAGACAATATTTGTATTCAAACTCACAGTTGTATTGTCGTATTCTACACGACATACGTATTATCAAAGTTGTAGTTTACTTTCTATACCATGTATTTTGGCGACTCGAATGGGTGTTGTATACCTATTTTGGGGGCGTCACGATTGGTTTGAGCTTAGGATATGATCTCGGTGGAGATGGGGAATAGAACTAGAAGGGAGAGATGAGTAAACCCTTCGCTAGTGTGTCTACCTAAGCTTATTTGTTGGTCGGTCATAATATAGGATATTATGTGATATGTTAATTTGTTTAATTAACCCTTGTTTTATAAGCGATATTTAAGAATGGGCTGCTGAGAGAGCGTTAACAATAGAGTTTATGAAACCGTGGAGACGCCAGGTACTCACCAACGAGGAGAAGCGTCTGCGGTGGCAATGTTCCTCTGTGAACAACGCCTTTGAGCAAATGATGAGCGATGGGATGTTTAGAAGCTTTTTGCAGTTCATGCAAAATCGAGACGAGGAGACTTCGTGTACAAAATACTGGGAGGAAATGATAATGCTTGTCACGGTTTGTCTCTACCAAACAATTCAAAGAGTTGGGACCACTGATTTCCATGGAAGCCGGATCCGATCAAGGCAGAAACGTGGGTCAAGCAAATTACCAAGATATTCGATGTCTTGGGGTGCATGGAGGAACAGAAGGTTCCATTCGCCACCTTTATGTTTCGTGGTGAAGCAGATTACTGGTGGGAATCTGTGAAGCGTACCCAGCCAGATGCACTTAACATGTCTTGGGAAAGATTTCAGAAACTGTTCAATGACAAGTACTTTCCGAAAGTATTCGTCATATGAAGGAGGTAGAGTTTATTAGACTTCGAGCGAGAACAACATGCGGTGTCTCGATGCGAGGCAAGGTTTGCGAGAATTATCGAGGTTTGCACCTCATTTGGTGGAGAATGAGGAGCGAATGGCAGCGTATGTTTTCGAGAAGTCTAAAACCGAGATTCGTCAATACCTTATCTCTCATAAATTTTCTACGTATTCGGATGTTGTCAATGAGGCTCGATTATTAGAAGCGAGATAGTGAGTATACTCAACCGGGGACCCACAATCGGTAGTAGTCATGAGCGATGATAACGGTGAGGAGGAAAGAATACGGACAAAGGTGGTAACCACTCGGTGGTAATCGTGGACATGATAATAAGAGAGGTGACTCAAGTGGAAATTTGAAAAGAGAAGATTCAACAATGGCGGGGAAGATATCAACTGGCGACACCGGCACCCAACAACAAATGCTAGGGGAGGAAGCAACGGCCAGGTTAGATGTTACAAATGTGGGAAGGAGGGACATATCATTAAAACATCCCACAACAATCCAAGGTATGTTATTTGTGGAAAGGAAGGCCACATCGCTCGAGATTGTAGTATAAGCGAAACCAAGTTCGTTGAGTGGTGATTCCAAAGTACATCCGGATAAGTCGAAATCGATTCTGGAAGAGCTTTTGTCGTGGATCAAAAGCGTGAGGAACGAGCGAGGTGATCACAGGTAAGCTAATCTTGAATTCTTGCGAAGTTTATACCTTACTGAATCTAGGTTCTACCCATTCTTTTATCTCTCCTGCTTGTGCTCAGCGTTTAAACTTGACTCAGGAGAAATTAGATTTTGATTTATCTGTTGAAACTCTCGATTGGGTGAAACCTTCGTTACATCTACAGGTTTATAAATCTTGCATGATCCAAGTTGGCACTATCACATTACCTGTTGATCTTATCTCTTTAAAGATACTTGCTTTTGATGTGATTTTAGGAATTGATTGGTTAACCACTCATCATGCCAAAATTGATTGTTTTCGTAAGGTTGTTAGTTTTCATATTCTAACCAACTTTGTCATAATGCAATTCAAACCACTAAACCACTAAAATGGAGTCATTTGTCATATCAAGCCACAAAGCTATTCGTTTATTAAAAATGGATGTCAAGCTTTCTTAGCCCATGTTATGGATTTGAATAAAGACAAGTCGATTTGAATAATATTTACGTGGTTAGAGAATTTCACGATGTATTTCTGAAGAGCTTCTAGGTCTACCCCCGAGCGTGATGTTGAATTCTTTATTGACCTTGAACGGGTATAAAGCCCATTTCTAAAACCCCATATCGAATGGCTCTATTAAACTTGAGGAGTTAAAGTCCAACTCTGTGGAGTTATTAGACGCCGGTTTCATTCGTCTAATACGTTTCCTTGGGGTGTTCCTATTTTATTAAGTAAAGAAGAAAGGCGGGAGTATGCGACTTTGTATTGACTATCGAGAATTGAACCATGTCACCATCAAGAATAGGTATCCATTTACCTCGTATTGATGACTGTTCGACCGATTACAAGGAAGCTTGATTCTTTTCAAAGATCGATCTTCGATTACGGATATCATCACTAAAGATTAAAAGCGAGGATATTCCAAAGGCGGCATTCGAGGACTCGTCTGGGCATTATGAATTCTTGGTCATGTCTTTTGGATTTACTAATGCTCTGTTTTGCTTTCATGGATATGATGAACCGTGTATTTAAGGAATATTTGGATCAGTTCGTTTGTTGTCTTTATTTATGACATCCTCATCTATTCCAAAAGCCGTGAAGATCATGAGCACCATTTGAAGTTGGTACTTATAAAGACTTCGTGAACACAAGCTTTATGCCAAGTGAAGAAATCTGAAGTTCGGCTTGAGGAAGTAGCATTCCTTAGGCACGTGGTGTCAAAACAAGGAGTATCTGTTGACCCTGGCGAAGATTGAAGCAATACAAAGTTGGGAACAATAGAAGTCGGTGACCAAAGTCACGCTGCGACTTTACGGGCTTAATTTGGTTATTATCGGAGATTTGTGGAAGGATTTTCTCGAATCGCTACTCAGATTAACTCGGTGACTCGGAAGGATGCAAAATTCTTATGGAAGCGAGGAATGCGAGAAGAGCTTCCAAGAGCTCAAGAGGAGACTCATTTCGGCACTGATTCGACAATACCATCCGGTTCGGATGGATTTTTTTATCTCTGACGATGCTTGGCGAGGGTTAGGATGTGTTCTCATGCAACATGGGAAAGTCATAGCCTATGCCTCCACGACAACTCAAAGAATATGAGAGGAATTATCCTACTCATGATGCGGAGTTAGCGGTGATCGTGTTTGCGTTGAAGATATGGAGACACTACTGCATGCGGGGAGAAAGTAGAGATTTATACGGATCATAAAAGCCTCAAATATTTCTTCACCCAAAAAGAACTCAACATGCGGCAACGACGTTGGGTTGGGCTGTTAAAAGATTATGATCACACTATTCAATATCATCACGAAAAAGCGAGCGTAATGGTGACGCATTAAGTAGAAGATCATATGCAAGTACAAGTACGATATTGTCAACGAAGGCCCATTTTGTATGACTTGCAAAGGATGGAGGTAGAATTAAAGACTCGAGGACCCACATAATGATGGCGAATATACAAGTAGACCGACTTTAATCGATAAAGTTAAAAGTCGCCAGAGCTACGGACAGAAACAATGATGCGTATGAAGAAGAAAGTGCAAGAAGGAGCTATTAGGAAGCAAGAATTGATGAGGAAGGAATACTTGAGTCAATTCTGACTTTGCGTTCCTAACGATTACGACTGAAGCATAAAATCATGATGGAGGCACACAACACCCGTTTGCAATACATCACAGGAGTACCAAAATGTATCATGATATTCGAGCATATATTTTGGTGGAACAATATGAAGAGAGATTGTGGAGTTTATCTCAAGATGTTTAACTTTGTCAGCGTGTAAAGGCGGAGCATCAAGTGCCAAAAGGTCCATTGCAACCACTTGAGATTCCGGAATGGAAATGGGAACACATTACTATGGATTTTGTTACGAGGTCTTCCCAAAGTTTCTCAAAGGCGTAGATGCAATTTGGGTTATTGTTGATAGATTAACCAAGTCGCCCATTTTCTTACTATACATCTGAGACTTATCCCTTGAGCGTCTTTTCTCGTATATGCGTGAATGAGATTATACGATTGCATGGCATGCAGTATCCATAGTTTCGGATCGTGACCCTAGATTCACTTCAAGATTTTTGGGTTAAGCTTGAAAGCTATGAGCGCGGATTTACGATTCGATTCGACATACAATCCTCAAAGCAGACGGACAATCGAGAGAGGACTATTCAAACCCTTGAAGATCTATTAAGACTCGTGTCCTAGATTTCAAAGGAAGTTGGGATAAGTACCTACCTTTGGTGGAATTCTCCTACAACAATAGTTATCAAGCAAGTATAGGCATGGCTCCATTTGAGGCGTTATATGGGCCGAAAATGTCGATTCTCGATATCTTTGGGGACGAGGTGGGAGAAGCAACATTGTTGGGACCGAAAATTAGTATGCATGACTACGAGAAAAGATCCAAATGATTCGACAGCGTATTCAAACTTCACAAGATCGACAAAAGAGTTATCTTTGATCTTCATAGAAAGGGCGTGGAGTTTAATATTGGAGATCATGTATTATTACGTATTGCTCCATGGAAAAGAGTTACAAGATTTGGGAAAAGAGAAAGCTCAATCCAAGGTTTGTTGGTCCATTTGAGATTCTTGACCGAATAGGGAAGCGTAGCCTATAGACTCGCGTTACCTCAAGTATGTCTCATGTTCACAATGTATTCCACATATCTATGCTTCGTAAATATGTGAAAGACCGAACCACATTATTGCATTAGAACCGGGCGAGATAGTGAAGATTTAACCTCGAGGAGATACTGTTGAGATTTTGGATAGGAAGGAAGAGCATGTCTTACATACGAAGGTTATACCACAAGTTAAGGTTTTGTGGAGAAACCATGCAATTGAGGAAATGACATGGGAGTTGGAATCGGAGATGAAAGCGAGGTACCCTCACCTTTTCGATATACCGAATGCGTCACGTCAATTTAGAGGACGAAATTTCATAAGGAGGGAGGTTGTAAGACCCCAACTTATTATAAATAAAATTGAATTTTCCTTTATTCATTATTCTAAATTAATAAGGGTTAATTTGATATAATTCTTTGGTTATGGGTAAAATGTGCAAAGTTTACAAAATAAGCAAGTGGTTATAAAATATTCATTATTATTAGGAGAATATTAGTTTGGTCGTGGAATATTCTTTTTGTGTAGAATCTTAAATGCGGCCAGTAGCGATCATTAGTGGGCCCCATATGCGAAAAAGCGGTTGGATGAAGGAAAGCGATAAAGATTGAGTTTTATAAATAACGACGTAAATTATTCCGAATTAACCTTTGTGGGGTTACGGTGGTTAAAATCTGATGTCTGGCGTGGTTGCATAGTAGTACACGGTATTACCGCAGTATTATTGAATTATTGATCTTACGTGAAGAAGGCACTACTCAATAATTATTCTGATAATTCTTATTCGATATTATATTTTATTGATTCAATAATTGTTGCGTTGATATTTTGTATTCTTTGTTGTTTCAATAATTGTCATTACACATTATTTTCCATTATCAAATCAATAATTCATATTATTTGAATAATATTAGCAGATAACATTATTGGCAATGTCTAGAAAGTTACATCTAAGGAGAGGTTTGGTCACCTAATTGCTGCGCAGGAAGGAGAAATCCTTATTGAAAGCCCCTCTTTCTGAGAGCGGCTGATTGTCGATCTTGTGATTACGTAATATTATTTTAAATAAGTAATTATTGATTATTATGATAAAGAAAATATTTATTTTATGTGGATATAGATGGAGAAAATTTTTAATGTGACAATTGTTGAAAATTAATATTTTATCTTTTACGATAAAATAATTCATTTAAATATATTATTTTAATAATATATTAGCGGTGATATTTTTATAATGAATATGGGATATATGAGTATATGAGGAGGTAGAGTATTTTGTGGCATTAAATGTTTAACATATGTTTTGTATGTTAAATTGGACACAATTCTTGATGAAAATTGATTATAGATCGTAAAATCGCTTGGTTTGTGGATTTTGGTCAATTTTTGTTTGGAATTTGGAAAATTTTTTTCTACGCAAAGTTGTAGAGAATGGAATTTCCCATGGAAAGGCGCTTGAGTTTTGAATTTTTACGATAAGCAAGAGCTATTTTCACAATTGTTGAAGTTTGAGAAAATAAAATGATTTTATTAAATTAATGGGTGGGACCCACTTTTGGTAGGTGTTGAACACATGGGCTGCTATTTTCTTCTAATTTGGCTGGCTTGGTTGGTGGAGGCATGCGTAGGAAATTTGAAAATTAATAATATTATTTTATTATTTTAGTCTCCTTTATGTTTTCTAACATTTTCCTATAAATAGAGGCTAAGTTAGAATTGAAAATCACCGAAACTAAGTTTTCTCTCTTTCTCTCTCTAAATTATCGGCGTATTCTTGTGAGTATACTTTGAGTGTTGCTATCTGGTGTGGGTTTACATCGACTTTATCTAGAAATTCAAATAAGTAAATACAGATTATTTTGAGGTAAGGGTATTATTTTCTTCATAAATGATATTTTTTTCTTCAATATCATTATCTTTAGAAGTATTGGTGAATTTTTTATCAAATTTGGAACTTGTTGTGTAAGGGGTTCTTATTCACGTATACGGCACTATTCACGTATCACGACCTTTATTCACGAATACGGCACTTTATTCAAGAAAAATAAAAAATTTTCTTTTTGTCCAAAATATCTATACGGATACTAGCTTTGATTGTATCCATGTTTTGATCATTCTTGAATTTTACACCAATATGATTATTTTGAGTATATTTTTGGACATGGGTAAAATAAAGTACGAATCCTTAATCCTTGTCATTTTGTTTCCTTTGGATTCGTTTTTTAAAAATATTTTCATCATCCTCGGTCCTAAATGGTGATATAAATGCATATCTTTGGCACATAGTGCAAAGATGAGCAGTGTTGAGATGAACATGACCATTGGTGATCTGAATGAATATCCTTGGCTTTTGTAGTGCAAAGATGATTAAAGATGTATATTGATTGTTATTCTGAGGATAAACTATTGATGATGGACTTTTAAACCTTAGAAGACGGTAGAATTCTTTCTACGTGACTCTTCTAATGGATTCTTTATTCCATTGCATTTGTTGATCTAAAACTTGTTGTCTATTGTATTCTATTAGATTTTTCCTGTTGAAGACTAACGATAATTTGTTGTATATTATCTTAGTCATAATATTCTTCTTTGGGCTAGTTGAGCTCACCCTTTTCCTTTTTGTTCCATTTTTCTTCTCGGGGAGGTGAGAACATAGCGAGGATCGGTCGGGGTATGGAGTAGCGGTTCTAGGAAGATGTTTTAATTATCCTCACTATTTACGTAAAATAGTGTATGAATAATTAATGAGGACTTATTTTGGGTGTATATATTGTCCGAGGAAGACAATATTTCAAACTCTGATTGTATTGTTGTATTCTACACGACATCTGTATTGTCAAAGTTGTAGTTTGCTTTCTATACCATGTATTTTGGCGACTCAGAATGGGTGTTGTATACCTATTTTGGGGGCGTCACAGGACTCCTTTGAGTGTGGATATTGTCTAGATGACAATATTTGTATTAAAACTCACAGCATATATTTTGTCGTATTTTACACGACTGTTGTATAATTAGTTTGTATTTGTATTCAGTACCATGTATCTGGCGACTCAAGATGGGTGATGTATACCTATTTCGGGGGTGACATAGTTGGTATCAAAGCTTAAGGATATGATCCTTGGCTGAGATGTGAGACAAGAACTAGGAGGGGAGAGACGGAGAATTCCTTCGCTAGTATGACCTACCTAAGTTTACTTGTTATTTAATTGGTCGGTCAGAGTATATGGATAATATGTGATATGTTAATTAATCCTTATTTTGTGACAGTGTTTCCGAATGACATCTACAAATATTGAGACAAGCAATGAAGCACATAAGACCGTTGAGTCAGCTCAACTAAAAGGTAACGAGAAACAACACGATAATAATCATACCGGTGGCAATGGCCATTGGAACAATGATAACCATCGTGGGGGAAATTATCATGCCAAGAATGGTAACCACTTCGGTGGTAATCATGGCCAAGATAATAGAAGTGGAAATTTCAAGAAGAGAAGGTCATTTAGCTCGATTTTGTCATGCACCAAAGTCAAGTCCAGCTGGGACGGTGGCATCAAAGCGGATCTGAGACAAAACAAAGTCGATTGGTTTCGGGAAGAATAGTTTTTTGTTGACTTCTTAAAAAGTGAGTGACTCAAACGAAGTTAGCACGGGTTAGTTAATTATAAATTCTTGCGAAGTCTATACCTTATTAGATACCGGTTCTACCAATTCTTTTATCTCTTTTTCTTACGCTCAACGTTTAAATTTAACCCTAGAGAAGTTAGACTTTGACTTATTGGTTGAAACTTCGTTAGTAGAAGCCGTCGTTACCTCCACTGTTTATAAATCTTGTTGATTCAAATCGACACTTTCACGTTACCTGTTGATCTTATCTCTTTGAAAATACTTGCCTTTGATGTGATTTTAGGAATCGATTAGTTAACTACTCATCAAGCTTTTAGTAAGGTTGTTAGCTTTCATATTCCTAACCAACCTGTTATGCGAATTCAAGCCACCAAACCACTAAAGTCAATCACTGTCATATCAAGCCATAAGTAAAGAGCCCCGAGCCTTTCGCTGGTGACTTCCTTGTGTGGAATGCACCGAAGCAAGACTTTCCGTAGGGGAAGCCGTGTATAACGATGGCAAGTTGATAGGTATCAATGTGACGTGCTATCCAAGTCTTGGATGAGAGTCACAGTTTTGAATGATATTTCTATCGTTAAATCGAATTTTGTATTGACCCCAGTATAAAACCCCATTTCTAAAACCCTTAAATATTTCTCTAACTAAAATGAATGTATCATGCGCCAAAGACGTTGACTCGAGCTGTTGAAGATTACGATCGTACCATTCAATACGATCGTAGGAAAAGCGCACATGGTAGCTAACGCGTTGAGTAGAAGATCGTATGCGGTTACAAGTGCGAATATACGAACCCACGTGAAGATAACGAATATACGAGTAGAATCGACTTTAATCGATAAAGTTAAATCCGCTCAAGCTACATACTCAGAGCTGATGAATGTGAAGAAGAAGGTTCAAGAGGGCGTTATTCTAGAAGCAAGAATCGACGAAGAGAGGAAATCTCAACCCTCGATTTAATTAGCCCATTTGAAATCCTCGATCGAGTAGGAACAGTGGCCTATAGACTCGTTATACCGCCAAGTATGTCACGTGTTCATAACATTTTTCACTTATCGATGTTACGTAAATATATGGATGACCCGAACCACGTTATTAAATTAGAACTAGACGAGATAGCAGAAGATTTAACGTATGAGGAGATACTTGTTAAAATCTTGGATAAGAAGGATCGTATTCAACACTCAAAGGTTATCCCTCAAGAGTTAGAATCTGAAATGAAGTCAAGGTATCCTTACCTCTTCGACATACCAGGTACGTACCCTAATTTCGAGGGCGAAATTTCTTAAGAAGGGGAGGTTGTAAGACTCCAGCTTTTATGAATAAAGATGATTTTTCTATAAATATCATTTTTGAATATTATGGAATGAATTTGATATAATGTTATAGTTTGTAGGTAATATTTATAAATTTTGCAAAATGCATGAAGTTGTTATATAATATTTGATTGGTGGGGAATATTCGTTTTAACGGGGAATATTCATTTTAACGAG
Source organism: Panax ginseng (assembly GCA_020205605.1). Lineage (NCBI taxonomy): Eukaryota > Viridiplantae > Streptophyta > Magnoliopsida > Apiales > Araliaceae > Panax > Panax ginseng. The sequence goes on along the minus strand of CM035135.1, from coordinate 15,318,616 downwards.
GAATATTCGATACAACGGCACAATCATTGGTTGACCCATATGAAATTATTGTCGGATTGAAAAAACGACAAAAATATTTTTTATGAAAATAGCGGCGGAAGTTTACAGTTAAAAGCTGTTGAGCTACTTTCGGTAGTAAAAGTATAATGTCTGGCGTGGTTACATAGTAGCAAAGCGGTATTGATTATTGATGCTTACGTGAGAAGTCACTCAGTTTTGTTCAATTATTGCTACAGTAATTGCTGCATAGTATCTCACGTTATTTGATTCAATTATTGTCGATATTATATATATTATTAAATCAATAATTGAGACGACGAAGTTATTATTATTATTTTTTGCAATATTAACGATGTCTAGAAGTTCTACCAAGGAGATGTTTGGTCACCTAATTGTGCGCCAATAGAGAGCAATCCTTATTGAAAAACCCCCTCTTTCCTCGGAACGACCTGGTCGATTAATAGTGTGAATAATAATAATGATGATGAGTTTTGTTTTATTAGTATTATTAATGTAATAAAACAGAAAAGCTTTTTATATAAAACAGAATACTTTTATAAAGTTATTTGTTTTATTAGACAATAATTAGAATATAATATATTTTATTATGCATAGTGTTTTCATGTAAAATATTTTTTTATATAAAAGCAGAATACTTTTATAAAGTTATTTGTTTTATTAGACAATAATTAGAATATATTATATTTTATTATGCATAGTGTTTTGCATAGTAAAATTTTTTATATAAAACAAAATACTTTTATAAAGTTATTCGTTTTATTAGATTATAAATAGAATATATTATATTTTATTTAAAAGATTTTGTTTTATTAGAATATTTTATTAAATCAATATGGACCGTCAGATTAAAAAGTAAATCAATGCAGACCGATTTCATGAATTAGTTACTATTCAATCCATTCTTCTATAAATAGAAGCTTATTCCTTCATTATTTCTTACCAATTCACTGAAACTCTAGAGAGAGAAACTATAGAGAGAAAGAAGAAAAGTGTTCTGCTACTTCACTACTCCTATATCTAGGACTCTTCTTTCTAAGGTAAGGGATATTATTTGTTGTACTCGTAAGGGGTACTATTTCTTTTGTATTCATGAAGAGAACTTCTGTTATTCCATTCTTTATTATTCTGTTGGAATAACTTTTGTATCTGAAAGCTACCCTATACTTGGTGAAATTCTTACATTATTCCATTCTTTATCATTATATTTGGAATAACCTATCTATCTCAATCTCTTGCATACATGGTGAAATTCTTACATTATTCCATTATTTATCATTACATTTGGAACATCACATACTGTGCATTACGCATGACTGGTTCCATTATTTAACATTCTGTTGAAACATCTAACATGCTTGCTTTTACGCATGACTGGTTAGATTATTTATTATTATGTTGGAATATCACATGCAATGCGTTACGCGTGACTGGTTCCATTCTTTATTATTACATTGGAATAACTTTGTTTGTTCGATCTATCTATCGCATGCATGGTGATTTCTTCTGTTATTCCATTCTTTATTATTCTCTTGGAATAACCTGTCTATGTGGATTATCACATGCATGGTAAATGATCATTTGTATTCATTCCTTATTAAATTATGGAAATGATCTGTCTAAGTGGATTACTGCATGGCGGCGAAAATCCATTTATAGTTTCATATATTCTATTATACTCAGTTGGTTAAAGTTTTAGCTTCTACACTCCATGAAATTAGTGGAATATCCTTGATATTTGCGCTTCATCCAGTATCTTTTCATGAAAATATTCTTCTAAACATTCTTGAATTTTACTCTACAAAGAAGTATCATGTTGACAATTTGGACGTTATTGGTTCCTGGATAAATTAATTCTTGAACTTATTTTATTGAATTATTATGTCATTGTCATCATCCTCATGTTTATATTATGTTGAAAGTCATACGTGGCTTGTAGTGCATAGATGGACTTGGTATGTTTATGATCGAGATTAGGGTATAATCATGGTAGTAATGTTACAAATGATGTGGAAAAAAGTCCTCATTGGCGTAATGCATTGATGGGCGGTTTTTGGTATGATTATGGCTATGGATTCTCTTCGCCGAGGTGCAGAGATGAATTATTTTATGGCATGATCGGGGATAGTTGATGAAAACACGATTATCTTTGGCCCGTAGTGCATGAATAATTCGTGGTCGTGATACTAAAGAATATCCTTGGCCTGTAGTGCAGGGATGATTTGATGATATGGATTATTTATTGAGCTGAGTCTCAGTGATGAAAAATCTTTTAAATCATAGGAGATAGTAGATTTTATTCTCTACTTGACTCTTGTTCCGCTGCAGTTAAACTTGATGTTCGTTATATTGTATCAGTTTAACACTGTTGAAGGCTAATAATAATTTATTCTGCATTATCTTAGTCATAATATTTCTTACTGGGCTAGTTGAGCTCACCCTTTCTTTCATTGTTCTCTTCAGGAAATGAGAAGTAGCTGGGGCTAGTCGGGGAACAGAGTGATTGTCCTAGATGGTGCATTAATAGTCCTCACTATTCTATGAAATATGAGGACTCCATTGAGTGTGGATATTGTCTAGATGACAATATTTGTATTAAAACTCACAGCATATGTTTTGTCGTATTTTACACGACTGTTGTATAATTAGTTTGTATTTGTATTCAGTACCATGTATCTGGCAACTCAAGATGGGTGATGTATACCTATTTTGGGGGCGTCACAAGTATTCCCTGTTAAAATGAATATTCCCCGACCAATCGAATATTATATAACAACTTGCGTACTTTGCAAAATTTATAAATATTACCCACAACTATAACATTATATCAAATTCATTCCATAATAAAAAAAATATTTCGAGAAAATCAAATCTTTATTCATAAAATCTGGGGTCTCACATTTTTCACATATCCATGTTATGTAAATATGTGGAAGACCCAAACCATATTATTGAGTTAGAACCAGATGAGATAGCGTAAGATTTAACGTATGAATAGGTACCTGTTAAAATCTTGGATAAGAAGGAATGTATTTTATGCTCCAAGGTTAAACCTCATGTCAAAGTTTTGTGGAGAAACCACGATGTTGAGGAAATGACCTAGGAGTTAGATTCTGAAATGAAATCAATGTATCATCACCTCTTTGACAAACCAGGTACGTACCCCAATTTCAAGGACGAAATTTCATAAGAAGGGGAGGTTGTAAGACCCAAACTTTTATGAATAAAGATTAATTTTTCCCTAAATATATTTTTGAGTATTATGGTGTGGATTTGATATAATGTTATAGTTGTGGGTAATATTTACAAATTTTGTAAAGTAAGAAAGTTGTTATAAAATATTCGATTGGTCGGGAAATATTCATTTTAACAGGAAATATTCGTACGACGACACATTCATTGGTGGACCCCACGACGAAATTATTGTCGGAGTTAGAAAATGATAGAAATATCTTTTTATAAAAATAACGGCGAAAGTTTTACCGTTAACTGTTGAAATACCCAGTGGTAAAAGTACCGTAATACTCGTGGTTCCATAGTAACATACGTTATTGATTATTGATGCTTACGTGAGAAGTCACTCAACTTATTTAAATTATTGGTACAGTAATTGCTGCATAGTATCTCATGTTATTTGATCTAATTATTATCAATATTTAATATTATTAAATAAATAATTGAGATGACAAGTTATTCATATTATTATCTGCATAATTAAAAATGTCTAGAAAGTTTTGTCGAAGAAAGGGGTTTGGTCACCTAATTGCGCGCCAATAGGGAGAAATCTTTATCGAAAAGCCCCCTCTTTCCTGGGAATGATATTGTCGACGTTGGAATTTTTATTTGTCCCTTTTTTGTTCTTGTTCTTTGGTGTTCTCAAGTTATGTGAGATTTGTTTGAAAAAATAAGTGAAAAAGGTCCGACATGTATATATCGATGATTTGACTGTAAGAGTTGTCAGTTGGTGTTTTTAACTGGTTGCACCAACACAATCGAGAAAAGGTTTGCACATTGACCCAATGATGTGACACTATTAAACGGGTCTGTGAAACTGAGATTCATTTGGGTTCGGGGGCTTGATTATGCAGAGGGAATGTGTTAGGCACCCCCTCGACATCCGTGTTACCACGATGACCGCCACTTTTCAAGAAACTGTTATATGAATGTATGTGTGTGTGTGTGTGGGTCAATGTGCTGTTATTTGGAAGTAGTGTGAGGCCTCATTCGCACCTATATAGAAAGGGTTTGAATTTGTATGAAAAATTCAGTTTTAAACATGATATAGCAGTGAGGTTTTGTAAAGAGGTTTTCAAACCACATGATCAATAGTAATTGAGACCTTTTCATACTTCCATTTTATTATTAAATGTTAAGTCGAATTACTTTTATTTTGAGATGCGAAACATCTTGAAAAAATAATATATATATGATCTGCGAACTCCTCATGGGCATGAAAGTCATCTAAGGAAATTCAAACATAGTGAATAATTTACAAAGTAACTACCACAGTGAAAATGTCCATCACGAGAACCAAATCTAGATTGATGAAGATGAATGCATGTGATCTATGATTCCTAGGCTCACATGATATACGTAATTTATATGAAAGCGATAGCGATTATATATATAAAAGATTTATATATATATATATATATATATATATATATATATATATATATATATATATATATACAAATATGATCAACCACCACGAAGCACCTCCATGGGAGATCGAAAATGTAAATATATAAAAGCGGTAAATATATATATATAGAGACATGATCAACCACCACGAAGCACCTCCATGGGGGATCAAAAATGTAAATAAAACTGTAAAAGATGATCAACCACCACAAAGTAAACTCCACGCGAGACTAAATGTAAAGAAAGCAGTAAAAACGGATCAACCGCCATGAAGTAAACTCCAGGCGGGGCTAAATATAAAGAAAGCAGTAAAAGACCACGAAGTAAACTCCAGGCCTGATAGAAATGTAAATATATATATATATATATAAACAATAAACGCACATGATATTTCTCAATCCCGACCCGATTTATCATTTTAGCGATTTGTCGCTATATATATATAAAAGCAATAAACGCACCGGATATAAAATCCAGGCTCATCGAACAAAGTCCAACAACAGTTTATATATATATATATATATATTTATATGTATATATAAAAGTAGTAAACTCTCCGGATGTAAAATGCAGGCTCATCGGACAGGGTCCGACAACAGTTCAAATATATATAAAAACAAGTAAACGCTCCAGATATAAGTCTAGGCTCAATCGAGGCATAACTCGATAATGTTAGTCTATATATATAAATATATACATATATAAGTATATATATACAAACAGAAATGAAAACTACGAACCGAAGTCCGGGCATACACACACAACACGACTCTCAATGTGAAGAAGCGTGTGTGCAAAGATGAATAGAAAAGCTTTATAATGTGTAAGAAGGGTTAAAGTGGGTTACCAAAGAAGTCTTCTATGACTTTAAGTGGATGAACACTCGGCTCCCACCGGTAAAAATATAGCTATATGTGAGCTGACAAGTGTTTAAAATGAGAAAGCACTCAATATGGGGTGTGTACAGATCAAATTTGACAGGGCTTTCTCGCCTTTTTTTTTCAAATGGCCACCACAAGCTCTATATTTATAGAAATTTGGGCTACCAGTGTACTGCGGCAGTATGAGATGCACTCTGGTGCTTTCAGGGTGCCCGGGCTTGCCAGGTCTGTCGTCTCGAAGTACATGCACGCGTGCACTGTGATGTCCACTCGAACTTTCAGAACTACAATATGGGCATCCGATTGAGGTGTAAAAGACCTATTTTGGACCGCCGTTGTTGAGAATTATGCAATGACATGGGATTAGAGGTTGTACGAAGTTAGGAAGAGGGGACCACGCCCATGGTCTTCAAGATTCAAATTCTATCCGGTGTGCTGCCCTACGTAATAGTCACTCGGGATTGGAACTCCTTGGCTCTTGTGGGACATTACTGTGTATAAATGTATGTATGAGATGTTGAGACGGTGCAATGTGGGGTCGAGGTGGCAAGATGATGATTTTGCCCCTCACCGGGGTTATCTCCGATTTGGGCTGATAAAGCAGACGTTACTCAGGGTTATCTCTGAGATTGGACTACTGCAAGTGTTTGAAGGTCCTCAAGGTCATCTTTAAGTGTGCATGTCTTCCCGGTGTTATCTCCGGGTCATTGGATTGAGTGCCTCGGTGGGAGTTCCGAGGTTGAAGCTGACTACATGCATTTGAAACAAGCATTTCTGGGGTTATCATCGAAACTGCAACAGCCCTCCTTGGGGTTATCTCTAAGGATAAAACTCGGGGTTATCTCCCAGGTTGGAACTGATACTCCCGGTGTGTGATCCGAGGTTAAGACTGAACTTCCGGCAGTATCCAGAATGGATATGAGCTGTCTTCCAGGGTTTCTCTGAAAGACAAATCTGCCCTCCTGCAATGTTAGTAACAGGTGTGCAAAAAATTTTGAGTGTCTACAGATGCCCCTCTTTATCATATTCATGAAATGCAAGGCATGAATAGGATAAAGAATCCTAGACACTTGAAATGCAACAAGATAAACATGATTCCATGTGCAACAACATGATGCAAATGCATGATGAATGTGGTTTGTTGGATTGTGTTCTAACATGGTGGGATGATTGTTGTCTCCCTGTTAATCCTACCGGGGATGACAATCAATGATGTCTTGGACGTGTGATCCAAGTCTTATAAGATGTTGACATTGGCATTATCACCAAAGTCCTGAATCCCTGATACAGACTTTACTCTGAAGATGTGCCTCTTGTGTGCATGAGATCTGTGGGGATAAAGCTTTGTCTGTTTGAGGATTTGTATAACATATTCCATCATCGGTCCTCCCCGATGGGGATGGTCTTTCCTGGTTTGTGTCACGGTATATACCACAGTCTGTTAGATTCTTTGCTTGATAGTATGTATCGCCAAATTTGCTGACCTTGATTGATGTGTGTATCACCGGATAGATCCCCATTGGGAAAACTGTAAAGGCTGCTTGACCTTCGTTGATGTGTGTATCAACTGATAGATCCCTGTTGGGAAAACTATAAAGGCTGCTTGACCTTCGCTGATGTGTGTATCAATGGATGAGAATCCGTTGTAACCCCCGCTGGGGATACATGGACATGTGTACTAATCATCGAATATCTTTCGATGCTTCGATGGGTTTACTTGCCATCGGCTGAGATGATGTCAAGGTTGCTTGATCCTCACTGACACGTACGTCGATGGACGAGAATATGTTATAACCCCCGTCGGGGATTCGTAAATGGATGAAGAATGCGTTGTAACCCCCACTGGGGATACATGGATGAAGAATCCATTGTAACCCTCGCCAGGGATTCGTGGATGAAGAATGTGTTGTAACCCCCGCCGGGGATACTGAAGGGTTTTAGGGTTATGACCCTGTATTTGGCGGCATCGGACCTGTGTGAGGCATTGCCGAATGTGATTTGCAAAAGCTAAGATCATCGGTATAGTGTATCTTATGTTTAGGCGAATACCAATGAGTGATATGTAAAGCCACAGTTTGGCTCGTGAAAACTAGGATTCCAGGCTATTCTGCTCAGTCGCGTAGCATTTTTATTCCTTATTTGGCCTTTTCAGCTTGTGACCTCCTTTGTAACTCGAACTAGACCGAGCCAGAGGTGTGGGACCCATATAAAGTGCATGAGACACTATACTTGATCGCTTGAGATGGACTGCTGACCAGCCGGTGGCTATATAATGCTGCGGGTTGCTTTCATAAGTCATTTTCAAGTTGCGTCATGAAGGAAATTCGAGAGCTCTTCTTGAGATCTGCTTTGAGTTGAGGCGACTTTACGCAAATTCTATCACCATACAAATGTTTATAATCATCACAGTAGCGTATGCATGTCTTCTTTTCCAGTTTTTATCCGTTGGAAAATGACTTATCATATGAAATGCATCTAAACACATAGTAGTGATTATGCATGCTGATATAACTTGATAAAAATATTCAACATGGTAAATGTTAGTATTAAACCATGCTGAACATAATGATGTGAAAAAATTTGACTTTTGAAACAGTCAAATTGGCACCCTTTTTTGCTATTTCTTATCCTATTTGAGGATAAATGAGCAAATGTGGTAATGCAAAGTAATCGTGGTAATTAGGCTACCCTTAAGGATTGATGACTTTGACATTTTGATACATGTAGTGTATATATGACTATGGGCAGGTGTGACAACCCGAGAATTTAAAGAATTATTGAAATCTTAACTGATTGAATAAAGGTTGAATAATAAGACCTAAACTAAAAAATATGTAAGGATTTTATATTATAATATTTCGGGTATGTAAATAATTGTATTTGTATAAGAAATTATGTGTAATATATTTATTTTGCAATTATAAAATAAATATGTAATTTAAGTATGTAATGTTATATATTATATAATTTATATATCAAAGAAGGATTATGTAAGTTATATGATTCCAAGGGAGTTAAATAAATTAAGGAGATTTATGTAGTAACTTATTTGATTAGATTAAGTTACTAAGGTTGAGTAATTAAATTACTTAACAAAAACATTAAAAGAATAATTGATTTAATTATTTAACTAAGAAAATTGGGCAAATAAAATAAATCAAAATTGGGTTAAATTGGGAAGCATGTGTAGGGTGAATGAATCGCATGGGCAAAATCAATTTATATCTTTGATGTGCCTATGTGTCACAATAGCACTTGATCCTTATTATTTAGCAAGATTAACAAAATATTGGAGAGAGAGAAAGCTAAGGAAATAAAATAAAAGAGAGCTAAATGAGGTGCAATGCACCCGGCACCTTAGGGAGATTATGGCACATGCTATAATTATTTTTTTTATTTCTTTCTCTCATGGTGAGTCACCACTCTAGCTTAGCCAAAAATATATTGGATAGATTTGCAAGTTATGCAAGAGATCCAAGAGAGAGAAGGAAAAAGAAAATAGAAAGCTAATGAGAGAGAGAGCAAAGTCGGCAGTCAAAGAGTGTTAGAAGGAGATAGGTTTGAGCTTCATACTTCCCAAGTTCATCAACCATTATGGAAGAAAAAGAAGATAGCTCAAAGAAACAACGTATAAGACCTTTACCTCTAACTTAGTTCATGTATTTAATGATTTGATAAAGAACTTAAGCTCTTGAACTTTAAAACTTTAGAACTACATATTTTATGATGTGTTATATGTAAATCTAACCTTTTTAGGTGATAAAAGTTTGATCGAAAGAAAGAAAAATGAAAACAGTTTTTAAAACTTAGAAAAAACTAGTGGACTGCTGGCCCTAAATAGAAAATTCGGGGTTAGCTAGAGTGCTCTAAAAATTTTGGGCTTTTGGTATGTTATAGTACACTCAATAAGCTTTCCATAGACTCTGGAATGGACTAAATTCGACTTCGGAGGAGAGAGTTATGACATTTCAAAGTAGTAGTGTCAAAACTGTCCAACAGGTGCGGTGCAGTCCACTAGAACAGAATTTTTGGGCTGATATGTTTGGAATCTGGAAAAATATCCGCAGGGAAGAGTTGTAGTCCCTGAAGTTAGCTTCGCACAGGCTCAAGAATCGCTTAAAACAGTTTTAAAATGAAAAAGTTATTACTTTTTTAGCGAAAGAGGGTAAATCTGGAAAATAGATAAAAACTGTTGTTAGTGGACATTTTTGGGGCTTGTTTTAGGCTTCCTAAGAGGTCCAAAATTATTGGGTTATATTTTTTAAAAATACTTTGGTATAACATGTATAACATATCCAAAATCGGAATCAATCTGATTAACGAACAATGCATAAGAAATTCGCGAAGTAGCTAGTTCGATGGCGACAGTGAGTTAAGGCGGCGTCTGTGCTTAGGCGTCTTGACGCAGCGTTCTTTGGACAAGCTACTGACATGATTTTTGCTCGATGTTTTGATTGATTTTCGTGATTGGTTTTAGCGGTTAGAAATTTTTCTAAAATACTATGACACGAGGTCTATAACATGCCCAAAAATTTCGCTGTTATATTGTCGACGTCGGGATTTTTAAATGTCCCTTTTCGTTACTTGTTCTTTGCTGTTCTCATGTTAATGTGAGATTTGTTTGAAAAAATAAGTGAAAAAGGTCCGACATGTATAATGTTGACTTTTTGACTTTAAGAGTCACCAGTTGGTGTATTTAATTGGTTGCACCATATGAAAAAGGTTTGCACATTGACCCAGTGATGTGACCTTTGCTAGGCAGGTCTATGAAATCGAGATTTATTTGAGTAGGGGCTTGATTATTCGGAGGAAGGTGTTAGGCACCCAGAGCATATGTGTTATACGTTGGCGCCACTTTTCAAGCTGTTGTATGAATGTGTGTGCGTGGATCGATGTGCAATTATTTGAAAGTAGTCACGAGGCCTCGTTCGCACCTATATACAAAGTGTTTGAATTTATAGAAAAATTCAATTTTAAGCAAGATATAGCAATGAAGTTTTGTAAAGAGGTTTTTCAAACCACATGCTCAATAGGAATTGAGACCTTTTCATACTTCCATTTTATTATTAAATGTTTAAACATTTGCTTTTATTTTAGAGATGCGAAGCATTCTAGAAAATAATATCTGACGATGATGAACTCTCATGGGTATGACAACCATCGAGGAAATTGAGACACTTTAAATAATGTACAAAGGCGCTTCTGACCAAAAATGTCCATCATAGGAGCAGAATCTAGATTGATGAAATGAATCTGTGATCACATGATTCCTAGGCTCACATGATATTGCGGTTTGTATGGAAAGCGATAAGCGATTATATATAAAAGTTTGTAAATATATATATCTGAGACATGATCAACCACTACTGAAAGCAACTCCATGGGGGATCGAAAATATAAATATATAAAAAATATATATATATATATATATATATATATATATATATATATATATATATATATATATATATATATAGACATGATCAACCACCATGGAAGTAAACTCAGTGGGGAATGAAATGTAAATAAAGGCTGTAAAAGCAATCAATTGCCACAAAGTAAACTCGAGGCGGAACGAAATATAAATAAAGCTATAAAAGCAATCAAGCACTCTGAAGTAAACTCAGCGGGGCGAGATGTATATATATATATATATATATATATATATATATATAAGCGATAAACATATAAGCGATAAGCGAACTGGATGTAAATCCGAGGCTCATCGAATATGTAAAGACAATAATTATATATATATATATATATATAAAAGCGGTAAATGCTCTAGATATAAAATCGGGCTCATCGGATATATACGACAAGCGATTATATATATAAGTGTGTGTATATATATATATATATATATATATATATATATATATAAAAGCAAATAAACACTCAGGACATAAGTACAGGCTCAATGAGGCATAACTCGATAATGTTAGCCCACATATAAAATATATACATATATATAGTATATATATATAGGGAGCCCTTCCATATGCAAATAGGTTCTTTGTGAGAAGCTGTCTGCAACAACCCTTTTTGGACCGTTGATAAATTGATCGCATGGTGAGATGAGTCTTAATATTTGATAAGCTACGGCACGACATGTAAACTTTTATTTTAATATAAACACCTACGTAGTTGACATCTTGTCAATTACATTTAAAAAAAGCGAATTTTTATTATTAAAAAACACACCGGTAAACGCAGTTTATGCAAAATTTGTGTCTTCTAACAGCATAATGATAACTCCTATATATATATTATTGTGCTTTACTGGCTTTTATTTTAATATTGTATGATCATTTGTTGTCATTTTAATAATTTTAAAATAATTTTTAATATTAAAATACTTGATAAGCCTGACTTACTTTAAGTAGAGTATTTTTTTTAAGCATTTCTCTATTATATGGGGTGACTCAACACATTAAAGTTGCATTAAAAAAATAAAAATAATCCAGCCAAGTCTGTTATGCTTAAGAGAGAGATGAGCAAATTTAGTGTTTTGACATATATTAGTTAATTAGTTAAATATAATCCAACCGGCACAAACATTTCTCTATATTAGTGAACTTTATTAATGAGCAAATTGAGTGTTTTGAGTTATTTTTTTTTATTGTTAATTAGTTAAAAATATATTTTTATTTTGAAATTAGTTTAGTCAAAATTTTAACATAAGATTATTTTAAGATTAATAAAAATTTGAATTTTATTATGATATTTATTTAAACATACATGATATTGAATTTTTAATCATTAAAATTTTGAATTTTAAAAATATCTAAACTAATTTCAAAATGTTAAAATAATCTTAGATATTTTAACATTTTGAAATTAGTTTAGATATTTTTAAACTAAGATTATTTTAACATTTTGAAATTAGTTTAGATATTTTTAAACTAAGATTATTTTAACTAAGATTATTTTAACATTTTGAAATTAGTTTAGATATTTTAAAATTCAAAATTTTAATGATTAAAAATTCAATATCATGTATGTTTAAATAAATATCATAATAAAAATTCAAATTTTTATTAATCTTAAAATAATCTTATGTTAAAATTTTGACTAAACTAATTTCAAAATAAAAAATATATTTTAACTAATTAAAATAAAAAAAAATATATGTCAAAACAATATATTTTTAACTAATTAACAAAAAAAAATAACTCAAAACACTAAATTTGCTCATTAATAAAGTTCACTAATATAGAGAAATTTTTTATACTTAGGTTGGATTATATTTTAACTAATTAACTAATATATGTCAAAACACTAAATTTGCTCATCTCTAGGTAGCAGACAGTTTATAATAGGTTGGATTATTTTTTTATTTTTTAATGAAACTTTAATGTGTTGAGTCACCCCGTATAATAGAAATGCTTAAAAAAAAAAATACTAGTAGAGGTACAAGTTGTCTTGGTGAAGTATTTAATATTAAAAAATTATTTTAAAATTATTAAAATGACAACAGATTGACCATACAATATTAAAATAAAAATAGGTAAAAGCACGATAATATATACATAGGAATTCTTGTTATGCGTTAAAAAAAAACACACAGTAAGTACAATTTTGCTTAGAATTTGGTATTTTTTAATAATAAAAATTCGTTTCTTTTAAATGTCTTGACAAGATGTTGACCATGTAGGGTGTTTATATTAAAATAAAAGCTTTTACAAGTTGATTAAATTATCAAATATTAAGACTCATCTCAGTCATGCGATCAATTTATCAACGGTCGAAAAAGGGGTTGTTGCACAATTCTCACAGCAACCGGTTTCTATATATATATATATATATAGAAAGAAATGAAAGCCACGGACCGAAGTCCGGGCATACACACATAACACGACTCTCAATGTGTATAACAATGTGTGCAGAGATAAAAAGAGAGGCTTTATAGAGTATAAGAAGGCTTACAGTGGGCTGCCAATGTAGACTTCTATGACTCTATATGAATAAATACTCAGCTCCCACCGGATTAAAGTATAGCTATATGTGAGCTAACAAATGTTTAGAATGAGGAAACACTCAATATGGGTGTGTACAGAGCAAATTGGACAGGGCTTCCTCTTCTTTTTCTCGCTCTCCCTCCCTTAAAATGGTTGGCCCAAGGTCTATATTTATAAACTGATGGTAAGCGGTGTACCTCTGGCGGCCATGATTACACTGCTGGTGGTCGAGGTAATCCCCGAGCCAGCAGGTCCGTTGTCTCGAAGTACATACCTTTGTAATATGCCGCTTTCGAACTTGCGAGAACTTTAATTCGAGCATCCGAGCGAGGTATATATCGACCTTCTTGAATTGCTTAATGTTGAGAATTCTGTGATGACATGGATTAGAGGTTATCGAAGTCGGAAGAGGGACCATGCCCATAGTCTTCAAGCTTCAAATTCTATCCGGTGTACAGCCACGCGTAATAGTCACTCGGGATTGTAACTCCTCGGTTCTTATGGGACATTATTGGATGTATGTATATATGAAGTGTTGAGATGATGCACAGGTATTGAGGTGGCAAGATGACGTTTGACTCTTCGTCAGGGTTATTGCCGGTTTGAGTTGAAAGCAGACGTTGCTCAGGGTTACATCTGAGATTGGACTACTTGTTTGTATGTTGCGATGTCATCTTGTGAGAGTATGCCTGTCTGCCCGGTGTTAGCTCTGGGTCTGAGGTATGAGTGCCTCGGCAGGAGGTCTAAGATTAAAGCTGGTAGCATGCATTTGAATCAAGCATTTCCGGAGTTATCGCCGGAACTGCAACAAAATTCCTTGGGGTTATCGCGAAGGACAAAACTCGAGGTTATCTCCGAGGTTGGAAACGATCATTTTGGTATGTGTTCCAGGGTTGGAAATGATGTTCCCGGTGTGTGTCTTGGGTTTTGAGATTGACCTCCGGTAGTATCCAGAATGGATGTGAGCTGTCTTCCAAGGTTATCTCCGAAAGACGAATCTACCCTCCTACAATGTCAGTAACATGCATGCAGAAAATTTCGAGTGTCTACAGATGCCCCTCTTTATCATATTCATGCAATGCAAGGCATGGATGGATAAAGAATCCTAGACACTTGAAATGCAAGCAAGATAAACATAATGCTATGTGCAGCAACATGATGCAAATGTATGATGCATGTATGAATGATTGACGGTTCCCTGCTAATCCTGCCGGGTTGACAATCAGTGATGGCTTGGACATGCGATCCAAGTCTTCAAGGATGTTGACGTTGGGGCTATGACCAAAGTCTTGTATCCTAAACACTGGCTTATATTCCATAGAGGTGCCTCCTTTGTACAAGAGATTTGTGGGGATAAAGCTTTGTCTGTTTGAGGATGTGCATAACATATTCCCTCATCCTGTCGGAGTTACTGCCAACAGTTGGTTGTTATTAGGGTTGCCTGATCTTCGTTGATGTGTGTATCACCGGATAGATCCCTGTTGGGTGCATTATCAAGGTTGCTTGACCTTCATTGATTTATGTGTCAATGGTCGCATCGCGTTGTAATCCCCACTAGGGATACTTGGATAAGTTGCTTCGATGGGTTTACTTTCCATCGGTAGACATTGACGTCAAGGCTGTTTGACCCTCATTGAGGTTTTAGGGTTGTGACCTTGCAATGACGACATCGGACCTTTGTGGGGTATTGCCGAGCATGATCTGTGAAAGCTGAGCTCATTTGTATAGTATACCCTGAATTCAGGCGAATACCATTGAGACGATGGGAGTTTAACTCTAACCCGTAAGAAACCAGGATTCCAGGCTATTCTGCTCAATCACGTAGCATTTTTATTCCTGATTTGGCCTTTTAAGCTTGTGAGACCTCCTTTACAACTCTAATTGGAGCGAGCCGGAGGTGTGGGACCCATATATGAGTGCTGTAGGTACACCTGTAGGAGCCGCAGGTGGACATGCGGCCAACCGTGTCTATGGAAAGCCCAAAGGTTGCTTTCATCTGAGAGCTCTTCTTCAGATCTGCTAAGTTCAGGAAACTTTCTGCATATTCTATCATAAATGACGAGTGTTCTTCAACATCCACAGTAACATATGCATGTATTGTTTTCCGGTTCTATCCGTTGGAAAATGATTTATCACATGAAATGCATTTAGACACATAGTAGTGAATATGCATGCTGATATGACTTGATAAAAAATATTCAACATAGCAAATGTTAGTATTAAACCATGCTGAACATAATGATGTGAAAAAAATTGACTTTTGAAACAGTCAAATTGACACCTTTTACTGTCATTTTTTATCCTATTTGAGGACAAATGAGTAAAGGTATAAAAGTAAAATAATCCTGGTAATTAGACTACACTTATGGATTTTTTACTGTGATGTGATTAATACATGTAGGATGCATATGACTGTGTATAGGTGTGCTACTGAATGGCCACCTAGTCATGCCTCTGTGCATGTGGATAGTCCCATTTACAAAGGGGGCTATGGCAAAAAATTTCCAAAATGTAGGCATTGACTACATGTAGGATGCATATGACTGTGTATAGGTGTGCTACTGAATGGCCACCTAGTCATGCCTCTGTGCATGTGGATAGTCCCATTTACAAAGGGGGCTATGGCAAAAAATTTCCAAAATGTAGGCATTGACTAGTGATACATTTTAACTCTACTGTAGATGTATGTTAAAACAATGCATGCATGTAATCATAAAAATGCATTTTGAAAAAGCTCCAGGTAAGAAATTACCACACCCTTTCTGAGGTGATTTGGAGACTAGTTGTCAAGATATTATGGATTCGGATCAGCCAAGTAGTTCCCGCAGGACCACTTCAGGTGTACGGAGGAGGGCTTCTGAAGAGCCTCAATGTCAGTCTGTTAGACAACCTCGTCGTTTGGTGGAGGTGGTGATACGTCCTATTCGGGTTGAAGTGCCAAAGAGGAGGAGGACGTACCAATTGAGGTTCCTGCTCCTGCTGTACGTGTTCCCCGTAGGGATTTGCCAGGTATTCAAGTGGCGAACCCAGATCTTCTGGGTGACTTGAGTCGGCATCCTTCAGTCTACCTGCACGCAAATGATGTATAAAGTTAGATCTTTAATCTTCATTTTTCCTATTGATGAGGAGTCAAGGATTCTGATGTTGATCTACATTTGAAGTAGGTTCCCGGCTTTACACAGCCTCGAGGGAACTGGTTCAACATCTACTCTATGTATCAGGCTTTGCATGATGACTATAGAGAGATTGTACATGGCTGGGGATTCGGGATGTTCTTCTCCATTCTTCCCCATCGTTGTCCACAGGGGTTCTGATGGGGCATTATGCGGCGGTGGTTTCACGGACTCGGTCACTCCATTCTTTGGGCTGTGAGGTGATGATGACGTAGATGGATTGGCGATTTATCACGGGTATGGAGTTTGGAGGGATCCGGTGCCTTGCGGTAGATATTACCCTAACGCCATCGGATCCTTGTTAGGAGTTTTAGCGGGCGCTGAGGCGAGACTATTTATACAGGTCCTTTGGCGTAGATGCTATAAGCGGGCTATTAGTGAGCCCATACACGATGATATGAGAGTCGAGGATCGCATTCTTGGCGATTGTTCGATGATCATTAGGGGTTGCTTTCATAGCGAGATAACTCTTCTATGGTGGCCTTCGCTTTGATCGGTATACTCGACATGTGGAGCGTGAAACATCATTCCATACTAGCGAGAGGTCCACATTAACGAGGGTTTCACCCATTATAAGCCTTCAATTTGGAGTTGTTGACAACATATGTCATCATATGGGTTCCTACTACGGAGAGCATTTGGGAGTTGGATTTGAGGATGGGTACCCTCTTTGGAGTTGAGTCGTCATTTCCACCGCATGATTCCTCTCTTCACGGATGGAGGATGGTAGCTTTACTTAGGAGAGCATCTTATCAGAGCACTCTGGGAGAGATTCGCATCTTGGGCCTTGCCTCTGTCGAGCGTTATTGGCTATTTCACAATCACCGTCATTGACATCCCATTGATGGGATTGACAATTTTACATTATCGGAGGGCCCTGGACACGAGGAGATGTTCGGCATTTGTGGATCCTCGTACTATTGGAAGCTTAAACCGCGCCACCACGGTTTATGGGGGATATGGTTCCGGGATGCAGCAGCGATGATTGATTGGCTGATACGTAGCATGGAGATCGACTTATGTGACCTGCATTAATGATTGATTTTAAATTTGGGTGGACACATCTTTTCATTCGGTATTTAGGCAGAGATCCTTCATAGGTAGATATCTTTGATCCTTCCATTTCTCTGGCTGGCCCTTAGGTGACCCGTATGGCTTTGCCGGTCTGAGATCCTCTCCTTGTATAGGCTTGACATCCTTGTAGATAGAGATCCGGTGACTCGGGAGGAGTTACATCGGTTGAGCGAGGATTGATGATGTGAACATCGACACCATTGACTTTTTGATGTATATTTCTTGTTATTTCTTTTGATAGGCCTCTATTAGCTGCTGGGTACCTTCTCCCCATTCTCGCTATATCTTTTGATAGGCCTCTATTAGATGTTGGGTAGCCGCCCCATTTCCACACATATTTTATTTGTCTGAGGAGATGTGTTAGATGATGATATACTTAGAAATGTATGCACAGTTTTCCATTCCCTATATCATATTTCCATCTATTGTATCATGCATGTTATTATGTTATGCATATATATGTTTGTCCGAAGATATTGACATTGACCTGGATGGTCTTATACACGGCCCATCTGGATGTCTTTTTCGACGATTAGCCATATTGATCATACCCCACCATTTTGGTGGCATAAAGTATGTGCTCATGGTATGATAGTATGTCACCATCGGGACATGGTGATAGTAGATGATTCTTTATGACATCTTATGACCTTGTTGATGTTTGAGGTCCCTACGGAGATTCATAGAGGGTATCTAGAGAAACCTTTGAGTGCCGGATAGACGGTATTAGATTCGGGACCCATGAGTTGAATCCTACTTTGGAGGAGTATGCACGGTTGACGATGCTGGCACTGGAAAGACCTTGCGTGCACATGGTGATCGGAGACATGAGTAGACAGTTCATGACTTTCTCGGATTGAGGCGTAGAGTGGTACAGGACGAGATTACATCCGGCCACGTGATATCCCATCATTTTTTGTTTGACAGATTTGGCTCTGAGGATAGTTATGCACGGCATTCCGGGAACTTCACCACACCGGAGGACCATTGGCGTTCAGCCAGAGTGGATGTACTGCTCTTATGCGTATTGTCATACATCTTCATGCCGCGGTACATGGATGAGTTAGATATCGGTGTCATCATGGCAGTGAGAGCTCTCAGGGAGGGTCATACCATTATATCGATGATCATTGCAGAGACTCTAAGGTCAGCTACATACTGTTGCACTTATCCAGAAGGAGTGTTGACAGGTAGCTCGGTCATGCTGTATGTGTGGTTTATGTCACACTTGAGACCGATTGGCACATTCAAACGGTAGGGGTTTTGTTTCACCCATGATATAGCCATGTCGTACTCCTTCCAGCCTACGGAGTGTACAGATGTTGCATCTTGGTCAGCTTTTCTGGCATGGATTGGAGATCCGTTTGCTATATTGTCGTGTTTAGGGATTAGCTCACCCTACAACTTCATTACTCATGCTCCGAGCATGGATTATCTCCCTCTAGCTGGTTTGAGGGGCATGATTACTTACCACCCTTGGCCGTGATGTGTCGGTTTAACCGTTCGAGGATTTTCATCCTTATGAGGCGATGAGTCGGTAACCGCTTCACACCGTTTATCGGTGGAGGGGCCAGATCCGAGTTGTATGCCTGTTGGGATCAGCAAGAGCTTGCTGAGTTTTCTATCAGTCATCCGGGTTGTTCCTGCAGAGTATTCCGCATGGATGGAGACAAAGATTGCATCGGCTGCGACATTATCCATTGTGTAGGGGATTGATTTCGACGATGAGGAGCCTATAGAGGAGGTGACATTCCCAGGGAGGATTTGGTGGTGGGTTGCCGGCATTTGTGATGGATTCTCCCACCCAGTGCTCTCTTGTTACTCGATATTGAGACAACATTTGGAGCCAGAGCTTACATCGATGACCTATGATAGAGATCGGTGAGGTAGCGATGTTGTGACTCTTGATGAGAGAGATACCGCTCTATTAGAGAGGGATGATGTGATGCCCCCAAAATAGGTATACATCACCCATCTTGAGTCGCCAAATACACACTACAGAAATTATGTGAATGAATAGTAAACACATGTTAACAAATAGTTATAATCATGTGAATCAATAGCGATTAATTGCTCATTTATCCGGTTAATTACCCGATTGGTCAATATAACCTCTAGACATCAATTATTATCGAAATAAATGTCGATTTTCACTAACACTAATAATTCCAACACAATGGAACTATCGATTTCATCTTTAATCAACACGAACTTATTCATCATTGATATTATAATTCACAATATTTAACAACCAGGTCGTTCCCAGAAAAGAGGGGGGTTTTCGATAAGGATTTCTTCTTATTGGCGCGCAATTAGGTGACCAAACCTCTCCTTGACAGAACTTCTGGACATTGTCAATATTGCAAATAATAATATGAATAACTTTGCCATCTCAATTATTGATTTAATAATATATCATATTATCGGATGATCTTTGTGACAATAATTGAATCAATAATATAGAGAGATATGATCGCGGCGATTCGTAGTAATAATTGAGTATAAGCGGGTGACTTATCACGTAAGCATAAATAATCAATACTATGTGCTACTATGCAACCACGTGTATTACTATACTTTTACTACCGAGTAGTTCAATAGTTTTAACGGTAACACATTCATCGTTATTTTTATAAAAAGATAATTCTGTCGTTTTCTATCTACGACAATACTTCCGTTGTGGGGTTCACCAATGATTGTGCCGTCGTACGAATATTCCCCGACAAAAAGAATATTTTATAACAACTTGCATACTTTGCAAAATTTATAAATACTACCCACAACTATAACACTATCTCAAATCCACACCATAATATTCAAAAAATAATTTCTAGAAAATTAAATCTTTATTCATAAAATTTGGGGTCTCATAATCTCCCCTCCTTATGAAATTTTGCCCTCGAAATTTATGTACGTACCTGGTATACTGAAGAGGTGAGAATACCTTGACTTCATTTCAGATTCTAACTCTTAAGGTATAACCTTTGAGTGTCGAATATGATCATTCTAACCAAGATTTTAACACATATCTCCTCATATTTCGTAACATCGATACATAAAAAAAAGTTATGAACACGCGACATACTTAGCAGTAAGGCAAGTTTATAAGTCACAGTTCCTACTCGATCGAGGATTTCAAATGGGCCAATTAAATCGAGGGTTGAGATAACGCCTTCTTGAACCTTCTTCTTCACATTAATTAGATTCGGGTGTGTAGCATGAGCGGCTTTAACTTTATTGATTAAAGTTGATTCTACTCGTATATTCGTTATCTTCACGTTGGTCCTTAGAGTCTTTAACTTTATCTTCATCATTTGTAAGTTATACGAAATGAGTTTTTATGTTAATAACATCGCACTCGTAAACGCATACGATTTCTCCTAAGGTTAATATGTTAATATGTTAATATCATTCAAAACTGTGACTCTCATAAGGTTTCTCCTAACGTCAGGAAGGTTTCTCCTAACAGAGTTTCAACCGATAAGTTAAAGTCTAATTTCTCCGGAGTCAAATTTAAACATTGAGCGCAAGCAAGAGAGATAAAAGAATGGGTAGAACCGAAATCTAATAAGGTATAGACTTCGCAAGAATTTATAATTAACTAACCCTTGCTAACTTCGTTCAGGTTTCTCGACTAATGCTCTCACTTAAACTATCGGTTTTGACTTTGCTATAGAGTACATTCCACCCTTAATTGCTTCGTCACATTCCTGATCCATGATTCGAATCATTACTCTCCGATCCATATCGAATTGGGGTTAACCATTCTCAAACACTGTCACAAAACAAGGGTTAATTGACATGTCACATATTATCCCTATACTTTGACCGACCAATTAAATACCAAATAAACTTAGGTAGGTCATACTAGGGAAGAATTCCCGTCTCTCCCTCTAGTTCTTGTCTCACATCTCAATTTAGGGATCATATCCCTAAGCTTTGATACCAATGTGGCGCCCCCAAAATAAGTATACATCACCCATCTTGAGTGCTTGGATACATGGTGCTTTGAATACAAATACAAACTAATTATACTGACGATTAAGTGTAAAATACGACAAAATATAACTGAGAGTTTTAACACGAATATTGTCATCTAGACAATATCCACACTCAAATTCAATCTTATTACATTTATTATCGACTACTAATGCTATCATCTTGACCGTCACTCCGTTCCCTGACTAGACCCTGCTACGTTCTCATTTCCTGAAGAGATCAATGAAAGAAAGGGTGAGCTCAACTAGCCCAGTAAGAAAAATTATGAGACTAAGATAATTTGAATAAATTATCCTTAGCCTTCAACAGTATAACAACTGATAGAATACAATAGACAACAAGTTTTAGATCAACAACTGCAGCGGAATAAGCAATCCATTAGAAGAGTCAAGTAGAACATAATGTCTACTATCTCTTCTAGATTAAAAGTCCATCGTTAATATTTCATTTCTGTAATACTCAACAATAGTTCTTTGTTATACCCAAGACAAAAAGAACTATCATCACCTGTCTTCACCTAAACCACCAAAGATTATAGTTAAATCCATAATTCATGTTTATAATCATGTAAATCAACAGTTTCTCCTTGCCATAAAGGCTTAATAAAAAGTTTATTCAATATCCTTACCCCAAAGGCTAAAGATATTCAAATGTAATAACAATGATCATACCAATCAGTTTCTACATCTTTTACTTTCTGAGACAAAGATATTCAACTATAAAATCAATAGTAATGATCATACCAATCAATTACTGTCGATTGCCTTCTGCCAAAGATATTCAACTGTTAACTAATGGTCATGATCTTTCCAATCACATCATCAAATTATCCCTGTACTACAGCCAAAGATATTCGTTAGTATTACCAGTGGTCATGATCATGTCATACACATGTCCATCTTTGCACTACGGGCCAAAGTTATCAAACAACAGATCATCTTTGCACAACAGGCCAAAGATATTCAACATTATATCATCTTTGCCCTACAGGCCAAAGATATACAACTATAAAACCAATAACCAACAATTCATCTATGCAATACGGGCCAAAGATGACTTCCAACCCAATATAAGCATGAGAATCATGACAATGATATAAAGAATCTATCAAATGAGATAAAGGATAAATATTAAACATTTATAATACAATTTATCCATAGTTCAATAATATCCCAATGTTATCAATTACTTAATAATCTCATAATCTAATATCATTAATATTATAACCATGTTTTAATCACTTCTGAAACTTATAAACAATTTATTTTAATTGTTTACACTTTACCAAATAATGCATTTAATCATTCAAAAATGCCATACTCATAAGATTTCATCACCAATGATTAAATCCCTCATCAAAAATCTGCATATACCTTATATAGAATTTTCAAGCCATAAAATCCTATTTACCAATTTTTCAACTTCACATAACATATTTAACTCATATGTTCGTAACTAAACCATTTTCATGAAAAATTACCAAATCAACTTATTATTTTTCTATCTTTTGTCCAAATATATATACATAAATTTCATACACAATAAGTATTTTTTTATAATTTTTCAACTCCCTTAAGTATTTTTCAAAAATCAATTTCTAATTAATTCCTTAAGAAATTAGCTACCTCAACTTTAACTCCAGAATTTGCCAAATTTTGGCAGGATCTTACACATGTTAACGTGAGCTTCAATTTAAATTTCATGGGTCATTGAGTTATAGAACTGGTTATAGCATTTTTAAATCGGAAAAACCTAAATATTGAAATAGTCATAACATGCTCATTTTAAGTCGGAATGAGCTCATTTTAGGATAGGAGGTACTTTATACCATATATTTCCTTGTCCCTAAAGGCCGGAATTTTTCTCACAAATTAAATGGCCAAAACAGTCCTTACAAAATTTTGGGCAGTAGCTTTTTCTCCTTTTTCACTTTTAGGTGCTTTGTTAAAAATAGTCCATACAAAAATCTACAACTCCTCTTTCAGTAATTCCACTTGGAGATGTTAGAAAAATTATCATAATATCCTCTTAATTTTTTCCAGAATGTTTGAAAAATTATGAAACTGCAAATGGATTTTCACATGTACGATAATCCGTATGAGCGAGATAATTTCCACAATTTAATAAAGAATGAATACGAAGGATCATTCACCATACATGTGGTAATCCACATAGATAGGTTATTCCAACAGAATAATAAATAATGAAACCGAATTAAAGGTGTAATACATGCAAGCAGGATATTCAACGAGAATAATAAAGAATGGAATAACAACAGAAATCACCATGCATGCGATAGACCGCTCAGACAAGTTATTCCAACATAATAATAAATAATGGAACCGAGGTCGAGGCGTAAGGCCTTGCAAGACAAGATATTCAACAAAATAATAAAGAATGGAATAACAACAAAAATCACCATGCATGCGACGATAGCCTTGCAGACGAGGTTATTCAACGAGAATAATAATTAATGGAACCAAGTCGAGTATGTCACTTGCCGTGAGGATATTCCAACAGAATAATAAAGAATGGAATATGAAGAAGAATTTCACCATGTATGCGGTACTTAGCATAGAAGCGAGTTATTCAATGAGAATAATAAGGAATGGAATAATAATACTTCTCTTCATGAATACGAAAGAAATAATACCCCTTACCTTAGAAAGAAACCGGATACTGGAGTAAAGAGGTACTAGACTTCTCTTATTCTTTTTCTCTATAATTTCTCTCTATAATAATTGATCTATAGCTTGAGTGAATTGGTGAGAAATGAAGGAAGAATGAGCTTCTATTTATAGGAAAATATAGTTTCAATAATTACTTGCGTTTTGGGGCTCGAAATATTCTGATATAATACCTTCCTCTTTTCCTTCATTTTTAATTTAGTCCTGCAAGTATTATCAAACTTGGACCACCTCCCTAATAGTAAATCATGTGAATCAATAGTAAACACATATGAAAAAATAGTTATAATCATGTGAATCAATAGAAATTAATTTCTCATTTATCCAGGTTAATTACCCGATTGGTCAATATAACCTCCAGACATCAATTATCATCGAAATAAATGTTGATTTTCACTAACACTAATAATTCAAACACAATGGAACTATCAATTTCATCTTTAATCAACACGAACTTATTCATCATTAATATTATAATTCACGATAGTTATGACGGTCGTTCGAGGAAAGAGGGGCTTTCCGATAAGGATTTCTCCTTATTGGCGCACAATTAGCTGACCAAACCTCTCCTTGACAGAACTTCTAGACATTGTCAATATTGTAAATAATAACATGAATAACTTTGCCGTCTCAATTATTGATTTAATAATATATCATATTATCACGGATGATCTTTGTGACAATAATTGAATCGATAATATGAGAGAGATATGATCGGACAATTCTTTGTAGCAATAATTGAGTATAACTGAGTGACTTATCACGTAAGCATCAATAATCAATACCGTGTGCTACTATGCAACCACGCGTATTACTATACTTTTACTACCGAGTAGTTCAACAATTTTAACGGTAACACATTCACCGTTATTTTTATAAAAATATAATTCTGTCGTTTTCTAACTATGACAATAGTTCCGTTGTGGGGTTCCCCAATAATTGTGCCGTCGTACGAATATTCTTCGACAAAAAGAATATTTTATAACAACTTGCATACTTTGCAAAATTTATAAATACTACCCACAACTATAACACTATCTCAAATCCACACCATAATATTCTAAAAATTATTTCTAGAAAATTAAATCTTTATTCATAAAATTTGGGGTCTTATAGATGAGGCTAGATTAGCCAGGGATGCATTGATTGTGGAGCGGGATGCCGCATTATCTGCTAGGGATGTGGCCATTGTCAGTGAGATCCCAAATGACTGTCACTCTTGCAAACATGAGTGCTTACATTGATGAGAATTATGACACCATGCAGTTAGCCTCTGATCTGCTAGCTCGTGTAGATACCATTGGGAAGGAACTTGCAGCGTTACCTCCTTCTTCAGAGAGGGATGCCATGTTAGATCTAATAGTTCGTATCCACACAGATCTGTAGATAGCTTTGTATTTTCTACACAGACTAGCTTAGCCATTTTGTCATGTACAACACATATGTATATATCAAATAGTATTATGTATGGCAGGGAAATATATTTTGATTCACTTCCCTTTTAGTTATGTCGTGATACCTGCTTGATATTTGCCTGTTTCTTCAGGGCCTTGTGATCTTGATGCATTCTGAACTTATCCTTGATAGGTGGACATTGAGACGTCGCAAGATCTCTCAGAACAAATCATTGATTTCTATAAAATCCCTACCATCTTTGGTGTCTTGGGACTGGTATCTGTATAGAAAAGTGGAGAGGAGGGTGGTTTTTTCCTCTTTGAGATTGAGTGCACCACAGATGGTCGCCAGTACTTCTATTTGTGAGAAGCCTAGTTAATTTCATCTCTTATGGGTTGGTATTGCTCTTTGAGGCACGATCGCAGCTTAGATGGTCATCGAATCTTCTATTTGTGAGAAGAAGTTGGGTAATTCCATCCCTTTGATCTGAAACCGATGAAATGTGGCAAATTGAAGGTTGATCCTAATCTTAGTGTGATAAGTATTTTTTGTTACAGTGCAGGTTAGACTGAACCATGAATGGCTGCCTACGTACTCCTATTGAAGAGGAGATCAAGTCTTCGTAGTTCGAACCTGGTGTAAGAGGTTCAATGCTGAATGTGAAAGGCAGATAGGTGTAGAAATATTTTTGTTGTTTTTTGTAGAGAAAAGAAAGAAATGTTTTTGTTGTTGTTTTTTTTATATTGTGATCTAGCCATATAGAATATGGTTGCGTACATACTCCCGGGTATCAGAGAGATCAGGTCGACGTAGTTCGCCCCTCAGGACGAATCGCAACCGAAGAGAAGTGTGAATCCCATGTGCAGGCTATACTACGGGGAAAATAAAGTTTAATCCCATACTGGGGATAAACTGCAAGCGTTGAAAAGTTTAATCCCATCTTCAGGATAAACTGCAGGTTTGAAAGGTTTAATACCATCTTCAGGATAACCAAAATTGTGTGAAATGTTTGAACTGAGGTGAAACCAGGCTGCTGGTTTGAAGTGTATGTTTCCCTGAGGGGCAGAAGAGTATGTAGGAATGAAAGGGTTCAAAACTAGAATGAGCGGTGATCTGATGATCAAAACCAGGATGTTTGTTTGATGGTAACTTCAGACATAGTACCATTTCACGGTGTCCGAGTTGATAAGCTGTGGAAATTCATCGCCATCCATTTTTTGTAATCTGAGAGCACCTCCTGTCAATACCTCCTTGACAACAAATGGGCCTTCCCAGTTAGTAGCAAATTTTCCCTTATACTGATCTTGGTTGTCAATGATCTTCTTGAAAACCAAGTCATGTTGTTTGAAGCTGCTAGTAGCGGACTTTTACATTGTAGGATAAATGCGATCCTTTTTTCGATATAATGATCGATACATCTTGTACCCATTGGTCTTCATCCAACTGAGCATCCATCAATACTCTGAGGGATTCCATTTCAACCTCTATGGGGAGCACTGCTTTCATCCCATAGGCTAATGAGTAGGGTGTTGCCCCAGTGGAAGTACGCATAGAATTTCTGTAGGCTAATAAAGTTAGAGGCAAGAGGTCAGGCCATCCTTTGTGATTGGCAGACATTTTCTGCATGATCTTTTTGATATTTTTATTAGCCGCTTCAACAGCACCATTCATCTTTAGACGGTAGATGACGGAGTTAAGGTGTTTGATGTGGAATTTTCTACATAACTCCTTCATCATTTTGTTGTTGAGGTTTTTAGCATTGTCTGACACAATGACCTCTGGTTGTCCATATCGAAAAATGACATTGTTTCTGATGAAAGCAATTATGACTTCTTTAGTAACCCTAGGGAAGGAGGCTGCTTCTACCCATTTGGTGAAGTAGTCGATCATGGTGAATATAAATTGATGTCCATTACTGTCTTTGGGCTCGATGGGCCGAATTTCGTCCATTCCCCACATTGAGAAGGGCCATGGCGAATTCATATTATGGAGTTCCCTTGGAGGGGCATGGATAACATTCCCATGAACCTGGCATTGATAGCACCTCTTGACGTGATCATCACAGTCAGCTTTGAGTGTAAGCTAATAATGCCCTGTCCTGAGGATCTTCTTGACAAGTAGGGGTCCACTCATGTGAGGGCCACATACTCCACCATGAATCTCATCCATGAGCCTCTAAGCTTGGTCTTTATCCAGACATTTGAGGAGACCTAATCCTGCATCTCTTTTATATAGTGCATCTTCACTCAGGTATAATTTCATAGCAAGTCGATGAATTCGCCTCTTCTCAGTTAGGCTCGCCTTAGCGAGTGTAGATCCATCTCGTAGATACTCCTTGATGTGTTGATACCAAGGGTTATGGATGGGAGGTAGCTCATCCTATACTTCTCCAACATAATTCCCATAGACGGGGGCCTTTTGCAGTGCAAATGTGATGCTTGACATGTTTTTCTTGTCAGGTATGTGAACCAAGGAGGCCAACATTGCAATCCACAAAATCTTTCTTATTGCGAGGAATGTGTAGAAAAGAGATTTCTTCGAACTCCAAAGCCATCTATAAAACTTGCCGATGGTAAGGCAGCAAATGTAATTCTTTGGTTTGATAGATTCACATGGATTGTTTGATTACCAACTCTGAATCCCCAAAGACAGTTAACCACCTGACGCCCATTGAACGGGTAAGTTTTAGCCCGTGATCTGACCTTCATACTCGGTGTGTTATTGGTGTGACAAAGCGCAATTTTGGCGACGGGATCTTTGCTCCCGTCTGACGGATACTAGAAGCGCTTGACTCAGAACCTTACGTATTAACAGCTCCATCAAAATACATTTTCCACATACGACATGTATCGTACTGATTTTGTAGTTGAACTACCATTACCCCTTCATCGGGGAAGTATGTTTCCAAGGGTTTGCAATCCCCTGCAGATGCATCGGCCAGTTGAGCCGTAATTCCTTGACCTTTGACATACTTTTGCATCACGTAGACGATGTCAAATTGTTGTAGGATCAACTGCCATCTGGACAGTCGACAATTCAGTATGGGATTACTGAACACATACTTGAGAGGATCAACGCGGGATATGAGATGGGTTGTGTGACCATGGAGGTAATGTTGTAACCTAATGGAAGCCTATGCTAAAGCATAACAAGTCTTCTCAATTAGATTGTACTTGTGTTCACTGATGCTGAATCTTTTGCTGAGGTAATAGATAGCTCGTTCTTGGCCTCTATCATCTTTTTACCCATATATACATTATGGCATTGTCATTTATGGACGGTACATGAATAGGGGAACATCATCACTGGGTGGTACCAAAATAGGAGCATTAATCAGTTGCTCTTTAATGGTAAGGAAGGCTTTTTGACACTCATCGTTCCATTTCATGGAGGAGTTCTTCCTTAATAAGCTTGAAGATTGGCTCACGAGGTTCTTTGTGAGTTGAAATGAACACTGCTTAATGAAGTTGATTCTTCCCAAAATCCCGTATTTCCTTCTGCAATCGAGGAATGGGCATTTCCTTGATGGCTGGATTTTGGTAGGATCGATTCAATCCTTTGTGGCTAACTAGGAAACCCTAGCAACTTACGACTTAACACCAAAGGTGCTTGGCTGAGATTCAACTTCAAGTTGTACTTATACGACTGTTGAAAAGCTTTCTGAGATGGTCTAAGTGGTCCTCCTCCTTTCGGGATTTGACAATGATGTCATCCACATAGATCTCTATCTCCTTGTGCATTAAATCATGGAAAAGAGCCATCATAGCTCGCTGATAGGTTGCCCCGGCATTGATGAGGCCGAATGACAACTGTCTGTAGAAAAAAGTCCCCCAAGGCATGATGAAAGCAGTTTTCTCACGGTCTTCCTCATTGACCATAATTTGATGGTACTCAGCAAAGCAATCAGCAAAGGAGTACATGCCGTATTGAGCAGTGTTGTCAATAAGAATGTGGATAAAGGGCACGTGAAAGCTATCTTTAAGGCAAGCTTTGTTCAAATCCCAGTAATCCATGCAGACTTGCACCTTTCCTCCTGGTTTAGGCACGGAAACAATGTTGGATATCCATTTTGGATATGTAGACACCATGATAATGCCAGCTTGAAATTGTTTCACAATTTCTTCTTTAATCTTTAAACTCCACTCAGGTTTCAATCGCCTGAACTTTTGCCTAACTGGCTTGAATCCTTCTTTAATGAGAAGGCGATGAAGAACAATGTCAGTGGACAAACCCACCATGTCTTCATGAGACCATGTAAACACATCCTAGAATTGGGTTAATAGTGCAACCATGTCATTCCGCTAATTTGTGGTAAGATCTGAACCAATCTGGATTAGCTTAGGGTTTTTTAAGGTTTCAAGATTGAAAGAAGTGGTTTGGTCAAGGTTGGGTTTAGGTTTGTCTGTGACCCATTCCTTAATCTCCTGAGGTGTCTCAATGTCCTCTTGTATATCCATCAAGTCTGAGTCCAACTTTGCATCAAAGTTACAGCCCTTGTGGAGAGAAGGCACCTCATCAGCAAGTACATGCACATCTAAATTCAGAGTCCTGAAATAAAATATGCTTTCACTTAATATATGTAACTGTTCGATCATACAAAAGTGTTAGCATGTACTTGATAAAATAACTGCTAATATTGTAAAGAAAAACAAGCAATTAAAGTTATCTACAGGGCAGAGGGATTTTTCTGCCCATTTTACCCTCGTCGACCAATTCATGGAGTGTTTCTCCAATTATTGAGGGCAAAGTCCTGAAGGACTGTAGTGATGGAGGGATTGTCATTGTCCTCCTTTTCCCAAATGATAACCATGACATCTGGGCAATCATCGTCTTGGGTGTATCTGTTTGTATGTTCATCATGAACAATGACGCGTATGCCTGACATCATCAAGGCGATGTCATGTTTACGTTTCCGTTCCTTTTCTTCCACTTCGGGATCAAGAATCAACACCTCTTTTTCTTTGATTGGCACTGGTTTAGGAAACAACATGGCCACAACATGGACTGGCACCTTTACTGGAGATTGTATCAACTCATGGGATAAAGGTATAGAAAATCGTCGTAAGGTGGAAGCCTGAGGAACCTGCTTGTGCTTATGAGGATTCATGTGACTGGAACTAGCAGAATAGCCTAATCCGTCTATTCCAATTTGACTGGACATTTGGATAGGGTGCTTAATACTCTACAGATCTTTACCAAGCCCTTGTCCATGCTGATGACCCAATAACATCATTTCCTGAGTGGCTGACATAACCTCAGCAGAAATCTTGGGTACGAGAAGTGGGGCTCCAATAGAATGGTATTGCATGGTACTCACTTCCAGAGTATGAAAACTGGTCGGTTCAACTTCTGAATTGAAGCTGATGATTGGTAGAATTCCTTGTTCGAGGATTTTTTCGGCGTTGGCGGTGATGACTAGACTGTTATTGACAATGTATTTGAGTTGTTGATGTAGCGTGGAGGGAATGGCTCCAGCCATGTGTATCCACGGTCTCCCCAGCAGCAGGTTGTATCTTGAATCTCTCTTGAAGACGTGGAAGGACACATTGAATGTATTTGGACCAATCTCAATTGGCAGCTCAATCTTTCCAACAGAATTTCATCGGGATCCATCAAAAGCTTTGATAACCGTATGGCTGCTTTGGATCCGCTTGAGATTGACATTTATCTTCACCAAGGTGACATAACGACAGATATTTAGAGATGAGCCTCCATCTGTCAAAACTCCAGCTAACATATACCCGGAAGACAAAATTGTAATGTGTAATGACTTGCAATGACCAGTCCCTTCGGGCGGTATGTCATCATCAGTGAAAGATATCACATTATTGTTGAAAATGTGATCAACCAGATGTTGAAATTTCTCCACATTCACTGATTTTGGTAAGTATGCTTCTTCTAAAACCTTCAATAAGACCTTCTGATGATCTTCGGAAGAGAAAACCAAGTCCAGTATTGATATTTGGTGTGGAGCTTCTCGCAAGTTTAAAACCACCTTGGTTTCATTATGCCCCATAGTGCGGAGGAATTTTTCAGTCTTCTCCATGGGAATTTTCCCTTTTGCTTTGCAAGTAGGTTTCATAACCCGTTGAGGAAGATACAGTAGATTTTCCCTCGATACTGTAGCAGTAGTATGAGACATGGATCCTTCAGGTTCTCCATAATTCCATGGAACTTTGTGTAAGCTGACAGCAAGATGTTATGATCTGAAGGGTAAAGAAATTGGCTCTGGTGCAGCCACTTTCAAAGGATTGTCAGCTCCTTTGAGTTGAATTGATTGTATGGGAAATGCTTTGATAGTATCATTATCCACTTCGGATATAACTGCTACTGATCCCTTCCATTTGGTAGGACATGTAATCCCATTCTCAAGTTGCTCAGTGTCATCATCAGCTAGCTGCAAGACACCGCTATCAATAAGATTCTGAATAAGATGGCAGAGTGCCCATCATTCTTCTGTGTTGTGACCGCGAGAATGTGAATGATATTGATATATTTCATCTCCGTTGAACCATCCTGAACGGGGATTGATTGGAGGCAGAAGGAAGGTAATTCTTCCTTCATTGATCAGCATTTGCAATATCTCCTCCATAGATTGGCCCATATAGGTAAATTCCCTTTGATTGGCAAAATCCCGATGGGCTTTAGCATTGGCTCTCTTCGTAACCTTATCCTCCATAGCTTCACTTTCTGAAGGTGGTGAATGAGCATTCATAACAAAAGGAAGGAGATAAGCATGTTCCTGCCTAATTAATTGGCGTGTGACTTGATGCTGATGGGTCACCAGTTCTGCCAATTGCTCAATTTGCTTGAAAAGAGCTTTCATCTTTCATTCCATGGTAAATTGGAATTTGCATAATCCCATATGTCAACACCGTCTTTGAGGGTTTGGGATGATTCACCATCAGAACCGGAACTCTGTCCAGTGCTCCAACTAATCATGTTGACCTCTTCTTCTTTGTGTTGAGGAAGAGGGTTGTCTTGCACATGAGGTCAATTTGGTTTGGTGACTACAATCTCACCGTTGTCTATTAGATCTTTGATCTTGTGTTTCAAGGCCCAACAATCTTGAGTATCATGTCCAGGTGCTCTGGCATGATAAGTACATTTCCGAGTAGCATTAAAACCCCTCCCATTAGGGTTGGCTGGTGGAAGAAGATGTGTAATTTTCTTATGAGTGGTCAGAAGAGCAAGAATATTCTCGAGCAAGTCCCCTAAGGGTGTGAACGTGCGAGGGCACTTTACTTCTCCACTTTTAGGCAATGGAGGGTTTAAAGATTGTGCTTGAAAAGGGGAGTAGTTTCTCCTTTGTATAGGCATATTCTGATTGCCTTTTTTACCTTGTAGTATCAAGGAAACATCATCCTCTTTCTTTTTATGGACCCTTCGGGGTTGTTTCCATAAGATCCGGAATGGATGTGCTCAGCAACTGATTTAAGAGCGGCTAGGTCTTGAATTTTACCAGACTTTAATCCCATCTCAGCCATCTCTCCGTGCTTGATCATTTTAGAGAATGGTTTGCCAATACCAGCTAAGACTCTCTCATAGAAAGGAGCTTCATGTACATCTATAAATGTCATGACCATTTCTGATTTCATCATGGAATGAATAACTTGAGCAGCAAGGCGCCTCTACCTTTGAGCATACTCTCTAAAAGAGTCATTAGACTGTTTCTTGACTTTGGTAATTTAGTGCAGGTCGAGGAGCCATCGAGATTGAAAATTGTATTGAGTGAGGAAGGCGTGAGCTAGCTCTTTGACTATGGATCTTATAGTTGTCTAATCTGGTATACCATGAGCAGGCTTCTCGATCAGGACTTTTTTAAAAGCAATTTACATTCTAAGCTTTTCATTTTCCGCATAAGATCCAAGTTCTCCAATGAACACCTTCAAATGTGTATAAGGATCCCCTAATCCATCATATTTTTTAAAATCAGGGGTTTTAAATTTCTCAGGATAATGAACATCAGGGAAGATGCAAAGGTCAGCATATGAAACACTTCCATGTGTTCAAATCCCTTTGAGAACACGGATAGTTTCCTCCATTTGGAGTACTTTCTTCTGATATCACCGATTATGCTGGATCTCCTTTGAGATGGGTGTTTCGGGGTCTTTGTTGGTCGTATCCAAGCTGAAGTTCTAGATTTGTTTTATCTAGACCTTACATTCCTCCTTGTGTAGAGGATTACGTATGTGGAGGAATCTTTGAGCCTTGAGTGGGTGATGCAATTCTTTAAGCAAGAGCAGACCAAATTGGTGATTTCTTGACTTAATCCGTCAAATTCTTCACAAAAGCGAGATTAGAGTGGTGAGAACGAAGACATGATTGGTTGTAGGCTCGTGGCCTTTTTGGATTTTGAGAAATGAGGACCAATGATTTCCCTACAAAAGACTTATGTAGTTTAGTCTTAGGGTAATGTAAATGTTATCATAATATGTCCATTTTAGGAATGTTGTCCTACAAAACAGGGTGTTAATTGATAACATGTATGCATAGGCAATATTCATATTTTCCATTACATAAAGATGAACATGGAATAAAATTACAAGTAAATGCTTTTACAAGTAATTGAAAATGGAAGGCATGAAGAGACTTTCTCTCGCGTTTGGTTTATCGAGAGGTTGACCTATCTTAGGGTTACTCTCGCGGCTTTTTTGGCGTGAAGGTTCCCGAGATCATCATAATCTACTTGATGGGAAGTTAATCCGGTCTTTCAATGGAAGCGAATCTGGGTGGTGCCTTTCTGAGCCTCATTTGGAATTATTCTTCCTCTGAGTCCGATAATCAAACACAAATAGGATAGCCTCACGATGGAGGAACCACACAACATACATTCACATACAACGTGTCTCACCGTTTATGAAAATGATGACATGTGCGAAGCACTAATATCACAGATAGATATAGTATAGTGCAGTAAGTAAATTTCATTCGTACACATTCATCATAAATGTAAATGCAACATTCACACACAAGCATACAACAGTTTTAAAAAGCTTGTAATAGCGGCTTAAGCCCTCTTACTGGAGTCCCCAGCAGAGTCGCCACCTGTCGATGTCAGGATTTTTAAATGTCCCTTTTCGTTACTTGTTCTTTAATGATCTCATGTTAATGTGAGATTTGTTTGAAAAAACAAGTGAAAAAGGTCCGACATGTATAATGTCAACTTTTTGACTTTAAGAGTCGCCAGTTGGTGTATTTAACTAGTTGCACCAACGCAACCGAAAAGGTTTGCACATTAACCCAATGATGTGACACTACTAGACGGGTTTGTGAAACTGAGATTCATTTGAGTTCGGGGGCTTGATTATGCTGAGGGAAGGTCTTAGGCACCCCCAGACATCCGTGTTGCCATGGTGACTGCCACTTTTCAAGAAAATGTTGTATGAATGTGTGTGTGTGTGGATCAATGTGCAATTATTTGAAAGTAGTGCGAGGCCTCGTTCGCACCTATATACAGAGGGTTTGAATTTATAGAAAAATTCAATTTCAAGCAAGATATAGCAATGAAGTTTTGTAAAAATGGTTTTTCAAACCCTGTGCTCAATAGGAATTGAGACCTTTTCAGACTTCCATTTTATTATTAAATGTTCGACTTGTTTGCTTTTATTTTCGAGATGTGAAGCATTCTAGAAAATAATATCTGACGATGTCGAACTCCTCATGGGCATAATGACCATCCAGGAAATTGAACCTTTGTAAATAATGTACAAGCTGCTTACAGCCAAAAATGTCCATCATAGGAACCGAATCTAGATTCAGTAGATTGAATCTGTGATCACATGATTCCTAGGATCACATGAATCTTGCAATTTGTATGGAAAGCGATGGCGATTATATATATAAAAAGCTGTAAATATATATATACAGACATGATCAACCACCACGAAAGCAACTCCATGGGGATCGAAAATGTAAATATATAAAAGATATATATATATATATATATATATATATATATATATATATATATATATATATATATATATGGAATGATCAACCACCACGAAGTAAACTCAGGTGGGACGGAATGTAAATAAATCTGTAAAAAGCAATCAGCACTTAAGTAAACTTGAGCATGGCATGTGAAATGTAAATAAAGTCATAAAAGGCAATCAACTACCACGATAAGTAAACTCGCAGGCATAATGAAATGTAAATAAAGGTGAAAAAACCACGAAGTAAACTCCGGGCTGACATAAATGTAAATATATATATATATATATATATATATATATAAAAGCGATAAGCGCACGAGATGTAAATCCAGGCTCATCGGATATATAAGCAAAATAATAATATATATATATATATATATATATATATATATATATATATATATATATATATATATATATATATAAGCGAGTAAATGCTAGGATATAAAATCCAAGCTCATTAGATATGTTAAACAACAATTATATATATATATACATAGAAATGCAAGCTCAATCGAGGCATAACTTCGATGATGTTAGTCCATATATAAAATATATACATATATAAATATATATATATATATATATATAAAGAAATGAAAGCCACGGACTGAAGTCCGGGCATACACACACAACACGACTCTCAATGTGTATAACAGTGTGTGCAGAGATGAAAACAGAGGTTTTATAGAATATAAGAAGGCTTACAGTGGGCTGCCATTGTAAACTTCTATGACTCTATATGGATAAACACTCAGCTCCCGCCGGATAAAATATATAGCTATATGTGAGCTAACAGATGTTTAGAATGAGGAAACACTCAATATGGGTGTGTACAAAGCAAAATGGACAGGGCTTCCTCGCCTTTTTCTCTCTCTCCCTTCCTCAAAATGGCTGGCCCAAGGTCTATATTTATAGATTGATGGCAGTGAGTACTACTTGGTAGCATGATTACACTAATTGGTGGTCGAGGTGTCCTCGGGATTCGCGGGTCCCGTCGTCCCGAAGTACATGCACTCGTGCACTGTAATGTCCACTCGAACTTGCAAAACTTCAATCCGAGCATCCGAACAAGGTATATACGACCTTCTTCGAACAGCTTGTGTCGAGAGTTACGTAATGACATGGATTAGAGATTGTACGAAGTCTGGAAGAGGGGACCATGCTCATAGTCTTCAAGCTTCAAATTCTATCCGGTGTACTGCCACGCGTAATATTCACTCGGGATTGTAACTCCTCGATTCTTGTGGGACATTGTTGGATGTATGTATGTATGAAGTGTTGAGACGACGCGCATGTGTTAAGGTGGCAAGATGACGTTTGACTCTTCGCTAAGGTTATCGCCGATTTGAGTTGAAAGTAGTCGTTGCTCAAGGTTACATCTGAGATTGGACTACTTGTTTGTATGTCGCGATGTCATCTTGTGAGAGTATGCCTATCTGCCCGGTGTTAGCTCTCGGTCTAAGGTATGAGTGCCTCGGTAGGAGGTCTGAGATTGAAGCTGATAGCTTGCATTTGAAACAAGCATTTCCGGAGTTATCGCGGGAACTGCAACAGCATTCCTTGGGGTTATCGCCTAGGACGAAACTCAAGGTTATCCCCGAGGTTGGAAACGATCCTTCTGGTGTGTGTTCTCGGGGTTGGAAATGATGTTCCCGGTGTGTGTCCCGGGTTTTGAGATTGACCTACGGTAATATCCGAAATGGATGTGAGTTGTCTTCCAAGGTTGTCTCCGAAAGACGAATCTGCCCTTCTGCAATGTCAGTAACAGGCGTGCAGAAAATTTTGAGTGTCTACATATATGACTTAGGATTTGAAAATTAAAAATGAGTGAACATGTATGTTAGAACTAAAATTTGAGCAAACGCCGAGCGTCAGCGCGTCGAGCGACTTTGACGTTCGACGTTCCAAATTGCGTTTCGGCAAAATAATAAGTCATAACAAATCTAATAAAGTCCTACGGGGCGAGATTTGGCTATATGTGATATTTTATGCCAGGAAACTTTATTTCAGGTATAACTAAAGCAATAAAAATATGTAATAAATATTAATTACATATTTAAGCAAAATAAAAATTAAGGTTACCTATAAAATTATTTGTGGTGCAACAAAGGGCGAGAAACCATTAAATTTTGTATTAATCATAAAAATGATATTTTGAGGTTTCTGGGGCTCAAAAGGAGGTTTTTGAGCTGAGATTTACGTAACAGAATATATATATATATAATATATAAAGCAAAAATATGAATAATTGTAAAATAATAATAATAATAAAGCGAATGTGCTAGCAGAATAAAATATTTGTATATGAGGCCACAGTCAGTGTTGACCCATGAACGGACAAACCGATGTAAAAATTGTTTAAAGTAAAGAAATAATAAAAGCTATGTATTAGCTGTTTAAACCCCAAATTTACGAGTAAAGGTAAAATATATTTCTAAAAAGGAATATAAATGATTTAAGCTGCAAGATGTAACATATATATATCTTAAAATGTGTGAGACCTTTATTATTTATGAAATAAGTAAAATATTATTACATGATTAATAATATTGATTAAAATATTATTAAATGATTAAAATATTATTAAATGATTAATAATATTAGATAATGATTAAAATATTATTAAATGATTAATAATATTAGTAAATAATTTGAATATTATGAAATGATTAATAATATTAGATAATGATTAAAATATTATTAAATGATTAATAATATTAGTAAATGATTTGAATATTATTAAATGATTAATAATATTAGATAATGAATAAAATACTATTAAATGATAATAATTAGTTGAAAATTTTTGTGAGCTATTGAAAAATATTTTGTCTAATAAATAAATTATCTAAGATATTTGCGAACCAGTTTAAACTGAGTCTTAGCGATATTAGGCTCAAGAATTGTCCGACTAGGTCGCCAGGATGACGAAATTGTGTTGGTTTCAACTCAGACTGAAATAGTTTGACTTGATACTAGGTCTTATGTGCTGTATAGACTGATAGGATTATGTGTTTATGTGTGAGGTTATTTTATATATTATATATATAATAGTATTATATTGTGATGATATTATTCTAATATTTGGAAATCGATATTATTAATATTAGGTCTTCGGATAAAGTTAAGATATGTTTCGTAATGGTAATCAATGGTACAGGCACGTTTTTCTTAACTCTACTTTATGTTTTTGTATTCAGATATGCTTATGGTTAATCATTGATGATTGTCATGTCTAAGAATTGTAGAATTATACTCTGTACATATTGCATATATAAGTCAGGTATGAAAGGCTGATCACCTTCATTACCATTCGGTCCAGGTATATTTGTTCATGTTTAATACTTGTTCAGTCAAAAGTTTATTTGTGCTAATTCACAACTATATTGTTAAATTATAGCCAGCTTATTATTCAAATTCTTTCAATCATGATATATCCTTACATAAATTAAACTTGCTGGGCAACCTTTATGCTCACCCTTGATATATCATGATTTTACATTGCAGATTAAGGCGAATACGGCGGATACAAGGAAAGGTTAAAGACAATTATAGTGTTAGTTTATGTGTGCAGCTAAGTTTGTAATAGTATTATATTAATGTTGTTGTAAGTCAAATAAGTTATGAATTGTGTATAAGTTAAGGTTACTCGACATTAGGAAATAGTGTGTGAAGTTTATTGTATAAATAATTTATGTTTATATCTTCCGCAATAGTTATAGAATGATTGTACCAGATCCGTGGTGATTTAGGACCCGAATTTGTGGTTGTCACAGTTAGTATCAAAGTTGTAGGTTATGAACCTTAGGTAGGAATACCTGAGACCAATAACCGCAGTGATTAGGATAAGATCTAACTCACATTGAGTTAGTTGGTCGGTAAGATTCAAAGAACAATCTCGGCGAGTTGTAAAGATACAAAGTTCCCTAACTCTGATAATAAGTTGAATAGTAATGGTGAATAGATTGAGTCTAAAAGACTAAAAGTGCAAGGATAGGAGATCGTAAAACAAAACGATCAATATATAAAAATGAATCGTAATATATACGATAAGATCACCCCGTGATCTGATAAGGTTATAGTATGAGATAAGAATCAATCTAATGATTGAAAAGTTTACGGCAAGAATGTTGTGTAAAAGTTGTACTATGAATTGGTACAGATTCAGGAAAGGATTATGAATACGGATTAAATGAAATTTGTATTGAGAAGGGAGTAAAGAATAGGTGGGGATTTCAATTGAGAACTCATGTCAGCAGCTAAGTTTTAGGATTCCTTGTATGGGCGGGGAATTGTACTTGGTGTAAGAACCACTTAGTTTCTGGCACTAATAATCATTGAAATGTTTGTGTCGCGATATTTGCTATATGCATGAAGAGGGTGATTCCTTTCTCGTGTGTATAACAAATAGATAGGTTATAGGTAGAGGATATAAGGTTAAGTACGAGTTCTCAAAACTCATACTTATGTGACATTCTCGACTCATAGTTATATGAAATGTTTATGAACCCCTCAGCGAATGGATGCTAAAGGTCTGACTAGGGTAAGTTCTTAAACTCATATGATTGTGGCAAGTTCTTGAACTCATAAGTGTGATTTGACAAACTGGGAATAGTTATGTGTGAATGGAGAATTGAGGATAATAGGAATAGATAGACTGTTTAAGCAAATGATTATTAGTGGAGACATAAGTTTTCTAAAAATCCTAGCTATGCTAGATTTTGAAATGTTGACATCAAGCTGAATACACATTATGTGCTTTTAAAAAAATAAAATAAAATAATATAGACTCGTAATCATTTTTGGAACAGTTTAAAGTATAGTCTATGCTACTTATTTCGGCTAGACGCAAATGATTTGAAATATCAAAATATATTTTTATTTATCACTTATGTACCATGTAACCTGGTGCAGAGATGATAAAAAGTTGATGGAGTTGTAAATACAGGAATACTTAGTGTTGAATTTGATCTAAAATTGTTATTCCACTATTGTATGATGTGATATGACAAAGTCATACGATGACGGCATCCTCAAACGGACTATTAATACAGTACGACATCATAACGTCATTCTCAAAAATATTTTCAAAAATTTAATTTGCCAACGGGGTTTGGCTACACTTAAATAATTCGATTGAACTGAATTATTGATATGAGTCTACGCTATTCAATTCAGCTAGACTAATGTTTATGAAAACTCTAAGTGTTCATTAAAAGAAATTTCCCGAACCAAATTATTTTGTTGCGGAATCCAATAAGACTGAGGTAAAATTTTTATGCCTATGGAAGTGATGAGAAATAGATCAGACCAGTGATGCTTGGACAAGAGACAGGGGCATCCGGGGCTAATTACCCTTTATGTAAAGTAAGTTATAACCAGTTTCTTGATGAATTTCCATAAAACCTCATGAAAATAGCAGATGATAATAGTCAATATGACTCCTCAACACAATTTGAAAATTTTTATTCTTGGGAGTGGTGTATTGGGTAGCATGTGATGATGCGTATGAATGGTGTAAGCAGTATGGTGTAAGGTGTAAGGTGAATTTCGGGGACGAAATTCTTAGAAGAAGGGGTGAATGTGATAACCCGCGAATTTAGACAATTATTAAAATCTTAACTGATTAAATAAAGGTTTAATAATAAGACCTAAACTAGAAAATAGGTACAGATTTTATATTATAATATTTTAGGTATGTAAACAATTATATTTGCATAAGAAATTATGTGTAACATATTTATTTTGCAATTATAAAATAAATATGTAATTTAAGTATGTAATGTTATATATTATATAATTTATATATCAAAGAAGAGTTATGTAAGTTATATTATTCCAAAAGAGTTAAATAAATTAAGGAGATTTATGCAGTAAGTTATTTGATTAGATTAAGTTACTAAGGTTGAGTAATTAAATTACTTAACAAAAACATTAAAAGAATAATTGATTTAATTATTTAACTAAGAAAATTGGGCAAATAAAATAATTCAAAATTGGGTTAAATTGGGAAGCATGTGTCGGCAATGTGTAGGGTGAATGAATCCCATGGGCAAAATCAATTTATATCTTTGGTGTGCCTATGTGTCACAATAGCACTTGAGCCTTATTATTTAGCAAGATTGACAAAATATTGGAGAGAGAGAAAGCTAAGGAAATAAAATAAAAGAAAGCTAAATGAGGTGCAATGTACCCGGCACCTTAGGGAGATTATGGCACATGCTATAATTATTTTTTTATTTTTTTCTCTCTAGGTGAGTCATCACTCTAGCTTAGCCAAAAATATATTAGATAGATTTGCAAGTTATGCAAGAGATCCAAGAGAGAGAAGGGAAAAGAAAATAGAAAGCTAATGAGAGAGAGAGCAAAGTCGGCAGTCAAAGAGGGTTAGAAGGAGAGAGGTTTGAGCTTCATACTACCCAAGTTCATCAACCATTATGGAAAAAAAAGAAGATAGCTCAAAGAAACAAGGTATAAGACCATTACCTCTAACTTAGTTCATGTATGTTAATGATTTGATAAAGAACTTATGTTCTTGAACTTTAAAACTTTAGAACTACATATTTTATGGTGTGTTATATGTAAATCTAACCATTTTAGGTGGTAAAAGTTTGATCGAAAGAAAGAAAAATGAAAACAGTTTTTAAAACTTAGAAAAAACTAGTGGACTGCTGGCCCTAAACAAAAAATTCAGGGTTAGCTAGAGTGCTCTAAAAATTCTGGGCTTTTGGTATGTTATAGTACACTCAATAATCTTTCCATAGACTCCAGAACTGACTAAATTCGACTTCGGAGGAGAGAGTTATGACATTTCAAAGTAGTAGTGTCAAAATTATCCAACAGGTGCGGTGAAGTCCACTTGAACGAAATTTCTGGGCT
The DNA here is from genome assembly GCA_020205605.1 of Panax ginseng. Lineage (NCBI taxonomy): Eukaryota > Viridiplantae > Streptophyta > Magnoliopsida > Apiales > Araliaceae > Panax > Panax ginseng. The sequence continues at coordinate 15,275,964 of CM035135.1, read as the reverse complement.
GATATGTTCGAAATCTGGAAAAATATCCATAGGGAAGAGTTTTATTCCCGGAAGTTAGCTTCGCATGGGCTCAAGAAACGCCTAAAAATGTTTTAAAACGAAAAAGTTATTACTTTTTTAGCAAAATAGGGTAAATCTAGGAAATAGATAAAAACTGTTGCGAGTGGACATATTTGGGGCCTGTTTTAGGCTGCCTAAGAGGTCCAAAATTACTGGGTTATATTTTTTAAAAATACTTTGGTATACCATGTATAACATATCCAAAATTGGAATCAATCCGATTAACGAGCAATGCGTAAGAAATTCGCGAAGTAGCTAGTTCGATAATGACAGAATCGAAATTTGGGAGCAAAGCCATGCCTTGTATTAGGCGTCTTGACGCCATGACATGCCTGACTTCACGACATGCTTTTTGCTTGATGTTTTGATTGATTTTCGTGATTGGTTTTAGCGGTTAGAAAATGAGGTCTATAACATGCCCAAAATTTCGTTGTTGTATGACTTAGGATTTAAAAATTAAAAATGAGTGAACATGCATGTCAGAACTAAAATTTGAGCAAACGCCGAGCGTTGGCGCGTCGAGCGACTTTGACGTTCAACGTTCCAAATTGCGTTCCGACAAAATAATAAGTCATAACAAATCTAATAAAATCCTACGAGGCGAGATTTGGCTATAGGTGATATTTTATGCCAGGAAACTTTATTTCAGGTATAAATAAAGCAATAAAAATATTTAATAAATATAAATTACATATTTAATCAAAATAAAAATTAAGGTTGCCTATAAAATTATTTGTGGTGCAACAAAGGGTGAGAAACCATTAAATTTTGTATTAATCATTAAAATGATATTTTGAGGTTTCCAGGGCTCAAAAGGAGGTTTTTGAGCTGAGATTTACGTAATGGAATATATATATATATATATATATATATATATATTTAACATATAAAGAAAAAATGCGAATAATTGTAAAATAATAATAATAATAAAGCGAATGTGCTAGCAGAATAAAATATTTGTATATGAGGCCACAGTCAGTGTTGACTCATGAACGGACAAACTGATGTAAAAATTGTTTAAAGTAAGGAAATAATAAAAGCTATTTATTAGCTGTTTAAACCCCAAATTTACGAGTAAAGGTAAAAGATATTTCTAAAGATGAATATAAATGATTTAAGCTGCAAGATGTAACATATATATATATATCTTAAAATGTGTGAGACCTTTATTATTTATGAAACAAGTAAAATATTATTACATGATTAATAATATTAGATAATGATTAAAATATTATTAAATGATTAATAATATTAGTAAATTATTTGAATATTATGAAATGATTAATAATATTAGATAATGATTAAAATATTATTAAATGCTTAATAATATTAGTAAATGATTTGAATATTATTAAATGATTAATAATATTAGATAATGAATAAAATACTATTAAATGATAATAATTATTTGAAAATTTTTGTGAGCTATTGAAAAATATTTTGTCTAATAAATAAATTATCTAAGATATTTGCGAACCAGTTTAAACTGAGGCTTAACGATATTAGGCTCGAGAATTGTCTGACTAGGTCGCCGGGATGACGAAATTGTGTTGGTTTCAACTCAGGCTGAAATAGTTTGACTTGATACTAGGTCTTATCTGTTGTATAGACTGATAGGATTATGTGTTTATATGTAAGGTTATTTTATATATTATATATAATAGTATTATATTGTGATGATATTATTCTAATATTTGAAAATCGATATTATTAATATTAGGTCTTCGGATAAAGCTAAGATATGTTTCGTAACGGTAATCAACGATACATGCAAGTTTTTCTTAACTCTACTTTGAGTTTTTGTATTCAGATATGCTTATGGTTAATCATTGTTGATTGCCATGTCTAAGAATTGTAGAATTGTACTCTATACATATTGCATGTATAAGTCAGGTATGAAAGGCTGATCACCTTCATCACCATTCGGTCTAGATATATTTGTTCATGTTTAATACTTGTTCAGTCAAAAGTTTGTTCGTGCTAATTCACAACTATATTGTTGAATTATAGCCAGCTTATTATTCAAATTCTTTCAATCATGATATATTCTTAAATAAATTTAAACTTGTTGGGCAACCTTCATGCTCACCCTTGCTATATCATGATAAACGTTGCAGATTAAGGCGAATACAGCGGATACAAGGAAAGGTTAAAGACAATTACAGTGTTAGTTTATGTGTGCACCTAAGTTTGTAACAATATTGTGTTAATGTTGTTGTAAGTTATATAAGTTATGAATTGTGTATAAGTTAAGGTTACTCGACCTTGGGGAATAGTGTGTAAAGTTTATTGTATAAACAATTTATGTTTATATCTTCCGCAACAGTTGTAGAATGATTGTACCAGATCCGTGGTGATTTTGGACCCGAATTTGGGGCTATTGTAGACACTCAAAATTTTTTGCACGCCTGTTACTGACATTGCAGGAGGGAAGATTCGTCCTTCAGAGATAACCCTGGAAGACAACTTGCATCCATTCCGAATATTACCGAAAGTTCAGTTTTAAAGCCCGACCGGGAACATCATCTCCAACCCCGGAGCACACCCCGGGAATATCATTTCCAACCTCGGAGATAACCCCGAGTTTCGTCTTTAGCGATAACCCAAAGGAATGTTGTTGCAGTTCCGACGATAACTCCAGAAATGCTTATTTCAAATGCATGCTATCAGCTTCAATCTCAGACCTCCTGCCGAGGCAATCATACTTCAGACCCGGAGCTAACACCGGGCAGACATGCACCTTTATAAATAACATTGCGGCATTCAAACAAGCAGTCCAATCTCAGATGTAACCCTAAGCAACGTTTGCTTTCAACTCAAACCGGAGATAACCCCGGTGAGGAGTCAAACGTCATCTTGCCACCTCAACAACTGCGCGTCATCTCAACGCTTCATACATACATACATACAACAATGTCCTATAAGAACCGAGGAGTTACAATCCCGAGTGATTATTACGCGTGGCAGCACACCGGATAGAATTTGAAGCTTAAAGACCATGGGCATGGTCCCCTCTTCCTGACTTCGTACAACCTCTAATCCCATGTCATTGTGTAACTCTCGACACAAGCGGTTTGAAGAAGGTCATATATACCTCGTTCGGAGGCTCGGATTGAAGTTCTGCATGTTCGAGCGAATATTACAGTGCACGAGTGCACATACTTCAAGACGATGGGACCCGCGGAACCCAGGGCAGCAACAGATGCACCTGCGGCTGCCACAGATACACCTACGGCTCCCCCCCTCTACAAATAGAGGGCTTGGGGCAGCCATTTTGAATAAAAAGAGAAGCAAGGAAGCCCTGTCCAATTTTCTCTGTACACACCCCATATTAAGTGTTTCCTCATTTTAAACATCTGTTAGCTCACATATAGCTATATATTTTATCCGGTGGGAGCTGAGTGTTTATCCACATAGAGTCATAGAAGCCTGCATTGGCAGTCCACTATAAGCCTTCTTACACTCTATAAAGCTTTTATATTCATCATTTCACACACTGTTTTACACATTGAGAGTCGTGTTGTGTACGTATGCCCGGACTTCGGTCCGTGGTTTTTATTTATATATATATATATATATATATATATATATACTTATATATGTGTATATATTTATATATGGACTAAAATTATCGAGTTATGCCTCGATTAAGCTATACTTTATGTGGGCGTTTGCTTGCTTGCTATATATATATATATATATATATATATATATATATATATATATATATATATATATATATACTTGTTGTCGGACATATCCGATGAGCCTGGATTTTCATCCGGTGTGTTTCCTGCTTTTATATATTTACATTTCTGTCAGGCCTGGAGTTTACTTCGTGGCCTTTTACTGCTTCATTTATATTTCATCCCGCCTGGAGTTTACTTCGTAGCGGTTGATCGCTTTTATTACTTTATTTAAATTTTGTCCCGCCTGGAGTTTACTTTGTGGCGATTGATCGCATTTACTTCTTTATTTACTTTTACGATCCCTCATGGAGTAAACCTTGGTGGTTGATCATGTCCATATATATATATATATATATATATATATATATATATATATATATATATATATTTACCGCTTTTATATATTTACATTTTAGATCCCCATGGAGTTGCTGCCGTGGTGGTTGATCATGTATGTATATATATATTCTGACTTTATATATATAAGCGCTACGCTTTTCATATAAAGCTGCAGTATCCTGTGAGCCTAGGAATCATGTGATCACAGATTCAGTCTATTGAATCTAGATTCGGTTCCCGTGATGGACATTTTTACCTTTGTAAGCGGCTTTGTACATTATTCTGATGTCTAAATTTCCTTGGATGGTTTGTCATGCCCATGAGGAGTTTGTAGACTTCTTTGTATATTATTTTCTCGAGGATGTTTCGCATCTCGAAAATAAAATCAAACAAGCCGAACATTTTAATAATAAAATGGAAGTATGCAAAGGTCTCAATTCCTATTGAGCACAGGGTTTGAAAAACCTCTTTTACAAAACTTCATTGCTATATCTTGCTTAAAATTGAATTTTTCGCACTACTTTTAAATAATTGCACATTGATCCACACACACAGACACATTCATATAACAGTTTCTTGAAAAGTAGCGGTCACCGTGGCAACACGGATGTCGGGGGGTGCCTAACACCTTCCCTCCGCATAATCAAGCCCCCGAACCCAAATGAATCTCGATTTCACAGACCCGTTTAGTAGTGTCACATCACTGGGTCAATGTGCAAACCTTTTCGGTTGCGTTGGTACAACAAGTTAAATACACCAACTGGCGACTCTCAAAGTCAAATCATCAACATTATACATGTCAGACCTTTTTCACTTGTTTTTTTCAAACAAATCTCACATTAACATGAGAACTCCAAAGAACAAGTAACGAAAAGGGACAAATAAAAATCCCAACGTCGGCGTGTGGCGACTCATTTGAGACTCGAGTAAGAGGGCTTAAGCCGCTATTACAAGCTTTTCAAAATGTTATATGCTTGTGTGTGAATGTTGCATTTACATTTATAATGAATGTGTCTGAATGCATTTTACTTCTATGCACTATACTATATCTATTCTGTGATATTAGTGCTTCGCACATGTCATCATTTTCATAAGCGGTGAGACACGTTGTATGTGAATGTGTGTTGTGTGGTTCCTCCACTGGGGAGGCTATCTTGTCGGTGTTTGATTCTTGGACTCGTAGGAAGAATAATTCCAACGAGGCTCGGGAAAGGCACCACCAGATTCGTTTGGTTGAAAGATAGGATTAACTTCCCGTCAAGTAGATTGCGATGATCTGGGGACCTTCATGCCAAAAAACTGCGAGAGTAACCCTAAGATAGGTCAACCTCTTATAAACCAAATGCAGAAGAAAGTCTTTTCATGCTTTCCATTTTCAATTACATGTAAAAGCATTTACTTGTAATTTTATTCCATGCTCATCTTTATGTAATGGAAAATATGAAGATTAGTTGTGCATACATGTTATCAATTAACACCCATTTTTGCAGGACAATATTCATAAAACGGACATATTATGATAACATTTACATTACCCTAAGACTAAACTATATAAGTCTTTTGTAGGGAAATCATTGGGCTATTACCTTTTCAAAATCAAAAAAAGCCCACGAGCCTCTGGCCCAACCATGTCTTTGTCTGACCAATCTAATCCTATTTCTCGTGAAGAATTTGACGGATTAAGTCAGCAAATCACAAGTTTGACTGTCTTGCTTAAAGAATTACATCAGTCCACTCAGGGTACAAAGATGCCTCCACATACAGAATCCTCTACACAAGATCTGGATAAAACAAATCCAGAACCTCAGTTGGATACGACCAACAAAGACCCTGAAAACACCCATCGCAAAGGAGATCCAAACACCAGTGATATTAGGAAAAAGGTACTCCAAATGGAGGAAACTATCCGTATTCTTAAAGGGATTAGAACACATAAAAGTGTTTCATATGCTAACCTTTGCATCTTCCCTGGTGTTCATTATCCAGAGAAATTCAAAACCCCTAATTTTGAAAAATATTATGGATTAGGGGATCCTTATACACATTTGAAGGTGTTCATTGGAGAACTTAGATCTTACGCAGAAAATGAAAAGTTCAGAATGCAGCTATTTCAGAAGAGTCTGACTGGAGAAGCCCGTTCATGGTATACCAGACTAGACAACTCAAAGATCCATAGCTGGGAATGGCTAGCTCACGCCTTCCTCACTCAATACAGTTTTCAATCTAAGATGGCTCCTGCCAGTACCAAATTAGCAAGGTCAAGAAACAGTCTAATAAGTCTTTCAGAGATTATGCTCAAAGGTGGAGGCGCCTTGCTGCTCAAGTTATTCCTTCCATGACGGAATCAGAAATGGTCATGACATTCATAGATGTACTGGAAACTCCTTTCTATGAGAGAGTCTTAGATGGTATTGGCAAACCATTTTTTGAAATGATCAAGCACGGAGAAATGGCTGAGATGGGATTGAAGTCCGATAAAATTCAAGACCGAGAAGCTCTTAAAGCAGTTGCTGAGGACATCCAGTCCGGATCTTATGGAAACAACCCCAAGAGGGTCCATAAAAAGAAAGAGGAGGATGTTTCCTTTATACTACAAGGTCAAAAAGGTAGTCAAAATATGCCTATACAGAGGAGAAACTGCTCCCCTTTTCAAGCACAATCTTCAAACCCTCCATTGCCTAAAGGTGGAGATGCAAAGCGCCCTCGGATGTTCACACCCTTAGGGGACTCACTCGAGAATATTCTTGATCTTCTGACTACCCAGAAGAAAAATACACGTCTTCTTCCACCAGCCAACCCTAATGGGAGGGGTTTTAATGCTACTCGGAAGTGTGCTTATCATGCCTGAGCACCTGGACATGATACTCAAGATTGTTGGGCCTTGAAACATAAGATCCAAGATTTAATAGACAACGGTGAGATCGTGGTCACCAAACCAGATCAACCTCATGTACAAGACAACCCTCTTTCTCAACACAAAGAAGAAGAGGTCAACATGATTAGTTGGAGCACTGGACAGAGTTCTGATTTTAATGGTGAATCATCCCAGATCCCCAAAGACTGTGTTGACAGATGGGATTATGCAAAGTTCCAATTTACTATGGAACAAAAGATGAAAGCTCTTTATAAGCAAATTAAGCAATTGGCAGAACTGGTGACCCACCAGCATCAAGTCATACGCTAATTAATCAGTTAGGAGCATGCTTTTCTCATTCCTTTTGTTATGAATGCTCCATCACCACCTTCAGAAAGCGAAGCTATGGAGGATAAGGTTGTAAATAGAGCAAATGCTAAAGCCCGTCGGGATTTTGCCAATCAGAGGGAATTTACCTATCTGGGCCAATCTATGGAGGAGATATTTTAAATGCTGATCAATAAAGGAAGAATTACCTCCCTTCTGCCTCCAATCAATCCCCGTTCAGGATGGTTCAACTCCGATGGAGTATGTCAATATCATTCACATTCTCGTGGTCACAACACAGAAGAATGTTGGGCACTCTGCCATCTCATTTAGAATCTTATTGATAGCGGTGTCTTGCAGCTAGCAGATGATGACACTGTGCAACTCGAGAGTGGGAATACATGTCTTACCAAACGGAAGGGATCAATAGCAGTTATATCTGAAGTGGATGATGAGACTGTCAAAGCATTCCCCATACAAGCAATTCAACTCAAAGGAGCTAATAATCCTTTGAAAGTGGCCGCACCAGAGCCAATTTCTTTACCCTTCAGACCACAATATCCTGTTGTCAGCTTACACAAAGTTCCACGGAATTATGGAGAAGCTGAAGGATCCACGTCTCATACTACTGCTACAGTGTCGAAGGAAAGTCCATTGTATCTTCCTCAACGAGTTATGAAGCCTACTTGCAAAGCAAAGGGGAAGATTCCCATGGAGAAGATTGAAAAATTCCTCCGCACTATGGGTCATAATGAAGCCAAGGTGGTTTTAAGATTAAGAGAAGCTCCACATTAGATATCAATACTGGACTTGGTTTTCTCTTCCGAGGATCATCAGAAGATCTTATTGAAGGTTTTAGAAGCAGCCTACTTGCCAAAATCAGTGGATGTGGAAAAATTTCAACATCTGGTTGATCATATTTTCAACAACAATGTGATATCCTTCACTGATGATGGCATACCGCCCGAAGGGACCTGTCATTGCAAGCTATTGCACATTGCAATTTTATCTTCCGGGTATATGCTAGCTGGAGTTTTGATAGATGGAGGCTCATCTCTAAATATCTATCTTTATGCCACCTTGGTGAAGATGAATGTCAATCTCAAGCGGATCCAAAGAAACCATACGGTTATCAGAGCTTTTGATGGATCCCGAGGAAATTCCGTCGAAAAGATTGAGCTGCCAATTGAGATTGGTCCAAATACATTCAATGTATCCTTCCACGTCCTCAGATAGAGTCAGGATACAACTTGCTATTGGGGAGACCTTGGATACACATGGCTGGAGCCGTTCTCTCCACACTACATTAACAACTTAAATACATTGTCAATAACAGTCTAGTCACTGTCAACGCTGAGCCGGAATATCCTAAACAAGGAACTCTACCAATCATCAGGTTCAATTCAGAAGTTGTGCCGGCCAGTTTTCATGCTCTGGAAGAGAGTAACACGCAATACTATCATGTTGGAGCGCCACTTCTCGTACCCAATATTTCTGTCGAAGTTATGTCAGCCACTCAAGAAATGATGTCATTGGGTCATCAGCCTGGACAAGGGCTTGGTAAAAATCAGCAGGGTATTAAGCACCCTATTCAAATGTCCAGTCAAATTGGAACAGCCGGACTAGGCTATTCTGCTAGTTCCAGTCATAGGAATCCTCATAAGCATAAGCAGGTTCCTCAATTTTCCGCCTCACGATGATTTTCTCAAACTTTACCTCATGAGTTGATAGAGTCTCTAGTAAAGGTGCCAGCCCATGTTGTGGCCATGCTGTTTCCTAAACCAGTGCTAGTCAAAGCAAAAGAGGTGCTGATTCCTGATCCCGAAGTGGAAGAAAAGGAACGGAAACGTAAACATAACATCGCCTTGATGATGTCAGGCATACGCGTCATTGTTCATGATGAACATAAAAATAGATATACCCCAGACGATGATTGCCCAGATTTCATGGTTATCATTCGGGAGAAGGAGGACAATAACGATCCCTCTATCACTGCAGTCCATCAGGACTTTGCCCTTGAAAATTGGAGCAGCACTCCATGCATTGGTCGACGAGGGTAAAATGGGCAGAAAATCCCTCTGCCCTATAGATAACTTTAATTGCTTACTTTTCTATACAGTATTAGTAGTTATTTTATCAAGCACATGCTAACACTTTTGTATGATCAAACAGTTGCATATATTAAGTGAAAGCATATTTGGTTTTAGGACTCCGAATTTAGATGTACTGCATTTTGTCGATGAAGTGCCTTCTCTCCACTGAAGGGTCAGTAACTTTGATGCAAAGTTGGACTCAGACTTGATGGAAATACAAGAGGACATTGAGACACCTCAGGAGATTAAGGAATGGGTAACAGACAAACCTAAACCCAACCTTGACCAAACCACTTCATTCAATCTTGGAACCTTAGAAAACCCTAAGCTAATCCAGATTGGTTCAGACCTCACCCCAAACCAGTGGAATGACATGGTTACACTATTAACCCAATTCCAGGATGTGTTTGCATGGTCTCATGAAGACATGGTGGGTTTGTCCACTGACATTGTTCTTCATCGCCTTCCCATTAAAGAAGGATTCAAGCCAATTAGGCAAAAGCTCAGGCGATTGAAACCTGAGTGGAGTTTAAAGGTTAAAGAAGAAATTGTGAAACAATTTCAAGCTGACATTATCATGGTGTCTACATATCCAGAATGGATATCCAACATTGTTTCCGTGCCTAAACCAGGAGGAAAGGTGTGAGTCTGCGTGGATTACCGGGATTTGAACAAAGTTTGCCTTAAAGATAGCTTTCCCGTGCCCTTTATCCACATTCTTATTGACAATACTGCTCAATACGGCATGTACTCCTTTGCTGATTGCTTTGTGGGGTACCATCAAATTATGGTCGCTGAGGAGGACCATGAGAAAACTGCTTTCATCACGCCTTGGGGGACTTTTTGCTACAGACGGTTGTTATTTGGCCTCATCAATGTCGAGGATACCTATAAGCGAACTATGATGGCTCTTTTCCACGATTTAATGCATAAGGATATAAAGATCTACGTGGATGACATCATTGTCAAATCCCGAAAGGAGGAAGACCACTTAGACCATCTCAGAAAGCTTTTCAACAGGTTGCGCAAGTACAACTTGAAGTTGAATCCATCCAAGTGCGCCTTTGGCATTAAGTCAGACAAGCTGCTAGGTTTCCTAGTCATCCACAAAGGGATTGAACTGGATCCAACCAAAATCCAGGCCATCAAGGAAATGCCCATTCCTCAGACAGAGAAGGAAATACGGGGATTTTTGGGAAGAATTAACTTCATTAGAAGGTTCATTTATCAACTCACAGAAACCTGTGAGCCCATCTTCAAGTTGTTAAGGAAGAACTCCTCCATGAAATGGAATGATGAGTGTCAGAAAGCCTTCCTTACCATTAAGGAGCAGTTGGTTAATGCTCTTGTTTTGGTACCACCCAGGGATGATGTTCCCCTAGACATGTACCTGTCCATTAATGACAATGTCATGGGCTGTATGCTGGGGCAAAAAGACGATAGAGGCCAAGAATGAGCTATCTATTACCTCAGCAAAAGATTCAGCATCAGTGAACACAAGTACACTCTGATTGAGAAAACTTGTTGTGCTTTAGCATGGGCTTCCATGAGGTTACAACATTACCTCCATGGTCACACAACCCATCTCATATCCCGCGTGGATCCTCTCAAGTATGTGTTCAGTAAGCCCATACTGAATTGTCGATTGTCCAGATGGAAGTTGATCCTACAGCAATTTGACATCGTCTACATGACGCAAAAGTTTGTCAAAGGTCAAGGAATTGCGAATCAACTGGCCACCGCACCTGCAGGGGATTGCAAACCCTTAGAAACATACTTCCTCGATGAAGGAGTAATGGCAGTTCAGCGATACCATCAGTACGATGCATGCCACACATGGAAGATGTATTTTGATAGAGCTATTAACACAGAAGGTTCTGGAGCTGGAGCAGTTCTAGTATCCGGTACGGGGGAGCAGTATCCCATCGCCGTTAAATTGCAGTTTGTCACCACCAATAACACAACTAAGTATGAAGGCTGTATCGTGGGGTTAAAACTTGCCCATTCAATGGGCGTCAGGCGATTAACTGTCTTTGGGGATTCAGAGTTGGTAATCAGACAATCCATAGGAATCTATCAAACTAAAGAATTACATTTGATTCCTTACCATCGACAAGTTTTACAGATGGCTTTGGAGTTCTAAAAATCTCCTTTCTATACATTCCTCGTAATAGGAATGATTTTACGGATGCATTAGCAACGTTGGCCTCCTTGATTCACATACCTGAAAAGGAAAACATGCCAAGCATCATATTTTCCCTGCAAAAAGCCCCAACTTATGGGAACTATGTTGGAGGAGTATTGGATGAGCTACCTCCCATCCACAACCCTTAGTATCAACACATCAAGGAGTATCTGCGAGATGGATCTACACCCGTTGAGGCGAGCCTAACCGAGAAGAGGCAGATTCATCAACTTGCTATGAAATTCTACATGAGTGGAGATGCACTCTACAAAAGAGATGTAGGATTAGGTCTCCTCAGATGTCTGGATAAAGACCAAGCTTAGAGGCCCATGGATGAAATCCATGGTGGATTATGTGGCCCTCACATGAGCGGACCCATACTTGTTAAGAAGATCCTCATAATAGGGCATTATTGGCTTACGCTCAAAGTTGACTGTGATAATCACATCAAGAGATGTTATCAATGCCAGATTTAAGGCAATGCTATCCACGCCCCTCCAAGGTAACTACACAATATGAGTTTGCCATGGCCCTTCTCAATGTGGGGAATGGACGTGATCGGGCCCATCGAGCCCAAAGCCAATAATGGACATCGATTCATATTCACCATGATCGACTACTTCACAAAATGGGTAGAAGCAGCCTTCTTCCCCTGGGTTACCAAAGACGTCATCATTGCTTTCATCAGAAACAATATCATCTATCGATATGGACAACCAGAGGTCATTATGTCAGACAATGATAAGAACCTCAAAAACAAAATGATGGAGTTATGCAGAAAATTCCACATCAAACACCTCAACTCAAAAGTCATCTCTCAGTCAAAAGATGAATGGTCTTTGTTAGGCGGCTAATAAAAAACATCGAAAAGATCATGCAGAAAATGTCCGCCAATCACAAAGGATGGCCTGACGTCTTACCTCTGACTTTATTAGCCTATAGAACTTCAATGCGTACTTCCACTGGGGCAACCCTCTACTCATTAGCCTATAGGATGGAAGCAATGCTCCCCATAGAGGTGGAAATGGAATCCCTCAGAGTGTTGATGGATGCTCAGTTGGATGAAGACCAATGGGTACAAGACAGGTATCACCAGTTATCTCTGATAGACGAAAGGCGAACCGCGACTATCTTTCATGGTCAGTTATATCAGCAAAGGATCGCACAATCCTACAACAGAAAAGTCCGGCTACGGCAGTTTAAACAACATGACTTGGTTTTAAAGAAGATCATTGAAAAAAAGATCAGTCTAAGGGAAAATTCGCTCCTAACTGGGAAGGACCATTTGTTGTCAAGGAGGTATTGATAGGAGGTTCTCTCAGACTATAGGAAATGGATGCCGATGAATTTCCGCAACTTATTAACTCAGACACCGTGAAATGTTATTATGTCTGAAGTTACCATCAAGTAAACATCCCGGTATTGGTCATCAAATCCCCAGTCATTCCGGTTTATAACCCTTTCTACATACTCTTCTGCCCCTCAGGGAAACATACACTTCAAACCAACAGCCTGGTTTCACCTCAGTTCAAACATTTCACACAATTTCAGTTATCCTGAAGACAAGATTAAACCTTTCACACCTATAGTTTATCCTGAAGACGGGATTAAACTTTTCTACGCTTGCAGTTTGTCTTGAAGATGGGATCAAACTTTTTCTACACCTGAAGTTTATCCCCATTATGGGATCAAACTTTCCTTTCCCCGCAGTATAGCCTGCACATGGGATTCACACTTCTCTTTGGCTGCAATTCGTCCTGAGGGGCGAACTACGTCGACCTGATCTCCTTGATACCCTGGAGTATGTAGGCAACCATATTCTTTATGGCTCGGTCACAATAAACAAAAAATAACAAAAACATTTCTACCCTTTCTCTACAAAAACAAAAACCATAAAAATACTTCTACACCCATTTTCCTTTCACATTCAGCGTTGAACCTCTTACACCAGGTTCGAACTACGCAGACTTGATCTCCACTTCAATAGAAGTATGTAGGCAGCCATTTATGGTTCAGTCTAACCCCTACCAGAACAAAAATACTTGTCACACAGTACTGGGATCAACCTTCAATCTACCACATTTCATCGGTTTCAGACTAAAGGAATGGAATTACCCAACTTCTTCTCACAAATAGAGGATTCGGTGACCATCTAATTTGTGGTCATGCTCAAAGAGCAATACCAGCCCATAACAGATCGAATTAACTAGGCTTCTCACAAATAGAAGTACTGGCAACCATTTGTGGTACGGTCAATATCAGAGAGGAAAAACCACCCTCCTCTCCACTTTTCCATATAGATACCAGTCCCAAGACACCAAAGATGGTAGGGATATACAAAGATCAATGATCCGTTCTGAGAGATCCTGCGACGTCGCAATGTCCAAATATCAAGGATAAGTTCAGAATGCATCAAGATCATAAGGCCCTGAAGAAGCAGGCAAATATCAAGCAAGTATCAAGGCATAACTGAAAGAGAAGTGAATCAAAATATATTTCCCTGCCATACATAATACTATTTGATATATACATATATGTTGTACATGACAAAATGGCTAAGCTAGTCTGTGCTGGAAAATACAAAGCTATCTACAGATCTGTGTGTATGCGGACTATCAAATCTAACATAGCATCCCTCTCTGAAGATGGAGGTAAAGCTGCAAGCTCTTGTCCAATGGTATCTACACAAGCTAGTAGATCTGAGGCTAACTACATGGTGGCATAATGTTCATCAATTAGGCACTCATATCGGCAAGAGTGACAGTCATTTGGGATCTCACTGAAGTACTGTCTGCAACAGCCACATCCCTAGCAGATAAGGCAGCATCCCGCTCCACAATCAAGGCATCCCTGGCTGATCTAGCCTCAGCCCTCTCTAACAGAGTGGTGTCTCTCCCATCAAGAGCTACCAACATCGAGGCCCTAGCCTGATCTCTCTCATAGGTCATCAGATGTAGGCTTTGCTCCAAATGTTGTGCTGAATACTAAGTAACAATGGCACTCGGGATGGGAGAATCCATCACAAATGCTGGCAACCCAACAGTCAAATCCTCCTCGGTGGAAATATCAACCTCCTCTATAGGCCCCTCATCGTCAGAATTAATATCCTGCACTATGGATACTACCATAGTCGATGCAGTCTCTATCTCCATCCATGCTGAATACTCTGCAGAATAACTTGGGATGGTGACATGAAAACTCAATGACTCTTGCTTGATCCCAACAGCATACAACCACGGATCATCCTCTGCGGATAAGCGATTGTGAAGCAAAACGACGACTTCATCGCCCTCAAATGGATGGAAATCCACGAAGCGAGGTCAAATTGACACATCATGGCCAGTGGGTGGTAGGTGATCATCCCTCTCAAACTAGCTAGAGGTAGATAATCCATGCCCGGAGCATAAGTGATGAAGCTATAGAGTGAGCTAAGCCCTGAACACGGTAATATAGCAATTGGATCTCCGATCCCTGCCAGGAAAGCTGACCAAGATGAAACGTCTATACACTTCGCAGGCTGAAAGGAGTACGACATGGATACATCATGGGTGAAGCAATACCCATGTCGTCTGAATGTGCCCATCGGTCTCAAGTGTGACATAAACCACACATCTGACATGGTAGAGCTACCTCTAAACACTCTTCTTTGGATAGGTGCAAAGAAGTATGTGGTCGACCTCGAGTCTCTGCAATGATCATCGATATAATGGTATGACCCTCCCTGAGAGCTCTTACGGCCATAATAACGCTAATATCCAACTCATCCATATACCGTGGCATGAAGACGTATGATAATACGCACAGTAGTAGTACATCCACTCTGGCTGAACGCCAATGGTCCTTCGGTGTGGTGAAATCCCTGGAATGCCGTGCATAACTATCCTCAGAGCCAAATTTGTTAAACAAAAAATCTTTGGGATATCACGTGGCGGATGTAATCTAAATCTGTACCACTTTATACCTCAATTCGGTGAGGGTCATGAGGCAATCTACTCATGTCTCTCGATCGCCTTATACGCATGCAAGGTCCATCGGTGGCAACATCATTAACCGTGCATACTCCTCCAAAGTAGGAGTCAACTCCTGGGTCCCAAATTGAAAAACCTGTCTCTCCGATACCCAGTGCTCTAGCATACCCTCTATGAACCCTGTAGGAACCTAAAACATCAACAAGGTTATAGTATGCTGCAGCAAATCATCTACAGTCACCCTGTCTGGTGGTGACATGCTATCATACCATGAACGCATACCAGATATCACCAAAAATGGTGGGGTATGATCAATCTGACTAATCGTCGAAGAAGACATCTCGTATGGGTCGTGGTCATAAGACCATCAGAGGGTCAATCATGAATATCTCGGACATACATACATATGCATAACATAATAACATGCATGATACAATAGATGGCAATATAATATAGGGAATGGAAAACTGTACATACATTCCTAAGTATATCATCATCTAAAACATCTCTGTACAGCTAAAATACAGGGAAATGGGGCGAAGCTACCCAACAACTAAAAGAGGCCTATCAAAAGATAGAGTGAGAATGGGACGAAGATACCCAATGTCTAACAGAGGCCTATCAAAAGAGATAACGAGAAATGTACATCAGAAAAAGTCAATGGTATCAATGTCTACATCATCGATCCTGTCCACCTGATGTAACTCCTCCTAAGTTACTGGATCTCTATCTACAGGGATGTCGAGGAAGGCCTATCTGAGGAGGATCTACCGTGAAAGCCATATGGGTCACTGAGGGGCGGCCTTGAAGTGGAAGGATCAAAAGTATCTACCTCTGAAAGATCTCTGCCCAAATGTCAGATGAAGAGATGTGTCCTGTCCAACTGCCGGGTCAACCTGTCAATCTGTGTCACATGAGTTGGATCTCTGACACAGGCTAGCCAATCCGTCATCATCATAGATCCTGGAACCATATCCCCCATAAATTGTATGGCGCGGGTATGAGCTATAATGGTACGAGGGATCCACCAATGCTGGAACATCTCCTGAGTGCAGGGGCCCTCTGACAATGTAAAACTGTCAACCCCCAACAATTGGATATCAATGATGGGTGACTGTAAAACAGGCCAATAACGCCTGGCAGGAGGCAAGATCAGCATGCGAATCTCTCATGTAGTGCTCCTGATAACACGTTCTCCTAAATAGAGCTCCCATCCTCCATCTGTAAAGAGAGGAATCCTGCGGGTGGAAATAACGTACTCAACTCCAGTCGGGTACCCATCCTCAAATCCAACACTCAAGTGCTCCCCAGAGTAGGGAACCCATGTGATGACATCCACTGTTAACAACTCCAGCTGTAGGCGATAATGAGTGAAACCCTCAGCAACAGGGACCTCCGCCAGTATGGAATGATGCCATCTCCGTCCTCATGGATAGGTGTCTAAACCTAGCATGCTCACAGGAGGCAAACATTTAAGCCTCTCATAGGCCCAAAACTGCCAACACAAAGGCAACATCTGCTGTCAATCAACACTTTTAACCTGTACATGGGAAAAGACAAGAGAAATACTCACCAACAAAAATGGATAGAATCATAACCGAGCCTCAGTCAAGCCCTACGATTGTATGCGCATTCCCCTTAGGAAGTAGGCAAAGGTGTAGGAACCCCAATCATAGTCTCCTATACGGTCCACATGTCGAGTGGCACTGATCAAAGTGAAGGACACTGTAGAAGAGTTATCTGCTATGAAGCAGCCCCTAATGACCATCAGGAACAATCGCTGAATAATGTGATCCCTGACTCTCACATCATCGGGTATAGGCTCACTCAACAGGTCGCTCATAACATCTACGCTCAAAGGGCTCAGACAAACAGATCCACGCCCTTGACGCCTCATGAAAACTCCCAACAAGGATCTGATGGCAGTAGGGGTAATATCCACTATGCAAGGCACTAGATCCCCTCCAAACTCCATACCTGTGATAAATAGCCAATCCATCGGCATCATCATCACCTCTCAGTCCAATAAATGGAGTGATTGAGTCTGGTGAAACTAGCGCTCAGACAATGCCCTGAGGTAACCCCAGGGACAACGATGGGGAAGAATGTAAAAGAACATCCCAAATCCCCAGCCATGTACAATTGTTCTGTAGTCATCATGCAAAGCCTGATACATAAAGTGGATGTTGAACCAGTTCCCTCGAGGCTGTGTGAAGCTGGGAACCTACATCAAATGCAGATCAACATCAGAATCCTTAACTCCTCATCAATATGAAAAAGGAAGATTAAAGATCTAACTTCATACCTCGTTAGCGTGCAGGTAGACTGAAGGATGCCGACTCAAGTCACCTAGAAGATCTGGGTTCGCCACTTGAATACCTGGCAAATCCTTATGGGGAACACGTACAGTAGGAGCAGGAACCTCAATGGGTATATCCTTCTCCTCGTCCTCGACATCCGGCACTTCAACCCGGGTAGGACGTATCACCGCCTCCAGCAAACGATGAGGTTGTCTAACAGAACGGGGTCAAGGCACTTCGGAAGCCCTCCTCCGTACACCAGAAGTCGTCCTATGGGAACTACTCGGCTGATCTAGATCCATAATATCTGGACAACAAGTCTCCAAATCACCTCAAAAAGGGTGTGGTAAATTCTTACCTAGAGCTTTTCAAAATGCATTTTTTACATGCATGCATGCATTGTTTTAACATGCATGACTACTCAATGCCTACGTTTTGGAAAATTTTGCCATTGCTCCCTTTGTAAATGGGACTATCCATATGCACATAGGCATGACTAGGTGGCCATTCAGTAGCACACCTATACATAGTTATATACATCCTACATGCATTAATACATCATAGAAAAAAATCCGTAAGTGTAGTCTAATTACCAGGATTATTTTACTTTTATACCTTTACTCATTTGTCCTCAGATAGGATAAGAAATGACAGTAAAAGGTGCCAATTTGACTACTTCAAAAGTCAAATTTTTTCACATCATTATGTTCAGCATGGTTTAATACTAACATTTGTTATGTTGAATATTTTTTATCAAGTCATATCAGCATGCATATTCACTACTATGTGTATAAATACATTTCATGTGATAAGTCATTTTCCAACGGATAGAAATTGGAAAAAATACATGCATATGTTACCAGGACAATGAAGAACGCTTGTACAGTGGCAGAATATGCAGAAAGTTGCCCGAATTTAGCAGATCTAAAGAAGAGCTCTCAGATTTCCTTCGCAGCACAGCTTGAAAAATGAATTATGAAAGCAACCTGTGGGCTTTACATAGCCACGGTTAGCCGTAGGTCCACTTACAGCTACTGTAGGTGTACCTGCAGCACTCATACGTGGGTCCCACACCTCTGGCTCACTCCAATTAGAGTTACAAAGGAGGTCTCACAAGCTGAGAAGGCCAAATCAAGAATAAAAATGCTACGCGATTAAGCGGAATAACCTGGATTCTTAGTTTTTTACGGGTCAGAATTAAACTCCCGTCGTCTCATTGGTATTAGCCTGAATGCAGGGTATACTATAGCGACGAGCTCAGCTTTTACAAATCATGCTCGGCAATACCCCACAAAGGTCCGATGCAGTCAATGCAGGGTCAGTACCCTAATCCCCGGCGGGGGTTATAACGTCGAAGTTATGAACTAACGATGTATCCTCGGCGAGAGTCACAACGCAAATCTTTCAAGCATCCATGTATCCCTGACGGGGGTTACAGCGCATTCTCGACCATTGACATACACATCAATGAAGGTCAAGCAACCTTGACGTTATATCAACCGGTGGCAGGTAAACACCATCGAAGAAGTCTTACAAACGTATCCCCGGCGGGGGTCACAACGTAATGAAACCATTAACACATACCTCAATGAAGGTCAAGCAGCCTTGGCAATGCACCCAACAGGGATTTATTTAGTGATACACACACCAACGAAGGTCAGGCAGTCCTGAAAAAACAGACTATTGGCAGTAACTCCGACAGGATGATGGGATATGTTATACACATCCTCAAAAAAATAAAGCTGTATCCCCACAGATCTCTTATACACATGAGACGCATCTGCAGAATAGAGCCGGTGTCTAGGATTCGAGACTTTGGTGATAGCCCCAACGTCAACATCCTTGAAGACTTGGATCGCATGTCCAAGCCATCACTGATTGTCATCCCAGCAGGATTAGCAGGGAACCGGTAATCATTTACATCATGCATCATACATTTGCATCATGTTGCTGCACATAGCATCATGTTTATCTTACTTGCATTTCAAGTGTCTAGGATTTTTTATCCTATCCATGCCTTGTATTACATGAATATGATAAAGAGGGGCATCTGTAGACACTTCAAATTTTCTGCACGCCTGTTACTAACATTGTAGGAGGGCAAATTCGTCCTTCAGAGATAACCCTGGAAGACAACTTACATCCATTCCAGATACTACCGAAATTTTAGTTTCAAAGCCTTGGAACACACATCAGGAACATCATCTCTAACCCCGGAGCACACCCCGGGAATATCATTTCCAACCTCAGAGATAACCCCGAGTTTTGTCCTTGGCGATAACCCCAAGGAATGATGTTGCAGTTTCGACGATAACTCCGGAAATGCTTGTTTCAAATGCATGCTATCAGCTTCAATCTCAGACCTCCTGCCGAGACACTCATACCTCATACCTGGAGCTAACATCGGGTAGACAGGCACCTTTACAGATGACATTATGGCATTGAAACAAGAAGTCTAATCTCAGATGTAACCCTGAGCAACGTCGGCTTTCAACTCAAACCGAAGATAACCCCGGTGAGGAGTCAAATGTCATCTTTCCACCTCAACAACTGCGCGTCGTCTCAACGCTTCATAAATATATACATACAACAATGTCCTACAAGAACCAAGGAGTTACAATCCCGAGTGACTATTACGCGTGGCAGGACACCGGATAGAATTTGAAGCTTGAAGACCATGGGCATGGTCCCCTCTTCCTGACTTCGTACAACCTCTAATCACATGTCATTGCGTAACTCTCAACACAAGCAGTCCGAAGAAGGTCATATATACCTCGTTCGGATGCTCGGATTGAAGTTCTGCAAGTTTAAACGGACATTACAGTGCACGAACGCACATACTTCAAGACGACGGGACCCGCTGAACCCCGGGAAGCACGGGAAGCCGCAGGTGCATCTACGACTGTCGCAGGTACACCTGCGGCTCCCCCCTCTATAAATAGAGGGCTTGGTGCAGCCATTTTGAAAAAAAAAGAGGCGAGAAAGCCTTGTCCAATTTGCTCTGTACATACCCCATATTGAGTGTTTTCTCATTTTAAACATCTATTAACTCACATATAGCTATATATTTTATCCAGCGGGAGCTGAGTGTTTATCCACATAGAGTCATAGAAGCCTGCATTGGCAGTCCACTATAAGCCTTCTTACACTCTATAAAGCCTTTCTCTTCATCATTTCACACACTGTTCTACACATTGAGAGTCGTGTTGTGTGCGTATGCCCGGACTTCAGTCCGTAGTTTTCATTTCTGTCTATATATATATATATACTTATATAAATGTATATATTTATATATGGACTAACATTATCGAGTTATGCCTCGATTGAGCCTAGACTTATGTCTGGAGCGTTTACTTGCTTATATATATATACTTATATATATATAATTGTTGTCAGACATATCTGATGAGCCTAGATTTTACATCCAGAGCATTTACCTGCTTTATATATATATATATTCACATTTATGTCAAGCATGGAGTTTGCTTCGTGGCCTTTTACTGCTTTATTTACATTTCATCCCGCCTAGAGTTTACTTCGTGGCTGTTGATCGCTTTTATTGCTTTATTTATATTTCATCCCGCCTGGAGTTTACTTCGTGGCGGTTGATCGCATTTATTGCTTTATTTACTTTTCTGATCCCCCATGGAGTTGCTTCGTGGTGGTTGATCATGTCCATATACATATATTTACCGCTTTTATATATTTACATTTTCGATCCCCCATGGAGTTGCTTCGTGGTGGTTGATCATCATCTGTATATATATATATATATATATATATATATATATTTTGACTTTTTATATATATATGCTCTGCCATCGCTTTTCATATAAACTGCAGTATCCTATGAGCCTAGGAATCATGTGATCTGTGATTGATCTCATGAATCTAGATTTGGTTCCCATGATGGACATTTTTCAAATTGTAAGCGACTTGTACATTATTTACAAAGGTTCGAATTTCCTTGGATGGTGTCATGCCCATGAGGAGTTCGGTAAGATCGCTTTGATATATATTTTCTCGAGGATGCTTCGCATCTCAAAAATAAAAGCAAACAAGCCGAACATTTTAATAATAAAATGGAAGTATGAAAAGGTCTTAATTCCTATTGAGCACGGGGTTTAAAAAACCTCTTTTACAAAACTTCATTGCTATATCTTGCTTAAAATTGAATTTTTCTATAAATTCAAACCCTTTGTATATAGGTGCGAACGAGGCGTCACACTACTTTTAAATAATTTCACATTGATCCACACAAACACACACACATTCATATAATAGTTTCTTGAAAAGTGGCGGTCACCGTGGAAACACGGATGTCAGGGGGTGCCTAACACATTTCCTCCGCATAATCAAGCCCCCGAACCCAAATAAATCTCGGTTTCACAAACCCGTTTAGCAGTGTCACATCACTAGGTCAATGTGCAAACCTTTTCGGTTGCATTGGTGCAACCAGTTAAATACACCAACTGGCGACTCTTAAAGTCAAATCGTCGACATTATACATGTCGGACCTTTTTCACTTGTTTTTTTCAAACAAATCTCACATTAACATAAGAATACCAAAGAATAGGTAATAAAAAGGGACAAATAAAAATTCCGACGTCGGACAATTTGCCACAAAGACATGTCTTATTCTTGAATGGCCACCTAGTCATGCCTATGTGCATGTGGATAGTCCTATTTACAAAGGAGACTATGGCAAAAAATTTCAAAATGTAGGCATTGGGTAGTCATGTATTTTTAACTCTACTGTAGACGTATGTTATAGTAATGCATGCATGCATGTAGTCATAAAATGCATTGAAAAGCTCCATGTTAAAAATTACTACACCCCTTCTAAGGTGATTTGGAGACTTTTGTCTAGATATTATGGATCCGGATCAGCTGAGTAGTTCCTGCAAGACCACTTCTGAAGTACAGAGAAGGGCTTCTGAAGTGCCTCAACCCCGTTTTGTGAGACAGCCTCGTCGTTTGGTGGAGGCGATGATACGTCCAGTCCAGGTTGTTCTGCCAGACGTCGAAGATGAGGAGGAGGATGTTCCGATTGCGGACCCCGTTCCTTCTACACGTGGTCCCCGTAGGGATTTTCCAGGCATTCAGGTGGTGAACCCAGAGCTTCTGGGTTATTTGAGTCGACACCCTTCAGTTTACCTGCACGCAAATGAGGTAAAAAATTAGATCTTAATCTTCCTTCTTTCATATTGATGAGGAGTAAAGGATTCTGATGTTGATCTGCATTTGATGTAGGTTCTCAGTTTTACACAGCCTAGGGGGAACTGGTTTAGCATTCACTCCATGTACCAGGCTCTGCATCCTGACTATAGAGCGATTGTGCATGACTGGAGATTTGGGGTGTTCTTTTCCATTCTTCCCCGTCGTTGTCCCTGGGTTACCTCAGTGCATTGTCTGAGTGCTGGTTTCACCAGACTCAGTCTCTCCATTTGTTGGACTGTGAGGTGATGATGATGCCGATGGATTGGCGGTTTATCACAGGTATTGAGTTTGGAGGGGCACCAGTGCCTTGTACGGTTGATATTACCGGCCGGCTAGTCGGATCCTTGTTAGGAGTTTCGATGGAGGCGCTCAAGGGCAGGACTGTCCATACAGGTCCTTTGAGCGTAGATGCTATGAGCGGGATATTGAGTGAGCCCATACCCACTGCTGTGAGAGTCAGGGATCGCATCCTTCAGCAATTGTTCTTGATGATCATTAGGGGCTGCTTCATAGCAGATAACTCTTCTACGGTGTCCTTCATTTTGATCAGCGCCACTCGACACGTGGACCGTATTGGAGAGTATGATTGGGGTTCCTATACCTTCGCCTATTTCCTCAGGGGGATGCGCATGTGTTCGCAGGGCTTGACCGAGTATTGGTTAGGATTCTACCCATTTCTGTTGGTGAGTGTTTCTCTTATCTTTTCACATGTACAGGTTAAGAGTGTTAACTGACAGCAGATATTTGCCTTTGTATTAACAGTTTTAGGCCTATGAGAGGCTCCCATGTTTGTGTCCTATGAGTGTGTTAGGCTTAGATATCTACCCACGAGGACAGAGATGGCATCATTCCATACTAGAGGAGGTCCCTATCTCATTGCCGCCTACATCTGGAGTTGTTCACAGTGGATGTCATCACTTTAATTCCCTACTCTAGGGAGCATTTGACCATTGGTTTTGAGGATGGGTACCCGACTGGAGTCAAGTACGTTATTTTCACCCTTAGGATTCCTCTCTTCATAGATGGAGGATGGGAGCTCTACTTAGGAGAGTGTGCTATCAGGAGCACTACAGGAGAGATTCGTATGTCGATCATTCCTCATGCCAAGCGTTACTGGCTTGTTTTATAGTCGCCCGTCATTGATATCTCATTGTTGGGAGTTGACGATTTTGCACTGTCAGAGGGTCCCTGCACTCAGGAGATATTCCAGCATTGGTGGTCCCCTCGTACCATTGGAGCTAAGACCCGTGCCACTCAGTTCATGTGGGATATGGTTCCAGGATCCATGATGATGATGGATTGGCTAACTTGTGTCCGAGATTCGACCCATTTGACACAGATTGACAGTGTGACCCAGCGACTGGACCGGGCATATTTCTTTATCTGACACTTGTGAAGAGATCCTGCAGAGGCAGATACATTTGATCCTTCCAGCTCAGGTGCTAGCCCCTCAGGTGACCCATTTGGTTTTATCGGCGCAGATCCTCCATTGTATAGGCTTGATATCCCTGTTGATAGAGATCCAGTGACTCAGGAGGAGTTACATCAGGTAGACAGGATTGATGATGTAGACATTGACACCATTGTCTTCTTCTGATGTGTATTATCATTATTTCTTTTGATAGGCCTCTGTTAGACACTGGGAAGCTCTGCCCCATTCTCGATATCTCTTTTGTTAGGCCGCTGTTAGTTGTTGGGCGTCAGTGCCCCATTTCCCTATATTTTTAGTTGTACAGAGATGATGTATTAGATGAAGATATACTTAGGGATGTATGTACAGTTTTCCATTCCCTATATCATACTGCCATCTATTGTATCATGCATGTATTATGTTATGCATATATATGTATGTCCAGAGATATTAAACATTGACCCCTAGATGGTCTTATGACATGGCCCACACAGATGTCTTCTTCGATAGTTAGCCGTATTGATCATACCCCACCAATATTGGTGGCATCTGGTATGAGATCATGGTATGATAGTATGTCACCATCGGACAGGGTGACTATAGATCAGCTGTTGCAACATACTATGAACCTCTTGATGTTTCAGGTTCCCGTAGGATTTGTGGAGGGTATGCTAGAGCACTGGGTACCGGAGAGGCGGGTTTTCCGATTTGGGACCCAGGAGTTGACTCTGACTCTGGAGGAGTATGCACGTTTGACGATGCTGCCACTAAAAAGACCTTGCGTGCATATGGCTATTAGAGACATGAACCGACAGTTCATGACCCTCACAGGACTGAGGCGTAGGGTGGTGCAGGATGAGATCACATCTGGCCACGTGATTCCCAGCATTTTCTTTTTGATAGATTTGGCTTTGAGGATAGTTACACACGGCACTCCGGGGATTTCACCACACCAGAGGATCATTGGCGTCTGGCTAAAGTGGATGTATTGCTATTGTGCACATTGTCATATGTCTACATACCACGGTACACATGACAACCGAGATTTTGTAAATTAATTTTAAATATTATTGGATTGAATAAATATTTTTCGATGAATTAATTATTAGATTAAATAATTATCTGATGAAATTATGGTAGATTAATTTAATTCATGTGTTGAATTTATTAAATTGATGTGGAGAATTTTATTATTCGATATATGTATTTATGTGAGCTTATTGTATTAAAAGAAATATTTAATAAGCCTAATGTTATTCTAATTAATTTAATTATTAATTAGAGATTTAATAATTAATATTATTATTAAATGAGAAATTTAATTATGTGACTATATGAATTAATGAGAATTTACTATATTTTATTTAAATAAATTAAACTAGATATTTGATTTATTTTATAATTGATGTGACATTATTTAAACTATATAATAAAGATTTATTAAATTAAATGGTCTTGAAATCTTATTCTTGTTAGCCAAACATGGCACTATGGGGAGTTGGGGGCAGTTAACCCATAACTGGGTAACTGATCACCAACGCGTCAGTTGTTTTCTGTATTATATACGTCTTCCTTCCTTTTCTTTCATTGTTTGGCTAAGTCTGTAAAGTAAAACAGAGAGAGTGTTTGAGAAATTTTGAAAAATTTTGAGGGTGATTGTCAGTGGTGTGATTGAAGTGGTATCTGTAAGAGAGATTATTATCCTCATTCATCTACGCTTGGGTAATTCTCTTCAACCCAATTCTTTTTATGTCATTTAGTTTTATGAAAAAAATTGGAGTCTTATACGTGATTTTTATATGTTAAACATAAATTATTTTGTAAAATTCACACACTTATATGATTATAAATGCTAAAACGAACAAAATGAAATTTGAATGGTTGGATTTGGTTGTATATCAAATCCATGGCATTAAATTTTAGAATTTATGTTCAAAACTTCAAGAACATCAAGAATAGTGGAAAATTTCATGTTTTAATTATGTGATTATGTGTTTTAATGGATTAAAATCACTCTATAGATGTTAAGTATTGATTATATATGAATTCTAGCATGTGGGTATGTCTAAATTCGTGTAAAAATAAGTTGATTAGAAATTTGTAGCCATGTTCTGCAATTTTTGCGAATTGCAGAACTGGAACTGGAGTCTCGCGCCACGGCGTCAACTCCCTGTACAAATCTCGCGCCACCGCGCCGCATCGCCAAGAACCTCGGCCCTTGAAAAATGAGCCAAGAATAAGCTTAGAAGTAATACATGGCATACTACTTAAAGCGAATGTCCAGAAAATGTTTTTTTTAGTATTTAAGTATAGAAATGAGATAGCAACTTAGTCTAATGATTATAAAAATTTGTTAGACATATTATGAGGTGTTAAAATAAATTCTTAACACGTCCATAACAAAATTACGTGTGAATTAAATGATTGAATGCATAGTTAACTTATTGTTCGTGAAGTCTTAATTTTTGACAATAAGTGTAGTAATTGATTAAGTATAGCCATGAATTTGAGTTAGACAAAGAATAACTTATGATGTTTAGTACGTTATTATTGACTGGTATTGTGAACGTAATTGATATGTAGGATTTAAATCAAAGAACGAGTTTAGTTAAAGTATAATCTACGCACGATGCAAGTTTCCTAACCCTACTTGTTATCGTTATATAAGTTGATTAATTCATCTTTCGATATTGAGCAAATTCTCATTATTATTGATCAAGCATGTCTTGTATTAAAGTTTATAAATCTTCAAGCATGATGTTGTTATACAATAATTATTCTATTGTATACCTTTTGAGATGTTATTCAAGTTAAATATTCAATACTGTTAAACCTTGTTAGACTAGCGAACCCTTATTGATTCGACTAGTCCATAGTTGATGAGCGTTCTAAATTTCAGAATCCCTTGATGAATTATCCAAACCAAACTTCCTTTGGTACGGACTCGAATGTCAAACTGAGATGAACAACCGTGTATAGGGGATTATTTACACTTTAGCGTTAAGATATTGTGCACAGTATGGTACTAAGGGCTGATCCCCCTAAGTACGAGAAGAAGAGTCCATAGTCTTATGACTGTTAAAGGTTTCAAGTATAAACACTTGACAACCTAGGACATAGTTCAAGGTCTTATGACCCTCAGAAATTCTTTTGATTCTTGTTATTCATTCTTGATTCAAAAGTTGAGTTTTATATCCAAAGTTATTATTTCTCTCGCATGTTATTATTCATTGTTATATTGTTATACTTGTGGGCAATCATGCTCACTCTTGCTTAATAATAACATTGCAGTTAAGAATGAAAGAGCAGACGAACCTTCCACTAGTAAGGGCAAGGGCAAGATTAGCAAGTAATGAAGACTGTTTTATTATTATGGTTATGTAATGTTATTTAGAATTGATGTTACTTAAGACTTATTTGTTTATGATTCCGCACAGATGTTTTAAGGTTAGAGTAACCTGGGATTTTATTATTATGGTGCAGTTGATGTAACCCCATAAGGGGAGAGATTTTATTATTATTTCTTTCTATTGCATGGTTTGCATTTATTTATGGGTAGATAGATAGATGATGCTTATATAGTGAACACTAAATCCTGTGGAAATGGAAGTACCGGATTTGGGGGTGTCACAGGTTGGTATCAAAGCTGTAAGGTAATGAACCTTAGGTGGGGGAACAACCTTAGGTAGTATCCTTGTAGGAGATTGAGAACATAGTAGTGGTAAACTCTTATCGAGTTATAAGAAATGGATTTTTAAATTCAGTAAATATAATAAAAGACTTTATGTGTTTATGTGTTAATCTATGTGTTCGCTAGGACAGATTAGTAACTAAAACTTAAAATTTTGTTGTCAGGATGTCAGATGTTGGAGGAGCTAGTCGAAATTTGGGTAGGAGGAACCCAGAAGTACCTATAGAGGAGGAGCCAGAGACATTCATGTCGTCGAGGAGCAATTTTGTGAGAGAGAGCCATTTCCATTAATCACTATTGTTGGTCAGGAGTATGAGCCTGAGACTGATCCAGAGGAGGATCCTAAGGAAGAAGAGGAAGAAGAGGAGTTTCCACCGAACTCCATTGATGCCGAGATGTATGATGCACTGTATAATCGTAACATAGAGTTGCAGGACTTTGTCAGGGATCCGACCGAAGCGAGGCGGTTAGTCGGTGAGACACTATTGAAAGCGTAAGGATAGGGAGATTGTGACTCTTCACACGTTTAGGAAACGTGGAGTGGGATTTGGTTCACGAGAAGGGTTAAACCTAGGATAAGTTTGCAGAAATAGAGAAGTTAAAGAAGGATCTAAAGGAGAGCTCAGAGAGGCTTGCCATAGAAGAGGAGGGCTGGGTATGAGAGACACGTTGTGCCGATCGTACAGAAGATGATCGTCGTGCGAAGAAGTCTAAACTTGAGGAGACGTACTCTACACTACAAAATGCAATGGATGCGGTCTAAGATCGAGTTAGGAAGTTTCCAATCTAGTTTGAGGATCTACCATCATATATGCTAGATCGTAGAACGATGTCTCGCATTATGGAGGAGGAACGTAGCATTGCTATCCAACGCCTTAACAGACAATGATAGTATTAGTTTAATTATGTGAAAATTATTTGGTAGTTAATGATGTAAATTCCGATGTGATTATAAACAAAAGAATATTGTGATGTTTTAAATCCTGTAGATTCTTTATCTCAGGATAGTGGATGTAAATAGCAGTGATGCTATCTTATGATGTCAAGACTTTTGAATTTAATGAAAATGTCAGAGTTTATTGAATTGATGTGTTAAGTGAGTTATGATTAAATGTTTAGTTAAATCTTAAATGTTTAAGAGATTGAGTAAAGACCTAATAAGCGTATATTCTTAACAAAAATATGCCCCCTAGAAGAAGACAGAGCCATCAGCAAGCACAAGAGGAACCGATGAACAACAATGATGCCAACGTTAACCCTGTTCAGCAGTTGGTGAACCTTTTAGCTGGAGCGATTAACAATCAACCACAAGCTCCACCAAATACTTCGTTTAAGGACTTCAAGGCGGTGGGACCGCCAGAGTTTAAGGGTTCCATGAACCCAATCGAAGCTCAGACCTGGGTAATGGAGATGGAGAAGGTATTCGATGTCGCTCGAGTAAGGGAAGATCAGAAGATCGCTTATGCAATGTTTATGCTGAAGTCCAAAGCCAGTTATTGGTGGCAGGCAAACAAAGTGAGAGGAGGTGAAGGTATAATATCCTGGGAAAGATTCAAAGAGATGTTCTTCAAAATGTATTTTTCGACAAGTTCACAAAATCAGATGGAAGTTCAGTTTCTAGAGTTGAAGTAGGGAAGTATGTCAGTTGCTGATTATGTGGCAAGGTTCAATGAGTTGGCTAGGTTCGCCACATACCAAGTACATCTGTCTGTAGAGAGGAAGGAAGACGATTGAGCGGGGAATTGAAGCCACTGGTTGTATAGCAAGGTGTCAATGTTTCAATTGAACACTTTTCTTTGGAGTGTTAGAGAAGGCCATACTACGAGGGTGGAAGCGATCACGATAACAAAAGTATAATCGGGAGCGAGAAGAAGAAGAAGAGTGAGAAGGAAGGTAATAACAAAGGTGGTGGGAGTAAGCTTTGGGGTAATCATAATCAGAAGCGGAAGTGGTTTGAAAATAAGTCGGCTGGAAGTCAACAGGGATGGCAGAATAAGAAGATCGAACCGTACCCAACCTATGGAAAAACTCATTTGGGAGTTTGCTTAAAAGGGAAACGAGTGTGCTACAATTGTGGTCAGGAAGGCCACATAGCACCTAACTGTCCTAACTCAAAGAAGGGTGCCTGCTTCACTTGTGGTTCAAAGGATCATCTTGCCGCGAGATTGTCCTTAGAAAAGTCTGGAGGGGACGAGTTTAGGAGGAAGCAGAGAAATCTTTGGAGGAAACACTCGACCATTACAAAGACCAACCGCAACCAACCGAATAGGCCGCGCCGGAACATTCAACATGACAAAGGCGGGGATGAGTATGCATCTCGCAATGTAGTGTCGGGTATCATTCTGATCAATAAAGTTAATGCTAATGTATTATTTGATTCGGGTGCTACTTGTTCATTTATATCCGATGACTTTGCTAAGAACTTAGAATTGCTTAAGGACGAGTTAGAATACCCCATGAACATAGAAATTGCGAATAGAGAAATTATCCCTATTAAGTATGTACATAAGAACTATAGAGTGGATATTAAAAGTAATATCATGAACGTTGATCTTATCCCTATTCGACTTGGAGAATTCAACATTATTTTGGGTATGGATTGGTTATCCAATTATGGGGCGGTAATTGACTGCCAGAAGAAGCGTATTAACCTTATGACTCTGTCAAAGGTTGTGTTTTATGGTAGCAAGTCACCTAGACAAATGAGTTATCTGACGATGATGCAGGCCAAGAGGTTGTTAAGGCAAGGCTGTGTAGGATATCTAGCTTACATAGTCGATAGTCGTAAAGAGAATCCGAAAATAGATGAGATACCAGTAGTGAGAGATTTTGCAGACGTATTTCCGGATGATTTGCTCGGACTTCCTCCAGATAGAGCAGTTGAATTCGTGATCGATTTGGCTCCGTGCGGCTCGCTCCAATATCGAAGGCACCGCCGTCTAGAATGGCGCGGTAGAGATGAAAGAATTGATGGTCCAACTACAAGAGTTACTGGACAAGAAGTATATTCAACTAAGCGTATCACCATGGGGAGCTCCGGTTTTATTTGTGAAGAAGAAGGATGGAACAATGCGACTCTGCATAGACTATAGAGAACTGAATAAGGTCACGATCAAGAATAGATATCCATTACCGTGAATCGACGACTTATTCGATCAGTTAAACGGAGCAAGATATTTTTTAAAGATAGACTTGAGAAGTGGTTATCATCAACTAAAGGTGAGACCAGAGGATGTAACGAAGACAGCGTTTAGAACACGATACGGTCACTACGAATTTTTGGTAATGTCATTTGGTCTAACGAATGCTCCTGCAGCATTCGTGGGCTTAATGAATGGAGTATTCAAGCCGTTTTTGGACAAATTCGTAGTGGTATTTATAGATGACATTTTGGTATATTCAAAAACCAAGGAAGAACACGAATAACATTTGAGGTTGACATTAGAGACATTGAGAAGAGAGAAGTTGTATGCTAAGTTTTCGAAATGTGAATTCTGGATTAAAAGAGTATAATTTCTTGGACATGTGATTGATAGAGACGGAATTTCGGTGGATCCCTCCACAGTCCAAGCTGTGATTAACTGGGATCAGCCGAAGACGCCGTCGGAAGTAAGAAGTTTCCTTGGATTGGTAGGTTATTACAGAAGATTTATTAAGGATTTTTCCAAGATCGCAACTCCGCTGATGAATTTGACTAGGAAATCGGTGAAATTCATTTGGACAGAGAAGTGTGAGGAAAGTTTTCAAGAATTAAAGAAGAGGTTGAGTACAACACCTATGTTATCTCTTCCGAATGACACAGGAAATTTTGTGGTTTATAGTGATGCATCGCATAAAGGACTTGGATGTGTGCTTATGCAGAATGGCAGAGTCATTGCGTACGCGTCACGACAACTGAAGGATTATGAGAAGGGGTATCCGACCCATGACTTGGAGTTAGCTGCAGTGGTTTTTTCTTTGAAAATCTGGAGGCACTATCTCTATGGGGAGAAGTGTGAAATATATACATACCACAAGAGTCTGAAATATATTTTTACACAAAAAGACTTGAACATGCATCAAAAAAGGTGGTTAGAGTTAATTAAAGACTACGGTTGTGAGATTTTATACCATCCAGGTAAGGCCAATGTGGTGGCCGACGCCCTAAGTAGAAAAGGTCGGGAGAAATTGATGATGTTGACCGCTCAGGAGGAGCTAATTTTAGAAATGGAAAAGCTGGAATTGGAAGTGAAGTATCCTATGGAAATTGACGAGAAGCTGTACCAGATGCAAGCTGGTACAACCTTACTGGATAAAGTTAAGAAGGCTCAACTTCAGGACGAAGAATGTGAGAAAGTGAAGAAAAAGATATCTGAAGGGACTGAACCGAGATTCAAAATAGACAGTGATGGACTGTTAAGATTTGAGAGCAGAATTTGGGTACCGCTAGTACCAGAGATCAAGGAAGAAATTTTGAGCGAGGCTCACAACTCACGATATTTGATTCACCCTGGTAGTACCAAGATGTATCAAGATCTTCGACAACACTTTTGGTGGCCAAATTTGAAACGAGAGGTTACAGAATGTGTTGCCAAGTGCCTGACATGTCAGAAAGTTAAAGCAGAACATCAGAGGCTGAGTGGGTTGCTACAACCTTTAGAGATTCCAGAATGGAAATTGGAACATATTACGATGGATTTCGTGGTTGGCCTACCAACAACTCAGAAAGGCTACGACGCAGTATGGGTTATTGTTGACCGATTGACGAAATCCGCACACTTCCTTCCGATCAAAATCAGATACAACTTAGATCAGTTAGCAAGGTTATATGTGAAAGAGATTGTTTCAAGGCACAGAGTTCCGGTGTTAATTGTTTCTGATAGAGATTCGCATTTTATGTCAAACTTCTGGAAGCGACTACAGGAATGCATGGGTACACAGTTGCGAATGAGTACGTCATATCACCCTCAGACAGATGGACAGAGTGAGAGAACAATTCAAACATTGGAAGATATGTTAAGAGCTTGTATAATGGACTTTAAAGGAAATTGGGATGACCATCTACCACTCGTAGAGTTCGGCTACAACAACAGTTACCACGCTAGTATTGGCATACCACCCTATGAAGTGTTATACGGCAGAAAGTGCAGAACTCCATTATATTGGGATGAAGTTGGTGAAAGACAACTACTAGGCCCGGAATTGGTACAACAAACAGCAGAAATAGTCAAAGTGATCCGAGAAAGATTGACAGCAGCTCAAGATAGACAGAAGAAATACGCCGATCCACACCGTAATTTTTGTGTTTTTAAAGGTCTCTCCTTAGAAGGGAAAGATCAGGTTCAGAAAGAAAGGAAAATTAAGCCCAAGATTCATTGGACCCTTTGAAGTTCTGAGAAGGGTCGGACAAGTTGCTTATGAGGTAGCCTTACCTCCATCTCTAGAGAATGTCCACAACATTTTCCATGTCTCAATCCTACACCCCTACAAACCTGATTACAAGCATGTGATTGAATATGAACCCCTACATTTCGACAAAGACTTGTCTTACGAAGAAATTCCTGTTCAAATTGTCAATCGAAAAGAACAAGTTCTGAGAAATAAAGTAATACCTTCTGTTAAGGTAATGTGGAGGAACCACAACGCTGAAGAAGCTACGTGGGAACTCAAAGAGAATATGATGAAGAATTATCCTCATTTATTTTCTTAAATTGTTATAAGTGATTCTTGGGACAGAATCTTTGTAAGGGGGGAGAATTTAACGGGACGAATTGTTTGAGTTGTGATTCTGAGGACAGAATCCTTTTAAGAGGGGAAAAATGTGGCAACCGAGATTTTGTAAATTAATTTTAAATATTTATTGGATTGAATAAATATTTTTCGATGAATTAATTATTAGATTAAATAATTATCTGATGAAATTATGGTAGATTAATTTAATTCATGTGTTGAATTTTTTAAATTGATGTGGAGAATTTTATTATTCGATGTATGCATTTATGTGAACTTATTGTATTAAAAGAAATATTTAATAAGCCTAATGTTATTCTAATTAATTTAATTATTAATTAGAGATTTAATAATTTAATATTATTATTAAATGAGAAATTTAATTATGTGACTATGTGAATTAATGAGAATTTACTATATTTTATTTAAATAAATTAAACTAGATATTTGATTTATTTTATAATGGATGTGACATTATTTAAACTATATAATAAAGCTTTATTAAATTAAATGGTCTTGAAATTTTATTCTTGTTAGCCAAACATGGCACTATGGGGAGCTGGGGCGGTTAACCCATGGTAGGTAATCGACCACCAACGCGTCAGTTGTTTTCTGTATTATATACGTCTTCCTTCCTTTTCTTTCATTGTTTGGCTAAGTCTGTAAAGTAAAACAGAGAGAGTGTTTGAGAAATTTTGAAAAATTTTGAGGGTGATTGTCAGTGGTGTGATTGAAGTGGTATCTGTAAGAGAGAGATTGTTATCCTCATTCATCTACGCTTGGGTAATTCTCTCCTACCCAATTCTTTTTACGTCATTTAGTTTTATAAAAAAAATTGGCTTTCATACTTTCTGTAAAACTTTGTAAATAGGGAAATTCTGTTGTTATGTGAATATATGTAATAATACGAGTAGTTTAGCATGTTTAATATGTATTTTATATGATTCCATATCATAAGTTTCATATTATATTATGGCTTATTATTTCAAAAATTTACAGAGTACGTGATATGGCCATATGGCCTTATACGTGATTTTTATATGTCAAACATAAATTATTTTGCAAAATTCACACACTTATATGATTATGCATACTAAAACGAACAAAATGAAATTTGAATGGTTGGATTTGGTTGTATATCAAATCCGTGGCATTGAATTTTAGAATTTATGTTCAAAACTTCAAGAACATCAAGAATAGGGGAAAATTTCATGTTTTAATTATGTGATTATGTGTTTTAATGGATTAAAATCACTCTATAGATGTTAAGTATTGATTATATATGAATTCTAGCATGTGGGTATGTCTAAATTCGTGTAAAAATAAGTTGATTAAAAATTTGTAGCCATGTTCTGCAATTTTTGCGAATTGCAAAACTGGAAATGGAGTCTCGCCTTGCGCAAGTGCCAATTCCACAGATAAAACTTCATCACAAATAAGCTTCTGCACTACATCGCTAAGAACCTCAGTAATTATGGCGCTTGAGAATAAGCTTAGGAGTGGCGCCCACGTGGCCTTACTTAGCGTAATGTCCGAGAAAATGTTTTTTTTTAGTATTCAAGTATAGAAATGAGATATCAACTTAGTCTAATGATTATAAAAACTTGTTAGACATATTATGAGGTGTTAAAATAAATTCTTAACACGTCCATAACACAATTACGTGTGAATTAAATGATTGAATGCATAGTTAACTTATTGTTCGTGAAGTCTTAATTTTTGACAATAAGTGTAGTAATTGATTAAGTATAGTCATGAATTTGAGTTAGACAAAGAATAACTTATGATGTTTAGTACGTTATTATTGACTGGTATTGTGAACGTAATTGATATGTAGGATTTAAATCAAAGAACGAGTTTAGTTAAAGTGTAATCTACGCACGAGGCAAGTTTCCTAACCCTACTTGTTATCATTATATAAGTTGATTAATTCATCTTTCGATATTGAGAAAGTTCTCATTATTATTGATCAAGCATGTCTTGTATATTAAAGTTTATTAATCTTCAAGCATGATGTTGTTATACAATAATTATTCTATTGTATACCTTTTGGGATGTTATTCAAGTTAAATATTCAATTACTGTTAAACCTTGTTAGACTAGCGAACCCTTATTGATTCGACTAGTCCATAGTTGATGAGCATTCTAAATTTCAGAATCCATTGATGAATTATCCAAACCAAACTTCCTTTGGTACAAACTTGAATGTCAAACTGAGATGAACAACCACATGTATAGGGATTATTTACAACTTTTAGCGTTAAGATATTAATGCATGTGATGGTACTAAGGGTGATCCCCCTAAGTACGAGAGAAGAAGAGTCCATAGTCTTATGATCATTAAAGGTTTCAAGTATAAACACTTGACAACCTAGGACATAGTTCAAGGTCTTATGACCCTCAGAAATTCTTTTGATTCTTGTTATTCATTCTTGATTCAAAAGTTGAGTTTTATTTCCAAAGTTATTATTTCTCTCGCATGTTATTCTTCATTGTTATATTGTTATACTTATGGGCAATCGTGCTCACTCTTGCATAATAATAACATTGCAGTTAAGAACGAAAGAGCAGACGAACCTTCCACTAATAAGGGCACGGGCAAGATTAGTAAGTTATGAAGACTGTTTTATTATTATGGTTATGTAATGTTATTTAGAATTGATGTTACTTAAGACTTATTTGTTTATGATTCCGCATAGATGTTTTAAGGTTAGAAGAGTAACCTGGGATTTTATTATTATGGTACAGTTGATGTAACCCCATAAGGGGAGAGATTTTATTATTATTTCTTTCTATTGCATGGTTTGCATTTATTTATGGGTAGATAGATAGATGATGCTTGTACAGTGAACACCAAATCCTGTGGAAATGGAAGTACCGGATTTGGGGGTGTCACAGGTTGGTATCAAAGCTGTAAGGTTATGAACCTTAGGTGGGGAACAACCTTAAGTAGTAGCCTTGTAGGAGATTGAGAACATAGTAGTGGTAAACTCTTATCGAGTTATAAGAAATGGATTTCTAAATTCAGTAAAGATAATAAAAGACTTTATGTGTTTATGTGTTAATCTATGTGTTCGCTAGCACGGATTGTTTCACCCATGATATAGCCTTGTCATACTCCTTTCAGCCTGCAGAGTGTATACATACTGCATCTTGGTCAGCTTTTCTAGCAGGGATCGGAGATCCATTTGATATATTACCGTGTACAGGGCTCAGCTCACCCTACAACTTTATTACTCATGCTCTAGGCATGGATTATCTCCCTCTGGCTGGCTTGAGGGGCATGACTACTTATCACCCGTTGGCCGTGATGTGTTAGTTTGACCAGTTCCAGGACTTTCATCCTTTCGAGGGGGCATTGAGTCAGCGCTTGGCTTCTCGCAATTTATCAATAGAGGACCGATCTAGGGTGTATGCCTGTTGGGATCAACATGAGATAGCTAAGTTTTCTATCAGCCATACGGGTTATTCTGCAGAGTATTCCGCATGGATGGAGACAGAGACTGCATCGACTGTGGTAGTATCCACAGTGCAGGAGATGGATTTTGACGATGGGGAGCCTATGGAGGACACTGATATTCCCATCGAGGAGGAGTTGCCTATTGGGTTGCTAGTAGTTGTGATGGATTCTCCCACTACCAGTGCTACTGTGATTCAGCATTCAACACAGTATCTGGAGCAGAGTCTAAATCTGATGACCTTTGAGAGAGATCAGGATATGGCGTTAATGGTGACAGCTCTTGATGGGAGAGACGCCGCTCTATTAGAGAGGGACGAGGCTAGATCAGCCAGAGATGCATTGATTATAGAGAGGGATGCTGCCCTATCTTCCCGGGATGTGGCCGTCAGAAATAGTACTTCAGTGAGATCCCTTATGACTGACATCCTTGCTAATATGAGTACATACATTGATGAGCATCATGCCACCATGTAGTTAGCCTTGGATCTCCTAGCTCGTGTAGATATCATTGGGCAGGAGCTTGCAGCGTTACCTCCTTCTTCGGAGAGGGGTGTTATGTTAGATCTGATAGTCCGCATACATACAGATCCGTAGATAGACTTGTATTTTCCTGCACAGACTAGCTTAGCCATTTTGTCATGTACAACACATATGTATATATCAAACAGTATTATATATGGCAGAGAAATATATTTTGATTTAGTTCCCTTTCAGTTGTGTCTTGATACTTGCTTAATATATGCCTGTTTCATCAGGGCTTGTGATCTTGATGCATTCTGAACTCATCCTTGATGTGTGGACATTGAGACGTCGCAGGATCTTCTAGTATGGATCATTGATCTGTGTGTATCCCTACCATCTTTAGTGTCTTGGGACTTGTTTCTGTATAAAAATGTGGAGAGGAGTGTGGCTTTTCCTCTCTGAGATTGACCGCACCACAGATGGTCTCCAGTACTCCTATTTAGGAGGAGCCCTGTTAGTTCCATCTCTTATGGATTGGTGTTTCTCTTTGAGGCACAACCACAGCTTAGATGGTCGTCGGATCTCCTATTTGTGAGGTGAGGTTAGGTAGTTCCATCCCTTTGGTCTGAAGCCGATGAAAAGTGGTGAGTTGAAGGTTGATCCCTGTACCGTTGACAAGTATTTGTGTTTTGATAGGGGTTAGACTGAACCATAAATGGATGCCTACGTACTCCTATTGAAGAAGAGATCAAGTCTGCGTAGTTCGAACCTGGTGTAAGAGGTTCAACGTTGTATGAGTGTAGGACTATTTCTGTTGTTTTTGTTTATGTAGAGAAGTGTAGAAGTGTTTTTGTTGTTTTTGTTTTTGTAGAGAAAGGGCAAAAATGTTTTTGTTTATTTTTTTTATTGCGACCGGGTCATATAGAATATGGTTGCCTATGTACTCTCGTGTATTAAGGAGATCAGATCGACGTAGTTTTCCCCTCAGGACGATTTGTGACCGAAGAAGTTGAATCCCATGTGCAAGATGAGCTGCGGGGAAATGAAAGTTTGATCCCATGCTTGGGACAAACTGCAGGTGTGAAAAAGTTTAATCCCGTCTTCCGGATAAACTGCGAGTATGAAAGGTTCATTCCGTGATGGGATAACCGGAGTTGTATAAAGTGAAACCAGGCTGC
The DNA here is from genome assembly GCA_020205605.1 of Panax ginseng. Classification (NCBI taxonomy): domain Eukaryota; kingdom Viridiplantae; phylum Streptophyta; class Magnoliopsida; order Apiales; family Araliaceae; genus Panax; species Panax ginseng. Next base: position 15,237,018 of record CM035135.1, on the reverse strand, counting down.
TGGTTTGAAAAGTGTGTTTTTCCCTGAGGGGCAAATGGGTAAAAAGAAAATGTTGTATGTAATGAGGGTTAAAGAACCTAAAATAACTGGTGATCTGATGATCCAAAACCAGGATGTTTGCTTGATGGTAACCTCAGACATAGTACCGTTTCACGGTGTCTAAGTTGATAAGCTGTGGAAATTCATCACCGTCCATTTTCTGTAATCTGAGAGCGCCTCCTGTCAATACCTCCTTGACAACAAACGGGCCTTCCCAGTTAGGAGAGAATTTTCCCATGGATTGATCTTGGTTGTCAATGATCTTCTTTAAAACCAAGTCGTGTTGTTTAAAATGTCGTAGTCAGTCTTTTTTATTGTAGGATTTGGCGATCCTTTGTTGATATAACTGACCATGGAAGATAGTCGCGGTCCGCCTTTCGTCTATTAGAGACAATTGGTGATACCTGTCCTGTACCCATTGGTCTTCATCCAGCTGAGCATCTATCAACACTCTGAGGGATTCTATTTCCACCTCTGTGGGGAGCACTGCTTCCATCCCATAGGCTAATGAGTAGGGGTTTCCCCAGTGGAAGTATGCATTAAAGTTCTGTAGGCTAATAAAGTCAGAGGCAATAAGTCAGGCCATCCCTTGTGGTTGGCGGACATCTTCTGCATGATTTTCTTGATGTTTTTATTAGCCGCTTCAATAGCACCATTCATCTTTGGACGGTAGATGACGGAGTTAAGGTGTTTGATGTGGAATTTATTGTATAACTCCTCCATCATTTTGTTGTTGATGTTCATAGCATTGTCTGACACAATGACCTCTTGTTGTCCATAACGACAGACGATATTGTTTTAGATGAAAGTAATGATGACTTCTTTAGTAACCCTAAAAAGGATGCTGCTTCTACCCACTTAGTGAAGTAGTCGATCATGTTGAATATGAATGATGTCCATTACTGGCTTTGGACTTAATGGGCCCGATCACGTCCATTCCCCACATTGAGAGGGGCCAAGGCGAATTCATGTTGTGGAGTTCCCTTGGAGGGGAGTGGATGGCATTCCCATAAATTTGGCATTGGTAGCACCTCTTGACGTGATCATCACAATCAGCTTTGAGGGTAAGTGTGACGTCCCCAAAATAGGTCCACACGACCCATTTTGAGTCGCCAGATATCACACTATAAAAATCAAATACAAACTTTATTTATACAACTGTTGAACTGTCGTGCAGAATACGACCACAGTTAAATTGTGAGTTTTAATACAAATGTATGTAACTCTCATGGTGCCTCGACCACAACCTTACAATGGTACTTTACATAAAAGTACAGTCAATAACTGTTTTAGAAATTAAAATCCTTGGAAAATGCTCAAGAAAACCTTCGTACATGGGAGGCCATGCGTCTAGGTTATGATAGATATCATATGCCCACAGAATTATCCTTGGTTAACCCAATAGTCCCCAAAGAAAAACAAGAAGATTGCTATCATCTTCTTTCCAATGGTGAGTCTTCTCTTGACATATAATTATCTCTGTTGTCTCCAAGTGAAATTATATTTCAAATAAACTCAAGATTATATAGGTAGTGCTCGTAGATATACTCGGCCCGGTGGATGTGCACAACCTGTCTTATGATAACACAAGGTTGTATGTCATTAGACATCTTGTATGATAGTGGCAAAACACCCTTCCAAAGTTGGATTCACCTCACCCTATTCGGTTCACCAAAATTAAATATCAAATAGCGTATACAATCGACACACTTATCTAAAGTTCTCAATAAAATTATTTCCATTCTATTTAGGGAGAACATCAACAGCTATAGACCACCGTTCTATTCCCCTGTTATCCCCGCTTGACCCGGCAACACTCTTATTACCTGGAAGGAATTGTGAAGCAAAAGGGTGAGCACAACTAGCTCAGAAAAGAATATCATGACTAAAGATAATTAAATTATCAATAGCCTTCATCAGTAATAGATTAGAGATTTAGAACATATGGTAGATGATAAAACTTTTCAACCATAGTTGCAGCGGAACGAGCAATCCATATTAAGAGTCAAATAGACCATCAGGTATATTATCTTCTCTATGTAAAAAGTCCACCAATAATGTTTTATCCCTGTAACATCAATCAACAATTCCTGTCCACAATCATATGAATAACTCACAATCATAATTGTGATTCTAAATTTCTCTTGGCACCCAGGACGAAGATAATTTTCATCACCTATCTTCACCTGAAATATCAAAAATCATGGTTATACCAAATCACAATTCCTGCTCATAATCACACTAATAAATTCATCTTTACACTACGGCCAAAGATATTCATTAACAATTCATCTTTGCACTACAGGCCAAAGGCATACAACTGTCTTTTAGAAGAGTCAAGTAGAGCATGATATCTACTATCTTTACGAATTAAAAGTGTATAATCAATATTTTATCATTGAGACTCAGCTTAATGAATAATTCACATCATCGAATCATCCCTGCACTACGGCCAAGGATATTTATTAGTATTATGACCACGAATTATCCATGCACTACGGGCCAAGGATATTCGTGTTTTCAACAATTGTCATGATTATACCGAATAATCCCTGATTATAATCATTCCAACAACTGTCCATCAATGCACTACGGGCTAATGAGGACTTTTACCATATCATTCGTCACATTACGGTCATGATTATACCGAATAATCCCTAATCATAATCATACCAAGTCCATCTATGCACGTAAGCCAAAGATGACTTTAATCACAATATAAGCATGAGGACGATGACAATGACATAATAATTCAATAAAACAAGTTTAAGAATAAATTTTAAAGATTTGTAATTTAATTTATCCAGAAATCAATAATGTCTAAATTATCAACATGATACTGCTTTGTAGAGTAAAATTCAAGATTGCTCAAAAGAATATTTCCATAAAAAGATACTGGATGAAGTGCAAATATCATGGATATTCCACTAGTTTGATGGAGTATAGAAGCCAAAACTTTAACCAACTGAGTATAATAGAATATATGAAACTGCAAATAGATTTTCGCCCGCCATGCGGTAATCCACGTGGACAGATCATTTCCACAATTTAATAAGGAATGAATACGAAGGATCATTCACCATGCATGTGATAGACCGCATAAACAGGTTATTCTAACAGAATAATAAATAATGGAACTAGGTAAATGCGTCAATCCGCTGATGCATGTGATATTCCAACAGAATAATAAAGAATGGAACCAGGTCATGCGTAATCTGCACAAACAGGATATTCCAATAGAATAATAAAGAATGGAGTAACAGAAGAATTCACCATGTATACGATAAACCACACAGACAGGTTATTCCAACACAATAATAAAGAATGGAACCAGGTCATGCGTAATCCGCATAGATAGTATATTCCAACAGAATAATAAAGAATGGAATAACAGAAGAATTTCACCATATATGTGGTACTTTGCATAGACAGGTTATTCCAACAGAATAATAAAGAATGGAATAACAGAAGAATTTCACCATATATGCGGTACTTCGTATAGATAGGTTATTCCAACATAATAATAAAGAATGGAATAATAGAAGAATTTCACCATGTATGCAGTACTTCGCATAGACAGGTTATTCCAACAGAATAATAAAAAATGGAATACCAGAAGAATTTCACCATGTATACGGTAGTCCGCGTATATAGGTTATTCCAACAGAATAATAAGGAATGGAATAACAATAGCTCTCTTCAAGAATACAAAAGAAATAATACCCCTTACTATAATAATAATAATAATAATATCCCTTAGCTCAGAAGAAGACTGGAGACTGGAATAGTGAGGTAGCAGACTTCTCTTTTTCTTTCTCACTATAATTTCTCTCTATAATAATTGCTCTATAGCTTTAGTGAATTGGTGAAAAATAATGAAGGAATGAGCTTCTATTTATAGAAAAATATAGTTTCAATAATTGCACATTTTGGGGCTCAAAATATTACAGTATAATACCTTCCCCTTTTCTTTTATTTTTAATTTAGTCCTGTAAGTATTATCAAACTTGCACCACCTCCCCTAATAGTAAATAATGTGAATCAATAGTTCAATCATGTGAATCAATAGTTATAATCATGTGAAAATATGAATTACAGTATAGTACCTCTATCTATACCTCCATTTTTAACTTAGTCATGCAAGTATTATCAATCTTGCACCACCTCCCCTAATTGTACAAGAATGTGAATCAATAGTACACATATGTGAACAAATAGTTATAATTATATGAATTAATAGCAATTAATTACTCATATATCTGGTTAATTACCCGATTGGTCAATATAACCTCTAGACATCAATTAATATCGAAATAAATGTCAATTTCCACTAACACTAATAATTCCAACACAATGGAACTATCAATTTCATCTTTAATCAACACGAACTTATTCATCATTAATATTATAACTCACAATATTTAACAACCAGGTCATTCTCAGGAAAGAGGGGACTTTCCGATAATGATTTCTCCTTATTGGCGCGCAATTAGGTGACCAAACCTCTCCTTGATAGAACTTCTAGACATTGTCAATATTGCAAATAATAATATGAATAACTTTGCCGTCTCAATTATGGATTTAATAATATATCATATTATGCAGATGATACTGTGACAATAATTGAATCAATAATATGAGAGAGAGACGTCTTACGTAAGTATCAATAATCAATACCGTGTTCTACTATACAACTACGCGTATTAATGTACTTTTACTACCGGATAGTTCAACAGTTTTAACGGTAACACTTTTGCCGTTATTTTTATAAAAAGGTAATTCTGTCGTTTTCTTACTACGACAATACTTCTGTTGTGGGGTACACCAATGATTGTGACATCGTACGAATATTCCCTGTGAAAATGAATATTCCCCGACCAATCGAATATTCCCCGGCACAACGAATAACAACTTGCTTACTTTGCAAAAAATTTCACATATCACCCTTAACTTTAACCTTTTATCAATTTAACCATTTACGAAATAAAATAATAATTATGAGAAAATTGAATACTTTCATTTCATAAAATTTGGGGTCTTACAATCTCCCCTCCTTATGAAATTTTGCCCTCGAAATTTACGTACGTACCTGATATTCGAAGAGATGAGAATACCTTGCTTTCTTTTCAGATTGTACCTTCCCGGTAATTTCCTCTCTATCATGATTTTTCCATTGCTCATCTCCTGTATTTATGATATCATTCTAGAATATATCTTCAAAACAAAGGTTAATTGATATATCACAATTTGTCAACTTATCAAGTAAACAATTTTAACTTAGGTAAGTCACACACTAAGTAAGTATATTACTCATCTCTCCCCTCCTAGTTATAGACTCATATCTCTGCCAGCGACCATATCCCTAAGCTTTGATACCATTTGTGACGCCCCCAAAATAGTTTCACACGACCCATTTTGAGTCGCCAGATATCACACTATAAAAATCAAATACAAACTTCATTTATACAAGCTGTTGAGCGTAAATGCGAGAATCGACCCTTTGTTAAAGCTGTGAGTTTTAATACAAATGTATGTAACTCTCATTGTGACTCGACCACAACCTTACAATGGTACTTTACATAAAAGTACAGTCAATAACTGTTTTAGAAATTAAAATCCTTGTAAAATGCTCAAGGAAACCTTCGTACATGGGAGGCCATGCGTTTAGGTTATGATAGATATCATATGCCCACAGAATTATCCTTGGTTGACCCAATAGCCCCCAAAGAAAAACAAGAAGATTGTTATCATCTTCTTTCCAATGGTGAGTCTTCTCTTGACATATAATTATCTCCGCTGTCTCCAAGTGAGAATTATATTTCAAATAAACTCTAAGATTATATAGGTAGTACTCGTAGATATACTCAGCCAGTGGATGTGCACAACCCTGTCCTATGATAACACAAGGTTGTATGTCATTAGACATCTTGTATGATAGTGACAAAACACCCTTCCAAAGTTGGGTTCACCTCACTCTATTCTGTTCACCAAAATTAAATATCAAATGACGTATACAATACGACACACTTATCTAAAGTTCTCAATAAAATTATTTCCATACTATTTAGGGAGAACCTCATGACTATAGACCAGATTATTATTCGCACTGTTATCCCCGCTCGGCAAACAACTCACTTATTACCTGAAAGGAATTGTGAAGCAAATGGGTGAGCACAACTAGCTCAGTAAAGAATATCATGACTAAAGATAATTAAATTATCAATAGTCTTCATCAGTAATAGATCAGAGATTTAGAACATATGGTAGATGATAAAACTTTTCAACTATAGGTCCAGTGGAACGAACAATCCATTAGAAGAGTCAAATAGACCATCAGGTCTATTATCTTCTCTATGTTAAAAGTCCACCAATAATGTTTTATCCCTGTAACATCAATCAACAATTCCTGTCCACAATCATATGAATAACTCACAATCATAATTGTGATTCTAAATTTCTCTTCGCACCCAGGACGAAGATAATTTTCATCACCTATCTTCACCTGAAACATCAAAAATTATGGTAATGCCAAATCACAATTCCTGCTCGTAATCATACTAATAAATTCATCTTTGCACTACTCGACCAAAGATATTCATTAACAATTCATCTTTGCACTATCTGGGCCAAAGACATACAATTTGTATTTTAGAAGAGTCAAGTAGAGCATGATATCTACTATCTTTTACGAATTAAAAGTGTATAATCAATATTTTATCGATGAGACTCAGCTTAATGAATAATTCACATCATTGAATCATCCCTGCACTACGGCCAAGGATATTCATTAGTATTATGACCACGAATTATCCATGCACTACGAGCCAAGGATATTCGTGTTTTCAACAATGGTCATGATTATACCGAATAATCCCTGATTATAATCATACCAACAACTGTCCATCAATGTACTACGGGCCAATGAGGACTTTTAACACATCATTCGTCACATTACGGTCATGATTATACCGAATAATCCCTGATCATAATCATACCAAGTCCATCTATGCACGTAAGCCAAAGATGACTTTAATCACAATATAAGCATGAGGATGATGACAATGACATAATAATTCAACAAAACAAGTTTAAGGATAAATTTTAAAGATTTATAATTTAATTTATCCAGAAATCAATAATGTCCAAATTGTCAACATGATACTGATTTGTAGAGTAAAATTCAAAAATGCTCAGAAGAATATTTCCATGAAAAGATAATGGATGAAGCGCAAATATCAATGATATTCCACTAATTTCTTGGAGTATAGAAGCCAAAACTTTAACCAACTGAGTATAATAGAATATATGAAACTACAAATGGATTTTTGCCCGCCATGCGGTAATCCACGTGGACAGATCATTTCCACAATTTAATAAGGAATGAATACGAAGGATCATTCACCATGCACGCGATAGATCAAGACAGAATGAGTTATTCTAACGAGAATAACAAATAATGAAACAGTCATGCGTAATTAAATACAGATAGGATATTCCAATGAATAATAAAGAATAGAACCGGTCGTGCGTAATCCGCACAAACGGGATATTCCAACAGAATAATAAAGAAGGGAATAACAGTAAAATTCACCATGCATGCGATAAACCACAAAGACAAGTTATTCCAACACAATAATAAAGAATGGAACCAGGTCATGGGTAATCCGCATAGACATGATATTCTAACAGAATAATAAAGAATGGAATAACAAAAGAATTTTACCATGTATGCAGTACTTCGCATAGACAGGTTATTCCAACATAATAATAAAGAATGGAATAACAGAAGAATTTCACCATGTATACGGTACTTCGCATAGACATTTTATTCGAACATAATAATAAAGAATGGAATAACAGAAGAATTTCACCATGTATGCAGTACTTCGCATAGACAGGTTATTCCAACAGAATAATAAAGAATGGAATACTAGAAGAATTTCACCATGTATACGGTAGTCCGCGTATATAGGTTATTCCAACAGAATAATAAGGAATGGAATAACAATAGCTCTCTTCAAAAATATGAAAGAAATAATACCCCTTACTATAATAAGAATAATATCCCTTAGCTCAGAAGAAGACTGGATACTAGAATAGTGAGGTAGCAGACTTCTCTTCTTCTTTCTTTCTATAATTTCTCTCTATAATAATTGATCTATAGCTTTAGTGAATTGGTGAAAAATAATGAAGGAATGAGATTCTATTTATAGGAAAATATAGTTTCAATAATTGCACATTTTGGGGCTCAAAATATTATAGTATAATACCTTCCCCCTTTTCCTTTATTTTTAATTTAGTCCTGCAAGTATTATCAAACTTGCACCACCTCCCCTTATAGTAAATGATGTGAATCAATAGTTCAATCATGTGAACCAATAGTTATAATCATGTGAAAATACGAATTACAGTATAGTACCTACATCTATACCTCTATTTTTAACTTAGTCATGCAAGTATTATCAATCTTGCACCACCTCCCCTAATAGTATAAGAATGTGAATCAATAGTACACACATGTGAACAAATAGTTACAATCATATGAATTAATAGTAATTAATTGCTCATTTATCCGGTTAATTACCCGATTGGTCAATATAACCTCCAGACATCAATTATTATTGAAATAAATGTCAATTTTCACTAACACTAATAATTCCAACACAATAGAACTATCAATTTCATCTTTAATCAACACGAACTTATTCATCATTAATATTATAACTATCAATATTTAACAACCAGTCGTTCCTAGGAAATAAGGGGCTTTCCGATAAGGATTTTTCCTTATTGGCGCACAATTAGGTGACCAAACCTCTCCTTGACAGAACTTCTAGACATTGTCAATATTGCAAATAATAATATGAATAACTTTGTCGTCTCAATTATTGATTTAATAATATATCATATTATGCAGATGATACTGTGACAATAATTGAATCAATAATATGAGAGATATTGTGAGACACCGGATTTTATGAATAAAGATTTAAATTTCTCGAAATATTTTTTTAATATTATGGTGTGGATTTGATATAATGTTATAGTTGTGGGTAGTATTTATAAATTTGCAAAGTAAGCAAGTTGTTATAAAATATTCGTTTGGTCGGGAAATATTCTTTTTGTCGGGAATATCCGTACGACGGCACAATCATTGGTGGACACCACAACGGAAGTATTATCGTAGTAATAAAATGACAGAATTATTTTTATGAAAATAACGACGGAAGTTTTACCGTTAAAACTGTTGAACTACTCGGTAGTAAAGTCTGATAATACTGCATTGGTTGCATAGTATAGCTAGCAACGGTATTGGTTATTGATGCTTACATGATAAATAACTCAGTTATACTCAATTATTGCTATAGTAATTGCAGCATCATATCTCTCATATTATTGATTCGATTATTGCCACAATATCATCTACATTATATGATATATTATTAAATCAATAATTGAGATGACAAAGTTATTCATATTATTAAATTTCAATATTTATAATGTCTAGAAGTTCTGTCAAGGAGAGGTTTGGTCATCTAATTGCGAGCGATAAGGAGAAATCCTTATCTGAAAGCCCCCCTCTTTCTGAAGACGACTTGGTTGTTAAATATTGTGAGTTATAATATTAATGATGAATAAGTTCGTGTTGATTAAAGATGAGTTTGATAGTTCCATTGTGTTGGGATCATTAGTGTTAGTGGAAATCGACATCTATTCCGATGATAATTGATGTATGGGGGTTATATTGATAAATCAGGTAATTTATCGGATAAATGAGAAATTAATTGCTACTAATTCACATGCTTATATAACTATTTGTTCACATGTGTGTACTATTGAATCACATTCATGTACTATTAGGGGAGTTAGTGCAAGATTGATAATACTTGTATGACTAAGTTAAAAATGGAGGTATAGATGGAGGTACTATACTGTAATTCGTATTTTCACATGATTACAACTATTGATTCACATGATTGAACTATTGAATCACATTATTTACTACTAGGGGAGGTGATGCAAGTTTGATAATACTTGCAGGACTAAATTAAAAATGGAAGAAAATTTGGAGGTATTGTACTGTAATATTTCGAGCCCCAAAATGTGCAATTATCAAAACTATATTTTCCTGTAAATAGAAGCTCATTCTTCCTTCATTTCTCACCAATTTACTTAAGCTATAGAGCATTTATTATAGAGAGAAAGAAGAAGAGAAGTCTGCTACCTCTCTATTCCAGTATCCAGCTTTATTCTAAGGTAAGGGGTATTATTCTTTTGTATTCATGAAGAGAGCTTTTGTTATTCCATTCTTCATTATTATGTTGGAATAACCTGTTTATGTGAAGTACTGCATACATGGTGAAATTCTTCTAATATTCCATTCTTTATTATTCTGTTGGAATATTATGTTTGTGCATTTTACGCCAGACCTAGTTCCGTCTTTATTATTTTGTTGGAATATCCTGTCTATGTGTTTTACGCCGGACCTGGTTCCGTCTTTATTATTCTGTTGGAATATCATATCTATGCGTTTTACGCCGGACTTGTTTCCGTCTTTATTATTACATTGGAATATCACGCTCAGACGTTTACGTGGGACTGGTTCCGCTCTTTATTATTCATTGGGAATAACACGTATGCATGCGGTCTCTATCGCATGCATGGTGAATCCTTCTGTTATTCCATTCTTTATTATTCTGTTGGAATAACGTGTCTGTGCGGTCTCTACCATATGCATGGTGAATGATCCTTCGTATTCATTCCTTATTAAATTGTGGAAATGAACTGTCTACGTGGATTACCGCATGGCGGGCGAAAATCCATTTGCAGTTTTATATATTCACTTATACTCAGTTGGTTAAAGTTTTGGCTTCTATACTCCATGAAATTAGTAGAATATCCTTGATATTTGCGCTTCATCCAGTATCTTTTCATGTAAATATTCTTCTGAGAATTCTTGAATTTTACTCTACAAAGAAGTATCATGTTGACAATTTGGACATTATTGAGTTCAGGATAAATTAACTTATAAGTCTTTAAAATTTATTTTTGAACTTGTTTTATTGAATTATTATGTCATTGTCATGATGAGTTATGTTGGTTATTATGTGAATACATGAAAGTTTCTTTGAAATCACAAAGGGTTGAAAATCAGATTTTGGTGAAAATGGAACATGAAATTCAATTGACCATATCTCCTATTATATTTCGAAATTTTGAGTGTGGTCAAGTTCTAGAGTTAGATCTATGAATTTCCTAACTTATGCAAGTAGAATCACTGGAAAAGGTGTTGTAGATTTTTGTGTGGACTGATTTTAGTAAAGTACGAAAAAGTGAAAAATGGGAAAAAGCTACTGTCCAGATTTTTAAAAGGGCTGTTTCGGCCACTTAATTTGTGAGAAAAATTCCGACCTTTTGGGACATGAAAGTATATGATATAAGGTACCTCCTGTCCAAAAATAAGCTCATTCCGACTTAAAATGAGCAAGTTATGACCATTTCAATATTTAGGTTTTTCCGAGAAAAAATGCTATAACCGGAGTTCTATAACTCTGATGACCATGAAATTTAAACTAGAAGATCACGTTAACATGTGTAAGATCCTGCCATGATTTGGGAATTTTTGGAGTTAAACTTGAGGTAGCTAATTTCTTAAGGAATTAATTAGAAATTAATTTTTGAAAAATAGTAAATGAATTTTAAAAATTCCGAGAAAAATATATGTTCATTATGGGACTATATTCTGCTAAATCCCAGAAAAGAAATATTTTTGGGACTGATTTAGAATTTTTCATGAAAATGGTTTAGTTACGAACATATGAGTTAAATATGTTATGTGAAGTAACAAAGTTGGAAAATAGGATTTTATGGCTTGGAAATCCTATATAAGGTATATGCTGATTTTTGATGAGGGATTTAATCATTGGTGATGAAATCTTATGAGTATGACATTTTTGAATGAGTAAATGCATTATTTGGTAATGTATAAACAATTGAAATAAATTGTTTATAAGTTTAAGAAGTGATTAAAATATTGTTATGATATTAATAATATTAGATTATGAGTGATTGATAATATTTGGATAAAATTAAAGTCTTTAATATTTATCCTTATTTTCGTTTAATTAATGCTTATATCATTGTCATCATCCTCATGATTATATGGTGATGAAAGTTATCTTTGGCTTACGTGCAAAGATGGACCGTTGCTTATTGAATTGTATATCTTTGGCTTACGTGCAAAGATGAGTTGTTGATTATTGGATTTATAGTTGTATATCTTTGGCTTACGTGCAGAGATGGACTTGGTATTGATTATGACCAGGGATTATTCGGTATAGTCATGACCATTGATGATTTAATGAATATCCTTGGCCCGTAGTGCAGGGATGATTCGATGATGTGGTTTATTTATTAAGCTGAGTCTCAGCGATAAAAATTGATGAAAACATTTTAAATCATAGAAGATAGTAGATTTTATTCTCTACTTGACTCTTCTAATGGATTGTTTGTTCCGCTGCAGTTAAACTTGATGTCTATTGTATTTTATCAGTTTAATAGTATTGAAGACTAATGATAATTTATTCTGCATTATCTTAGTCGTAATATTTCTTACTAGGCTAGTTGAGCTCACCCTTCCTTTCACTGTTCTCTTCAGGAAATGAGAATATAGCTAGGACGAGTCGGGTAATGGAGTGACGGTCCAGATGATAGCATTAGTAGTCCTCATTATTCTATTAAATAGTGTGAAAATAAATGTAATGAGGACTCCATTGAGTGTGGATATTGTCTAGATGAATAACTTTATTTTATAATATGAAAATAAATGTAATGTAATGAGGACTCTATTTAATAATATGAATAACTTTGTCATCTCAATTATTGATTTAATAATATATCATATAATGCAGAGGATACTGTGATAATAATCGAATCAATAATATGAGAGATATGATGCAACAATTACTATGGCAATAATTGAGTATAACTGAGTGACTTCTCACATAAGAATCAATAATCAATACTGTGTGCTACTATGCAACCACGCGTATTACTGTACTTTTACTACCGAGTAGTTCAACAGTATTAACGGTTAAACTTCCGCCATTATTTTTATAAAAATATTTTTGTCATTTTCTCAATTTGACAATAATTTTGTTGTGGAGTCCACCAATGATTGTGTCGTTGTATGAATATTCCCTGACATAAAGAATATTCTCCGACCAATCGAATATAATATAACAACTTGCATACTTTGCAAAATTTATAAATATTACCCACAACTATAACATTATATTAAATCCACACCATAATATTCAAAAACAAAAAAATTCGAGAAATTTAAATCTTTATTCGTAAAATTTGGGATTTTACAATCTCCCCTCCTTATGAAATTTCGCCCTCGAAATTTACGTGCGATACTGGTATCTTAGAAGCGGATGAGGACACTTCATCTGATTCTAACTCTTGAGGTATAACCTTTAAGCGTAGAATATATTCCAGGATTTTTAACAGGTACATCTTCATACGTTAAATTATTCGCTATCTCGTCCAGTTCTAAATCAATAATGTGGTTCAGGTTGTCCACATATTTACGTAACATCGATACATGAAAAACGTTATGAACACGCGACATTCTTGGTGGTAAAACGAGTCTATAAGCCACAATTCCTACTTAATCGAGGATTTCAAATGGATCAATTATATCGAGGGTTGAGATTTCTTCTCTTCATCGATTCTTGCTTCTAGAATAACGCTTTCTTAAACCTTCTTCTTCACATTCATCATCTCTGAGTATTTAGCTTGAGCGGCTTTAACTTTATCGATTAAAGTCAATTCTACTCGTATATTCGTTATCTTCACGTGGGTTCGTATATTCGCACTCGTAAACGCATACGATCTTCTACTCAACACGTCAGCTACCACGTTCGCTTTCCCACGATGGTATTGAATGGTACAATCGTAATCTTCAACAGCTCGAGCCAACCTCTTTGGCGCATAATACGTTCGTTTTAGGTGAAGAAATACTTGAGGGTTGTAGAAATGGGTTTTGTATTGGGGTCAATACAAAATTCGATTTCACGTTCTAGGGGTAGGCTAAGAAGTCTTCAAGAATACGTCAGAAAATTTATTAACAATAGAAATATCATTCACAACTGTGACTCTTGTCCAAGACTTGGATAACAAGTCACATTGATACCTATCAACTTGTCATCGTTATTCACAATGTCCCCTACGGATAGTCTGGTTTTAGTGCATTCCACACAAGGAAGTCAACAACGAAAAAGATCGGGGCTCTTTACTTATGACTTGGTATGACAATGATTGACTTTAGTGGTTTGATTGCTTGAATTCGCATATCAGGTTGGTTAGGAATATGAAATCTAACAACCTTACCAAAAGCATGATGAATAGTTAACCAATCGATTTCTAAAATCACATCAACGACAAGTATTTTCAAAGAGATAAGATTGACAGGTAACATGAAAGTGTTGATTTGAATCAAACAAGATTTATAAATAGTGGAGGTAATGAAGGTTTCTCCCAACTGAGTTTCAACAGATAAATCAAAGTCTAACTTCTCCGGAGTTAAATTCAAACATTAAACACAACTAGGTGAAATAAAAGAATGAGTAGAACCGGTATCTAACACGGTATAGACTTTGGAAGAGTTTATGATTAAATTACCCGTGATAATTTTTATTCAGGTTCCTCGTCACGGAAAAAAAAAATGCTCTCTCTTAAACTCTAGGCTTGGCTTTGGCATGCAGGACATCCTTTGGCATCACCATCCCAGCTGGACTTGACTTTACCATACGATAAAATCGAGCTAGGTGACCATCTCCTCCGCAATTAAAACACGCTTTGGATTGCTGCGTACAGTTTGGACGGATGTGTCCCTCCTGTCCGCATTTGAAACATACGACCGGTGGTCGTTCTTCTTCTTTTGAAATGGGTGCTGGTGCTGCTGTCTTTCCATCATTATTGAACCTCCTCTTCTTGAAATTTCCACTCCTATTATCTTGGCCATCATTACCACCGAAGTGGTTACCATTCTTGGCATGATAATTTCCCCCACGATGGTTATCATTGTCCCGATGACCATTGCCACTGGTAACGATTATTATCGTGTTGTTGGTCTTTGCCTTTTGGTTGTCTTTGACTCATTATCGGCTCCAATAAGCGAGCCCTATTCACAACATCTGAATATAAACAAAGTTTGTGAGAAATGAGGTATTGACGTATATTGGGTTTCAAACCTCTTACAAACATTCTCGTCATTCGCTCCTCATTATTGACCAAATGGGATGTAAACCGAGACAACTCGGCAAACTTAGCCTCGTACTACGACACGGTCATATTATTTTGCTCCAGTTTGATGAACTCCACCTCCTTCATGTGACGAATACTTTTGGGAAAGTACTTGTCGTTGAAAAGCTCTTGGAACTTCTCCCAAGACATCTTGAATGCATCAGTCTGGGTACGTTTTACAGATTCCCACCAGTAATCTGTCTCTCCATGTAACATAAAGGTGGCAAAGAGAACCTTTTGCTCCTTTGAGCATCCCAACACATCAAATATCTTGGTGATCTTCTTTAACCACGTCTTCGCCTTAAGTGGTTCTGACTTTCCCAAAAAAACTCGGTGGTCGGCTCCTTGAAGCGCTTAGCGGTGACCAGCAAGTGGGTTGCCATTATTTCCACTTATATTTTGAACAGGAGTCTCTCTTACTTGTTGTTGCATGAATTGCATAAAGCCTCTGAACATTCCATCGTTCATCATTTGGTCAGTGTTTTTGTTTGCATGAGGATTGTCGCCTTCCTAATACACATTGTCCTGGTTATTGATCTGTGGAGACTCAACGGTCTCTTGTGCCCCATTGATGTTCTCGACATTCTCGGATGCCATTTTCAAATATTGCCACAAAACAAGGGTTAATTAACATATCACATATTATCCCTATACTCTGATCGACCAATTAAATACCAAATAAACTTAGGTAGGTCATATACTAGTGAAGGAATTCCCTCTCTCCCCTCCTAGTTCTTGCCTCACATCTTAGCGGGGATCATATCCTAAGCTTTGATACCAAGCGTGGCGCCCCAAAAGCGGTATACATCACCCATCTTGAGTCGCCAAATACATGGTACAAAATTCAAATACAAACTTAAATATACAAGCTGTCGTGTAAAATACGACAAAACATAAAGCGAGAGTTTAAACAAGAATATTGTCTTCTAGACAATATCCACTCTCAATGGAGTCCTCATTACATTTATACAAACTCAAATTCATTCCTCATTACATTTATTGTCACACTATTTAAGAATGGTGATGACTACTAAGACTTATCATCGGACCATCATTCCATTCCCAGAGCTAGTCCCACTATATTCTCATTTCTGAAGAGAACGGTGAAGGAAAGGGTGAGCTCAACTAGCCTAGAAGAAATATTATGACTAAGATAATGCGAGAATAAATTATCATTAGTCTTTAACAATATTAAAGCGATAAATTACAATAGACATCAAGTTTAAGCTGCTGGTGAAACAAACAATCCATTAAAAGAGTCAAAGTAGAGAATAAAATCTACTATCTTTTATGATTTAAAAAGTTTTTCATCACTTTTATCATTTGAGACTCAAACAATAAATAATCCACATCATCAAATCATCCACCACTACGGGCCGAGGATATTATTTAGTATTACGACCACGAATTATCCATGCACTACGGGCCAAAGATAATCGTGTTTTCATCAACAGTCTGATCATGCCATAAAACAATTCATCTTTGCTCCTTGGGTAGAAGAGAATCCATAGCCATAATCATACCAAAAGCGTCCATCAATGCACTACGGGCCAATGAGGACTTTTTCCACATCATTTGTAACATTACGGTCATGATTATCTAGAATAATCCTGGTCATAATCATACCAAGTCCATCTATGCACTCTGAGGCCACTGAGATGACTTTCAACAAAATATAAACATGAGGATGATGACAATGATATAAGAATTCAATAAAACAAGTTCAAGAATTAAATTATCCAGGAACTAATAACGTCCAAATTGTCAACATGATACTTCTTTGTAGAGTAAAATTCAAGAATAATATATATGCACCAAAAATAATTTGGACAGAAAAGAATCATTTTTTTGTCTTGAATAGTACCCCGTGAATAGTACTTCGAGAATAGTATCTCGTGAATAGTAACCCGACATGAAAAGTACTCCAAATACCCGAGTGAATAATATTCGGGTGAATAGTAATTTTGGTGAATAGTAACCCATGAATAGTAACTCATGAATAGTATTCCAGCATAAAAAGTGCCCCAAATACCCGAGTGAATAATACTAGAGTGAATAGTAACCGGATGAATAGTAACTCATGAATAGTAACTCGTAACAGAAAATACCAAATAAAATGATATTTCATGACGAGTATAGAAGTTAAAACTTTAACCAACTGTGTATAATAAAGAATGGAATAACAAAAGAAATCACCGGGCATGCGGTACTTTGCATGAGCGAGTTATTCAAATAGAATAATAAATAACGGAACCGGTCGAGGCGTAATACGCACCAAAGCATGATATTCAAATGAGAATATTAAAGAATGGAATAACAACAAAAATCACCATGCATGCGGTACTTTTGCATGAGCGAGTTATTCAATAGAATAATAAATAACGGAACCGGTCGGCGTAAAAGCATCTGGATGAGGATATTCAACAGATAATAAAAAGGCGGAACTAGGTCCGGCGTAAAATACACAAACAGGATATTCTAACAGAATAATAAAGACGAAACCAGGTCCGGCGTAAAATGCACAGATATGATATTCCAATAGAATAATAAAGAATGGAATAACAACAGAATTTCACCATGTATGCGGTACTTCGCATAGATAGGTTATTCCAACAGAATAATAAATAATGGAATAACAAAAGAATTTCACCAAGTATAGGGTAGACCGCGTATACAGGTTATTCCAACAGAATAAGAAAGAATGGAATAACAGAAGTTCTCTTCATGAATATAAAAAAAAAAAAAAATACCCCTTACCATAGAATAAAGCTGGATACTAGAATAGAAATATAGCAGACTTCTCTTCTTCTCTCTCTCTATAATTTCTCTCTATAATAAATGCTCTATAGCTTTGGTGAATTAGTGAGAAATGAAGGAAGAATGAGCTTCTGTTTATAGAAAAATATAGTTTTGATAATTGCACATTTTGGGGCTCGAAATATTACAGTATAATACCTTCCTCTTTTTCTTCATTTTAATTTAGTCATGTAAGTAGTATCAATCTTGCACCAACTCCCCTACTAGTAAATCATGTGAATTAATAGTAAATCAGGTGACTCAATAGTTCTAGACATGTGAAAATACGAATTACAGTATAGTACCTCCATCTATACCTCCATCTTTAATTTAATCATGCAAGTAATATCAATCTTGCACCAACTCCCCTAAAAGTAAATGAATGTGACTCAATAATACACACATGTGAACAAATAGTTATATAAGCATTTGAATAAGTAGCAATTAATTGCTCATTTATCTGATAAATTACCCGATTTATCAATATAACCCCCAGACATCAATTATCATCGGAATAGATATCAATTTCAACTAATACCAATAATCCCAACACAATAGAACTATCAAATTCATCTTTAATCAACACGAACGTATTCATCATTAATATTATAACTCACAATATTTAACAACCAGGTCGTTCCCAAGAAAGAGGGGCTTTCAATAAAGATTTCTCCCTATTGCACATGATTAGGTGACCAAACCTCTCCTTGGCGAGAACTTCTAGACATTGTAAATATTGATTTAATAATATGAATAACTTTGTCGTCTCAATTATTGATTTAATAATATATCATATAATGCGAGGAGGATCTTTGTGACAATAATCGAATCAATAATATGAGAGATATGATGCAACAATTACTATGGCAATAATTGAGTATAAGCGAGGTGACTTCTCACGTAAGAATCGATAATCAATCTGAGTGTACTACTATGCAACCATAGCGTATTCCTTTTACTTTTACTCTACCGAGTAGTTCAACAGTATTAACGGTAAAACTTCCGCCGTTATTTTCATAAAAATATTTTTGTCATTTTCTCAATTCGACAATAATTCTGTTGTGGGGTCCACCAATGATTGTGCCGTTGTACGAATATTCCTCGATATAAAGAATATTCCCCGACCAATCGAATATAATATAACAACTGGCATACTTTGCAAAATTTATAAATATTACCCACAACTATAACATTATATTAAATCCACACCATAATATTCAAAAAAAAAAATCGAGAAATTTAAATCTTTATTCGTAAAATTTGGGATTTTACACCATGCGTCTAGGTTATGATAGATATCATATGTCCACAGAATTATCCTTGGTTGACCCAATAGTCCCCAAAGAAAAACAAGAAGATTGCTATCATCTTCTTTCCAATGGTGAGTCTTCTCTTGACATATAATTATCTCCGTTGTCTCCAAGTGAGAATTATATTTCAAATAAACTCCAAGATTATATAGGTAGTGCTCGTAGATATACTTTCGGCCGAATTGGATATGCACAACCCATCTTATGATAACACAAGGTTGTATGTCATTAGACATCTTGTATGATAAGTGGCAAAACACCCTTCCAAAGATGGGTTCACCTCACCCTATTCGGTTCACCAAAATTAAATATCAAATAGCGTATACAAAAGCGACACACTTATTTTAAGTTCTAGACACTCGAAATTTTACGCACTCCTATTACTAACATTGCGGGAGGGTAGATTTGTCTTTTGGAGATAACCACGAAAGACAACTTACATCCATTAGGATACCACTAGGAAGTTTAGTTCAACCGGAACACAAGCAGAGAACATCATCTCAACCGGAACACACAGGGAGTGTCATTTCAATCTCGGAGATAACCCGAGATATGCGAGATCAAAAGGCCGCAACAACAACAGGGAGAGGGCAGTCTGTCTCGGCGATAACACCATGACGTTCGATTTCGATTCGAGAGACAACCTTGGAGTAGCAACCCCATCCTTGGTGATAGCCCCGAGGATGCCATTGCGATTCCGGCGATAACCCCGAAAATGCTTGTTTCAAACATATGCGATCGACTTCAATCCGGATGATGGTGAGGCATACAAACAAGCGATCAATCTCGGATGTAACCACGAGCAGCGTCGCTTTTCCGCTTAAGCCGGCGATAACCGGTGAGGAGTCTGGCGTCATCATCCCACGTCAACAAGATGATATCGCGGCATACCAACAAGTAGTCAATCTCAATTTGTAACCCACGAGCAGCGTCTACTTTCAACTCAATGGCGATAACCGGCGAGGAGTCAAAGCGTCATCTTGTTCCTTCAAACAATGGCGCGTCGTCTCAACACTTCATACATACATACAACAAATGTCCCACAAGAGTGAGGATTGACAATCCGGTGACTATTCGTGTGGCGATACTTTGGATAGAATTTGAAGCTTGAAGACCATGGGCATAGACCCTCTTCGACCCGTACAACCTCTAATCCATGTCATTTCGTAACTCTCGACACAAGCGATCGAAGAAATGCGGATATACGCCCGTTTGGATGCTCGGATTGAAGTTACGCAAGTTTGAGCGGACATTACGATTTGCATTGCGCGTCTTACTACGAGACGACGAGGACATGAGGCTCGGATCCACCACGACCGATAGCGAGGTACAAGCTACATTTGCTGTGGTGTACTATGACCATCGATCTATAAATATAGGCTTGGGAATTGACCATTTGAAGAGAGAGAGAGAGGAAGGAAAAAGGCGAGGAAGCCTGTCCATTTTACTCTGCATACACATCTTTTGAGTGTTTCCTCTTCTTTAAACACTAGTTAGCTCTCATATAGCTAGCTACTTTTTATCCGTGGGGGTGAGTGTTTATCCATTTAAAGTCTAAGAAGTCTACTTTGGCGTACTTGTAAGCCTTCTTATATTCTATAAAGCCTCTTTCTCATATATCACACACCTTTGTTGTGTACGTTGATAGTCGTGTGAGTGTGTGTTTGCCGGACTTGATTAAGTGGTTTTCATTACATATACGTATATATATATATAATATATATATATATTTTAGTATATATGGACTAACATTATCGAGTTATGCCTCGATTGAGCCTGAACTTGATGCGGGCGCGCTTTTTATATATATATATATATATATATATATATATATATATATATATATATATATATATATATAAGCGTAGTGGGACTACATCGATGAGCACAGATTTTACATCAGGGCGTTTAATTGCTTTTATATATATATATATATATATATATATATATATATATACATATATGAGACATATCGATGAGCTGGATTTTATATCAGATATGCGTTTACTATATATATATATATATATATATATATACATATATATAATTCTTTGTCGGACATATCAGAGTGAGCTGGATTTACATCGGTGCGTTTTTGCTTTATATATATATATATATATATATATATATATATATATATATATATATATATATATATATTTACATTCTGTCGGGCACAGAGTTTCCTCAGTGGCTTTTTCTGACTTTTTTACATTTAAATCACACTTTGGAGTTCACGCCCGTGGCGAGTTGATCGCTTTTACTGACTTTATTTACATTTTTGTCTGCTGGAGTTTACTTACGTGGCAGTTGATAGCATTCTTGCTTTATTTACATTTTGATCCCCCATGGAGTTGCTTTGTGGTGGTTGATCATATATATATATATATATATATATATATATATATATATATATATATATATATATATATAGCTTTATATATATATATATACTAGCGCTACTTGCTTTCCATACAAATTGCAGTATCATGTGAGCCTAGGAATCATGTGATCACAGGTTCAGTCTACTGAACCTAGATTCGGTTCCCATGATGGACATTTTTTAGCTGTAAGCAGCTTGTACATTATTTTACAGTGTCTGAGTTTCCTTGGATGGCTGTCATGCCCATAAGGAGTTCGGCACTGCTGTATATTATTTTCTCGAGGATGCTTCGCATCTCGAAAATAAAAGCAAACAAGCCGAACATTTAACAATAAAATGGAAGTATGAAAAGGTCTCAATTTCTATTGAGCACAGGGTTTGAAAAACCTCTTTTACAAAACTTCATTGCTATATCTTGGTTAAAAGCTGAATTTTCTATAAAATTCAAACCTTGTGTATATAAGTGCGACGAGGCCTCCTTTACTTTCAAATAATTGCACATTGATCCACACACACACACACACATTCATATAACAATTTCTTTGAAAAGTGGCGGCGGTCCAGTAGTGGTAACACGGATGTCGGGGTGCCTAACACCTTCCCTCGCATAATCAGCCCCCGAACCCTTAATGAATCTCGGTTTCACAGACCCGTTTAGCGATGTCAAATCCTTTGGGTCGATGTGCTAACCTTTTCGGTTGCGTTAGTGCGACCCGATTAAATACACCAATGGCGACTCTTAAAGTCAATAAATCGACATTATACATATCGGACCTTTTCACTTTTTTTTTCAAACAAATCTCACATTAACATGAGAACACCAAAGAACAAGTGCGAAAAGGACACTCAAAAAAATCCCGGCGTCGACGGTGGCGACTCTGCTTTGGGGACTCGGTAAGAGGGCTTAAGCCGCTATTACAAGCTTTTCAAAATTGTTATATGCTTGTGTGTGATTGTTGCATTTACATTTACGATGAATGTGTGCGAATGCATCTTAATTTATTGCCTTTGCTAAATATCTATCTGTGATATTAGTGCTTCTTACATATCATCATTTTGCATAAGCGGTGAGACACGTTGTATGTGAATGTATGTTGTGTGGTCCCTCCACGAGGAGGCTATCTGTCGGTGTTTGATTCTTTGGACCCGTGGGAAGAATAATTCCCGGGGGGCGGGAAAGGCACCACTCAGATTCGCTCGGTTGAAAAGGCAGGATTAACTTCCGTCGAGTAGATTGCGATGATCTGGGAACCTTCATGCTGAAAAAGCGCGAGAGTAACCCTAAGATAGGTCGACCTACGATAAACCAAGCAGCGGAGGAAAGTCTCTTCATGCTTTCCATTTTCAATTACTTGTAAAAGCATTTACTTGTAATTTTATTCCATGTTCATCCATATGTAATGGAAAATATGAAGAATATCATGCATGCATGACATGTTATCAATTAACAAATAGGTTTTGCGGGACAAATTCCTAAAAGCGGACATGTTATGATAACATTTACATTACCCTAAGACTAAACTACGTAAGTCTTTTGTAGGGAAGCAATTGGGCACATTACCCGCTCAAAATCCAAAAAAGGCCACAAGCTTCTGACCGATCATGTCTTCTTCGAGCGGTCTAATCCATTTCCGAGAAGAATTTGTGGATTGAGTAAACAAATCACAGAGACTGGGCATTTATTCTCTTTGAAAGAATTACACGTCTACTCGAGAGTGCGAAGATACCTACATACTGAGCCCCTACTACTGAGGAGTTTTGAGTGCGGAAAAAACAATTCCAGAACATCGGTTGGATACAACCAACAAAGACCACGAAGGCACCCATCTCAAGGAGATCCGGACAAGCGGTGACATCGGGAAGAAAGTCCTTCAAATGGAGGAAACCATTTCGTGTTCTCAAAAGGTTTGGAACTCATGGCGGTGTTTCATATCTGAGACCTTTGCATATTCCTGGTGTTCATTATCAGGAGAAATTTAAACCCACGATTTTGAGAAATATGGCGGATTAGGGATCTTATACACATTTAAAAGTGTTCATTGGAGAACTTGGATCTTATCTTTGAGAATGAAAAGCTCGAATCATTTTTTTAGAAAAATCACATTTGGAAGCCCGTTCATGGTATGCAGTTAGACAACTCTAAGATCCATAGTTGGGAGAAGGTATGGCCCACGCCTTCCTCCTCAATCTGATTTTCAATCTCGGATGGCTCTGGCCAGGTACCAAATTACCAAGGTCGAAAGCAGTCTAATGAGTCATTCGGAGAGTATGCTCTCAAAGGTGGGGCGCCTTCTTTGCTCAAGTTATTCCTTCCATGATGAGAATCGAGAAATGGTCATGACTTTCATAGATATCTGAGAAGCTCCTTTCTATGAAAGAGTTCTATTTAGTATTGGCAAACCATTTTACGAAATGATCGAAACACGGTGAATGCATTTGAAATGGGATTGAAGTCAGGTAAAATTCAAGACCTAGCCAGCTCTTAAAAGGCATTCTTTGAGCACATCGGTCCGGATCTTATGGAAACAACCCCGGAGAATCCATAAAAAAAAAAGGAGGATGTTTCCTTGATACTACAAGGACAAAAAGGCAATCAAGCATGCTATCACGGAGGAGAAACTTCTCCCTTTTCGGCTGATCTTCAAACCCTCCATTACCTAAAAGTGGGAAGTAAAAGCGACCTCGAGCGTTCACACCCTTAGGGGACTCGCTCGAGAATATTCTTGCTCTTACATGCTGCTCGGAAGAAAATTACACATCTTCTTCCGACCGATGACCCTAATGGGAGGGTTTTAATGCTACTCGGAAGTGTGCTTACCATCTTGAGGGCACCGGACATGATACTCAAGATTGTTGGGCCTTGAAGCATAAGATTCAAGATCTAATAGACAATGGTGAGATCGTGGTCACTAAACCCGATCAACCTCACGTGCAAGACAACCCTCTTCCTCAACCACAAAGAAGAAGAGGTCAACATGATCGGTTGGAGCCTTTGGACATGGTTCCAATTCTACTAATGAATCATCCCGACCCATCAAAGGCGGTGTTGACAAATGGGATTATGCAAAGTTCGAGTTTACCATGGAGCGAAAGATGAAAGCTCTTTGCAAACAAATTGAGCAATTGGCGAGGCGGTGACCCACCATCATCAAGTCTGCGCTTGATTAATCGAGGCGAGAGCATGCCTATCTCCTTCCATTTGTTATGAATGCTTCATCAACACCTGAGAAAGCGAAGCTATGGAGGATAAGGTTGCAAAAGCGAGCAAGTGCTAAAGCCCGTCGAGATTTAGCCGATAAAAGGAATTCACCTATTTGGGCCAATCTATGGAGGAGATACTTCAAATGTTGATCAGCGAAGGAAGAATCACATTCCTTCTACCTCAATCAATCCCGCTTCGAGGCGGTTCAATCTGATGAAATGTGTCGATATCATTCACATTCTCGCGGTCATGACACGGAAGAATCTTTGGGCACTCGCCATCTCATTGAGAATCTTATTGATAGCGGTGTCCTGCAAATAGCGGATGATTACCTTTATTCAACTCAAGGATGGGAATACATGCCCTACCCGATGGAAAGGATCGATGGCGATTATATCGAAGTGGATGATGAGGTTTGTCAAAGTATTTCCCATACAACCAATTCATCTCAAAAGGTGACAATCCTTTGAAAGTGGCGCTACGAGCGATTCCTTTACCTTGCTGAGACTCTGACATCTGTTGTTGTCGAAACACACAAAGTTCCATGGAATTATGGAAAATTTGAAGGATCCACGTCTCATACTCTTGCTGCTACGATGTGAGAAGGAAAATCACTTTGTACCTTCCTCAGCGGGTTATCAAGCCTACTTTGAAGCAAAGGGAAGTTGCCCATGAGAAGATTGAAAAATTCCTCCGTCGTACTATGGGCCTAATGAAAGCGAAAGTGGTTTTAAGCTGCGCGAAGCTCACTTTGATTTCAATTACGGACTGGTTTTCTCTTCGAGGAGCATCGGAAGGTCTTGCTAAAGGTTTTGGAAGAAGCCTACACTTGCAAAAATCGGTGAATGTGGAAAAATTTCAACATTTGGTTGATCACATTTTCAACAACAATGTGATATCCTTCTTGATGACGACATACCTCCGAAGGGCCGGTCGTTGCAAACCTTTGCACATCGCGGTGTTGTCTTTCGGTACATGCTAATTGGAGTATTGATAGATGGAGGTTCATCTCTAAATATATCATCCTTATGCCACCTTGGTGAAGATGAATATCAATCTCAAGCGAATCCAAAGTAGCCATACGATCATCAGAGCTTTTGATGGATCTCGGTGAAATTCCGTTGGAAAGATTGAATTGCCAATTGAGATTGGTCCTAATACATTCAACGTATCCTTCCCGTCCTCAAGATCGACTCGAGGATACAACTTTATTATTGGGGAGACCATGGATACATGCATTTGGGTTATTCCTCCACCTTACATCAACAACTCAAATACATCATCAACAACGGTCTAGTCCTTTGTCGATCTTTGGTAGGAATGTCTAGACCGGGAACTCTACCAATTATCGACTTCGATTGAAGTTGGTAGGCGGTTTCCATACTGCGGAAGTGAGTAACACATGATACCATTCTATTGGGCGCCACTTCCGTACCCAAGATTTACGGCGAGGTTATATCGACCACTCAAGAAATGATGTTATTGGGTTATCAACTTTGGACAAGGGCTTGGTAAGGATCAGCGAGGGTATTAAGCACCCTATCAAATGTCGGTCAGATTGGGACGGTAGGACTAGGCTATTCTACTAATTCCACTCACGAGGAATCCTCATAAGCACAAGCGGGTTCCTCAAACTTCCGCCCGCCATGCGGCGATTTTCTATACCTTTACCTCATGAGTTGATATGCGATCTCGATAAAGGTTCCGGCCCCATGTTGTGGCTATGTTGTTTCAAAACCGGTGCCAATCAAAGCTAAAGAGGTCTTGATTCACGATCCGGCGGAAGAAAAGGCGAAAGCGTAAACATGACCTTGCCTTGATGATGGCGGGCATTAGCGTCATTGTTCATGATGAACACACAAATAGATACACCCAGGCGATGATTGCCCGGATGTCATGGTTATCATTCGGGAAAAGGAGGAACAGCAGCGATCCTTACATCACTGTAGTCCATCGGGACTTTTCCCTCGACAATTGGAGCGACACTCCATGCATTGGTCGCGAGGTAAAATGGGCGAGAAAATCCCTACGCCTGTAGATAACTTTAATTGCTTGCTTTTCTTTACTGACACTAGCGGTTATTTTATCACGTACATACTAACACTTTTGTATGATCGAGCAGTTGCATATATTAAGTGAAAGCATCTTTTGTTTGAGGACTACGAATTTAGATGTACATGTACTTAGCGATGAGGTGCCTTCTCTCTCCTGAAAATTTGTAACTTTGATGCAAAGTTGGACTCGGACTTGATGGACATCGAGAGGACATTGAGACACCTCAAGAGATTAAGGAATGGGTGTGACAAACCCAAACCCAATCTTGATCAAACCACTCCTTTCAATCTGGAACCTTAGAATGACCCTAAGCTTATCCAGTTGGTTCGGACCTTACCACAAATCAGCGGAATGACATGGTTGCCTTTATTAACCCAATTCAGGATGTGTTTGCATGGTCTCATGAAGACATGGTGGGATTGTCCTTGACATTGTTCTTCATCGCCTTCCCATTAAAGAAGGATTCAAGCCCGGTTAGGCAAAAGCTCGGCGATTGAAACTTGAGTGGAGTTTAAAAGTCGAAAAGAAGAAATTGTGAAACAATTTCAAATTTAGCATCATCATGGTGTCTACATATCCGAGTGGATATCAACATTGTTTCCGTGCCTAAACCGGGAGGAAAGGTGCGAGTTTGCGTGGATTATCGGGATTTGAACAAAGCTTGCCTTAAAGATAGCTTTCCGTGCCATTTATCCACATTCTCATTGACAATCTTTGCTCGATCGGCATGTACTCCTTTCTTTGATTGCTTTGCGGGGTACCATCAAATTATAGTTCTTTGAGGAAGATCGTGAAAGCGCTTTCATCGCGCCTTGGGGAACCTTTTGCTCTGAGGCGGTTGTCATTCGGCCTCATCAGCAGGGGCAACCTACCGGTGACTATGATGGCTCTTTTCCACGATTTAATGCACAAGGAGATAGAGATCTATGTGGATGACATCATTGTCAAATCCGGAAGGAGGATGACCATTTAGACCATCTCAAAAAGCTTTTCAGCGAGGTTGCGTAAAGTACAACTTGAAGTTGAATCCCTTGAAGTGCGCCTTTGGTGTTAAGTCGAGGCAAAATTGCTAGGCTTCTAGTCGACCACAAAAGGATTGAAGCTGGATCTACCAAAATCCGAGGCCATCGAGGAAATGCCCATTCCTCGAGACGAGAGAAGAAATACGGGGATTTTTGGGAAGGATCAACTTCATTAGCGATTCATTTCTCAACTCACGACAACTTTGTGAGCCGATCTTCAAATTATTAAGGAAGAACTCCTCCATGAAATGGAGCGATGAGTGTCGAAAGCCTTCCTCACAATCAAGATCAGCTGATCAGCTCTCTATTTTGGTACCTCCGGGGATGATGTTCCCCTGTTCATGTACACATCCATAAATGACAATGCTATGAATTTTGTATCTTTTTGGGGAAAAAGACAATAGAGGCCAAGAAGCGAGCTATCTATTACCTCGACAAAAGATTGACATCGGTGAACACAAGTACACTCGATCGAGAAGACTTGTTGTGCTTTAGCATGGGCTTCCATGAGATTACAACATTATCTCCATGGTCACACAACCCATCTCATATCCGCGTGGATCCTCTTAAGTATGTGTTGACAAACCCATCTTTGAATTGTCATTATCCGGATGGCGAGTTGATCCTACTGACAATTTGACATCATCTACATGTGACTCAAAAAAGTCGGTCGAAGGTCAAGGAATTGCGGATCAATTGGCGCTTACGCACACTGAGAGGATTACAAACCCTTAGAAACATACTTTCACGATGAAGGGGTAATGTGATTCGATTCTCACATCGATGCGATACATATAAATTCGTGGAAAAATGTATTTTGATGGGCTATTAACACGAAGGCTCTGGGCGGGCGGTTTTAATATCCGATGCGGGGAAGCGATATATCCGTCGTCGTCAAATTGCGGTTTATCGACACCAACAACCACGGTGAGTATGAAGGTTGTATCATGGGACTCAAACTTTGCCGTTCGATGGGTATCGGCGGTTAGCTTGTCTTTGGAGATTCGAATTGGTAATCAAGCAATCCACAGGAATCTATCAAACAAAAAATTACATTCTTGCCTTACCATCGGCAAGTTCTCTGAGATGGCTTTGGAGTTTGAAGAAATCTCCTTTCTACACATTCCTCGTAATAGGAATGACTTTGAGATGCATTAGCAGCGTTGGCCTCCTTGGTTTATATACGACAAGGAAAACATGCCAAGCATCACGATTGCTATCTGAAAGCCCGATCTATGGGAATTACATTGGAGAAGTATGTCGGATGAGTTGCCTCCCATCCACAACCCTTGGTATCAACATATCAAGGAGTATCTACGAGATGGATCTACACCATTGAGGCGAGCCTAAGCGAGAAGAAGGCGGATTCATCGACTTGCTATGAAATTCTACGGCGGAGATGCACTCTACAAAAAGAGATGCGAGATTAGGTCTCCTCGGATGTGCGGACAAAGACCAAGCTCGGCGGTGACTCATGGATGAGATCCATGGTGGAGTATCTGACCCTCACATGGCGGACCCCTACTTGTCGAAAATTCTCGAGCAGGACATTATTGGCTTACACTCAAAAGTATTTGTGATGATCACGTCAAGAGGTGCTATCAATGTCGAGATCCATGGGAATGCTATCCACGCCCCTCGAGGAACTCCCTGATATGAGTTCGCCATGGCCCTTTTCAATGTGGGGAATGGGCGTGATCGGGCCCATCGAGCCCAAAGCGATGATAATGGACATCGATTCATATTCACCATGATCGACTACTTCACCAAATGGGTTGAAGCGACTTCCTTCCCGGGGTTACTAAAGAAGTCATCATTGCTTTCATCGAAACAATGTTGTTTGTCGATATGGACAACGAGAGGTCATTGTAATAGAGACAATGCTAAAAACCTCAACAACAACATGATGGAGGAATTATGCGAGAAAATTCCACATCAAACATCTCAACTCTGTCATCTCTGAGCCAAAGATGAATGGTCTTTGTTTAGGCGGCTAATAAAAACATCAAGAAGAAGATCATGCGAGAAAATGTCAGCGATCACAAAGGATGGCGACCTCTTGCCCCTAACTTTATTAGCCTCTGAGAACTTCAATCGTGCTTCTTGCAGGGCAACCCCTACTCGTTAGTCTATGGGATGGAAGCGGTGCTCCCCATAGAAGTGGAAATGGAATCCCTCGAGTATTGATGGATGCTCGGTTGGATGAAGA
Organism: Panax ginseng; assembly: GCA_020205605.1. Taxonomy (NCBI): domain Eukaryota; kingdom Viridiplantae; phylum Streptophyta; class Magnoliopsida; order Apiales; family Araliaceae; genus Panax; species Panax ginseng. The sequence continues at coordinate 15,206,690 of CM035135.1, read as the reverse complement.
CCAATGGGTACAAGGCAGGTATCACCAATTGTCTACGATAGATGAAAAGCGAACGCGGCTATCTTCCATAGTCGATTATATCGACAAAAGGATGCATGCGATCCTACTGACGAGAAAAAATCGACTACGACAATTCAAACAACATGACTTGGTTTTGAAGAAGATCATTGACAACCAAGATCAATCTAAGGAAAATTCGCTCCTAGCTGGGAAGGCCCATTTATTGTCAAAGAAGTATTGACGGAGAGTGCTCTCTCAGTTGCGAGGAAATGGATGGCGATGAATTTCCACGACTTATCAACTCGGACACCAGTGAAGCGGTACTATATGCGAAGTTACCATCAAACAAACATCTGGTTTTGATCATCCAATCACCGGTCATTTCGGTTTTGAACCCTCTCTCTTTTTACAAACTCTTACGCCCCTCGGGAAACATACACTTCAAACTTCAAACCGGTGACTGTTTTACTTCATTTCAAACTTTTCAAACTTTTCTCACGAAGGCGAGATTAAACTTTTCACACACTGCTTCTCACGAAGGCGAGATTAAACTTTTCACACTACTTCTCACGAAGGCGAGATTAAACTTTTCACCACTTCTCACGAAGGCGAGATTAAACTTTTCACCCTGCGGTTTATCCTCAAGATGGGATTAAACTTTTCCACACTTGCGGTTTATCCCTCTATGGGATTAAACTTTCTTCTCCCATGATATAGCTTTGCACATGGGATTTCGCTTCTCTTAATTGCGATTACGTCACGAGGCGAACTTCGTCGACTGATCTCCACGATACACGAGAGTGCGTAGGCAACCATATTCTATATGGCGGTCGCAATAAAGAAAAATAACAAAAACATTTACGCCTTTTTTTCTTCACAAAAAACAAAAATAAAATACTACACCCATACGCCTTCCGCATTGACGTTGAACCTCTACTACACTAGGTTTGAACTACATGAGACTTGATCTCCTCTTGATAGGAGTGCGTGGCGACCATTCATGAGTGCTTGATCTAACCCCTACGAACAAACATACTTGTCTGCATGATCTTTGGGATCAACCTTCAAATTGCCCCACTTCGCCGGTTTTGGATCAAAGGGATGGAATTATCAACCTCTTCTCACAAATAGAAGATTCGGTGACCATCTAAGGCTGCGATCGTGCCTCGAAAGAGCAATACCAACCCATAAGAGATGGAATTAACTAGGCTTCTCACAAATAGAAATCTTGGCGACCATCGTAGTGCGGTCGATCTCGAGAGAGGAAGAGACCACCCTCCTCTCCATTTTTTCCATCTGGATACCGGTCCCAAGACACCAAAGATGGTAGGGATTTTGGTAATCAATGATCGTTTACGAGAGACCTTGCGGCGTCTCAATGTCCATCTATCGAGGATAAGTTGAGAATGCATCAAGATCAAAGGCCACGGAGAAAGCAGGCAAATATCAAGCAAGTATCAAGGCATAACTAAAGGGAAGTGATCAAAAAATATATTTCCACTGCCATACATATCTTGTTTGATATATACATACATGTTGTACATGACAAAATGGCTAAGCTATGCATGCGAGGAAAATACAAAGCTATCTCTGATCTGTGTGTATCACGGCTATCGGATCTAACATAGCATCCCCCTACTGAAGGCGGAGTAGCTTTTGCAAGCTCACCTTGAGGTATCTACACGAGCTAGCGGATCGGAGGCTAAGCGCATGGTGGCATAATGCTCATCAATGTAAGCACTCATATCGGGCGGTGGCCATCATCTGGGATCTCTTTGAAGTCTTTATCTGCAATGGCCACATCCCTAGCGAGATAAGGCGGCATCCGCTCAACTATCAATGCATCCACTGGTGATCTAGCCTCATCCCTCTCTAACAGGCGGTATCTCTCTCAAGAAGGCTATCGACATCGTGGCCCTAGCTTTGATCTCATCATAGGTCATCGGATAAGCTCTGCTCCAAATGTTGTCTTAGAATCTTGAGTAATTGATGGCTTTTCGGGGTGGGAGAATCTATCACAAATCTTTGTGAGCCCCAATGATCAAGTCATCGGTGGGAATAGCGGCCTCCTCTATAGGCTCCTCATCGTCAGAATCAATCTCTCACTGCTTTGTGGATCTTTGCCGCATGACCAAATCGATCTCTGTCTCCATCCATGCGGAATACTCTGTGAGAACAACTTTGGATGGTGACGAGAAAACTTCGGCCGACTCTCGTTGATCCCATGAGGCATACAACACTGGATCATCCTCCATTGACAAAGCGGTGTGTGTGAAATGGCCTTGACTCTTTGCCCCCTCATACGGATGAAAATCCTAAAGGCTGGTCAGCCCGACACATCACGGCCCGGTGGGTGGTAAGTAATCATACCCCTCAAACCCGACCCGGAGGAGATAATCCATGCGGAGCATGAGTAATGAAAGTTTGTAGGGTGAGCTAAGCCTGAACACGGCAATATATCAAAGCGGATCTCAATCTCTGCAAGAAAGCGGACCAAGATCTGACATCATACACCCGCGAAATTTGAAAGGAGTATGACATGGCTATCTCATGGGTGAAACAAAATCCATGATGTCTAAATGTGCCAATCGGTCTCAAGTGTGACATGAACCACACATCTGGCATGGCCAGAGAGCTACTGTGAACACTCTGCTTGGGATAAGTGCGGCGGTATGTAGCCAAACCTCAAGGTCTCTGCGATGATCATCGGTCTGATGGTATGACCCTCCACGAGAGCTCTCTTTGCCATAATGTGCGATATCTAGCTCATCCATGTGCATGGCATGTATCGTGTATGACAATACGCATAGAAAGCGATACATCTACTAATTTGAGCATGATGATCCTCCGGTGTGGTGAAATCCCGGAATCTTGTGCATGCATAAACATCCTCGAGCCAAACACATCAAGCGAAATCTTTGGGATATAACATGGGCGGATGTAATCTCATCTGCACCACTCTGCGCCTCAATCACTGTGAGAGTCATGCTGCATCTACTCATGTCTCCTGTCACCATATGCACGCGCAAGAGTGCATCGGTGGTGACATCATCAATCGTCGTGCATACTCCTCCAAAGTAGGAGTTAACTCATGGGTCCCAAAGCGGAATACTATCATCGGTACCCGGTGCTCTAGCATGCCCTCTACAAATCTGGAGGAACACTGAAACATCGGTAAAGGTCATAGTATCTTTGCCAAATCATCTCGATCACCATATCGATGGTGATATACTATCATACCATGATCGCATACGAATTACTACCACCATAAATGGTGGGGTATGATCAATCTGACTAAGCTATCGAAGAAGACATACATGCGGGCCGTGTCATAAGACCATCCGGTCAATCTTTGAATATCTCTGGACATACATACATATACATATACATAATAATAACATAACATGCATGATATCTGATAGATGGCAATATGATATAGGGAATGGAAAGCTGTGCATACATTCTAAGTATATCATCATCTAATACATCTCTATCTGACTAAAATACTGAGGAAATGGGGTGAAGCTACCCAACATCTAATGAGAGGCCTATCAAAAGATATAGCGAAATGGGAAGAAGCTACCGGTGACTAATGAGAGGCCTATCAAAAGAAATACATCGAGAAAAAAGTCAATGGTGTCGATGTCCACATCATCGATGTTGTCCACTGATGTAACTCCTCTGAGTCTTTGGATCTCTATCTACGGGGATGTCGGGGCCTATCTGAAAGGAGGATCTGCTGCGGCAAAACCATATGGGTCATCAGGGACCGGCGCTTGATTTGGAAGGATCAAAAGTATCTACCTCTGCGGGATCTACGCCCAAATGCGAATGAAAAGATGTGGCCGGTCAATTGCCGCGTCAATCATCAATCAATCATGCCACATGAGTCGGATCTACGACACAGGCTAGCCAATCCATCATCATCACGGATCTGGAACCATATCCCCATAAAAAATTGTGTGTGGCGGAGTGCGAGCTCCAATCGTGCGAGGATCCACCAATCTTTGGAACTCTCACGAGAGCAGGGGCCCTCGACAATGTAAAGCCGTCGATCCCCATCAATGGGATGTCGATGATGGGTGGCTGTGAAGCAGAGCCGATAACGCGCTGGCGGGAGGCAAGATCGGCATCTGAATCTCTCTGTAGTGCTCGATATGCAGCTCTCCTAAATAGAGCTCCCATCCTCCCATGTGAAGAGAGGAATCCTGCGGGTGGAAATGGCGTACTCTACTCGGTCGGGTACCCATCCTCAAATCCAACTCCCAAATGCTCTCTCGAGTAGGGAATCCATGTGATGACATCATTTGTCGATAGCTCGGTATGGCGACAATGAGTGAAACCCTCGTGACGGGGACCTCGCTTGATGTGGAATGATGCCATCTCCAGTCCTCGTGGATAGGTGTCTAAACCTAACACTGCGCTCACGGGGCCGCAAACAAGGAAGCCTCTCATAGGCCCAAAGCGCTTGACACACAAAAGCAAAACATCTGCTTTGTCGATCGACACTCTTAACCCATACATGGGAAAAGACAAGAGAAACACTCACCGGGTGAAATGGGTAGAATCTAACCACGCCTCGGTCGAAAGCCCTGCGATCGCATCGCATTCCACGAGGAAGTAGGCAAAGGTGTAGGAACCCCAATCATACTCTCTATACGGTCCCACGTGTCGAGTGGTGTTGATCAAAGCGAAGGACATAGTAGAGAATTATCTCGCTATAAAGCGACCCCTAATGATCATCGGGAACAATCATGAGAAGAATCGATCCACGACTCTCACATCATCGGGTATAGGCTCACTCAATGGCCGCTCATAGCATCTACGCTCAAAGGACTGTCTGAGCAGTCACGCCCTTGGCGCCTCGCGGAACTCCCAACAAGGATCGATGGCGGTGGGGGTGATATCCGCCGTGCTGAGAGCGCGGCTCCCCTCAAACTCCATACACATGATAAGCCGCCGATCCATCGGCGTCATCATCACCTCATGATCCAACAAATGGGTGGTGAGTGTGGTGGAACCCCGCTCGAGACAATGCCACACGAGGTAACCCGAGGGGGATGATGACGGGGTAGAATGGAAGAACCTCCGAATCCCGACCATGGACGAGTCGCTCTATAGTCATCATGCAAGGCACGATACATAGAGTGGATGCTAAACCAGTTCCCTCGTTTGTGTGTGAAGCAGGAACCTACATCAAATCTGAGATCAACATGAGACTCCTTGACTCCTCATCGATAGGAAATAAGGAAGATTAAAGATCTAACTTCATACCTCGTTTGCATGTGCGGTATCTTTGAAGGATGCCTACTCAAGTCACCCGGAAGATCTGGGTTTTGCCATGAATACTGGCAATTCCCTACGGGGAACACGTCTGATGAGGCGAGGAACCTCGAGCGGTACATCCTCCTCCTCGTCCTCGACATTCGGCACCTCAACCCGAATAGGGCGTACCGTACCACAGCCTCGCTAAGCAGCGAAATTTGTCTCTCGCGAGCAGCGTTGAGGCTCTTCAAAAAGCCCTCCTCCGTACACGAGAAGTGGTCTCTGGGAGGCTACTCGGTGATCTGGATCCATAATATCTGAATGACAAGTCTCAAATCACCTCGAGAAAGGGTGTGGTAATTTCGTACACAGAGTCTTTTTCAAAATGCATTCTATGATTACATGCATACATGCATTGTTTTAACATACATCTGATGATAGAGTTAAAAATGCATGACTACCCAATGCCTACATTTTGGGAAAATTTTGCCATAGCCCCTTTGTAAATGGGACTATCCACATGCACATAGGCATGACTAGGTGGCCATTCAGTAGCACACCTATACACAGTCATATACATCTTGTATGCATTCATCACATCACAGTAAAAATCCGTAAGTGTAGTCTAATTACGGGATTATTTTACTATTCTACCTTTACTCATTTGTCCTCGGATAGGATAAGAAATGGCGGTAAAAGGTGCCAATTTGGTTGCTTCAAAAGTCAAATTTTTTCACATCATTATATTGGCATGGTTTAATACTAACATTTACTATGTTGAATATTTTTATCAAGTCATATCGGCATGCATATTCACTACTATGTGTCTAAATGCATTTTCATGCGCGATAAGTCATTTTTCAATGAGCGAGAAATTGGAAAAAAATACATGCATGTGTTACCGGGGCGATGAAAGAAACGCTTATGCGGTGATAGAATATATGAGAAAGTTGCCCGAACTTCGGAGAAGAAAGCTCTCGGATTTTTCCTCATTGCGTAACTTGAAAATGACTTATGAAAGCGACCGACCCACCTATACATAAACGCACGGGTGGCATGAGGTTAAACTCTGACTCCTGAGTATACACTGCGGCACCCCCTACATGGGTCCCACCACCTCGGCTCGCTCGAGTTAGAGTTGAAAAGGAGGTCTCACTGGTGAAAAGGCCGAATCGGGAATAAAAATGCTATGCGATTGGGCGAAGCGACTGAAATCTGGTTTCTTGTCGGGTCGAGTTAAACTCCGTCGTCTCAATGGTATTCGCACCTAAATCACGGGGTATACTATACCAATGAGCTCGACTTTCATAAACCATGCTCGCAATACCCCACAAAGGTCCGATGCGTCATTTGTGAGGTTCTGACCCTAAACAATCCCCGATCCCGGGGGGTTCTGTGATGAAACCACGAAATATCAAACCTCCCGGTGAAATTACTATGTTGAAGTTATCAAACATCTCGTATCCCGTGAAGTCTGGCGCACATCTTTGAACATCATTCCGGTGACATCGTATCGTTGAAGTCTAGCACATCTTTCAAGCATCCACGTATCCCGGTGAAGTTACAATATAATCTGACCATTGATACACACATCGATGAAGGTCAAGCGACCTTGACATCATGTCGGTAGATGGCAAGTAAACCCATCGAAGCAACCTTCCCGGTGAGGGCTACTGCGTAATGCTACCATTGACACATACATCGATGAAGGTCAAGCGACCTTGACAATGCATCGATGAGGATTTATCGGTGATACACACATCGGTGAAGATCGGCGACCACGATAACAACAAATTGTTGGCGATAACTTCCGACGGTATGAGGGAACATGTTATACACATCCTCAAAAGCAGACAAAGCCTTATCCCCACGGATCTCTTCCACACAAGAGGTACCTACCTATGGAGTATAAGCGATTGTCTAGGATTCAAGACTTTGGTGGTAGTCCCAGCGTCAACATCCTTGGAGAACTTGGATCGCATGTCAAGCCATCAGCGATTCATCATCGGCGGCGGGATTACATGACAATCATTCATGCATCATACATTTGCATCATGTTCTTTGCATATAGCATCATGTTTATCTTGCTTGCATTTCAAGTGTCTAGGATTCTTTATCTATCCATGCCTTGTATTGCATGAATATGATAAAGAGGGGCATCTGTGAACACTCAAAATTTTTGCACTCTATTACTAACATTGCGGGAGGGTAGATTTGTCTTTTGGAATAACCACGAAAGGCGACTTACATCCATCCGGATACTACCGGAAGTTCGGTTCAACGGAACACAAGCGGGAACATCATCTCAAACCGGAACACACACAGGAATGTCATTTCAATCTAGGAGATAACCCAGAGATATGCGAGATCAAAAAAGGCGGCAACAACACGGAGAGGGCGAGTCTGTCTCGGCGATAACCATGACGTTCGGTTCCGGTCGAGAGACAACTTTGGGAGTAGCAACCCCATCCTTGGTGATAGCCCCGAGGATGCCATTGCGATTCGGTGATAACCCCGAAATGCTTGTTTCAAACATATGCGATCGACTTCAATCCGGATAGCGATGAGGCATACAAACAAGCGGTCAATCTCGGATGTAACCACGAGCAGCGAGCGTCGCTTTCGCTTAAGCTGGCGATAACCCGGTGAGGAGTCTGGCGTCATCATCCACGTCAACAAGATGATATCGCGGCATACCAACAAGTAGTCAATCTAAAATTTGTAACCACGAGCAGCGTCTACTTTCAACTCAGCCCGGCGATAACCCGGTGAGAGTCAAGCGTCATCTTGTTCCTTCAACAAATGGCACGTCGTCTCAACACTTCATACATACATACAACAAATGTCCCACAAGAGTGAGGATTGACAATCCGAGTGACTATTACGTGTGGCGATACTTTGGATAGAATTTGAAGCTTGAAGACCATGGGCATAGACCCTCTTCACGACCGTACAACCTCTAATCCATGTCATTCGTAACTCTCGACACAAGCGATCCGAAGAAATGCGAGATATACGCCGTTTGGATGCTCGGATTGAAGTTCTGCAAGTTCGGCGGACATTACGATTGCATTTGCACGTCTTCTACGAGATAGCCGGGACCCATGAGGCTCGGATCCACCACGACCGGTAGCGGTACAAGCTGCTGCTGCTGCGAAGTGTACTACTGACCATCGATCTCTATAAATATAAGGTTGAGGAATTGACCATTTGAAGAGAGAGAGAGAAGGAAAAAGCGAGGAAGCCACTGTCCATTTTACTCTGCATACACATCTTTTGAGTGTTTCCTCTTCTTTAAACACTAGTTAGCTCACATATAGCTACTTTTTATCCGGCGGGGTGAGTGTTTATCCATTTAAAGTCTAAAAATCTACTTTGGGTACTTGTAAGCCTTCTTATATTCTATAAAGCCTCTTTCTCATATATCACACCTTTGTTGTACGTTGATAGTCGTGTGAGTGTGTTTGCCGGACTTGATTAAAGTGGTTTTTTCATTACATACGTATATATATATACTAATATATGTATATATTTTGTATATATGGACTAACATTATCGAGTTATGCCTCGATTGAGCCTGAACTTATATGCAGGCGTTTATTTGCTTATATATATATATATATATATATATATATATATATATATATAGTTATGCCTCGATTGAGCCTAGATTTTTGATGCAGGCGTTTAATTGCTTTATATATATATATATATATATATATATATATATATATATATATATATATATATATATTATATCGGACATATCGATGAGCTGGATTTTACATCAGGTGCGTTTTTACTTTATATATATATATATATATATATATATATATATATATATATATATATATAGTGCTTTATATATATATATTTATATATATATATATATATATATATATATATAATTTTATCGGACATATCAGATGAGCGGATTTACATTTAGTATATTGCTTTTATATATATATATATATATATATATATATATATATATATATTTACATTCTGTCGGGCACTGGAGTTTCCTCAAGTGGCTTTTTCTGACTTTTTTTATTTAAATCACTTTGGAGTTCACTTACGTGGCGAGTTGATCGCTTTTCTGACTTTATTTACATTTTTTGTCTGCTTTGGAGTTTACTGCCGTGGCGAGTTGATAGCATTCTTGCTTTATTTACATTTTGATCCCCCATGGAGTTGCTTTGTGGTGGTTGATCATATATATATATATATATATATATATATATATATATATATATATATATATATATATATATATATATATATATATATACTTGCTTTTCTTTCCATACAAATTGCGGTATCATGTGAGCCTAGGAATCATGTGATCTGAGGTTGATCTCTTGAACCTAGATTGAGTTCCCATGATGGACATTTTTATTTATGGCGACTTGTACATTATTTTACTGATGTATTGAGTTTCCTTGGATGGTTGTCATGCCCATAAGGAGTTTAAACGCTCTTTGTATATTATTTTCTCGAGGATGCTTCGCATCTCGAAAATAAAAAGCAAACAATAGAACATTTAACAATAAAATGGAAGTATGAAAAGGTCTCAATTCCTATTGAGCACGGGGTTTGAAAAACCTCTTTTACAAAACTTCATTGCTATATCTTGGTTAAAAGCTGAATTTTCTATAAAATTCAAACCTTGTGTATATAGGTGTGACGAGGCCTCTACTTTACTTTCAAATAATTGCACATTGATCCACACACACACACACACATTCATATAACAATTTCTTTGAAAAGTGGCGGTCGCATAGTAGTAGTAACACGGATGTCGGGGGTGCCTAACACCTTCCCTCGCATAATCAAGCCCCGAACCCTTAATGAATCTCGGTTTCACGAGACCCGTTTAGCGAGTGTCAAATCCTTTGGGTCGATGTGCTAACCTTTACCGGTTGCGTTAGTGCAACCGATTAAATACACCTGTTGGCGACTCTTAAAGTCGATAAATCGACATTATACATATCGGACCTTTTTCACTTGTTTTTTTTCAAACAAATCTCACATTAACATGAGAACACCAAAGAACAAATGCGAAAAGGACACTCAAAAAATGTAACCAAGATGCAGACAAAAGTTATTCCAACATAATAATAAATAATAGAACCAGGTCATGCGTAGACCTGGCAAACATGGCCCAAGCCCATGATGAATAAAAGCCTACCGCCTGGCCATGGATCTGGATGTGGTGCAATTTTTAGCCCAATAAAATTTGGGCCTTTTTGGCCCGTCTATTTTTGGTCCGCTTGGGTGGCTCATTTTACCCGACACTGTGTGGTTCATGACTTCTTTTCTTTTTAAAATAAAATGTTGCTACTTGTGAGTTATGAGACTTGAACACAAGACTTGTAAGTAAATAAATAGGAGTTCAAACCAACTGAGCTACAACTATTTATTTTTAAAATAATCTTCAATATATTATAGTTTTTTCAATTTGTTAAAGTAGTTACCTATAAGGAATGAAAGCATTGCAACTTTGAATTATATCAATTAAATCTTATTATCTTAATATATAATACTATATTATATAATTAAGTAGATGAATACGACCATAATCTTGGATTAATGTTCCCGTACCCGGTATCATGAACGCATTGATCATATCATATAAATTAATTTATTGAAGTAGCTTAGAAATTAGATTACTCACCGCATATTTTTGTACACCTAAATTAATGAATGCTTAAATCTTATAGGTAATTACTTGTCCGAAATCTTGTCCATTTTGAAGCTTATTAAGTTGGCAACTAACTTTCTAAAGTTGACCAGCATGCATACGCCATGCATGTTACCTTTTTAAGCAACTCCATGCACATTGTTTAATTAAGCAATATATATATATATATATATATATATATATATATATATATATACACACACTAGTGTTTCGTATCTACAAGCAACCCCCGTGAAAATTTGTTTAACATATTACAGTTTAAATTACTTGGTGCAAGATTCCACCAATGACTACTTCTATTACAGTTTTTTCTTTATTCATTTTTATTTATTTTTTAACATGGACCTTTGTAATCTACAATTGGCGCACGTGTAGCAAGATTAAAAAAAAAAAAAAAAAAAAAGTAAGAAGTGGTCATGGGTCTACTGACCCAACCCGGACCACGGGCCTCACAATTCCAGTCCATCAAATCCCGGGCCATTTTGGCTCGGCTCACGTCATTCTGACCGGCCCGCTCTCGGCCCGGCCCGCCAACCGCTTTTTCGGGTCTAGTCATGCATAATCCGCATGATGGGATATTCCAGCGAGAATAATAAAGAATGGAACTGGTCATGCGTAATCCCACGCATGCAAGTATATTCCAAATGCGAATAATAAAGAATGGAATATGAAGAATTCACCATACATGCGATAAACCGTGCAGAGACAAGTTATTCCAAGCAGAATAATAAAGAATGGAACTGGGTCATGCGAATCCGCCAGACAGCATGTGATATTCCAACGAATAATAAAGAATGGAATAATGTAAGAATTTCACCATGTATGCGAAGATTGATAGGCGGAGTTATTCCAACAGAATAATAAGAATGGAATAACAGAAGAATTTTACCATGTATACGGTAGTCCGCGTATACAGGTTATTCCAACAGAATAATAAGAAATGGAATAATAATAGCTCTCTTCATGAATACGAAAGAAATAATACATCTTACTATAATAATAATATCACTTACCTCAGAAGAAGACTGGATACTGGAATAGTGAGGTAGCAGACTTTTCTTCTTCTTTTTTTCTATAATATCTCTCTATAATAATTGCTCTATAGCTTTAGTGAATTGGTGAAAAATAATGAAGGAATGAGCTTCTATTTATAGAAAAATATAGTTTCAATAATTGCACATTTTGGGGCTCAAAATATTATAGTATAATACCTTCCCCTTTTCCTTTATTTTTAATTTAGTCCTGCAAGTATTATCTGTTGGGCTTCGGCACAGAAACGCACAGCGGAAATTAAAATTTTAAAGCAATTTTCGAAACCCTAAAACAGGATCCATGCGAAAATCAATTAATTCAGAGGTTTAGAGATTATACCGAGATATAAACAAAAAAACGAGAATCAAACCCATTGCGCCTTCTAATCTCCAACGCAATACAAACCGATTGCGCCTACTACAGATTCACATTTAACGCAGCATTTAAGGCGTCGAACGATTCTCGCAATAAGGACTTGCAGACTAGCCACCAAAAGGAATGGATTTTTCAAAGCTGTTTTCTCTCTAGTCTCTCTCAAGAGCGGCTAGGGTTTTCAATTATAATATGTTACCCTAAGTAGGCTGCTATATATCATATATATATAATAGTTAAAAGGAATCGATTAAATCAAAACCTAATTTCATAAAATCAAGAATATATATATATATATATATATATATATATATATATATATATATATATATATATATATATATCTTAATTAAGTCTTACTTAATTAATATACATATATACAAATTATCATTTTAATTTAAATTGTGATTTAAATACTATTAATCATATTAATATATTTAAATCCTTAAAATTTAAATTAATTCCCTTTAAATAACGTTCTATGTGTGTGACCTATAGTTATTATTACGTTGGCAATAATTTTAAAATCATATTATAAAATTATAAAAAGTGAGCGGCATCTAGTAATGCATCATCGCTACCCAAGTAATAATAAGATCGATGATTCGATGCAACCTTTTCGTGACCAATGTTTCAATGTAATTTAATCCTTTTAACCTTAATATCCTAGATTAAACTCGAGTCATGGAATGAGTCATACTCTTCCTAATTTAATCTGAGTTTTCTTGATCAATGAGTAGACTATATGAAACAAATCACTATTTGAGCATGGCCATGCATTTCATAGTCCTACTCAATCAAGAGGCCTATGGATATCACCCATAATATATAGGATGGTTAAATTCCATCTAGATCACTCATATTTCTCACACGATTAATGATGAACCCAATAATCACCTTTATAGTCCACCCTATTGAAGGTGACATTTGATGATATTAAAGTACATAAATTCTCGTGTAGTAATATAGCGATTTCAAGTCGGAGGACCATTACATCATTGTCACTATGAGAATTGCTAATGACACTTCGCATAATGCTCCATATAGAATTCTCATGGTGGGTCTGTCCAGTACATCGTTCTCTAACATGTACCTATGCATTGACTTAATATCTCATATATTTATGACCAATGAGATTTGGTCATCAACATCCACATACTTAGTCTCAATGCATCATTGTTGTCCCATCAACAATGATACTCGATTAGGAACATTTAAGAACACCGATACTAATGGTAATATATAATCTCATGTTCAAGTCGCATACTTGAAACTATATAATTTGTATCACTATTCTAAGGAATTTTATTATGTTAACAATTATATTACGCGATAAATAAAACCATAATAAAATCATATATTTATTCAATCAAATATAATATCAAAAGCGTTAAGCAATTATATCAAATAATTGGCCTCTAGGCATAAACTCTAATGATCTCCCACTTGCACTAGAGCCAATCACTCATGTATCTAATACCCATGGAACTAGTGTGACCGAAGTGCTTAACCTGCTGCAACAAAGCCTTGGTTAGTGGATCCGTAACATTATCATCTGTTGGCACTCTTCCTATATGTACATCTCCTCTATCAATGATTTCACGGATGAGATGGTACCGCCTAAGTATATGCTTAGATCGTTGGTGAGATCCGGGTTCCTTAGCACGTGTAATGGCTCCATTATTATCACAAGATAGAGCAACCGGATCAACAATGGTTGGAACAACACCAAGTTCGATGATGAACTTTTTAATCCATCTGACCTCCTTGGTCGCACTAGAAGCAAACAAATATACTCACCTACTTGTTGTAGAATCGACCTTGTCTCTTGCTTTTCCATTACCAACAAACACCACCATTAAGGCAAAACACAAAACCCGATCGAGACTTATAGTCATCATTGTCGATTCCGGAAACTAACATCTGTGTAACCCTTTCTTCGCTAGTTCGTCTTCACCTCCATATACCAAGAATGAATCCTTAGTCCTTTTCGGTACTTCGAGGATATTCTTGGACCGCTTTATCGATGACCTTCACACGGATTCGATGTAGTATCTTGCGTCATGCTCAAAGCATCTGAGACATCCGGACAGTACATTTCATTGCATACATGATAGATCCAATTCTTAGAAGCATAAGGGATCTTTCTCATCGCTCCTCATCATCTTGTGATTTAGGACATTGGGCCTTAGAGATCTTTACACCATGAGTCACGGGTAGGTTTCTCTTTTCGCCTCTTGCATGTCGAACTGCATTTCAACACTTTATCAATATATGTACTTTGGCGTGGGTGAGCATTTTTCTTGATCTATCTCTATAGATCTTGATACCTAAAATATAAAAGATCGCCCAAATCTTTCATGGAGAAACATTTTCCTAACCATGTTTTTCTGACTGTAAGGAAGGAATGTCATTCCCAATAATTAATATGTCATCAACATATAATACTAGGAATACAATGTGACTCCACTAACCTTCTTATATACACAAGGTTCATCTTCATTTTAATAAAGCCAAATTCTTTGATCGCTTCATCAAATCGAAGATTCCAACTCAGGAGAGGCTTGCTTCAATCCATAAATGGATCATTGCAGACTTACATACCTTTCCGGCATCCTTTGGAGTGAAAAACCCTCGGGTTGTGTCATATACACATCCTCAAGGAGATTTCCATTAAGGAAAGCGGTTTTGACATCCATCGCCCGATTTTGTAATCATAAAAAGTCGTAATAGCAAGTAAGATCCGATGGATTTAACCATTGCCCTTTGGAGAGAAGGTTTCATCATAGTCAACACCTTGAATTTGTTTGAAACCTTTTGCTACCAAATCGGCCTTTATAATTTGTACATTACCATCCATGTCTGCTTTTCTTCTTGAAAACCCACTTGCACCCGATTGGTTTTACCCTTTGGTGGATCAACCAGAGTCCATACTTGGTTAGTATACATGGAGTCCATCTCAGATTTCATGGCTTCAAGCCATTTCTCGAATCTGGTCCATTCATAGCTTCTTGGTAGGAAGCGAGGCTCATCTTGATCTATGAGCATCACATCATAGTTTTGAGTCACAAGATATCCATAATATCTCTCGGGCTCTTGGCGTGTCCTACCAGATCTCTGAATGACTTGTGTAATTTGAAGCGAGTTCACTTTCCACAATTTCTTGTGGTTCTGCTCATGTTCCAACTTCGAGTTCAATGATATTTTGTGGTTCTCGAATTTCTTGAGTTCTACTTTCCTCCCATTGTTTCCTTTAGAGATAAATTCTCTTTCTAGAAAATACCGGTTCGAGCAACAACCACTTTGTTCTTAGAAGGTTTGTAGAAATAATACCCTTTTGTTTCCTTTGGGTATCCCACAAAATTACATTTGTCGATTTGGGTCAGAGCTTGTCGAATTGGACGCGTTTTTCTGAATGCCTCGCAACCCCAAATCTTCATGAAGCGACTTATACTAGGGCGTTCCGGTCCACATTTCATATGGTTTCTTCCGAACCGTCTTTGTAGGAACACGGTTAAGTGTGAATGCAAATTGTATCTCTAGGCATGACCCGAAGCTTATTGGAAGATCTGCATGACTCATCATTGATCGTACCATGTCCAACAAGGTTTGATTCCTCTCTCGGATACACCATTCCATTGCGGTGTTCCGGTGGAGTGAGTGTGATATAATACCACACTCCTTTAGAAGGTCATCAAAGTCTTGGCTTAAGTATTCACCTCCTCGATCGGATCGAAGGGCTTTTATGCTTTTGCCAAATTGGTTTTGAACTTCATTCTTGAATTCCTTGAACTTTTCAAAGGATTCGGATTTGTGTCTCATAAGATACACATATCCATATCTACTAAAGTCATCAGTAAATGTAATGAAGTAATAAAACCTACCTCTTGCTACTTGAACTCATGGGTCCACATACATCACTATGTATAAGTCCCAATACATCGCTAGCCCGTTCAATCGTGTCCGAGTGAAAGGGCTTTAGTCATCTTGCCTAATAAACAAGACTCGCATTTTCATATGATTCAAAATCAAATGAATCCAAGAACCCATCTTTATGGAGTTTGGATATGCGTTTCTCATTTATATGGCCTAAACGCAGCGAGTTGAGATATATCGGATTTGAATCATTTGATTTAAATCGTTTTGTATTTATGTTATAGATAGGCATTTCTAAATCAAGAATATAGACCAGTTAAACAAATTGTGCAACACCATAACAAATATCATTTAAGTAAAACAAACAACGATTGTTCTTTATTATAAATGAAAAACCTTTCTTGTCCAAACAAGAAGCGAAATAATGTTTTTTGCTTATAGCAGCACAAAATAACAATCTTCTAATTCTAAAACTAGCCAAGTGGGCAAAGATAAATGATAAGTTCCTACTACCAAAGACAACAACTTTTGCTCTATTTCCAACTCATAGGTCAACCTCCTTTCGCTTAAAGTTCTACTCCTTCCCGAGTCCCTCAGACATTAACACAAATGTGAGAACCACATCCAAGTATCAATACCCATGATATAGAAGTAGAAAAGTTAACTTCTATAACATATATACCTGAATCAGAAGTCGTACTTCCTTTTCTTTTCTTCACTTCTTCCGGATAAGCATGAGTTCCTTTTCCGGTGCTGGGTTTTCCACAGAAGTGACATTCATCTTCTTTAGCCACCCCACCTTTAGGTTTTAAAGCTTGTTTGGTTTTGGAATTGGGTTTGGCAAAAGATTTAGATCCTATCTTCTTCTTGCCTTTCCAATTTCCCTTAGCATTCCCCTTTTGCACCATCATTATGGGAGCGGTCCCGCCTTTTTCATGTTGTTCTCGGCGGTTCTTAACATGCTCAACAACTCAATGAGGGGTTTCTCAATTTCATTCATAAGATAGTTCATAACAAATTGAGAGTAGTCATATTATTCAAAGATTGCAAAACAAGGTCGATTTGGGCTTAGGAGTGATTGAAAACCCAACCTATCAAGGTACTCAATATACCCAATCATTTTTCGGCACATGTGGACCAACTGGATCACGTTCACCCATTTTGCGATGATATAATGCCTTGCTTGTATCATACCTCTCTGTCGAGCATACCCTTCTAACAATTTCTTGAGATGCTCGATCATCTCATAAGCATCCATCAACTCATGTTGCTTACGAAGCTCGGCGTTCATGGTTGCTAGCATGACACAACTCACATCCGAGCATCATCTTGATGCTTCTTGTAAACATTGTGCTCCATGACGTGGTGCAAATGCGATGACATTTGGTCTTTGCAGGAATGGGCCCATCAAGGACATATAGCTTACGCTCTTGTTTGAGGACAATCCTCAAGTTCCTATGCCAGTCATGGAAATTAATTCCACTTAGCTTGTCCTTTTCAAGGACTGATCGTAATGAAAGACTATTTGTGTTGTTGTTGTTTGCCATTTGATATCTACAATTTATAAGTGCAACAATAATAAGTCAAATTACAGAGTTGATATTATATAATTGATAATAGTACATTCAAAATATACCTCCCACTATTTTATTCAAATTAATAGCCCTCACCATTAATTCGGAAAGAATTTTCTATTAAATCTTTCTAGTGAGCCAAGATCCACATTTCATTATGCCTTAAGTTAGCTTTGGCTATTCTCTCAAAACATAATTATTTAGGTAGACAACCCTTTGTCAATTATATCATATATAACTCACGGATAGTTTGGTAAACAACATTTGTTTCTAGTCCATCTAATGGTACCAACGAAACTCTATGCCTCTAAGTCCACAATCCTATTGAGATAACTTAGTTAAGTCGAGGCCCAATGATTTTAATAGTTTGGATATCACAATTATCCTATCGCATGTTTACCTAGATAAATAGGGTACTTTGCTTTGGCAAACCTACATCTATTGATCAAGGTCTTGATGAGTGTTATTCATTGGAAGGCATCGATTTAAACTTAATAATTTAATGAGGATTTTATTAATTTAGATCTCACCAATTTTAATCTTATTAAGCATGCACATTATTAATCATATCATATCTCATACAAGTATAAATAAAGTGCAAAATTAAATGTGTCACAATTATGGCCCAATCCTTTGTCAATCTTTTTCAAGCTAATGAAAGATTGAAGGTCAATCTAAGGTGGTAAAAGATCTTAAAATAAATAGCTTCCTTGGATCTTCCTCAGCATGCGCCCCTCTCCATCATCATCTTTCCATTGTGTTCTCCATCTTGACATCTTCATCAATTCTGATTATTATATGACATAAAGAAACCTCGAGTTACATTCGAGGGGATTTAGATGAGAAAAGAATATTACATTAGAATTTATAGAAAGGCACGACATGCAAGCCGTATTTCAAAACCAAAAACCACTAACCTATGAGTCAAAAGGCCATAACTGTGCACCATGCATATCACAATAAGCACATAACAATTTATATATAATTAAAGAAAACTATATATAAAATATAGGGGACACGACCATCGTATGCGCCACTGACGGGGGGTCCAAGGGAAGTCTCCCCGGTGGTGGTCGGGTATCCACACGAACGCCGCATTCAACCAAGTCGAACGATTCTCGCAATAAGAAGGACTTGCAGTACTAGCCACCAAAAGGAATGGATTTTCGAAATTGTTTTCTCTCTAGTCTCTCTCTAAAAGCTAGGGTTTTTCAATTATAATATGTTACCCTAAGTAGTTGCTATATATCATATATATAGTAGTTAAAAGGAATCGATTAAATCAAAACCTAATTTCATAAAATCCAAATTTTATATATATATATATATATATATATATATATATATATCTTAATTAAGTCTTACTTAATTAATATACATATATACAAATTATCCTTTTAATTTAAATTGTGATTTAAATACTATTAATCATGTTAATTTATTTAAATCCTTAAAATTTAAATTAATTCCCTTTAAATAACGTTTTATGTGTGTGACCCTATAGGTTATTATTACGTTGGCAATAATTTTAAAATCATATTATAAAATTATAAAAAAGTGAGCGGCATCTAGTAATGCATCATCGCTACCCAAGTAATAATAAGATCGATGATTCGATGCAACCTTTTCGTGACCAATGTTTCAATGTAATTTAATCCTTTTAACCTTAATATCCTAGATTAAACTCGAGTCATGGAATGTGTCATACTCTTCATAATTTAATCTCGAGTTTTCTTGATCAATGAGTAGACTATATGAAACAAATCACTATTTGAGCATGGCCATGCATTTCATAGTCCTACTCAATCAAGAGGCCTATGGATATCACCCATAATATATAGGATGGTTAAATTCCATCTAGATCACTCATATTTCTCACACGATCAATGATGAACCCAATAATCACCTTTATAGTCCACCCTATTAAAGGTGACATTTGATGATATTAAAGTACATAAATTCTCGTGTAGTAATATAGCGATTTGTGTCGGAGGACCATTACATCATTGTCACTATGAGAATTGCTAATGACACTTCGCATAATGCTCCATATAGAATTCTCATGGTGGGTATACATCCAAAGACATCGTTCTCTAACATGTACCTATGCATTGACTTAATATCTCATATATTTATGAACAATGAGATTTGGTCATCAAATAATCCACATATTAGTCTCAATGCATCATTGTTGTCCCATCAACAATGATACTCGACTAGGGACATTTAAGAACACTGATACTAATGGTAATATATAATCTCATGTTCAAATAACATACTTGAAACTATATAATTTGTATCACTATTCTAAGGAATTTTATTATGTTAACAATTATATTACGCAGTAAATAAAACCATAATAAAATCATATATTTATTCAATCAAATATAATATCAAAACGTTAAGCAATTATATCAAATAATTGGCCTCTAGGGCATAAACTCTAACATTATCAAACTTGCACCACCTCCCCTAATTGTGACAACCGAGATTTTGTAAATTAATTTTAAATATTTATTTGATTGAATAAATATTTTTCAATGAATTAATTATTAGATTAATTAATTAATTGATGAAGTTGTGATAGATTAATTTAATTACATGTGTTATATTTATTAAATTAATGTAGAGAATTTTTATTATTCGAAGTATGTGACTATGTGAGCTTATTGAATTAAAAGAAATATTTAATAAGCCTATGTTATTTTAATTAATTTTATTATTAATTAGAGATTTAATAATTTGATATTATTATTAAATGAGAAATTTAATTATGTGACTATGTGCATTATTGAGAAATTATTATATTTTATTTAAAATAAATTAAATAAGATATTGATTTATTTTATGATGGAGTGTGACATTAATTAAACTATATGATAAAAGGTTTTATTAAAATAAAGAGTTTTGAATCTAGATTGCTAACCAAACATGGCCTTAGAGGGAGTTGAGGGCAGTTACCCATGACTGGGTAACTGACCACAACGCGTCAGACGTTTTCTTTATTATTTACGCCTTCTTCTTCATTTTTTTTCCCTAAGTCTGGCAATCACAAAGAGAGTTTCAGAGAGAGGTACAAAGAGAGAGTTGAGAGTTCAGATTTTTGTGGAGAAGGAATTCACTTTCTAGTAAATTAATCTACGCTTTGGGTAATTCTCTCCAACCCAATTCTCAATTCTACGTCATTTAGTTTTATGAATATGGCTTTCATTTATTCTGCAAGTCTCTATAAATTGGGAAAAGGTGTTGTTATAAGAATATATGTAATGATTCAAATAGTATAGCATGTCTTATATATATATTGTGTGTTTCCATATCACCAATTTCTTCATATGATTATGGCTTGTTATTTTAAAATTTTATAGAGTACGTTATATGGCCATATGGCCTTATACGTATTTTTAGTATGTCAAATATAAATTATTTTGCAAAATTCACACATTTATATGATTATGCATGTTAAAACGAACAAAATGAAAGTTGAATGGGTGGATTTGGTCTTATAACGAATCTATGGCGTTGAATTTTAGGAATTTGTGTTCAACACTTCAAGAACATCAAGAATAGTACAAATTGCATGCTTTAATTCTGTGATCATATGTTTTAATGGGTGAAAATCACTCCATAGATGTGAAGTATTGATTATTTATGAATTCTAGCATGTGGGTATGTCTAAATTCGTGTAAAAATAAGTTGATTGAAAATTCTTAACCATGTTCTGCAATTTTAGCGAATTGCAAAACTGGAACTGGAGTCTAGCGCCGCGGCGCCAACTCCTAGTTCTTTTTACGCACTGCCATGCCATGTATAATCTCAAGATGACTACCGCAATGCTGTGACACCAAGACTAAAAAGTGTAGCGGCAATAGCCACTTAGCGTAATGTCCGAAAAATGTTTTTTTTAGTATTCAAGTATAGAAATGTGATAGCAACTTAGTCTAATAATTATAAAGACTTGTTAGACCTATAATGAGATGTTAAAATAAATTCTTAACACGTCCATAACATAATTACGTGTGGATTGAATGATCGAATGCATAATTAGCTTATTGTTCGTGAAGTCTTAATTTTTCACATAAGTGTAATAATTGACTAAGTATAGTCATGAATTCGATTTAAACAAAGAGTAAAGTTATGATGTTAGTACGTTATTATTGACTGGTATTGTGAACGTAATTGATATGTAGGATTTAAATCAAAGAACAAGTTTAGTTAAAGTGTAATCTACGCACGAGGCAAGTTTCTTACCCTAAACTTTCGTTAAGCAAGTTTCCTAACCCTACTTGTTATCGTTATATAAGTTGATTAATTCATCTTTCGATATTGAGCAAGTTCTCATTATTATTAATCAATTCTGTCTTGTATATTAAAGTTTATTAATCTTCAAGCATGATGTTGTTATACAATAATTATTCTATTGTATACCTTTTGAGATGTTATTCAAGTTAAATATTCAATTACTGTTAAACCTTGTTAGACTAGCGAACCCTTATTGATTCGACTAGTCCATAGTTGATGAATGTTCTAAATTTCAGAATCCCTTGATGAATTATCCAAACCAAACTTCCTTTGGTGCGGACTCGAATGTCAAACTGAGATAAACAACCCTGTATAGGGGATTATTTACGCTTTAGCGTTAAGATATTGTGCACAGTATGGTACTAAGGGCTGATCCCCCTATGTAAGAGAAGAAGAGTCCATAGTCTTATGACTGTTAAAGGTGTCAAGAATAAACACTTAACAACCTAGGACATATTTCAAGGTCTTATGACCCTCAAAATTTCTTTTGATTCTTGTTATTCATTCTTGATTCAAAAGTTGAGCTTTTATATCCGAAGTTATTATTTCTCTCGCATGTTATTATTCATTGTTATATTGTTATACTTGTGGGAAATCATGCTCACTCTTGCGTAATAATAACATTGCAGTTAAGAACGAAAGATCAGACGAACCTTCCACTAGTAAGGACAAGGGCAAGCTTAGCAAGTAATGAAGACTGTTTTATTTATTGTGGTTATGTAATGATGATTAGAATTGATGTTACTTAAGACTTGTTTGTTTATATTTTCCGCACAGATGTTTTAAGGTTAGAGCAACCTGGGATTTATTTATTTATTCAGTTGATGTAACCCCGTAAGGGGAGAGATTTTTATTGTTTCTTTCTATTGCATGGTTTGCATTTATTTATGGGTAGATAGATAGATGATGCTTGTACAGTGAACACCAAATCCTGTGGAAATGGAAGAACCGAATTTGGGGGTGTCACACTAATAGTAAATAATGTGAATCAATAGT
The DNA here is from genome assembly GCA_020205605.1 of Panax ginseng. Lineage (NCBI taxonomy): Eukaryota > Viridiplantae > Streptophyta > Magnoliopsida > Apiales > Araliaceae > Panax > Panax ginseng. The sequence continues at coordinate 15,183,572 of CM035135.1, read as the reverse complement.
TCAATCATGGGAATCAATAGTTATAATCATGTGAAAATATGAATTACAGTATAGTACCTCCATCTATACCTCCATTTTTAACTTAGTCATGCAAGTATTATCAATCTTGCACCACCTCCCCTAATAGTACAAGAATGTGAATCAATAGTATACACATGTGAATAAATAGTTATAATCATATGAATTAATAGCAATTAATTGCTCATTTATCCGATTAATTACCCAATTGGTCAATATAACCTCTAGACATCAATTATTATCGAAATAAATATCGATTTCCACTAACACTAATAATTCCAACACAATGGAACTATCAATTTCATCTTTAATCAACACGAACTTATTCATCATTAATATTATAACTCACAATATTTAACAACCAGGTCGTTCCCAGGAAAGAGGGGGCTTTCCAATAAGAATTTCTCCTTATTATTGCATGATTAGGTGACCAAACCTCTCCTTGTGAGAGAACTTCTAGACATTGTCAATATTGCAAATAATAATATGAATAACTTTCATCTCAATTATTGATTTAATAATATATCATATTATCTGGGTAATCTTGTGACAATAATTGAATCAATAATATGAGAGATATGATGCAAACAATAAGCGTAGCAAGAATTGTGTATAAGCGAGTGACTTCTTGCGTAAGCATCAATAATCAATACCGTGTGCTACTATGCAAACCACGACATTATTCTATACTTTTACTCTAGGGTAGTTCAATAGTTTTAATGGTAACACTTTCGTAGTTATTTTTTATAAAAGGTAATTACATCATTTTCTTACTACGACAATACTTCCGTTGTGGGGTCCACTAATGAATGTGCCGTCGTACGAATATTCCCTGACCAATCGAATATTCCCCAGCACAACGAATAACAACTTTCTTACTTTGCAAAAAATTTCACATATCACCCTTAACTTTAACCTTTTATCAATTTAACCATTTACGGAATAAAATAATAATTATAAGAAAATTGAATACTTTCATTTTATAAAATTCGGGGTTTTACAGTAAGCTAGTAATGTCCAGTTCTGAGGATCTTCTTAACAAGTAGAGGGCCGCTCATGTGTGGGCCACATACTCCACCATGGATCTCATCCATGAGTCTCTGAGCTTGGTCCTTGTCCAGACATCTGAGGAGACCTAATCCTGCATCTCTCTTGTAGAGTGCATCTCCACTCAGGTAGAATTTCATAGCAAGTCGATGGATCCGCCTTCTTTCATTTGGGCTCACCTCGGTGGTGTAGATCCATGATGCTTGGCATGTTTTCCTTGTCAGGTATGTGAATTAAGGAGGACAATGTTGCTAGTGCATCCGCAAAGTCATTCCTATTACGAGGAATGTGTAGAAAGGAGATTTCTTCGAACTCCAAAGCCATCTGTAAAACTTGCCGATGGTAAGGCGGCAAATGTAGCTCTTTGATTTGATAGATTCCCATGGATTGTTTGATTACCAACTCCGAATCCCCAAAGATAGTTAATCGCCTGATGCCCATTGAACGGGCAAGTTTTAGCTGTAAGACCCCAACTTTTATGAATAAAGATTAATTTTCTCTAAATATCATTTTTGAATATTATGGTGTGGAGTTGATATAATGTTATAGTTGTGGGTAATATTTATAAATTTTGCAAAGTAAGCAAGTTGTTATAAAATATTTGTTTGGTCGGGGAATATTCTTTTTGACGGAGAATATTCGTACGACGACACAATCATTGGTGGACCCCACAACGAAATTATTGTCGGAGTTAGAAAATGACAAAAATATTTTTATGAAAATAACGGCGGAAGTGTTACCGTTAACATTGTTGGAATACCTAGTGGTTAAAATATAGTAACACGCGTTATTGCACAGTAGCACACGGTATTGCACAATATTTTTGAATTATTGATTCTTACGTAAGAAGGCACTACTCAATAATTGTTACAGTAATTACTGTTTAATATTTTATTTTATTGATTCAATAATTGCTACGTTGATATTTTTGATTCAATAATTGTCATTACACAGTATTTCAAATTATCAAATCAATAATTCATTTAAATAAATTATTATAATATTATATTATAGTAGTATGATGTGATTATATAAAAGTATGTTTTTTATAATTTGAATGGTAACATTATTATAGTAAATTCATGGTATAAAAGTAAAATGAGGTGGAAGAGAACAAATTGAATTTGAATTCTGATGATGTAAGCGATGATGTCATCAAAATGATGAGGTAAGCAATGATGTCATCGGAAGGATGATGTAAGCAATGATGTCATTTGATCGATGATGTAAGCAATGATGTCATATGATCGATGATGTAAGCGATGATGTCATAAATTATGATGAAAAGACTATTTTACCCTTTACTCTACCAAGCTTATAAATAAGCTCATTCCTTCATTATTTTCACGAATTCACTAAAGCTATAGGCGAGAAAGAATAGAGAGAATAAGAGAGAAAGAAGAAGAATCTTACATTATTACTACAATATTGCGGTATCCAATTTCCTACTAAGGTAAAGGGTATTATTTCTTTTGTATTCATGAAGAGAACTTACATTATTCCATTTTTTATTATTTTGTTGGAATAAACTCATATCTGTGACTACCCTATACTTGGTGAAATTCTTACATTATTCCATTCTTTATTATTATGTTGAAATAATGCATCATCTGCAATCTTGTATACATGGTGAAATTCTTCTATTATTCCATTCTTTATCATTTTGTTGGAACAGATATCGTCTGTGCTTTTACGATAACTAGTTCCATTATTTATCATTCTGTTGGAACATCATATACGTGCTTTTACGATGACCTGGTTCCATTATTTATTATTCTATTGGAATATCCGTATGCGATATTATATGACACGTTCCATTATTTATTATTTTGTTGGAATAAACTCGTATGCGGTTTATCACATGCTTGGTGATTTCTTTTGTTATTCCATTCTTTATTATACTCGGTTGGTTAAAGTTTTGATTTCTATACTCCATGAAATTAGTGGAATATCCTTGATATTTGTGCTTCATCCAAAGATCTTTTCATGGAAATATTCTTCTGAGCATTCTTGAATTTTACTCTATAAAGAAGTATTATGTTGACAATTTAGACGTTATTGGTTCCTAGATAAATTAATTCTTGAACTTGTTTTATTGAATTCTTATATCATTGTCATCATCCTCATGCTTATATTATGATGAAAGTCATCTTTGGCTTACGTGCATAGATGGACTTGGTATGATTATGACCAGGAATTATTCGGTATAATCATGACCGTAATGTAATGAATGATGTGGTAAAAATCCTCATTGGCCCGTAGTGCATTGATGGACAGTTATTGAGATGAACATAACCAACTGGTGATAATAATGAATATCCTTGGCTCGTAGTGCATGGATAATTCAGTGATGTGGTTTATTTATTAAGCTGAGTCTCAGCGATAAAATTGATGATAACTATTAAATCATAGAAGATAGTAGATATCATGCTCTATTGACTCTTCTAATGGATTATTTGTTCCGCTGCAGTTAAACTTGTTGTCTATTATATTCTATCAGTTTAACCACTGTTGAAGGCTAATGATAATTTATTTGCATTATCTTAGTCATAATATTTCTTCTTTGGGCTAGTTGAGCTCACCCATTTTCTTTCATTATTCTCTTGAGAAATGAGAATATAGTTGGGACTAGTCGGGGAGCGAGTGACGGTCCGGATGGGTGTCTTAGTAGTCCTCACTATTCTATGAAATAGTGTGATAATAATTGTAATAAGATTGAATTTGAGTGTGGATATTGTCTAGAAGACAATATTTGTATTTAAACTCTCAAGATATGTTTTGTCGTATTTACACGACAAATTGTATTAATTAAGTTGTATTTGAATTTTGTACCATGTATTTGGAGACTCAGAATGGGTGATGTATACCTATTTTGGGGGCATCACAGTTGGTATCAAAGCTTAGGAATATGATCCCTGGTTAAGATGTGAGACTAGAACTAGGAGGGAGAGACGGGTAATTCCTTCGTTAGTATGACCTACCTAAGCTTATTTGTTATTTAATTGGTCGGTCAGAGTATAGGGATAATATGTGGCATGTCAATTAACCCTTGTTTTGTGGCAGTATTTAAAAATGACATTCGAGAATGTTGAGATAAGCAATGGAGCACATGAGACCGTTGAGTTACCAACGATCAATACCCAGGATAATGTGCATCAAGACGGCCATAATCCTCAGATAAACAATAATATAGATCAAATGACGAACGATGGGATGTTCAGAAGCTTTATGCAATTCATGCAACATCAGGCGAGAGCGGCTCCTGTCCAAAATGCAGGTGGAAACACTAACAACTCTCGGACGATCATCGCTAAGCAGTTCAAGGAGCTGGGACCACCGGAGTTTATTGGAGAGCCAAAACCACTTAAGGCGGAGATGTGGATAAAGCAGATCACCAAGATATTTGATTTCTTGGGATGCTCCGAGGAGCAAAAGGTTCCCTTTGCCACCTTCATGTTGCGAGGGCAAAGGCGATTCTTGGTGGGAATCGTAAAAGCGTACTCAACCTGCCGCATTGAAGATGACTTGGGATAAGTTCCAAGAACTGTTCAACGACAAGTACTTTCCTGAAAGTATTCGTCACATGAAAGATGTAAAGTTCATTAAACTAGAGCAAAACAACATGACCGTGTCATACAAGACGAAGCCAAGTTTGTCAAGTTGTCCAGTTCACGTCCCACTTAGTTGATAATGAGGAGAGAATGACACGGATGTTTCTAAGAGGTTTGAAACATGAGATACGTCAATACCTTATCTCTCACAAACTATGTTTGTATTCTAATGTTGTAAATAGGGCTCAGTTATTGGAGCGCGATAATGAGTTAACCCAACCAAGAGAGAGAAACCGACAAGTCGATAATACCAGTGGTAGTAGTCATCGAAGCGATGACAACAAACGTGGAGGAAATCAACATGCCAGAAATGGTAACCACTTCGGTGGTAATCATGGCCAAGATAATAGAAGTGGAAATTTCAAGAAGAGGAGATTTAATAATGATGGAAAGACGTCATCACCAGCACCTGTTGTTAAAAAAGGAGAACGACCACTTAGGTCGTATGTTTCAAATGCTGAGATGGGAGGGACACATCATCCAAACTATATGCGCAAGCAAAGTCAAAGCATGTTACAATTGTGGAAAAGAAGGTCACCTAGCCTGATTTTGTCGTGCAACAAAGTCAAGTCCAGCTGGGATGGAGGCATCAAAAGCAGTCCCAGACAAGACAAAACCGGTAATTCAAGGGAGAGCGTTTGTCGTAACCTCCCAAAAATAGAGGAATCCAAACGAGGTGATCACGGCTAAGATAATCATAAACTCTAGTGAAGTCTATACCTTATTTGATATCGGTTCTACCCATTCTTTTATTTCTCCTACTTGCGCTCAACGTTTAAATTTAACTCCGGAGAAATTAGACTTTGACTTATCTATTGAAACTCCATTGGGGGAAACCTTTATTACATCCACGGTTTATAAATCTTGTTTGATTCAAATAGGCACCCTCACATTGCCTGTCTATCTTATTTCCTTAAAAATACTTGCATTCGATGTGATTTTAGGGATTGATTGGTTAACCACTCATCATGCTAAAATTGACTATTTTTGTAAGGTTGTTAGCTTTCATATTCCTAACCAACCTATTATGCGAATTCAAGCAACCAAACTATTAAAGTCAATCACTGTCATCTCAAGCCACAAAGCCATTTTTTTATTGAAAAACGGATGTCAAGCCTTCTTAGCCCATGTCACGGATTTAAATAAAAATATGTCAGAGTTAAATGATATTTCTATTGTTAACAAATTTCTTGATGTATTCCCTGAAGAACTTCCTGGTCTACCCCCGGAGCGTGAAATCGAGTTTTATATTGACCTTTAACCTGGTACAAAACCCATTTCCAAAGCCCCATATCGAATGGCTCCTATTGAACTCCAGGAGTTAAAAACCCAACTATGGAAATTGTTAGACATCGGTTTCATTCGTCCTAGTATGTCTCCATGGGGTGCTCCTATTCTCTTCGTGAAGAAGAAAGATGGAAGTATGTGACTTTGTATTGATTATCGGGAGTTAAATCATGTCACCATCAAGAATAGGTATCCGTTACCTCGCATTGATGACATGTTGACTAGTTATAAGGAGCATAATTATTTTCAAAGATCGATCTTCGTTCGGGATATCATCAATTTGAAGATTAAAAGCGAGGATATTTCAAGGCGCCTCGTAAACTCGATGCGGGCATTATGAATTTTTAGTCTTGTCTTTTGGATTGACTAATGATCCCCGCCGCTTTCATGGATATGATGAATCAAGTATTCAAGGAATATTTAGATCACTTTGTGGTTGTCTTTATTGATGACATCCTTATTTATTCCAAAAAGCGTGAAGATCATGAGCAACACTTGAAAGGTCGATACTTGAAAAGCTTCGTGAAAACAAGCTTTATGCCAAGTCAAGAAATGCGAGTTCGGCTTGAGGAAGTAGCATTTCTTTGGGCACGTAGTATCAAATCATGGAATATCATTGACTTAGTAAAGATTGAAGCAATACAAAAATGGGAGCAACCTAAATTAGTGACCGAAATACGTAGCTTTCTCGGCTTAGCTGGTTATTAGCGGAGATTCGTAGAAGGGTATTCTCGAATCGCTACTCCATTAACTCATCTGACTCGAAAAGATACAAAATTCGATTGGACCGAGGAATGTGAAAAGAGTTTTCAAGAACTCAAGAGGAGACTCGGCCAAAGACTGTTCGCAATACCATCCGGATCGGAAGGATTTGTCATCTATAGTGATGCTTCGTGCAAGGGTTTAGGATGTGTTCTCATGCAACATGGGAAAGTCATAGCCTATGCCTCATGACAACTCAAAGAATATGAGAGGAATTATCCTACTCATGATCTAGAGTTTGCGCAAATCGTTTTTGCACTTAAAGATTTGGAGGCATTACTTGTATGGGGAGAAAGGTGGAGATCTTTACGGATCATCATAAAAGCCTCAAATATTTCTTCACCCAAAAGGAACTCAATATGTGAGAACGACGTTGGCTTGAACTATTGAAAGATTATGATCATATCATTCAATACCATCTTGGAAAAGTGAACGTGGTAGGCGACGCATTGAGTAGAAGATCATATGCGCGAATGAAAGTGCGATATTATCAACATAAAGGCCCATTTTGTATGACTTGCAAAGGATGGAGATAGAGATAAAGACTCAGGACCCATGTGATGATGGCAAATATATGAGTAGAATCAACTTTAATCGATAAAGTTAAAGGCGCTCAAGCTACAGACACTGGAGTCGATGCGTATGAAGAAGAAAGTGCAAGAAGGTGTTATTAGGAAGCAAGAATCGATGAAGAAGGAATACTTAGAGTCAACTCGGACTTTGTGTTCCTAACGACTCGATTTGAAGTATAAGATCATGATGGTGGCGCACAACACACCGCTTGTAATCCATCTAGGAGTACCAAAATGTATCGTGATCTTTGACATACATTTTGGTGGAGTAATAAGAGAGAGAGATAGCGGAGTTCATCTCAAGGTGTCTAACTTGTCAACAAGTCAAGGTGGAGCATCAAGTACCAAAAGGTCCATTGCAACCACTTGAAATTCCAGAATGGAAGTGGGAACACATTACCAAGGTTTCTCAAGGCATTGATGCGATTTGGGTCATTGTTGATAGATTGACCAAGTCTGCTCATTTCTTACCTATACAACAAACTTATACACTTGAACGTCTTGCTCGAATTTACATAAATGAGATTGTAAGACTGCATGGTATGCCAGTATCCATAGTTTCTAATCGAGACCCAAGATTCACTTCACGATTTTGGGTAAGTTTGCAAAAAGCTATGGGCACGGATTTATGATTTTGTTCAGCATATCATCCTCAAATGGATGGACAATCAAAGAGGACTATTCAGACTCTTAAGGATCTATTAAGACTCTGTATCCTTGACTTCAAAGGAAGTTGGGACAAGTTCTTGCCATTAGTGGAATTCTCCTACAACAATAGTTATCAAGCAAGTATCGGCATGGCTCCATTTGAAGCGTTGTATGGAAGAAAGTGTCGTTCTCCAGTATGCTGGGATGAGGTGGGTGAATCAACGTTGTTGGGGCTGAAATTAGTATGTATGACTACGGAGAAGATTCAAATGATCCGTCAACGTATAAAAACCTCACAAGATCGAAAAAAGAGTTGTGCTGATCTTTATCGAAAGGACGTGGAATTCAATGTTGGAGAACATGTGTTATTACGTGTTGCTCCATGGAAAGGAGTTACAAGATTTGAAAAGAGAGAAAAGCTTAATCCTCTATTCATTGGCCCATTTGAAATCCTTGACCGAGTAGGAACTATAGCCTATAAACTCGTTTTACCGCCAAGTATGTCTCGTGTTCATAACGTTTTTCACATATCCATGTTATGTAAATATGTGGAGGACCCGAACCACATTATTGTGTTAGAACCAGACGAAATAGTGGAAGATTTAACATATGAAGAGGTTCCTATTAAAATCTTGGATAAGAAGGAACATATTCTACGCTCCAAAGTTATACCTCAAGTCAAAGTTTTGTGGAGAAACCACGATGTTGAGGAAATGACTTGGGAGTTAGAATCTAAAATGAAATCAAGGTATCATCACCTCTTCATCATACCAGGTATGTACCCTAATTTCGAGGATGAAATTTCATAAGAAGGGGAGGTTATAAGACCCCAACTTTTATGAATAAAGATTAATTTTTTCTAAATATCATTTTTAAATATTATGGTGTGGAGTTGATATAATGTTATAGTTCTGGGTAATATTTATAAATTTTGCAAAGTAAGCAAGTTGTTATAAAATATTCGTTTGGTCAGGGAATATTCGTACGACGACACAATCATTGGTGGACCCCACAACGGAATTATTGTCGGAGTTAGAAAACGACAAAAATATTTTTATGAAAATAACGGCGGAAGTGTTACCGTTAACACTGTTGGAATACCTGGTGGTTAAAATACGAGAATACGTGTTATTGCACGAAGAGTTACACAATATTTGCATTTAGCATTTTGAATTATTGATTCTTACGTAAGAAGGCACTACTCAATAATTGTTACAATAATTACTATTTAATATTTTATTTTATTGATTCAATAATTGCTACGTTGATATTTTTGATTCAATAATTGTCATTATTACGAAGATTTCAAATTATCAAATCAATAATTCATTTAAATATATAATTATAATATTATATTATAGTAGTATGATGTGATTATATGATAGTATATTTTTTATAATTTGAATGGTAACATTATTATAGTAAATTTATGGTATAAAAGTAAAATGAGGTGGAAGAGAACAAATTGAATTTGAATTCTGATGATGTAAGCGATGATGTCATCGGAACGATGAGGTAAGCAATGATGTCATCGGAAGGATGATGTAAGCAATGATGTCATATGATCGATGATGTAAGCAATGATGTCATATGATCGATGATGTAAGCGATGATGTCATAAATTATGGCGAAAAGACTATTTTACCCTTACTCTACCAAGCTTATAAATAGAAACGCATTCCTTCATTATTTTTCATGAATTCACTAAAGCTATAGAGCGAGAATGAATAGAGAGAATAAGAGAGAGAAGAAGAATCTTCTGTTACTACAATATTGTAGTATCCAAATTCCTACTAAGGTAAGGGGTATTATTTCTTTTGTTTTCATGAAGAGAACTTCTGTTATTCCATTCTTTATTATTCTGTTAGAATAACCTGTATACGCGGACTACCCTATACTTGGTGAAATTCTTCTATTATTCCATTCTTTATTATTATATTGGAATAACCTGCCTATGCGAAGTACTGCATACATGGTGAAATTCTTCTATTATTCCATTCTTTATTATTTTATTGGAACAGCCTGTCTGTGCTTTACGCATGACCTGGTTCCATTATTTATCATTCTGTTGGAACATCCTGTATGTGCTTTACGCATGACCTGGTTCCATTATTTATTATTACATTGGAATATCATCATGCATGCGTACATACATAACTTTGGTTCCATTATTTATTATTCTGTTGGAATAACCTGTCCGTGCGGTCTATCGCATGCTTGATGATTTCTTTTGTTATTCAATTCTTTATTATACTCAGTTGGTTAAAGCTTTGATTTCTATACTCCATGAAATTAGTGGAATATCCTTGATATTTGCGCTTCATCCAGTATCTTTTCATGGAAATATTCTTCTGAGCATTCTTGAATTTACTCTACAAAGAAGTATCATGTTGACAATTTGGACGTTATTGGTTCTTAGATAAATTAATTCTTGAACTTGTTTTATTGAATTCTTATATCATTTTCATCATCCTCATGCTTATATTGTGATGAAAGTCATCTTTGGCTTACGTGCATAGATTGACTTGGTATGATTATGACCAGGGATTATTCGGTATAATCATGACCGTAATGTAATGAATGATGTGGTAAATATCCTCATTGGTCCGTAGTGCATTGATGGACAGTTGTTGAGATGAACATAACCAACTGGTGATAATAATGAATATCCTTGGCTCGTAGTGCATGGATAATTCGTGATGATGTGGGTTTATTTATTTTGAGTCTCAAATGATAAAATTGATGATAACTATTAAATCATAGAAGATAGTAGATATCATGTTCTACTTGACTCTTCTAATGGATTATTTGTTCCGCTGCAGTTAAACTTGTTGTCTATTATATTCTATCAGTTTAACACTATTGAAGGCTAATGATAATTTATTTGCATTATCTTAGTCATAATATTTCTTACTGGGCTAGTTGAGCTCACCCCTTTTCTTTCATTGTTCTCTTCAGGAAATGAGAATATAGTTGGGACTAGTCGGGGAACGGAGTGACGGTCCAGATGGGTGTCTTAGTAGTCCTATCTATTCTATGAAATAGTGTGATAATGATTGTAATAAGATTGAATTTGAGTGTGGATATTGTCTAGAAGACAATATTCGTATTTAAACTCTCAGCATATATTTTGTCGTATTTACACGACATTTGTATTAATTAAGTTATATTTTAATTTTGTACCATGTATTTGACGACTTAGAATGGGTGATGTATACCTATTTTGGGGGCGTCACATTAGCCCCATGATATAGCCTCCATACTCAGCTATGTTGTTAGTGCTGACAAACTGCAATTTGATGGCGACGGGATACTGCTCCCCCGTACAGGATACTAGAACTACTCCAGCTCTAGCACCTTTTATGTTAACAGCTCCATCAAAATACATTTTCCATGTACGGCATGTATCGTACTGATGGTGCATGTTGCTGAACGACCATTACCCCTTCATCGGGGAAATATATTTCTAAGGCTTTGAAGTCCCCTGCAGGTGCGGTGGCCAGTTGATCCGCAATTCCTTGACCTCTGATAGACTTTTGCGTTACGTAGACGATGTCAAATTGTTGTAGGATCAACTGCCATCTTGACATCCGATAATATAATATGGGTTTACTGAACACGTACTTGAGAGGATCCACGTGGGATATGAGATGGGTTGTGTGACCATGGAGGTAATGTTGTAACCTCATGGAAGCCCATGCTAAAGCACAACAAGTCTTCTCAATCAGAGTGTACTTGTGTTCACTGCTACTGAATATTTTGCTGAGGTAATAGATAGCTCGTTCTTGGCCTCTATCGTCTTTTTGTCCCAGCATGCAACCCATGGCATTATCGTTGACTGAAAGGTATATGAATAGGGGAACACCATCCCTGGGAGGTACCAAAATAGGAGCTTTAACTAGCTCCTCTTTGATTATAAGGAAGGCTTTTTGACACTCATCGTTCCATTTCATGGAGGAGTTCTTCCTTAACAACTTGAAGATGGGTTCACATGTTGCTGTGAGTTGTGAGATGAACCTGCTAATGAAGTTGATTCTTACCAAAAATCCCTTTATTTCCTTCTCTGTCTGAGGATTGGGCATTTCAGTGATGGCCTGGATTTTGGTGGGATCCAGCTCAATCCCTTTGTGGCTGACTAGGAATCCTAGCAACATGCCTGATTTAACACCAAAGGCGCATTTGTCTGGATTCAACTTCAAGTTGTACTTACGCAACCTATTGAAGAGCTTTCTAAGATGGTCTAGGTGGTCTTCCTCCCTTCGGTATTTAACAATGATGTCATCCACGTAGATCTCTATCTCATTGTGCATTAAATCGTGAAAAAGAGCCATCATAGCTCACTGATAGGTTGCTCTGGCATTAATGAGGCCTAATGACAACCGTCTATAGCAGAAGGTTCCCCAAGGCGTGATGAAAGCAATTTTCTCATGATCCTCCTCAGCGACCATAATTTGATGGTACTCCGCAAAGCAATCAACAAAGGAGTGCATGCCGTATTGAGCAGTATTGTCAATAAGAATGTGGATAAAGGGCACGAGAAAGTTATCTTTAAGGCAAGCTTTATTCAGATCCCGGTAATCCACGCAAACTCGCACCTTTCCACCTAGTTTAGGTATGGGAACTATGTTAGATATCCATTCAGGATATGTAGACACCATGATAATGCCAGCTTGAAATTGTTTCACAATTTCTTCTTTCACCTTTAAACTCCACTCAGGTTTCAATCGCCTGAGCTTCTTCCTGACTGGCTTAAATCCCTCTTTAATGGGAAGGCGATGAAGGACAATGTTAGTGGATAAACCCACCATGTCTTTATGAGACCATGCAAACACATCCTGGAATTGAGTTAGTAATGTAACCATGTCATTCCTTTGGTTTGGGGTAAGGTCTGAACCAATCTGGATTAACTTAGGGCTTTCTAATGTTCCAAGATTTAAGGAGGTGGTTTGATCAAGGTTGGGTTTAGGCTTGTCTTTGACCCATTCTTTGATCTCCTGAGGTATCTCAATGTCCTCCTGTATTCCCATCAAGTCTGAGTTCAACTTTTCATCAAAGTTACAATCCTTGTGGAGAAAAGGCACCTTATCAGCAAGTACAGGCACATCTAAATTCAGAGTCTTGAAACAAAATATGCTTTCACTTAATATATGAAACTGTTTAATCATACAAAGTGTTAGCATGTACCGATAAAACAACTGCTAATACTGTACAAAAAAGTAAGCAGTTAAAGTTATCTACATGGCAGATGGATTTTCTGCCCGTTTTACCCTCGTCGACCAATGAGTGGAGTGCTGCTCCAATTGTCAAGGGTAAAGTCCTGATGGACCGCAGTGATGGAGGGACTGTCATCGTCCTCCTTCTCCCGATTGATGACTGTTGGGTAAAATCTAATTACGCACAACACGCAAGTATACGTGGTCAACAAGTAATAAAGTGATAAGTTGAGTATCGTTCCCACAGAGAATTATTTAATAAAAATCACCAAGTACTAACCCGTAACCAACTCAATCTTATTTAAATGAATGAATTTCAAATTATATAATTAAAATACTAATAAATTCCACTAGTTAAATTAAGATAACGGAGATTTAAGATCACAACTTCACTTATTACTTCATTTAAGTTAACACACTTCTCATCAATTATTCTCTATCCCAAATTGTTAATCAAGAACAACTAAAGCAGATAAAATCACCTCTCGATGCATAATACCCATACTCACTTAAATCCACTAATGATAGAATTAAGCAAGACACCCTAATTAACTAATCCACTATATCTCTATGTGAATTACAATTAAAAAGGATTTAAGGCACAAGTTCTCTATAAGATTACATATTGCATAAAGGCATATCTCTATCCTAAACACGAATCATGAATTCCATCTATGTAGAAATCACAAACACATGCTATCATAATCAGATCTAAATCAATACTTCATCTCTCGAGTTTGTATAGATTATCACGGTAATTATTAGCTAGGCGATTAAGCAATTAAGTCCAAATTATAATAGACAATCCTCACAATAGAACATAATAATTGATAACGAAGCATATTAAAATAAGCTACACAATAAGATCCATTGTAATCTCAAACAAAGAATTAGTTCATGATTATTGAATTAAAACTAAGAATCCACAATTGAATAAACAATAAAAGACAAAGATAGAAGAAGATGAGAAGATATAATCTATTATCTGTAGATTTGATGCTCTCTCCTTGCTCCTACTTTGAATCTTCAATGGTCTCCAAGTTGCTTCAATCTCCAAATCTAATTAGAACTAGTGTTTTGATCTAATCTAATCTAATGAAATCATATTTCTCCTCTAATTTCCCCCTAATCCTTGTTATTTCCTCCTTTTATAAGCCTTTTTACATGTCTTTAAGTCCTCTTGGAAGTCCTTGAGTCAATTGAATCGAAATAATCCTTCTTGGACTAAAATTTAGCCAAAAAACGAAGTTTTTACACATACCCCCTTCCTGGGTTTATATGAAAAGGGCCGCCTCGGTGGGGTCCCTTCTTGTCTAGCAATTTGTTATGCCCGACCCGGTGGGCATTTTGTTAAGGAAAAACCCGCCCCGGCGGGGGTACATTTTCTATCACAGCGTCCTCTGGTAAAACGGCCATAACTTTTGATCCGGGAGGAGTTACGGGGACTGCCTCCTATCAAATTGAAGATATCGACGAGCTCTACAACTATAATGAACGAATGAAGGTCGAAATTGGGCTGGAAGTGACTGCTATGCAAATGGCCACCCAAAATAGTGAAATTCGATGTCCGTTGGTACAAAGATCATAACTCTTGCATCTGAACTCCGATAGGAATGATTCAAGATGTTCCAGAAAGCTACGAAGACGCTCTACAATGTAAGCGAAGTTCCAAGCCAAAAACATGAAATGAACATGAAAGCCCAAATGATTTTCGGATTGCTTTTCTTGTTGAATTCGTTGTTAATAGAGTAATAGATGTCCAACACACAAGTCCCAGCCGAACGTCTGTCTCTCTAGAGTTCCATTGCCATACAATATGCTAGAATCCATGCCCAAGAAGAGTTTCAAGCTTAATAGAAGTCTGCAGAATTTGACACCCCCCGCCCCGGCGGGCTTCCATTCTGTTAGTTCCTTATAAAGACCCCCTCCTCTAGAGCGGGTATACAAAGCAAAAGGCCCACCCAGGACGAAGTCTGTTTCTGAGAATGACTTCTTGCTATAGCTTCATGAATTCTTCCAAAACCGCTCCAATTTACTCCAAATGATTCCAAATAACTCCAAATCTTCGTTAAACACTGCAACAACCATCCTACACATATAAGAACACAACACAAGTAAAAACAAATATGAACACATGAAAATAGCAACAAATAAGCATGAATGGACACCAATTCGTGTATTTAAAATCCACTTATCAAAATCCCCCAAACATAAATAGTGCTAGTCCCCGAGCACAAAACAACTACATGCTATGCAATGCAATGAAATGCAACTAATTTATATGCCTACAAATCTAGCAGTATTGATAGAATCAAATCTAATCACTCGGCCTTAGAGCAATCAAGAAAACACGACAATACTTCATATCAAAACTAATCAACAATTTCCTAGTCAATCATCAAGTCTTAAACTGTTATTACTGGTATAGTGCATGTGTGCTCCACAACAATGTTAACTGATATAAAATCAAATTTAACACATAATAAGTCTCTTCGAAGGCATCATACAGTATAAACTCAAGAAATCCAAAAATAAGCTAGATCCAACTAAAATCAAACAATTACCATTATCGAGGGTCAACATGGGATACTTATGCTTTATTTTTCATCTGCGGGGGCTTTTTGCTTTTTTTTCCCGTTTTATTCTCTCTTTTTTTTCTTTTGGTTTATATACACATAGCTATGCAATGTCTTATTCCCTTAGGCTTTTCAATGCTACCTTAACGAGCTTTCGACCAACGACTCCCAGACCATTAAGACCTTAGGGCGCTAGGTGTAAAGACAATCCCCTCAGGCTTACTTACTTAAGTAATAAAGGCCACAAAACTAGACAAGCACGCCACGGTGTTTATTCATACTTTTTTTTTCTTTTTTATTTTTTTACAATATAGCTTATATACCCCAAATATTCCCCCAAACTTAGGTTCTTGTCTAACTTTAGCCATCACTACTTATTCTTGTCATTCTTTCATTCAAACTAGCATTATCCTTTAGAGTCCCATTATGTATCAATTTAAACTCAATCAATCAACAAGGTTATTTCTAACGTGCTAACCTTGATTATACCAGTTTCAAATAGGAAAAGATTTAATTCATAACAAGAAATCACATCAAAGCTCTAATAATTAGTACTATACTTGTCTACTCAATTCCAATCTTATCATTGGCCAAAATAAACTGAACTATCTAACAGCTGGAATCATGCAAGATGAACATAGTAACTTACTATTATTTTTGAATTTTTGATTTGATTTTTTTTAATAATGAACCTAAACTAAATTAACAACATATGCAAAATAACATAACATAAACATGAAACTAAACATATAATAAAGAACTAAACTAAACTCCACCAAACTTAGCAATTACAATGTCCTCATTGTAAGAATATAGCGATAAGTATAAGAGAACTTCCTTGTAATCAGCTAAGCGTGAAGTGATGGTGGCGATGGCGGCGACGATCATTTTCCTATCCATTGAACCTCCAATACCTGCAATGAAGAGAGACAACATGGATTAGAATAGCACTTTGGAATATAACGTGATTCCTATCTACTAAATAAACTAGGAAAACATATAAAAAAAAGATTCCTGGGTTGCCTCCCAGTCAGCTCTTGATTTACAGTCTTTCAGCCTAACTTTGTCTGGTCAACGCTATCCAATTCCTCTTTGATAATTGAGGAACCCTCTATCCATCAGAAATAATGTAGCTTTTGGTAGGTTCCCATTTGTGATGGCTATCGAGTTAAAGTCACCTAGCATACTTTGTTTAAATATGTGCCCAATTGAGAATGTTGAATAACTAGGTGCTTTTCCGTCCGTTGAGCTTATGATTCGATTGGGGCTTTGAGGCTTGGCAAGAACAACGGGCTCTTCTTCTATCTTTTCCTCCTCATCTCACCATGGCTTTGCATTTGTACTAGCTCTCATGTCATAAAGAGCTTTGCCAACGACATGACTACCAAGCGGGCACGGTTTTGTAAATCTAACTGGACCCTTGATTTTTGGCGGAGAAGGAACTTGGGGCACTAATAACATCGGCTCATTCTCGTTGGTACTCATAGTTAGTTCTTCACCGACCTTATTTTCATTATCCCCACTTGTCTCCTCTTTTTCAACATCTCGTGGCTCATCTAGTTGTAGATATGGCTCGGGCACTTCATCAATCTCGGAATCCTCGTCATAACACCAATTATTTTGAGGACAGTTGTTCAGGGCTTTGAGAATTTGATCCATCTGGTTCTGCAGATTTTGAATTGATATCTCTTGATTCTGAATTGACCGCTCTTGATTAATCCTCCTCTCCTCATTTGATGCTACGAACATGGACCATAATTCCTCCAACCTTGAATTATATGTCTCAGTCTCGGAAGCCATGTATTGAGGACCATTGGTTGAGGTAGTGACAAGTTGATCCATCAGATTATTAAAATTTTGGGTTGACAGCTCTTGGCTAATCCTCATCTCCTCTAGGTTTGCTATGCCCTTCAATATTACATCCCTCGGATTTGGCTTTTCTTCTTGTGGCAATAGAGGTAGACATGAAAATTCTGGTGTGTATGTTGGATTTGGACCTCCTCCAAAGTGTCTCAAGTTGTGCTGATAATGCAGAAAATGCATTGAGTCCATCAATCCCCGCTCCCCTTGGTTGTGAGTCATACTCGAATATGGCCTTTGATAATTGAATCCATCCATGGTACCTGAAACGAGAGAAAAAGAAGAATATAATAAAATAAAATAAAAATAAATAAAGATGAAAAAAAATGTTTAAATTTAGACTAATTTGATTGAAGCTAATATTGGCAAAAATATATTAAACTAATTACCCGGCAACGGCGCCAAAAACTTGTTGGGTAAAATCTAATTACGCACAACACGCAAGTATACGTGGTCAACAAGTAATAAAGTGATAAGTTGAGTATCGTTCCCACAGAGAATTATTTAATAAAAATCACCAAGTACTAACCCGTAACCAACTCAATCTTATTTAAATGAATGAATTTCAAATTATATAATTAAAATACTAATAAATTCCACTAGTTAAATTAAGATAACGGAGATTTAAGATCACAACTTCACTTATTGCTTCATTTAAGTTAACACACTTCTCATCAATTATTCTCTATCCCAAATTGTTAATCAAGAACAACTAAAGCAGATAAAATCATCTCTCGATGCATAATACCCATACTCACTTAAATCCACAGATGATAGAATTAAGCAAGACATCCTAATTAACTAATCCACTATATCTCTATGTGAATTACAATTAAAAAGGATTTAAGGCACAAGTTCTCTATAAGATTACATATGGCGTAAAGGCATATCTCTATCCTAAACACGAATAATGAATTCCATCTATGCAGAAATCACAAACACATGCTATCATGATCAGATCTAAATCAATACTTCATCTCTCGAGTGCATATAGATTATCACGGTAATTGTTAGCTAGGCAATTAAGCAATTAAGTCCAAATTATAATAGACAATCCTCATAATAGAACATAATAATTGATAACGAAGCATATTAAAATAAACTACACAATAAGATCCATTGTAATCTCAAACAAAGAATTAGTTCATGATTATTGAATTAAAACTAAGAATCCACAATTGAATAAACAATAAAAGACAAAGATAGAAGAAGATGAGAAGATATAATCTATTGTCTGTAGATTTGATGCTCTCTCCTTGCTCCTACTTTGAATCTTCAATGGTCTCCAAGTTGCTTCAATCTCCAAATCTAATTAGAACTAGTGTTTTGATCTAATCTACTCTAATCTAATCGAATGGAATCGTATTTCTCCTCTAATCTCCCCCTAATCCTTGTGATTCTCCTCCTTTTATAAGCCTTTTTATATGTCTTTAAGTCCTCTTGGAAGTCCTTGAGTCAATCGAATCGAAACAATCCTTCTTGGACTCAAATTTGGCCAAAAAACGAGTTTTCTGCACATACCCCCGCCCCGGCGGGGGTTTAGCCTCTTCTGGTAAAACGGTCATAACTTTTGATCAAGGAGGAGTTACGGGGTCTGCCTCCTATCAAATTGAAGATATCGACGAACTCTACAACTTTCATTCTTTGAGATTTGAGAAATAACAAACGGATGAAGGTAGAAATTGGGTTGGAAGTGACTATTATGCAAATGGCCACCCAAAACAATGAAGTTCGACGTCCGTTGGTACAAAGATCATTACTCTTGCATCTGAACTCCAATTGGAATGATTCAAGATGTTCCGGAAAGCTACGAAGATGCTCTACAATGTAAGCCAAGTTCCAAGCCAAAAACATGAAATGAACATGAAAGACCAAATGATGTCCGGATTACTTTTCTTGTTGAATTCGTTGTTGATAGAGTAATAGATGTCCAACACACAAGTCCCAGCCAAAATTCCCTCTCTCTAGAGTTCCATTGTCATGCAATATGCTAGAATTCATGCCCAAGAAGAGTTTAAAGCTTAATAGAAGTCTTCAGAATTTGACACCCCCGCCCTGGCGGGGGTGTATGTGTTAACAAGGCCGGCCATGGCGGGCTTCCATTCTGTTAGTTCCTTATGAAGCCCCCGTCCGGTGGGTATACAAAACAAAATGGCGCCCGTGAGATTCATTCTAACAGAATGACTTGCTATAGCTTCATGAATTCTTCCAAAACTGCTCCAATTGACTTCGAATGATTCTAAATAACTCCAAATCTTCGTTAAACACCGCAACAACCATCCTACACATATAAGAACACAACACAAGTAAAAACAAATATGAACACACAAAAATAGCAACAAATAAGCATGAAATGGACACCGATTCGTGTATATAAAATCCACTTATCAATGACCATAACATCTAGGCAATCATCGTCTGGGTTGTATCTTTTTGTATGCTCATCATGGACAATGATGCGTATACCTGACATCATCAGGACGATGTCATGTTTACGTTTCTATTCCCTCTCTTCCACTTTGGGATCAGGAATCAGGAGCTCTTTTTCTTTAATAGGTATCGGTTTGGGAAATAGCCTAGCCATAACATGGGCTGGCACCTTTACTAGAGATTGTATCAGCTCAGGATTTGCAGGTGGAGAAAATCATTGTGTGGCGCAAGCTTGAGGAACCTGTTTGTGCTTATGAGGATTCCTGTGATCGGAGCTAGCAGAATAGCCTAATCCAGTTGTCCCTATTTGACTGGGCACTTGAATAGGATGCTTAATACCCTGATGCTCTTTGCCCAATCCTTGTCCAGGCTGGTGACCCAATGATATCATCTCTTGGGTAGCTGCCATTACTTCGGCAGAAATCTTGGGTGTGAGATGTGGCACCCCAATGGGATGGTAATGAGTGTTGCTCACCTCCAAAGTATGAAAACTGGTCGACTCAACTTCTGAATTGAAGCTGATGAGTGGTAAGTCTCCTTGTTTAGGACATTCTGGCTTAGCATTGATAGTGACCAGGCTATTATTGATAATGTATTTAAGTTATTGATGAAGTATTGAAGGGAAGGCTCCAACCATGTGGATCCATGGTCTCCCCAATAGTAGGTTGTATCCTGAATCTATCTTGAGCACGTGAAAAGGTACGCAAAATGTATGGGGACCAACCTCAATTGACAGCTCAATCTCTCCAATAGAATTTTGTCGGGATCCATCAAAAGCTTTGATAACCGTATGGCTATTTCAGATCCGTTTGAGATTGAAGTTCATCTTCACCAAAGTGGTATAAGGACAGATATTCAGAGATGAATCTCCGTCTATCAAAAATCCAGCTAACATATACCTAGAGGATAAAAGTGCAATGTGAAATGGATTGCAATGACCGGTCCCTTCGGGCGGTATGTCGTCATCAGTGAAAGATATCACATTGTTGTTAAAAATATGATTAATAAAATGTTGAAATTTTTCCACATCCACTGATTTCGGTAAATAGGCTTCTTCCAAAACCTTCAGTAAGATCTTCCTGTGATCCTCGAAAGAGAAAACCAAGTCCAGTATTGAGATTTGATGTGGAGCTTCTCTTAAACTTAAAACCACCTTGGCTTTATTACGGCCCATAGTACGGAGGAATTTCTCAATCTTCTCTATGGGAATCTTCCCCTTTGCTTTTATGGTAGGCTTCATCACCCTTAGATGAAGATACAATGGATTTTCCTTCAACACTGCAGCAGTAATATGAGACGTGGATCCTTCAGCTTCTTCATAATTCTATGGGACTTTTTGTAAGAAGATAACAGGATATTGTGGTCTGAATGGTAGGCTAATCAACTCTGGTGCAGCCACTTTCAAAGGATTGTCAGCACCTTTGAGCTGAATTGCTTGTATGGGAAATGGCCTGACAGTCTTATCAGCCTCAACGGATATAATTGCTACTAACCCCTTCTATTTAGTAGGACAGGTATTCTCACTCTCGAATATCATAGTGTCATCTTCTGCCAGCTGCAGGACACCGCTGTCAATTAGATTCTGAATAAGGTGGCGGAGTGCCCATCATTCTTCTGTACTGTGACCGCGAGAATGAGAGTGATACTGGCATACCCCATAAGAGTTGAATCATCTTGAATGAGGATTAATTGGAGGTAGAAGGGAGGTGATTCTTCCTTCGTTGATCAGCATCTGAAATATCTCCTCCATATGTTGGCCCAGATATATAAATTCCCTTCTATTGATAAAATCCCGACAGGCTTTAGCACTTGCTCTCTTCGCAACCTTGTCCTCCAATGTTTCACTTTCTGAAGGTGATGATGGAGTTTTCATAACAAAAGGAAGGAGACTGGCATGCTCTTGGCTGACTAATTGGCGTGTGACTTAATGCTGATGGATCACCAGTTCTTCCAATTGCTCAACTTGCTCACAAAGAGCTTTCATTTTTCATTCCATCACAAACTGGATCTTTGCATAATCCCATCTGTCAACACCATCTTTGAAGGTCTGGGATGATTCATCATTAAAATTGGAACTCTGTTCGTGGCTCCAATTAATCATATATTGACCTCTTCTTCTTTGTGTTGAGGAAGAGGGTTGTCTTGCACATGAGGTTGATCTGGTTTGGTAACCATGATCTCACTGTTGTCTATTAAATCTTGGATCTTGTATTTCAAGGCCGAACAATCTTGAGTATCATGTCTAGGTGCCTCAGAATGATAAGAACACTTTCGAGTAGCATTAAAACCCCTCCCATTAGGGTTGGCTGGTGGAAGAAGATGTGTGATTTTCTTCTGAGTAGTTAGAAGAGTAAGAATATTCTCGAGCGAGTCCCCTAAGGGTGTGAACATTCGAGGGCGTTTTACTTCTCCACCTCTAGGCAATGGAGGGTTTGAAGACTATGCTTAAAAAGGGGAGTAGTTTCTCCGCTGGATAGGCATATTCTGACTGCCTTTCTGACCTTGTAGTATCATGGAAACATCCTCCTCTTTCTTTTTATGGACCCTCTGGGGGTTGTTTCCATAAGTTCTGGACTGGATGTGCTCAGCAACTGCTTTAAGAGCGGCTAGGTCTTGAATCTTTCCTGACTTCAACTCCATCTCAGTCATCTCTCCATGTTTGATCATTTCAAAAAATGGTTTACCGATACCAGTTAACACTCTCTCATAGAAAGGAGCTTCTTGTATGTCTATGAAGGTCATGACCATTTCTGATTCCGTTATAGAGGGAATAACTTGAGCAGCAAGGCGCCTCCACCTTTGAGCATAATCTCTGAAAGACTCATTGGACTGTTTCTTAACCTTGGTAATTTGATACCGGTCAAGAGCCATCTGAGACTAGAAGCTGTACTGAGTAAGGAAGGCATGAGCTAGCTCTTCCCATCCAAGGATCTTTGAGTTGTATAATCTGGTATACCATGAACGGGCTTCTCAAGTCAGACTCTTTTGAAAAAGCTGCATTCTGAGCTTTTCATTTTCTGCATAAGATCCAAGTTCTCCAATGAACACCTTCAAATGTGTATAAGGATCTCCTAACCCGTCATACTTTTTAAAGTTAGGTGTTTTAAATTTCTCTGGATAATGAACATCAGGGAATATGCAAAGGTCAGCATATGAAACACTCCTATGTGCTCCAATCCCTTTGAGAGAATGGATGGTTTCTTACATTTGAAGGACCTTTTTCCTGATATCACCGGTGTCTGGATCACCTTTGAGATGGGTGCTTTCAGGATCTTTGTTGGTCGTATCCAACTGAAGTTCAAGAATTGTTTTATCTGAACCTTGGGTTCCTCCCTGTGCAGAGGATTCTGTATGTATAGACTTTTTCGTGCCCTGAGTTGACTGGTGTGGTTCTTTAAGCAGAACAGCCAAATCTGTAATCTATTTACTTAATCTGTCAAATTCTTCTCGAGGAAAAGGATTAGACTGGTCAGACGAAGATATGATTGGCTATAGGCTCGTGGCCTTTTTGGATTTCGAGCGGGTAACAGGCCTAATTATTTCCCTACAAAAAGACTTATGTAGTTTAGTCTTAGGGAATGTGTAAATGTTTACATGCTATATGATGTATCTGTTTTAGGAATAATATCCTGCAAAATGGATGTCAGCTGTTTGTAATACATGATAGCATACTAATTAAATATGCATGTGCACATATTTCTTCATATTTTCCATTACAATGGATTGACATGAAATGATATGACAAATAAATGCATATACAAGTAATTGAAAATGGAAAGCATGAAGAGACTTTCCTCCGCGTTTAGTTTATCAGAGGCTGGCCTATCTTAGGTTACTCTCCCAGATTTTTGGCATGAAGGTTCCTAGATCATCGCAATCTACTTGACGGGAAGTTAATTCGGTCTTTCAATTGGAGCGAATCTGGGTGGTGCCTTTCCTGAGCCTCGTTGGAATTAGTCTTCCAACGAGTCCAGTAATCAAACACCGACAGGATAGCCTCCTGGTGGAGGAACCATACAACATACATTCACGTACAACGTGTCTCACCGTTTATGAAAATGATGACATGTGCAAAGCACTAATATCACTGATAGATATATTGCAGTTCAGTAAGTAAAAATGCATTCGTACACATTCATCAAAAAATGTAAATGCAACATTCACACATAAGCATATAATAGTTTTGAAAAGTTTGTAGTAGCGGCTTAAGCCCTCTTAATAGAGTCGCCACCTGTCGACGTCGGGATTTTTATTTGTCCCTTTTCTATTCTTGTTCTTTGGTGTTCTCATGTTATGTGAGATTTGTTTGAAAAAATAAGTGAAAAAGGTCCGACATGTATATGTCGACGATTTGACTGTAAGAGTCGCCAGTTGGTGTTTTTAACTGGTTGCACCAACGCAATCGAGAAAAGGTTTACACGTTGACCCAGTGATGTGACAATGTTAAACAGGTCTGTGAAACCGAGATTCATTTGGGTTCGGGGGCTTGATTATGCGGAGGGAAGGTGTTAGGCACCCCCCCGACATCCGTGTTACCACGGTGACCGCCACTTTTCAAGAAACTATTATATAAATGTGTATGTGTGTGTGTGGGTCAATGTGTTGTTATTTGGAAGTAGTGTGAGGCCTCGTTCGCACCTATATAGAAAGGGTTTGAATTTGTATGAAAAATTCAGTTTTAAACATGATATAGCAGTGATGTTTTGTTAAAGAGGCTTTTCAAACCCTGTGCTCAATAGTAATTGAGACCTTTTCATACTTTCATTTTATTATTAAATGTTCGTCTTAATTGCTTTTATTTTCGAGATGCGAAGCATCTTCGAGAAAATAATATATAGCACTGCCAAACTCCTCATGGGCATGAAAGCCATCTAAAGAAATTCAAACACCGTGAATAATTTACAAGTTGCTTACAGCTGAAAATGTCCATCACGGGAACCGAATCTAGACTCAGTAGACTAAATCTGTGATAACATGATTCCTAGGCTCACATGATCATAATTTATATAAAAGCGAAAGCAGAGTTATATATAAAAAAGTCAGAATATATATATCTGAGACATGATCAACCACCACGAAGCACCTCCATGGGGGATCGGAAATGTAAATATATATAAAAGCGGTATATATATATATATATATAGACAAGATCAACCGCCACGAAGCACCTCCATGGGGATCAAAAATGTAAATAAAGCTGTAAAAAATTATCAACCGTCATGAAGTAAACTCCAGGCGGGACTAAATGTAAAGAAAGCAGTAAACGCACATGATGTTTCTCAATCCCGACTCGGTTTATCATTTCAGCGATTTGTCGCTATATATATATACGGTCTGGATCAAGTGCATACCCCTTATCTTACTCACCGTGCTCACCCCCCTTTAGCAGACGGACACGCCGAAAGTTCTATTCATACAACCTGCTGCCTATACTTTTAGCGACTATGAGACCCCAAATTTTATGAATAAAGATTTAAATTTCTCGAAATATTTTTTAATATAATGGAATGAATTTGATATAATGTTATAGTTGTGGGTAATATTTATAAATTTTGAAAAGTATGCAAGTTGTTATATAATATTCGATTGGTCGGAGAATATTCGTTTTAAAAGGGAATATTCGTACGACGGCATAATCATTGGTGGACCCCACAACGGAATTATTATCAGATTGAGAAAACAATAAAAATATTTTTATGAAAATAACGGCGGAAGTTTTACTGTTAACTGTTGAAACACCCGGTGTTAAAAGTACAGTAATACGTGTGGTTGCATAGTAGCACACGGTATTGATTATTGATGCTTACGTAAGAAATCACTCAGTTTTGTTCAATTATTGCTTCAGTAATTGTTACATAGTATCTCACGTTATTTGATTCAATTATTGTCGATATTTTATATATTATTAAATCAATAATTGAGATGACAGAGTTATTAATATTATTATTTGCAATATTAACGATGTCTAGAAGTTCTGCCAATGAGAGGTTTGGTCACCTAATTGCGCGCCAATAGGGAAAAATCCTTATTGGAAAGCCCTCTCTTTTCTAGGAACGACCTGGTCGATTAATAGTGTGAATTATAATAATGATGATGAGTTTTGTTTTATTAGTATTATTAATGTAATAAAACAGAAAAGCTTTTTATATAAAACAGAATACTTTTATAAAGTTATTCGTTTTATTAGACTATAAATAGAATATATTATATTCTATTATGCATAGTGTTTTGCATAGTAAAATCTTTTTATATAAAACAGAATACTTTTATAAAGTTATTTGTTTTATTATATTATAAATAGAATATATTATATTTTATTATGCATAGTGTTGCATAGTATTTTGTATAGTAAATCTTTTTATATAAAAGCAGAATACTTTTATAAAGTTATTCATTTTATTAGATTATAAATAGAATATATTATATTTTATTTAAAAGATTTTGTTTTATTATAATATTTTATTAAATCAATATGGACCGTCTAGATTAAAAGTAAATCAACTGGACTTTTTCATGAATTAGTTCTTATTAAATCCATTCTCCTATAAATAGAAGCTCATTCCTTCATAATTTCTTACAAATTCTTTGAAACTTTAGAGAGAGAAACTACAAAGAGAATTCTTCTTCTTTAACCTTGGCGTATTTCTTTAGAGTTTAAGAAGCTTTGAGCGTGAAAAGCAAGATAAGTTTTCTTCAAGAATATCCTCATACTACCAATTGGAATACACTTCTTTCTAAGGTAAGGGATATTATTTGTTGTACCGCAAAGGGTATTATTCTTCGTATTCATGAAGAGAATTATTTTCTTTCAATACTGTAAAGAGTGTTATTCCATTCTTTATTATTATGTTGGAATAACTTTGTTTATCTGCAATACCGCATACATGGTGAAATTCTTACATTATTCCATTCTTTATTATTATGTTGGAATAACTTAGGTTTATCTAAAGTACCGCATACATGGTGAAATTATTTTGTTATTCCATTCTTTATTATTACATTGGAATAAACCGTCTATATGCGCTTGATCATCACATACCAGTGAAGTCTTTTGTTATTCCATTCTTTATTATTACATTTGAATATATCACATCGGTGCGTTTACGCATGACACGTTTTTAAATTATTTATTATTACATTGGAATATCTTGTCTGTGTGTTTACGCATGACCTGGTTCCATTCTTCATTATTCTGTTGGAATAACTTGTCTGTGCGTTCTATCACATGCATGGTGATTTCTTCTGTTATTCCATTCTTTATTATTCTGTTGGAATAACATGTCTATGTGGATTATCACATGCATGGTGAATGATCCTTTGTATTCATTCCATATTAAATTGTGGAAATGATCTGTCTAAGTGGATTACCTTATGGCGGCGAAAATCTATTTGCAGTTTCATATATTCTATTATACTCAGTTGGTTAAAGTTTTAGCTTCTATATTCCATGAAATTAGTGGAATATCCTTGATATTTGCGCTTTATCCAGTATCTTTTCATGGAAATATTCTTCTGAGCATTCTTAAATTTTACTCTACAAAGAAGTATCATGTTGACAATTTGGACGTTTTTGGTTCTTGGATAAATTAATTCTTGAACTTGTTTTATTGAATTATTATGTCATTGTCATCATCCTCGTGTTTATATTATGTTGAAAGTCATCTATGGCCTATAGTGCATAGATGGACTTGGTATGATTATGACCAGGAATTATTCGGTATAATCATGACTGTAATGTTACAAATGATGTGGAAAAAGTCCTCATTGGCCCGTAATGTATTGATGGATAGTTTTTGGTATGATTATGGCTATGGATTCTCTTCGGCCAAGGGTGCAAAGATGAATTGTTTTATGGCATAATCAGGACCATTGATGAAAACACGATTATCTTTGGCCCGTAGTGCATGGATAATTCATGGTCGTGATACTAAAGAATATCCTTTGCCTGTAGTGCAGGGATGATTTGATGATCTGGATTATTTATTGAGCTGAGTCTCAGCGATAAAAGTGATGAAAAACCTTTTAAATCATAGAAGATAGTAGATTTTATTCTCTACTTGACTCTTCTAATGGATTGCTTCATTCATGCAGATTAAACTTGATGTTTGTTATATTATATCGGTTTAACTTTTGTTGAAGGCTAACGATAATTTATTACGCATTATCTTAGTCATAATATTTCTTCTTGGGCTAGTTGAGCTCACCTTGCTTTCATTGTTCTCTTGAGGAAATGAGAAGCGTAGATGGGACTAGTCTCGGGAAACGAGTGATGGTCCTAGATGGTGCATTAGTAGTCCTCACTATTACGTAAAATAGTATAATAATAAATGTAATGAGGACTCCATTGAGTGTGGATATTGTCTAGATGACAATATTTATATTAAAACTCACAGCATATGTTTTGTCATATTTTACACGACTGTTGTATAATTAGTTTGTATTTGTATTCAGTACCATGTATCTGGCGACTCAAGATGGGTGATGTATACCTATTTTAGGGGCGTCACAGTTCGTATCAAAGCTTAGGGATATGATCCCTAGCTGAGATGTGAGACAAGAACTAGGAGGGGAGAGACGGGGAATTCCTTCGCTAGTATGACCTACCTAAGTTTACTTGTTATTTAATTGGTCGGTCAGAGTATAGGGATAATATGTGATATGTTAATTAACCCTTGTTTTGTGACAGTGTTTGAAAATGGCATCTAAAAATGTTGGGATAAGCAATGGAGCAAAATAATATGACCGTATCGCAGTACGAGGCTAAGTTTGCGGAGTTATCCCGGTTTGCATCCCATTTGGTTGATAATGAGGAGCGAATAGCGTGAATGTTTCTGCGAGGTTTGAAACCTGAAATACGGCAATACCTCATTTCTCATAAACTTTGTTTATATTCAGATATTGTGAATAGGGCTCAGTTATTGGAGCGTGATAATGAGTCAGCACAACCAAAAGGTAATGACAAACAACACGATAATAATCATACCGGTGGCAACGGCCATCGAAACAATGATAACCATCGTGGGGGAAATTATCATGCCAAGAATGGTAACCACTTCGGTGGTAATCATGGCCAAGATATTAGAAGTGGAAATTTCAAGAAGAGAAGGTCATTTAGCTCGATTTTTTCGTGCACCAAAGTCAAGTCCAGCTGGGATGGTGGCACCAAAGGCAGATACGGACAAAATAAAGTTGGTGGTTTCAGGAAGAGCTTTTTTTGTGACTTCTCAAAAAAGCGAGTGACCCAAACGAAGTTAGCACGGGTTAGTTAATTATAAATTCTTGTAAAGTCTATACGTTATTAGATACCGGTTCTACCCATTCTTTTATCTCTTTTGCTTGCGCTCAACGTTTAAATTTGACTTCGGAGAAATTAGACTTTGACTTATTGGTTGAAACTTCGATAGTAGAAACCTTCGTTACCTCCACTGTTTATAAATCTTGTTGATTAAAATCGACACTTTCACGTTACTTGTCGATCTTATCTCTTTAAAAATACTTGCCTTTGATGTGATTTTAGGAATCGATTGGTTAACTACTCATCATGCTTTTCGTATGGTTGTTAGCTTTCATATTCCTAACCAACTTGTTATGCGAGTTCAAGCAACTAAACCACTAAAGTCAATCATTGTCATATCAAGCCATAAGTAAAGAGCCCCGATCCTTTCGTTGTTGACTTCCTTGTGTGGAATGCACCGAAGCCAGACTTTCTGTAGGCGACGTCGTGAATGACGATGGCAAGTTGATAGGTATCAATGTGATGTACTATCCAAGTCTTGGATGAGGGTCACAGTTTTGAATGATATTTCTATCGTTAATAAATTTCCTAACGTATTCTTGAAGACTTCTTAGTCTACCGCTAGAGCGTGAAATCGAATTTTGTAATTGACCCCAGTACAAAACCCATTTCTTAAACCCTCAAATATTTCTTCAACTAAAATGAACGTAACATGCGCCAAAGACGTTGACTCGAGCTGTTAAAGATTACGATTGTACCATTCAATACCATCGTAGGGAAAGCGAACATGGTAACTAACACATTGAGTAGAAGATCGTATGCGGTTACAAGTGCGAATATACGAACCCACGTGAAGATAACGAATATACGAGTAAAATCGACTTTAATCGATAAAGTTAAAGCCGCTCAAGCTACACACCCGGAGCTGATGAATGTGAAGAATTAAGAAGGTTCAAGAGGGCGTTATTCTAAAAGAAAGAATCGACGAAGAGAGGAAATCTTAACCCTCGATTTAATTGGCCTATTTGAAATCCTCGATCGAGTAGAAACTGTGGCCTATAGACTCGTTTTACCTCCAAGTATGTTGCCTGTTCATAACCTTTTTTCGTATCAATGTTACGTAAATATGTGGACGACCCGAACCACATTATTGATTTAGAACCGAACGAGATAGCAGAAGATTTAACATATGAGGAGATACGTGTTAAAATCTTGGATAAGAATGATCATATTTGACACTCAAAGGTTAAACCTCAAGAGTTTGAATCTGACGAAGTATCCTCATTTGTTCGGCATACCAAGTACGTACGTAAATTTCGAGGGAAAAATTTCATAAAGAGGGGAGATTGTGAGACCCCAAATTTTATGAATAAAGATTTAAATTTCTCAAAATATTTTTTAATATTATGGAATGAATTTGATATAATGTTATAGTTGTGGATAATATTTATAAATTTTGAAAAGTATGCAAGTTGTTATATAATATTCGATTGGTGGGGAATATTCGTTTTAACAGGGGAATATTAAATGCACCAAGCACAATCATTAAGTGGACCCTAGCAACGAAATTATTTCGGATTGAGAAAAGCGAAAAAAATATTTTTATGAAAATAACGGCGGAAGTTTTACCGTTAACTGTTGAAACACCCGGTGTTAAAAGTACAGTAATACGCGTGGTTGCATAGTAGCACACGGTATTGATTATTGATACTTACGTAAAAAATCACTCAATTTTGTTCAATTATTGCTTCAATAATTGTTGCATAGTATCTCACATTATTTGATTCAATTATTGTTGATATTTCATAAATTATTAAATCAATAATTGAGATGACAGAGTTATTAATATTATTATTTGCAATATTAAGGATGTCTAGAAGTTCTGCCAAGGAAAGGTTTGGTCACCTAATTGCGCGCCAATAGGGAAAAATCTTTATTGGAAAGCCCCTTCTTTCCTGGGAACGACCTGGTCGATTAATAGTGTGAATACAAAGGATCATTCATCATGCATGCGGTAATCCACATAGACAGGTTATTCTAACAGAATAATAAAGAATGGAATAATCAGAAGGATTCACCAAGCATGCGATAGAGACCACACAAACAGGTTATTCCTAACAGAATAATAAATAATGGAACCAGGTCCGGCTTAAACGCACAGACGGGATATTTCAACAGAATAATAAATGCGGAATAATAAATAATGGAACCAGTCCGGTAAATAAAATGCATTGATGAGGATATTCCGGCCGGAATAATAAATGCGGAATAATAAATAATGGAACTAGGTCAGGCGAAATTCGCACCGACAGGATATTCCAACAGAATAATAAAGAATGGAATAATAGAAGAATTTCACCATGTATGTGGTACTTCGCATAAACAGGTTATTTCAACATAATAATAAAGAATGGAATAACAGAAGAATTTCACCATGTATGCGGTACTTCGCATAAACAGGTTATTCCAACATAATAATGAAGAATGGAATAAAAACTCTTACGAGTATTGAAAGAAAGTAATTCTCTTCATGAATACGAAAGAATAATACCCCTTATAGGTACAACAAATAATATCCCTTACCTTAGAATGAAATTTGGATCTTTGGAATAGAAATGTAGCAGACTTCTCTTCTTCTTTCTCTCTATAATTTCTCTCTATAATAATGGCTCTAAAGCTTTAGTGAATTGGTGAGAAATGAAGGAAGAATGAGCATCTATTTATAGGAAAATATAGTTTCGATAATTGCACGTTTTGGGGCTCGAAATATTACAGTACAATACCTCCAACTTTTCTTTCATTTTTAATTTAGTCCTGCAAGTATTATCAATCTTGCACCAACTCCCCTAATAGTAAATCATGTGAATCAATAGTAAAATCATGTGACTCAATAGTAAATCATGTGACTCAATAGTTCTAAACATGTGAAAAATTAATTACAATATAGTACCTCCATCTTTAACTTAGTCATGCAAGTATCATCAATCTTGGACCAACTCCCCTAATAGTAAGTGAATGTGACTCAATAGTAACTTGTGAATAGTAACTCGTGAATAGTAACTCATGAATAGTACTCCGACACGAAAAGTGTCCTGAATACCCGATTAAACAATATAATCTCCAGACATCAATTATTATCAAAATAAATGTCAATTTCTACTAACACAAATAATCCCAACACAATGGAACTATCAAATTCATCTTTAATCACACGAACTTATTCATCATTAATATTATAACTCACAATATTTAACAACCGAATGGTCGTTCCGAGAAAGAGGGGCTTTCAATAAAGATTTCTCCACATTGGCGCGCATGATTAGGTGACAAACCTCTCCTTGGCGAACTTCTAGACATTGTAAATATTGCAATTTAATAATATGAATAACTTTGTCGTCTCAATTATTGATTTAATAATATAACATATTATATGCGGATGATCTTTGTGACAATAATCGAATCGATAATATGAGAGATATGATCGAGCCAATTCTTGTAGCAATAATTGAGTATAAGCGGGTGACTTATCCGTAAGCCTCGATAACCAATCACAGAGTGTCTTCTTATGCAACCCGCAGCGTATTCTTTGTACCTTTCTACTAAGTAGTTCGGTATTAACGGTAAAACCCCGTAGTTATTTTTATAAAATATTTTTGTCATTTTCTAACTACGGTAGTACTTCCGTTGTGGGGTCCACTGATGATTATCCGTCGCAATGAATATTCCCCGATAAAAAGAATATTCCCTACCAAACGTAATATTATATAACAACTTGCGTACCTTGCAAAATCTATAAATATTACCCACAACTATAATATTATATCAAATCCACACCATAATATTAAAAAAATATTTCGATAAATTTAAATCTTTATTCATAAAATCTGGGGTCTCACAATATTCGTACGATGACACAATCATTGGGTGACCCCACAACGGAAGTATTGTCGTAGTAAGAAAACGATAAAATTATCTTTTTATAAAAATAACGGTGAAAGTATTACCGTTAAAACTGTTGAACTACTCGGTAGTAAAAGTACAGTAATACGCGTGGTTGCATAGTAGCACACGGTATTGATTATTGATGCTTACGTGAGAAGTCACTTAGTTATACTCAATTATTGCTACAGTAATTCCTGCATCATATCTCTCATATTATTGATTCAATTATTGTCACAGTATCATCTGCATAATATGTTATATTATTAAATCAATAATTGAGACGGCAAAATTATTCATATTATTATTTGCAATATTGACAATGTCTAGAAGTTCTGTCAAGGAGAGGTTTGGTCACCTAATTGCGCGCCAATAAGGAGAAATCCTTATCGAAAAGCCCCCTCTTTCCTGGGAACGACCTGGTTGTTAAATATTGTGAATTGTAATATTAATGATGAATAAGTTCGTATTGATTAAAGATGAAATTGATAGTTCTACTGTGTGGGAATTATTAGTGTTAGTGGAAATCGATATT
Organism: Panax ginseng; assembly: GCA_020205605.1. Lineage (NCBI taxonomy): Eukaryota > Viridiplantae > Streptophyta > Magnoliopsida > Apiales > Araliaceae > Panax > Panax ginseng. The sequence goes on along the minus strand of CM035135.1, from coordinate 15,149,839 downwards.
TATTTCAATAATAATTGATGTCTGGAGGTTATATTGACCAATCGGGTAATTAACCGGATAAATGAGCAATTAATTGCTATTGATTCACATGATTATAACTATTTGTTCAAATGTGTGTACTATTGATTCACATTCATTTACTATTAGGGGAATTGGTGCAAGATTGATAATACTTACATGACTAAGTTAAAAATGGAGGTATAGATGGAGGTACTATACTGTAATTCGTATTTTCACATGTCTAGAACTATTGATTCCCATGATTTACTATTGATTCACATGATTTACTATTAGGGGAGGTGGTGCAAGTTTGATAATACTTGCATGACTAAATTAAAAATGACGGAAAAGAGGAAGGTATTATACTGTAATATTTTAAGCCCCAAAATGTGCAATTATGGAAACTGTATTTTCCTATAAATAGAAGATCATTCCTTCATTATTTTTCATCAATTCACTAAGTCTCACAAGAGCAATTATTATAGAGAAATTATTGAGAGAAAGAAGAAGAAAAGTCTGCTACCTCACTATTCCAGTATCTAGTTTTCTTCTAAGGTAAGGGGTATTATTCTTTCGTATTCATGAAGAGAATTATTTTCTTTCAATACTGTGAAAGGTCGGTATTCCATTCTTTATTATTCTGTTGGAATAACTTCGCTCTGCGGACCATCGTGCATCCATGGTGAATTCTTCGTTATTCCATTCTTTATTATTCTGTTGAATAACACGCTTACGCTGGACTCTGCATGCATGGTGAAATTCTTACATTATTCCATTTGTTATTATTCTGTTGGAATAATATGTCTACGCTGGACTCAGTATGCATGGTGAATGACCCTTCAGTATTCATTCTTTATTAAATTGTGGAAATGATCTATCTACGTGGATTACCGTATGGCGGATGAAAATCTATTTGCGAGCTTCAGTATATTCTATTATACTCGTATGAGATATCATTTCTTTTGTACTCAAATCATGAAATATCGTTTTCTTTGGTATATTTCTTTTTACGAGTTACTATTCTGATTACTATTCACCCGAGCTTTATTAACTCTAGTATTATTCACTTTCGGGTATTCGGGGCACTTTTTGTGTCGGAGTACTATTCACGAGTTACTATTCATGAATTACTATTCACCCAAATATTATTCACTCGGGTATTTGGGGTACTTTTCATGTCGGGGTACTATTCATGAGGTACTATTCTCAAAGTACTATTCACATAGTACTATTCACGGGGTACTTTTCACCCGAAAAATATATTTCTTTTTCGTTCAAATTATTTCTGATATATGAATATTATTCTTGAATTTTACTCCACAAAGCAGTATCATGTTGACAAGTTGGATATTTTTAAACTTTGGATAAATTTAAAGTCTTTACTATTTATCCTTGATTTCGTTTGAGTAATGTTTATATCATTGTCATCATCTTCATGCTTATATTGTGATGAAAGTCATCTTTGGCTTACGTGCAAAGATGGACAATTGATTATTGGTTTTACAGTTGTATATCTTTCTCTTACGTGCAAAGATGGACTGTTGATTATTGGTTTTACAGTTGTATATCTTTGGCTTACGTGCAAAGATGAACTATTGATTGATGAGTATCATTGGCTTATGTGCATAGATGAACTGTTGATTGGTATGAATATGACCAGGGATCATTCGGTATATTCATGACCCATAATGTTACAAATTGTGACGACCCCAAAACAGGTATACATCACCCATCTTGAGTCCCCAGATATATGGTGTGACGCCCCCAAAATAGGTATACATCACCTATTCTGAGTCGCCAAATACATGGTACATAATACAAATATAATCTTAAATATACAACAAGAGCTTGTGAGTTTTAATACAAATATTGTCTTCTAGACAATATCTACTCTTAGAATAAGTCCTCATTACATTTATTATCACACTATTTTATAGAATAGTGAGGACTACTAAGACACCATCGCAGACCGTCACTCCGTTCCCCGACTAGTCCGCTCGTTCTCATTTTCACAAGAGAACGGTGAAAGAAGGGTGAGCTCAACTAGCCCAGTAAGAAATATTATGACTAAGATAATGCAGAATAAATTATCATTAGTCTTCAACAATGTTAAACTTATAAAATATAATAGACATTAAGTTTAACTGCAACGGAACAAGCAATCCATTAAAAGAGTCAAGTAGAGAATAAAATCTACTATCTTTCATGATTTAAAAGGATTTTCATCACTTTTATCGTTGGGACTCAGCTTAATAAATAATCCACATCATCAATTCATCCCTGCACTACAGGGCAAGGATATTATTTAGTATCACGACCATGAATTATCCATGCACTACGGGCCAAAGATAATTGTATATTAATCAACGGTCCTGATCATGCCATAAAACAATTCATCCTTGCTCCCTTGGCCGAAGAGAATCCATAGCCATAATCATACCAAAAATTGTCCATCAATGCACTACGAGCCAATGAGGACTTTTTCCACATCATTTATAATATTACGGTCATGATTATACCGAATAATCCCTGGTCATAATCATACCAAGTCCATCTATACCACTGAAGACACGAGATGGCTTTCAACAAAATATAACATGAGGATGATGACAATGATATATGAATTCAATAAAACAAGTTCAAGAATTAAATTATCCAGGAACTAATAACGTCCAAATTGTCAACATGATACTTCTTTGTAGAGTAAAATTCAAGAATGCTCAGAAGAATTTTCCATGAAAAGATACTGGATGAAGCGCAAATATCAAGGATATTCCACTAATTTCATGGAGTATAGAAGTCAAAACTTTAACCAACTGAGTATAATAAAGAATGGAATAAAGAAAGAAATCACCATGCATGCGGTAATTCGTATAGACAGGTTATTCCAACAGTAATAATAAATAACGGAACCGGTCAAAGCGTAATACATGACCGGCGGGATATTCCTACGTAATAATAAAGAATGGAATAACAACAGAAATCACCATGCATGCGATGCGTCAGATAGACAAAGTTATTCAATGAGAATAATAAATAACGGAACCGAGTCAAAGCGTAAATTGCATGCCTATGAGGATGTTCCAATGAGAATAATAAAGAGCGAGAACCGTGTGCAGCGTGAAATGCATGTATACATGATATTCCAAATGAATAATAAAGAGCGAAACTGTGTGCAGCGTAAAAACGCATGCATGTGATATTCCAACAAAATAATAAAGAATGGAATAACATAATAATTTCACCAAGTATAGGGTAGCCCGCGTATACAGGTTATTCCAACAGAATAATAAAGAATGGAATAACAGAAGTTCTCTTCATGAATACAAAGAAATAATATTCCTTACGAGTACAACAAATAATATCCCTTACCTTATAAAGAAGAAACTGGATATAGAAATAGTGAAGTAGCAGAATACTTTTCTTCTTTCTGTCTATAGTTTCTCTCTCTAGAGTTTCAGTGAATTCGTAAGAAATAATGAAGGAATGAGCTTCTATTTATAGAAGAATGGACTTAATAGTAACCAATCCATGAACTGTCCAGATTGATTTACTTTTAAACGGACGGTCCAGATTGGTTTACAATAAAATATAATATATTCTATTTATAATCTAATAAAACGAATAACTTTATAAAAGTATTTTGTTTTAAAAAGATTTTACTATACAAACACTATGCAGGCACTATGCAAACACTATGCATAATAAAATATAATATATTCTAATTATTATCTAATAAAAATGTATAACTTTATAAAAGTATTCTATTTTATATAAAAGATTTTACTATTAGCCTAATAAAGCGAATAACTTTATAAAAGTATTTTATTTTATATAAAAAGTTTTTTACATTTTTATTACATTAATAATACTAATAAAACAAAACTTTATATATATATATATATATATATATATATATATATATATATATATATATATATATATATATATATAACAATCAACAATAATTGAATTAAATAACGTGAGATACTATGCAACAACTACTATAGTAATAATTGAACAAAACTGAGTTACTTCTCACGTAAACATCAATAATTAATACCGTGTGCTACTATGCAACCACGCGTATTACTGTACTTTTACTACCGAGTAGTTCAATAGTATCAACGGTAAAACTTCCGTCGTTATTTTCATAAAAATATTTTTGTCGTTTTCTCAATTCGATAATAATTCCGTTGTGGGGTCCACCAATGATTGTGTCGTCGTACGAATATTCCCTGTTAAAACGAATATTCCCCGACCAATCGAATATTATATAACAACTTGCATACTTTGCAAAATTTATAAATACTACCCACAACTATAACATTATCTCAAATTCACACCATAATATTCAAAAAAATATTTCGAGAAAATTAAATCTTTATTTGTAAAATTTAGGATTTTACAATCTCCCCTCCTTATGAAATTTCACCCTCGAAATTTACGTACGTACCTGGTATGCCGAACAGATGAGGACACTTCGTCAGATTCTAACTCTTGAGGTATAACCTTTAAGCGTAGAATATATTCCAGGATTTTAACAGGTACATCTTCATACGTTAAATTATCCGCTATCTCGTCCGGTTCAATAATGTGGTTCGGGTTGTCCACATATTTACGTAACATCGATACGTGAAAAACGTTATAAACCCGCGACATACTTGGCGGTAAAATGAGTCTATAGGCCACAGTTCCTACTCGATCAAGGATTTCAAATGAGCCAATAAAATCGAGGGTTGAGATTTCCTCTCTTCATCGATTCTTGCTTCTAGAATTATGCCCTCTTGAACCTTCTTTTTCACATTCATCAGCTCTGAATATTTAGCTTGAGCGGCTTTAACTTTATTGATTAAAGTCGATTATACTCATATATTCGTTATCTTCACGTGGGTTCGTATATTCGCACTCATATACGCATACGATCTTCTACTCAACGCATCAGCTACCACGTTCGCTTTTTCACGATGGTATTGAATGGTACGATCGTAATCTTCAACAGCTCGAGCCAACGTCTTTGGCGCATGTTATGTTCATTTTAGTTGAAGAAATATTTAAGGGTTTTAGAAATGGGGTTTTTGTACTAGGGTCAATACAAAATTCGATTTCACGCTCTGGGGTAGGCCAGGAAGTTCTTTAGGGAATATGTCAGGGAATTTATTAACAATCGAAATATCATTCAAAATTGTGACTCTCATCCAAGGCTTGGATAACACGTCACATTGATACCTATCAACTTGTCATCGTCATTCACGACGTTGCCTACAGAAAGTCTGGCTTCGGTGTATTCCACACAAAGAAGCCACCAGCGAAAGGCTCGAGGCTCTTTACTTATGACTTGATATGACAATGATTGACTTTAGTGGTTTGGTTGCTTGAATTCGCATAACAGGTTGGTTAGGAATATGAAAGCTAACAACCTTACGAAAAGCATAATGAGTAGTTAACCAATCGATTCCTAAAATCGTATCAAAGGCAAATATTTTCAAAGATATAAGATCGACAGGTAACGTGAAAGTGTCGATTTGAATCAAGCAAGATTTATAAATAATGGATGTAACGAAGGTTTCTCCTAACACAGTTTTAACAGATAAGTCAAAGTCTAATTTCTCAATAGCCAAGTTCAAAGATTGAACACGACTAGGTGAAATACAAGAGTGGGTAGAACCGGTATCAAATAAGATATAGACTTCGTAAGAATTTATGATTAACTTACCCATGACAACTTGGTTCGGGTTCCTCGACAAACACACTCACTTAAACTACCGACTTTGACTTGTCTGGGACATCCTTTGGCGTCACCATTCCAGCTGAACTTAACTTCACCATACGACAAAATCGAGCTAGATGACCTTCTCTTCCGCAATTAAAACATGCTTTGGATTGCTGCATACAGTTTGGATGGATGTGTCCCTCCTGTCCGCATTTGAAACATATGACCGGTGGTCGTTCTTCTTCCTTTGAAACGGGTGCTGGTGCTGCTGTCTTTCCATCATTATTGAACCTCCTCTTCTTGAAATTTCCACTTCTATTATCTTGGCCATGATTACCACCGATGTGGTTACCATTCTTGGCATGATAATTTCCCCCACGATGGTTATCATTGTTCCGATGGCCGTTACCACCGGTATGATTATTATCGTGTTGTTGGTCGTTGCCTTTTGGTTGTGCTGACTCATTATCGCGCTCCAATAACTGAGCTCTATTCACAACATCTGAATATAAACAAAGTTTGTGAGAAATAAGGTATTGACGTATTTCGGGTTTTAAACCTCGTAGAAACATTCGCGTCATTCTCTCCTCATTATCGACCAAATGAGATGCAAACCGGGACAACTCTGAAAATTTAGCCTCATACTGTGACACGGTCATATTGTTTTGCTCCAGCTTGATGAATTCTACCTCCTTCATGTGACGAATACTTTCAGGAAAGTACTTGTCGTTGAATAATTCTTAGAACTTCTCCCAAGACATCTTGAGTACGTCAAGCTGGGTACGTTTTACAGATTCCCACTAGTAATCTGCTTCTTCACGCAACATAAAGGTGGCGAATGGAACCTTTTGCTCCTCTGAGCATTCCAAGACATCAAATATCTTGGTGATTTGCTTTATCCACGTCTCCGCCTAAAGTGGATCTGGCTTTCCCAAAAACTCTGGTGGTCCCAGCTCCTTGAACTGCTTAGCGGTGACCAACCGTGGGTTACCATTGCTTCCTCTTGCATTATGAACATGAGTCTCTCTCGTCTGGTGTTGCATGAATTCTAAAAAGCTCCTAAACGTATCGTCGTTCATCATTTGGTCAGTGTTGTTGGTTATACGAGGATTATCGCCTTCCTGTCGCACATTATCCTGGGTATTGATCGTTGGTGACTCAACGGTCTCATGTGCTTCATTCTTTGATCTCAATATTTTGAGATGCCATTTTCAATATCGCCACAAAACAAGGGTTAATTAACATATCACATATTATCCCTATACTCTGACCAACCAATTAAATACCAAATAAACTTAGGTAGGTCATACTAGCGAAGGAATTCCCCATCTCTCCCCTCCTAGTTCTTGTCTCACATCTCAGCCAGGGATCATATCCCTAAGCTTTGATACCAACTGTGACGCCCCCAAAATAGGTATACATCACCTATTCTGAGTCGCCAAATACATGATACAGAATACAAATACAATCTTAAATATACAACAAGAGCTTGTGAGTTTTAATACAAATATTGTCTTCTAGACAATATCTACTCTCAGAATAAGTCCTCATTACATTTATTATCACACTATTTTATAAAATAGTGAGGACTACTAAGACACCATCTCGGACCATCACTCTGTTCCCTGACTAGTCCCGGCTACATTCTCATTTCCTGAAGAGAACAGTGAAAGAAAGGGTGAGCTCAACTAGCCCAGTAAGAAATATTATGACTAAGATAATGCAGAATAAATTATCATTAGTCTTCAACAATGTTAAACCGATAAAATATAATAGACATCCGGTTTAAGCTGCGGTGAACAAGCAATCCATTAAAAGAGTCAAGTAGAGAATAAAATCTACTATCTTTTATGATTTAAAAGGTTTTTCATCACTTTTATCGTTGGGACTCAGCTTAATAAATAATCCACATCATCAATTCATCCCTGTACTACAGGCCAAGGATATTATTTAGTATCACGACCACGAATTATCCATGCACTACGGGCCAAAGATAATTGTGTTTTCATCAACGGTCCTGATTGTGACACCCCCAAATCCAGGTACTTCATTCCCACAGGATTAGGTGTTCACTTAATCAAACATTCATATCTAACTACCCAATCACAATAAAACTGGATAAATAAAACCTTTCCCATTAAAGGGTTACATAACAAAATCTCCCAGGTTATCTAACCTTTAAATACAATCATTCAAATGCGGAAATTAAATAAACATCATTAAAACCAAGTCTAAGATCATCATAATAAAAGTCTAAAGTAAAAATTACAAGTCTTCTCACTTGCACATTTTTCCCTTTCCTTTGCTAGACGAAGGTTCATCTACCTTCTCTTCTTTAGCTGCAATGAGTTTTAAAATATGCAAGAGTGAGCGAAACAATTGCTCACTGAATACAATATGAAATCAACAGGAGTATAGTAATAATAACTGCCAATAATAGGCTCATCAACAATGAATAGTACTCTATCATCAATAATCGTAAATCAAATCCAAAATTTAGAATAACTATAATCGAGGGTCATAAGACCATGAACTATGTCCACGATTCTGAGTAATCTTTCAACTCCAACTTTAACTTGATATAAGACTATAAGGACTTCTCGCACTTAGGGGATCACCCTTCGTACCATGTATTGTGCACAAACATTTAACGCCACGTGTAAGTTATCCCCCAATAATAATAGGTTGTTCATCTCAAAGATTTGAGTACAAGTCCGCACCAAAGAGAGTTTGGTTTGGATAAGCTTTCAAGGGTAATTTGAAGTTCAACGATCATCAACTAGAGGACTAGTTGAATTAATAACATTATATTATAGAATAATTGTAATTGAATCAACATGGTAAACCAAAATCATGCTTTAGGAATAATCTAATAGCATATACTTTGAATAACTATAACATGCCTTGCTTGAACAATATTAAGTCAAGGTTAATTAGAATTGAGTACTAAGCATGCATAACAGTTTGAACGATGAAATTACTCAACATTAGTATAAATAGTTGTGCATGCTAAACAACAAGTTAAATACAAGAATAACTTGTCAACATTAAACCAAAGTTTAGAAAGCTTGCATCATTCATAAGGTAATCGAATTGAAACAATAAATAGTTCAACAAGATAAAGAATTAAAAATCTTGCATTATTATATTGGAAACAATAATTGATTCAATCAAGATAATGGATTAGAACACTTGCTCAAAGAACAATTTAAGCGCATGCACAATTTTAAAAGTAGAGTTAGAGAACTTGCCTTACTCGTAGGCTAAACCAAATCAATACGAATCACAATATCCTATAAACATATGTCATCATGACATAATTAGTCATTACCATCTTACAAACATAACTAAGTACGTTCATCATTTAAAATTGGATTTTTAATCACATAATCGAGTTATAACACAAGTTAATTGTTAATAACATACTTATTCATAGTATAGAAATACTAAAATCAACATTTAGCAGTCCTTCTATCATCACATAACTTTTCTTAAAATTTCGTGTACAAAAAGTACACTGTCAGACCATTCTGCTAACTCACATCATGACGTATACGGTTTACATTGTGGGTCGTATTTGCAACGTAAGGCATGGTATGGCATGACTAAGACGGAGATCAGCTACAAGGCCCGCATTTGCGGCAGATGAGCATGCAAAATATATGGCGCCACAAAAGGTATCGTAAGTCCATGTGCACATGCAAGATTGACGCAGACCTCGGTGAACGACCTTTGAATAAAGACAGAAAAAAGCCAATTTTGGCCTACAAGCTCGTTTCTAACAGACCAAATAGCATGTAAATCATACAACAACTTCATGTAAACAAAATTCAAGAACTCCTAACATGTTTCTACTCATATAATAACATAAACAACAAAATTAACACACTCAAATTCACTGTTTTTGGCTAAAACTCACTTTTTGATATTTTTGATGAAAATAAACACTGTAATTTTGTTTCTCAACCAAAACCACTAATTCAAAGCATTTTATCAAAGTATATATATACTCTAACAAATTGAATAGCCAATTTATCAATAAAACAACTAAACCACCCATAATTTCTATTTTAACTACACAATATATATAAAAAAACTCTCTGCAAAATACTTTTCTCCACAAACATATACATAATACCAATTTATTGACTATAACTTATGAAAATCGTTTTAACATCACTAGTATGCAATATAAAGCCACATAACAACAACAATTCATGCTTACACAAAGATTCTACAGAGAATTTGGGAAGATAAAAACTAAACTTTTAAAACTAAAAGAAATAGGAGAATACCTTGATAGAAGATGATATGGTTATTCTTTTCTACTCTCAAGCCTCTCCTTCTCCAATCTCTAGCCTTCCTTTCTCTCTTCTTTTCTTCTTTTCTTCTTTTTCTCTTCTTCTTCCTCTGAGTTTTCTTTCTTCTCTCTAACCTCTCTCCTCTAACATATGTCTTAAAAAATAACGTATATAGATATTATATATATTAATTATATAATAAAATTATAAACATAACTGATATCAGTTATGTGAATTTTGAAATCAAAAGCCATAAGGCTTGTTTGGTTACTAACTAAAAAAAAATAACCCATTAATCCTAACACCCTGTTTGGTAAAACACAATTATATTAAAGACTTAATAGGCATTAGGCCTTGTTTGACAAAACAGAATTACAACTCCTTTAAGTTATTTTAATAACTCCTTTATAAAAGGTTATTTTTCACACATTAACTTAATTAAATTAATTCTAAAAACAATTTATCAAATCACTTTAACACATAAATCAATATCACAAAATTATAATTTTCTATATAATTATAACTTTATTTAATCAACTAACACATCCTTTTTAATTACAATTCCAATAAAAAGAATAGTAATTCAATTAATCAAAATTCTCTAACTTAATAATTAAATTAAATTAGCAAAATAATTAATTTTCCTTAATTATTTATTTAACAAATAATTAACCACATCAATTCAAATTTGAACAATTATTTATTCAACAATAAACACATCCATTAAATATCTAAATAATTCAATAAATATTTAATATAACAATTAAAATTCTAGAATGTTACACTGATCATGCCATAAAATAATTCATCTTCGCTCCCTTGGCCAAAGAGAATCCATAGCCATAATCATACCAAAAACTGTCCATCAATGCACTACGGGCCAATGAGGACTTTTTCCACATCATTTGTAACATTACGGTCATGATTATACCGAATAATCCCTGGTCATAATCATACCAAGTCCATCTATGCACTACAGGCCACATATGACTTTCAACAAAATATAACATGAGGATGATGACAATGATATATGAATTCAATAAAACAAGTTCAAGAATTAAATTATCCAGGAACTAATAACGTCCAAATTGTCAACATGATACTTCTTTGTAGAGTAAAATTCAAGAATGCTCAGAAGAATATTTTCATGAAAAGATACTGGATAAAGCGCAAATATCAAGGATATTCCACTAATCTCATGGAGTATAGAAGACAAAACCAACTGAGTATAATAAAGAATGGAATAACAAAAGAAATCACCATGCATGCGGTACTTTGCATTTGCATGTATAAAAGTTATTCCAACGAGTAATAATAAATAACGGAACGATGTGACACCCCCAAAATAGGTATACATCACCCATTTTGATAACATCGATATGTAAACAACTACAACTATATTAATACATCATAAAACCGTGAGTTTAAATACAAATATTGTCTTCTAGACAATATCCATACCCAAATAAATCCTCATCACAATTATTGATACATTATTTTACAAAAATGGTGAGGACTACTAAAACAACTTCTAAAACCATCATTCCACACCCCGACTCGTACTCGCTACATTCTCGCCTCCTGAGAAGAAAAATGGAATAAAAAGGAAAAGGGTGAGCTCAACTAGCCCAGTAAAGAATATTATGACTAAGATAATATAGAACAAATTATCGTTAGTCTTCAACAGGGAAAAAAAATCGATAAAATACAATAGACAACAAGTTTCAGATCAATATTCGTAGCGGAAATAATAATTCATAGAATAGTTACGTAGATGATGAAATCTACTAATATTTATGAATTTAACAGTCCATCATCATTATTTTATCCCTGTAACATCAATCAATATTCATCTTGAATCAAATATTCATCTTTGCACTACAGGCCAAAGATATTCATCAGTCGGTCATGTTCATATCAACACCTATACATCTTTGCACTACGGGCCAAAGATATTCATAATAAAATCAATCATCTTTACACTACAGGCCAAAGATATTCAGTAACACCATCATTTAGGACTGAGGATGATGAAAAATATTTAAAGAAAACGAATCCAGTGAAACAAAAGAACAAATGTTAAGGATTCGTACTTTACACAATTCGAGTTCAAAAATACTCCATAAATAATCATACTGAAGTAAAATTCAAGAATGATCAAAACATGGATACAATCAAAGCTAGTATCCATAAAAGATATTTTCGACAAAAAATGAAATTTTAATTTTTTTTGAATAATGCCATATTCATGAATAAGTGTCGATACGTGAATAAGTATACGTGAATAGTAAACCTTTAATACAAAAAGACAAGAATTTCACAAGAAAAATCTTACCAATATTCTGGCATAATGATATTAGAAGAAATAATACCATTTTAAAAAAATAATATCTCTTACCGAAAAAGAAAGATTTCTCGATTTGGAATACTAGATATAGTGCTGAAGGAAACTTGCACCGTATAGCAACACTCAAGGTATCAAAATACTCACAAGAATACGCCAATATATCGAGAGAGAAATAGAGAGAAAACTTCAGTTTCTGGTGTGATTTTCAATTCTAACCTAAGCACCCTATTTATAGGAAAATTCTTAGAACACCAAATCAGAAAATTTAATAAAATAATAATATATTTATACAAATTTCTTTACACCAAGAAAACTCAATTCAAGAACTTATCACATGTTTAATGAGGCCACAAAATGAAAAAAAAGTTTTTCTTTAAAAAAATAATTAAAACTTCCAAAAATTAATTATTTCGGAACTTCAGAACTTCAATAATTCACAATAAATAGCCCTTCTATCAAACAAATTTGAACCACATGTCCTTTCAATAGGAAATTTCATTCTCTACAACTTTACAGAAGAAAGAATTTCTAAATTCCAAACAAAAATTGACCGAAATCCACAAACCGGTTATTTTACAAGCTATAATCAAATTTCGGTCAAGAAATGGGGTCTACCGACACACAAAATATGTGTTAATCATTTAATGTCACAAAAATACTCTTCATCCTCATATACTCATATATCCCACATTCATTGTAAAAATATCACCATTATTATATTATTAAAATATAATAATATATTTTATCAGAAAAGATAAAATATCAATTTTTCAACAATTGTCACCTTAAAATTTTCTCCATCTATATCCACATAAAATCAATATTTTCCTCATCATATAAATCAATAATTAATCATTCACAAATAATATTATGTAATCACAATATCGACAACCAAACGCAGTTCCCAAGAAAGAGGGGCTTTCCAATAAGGATCTCTCCTCATCGGGCGCTGCAATTAGATGACCAAACCTCTCCTTAGATGTAACTTTCTAGACATTGCCAATAATGTTATCTAATAATATTATTCAGATAATATGAATTATTACTCCGATAATGGAAAAAATATGGCAAAGACAATTATTAAAACAACAATAATATCAACGTAGTAATTATTGAATCAATAAAATATAATATTGAATAAGAATTATCAGAATAATTATCGAGTAGTGCCTTCTTCACGTAAGAATAAATAATTGGCAATAATGCAGTGCTACTACTTTTGTTTTAACCACCGGTATTCCAACAAAGATAATTCAGAATAACTACGCCTGTTATTTATAAACAACTTATTCTCGCATTTTCTTCCTCCAATCGCTTTTTCGTTATGGGGCCCACACACAAGGTCGCGCGCCGTCACATTTAATATTCCCGACAAGAAGAATATTCCACGACCAAATGAATATTCTCCGATAAAATGAATATTTTAAAACCACTTGCTTGTTTGAAATAATTATGATTTTACCCATAACTCACCACATTAATCAAATCAACCCTTACTATTTCAACATAATAAATAGAGGAAATTAAATTTCATTAATAATAATTTGGGGTCTTACAACCTCCCTCCTTATGAAATTTTGTCCTCTAAATTGACGACGCATTCGGTGTTTCAAAAGGTGAGGATACCTTGTTTTCATTTCCGCTTTCAATCCCAGTCATTTCTTCTATATCATGGTTCCTCCACAAAACTTTAACTTATGGTATGACCTTTTCAGCGTAGGACATGCTCCTTCCTATCCAAGATCTTGACAGTACCTCTTCAGACGTTAAGTCTTCTACTATCTCGTCCGGGTTCTAACTCAATAACGTGTGGTTCGGGTCTTTCACATATTTATTTAAGTACGATATGTGAAACACATTATGAACACTAGACATACTCTTGAGGTAACGCGAGTCTATAGGCTACATTTCCTACTCATCAAGAATTTGAAATGGACCAATAAATCATGGATTGAGCTTTTCTCTCTTCCCAAATCTTGTAACTCCCTTCCATGGAGCAACACGCAACAATACATGATCCCCAATACTAAATTCCACGTCCTTTCGATGAAGATTCATAACTCTTTTTGTAGATCTTGTGCCGTTTGTATACGTTGTCGAATCATTTGGATCTTTTTCCGTAGTCATACGCATCAACTTGGGTCCCAAAATGTTGTTTCACCCACCTCATCCCAACATATTGGAGAGCGACACTTTCGTCCCATATAATGCTTCAAATGGAGCCACACCTATACTTTGCTCGATAATCGCTGTTGTTGTAGGAGAATTCCACCAATGGTAAATACTTATCCCAACTCCCTTTGAAGTCTAGGACACAGAGTCTTAATAGATCTTCAAGAGTTTTGATAGTCCTCTCTCGATTGTCCGTCCATTTGAGGATGGTATGTCAACTAAATCATAAATCTGCGCTCATAGCTTTTTGCAAGCTAACCCAAAATCTTGAAGTGAATCTTGGGTCACGATCCAAACTATGGATACCGGCATGCCATGCAATCTCTCATAATCTCATTTACATACATATGAGCAAGACGCTCAAGGAATAAGTCTCCAGATTGGCAAGAAATGAGCAGACTTGGTTAATCTATCAACAATAACCCAAATAGCATCGATGCCTTGAGAAACCGTAGGAAGACCCGTAACGAAATCCATGGTAATGTGTTCCCACTTCCATTTCGAAATCTCAAGTGGTTGCAATGGACCCTTAGGCACTTGATGCTCCGCCTTTACACGTTGACAAGTTAAACACCTCGAGATAAACTTGGCAATCTCTCTCTTCATATTATTCCACCAAAATGTATGTCGAAGATCACGATACATTTTGGTACTTCCAGGATGGATTGCAAATGGTGTATTATGTGCCTCCATCATGATCTTGTACTTCAAATCGTAGTCGTTAGGAACACAAAGTCCAGAGTGGACTCAAGTATTCCTTCTTCATCGATTCTCGCCCTAATAGCACCTTCTTGTACTTTCTTCTTCATACGATCATCCTGTTCATGGCTTGAGCAACTTTAACTTTTTCTATTAAAGTTGGGTCTCTATGTATACTTGACATCATCGCACTCGCTCCTCGTGATATGATTTTCTACTCAACGCGCCACCTACCACGTTTGCTTTTTCGTGATGGTATTGAATGTGTGGTCGTAATCTTTCAACAACTCGAGCCAACGTCGTTGCCGCATGTTGAGTTCCTTTTGGGTGAAGAAATATTTGATGCTTTTATGGTCCGAATATATCTCCACTTTCTCTCCATATAGATAGTGCCTCCGCATCTTTAGTGCGAAAAACGATCGCCGCTAACTCTAGATCATGAGTAGGATAATTCCTCTCATATTCTTTTTAAGTTGTCGCGAGGCATAGGCTATGACTTTCCCACGTTGCATGAGAACACATCCTAACCCTTTTGCTCAAGCATCATCAGAGATAACAAATCCATCCGAACCATATGGTATTGTCGTAACAGTGCCAAAATGAGTCTCCTCTTAAGCTCTTGGAAACTCTTCTCGCATTCATCGCCTCCATTCAAATTTTGTATCCTTCCGAAGTCAATGAGTTAATGGAGTAGCGATTCGAGAAAATCCTTCCACAAATCTCCGATAATAACCAACTAAGCCCGTAAAGCTACGATTTTGGCCACCGCTTTTGGTTGTTCCTAACTTTGTATTGCTTCAATCTTCACCGTCAACAGATACTCCATGTTTTGACACCACGCGCCCAAGGAATGCTACTTCCTCAAGCCGTAACTCTCATTTCTTCAACTTGGTATATAGCTTGTTTTCACGAAGCCTTTGGAGTACCAAAGTTCAAATGGTGCTCATGATCTTCACGGCTTTTGGAATATATGAGGATGTCATCAATAAAGACAACAACGAATCGATCCAAATAATCCTTGAATACTCGGTTCATCATATCCATGAAAGTCGCAGGAGCATTAGTCAATCCAAAAGACATGACTAAGAATTCATAATGCCCGCATCTAGAGTTCTAAAAGCGCGTCTTTTGAATATCCTCGCCTAATCTTCAATCGATGATATCCGTAACTAAGATCGATCTTTGAAAAGAATTGTGCTCCTCAGAATCGGGTCAAACAGTCATCAATACGAGGTAGCGGATACCTATTCTTGATGGTGACATGGTTCAATTCCCTTATAGTCAATACAAAGTCGCATACTCCCGCTTTTTTCTTCTTTACTTAATAAAACAGAGCACCCCAAGGAGATGTACTAGATTTAATGAAATCGATGTCCAACAACTCCTCGTAGTTGGACCTTTAACTCCTCAAGTTCAATAGAGCCATTCGATATGGGGTTTTAGAAATGGGCTTTGTACCAAGTTCAAGATCAATAAAGAATTCAACTTCACGCTCGGGGTAGATCGAAGTTCTTCAGAAATACGTCAGAAAGTCAATAACAACAGAATATTATTTAAATTTCGACGTGTCTTTATTCAAATCCATAACATGGGCTAAGAAAGCTTGACATCCATTTTTTAATAAACGAATGGCTTTATGGCTTGATATAATGTTGATTGATTTTAATGGTTTAGTTGTTTGAATTCGCATAACAAAGTTGGTTAGGAATATGAAAACTAACAACCTTATTTAAAGCAATCAATTTTGGCATGATGAGTAGTTAACCAATCAATCCCTAAAATCACATCAAAAGCAAGTATCTTTAAAGAGATAAGGTCAATGTGTAATGTGATGGTGCCAACTTGGATCAAACAAGATTTATAAACAAGTGGATGTGATGAAAGTTTCTCCTAATGGAGTCTCCACATATAAATCAAAGTCTAATTTCTCCTAGAGTCAAGTTTAAACGTTGAGCACAAGTAGAGAGATAAATGAATGGGTAGCACCCAGATCAAGTAAGGTATAAACTTCGCAAGAATTAATGATTAGCTTACCCGTGATCACCTCATTTGGGTTCTCGATTTTGACCCTACCACAACAAACGCTCTTCCAGAACCGCTGACTTTGACTTTTTGGGACAACCTTTTGAGTCACCATCCCCCCGGACTTGATTTTTTGCTACCGCAGATAATCTCGAGCGATATGTCCTTCCTTTCCACAATTATAACATACCTTGAATCTGTCAGGACGCTTTGGACCGATATGTCCCTCTTTCCGTGATTTATAAGATACGACCGGTGGTCGCTTCTCCTCCCTTAGAACCAGCTTGTCATTGGTGCCGACGCCTTCACATGGTCGTTGTTAAATCTCCTCTTTTAAAATCTCCCCCCGACTCGCTTCTTCTATTTTCATGGCTATGATTACCACCAAAGTGGTTACCATTTTTGTCCGTCTTTTTCTTTCTCCACCGGGTTATCGTTATTCGATGATCGCTATCTTCTAGATGATCCTCGGTTATGGTCCCGATTGAACGTACTCGCTATCTCGCTCTAATAATTGAGCCCTCATTGACAACATCCGAATAGAGAGAAAATTTATGAGAAATGAGATATCGACGTACGCCGGTTTCAAACCTCTCGTAAACATCCGCGCCATAACGCTCCTCATTCTCCACCAAATGAGGTGCAAACCTGGATAACTCTGCAAACTTTGCCTCGTACTGGGACACCGTCATGTTATTTTGTTCCAGCCTAATAAACTCCACTTCCTTCATATGACGAATACTTTCAGGAAAGTACTTGTCATTGAACAGTTTCTGAAACGTCTCCCATGACATGCTGAGTGCAGCTGGATGGGTACGCTTCACAGATTCCCACCAGTAATCTACCTCATTATGGAACATAAAAGTGGCGAATGGAACCTTTTGTTCCTCCATGCATCCCAAGACATCGAATATCTTGGTAATTTGTTTGACCCACGTCTCCGCCTTTAATCGGATCCGCTTTCCCTGCACTCGTGGTCCCAACTCTTTAAATTGTTTCGTCGTGACAAACCGCGTGTTGCGTTTTCATTTCCACCTGTATTTTGAACACGAAGTCTCCTCGCTCGATTTTGCATGAATCGCAAAAGCTTCTAAACATCCCGCTCGCTCATCATCTCGCTTTCAAAGGGCGTTGTTCACAGGAGGAACATTGCCTACCGTCAGACGTTTCTCCTCATTGGTGAGTAGTACAAAGGCTCCACTCGCCTCATTTACTCCATCGTTAACATTCTCAACGACATTCTCAAATACCGCCATAAAACAAAGGTTAATTAAAGAAATCAACATATCACATAATATCCCTATATATCGACCAACTAACAAATAAGCTTAGTAGGACACACTAGCAAAGGATTTACTCGCCTCCCTCCTAGTTCTATTCCCCGATCTCCGCCAGAGATCATATCCTAAGCTCGATACTAATCATGACGCCCCAAAAATAGGTATACATCACCCATTTTGAGTCATCAATAACATGGTACGTAAACAACTACAACTTTATTAATACATCATATAAATCGTGAGTTTAAATACAAATATTGTCATCTAGACAATATCCATACCCAACTAAAGTCCTCATTACAATTATTGGTACATTATTTTACAAAATGGTGAGGACTACTAAAACAACTTCTAAAACCATCATTCCACACCCCGACTAGTATTCGCTACATTCTCGCCTCCCGAGAAAAAAAATGGAACAAAAAGGAAAAGGGTGAGCTCAACTAGCCCAAGAAGAATATTATGACTAAGATAATATAGAACAAATTATCGTTAGTCTTCAACAGGAAATTTTTGATGATAAAATATAATAGACAACAAGTTTCGGATCAATATTCAGAATGAAAATAATAATTCATAGAAGAGTTACGTAGAGAATGAAATCTACTATAATCTATGAATTTAAAAATCCATCATCATTATTTTATCCTCGTAACATCAATCAATATTCATCTTGAATGAAATATTCATCTTTGCACTACACAGCCAAAGATATTCATCACCTACCATGTTCATCTCAACACTGTACATCTTTGCACTACGGCCAAAGATATTCATAATAAAATCAATCATCTTTGCACATGTGCCAAAGATATTCAAGAATACCATCATTTAGGACTCGAGGATGATGAAAAATATTTAAAGAAAACGAATCCAAAGGAAACAAAAGAACAAATGTTAAGGATTCAGTACTTTACACAATCCGAAGTTCAAAAATACTCCATAAATAATCATAATCAAGTAAAATTCAAGAATGATCAAAACATGGATACAATCAAAGCTAGTATCCATAATAGATATTTTCGACAAAAAATGAAAATTTAATTTTTTCGTGAATAAAGTCGTATTCATGAATAATGTCGATACGTGAATAGTAATCCCGATAACAAAAGACAAGAATTTCACAAAAAAATCTTACCAATATTTCGCATAATGATATTAGAAGAAATAATACCATTTTAAAAAAATAATATCCCTTACCTCCTAAAAAGACTAATGATTCTCGATCGAATACTAGATATAGTATCAAAGGAACTTGCATCAGATATAGCAACACTCAAGGTATCAAAATACTCACAAGAATACGCCAATATATCGAGAGAGAAAAGAGAGAAAACTTCATTTCGTGTGATTTTCAATTCTAACCCAAGACCCTATTTATAGGAAAATCTTAGAACACCAAATCGTAAAATTTAATAAAATAATAATATATTTATACAAATTTCAAGCACACCAAGAATTGAAAAAAAATTCAACCATCACATGTTTAATGAGGCCACCAAATGTAAAAAAAAAGTTTTTCTTTTAAAAAATAATTAAAACTTTCAAAAATCAATTATTTTGAACTTCGTAACTTCAATAATTCATAATAAATAGCCCTTTTATCGAAAAATTTGAACCACATGTCCTTTCCATAGGAAATTTCATTCTCTACAACTTTGCGTAAGAAAGTTTTTCCAAATTCCAAATGTAAATTGATCAAATCCACAAACGGGTGATTTTACAAGCTATAATCAAATTTCTACCAAGAAATGGGGTCCATCGACACACAAAATATGTGTTAATCATTTAATGCCACAAAATACTCTTCCTCCTCATATACTCATATATCCCACATTCATTGTAAAATATCATCATTATTATATTATTAAAATATAATAATATATTTTATCGTAAAAGATAAAATATCAATTTTTTCAACAATTGTCACCTTTAAAATTTTCTCCATCTATATCCACATAAAATCAATATTTTCCTCATCATATAAATCAATAATTAATCATTCACAAATAATATTACGTAATCACAATATCGATAAACCAAAGTCCCCAAGAAAGAGGGGCTTTCCAATAAGGATCTCTCTCATCATGGCGTGCAATTAGATGACCAAACCTCTCCTTAGATGTAACTTTCTAGACATTGCCAATAATGTTATCTAATAATATTATTCAGATAATATGAATTATTGTCCGATAATGAAAAAATAATGCATTGACAATTATTAAAACAACAATAATATCAACGTAGTAATTATTGAATCAATAAAATATAATATTGAATAAAGAATTATCGTAATAATTATTGAGTAGTGCCTTTCACGTAAGAATCAATAATTAGTGCAATATCGTGCTACCGTGTTTTTAACCACTAACGGTATTCCAACAAGATTAAAGGTAATAACTACGTTATTTATAAACAACTTATTATTTATAAACAACTTATTCTTGTCAGTAAGAATTTTTCCTCCAATCGCTTGTTTGAAATAATTCCATTTACCCATAACTCACCACATTAATCAAATCAACCCTTACTATTTCAACATAATAAATAGAGAAAATTAAATTTCATTAATAATAATTTGGGTCTGCTGCATTTAAGACCGGCTGTGATATTCCCCGTAATAATAAAGAAGAATATTCCACGCATGCATCAAACAGAGAATAATAAATAATATTCTCAGGATGTTCCGATAAAATGAATATTTTATAAACCAATTGGAATTGAATTTGAAATAATCATGATATGTTATTTTACCCATAACTCACCACATTAATCAAATCAACCCTTACTATTTCAACATAATAAATAGAGGAAATTAAATTTCATTAATAATAATTTGGGGTCTTACAATCCCCGCACTACAAAAGCCAAGGATATTCTTTTAGTATCACTACCACGAATTATCCATGCACTACTGGGCCAAAGATAATCGTGTTTTCATCAACTGGTCCCGATCATGCCATAAAACAATTCATCTTTGCACCCTTGGTCAAGAGAATCCATAGCCATAATCATACCAAAATCTCATCCATCAATGCACTACGGGCCAATGAGGACTTTTTCCACATCATTTATAACATTACAGTCATGATTATACCGAATAATCACTGGTTATAATCATACCAAGTCCATCTATGCACTACAGGCCATAGATGACTTTCAACATAATATAAACATGATGATGATAATGACATAATAATTCAATAAAACAAGTTCAAGAATTAATTTATCCAGGAACCAATAACGTCCAAATTGTCAACATGATAATGCTTTGTAGAGTAAAATTCAAGAATGCTCAGAAAAATATTTCCATGAAAAGATACTGGATGAAGCGCAAATATCAAGGATATTCCACTAATTTCATGGAGTATAGAAGCCAAAATTTTAACCAAATGAGTATCATAGAATATATGAAACTGCAATAGATTTTCACCCGCCATGCGGTAATCCACGCAGACAGATCATTTCCACAATTTAATAAGAAATGAATACGAAGGGTCATTCACCATGCATGTGGTAATTCACATAGACAGGTTATTCCAACAGAATAATAAAGAATGGAATAACAGAGGAATTCACCATGCATGTGATGACCCACTGATGCATGTTATTCCAATGTAATAATAAATAATGAATCCGGTCATGCGTAAAACGCACGTAAAAGATATTCCAATGTAATAATAAATAATGGAACCGTGTCATGTGTAAATGCATGTATGTGATATTCCAATGTAATAATAAAGAATGAAATAACAATGTAAATCACCATGCATGTGATAGATCAGCAGAGACAAAGTTATTCCAAAGTAATAAATAATGGAACTGTGTCAGCGTAATACGCATTGCATGTGATATTCCAACATAATAATAAAGAATGGAATAATGAAAAATTTTACCATATATGCAGTATTGCGATGTAGACAAAAGTTATTCCAACATAATGATAAAGAATGGAATAATGTAAGAATTTCACCAAGTATAGGGTAGTCCACAGATATGATTATTCTAATGTAATAATAAAGAATGGAATAATGGAAGTTTTCTTTATGAATACGAAAGAAATAATACCCCTTACAAGTACAACAAATAATATCCCTTACCTTAGAAGAAACTGGATATAGGAGTAATGAAGTAGTAGAATACTTTTCTTCTTTCTCTCTATAGTTCTCTCTCTAGAGTTTCAGTGAATTCGTAAGAAATAATGAAGGAATGAGCTTCTATTTATAGGAGAATGGACTGAATAGTAACTAATTCATGAACGGTCCAGATTGATTTACCATGCAGTATTAATAAAATATTCTAATAAAATAAAATCTTTTAAATAAAATATAATATATTATATTTATAATCTAATAAAATGAATAACTTTATAAAAGTATTCTTTTATATAAAAAGATTTTACTATGAAAACACTATATGTGTAATTATGCAAACACTATGCATAATAGAATATTATATATTCTTTTATAGTCTAATAAAATAAATAACTTTAAAAAAGTATTCTATTTTATATAAAAAGATTTTACTATGCAAATAATCGCAAGCAGTGCACTATGTAAACACTATGCATAATAGAATATTATATATTCTATTTATAGTCTAATAAAATAAATAACTTTATAAAAGTATTCTGTTTTATATAAAAAGTTTTCTATGAATAACTTTGTCATCTCAATTATTGATTTAATAATATATAAAATATTGACAATAATTAAATCAAATAACGTGAGATACTATGTAGCAATTACTGTACCAATAATTGAATAAAACTGAGTGACTTCTCACGTAAGCATCAATAATCAATACTGTGTGCTACTATGCAATCACGCGTATTACTGTACTTTTACTACCGAGTAGTTAAATAGTTAACGGTAAAACTTTCGCCGTTATTTTCATAAAATATTTTTATCGTTTTCTCAATCCGACAATAATTCCGTTGTGGGGTCCACCAATGATTGTACCGTCGTATAGATATTCCCCGACAAAAAGAATATTCCCCGACCAATCGAATATTATACAACAACTTGCATACTTTTCAAAATTTATAAATATTACCCACAACTATAACATTATCTCAAATCCACACCATAATTTTGAAAAAAATATTTTGAGAAAAATAAATCTTTATTCGTAAAATTTGGGATTTTATAATCTCCCCTATTTATGAAATTTCGCCCTCGAAATTTACGTATGTACCTGGTATGCCGAACAGGTGAGGATACCTCGTTTGATTCTAACTCTTAAGGTATAACCTTTGAGCGTAAAATATATTTGAAGATTTTAACAGGTACATCTTCATACGTTAAATTATCCGCTATCTCGTCCGGTTCTAAATTAATAATGTGGTTCGGGTCGTCCACATATTTATGTAACATCGATACGTAAAAAAACGTTATGAACACGCGACATACTTGGAGGTAAAATGAGTCTATAGGCCACAGTTCCTACTTAATCGAGGATTTCAAATGGGCCAATTAAATTGAGGGTTGAGATTTCCTCTCTTCGTCGATTCTTGCTTCTAGAATAACGCCCTCTTGAACCTTCTTCTTCACATTCATCAGCTCTGAGTATGTAGCTTGAGCGGCTTTAACTTTATCGATTAAGGTCGATTCTGATCGTATATTTGTTATCTTCACGTGGGTTCGTACATTCGCACTTGTAACCACATATAATCTTCTACTCAACGCGTTAGCTACCATGTTCACTTTCCTACGATGGTATTGAATGGTACGATCATAATTTTCGCATGTTACGTTCGTTTTGGTTGAAGAAATATTTAAGGATTTTAGAAATGTGTTTTGTATTGGGGTCAATACAAAATTCGATTTCACGCTCTGGGGTAGGCCAAGAAGTCTTCAAGAATACGTCAGGAAATTTATTAACGATAGAAATATCATTCAAAACTGTGACCCTCATCCAAGACTTGGATAGTACGTCACAGTGATACCTATCAACTTGCCATCGTCATTCACGATGTCGCCTACAGAAAGTTTGGCTTCGGTGCATTCCACACAAGGAAGTCACCAACGAAAGGACTGGGGCTCTTTATTTATGGTTTGATATAACAATGATTAACTTTAGTGGTTTGGTTGCTTGAATTCACATAATAGGTTTGTTAGGAATATGAAAGCTAACAACCTTACGAAAAGCCTGATGAGTAGTTAACCAATCGATTCCTAAAATCACATCAAAGGCAAGTATTTTAAAAGAGAAAAAATCGACAGGTAACGTGAAAGTGTCGATTTGAATCAACAAGATTTATAAATAGTGGAGGTAACAAAGGCTTCTACTAACGAAGTTTCAACCAATAAGTCAAAGTCTAACTTCTTTGGGGTTAAATTTAAACGTTGAGCGCAAATAGGATAAATTAAAGAGTGGGTAGAACCGGTATCGAATAAAGTATAGACTTCGTAATAGTTTATGATTAACTTACCCGTAACAATCTCATTCGGGTTCCTCAATAAACGCTCTCACTTAAACTACCGGCTTTGACTTGTCTGGGACATCCTTTGGCGTCACTATCCTAGCTGAACTTGACCTCACTATACGACAAAATCGAGCTAGGTGATCTTCTCTTCCGTAATTGAAACACACTTTGGGTTGCTGCGTACAGTTTGGACGGATGTGTCCCTCCTGTCCGCATTTGAAACATACAACCGGTGTCGTTCTTCTTCCTTTGAAACAGGTGCCGGTGCTGCTGTCTTTCCATCATTATTGAACCTTCTCTTCTTGAAATTTTCACGTCCATTATCTTGGCCATGATTACCACTAAAGTGGTTACCATTCTTGGTATGAAAATTTCCCCCACGATGGTTATCATTGTTCCGATGGTCGTTGCCACCAGTATGATTATTATTGTGTTGCTGGTCATTACATTTTGGTTGTGCTGACTCATTATCGTGCTCCAATAACTGAGCCATATTCACAACATCTGAATACAAACAAAGTTTTATGAGAAATGAGGTATTGACGTATATCGGGTTTCAAACCTCTTAGAAACATTCGCGTCATTCGCTCCTCATTGTCGACCAAATGGGATGCAAACTGGGATAACTCCGCAAATTTAGCCTCGTATTGCAACACGGTCATATTGTTTTGCTCCAACTTGATAAACTCCACCTCCTTCATGTGACGACTACTTTCGGAAAGTACTTGTCGTTAAATGACTCTTGGAACTTCTCCCAAGACATCTTGAGTCGCCAGTTGAGTCGCTTTCTGATTCCCACCAAGAATCTGTCTCTTCACGCAACATAAAGGTGGCAAATGGAACCTTTTGCTCCTCGGAGCATCCCAAGACATCAAATATCTTGGTGATCTGTTTTAACCACGCCTCACTTTAAGTGGTTCGCTTTCCCAAAAACTCCGGTGGTCCCAGCTCCTTGAATCGCTTAGCGGTGATAAACCAGTGGGTTGCCATTGTTTCCACTGCATTTTTGAGCAGAGTCTCTCTCTCACCTGATGTTGCATGAATTGCATAAAGCCTCTGAACATCTCATCGTTCATCATCTGATCGGTGTTTTAATTTACCTGAGGATTATTATCTTCTTGTTGCACATTATCCTTGGTATTGATCGTTGGTGACTCAACGGTCTCATGTGCTTCATTGCTTATCTCGACATTTTCAGATGCCATTTTCTGCAACAAAACAAGAGTTAATTGACATATCACATATTATCCCTATACTCTGACCGACCAATTAAATACCAAATAAACTTAGGTAGGTCATACTAGCGAAGGAATTCCCCGTTTCTCCCCTCCTAGTTCTTATCTCATATCTCAGCCAGGGATCATATCCCTAAGCTTTGATGTAACGACCCCAAAATCGGGACAATTTCTCTCCCCGGTCTTGTGCGTTAATATTATCTTGTTCTAGCTTTAAAACATTATTTAATGTTAAAAATAGCTAAAAAATGCAGAATAAATTTTTTCTTTCTTTCTTTCCAGTCATTCCTTCCCTGAATCGCAACTTTTACAATTCTTCTTATACTAGAATCATATTTATTATATGATTTGTATAATCTGTGCAAATGTATTAAAAGCTTAAGTCTCGATAATTCATATCTTTTCTATCGATGATTCATTTGTTTTAGAATCATTTCTATTCTCATTTCAGAATAAACATTCTTTATCCATTCAACATTTCAAACTATACATAACTGCCAATTACATTTGACAAAACTATCAATCATAGATTTATACCATTTCTAATTCAAGAAAATGTATTCATTTTGCGCATCGTTCAATCTTCATCATCCGTATAGCAAATAATATTGTCTAACATCATTAACCTGCAAAAAGTTTGTGTTTGCAAGATTGAGCCTCGATGTACCAAACAAATTTAATAAATCTATCATGTTTCACATAGCACACAATTCTATATGCACTATATTTCCTTTACTATGCATATCCGCATACAACATATATTCTTTACTATGCATATCCTACATTCGTCAATAATTTCTTACAAAACATACATTCATGCATTATACATTTCTAATTTATTGAGTTACATCATATAACATGTGCTATCACATATCACATATAAATTGAGTTCTATAACCCAATTAACTTAGTCATATTTTGACTTTAACAATTCATAAAGCATGATATGTAACTCACCACATAATCACATTTAATCCACAAACATAATACAACTGAAAAACTTGCCTTGGTTGGATATTACCACAAAAGTTAACCTAGAATTTCTCCACAATTCCTACAGAATTATATTTACATGTACACACATATTAGATAATTGAATATGTTACAAAAACATGCATGTATATTCATCAATAACAGTTATTAGTTTTAGACAAACTACTATTATTTATTCTTACTCAAAACGAATATTAGTTTATTTAGAAACTTAATTCGTTTTAACATTTTTACACCAAATAAAGGTCCCTCATATTTTAGTATGTAAATATTTTACACTTTGAAGCATCAATCGTTTATATTCCACTTTAGGAATATCTTATGCCTTTACTCATTAATTCGGGACTTAAATAGCTAATAAATAGCTTTATAGTAAAATTCAATTACTATATTATTCCTTTAATGTAAATAATTTTTATATTATTATTTTGCCCACTCATGAGTCAACTCGGACCATTGTCTCATTTATAAACATTCTATCCCGCTAACACACTTACTGCATTTTTCGTTTCGCAAATATTCACATTTTCACTATATATATTTATATATTAAGTATATATAAATCTTAGCTCTAAATTCCATTTTGATCCCCGCAAATCTTCATTGCATCACTTTTATGATTATTACAACTTTTTAATGGTTCTATACTTTTTTTTTCGTTATAAAATCATTTTTCATGTCAATTTCGGCTTACATTTGCTTAAATATGCAAATTCATATTTATATAATATTTTATTGCATTATTTATGTCCCAGAAAGAAAATTTCATGACATAACATATCACATCTGATCAAATATCTTCTCTTGAACTTTTATTAGATATAATATTGTCTTAAATTTAGCCCAAACACACTTTGGAACGACGAATGTCAAAACAAATTTCATCGTGACTACATTCTAAGGTACGCCCAAATTGTAGTTCCGACATGCCTGTTACTTTATTTTTATTTTCAACTCATAAGTCATATAACAAATGGATTTTTTGTATGTTAAAGACCTCATGGCATAGTATTATAGAAAAATTTCACACAAAGAAAACGGATCACGGAAACTAATCAAAACAGATCTCAAAATTCATGTCGTATAACAAAGATCTGAAGACCAAAGAAAGAAGAAGCGGCTGATGAACGCTATGAAGGCCGCTAAGTTCTATTGCCAATTTGCTGGCATACTCTGCTTAAAGACTTAACGACTTAGCCACTTTGCAATCTTCTTACGCTTTGCTCGCTTATCGGATCATTTTCAAACTTTAATATGCTTTTCAGATCATATGAGACTATTTTTGAAAATATTAAACACCCATTCCGGTTCGATAGGGCAGACCCAAACATTTCGCCAAAAGTGGACGCTCATAAAAATTTTAATTTCATTTCAGCTTTACCCTCTCTCGCTAAAACAATCATAACTTTTCGCTTCAAAACATTTTGATCGATTCTTGAGCCCACATGAAGATAACTTCTGGGGCTACAACTTTCATTCTTTGACCATTTCCAAATTCAAAACACGTAATTCCGAATTTCGTGCAAAGGGACCGCATTCCGAATTTTTGTCTGATTTGACGAACTACTTTGAAATGTCATAACTCCTTGTTCAAGTCGGAATTAGTCCGTCTCCGAGTCTATGGAAAGCTTATTTAGTGTACTATAATATCCCAAAGCCCAAAAGTTTTTGAAAACTCTAGCTATCCACGAATTTATGTTTTAGGGTCAGCAGTTCACACAATCTTTCGAACTTTTTGTTTTGTCTCAAAATTGCTTCCTCTCTTGATTTGCTTCACTCATATCATTTAATTAGTTATATATAACATGTATGAATCAAAATCAAGTCTTAGCTTCGCCTAACTATGGGTTTTTAGGCAAAAATTACTCTTCTAGTAATTTAATCGAACATAATGGTTGCGTCAAAATTGTGGGTTGATTTCATAGCCATTGAGTTCGGTATTTGCCCATATTTTTCCTCCTTATAACTCCACACCACATACTAGCTCCATATCTCTAACTTCATCACTCTTAGGATGTTTCACAACTCAGAACTCAAAATAACATCTAACAAGATATGATGAGTTTAAGAACTAAAATGGAAGGTTAGAGTTTTCAGAGCTTACTTCTTGGATTTCCTTCCTCTAAGATGTTAGATGATGTGCTAGGACCTGCTAGAATCTGATTTCCTTTCTCCTTGAACACTCCCGTAGCTTAAATCAAGTAAAATCAGTCCACCCATTTCTTTCTCTCTCTAGAAAATATGAATGTTTTGGGTGGAGAGGATGAAGTAGGATGAGTATGGAGGTTTGTAGGAGTTTGTTTTGTTGTTTGCTTACTTCAATCTTGCTCTGCCATATGAATCTCTCTTCTCTTGCTCCCTCTTCACTCTCTCTGTTTTTGTTTTGCAATATGGGAAGGAAGAAGTTTGTCGAGGAGAATGAAAATGAACGGATGGGAGTGAGTAAATGAAGTGGGGGTAATAACTTACCAACTCCCTAAAAATCTGGCACAAAAAAAAGGAAGAGTTGGTAAATTGAGGATTTCTATATACCAACTACGGAGACTTTAATGTTCCATAATTGTCTGAAATATCTTTCGCCTCTTTCACCCTTCTACATTCTTATTGGTTCAAATTTTTGCTAACTTGATTTCCATCAATTTTGCTTTTATAAAAACTACTTTCAATTTCTTATAAGTTGGTCACCCAACTTAAGTCTTCTCTAGTCTCCCCTCTCGTCTTTAAAAGCTTGCAAATCACCCCCTGGCATATTCTTAGCATATTCTCGGAATATTCTTTATTCCTTAGCATATTCATTAAGATAATTTTTTAAGTTTCAAATATTAGGTTTTCAACCCTAAGGTTTTCGTAACTCGCACAATTCTCCCTCTCTTATCTTTAGCTGGCTTTTATTAAGTTATTTAATTACTCAATCTTAGTAACTTAATTTAATTAAATAAGTTGCTACATAAATCTCCTTAATTTATTTTACCCTCTTGAAATCATATAATTTACATAACCCATCTTTGATATATAAATTATATAAAATATAACATAACATACTCAAATTACATATTTATTTTATAATTGTAAAATAAATATACTACACATAATTTCTTATGTAAATACAATTATTTACATACCCAAGATATTATAATATAATATCTTATTCTCATTATCATAAATTCAATTAAGAATTTATTTATTTATTTTTTACAGATATTACGATAAATATAATATCTTTTCTTTATTAAATTAATTTTATATAAGAATTTATTTTAATACTCTTGGGTAAAGTATATACAAATATTATATGCTTAACCCGTCTCTTTTTGCCACATTACGCAAATTGTTCCCATAATTTTATTTCCATGCGTAATATATATTTATTAACTCCCCATTACCTAATTTAAATAACTTATTTAAATTATACAATCTATATTGTATAATTAAATTCAATTTCCTCCTTTCCATAAATTATTTTTTAGCCGATTTATTTATATATTAAATATTTAATTTAATATATTTAAATTTATTCAAATATGAATTTAATTTACTAACTAGTTGATACCAATATACATATTTTATATATTGGATCTCATCTCATTTTCTTTAATAAAATTACCCCTACAACTTATTTACATATAATAAATATATAATACCAATATATTTATTAAGCACAAACATCACATATTGCATAGTTCATACCTACTTATGCAATATAATATCATACAACATATTATCTAATAAGAATTTTATTTATTTAATTCTTATTTTAATATTACCAAAAATTTGGGTTATCACATTCTTTCCCCCTTATAAGGATTCCGTCCCCGGAATTACAATACCGAATCATTCTTAATCGGTTTAGATCTTATCCTTTCTCGTAACCTTATGGTTAAATCATTTCAGCATTCCATTTCCTTATATTTTTCTTAAAGATTTTAAATAAATCCTTTATTTCCACTCAAGGCTTTAAACTTTAGCCCTTAATATAATCATTCAAGATCTTCTAAATTTTTGGGTTGTCACATTCATCCCTTCTTCTAAGAATTTCGTCCTCGAAATTATAGCACAATCATATCATAACTAGGTTGTCATACTAACCTTTACCTTCTCACCTTCCTCTAAGAAGCTCATAAATTCTTGTCATTCAACTTCCGGAGTATTGAAATATCTTTAAAGAGTCTTCAACAATTGTTCAATAATTGTGAAGCGGTATGAATAACTAGGAATTAAAAACATTCCTTGAAAAACTTTTCATAATTTGCTGAGGGGTCTTAAAGACCATGAACTCTTTACTTGGTTTAATGGGCTTTCCATTAAAAACTTACCCATAGAAGTTTAACAATCACTAAGACTGTAAACATTCTCTACTAGGCCTGTTTACAATCACGAAGACAGTAAACTACCTATATTTGTACTTTAGGTGATCAAATTTATCGTACCCTTTACGTCAGTGCACAACGATCAATCTTATTTAGCGACTATTGCGCGCTACTAGATTGGATTATTTTATCCAATGGGGTTGTTCACCTCAGACTTAGCATAAGATTCCGCACCAAAACAATTTGGTTCGGGATAAATTCTCAAAGAAATAGTTGAATTTTCATAAACATTTTCCTAGCTGAATCAAATAGCATAGACGCATATCAATAATTTGAACATTAATCGAAACATTTGTCTAACCACTATAATTGGCATTGACATTTCTTTAACTGGTTTAAAATTCGAAAATCATTTTATGACGCTATGATACTGCTTCGTATTATACGGTTCCGTTTGAGGATTCCGTCATTTGGTGATTTTATCATACTACATCATACCATAGTGAAATTTGACGATCCTTAGATCACATCCAACACTAAGTAATACTGCATTGATGACTCCATCGTTTTTATCATCTCTGCATCAGGTTCCATGATGCATTGATGATATATAAAATACATTTTGATATATTTCAAATTATTTTTGTCTAGCCGAAACAATTAGCATAGACTCTTCTTTAAATGGTTCAAAACCATTGAAAATCAATTTTAGTGTTATCATATATCGTAATGAGATAACGAGATGTTAGTGGTTCACAAATCCACATACACACCTTTATTCTTAGAGTATATTCATTGATAACAAAATTCATTTTTAAAAGCACCATTGTGCGAATTTTAGCTTGATGTAAAAATTTTTGAAGTCTAGCATAACTAGAAGATTTGGAATATCTATGCTTCCACCATCAACTTCAATTTCTCTAATGATCCTTTGCTTAATAAGTTTATATATTCCTATCATCCTCAATACTCCATTCACACTTAGTTGTACCCCAGTTCATCAAACTTACCACACTTTGGAAATCCAGGAACTTGCCATAATCATATGAGTTTAGAAACTTATCCTAGTCAGACCATAGGCGTCCATTCGCTGAGGGGTTCAAAACATACCATATGATTATGAGTCACGAACTTACCATATGCATAAGTTTTAAGAACCGTACATAATCTTAATATCATCTAACCTAATCTTATATTCTCTACCTATCCGTTATACACATGAGAAAAGAATCACCTTCTCAACAGGTATATAGCAAATAACGCGACACAAACATTTCAATGATTGTCACTATTAGAAACTAAGTGGTTGTTACACCAAGGACAATTCCCCGCCCATACAAAGAATCATACAACTTAGCTGCTGACATGAGTTCTCAATTGAAATTCCCACACAATTCTAGCTTTCCCTTACTCAATACGAATTTTATTTAATCTGTATCTCATCATATATAACTCTTTCTGAGTTTGCATAGTACCATTTAATAGTACATTCTCTTTATAGCATCAGGCTATATCATTCCAATCAGTTCACAGATTTTCTGTTATTCAATTTGATCACGTCGTGATCTTATCTTATAATCGTGTTATATTACGATTCTCATCTATCTTGTGATCATTTTGTTTTACGATCTCCTTTCCCTTTATACTTTTAGTCTCATAGACTCTATCTATACATTAATACTTTTTGTTTTAAACATCAGAGTTAGGTAACTCTAGATCTTTATAACTTTTCAAGATTCTTCTTTGAATCTCATTTATCTTCTTCTTTACTTAATAATTAATTTCCAAAAATTCATCTCTTATCACTTAAACTCTATTCGAGTTTATTGCTTATCATCCTTATCCTCATCTATAAGGTTATAGTCTAAGGTACTTCTACCTAAGGTTTATAACCTCTGACTTTGATACTAACTATAATCTAATTCTAAAAAATCGGGACAATTTCTTTCCCTAGGTCTTATGCGTTAATATTATCTTGTTCTAGCTTTAAAATATTATTTAATGTTAAAATAGCTAAAAAAATGCGGAATAAATTTTTTTTTTCTTTCTTTCCAGTCATTCCTTCCCTGAATCGCAACCTTTACAATTCTTCTTATACTAGAATCATATTTATTATATGATTTGTATAATCTGTCTGTAAATGTATTAAAAGCTTAACTCTCAATAATTCATATCTTTTCCATCGATGATTCATTTGTTTTAGAATCATTTCTATTCTCATTTCGAATAAACATTCTTTATCCATTCAACATTTCAAACTATACATAAGCGCCAATTACATTTGACAAAACTATCAATCATAGATTTATACCATTTCTAATTCAAGAAAATGTATTCATTTTTTGCATCATTCAATCTTCATCATCCGTATAGCAAATAATATTGTCTAACATCATTAACTTTGCAAAAAGTTTGTGTTTTGCAAGATTGAGCTCGACTGACAACCAAACAAATTTAACGATCTATCATGTTTCACATAGCACACAATTCCATATGCACTATATTTCCTTTACTATGAATATCCGCATACAACATATATTCTTTACTATGCATATCCTACATGCGTCAATAATTTCTTACAAATCATACATTCATGCATTATACATTTCTAATTTATTGAGTTACATCATACAACATGTGCTATCACATATCACATATAAATTGAGTTTCATAACCCAATTAACTTAGTCATATTTTGACTTTAACAATTCATAAAGCATGATATGTAACTCACCACATAATCACATTTAATCCACAAACATAATAGAACTGAAAAACTTGCATTGGTTGGAGATTACCACAAAAGTTAACCTAGAATTTCTCCACAATTCCTACAGAATTATATTTACATGTACACACATATTAGATAATTGAATATGTTACAAAAACATGCATGTATATTCATCAATAACAGTTATTAGTTTTAGACAAACTACTATTATTATTCTTACTCAAAAAGAATATTAGTTTATTTAGAAACTTAATTCGTTTTAACATTTTTACACCAAATAAAGGTCCCTCATATTTTAGTATGTAAATATTTTACACTTTGAAGCATCAATCGTTTATATTCCACTTTAGGAATATCTTATGCCTTTACTCATTAATTCGGGACTTAAATGACTAATAAATAGCTTTATAGTAAAATTCAATTTACTATATTATTCCTTTAATATAAATAATTTTTATATTATTATTTTGCCCACTCATGAGTCAACTCGGACCATTGTCTCATATATAAACATTCTATCCCGCTAACACACTTTATCGCATTTTTTCGTTTTGCAAATATTCACATTTTCACTATATATATTTATATATTAAGTATATATAAATCTTAGCTCTAAATTCCATTTTGATCCCCATAAATCTTCATTGCATCACTTTTATGATTATTACAACTTTTAATGGTTCATACTTTTGTTTTCGTTATAAAATCATTTTCATGTCAATTAAATTACATTTGCTTAAATATGCAAATTCATATTTATATAATATTTTTATTGCATTATTTATGTCCGAAAGAAAATTTCATGACATAACATATCACATACAGTCAAATATCTTCTCTTGAACTTTTATTAGATATAATATTGTCTTAAATTTAGCCCAAACACACTTTGGAACGACGAATGTCAAAACAGCCCATCATGACTACATTCGGCGTCGCCCAAATTGTAGTTCTGACATGCCTGTTCGCCTATTTTTTATTTTCAACTCATAAGTCATATAACAACGGATTTTTTTGTATGTTAAAGACCTCATGGCATAGTATTATAGAAAAATTTCACACAGCAAAAACGGATCACGGAAACTAATCAAAACAGATCTCAAAATTCATGTCGTAATAAAGATCAACAACTGCGGGCCAAGATGAAGCATCGGTGACGTCTATTGGCCGCTAAGCGTTCTTTGCCAAATTGCTGGCATACTGCTGCTGCAAAGACTTAACGACTTAGCCACTTTGCAATCTTCTTACGCTTTGCTCGCTTATCGGATCATTTTCAAACTTTAATATGCTTTTCGTATCATATGAGACTATTTTTGAAAAATATTAAACACCCATTCCGGGTTCGATAGGCAGCCCAAACATTTCGCCAAAAGTGGACGTTCATAAAAATTTTTAATTTCATTTCAGCTTTACCCTCTCTCGCTAAAACAATCATAACTTTTTCGTTTCAAAACATTTTTGATCGATTCTTGAGCCCACGCGAAGATAACTTCTGGGGCTACAACTTTCATTCTTTGACCATTTCCAAATTCAAAACACAGAATTCCAGAATTTCGTGCAAAGGGGACTGCTCCGAATTTTTGTACAGATTTGACGCAACTACTTTGAAATGTCATAACTCCTTGCTCCGAAGTCGGAATTAGTCCGTTCCAGAGTCTATGGAAAGCTTATTTAGTGTACTATAATATCCCAAAAGCCCAAAAGTTTTTGAAAACTCTAGCTATCCACGAATTTATGTTTTAGGGTCAGCAGTTCACACAATCTTTCGAACTTTTTGTTTTGTCTCAAAATTGCTTCCTCTCTTGATTTGCTTCACTCATATCATTTAATTAGTTATATATAACATGTATGAATCAAAATCAAGTCTTAGCTTCGCCTAACTATGGGTTTTTAGGCAAAAATTACTCTTCTAGTAATTTAATCGAACATAATGGGTGAGTCAAAATTGTGGGTTGATTTCATAGCCATTGAGTTCGGTATTTGCCCATATTTTTCCTCCTTATAACTCCACACCACATACTAGCTCCATATCTCTAACTTCATCACTCTTAGGATGTTTCACAACTCGTAAACTCAAAATAACATCTAACAAGATATGATGAGTTTAAGAACTAAAATGGAAGGTTAGAGTTTTCAGAGCTTACTTCTTGGATTTCCTTCCTCTAAGATGTTAGATGATGTGCTAGGACCTGCTAGAATCTGATTTCCTTTCTCCTTGAACACTCCCGTAGCTTAAATCAAGTAAAATCAGTCCACCCATTTCTTTCTCTCTCTAGAAAATATGAATGTTTTGGGTGGAGAGGATGAAGTAGGATGAGTATGGAGGTTTGTAGGAGTTTGTTTTGTTGTTTGCTTACTTCAATCTTGCTCAAGCCATATGAATCTCTCTTCTCTTGCTCCCTCTTCACTCTCTCTGTTTTTGTTTTGCAATATGGGAAGGAAGAAGTTTGTCGAGGAGAATGAAAATGAACGGATGGGAGTGAGTAAATGAAGTGTGGGTAATAACTTACCAACTCCCTAAAAATCTGGCACAAAAAAAAGGAAGAGTTGGTAAATTGAGGATTTCTATATACCAACTACGGAGACTTTAATGTTCCATAATTGTCTGAAATATCTTTCGCCTCTTTCACCCTTCTACATTCTTATTGGTTCAAATTTTTGCTAACTTAATTTCCATCAATTTTGCTTTTATAAAAACTACTTTCAATTTCTTATAAGTTGGTCACCCAACTTAAGTCTTCTCTAGTCTCCCTCTCGCCTTTTAAAAGCTTGCAAATCACCCCCTCAGCATATTCTTAAAGATATTCTGGAATATTCTTTATTCCTTAAGATATTCTTTAAGATAATTTTTAAGTTTCAAATATTAGGTTTTCAACCCCAAGGTTTTAAATGCTTCGCACAATTCTCCTCTCTTATCTTTAGGTGGCTTTTATTAAGTTATTTAATTACTCAATCTTAGTAACTTAATTTAATTAAATAAGTTGCTACATAAATCTCCTTAATTTATTTTACCCTCTTGAAATCATATAATTTACATAACCCATCTTTGATATATAAATTATATAAAATATAACATAACATACTCAAATTACATATTTATTTTATAATTGTAAAATAAATATACTACATATAATTTCTTATGTAAATACAATTATTTACATACCCAGGATATTATAATATAATATCCTTTACCTCATTATCATAAATTCAATTAAGAATTTATTTTTATTTTTTTATGAGATATTACGATAAATATAATATCTTTTCTTTATTAAATTAATTTTATATAAGAATTTATTCTAATACTTGTGGGTAAAGTATATACAAATATTATATGCTTAACCCGTCTCTTTTTGCCTCATTACGCAAATTATTCCCATAATTTTATTTCGATGCGTAATATATATTTATTAACTCCCCATTACCTAATTTAAATTATACAATCTATATTGTATAATTAAATTCAATTTCCTCCTTCTTTCCATATATTATTTTTAACCGATTTATTTATATATTAAATATTTAATTTAATATATTTAAATTTATTCAAATATGAATTTAATTTACTAACTAGTTGATACCAATATACATATTTTATATATTGGATCTCATCTCATTTTCTTTAATAAATTACCCCTACAACTTATTTACATATAATAAATATATAATACCAATATATTTATTAAGCATTAAACATCACATATTGTATAGTTCATACCTACTTATGCAATATAATATCATACAAACATATTATCTAATAAGAATTTTATTTATTTAATTCTTATTTTAATATTACCAAAATTTTGGGTTATCACATTTGATACCAACTGTGATGCCCCCAAAACAGGTATACATCACCCATCTTGAGTCGCCAGATACATGGTACAAAATTCAAATACAACTTAATTATACAACAGTCATGTAAAATACGACAAAACATAAACTAAGAGTTTTAATAAGAATATTGTCATCTAGACAATATCCACACTCAATGGTGTCCTCATTACATTTATTGTCACACTATTTAACAGGATAGTGAGGACTACTAATGCTATCATCTGGACCGTCACTCCGTTCCCTGACTAGTCCCAACTACGTTCTCATTTCCTGAAGAAAACAGTGAAAGAAAGGGTGAGCTCAACTAGCCCAATAAGAAATATTATGACTAAGATAATGCAGAATAAATTATCGTTAGCCTACAACAGTGTTAAACTGATACAATATAACAAACATCAAGTTTAACTGCAGTAGAACAAGTAATCCATTAGAAGAGTAAAGTAGAGAATAAAATCTACTATCTTCTATGATTTAAAAGGTTTTTCATCATTTTTATCGCTGAGACTCAGCTTAATAAATAATCTGCATCATCAAATCATCTATGCACTATAGGCCAATGATATTCTTTAGTATCACCACCACGAATTATCCATATACTACGGGCCAAAGATAATCGTGTTTTCATCAACGATCCTAATCATGCCATAAAAAAATTCATCTTTGTACCCTTGGCCGAAGAGAATCCATAGCCATAATCATACCAAAAACTGTCCATCAATGCACTACGGGCCAATGAGGACTTTTTTCACATCATTTGTAACATTACGGTCATGATTATTCAGAATAATCTCGGTCATAATCATACCAATTCCATCTATGCACTTTCTGATGCCGAGATGACTTTCAACATAATATAAACATGAGGATGATGACATAATTCAATAAAACAAGTTCAAGAATTAATTTATCCAGGAACCAATAACGTCCAAAATTGTCAACAAGATACTGCTTTGTAGAGTAAAATTCAAGAATGCTCAAAAAATTATTTCCATGAAAAGATACTGGATGAAGCGTAAATATCAAGGATATTCCACTAATTTTATGGAGTATAGTAGCCAAAATTTTAACCAAATGAGTATTATAGAATATATAAACGCAATGGATTTTCACGCGCCATGCAGTAATCCCGTGAGATGATCATTTCCACAATTTAATAAGAAATGAATACGAAGGGTCATTCACCATGCATGTGGTAATCCACATAGAGGCAAGTTATTCCAACATAATAAAAAAGAATGGAATAACGAGAAGAATTCACCATGCATCGCGATAGACCGCAGAAAGACAAAGTTATTCTAACGGAATAATAAATAATGGAACAGTCATGCGTAAAGCGCCTTACGCATGGGGATATTCCAATAGAATAATAAATAATGGAACCGAGGTCATGCGTAAACACACGAGATAGGATATTCCAATGAGAAAAATAAAGAATGGAATAACAATGAAATCACCATGCATGTGATAGGCCGCTTACAGATGAGTTATTCCAGCAGAATAAATAATGGAACTGGTCGGTAATGCGCATGCAGACGGGATATTCTAATGTAATCATAAAGAATGGAATAATGGAAGAATTTCATCATGTATGCGGTACTTGGCGTAGATTAAAAGTTATTCTAACATAATGATAAAGAATGGAATAATGGAAGAATTTCACCAAGTATAGGGTAGTAAGCGTGATACAAAGTTATGCCAATGAATAATAAAGAATGGAATAATGTAAGTTCTCTTCATGAATACGAAGAAATAATACCCCTTACGAGTACAACAAATAATATCCCTTACCTTAGAAGAAAGCGGATATAGCGGTGCAAAGAAGCGAATACTTTTCTTTTCTTTCTCTCTATAGTTCTCACTTTAGAGTTTTGGTGAATTCATAAGAAATAATGAAGGAATGAGCTTCTATTTATATGAGAATGGACTGAATAAAAACTAATTCATGAACGGTCCAAATTGATTTACTTTTAAACGGATGGTCCATATTAATTTACTATGTAGTATTAATAAAATATTCTAATAAAACAAAATCTTTTAAATAAAATATAATATATTCTATTTATAATCTAATAAAATGAATAACTTTATAAAAGTATTACATTTTATATAAAAGATTTTCTTATGCAAATACTATCTGAGACACTTATGCAAATATTTATGCATAATAGAATATTATATATTCTATTTATAGTCTAATAAAACAAATAACTTTATAAAAGTATCCTGCTTTTATATAAAAGATTTTACTATGCAAACACTATGCAAGAGCTTATGCATAATAGAATATTATATATTCTATTTATAGTCTAATAAAACAAATAACTTTATAAAAGTATTCTGTTTTATATAAAAGGTTTTCTGTTTTATTATATTTATAATAATAATAAAACAAAACTTATCACCTTTATTATAATTCACAATATTAATCGACCAGGTCGTTCCCAGGAAAGATGGGGCTTTCCAATAAGAATTTCTCCCTATTGGGGCGCAATTAGGTGACCAAACCTCTCCTTGACAGAACTTCTAGACATCGTTAATATTGTAAATAATAATATTAATAACTTTGTCATCTAAATTATTGATTTATTAATATATAAAATATTGACAATAATTAAATTAAATAATGTGAGAAACTATGCAGCAATTACTGTAGCAATAATTGAACTAAACTGAGTGACTTCTCACGCAAGCATCAATAATCAATACCGTGTACTACTATGCAACCACACGTATTACTGTACTTTTACAACCGGGTAGTTCAATAGTTAATGGTAAAACTTCCGCCGTTATTTTCATAAAATATTTTTATCGTTTTCTCAATCCGACAATAATTCCGTTGTGGGGTCCACCAATGATTGTACTGTCGTACGGATATTCCCCGACAAAAAGATTACTCCCCGACCAATTGAATATTATACAACAACTTGCATACTTTTCAAAATTTATAAATATTACCCACAACTATAACATTATCTCAAATCCACACCATAATTTTGAAAAAAAAATATTTTAAGAAAATTAAATATTTATTCGTAAAATTTGGTATTTTACACAAATGATGTGGCAAAAGTCCTCATTGGCCCGTATTGCATTGATGGACAGTTGTTGGTATGATTATAACCAGAGATTATTCGGTATAATCATGACCATTGTTGAAAGCACGAATATCCTTGGCCCGTAGTGCATGGATAATTCGTGGTCATAATACTAATGAATATCCTTGGTCGTAGTGCAGGGATGATTCGATGATGTGAATTATTTATTAAGTTGAGTCTCAGCGATAAAATATTGATTATACACTTTTAATTAAGTAAAGATAGTAGATATCATGCTCTACTTGACTCTTCTAAAAATACAATTTGTATGTCTTTGGCACCGTAGTACAAAGATGAATTGTTAATGAATATCTTTGGTCGTAGTGCAAAGATGAATTTATTAGTATGATTATGAGCAAGAATTGTGATTTGGTATAACCATGATTTTTGATGTTTTGGTAAAAATAGGTGATGAAAATTATCTTCCGTCCACAGGTGCGAAGCGGAATTTAGAATCACAATTATGATTACGAGTTATTCACATGATTGTGGGATGTGGGAATTGTTGATTGATGTTACGGGGAATAAAACATTATTGGTGGACTTTTAACATGGAGAAGATAATAGACACGATGGTCTATTTGACTCTTTAATGGATTGCTTTCGTTCATTTGCAACTATAGTTGAAAAGTTTTATCATCTACCATATGTTCTAAATCTCGATTTATTATTGACAAAAGCTATTGATAATTTAATTATCTTTAGTTATGATATTCTTTA
This sequence comes from Panax ginseng, assembly GCA_020205605.1. NCBI lineage: Eukaryota > Viridiplantae > Streptophyta > Magnoliopsida > Apiales > Araliaceae > Panax > Panax ginseng. Next base: position 15,107,960 of record CM035135.1, on the reverse strand, counting down.
CTGGGTTAGTTGTGCTCACCCTTTTGCTTCACAATTCCTTTCGTGTAATACGAGTGTAGTGGGTTTGAGGCGGGGATAACAGGGGAATAGAACGGTGGTCTATAGCTGTTGAGGTTCTCCCTAAATAGTATGGAAATAATTTTATTGAGAATTTCAGATAAGTGTGTCGTATTTTATACGTCATTTTAACCGTTAATTTTGGTAAACCAAATAGGGTGAGGTGAACCCAACTTTGGAAGGGCATTTTTGCCACTATCATACAAGATGTCTAATGACAGATGACTTCGTGTTATCATAAGACAGGGTTGTGCACATCCACTTGCTGAGTATATCTACGAGCACTACCTATATAATCTTGGAGTTTGTCAGAAATATAATTCTCAATTGGAGAAAACGGAGATAATTATATGTCAAGAGAAGACTCACCATTGGAAAAAAGATGATAGCAATCTTCTTATTTTTCTTTAGGGACTATTGGGTCAACCAAGGATAATTCTATGAACATATGATATCTATCATAACCTAAACGCATGGCCTCCCATGTACGAAGGTTTTCTTGAGCATTGTCCAAGGATTTTAATTTCTAAAACAGTTATTGACTGTACTTTTATGTAAAGTACCATTGTAAGGTTGTGGTCGAGGCATCATGAGAGTTACATACATTTGTATTAAAACTCATAGTTTAACTGTGGTCGTACTCTGCACGACAGTTCAACAGTTGTATAAATGAAGTTTATATTTGATTTCTGTAGTGTGATATCTGGCGACTCAGAATGGGTCGTGTGGACCTATTTTGGGGGCGTCACATTTTGGAAGAATCCCACTTGCCGAAATTAGTGGATGTTGAAAAATTCCAACATCTGGTTGATCACATTTTAAACAATAATGTGATGTCTTTCACTGATGATGACATTCCTTCTGAAGGGACTGGTCATTGCAAGCCATTGCACATAGAGGTTTTATCCTCCGGATACATAGTAGGCGGAGTTCTGATAGACGGTGGATCATCCTTGAATATCTACCCTTATGTCACCATGGAAAAGATGAATGTCAATCCCAAGAGGATCATAAGCAGCCATACGGTTATCAAAGCTTTTGATGGATCCCGGAGGAACGCTGTCGGAGAGATTAAATTGCCAGTGGAAATTGGTCCACATACATTTAGCGTATCCTTTCATGTGCTCAAAATAGCCACAGGATATAACCTGCTCTTGGGAAGACCGTGATTTCATATGGTCGGAGCCGTCCCTTCCACCCTTCACCAGCAACTTAAATACATTATCAACAATAGTCTAGTCACTGTCAATGTTGAGCCAGAATGTCCTAAATAAGGTGACGCACCACTCATCAGGTTCAATTCAAAAGTTGAGTCGGTCAGTTTCCATGCCCTGGAGGTGAGCAACACTCATTACCATCCTATTGGAGTGCCATCTCTCATACCCAAAATTTTTGCCGAAGTAATGTCGGCCACTCAAGAGATGATATCATTGGGTTATCAACCTGGACAAGGGTTGGGTAAAGATCATCAGGGCATTAAGCACCCAATTCAAGTTCCCAGTCAAACCGAGACAGCCGGACTAGGCTATTCTGCTAATTCTAGTCACAGGAATCCTCATAAGCACAAACAGATTCCTTCAGCTTCAGCCATATGGCGATTATTTCAACCTGCAGATCCTGAATATGTATGGTCTCGGGTAAAGATGCCTACCCATGTAATGGCTATGTTATTTCCTAAATGGATACCGATCAAAGGAAAAGAGGTCCTGATTCCAGATCCCGAAGTGGAAGAAAGGGAACGGAGACGTAAACAATACATCACCAGGGGAATGGCAAACATGCGCACCATTCTCCATGATGAGCACACAAACAGAAACATCCCAGACAATGATTGTCCAAACATTATGGTCATCATTCGGGAGAAGGAGGATGATGACAGCCCCTTCATCACTGCTGTCTAATAGGACTTCACCCCTTGGCAATTGGAGCAGCATTCCATGCATTTTTCGACAAGGGTAAAAAGGCGTAAACTCCCTACGCTCAGTAGATAGCTATAATCGCTTACTTTTTTTGTATGATTAGCAGTTGTTTTGTCAGTACATGCTAACATTTTGTATGATTAAACAGTTTCATATATTAAGTGAAATCATATTTTATTTCAGGTCTCTGAATTTAGATGTGCCTATACTTGCTGATGAGGTGCCTTTTCTCCACAAGGACTATAACTTTAATGAAAAGTTGGACTCAGACTTAATGGAAATACAAGAGGACACTGAGATACCTCAGGAGATCAAACAATGGGTCGAAGACAAACCCAAGCCAAATCTTGATCAAACCACCTCATTCAATCTTGGAACCTTAGAGAAACCCAAACTAATCCAGGTTGGTACAGACCTCACTCCAAACCAGAGGAATGATATGGTTATGCTATTAACTCAATTCCAGGATGTGTTTGCATGGTCTCACAAAGACATGGTCGGTTTCTCCATGAAAATTGTTATTCATCGCCTTCCCATTAAAGAGGGATTCAAGCCAGTCAGGCAGAAACTCAGGTGATTAAAACCTGAGTGAAGTTTAAAGGTTAAAGAAGAAATTGTGAAACAATTTCAAGCTGGAAACATCATGGTGTCAACATACCCTGAATTGCTATCCAACATAGTCCACGTACCTAAACCAGGAGGAAAGGTGCAAATTTGCATGGATTACCGGGATCTGAATAAAGCTTTCCTTAAAGATAGATTTCCCGTACCATTTATCCACATTCTCATTGACAATATTGCTCAATACAACATGTACTCCTTTGCGGATTGTTTTGCGGGGTATCATCAAATCATAGTTGCTGAAGAGGATCGTGATAAAACTACATTCGTCACGCCTTGGGGAAATTTTTGCTATAGAAGGTTGTCATTCGGCCTCATCAATGTCGGAGCTACCTACCAGTGAGCCATGATGGCTCTTTTCCACGATTTAGTGCACAAAGAGATAGAGATCTACGTGGATGACATCATTGTCAAATCCCGAAGGGAGGAAGACCACTTAGACCATCTCAAAAAGCTCTTCAACAAGTTACGTAAGTACAACTTGAAGTTGAATCCAACTAAGTGGGCCTTTGGCGTTAAATTAGGCAAGTTGCTAAGATTCCTAGTCAGCCACAAAGGGATTGAGCTGGATCCCACCAAAATTCAGGTCATTGCGAAAATGCCCATTCCTCAGACAGAGAAGGAAATACGGGGATTTTTGGGAAGAATCAACTTCATCGGCCGATTAATCTCCCAACTCACAGCAACCTGTGAGCCTATCTTCAAACTGCTAACGAAGAACTCCTCTATGAAATGGAATGATGAGTGTCAGAAAGCCTTACTTACAATCAAAGAGCAGTTGGTCAAAGTTCATGTTTTGGTACCTCCCTGGGATGGTGTTCCCCTGTTTATTTACCTGTCTATTAATGATAATTCCATTGGCTGCATTCTGGGACAGAAAGTTGATAGAGGCCAAGAGCGAGCTATCTACTACCTCAGCAAAAGATTTAGTAGTAGTGAACACAAGTACACTCTAATTGAGAAAACTTGTTGTGCGTTAGTATGGGCTTCCATGAGGCTACAACATTACCTCTATGGTCATACAACCCATCGCATATCCCGCGTGGATCCTCTCAAGTATGTGTTCAGTAAACCCATATTGAACTGTCGACTGTCCATATGGCAGTTGATCCTGCAGTAATTTGACATCGTCTACGTGATGCAAAAGTCTATCACAGGTCAAGGAATTCCTGATCAACTGGCCGCGACGCCTTCAACAGATTTCAAACCTTTGGAAACATACTTCCCCGATGAAGGGGTAATGACAGTTCAGCAACACCATTATTACGATGCATACCGGAAGTGGAAAATATATTTTGATGGAGCTATAAACATGGAAGGTTCTGGAGCTGGGACAATTCTAGTATCCAGTACGGGGGAGCAGTATCCCGTCACCGTCAAATTGCAGTTTGTCAGCACCAACAACATATATGAGTATAAAGGCTGTATCATGGGGCTAAAACTTGCCCGATCAATGGGCATCAGGCGGTTAACTGTCTTTGGAGATTCAGAATCGGTAATCAGACAAACCACATGAATCTATCACACCAAAGATGTGACGTCCCCAAATCCAGGTTCTCTAACCTCAGATTCCGTGCTCACGATCTATCATCATCATAAGCCTTCTATAAACTATTGCGGCATAATAAACATACATTGTTTATTATAATAAAGTTTCATAACATAGTCCCAAGGTCTTCTTAACCTTAACTTAAACACACCATTCATATAACAAAAGGTTTACATAAGTAATTCCATCAGATCATAATAACTAACATTCATTCTAAACTATTCTTGGATCTTGCCCTTGTCTTTGTCTTTCATATTGGATCTTTCAGGCTTAACTGAAATAAATGTCATGATATAGCAAGGGTAAGCAACTAATTTGCATAGCAAGTTTATATACAAGGGAGATATATCTTGACTAGAAAGAAGTTTTGCTTTCAATGTTCAACAATAGTATAAGATTATGAAGGAACATGGATTAATAATCAACAATTGAATATTCGAATAATTGAATAACATGTACTAAGTTGTTTTGAAATAATCATGAACATTTGCCAAGGTTCTCAGTCATTTAAACTAGACCTCTTAATAAGTTTTGGCATTCAAGGGGATCAACATTTCATACCCCATGATTTATGCATAAACACTTAATAATCCAGCATCGATATCATGCCTTAATCAAATTCGTCCTTTTCTCAGTCAAGAGTTCTTATCATATCAATTTAATAAGAACATCTTTTTAAAACACATTTGATTTAACAAATTTAAACATGCTTGATCTAGTTGATATAATTAGCATAGATCTATCTCATAAATAGTTCATGAATGAAGAACTTTAATTTAATTCGCAGTTCAATAATAATAGAACAGGAATTCAATTGCACCAAGTGCGAATCTCAATAATCAATATGGATGTGAATAATCATCAATAATTATTTACTAACATGCTTTGAAAATAATAACTCGAGTTTGAGTTAAGGAACTTGCCTCGTTTGTAGGCTACGGCTACGCAATTAAATTATACCCGTTAGGCAGTTTAATTACCTTCCTTTGAGAGACCTATAGTTAATCTTTCAATTAGTCATAGCATAACATTAGATTATACAATAACATAGATATTATATATTACATTTAGTTCTTAGAAATATTATCTTGCCTCGATAATGTTACTATTAAATAACAAATACCTTTAATTAACTTAATATTATTAATCTTGATAATATTTAATTCACCTCTTAGTATTATTAGTTTACTAATAACACTTTTATTCTCTTACTAATATTATTAACATCTTAATAATATTTTAATACTTTACTAATATTATTAATCCTCTTAATAATATTTTAATCATGCATTAATATTATTACTTTAATAATATCTTACTTTATGCTTTAGTATCATTAATCAATTAATAATACTTTATTCATTTACTAATAGTATTAACCTTTTAATAATATTTTATTCATTTACTAATATTATTAATCATTTAATAATATTTTATTCCTTTACTAATGTTATTATATTTTTTAATAACATTTTATTTAATCTCAAATATTATTATTTACTTAATAATATTTTAATCATCCAATAATACTTTAATCTAATATTATTAATCTTTTAATAATATTTTAATCTAATATTATTAATTATTTAATAATACTTTAATCATTTATTAATGCTTAAATCAAATATTATTAACCATTTAATAATATTTTAATAAAGTTTTAATCTTAATATTTTATTTACTTACCAATATCGATTCTAATATTATTAATATCATAATAACATTTTAATAATTTATTAGATCAATAAACAATTTATTCTAATTGTTCACCCTTTATTAAACCACTTATTTAATATCCATAAAATGTCATAAATAATATTTCTTATTATAAATTACCAAAATACCCTAAAATAGTCAGCATATTATATATTAGGAGTATTCAAACATTAAAATCATATTTTTTTCTTATTTACGATATCATTTAACTATTTATTTTCTTTTACTCATAACTTCATTATTTTTAGGAAAAATACCAAACTGATTCCAAAAATTATTCTTTTCTGGATTTGGACAGTATATGACCCAACAATGATCCCCAAATGTTTTTGGAATTTTAGAAAGTGATTTACTAATTTTAAAGTGCCTAAAACACTCGGATCTTGCTTCATTTTTCATAAATCAAGTTTTGTTCAGAAAATTCTGAAACTTTCAGGGTATACTCTCATAACTAAGGTTGTAAACGAGCCAACACAGTTCGGGCTCGACTAGAAAAAATACGAGCGAGACTCGGATTCGTTAATAATATGATCCAAATTTGAGCATTAAAAATAGTTCGAATAAAAATATGAGTAAAATTTGAGCAAGGTTATACTCGACTCGTTTAAGATTTAAACTACTCGGATTTTTTATTGTGATTCGATACATACTTGGTTAATACATATTTGATTAGATGTTCGATACATTCTCTTATAATATATACAAATTTAAATCAAATTAGGAAAATTATGTGACGCCCCCAAAATAGGTAAACATCACCCATTCTGAGTTGTCAAATACATGGTACAACTTTATTAATACAATTGTCGTGCAAAATACGACAACACTTAAACTGTGAGTTTAAATACAAATATTGTCTTCTAGACAATATCCTCACCCAAATAAGTCCTCATTACAATTATTGAAACATTATTTTATAAAAATGGTGAGGACTACTAAAACAACTTCTAGAACCATCATTCCATACCCCGACTAGTACCCGCTACATTCTCACCTCCTGAAAAGAAAAATAGAACAAAAAGGAAAAAGGGTGAGCTCAACTAGCCCAGTAAAGAATATTATGACTAAGATAATATAGAACAAATTATCATTAGTCTTCAACAGGGAAAAATCTGAGAGAATATAGTAAACAACAAGTTTCAGATTAATATTTGCAGCGAAAATAATAATTCATAGAAGAGTTACGTAGAGAATGAAATCTACTATTATCTATGAATTTAACAGTCCATCATTAATATTTTATCCCTGTAACATCAATCAATATTCATCTTGAATCAAATTTTCATCTTTGCACTACAGGCCAAAGATATTCATCAGTTGGTTATGTTCATCTCAGCACCTGTTCATCTTGGCACTACGGGCCAAAGATATTCATAAGAAAATCAACCATCTTTGCACTACAAGCCAAAGATATTCAGTAATATCATCATTTAGAACTGAGGATGATGAAAAATATTTTAAAGAAAACGAATCCAGTGGAACAAAAGAAAAAATATTAAGGATTCGTACTTTAAACAATCCAAGTTCAAAAATACTTCATAAATAACCTTAGTGGAGTAAAATTCAAGAATGATCAAAACATGGATACAATCAAAGCTAGTATTCATAATAGATATTATGGACAAAAAATGAAAATTTAATTTTTCTGTGAATAGTGCCGTATTCGTGAATAGTGTCGTATACGTGAATAGTAACCCCGACACTAAAAGACAAGAATTTCACAAGAAAAATCTTACCAATATTTCGGCATAATGATATTGAAAGAAATAATATCATTTTCAAAAAATAACATCCCTTACCTTAAAAAGACAGTACTTACATTTGGAATCTTTGGATATAGATTTGAAGGAACTTGCACCGTATAGTAACACTCAAAGTCTTAAAATACTCACAAGAATACGCTCAATAATATAGAGAGAGAAAACTTTAATTTTTGGTGTGATTTTCAATTCTAACCTAAGCACCCTATTTGTAGGAAAATACTTAGAACACCAAAGCAGAAAATTTAATAAAATATTTATATATTTATATAAATTTTCCTTAGCCCACTTTTTTGGTCTATACATCAGCCACCAACCCACCAAAATCACAAAAAATGTTTTTGTTAATAAAATTATTTAAAACTCCAAAAATCAATTCAGACCCAATATACCGGAACTTCAATAATTCATAATAAATAGCCCTTTTATCAGAAAAATACAAATATTATGTCCATTCCATAGGAAATTCAATTCTCTACAACTTTGTAAGTTTAAGTTTTTCCAAATTCCAAACAAAAGTTGACCGAAATCCACAAACGGACGATTTTACATGCTATAATCAATTTTCAGTCAAGAAATGGGGTCCACAAACATGTTTAACATGTTTTAAACAATTTTTGTAACAAAAATACTCTTCCTCCTCATTTATTCATATATCCCACACTCATTGTAAAAATATCACCATTATTATATTATTAAAATATAATAATATATTTCATGAATTATTTTATCAGAAAAAGATAAAATATTAATTTTCAACAATTGTCACATTAAAAATTTTCTCCATCTATATCCGCATAAAATGAATATTTTCCTCATCATATAAATTAATAATTAATTATTCATAAATAATATTATAGAATCACAATACTGATAACCAAACAGTTCCCAGGAAAGAGGGGGCTTTCCAATAAGGATCTCTCCTTACTGGCGCGCAATTAGGTGACCAAACCTATCCTTAGACAAAACTTTCTAGACATTGCCAATAATGTTATCTAATAATATTATTCAGATAATATGAATTATTGCTTCGATAATAGAAAATATTGTGTAGTGACAACTCCCAGGTCATTTCCTCTATAGCATGGTTCCTCCATAAAACTTTAACTTGTGGTATGACCTTTGTGCGTAGGACATGCTCCTTCCTATCCAAGATCTTGACAGGTACCTCTTCATACGTTAAGTCTTCGGCTATCTCGTCCTGTTCTAACTCAATAACGTGGTTCGGGTCTTTCACATATTTATGAAGCACGGATATGTGAAAAACATTATGAACACGAGACATACTTGGAGGTAACGCGAGTCTATAAGCTACATTTCCTACTCGGTCAAGAATCTGAAATGGACCAATAAATCGTGGATTAAGCTTTCCTCTCTTCCCAAATCTTGTAACTCCCTTCCATGGAGCAACTCGCAACAATACATGATCCCCAATACTAAATTCCACGTCCTTTCGATGAAGATCCGCATAACTTTTTTGTTGATCTTGTGCCGTTTGTATACGTTATCGAATTATTTGGATCTTTTCCGTAGTCATACGTACCAACTCGGGTCCCAACAATGTTGCTTCACCCACCTCATCCCAACATATTGGAGAGCGACACTTTCGTCCATACAATGCTTGAATGGAGCCACACCTACCGTGATAACTGTTGTTGTAGGAGAATTCCACCAATGGTAAATACTTATCCCAACTGCCTTTGAAGTCTAGGACACAGAGTCTTAATAGATCTTCAAGAGTTTTAATAGTCCTCTCTGATTGTCCGTCTGTTTGAGGATGGTATGCCGAATTGAATCGTAAATCCGTGCCCATAGCTTTTTGCAAGCTAACCCAAAATAGTGAAGTGAATCTTAGGTCACGATCCGAAACTATGGATACTAGCATGCCATGCAATCTCACAATCTCATTTACATACATACGAGCAAGACGTTCAAGGGGATAAGTCTCCCGTATAGGCAAGAAATGAGCAAACTTGGTTAATTTATCAACAATAACCCAAATAGCATTTATTCCTTGAGAAACCGTGGGAAGACCCATAATGAAATCCATGGTAATGTGTTCCCATTTCCAGTTCGGAATCTCAAGTGGTTGCAATGGACTCTTAGGCACTTGATGCTCCGCCTTTACACGTTGACAAGTTAAACACCTCGAGATAAACTTCGCAATCTCTCTCTTCATATTGTTCCACCAAAATGTGTGTCGAAGATCACGATATATTTTGGTACTTCTAGGATGGATTGCAAACGGTGTATTGTGTGCCTCCATCATGATCTTGTATTTCAAATCAGAGTCGTTAGGAACACAAAGTCTGGAGTGGACTCGAAGTATTCCTTCTTCATCGATTCTTGCTTCTGGAATAACACCTTCTTGTACTTTCTTCTTCATACGCATCAGCTCCGGGTCTATGGCTTGAGCAACTTTAACTTTATCAATCAAAACTGGTTCTATGCGTATACTTGACATCATCGCATGGGTCCCCGGAGTCTTGAATTCTATCTTCATCTTTTATAAATCACACAAAATGGGCCTTTGCATTGACAACATCGCACTCGTTCCCGTATATGATCTTTTACTGAACGCGTCAGCTACCACGTTCGCTTTTCCGGGATGGTATTGAATGGTGTGGTCGTAGTCTTTCAACAGCTCGAGCCAACGTCGTTGTCGCATGTTGAGTTCCTTTTGGGTGAAGAAATATTTGAGACTTTTATGGTCTGAATATATCTCCACTTTCTCCCCATATAGATAGTGCCTCCAGATCTTTAAGCGAAAATGATCGGGGCCGCTTAACTCTAGATCATGAGTAGGATAATTCCTCTCATATTCTATAAGTTGTCGCGAGGCATAGGCTATGACTTTCCCATGTTGCATGAGAACACATCCTAACACTTTGCCTAAAGCATCGCTGTAGATAACAAATCCATCCGAACCAGATGGTATTGTCAGAACAGGTGCCGAAATGAGTCTCCTCTTAAGCTCTTGGAAACTCTTCTCAAATTCCTTGCTCCATACGAATTTTATATCTTTACGAGTCAGCTGAGTTAATGGAGTAGCGATCCGAGAAAATCCTTCCACGAATCTCCTATAATAACCAGCTAAGCCCAGAAAGCTACGAACTTTAGTCACCGACTTCGGTTGCTCCCAACTTTGTATTGCTTCAATCTTCGCTAGGTCAATAGATACTCCATATTTTGACACCACGTGTCCAAGGAATGCTACTTCCTCAAGCCAGAACTCGCATTTCTTTAACATGGCATATAGCTTGTTTTCACGCAGCCTTTGGAGTACCAGCTTCAAATGATGCTCATGATCTTCACGACTTTTGGAATATATGAGGATGTCATCAATAAAGACAACAACGAACTGATCCAAATATTTCTTGAATACTCGATTCATCATATCCATGAAAGCTGCAGGAGCATTAGTCAATCCAAAAGATATGACTAAGAATTCATAATGCCCATAGGAGTTACAAGGCGGTTTTGGAATATCCTCGATTCTAATCTTCAAATTTGATGATGTCCGAAGCTAAGATCGATCTTTGAAAAGAATTATGCTTCTTGTAACTGGTCAAACAGGTCATCAATACGAGGTAGCGGATACCTATTCTTGATAGTGACATGGTTTAATTCCTGGTAGTCAATACAAAGTCGCATACTCCCATCTTTCTTCTTTATAAATAAAATAGGAGCACCCCAGGGAGATGTACTAGGATGAATGAAACCAATGTCCAATAACTCCTGTAGTTGGACCTTTAACTCCTGAAGTTCAATAGTAGCCATTCGATATGGGGTTTTAGAAATGGGCTTTGTACCAGGTTCAAGGTAAATAAAGAATTCAACTTCACGTTCTGGAGGTAGACCGGGAAGTTCTTCAGGAAATACGTCAGGAAAGTCACTAACAACAGGAATATTATTCAAATCTGACGTGTCTTTATTCAAATCCATAACATGGGCTAAGAAAGCTTGACATACGTTTTTTAATAAACGAATGGCTTTATGGCTTGATATAACAGTTATTGATTTTAGTGGTTTAGTTGCTTGAATTCATACAACAGGTTGGTTAGGAATATGAAAACTAACAACCTTACGAAAATAATCAATTTTGGCATGATGAGTAGTTAACCAATCAATCCCTAAAATCACAACAAAAGCAAGTATCTTTAAAGAGATAAGGTCAACATGCAATGTGATTGTGCCAACTTGGATCAAACAAGATTTATAAATAGTGGATGTAATGAAAGTTTCTCCTAACGGAGTCTCCACAGATAAGTTAAAGTCTAATTTCTCCGGAGTTAAGTTTAAACGTTGAGTACAAGCAGAAGAGATAAATGAATGGGTAGCACCGGTATCTAGTAATGTATAAACTTTGCAAGAATTTATGATTAGCTTAACCGTGATCACCTTTTTTGTGTTCCTTGCATTTTGACCAGTCACGACAAACGCTCTTCCAGGAACCGTTGACTTTGACTTTTCTGGGACAGCCTTTTGAGTCACCATCCCCGCCAGACTTGGTTTCGCTACCATACAATCTCGAGCGATATGTCATTCCTTTCCATAATTATAGCATACCTTGAACTATTGTGGGCAGTTTGGGCTGATATGTCCCTCTTTCCCGCATTTATAGCATACAACTGGTGGTCGTTCTCCTCCCTTAGAACCAGTTGCTGCTGGCGCTGATGTCTTCACATTTGTCATTGTTGAATCTCCTCTTTTTAAAATCTCCCCCGACTCGCTTCTTCTATTTTTATGGCCATAATTACCACCAGAGTGGTTGCCGCTCTTGTCCGCATTTTTCTTTCTCCGCTGGTTATTGTGGTTCTGATGACTGCTGTCACCAGCATGATCCTGGTTGTTGTCCCTCGATTGAACGTACTCGTTATCTCGCTCTAATAATTGAGCCCTGTTGACAACATCTAAATAGAGAGAAAATTTATGAGAAATGAGATATTGACGTATGTCGGGTTTCAAACCTCTCAAAAACATCCGCGTCATACGTTCCTCATTCTCCACCAATGAGGTGCAAACCTGGATAACTCTACAAACTCTGCCTCATACTGGGACACCGTCATGTTGTTTTGTTCTAGTCTAATAAACTTTACTTCCTTCATATGACGAATACTTTCAGGAAAGTACTTGTCATTGAAAAGTTTCTGAAATGTTTCCCAAGACATGCTGAGTGCAGCTGGATGGGTACGCTTCACAGATTCCCACCAATAATCTGCCTCATTACAGAACATAAAGGTGGCGAATGGAACCTTTTGTTCCTCCGTGCATCCCAAGACGTCGAATATCTTGGTAATTTGCTTGACCCACGTCTCCGACTTAATCGAATCCAGCTTTCCCCAGAATGCCGGTGGTCCCAACTCTTTGAACTGCTTGGCTGTGACAAACCGTGAATTTCTATCATTTCCTCCTATATTTTGTACACGAGTCTCCTTCGTCTGATTTTGTATGAACTGCAAAAAGCTTCTAAACATTCCATCGTCCATCGTCTGATCAGTGGTGTTGTTTACATGAGGAACATTGCCGGCATGTTGCACGTTTTCCTCATTGGTGGGTAAAGGTGTCTCCACGGTCTCATTTACTCCACTGTTAACATTCTCAGTTGCCATTCTCAAATACAGTGATAAAACAAGGGTTAATTAAATAAATTAACATATCACATAATATCCCTATATTATAACCGACCAACAAATAAGCTTAGGTAGGACATACTAATGAAGGATTTACTCGTCTCTCCCCTCTAAGTTCTATTCCCCGATCTCTGCCAGAGATCATATCCCTAAGCTCTAATACCAACTGTGACGCCCCCAAAATAGGTATACATCACCCATTCTGAGTTGTCAAATACATGGTACAGAAACAATCACAACTTTATTAATACAATTGTCGTGCAAAATACGACAACACTTAAACTGTGAGTTTAAATACAAATATTGTCTTCTAGACAGTATCCTCACCCAAATAAGTCCTCATTACAATTATTGAAACATTATTTTATAAAAATGGTGAGGACTACTAAAATAACTTCTAGAACCATCATTCCATACCCCGACTAGTACCCGCTACATTTTCGCCTCCTGAAAAGAAAAATGGAACAAAAAGGAAAAATGGTGAGCTCAACTAGCCCAGTAAAGAATATTATGACTAAGATAATATAGAACAAATTATCGTTAGTCTTCAACAGGGAAAAATCTGAGAGAATATAGTAAACAACAAGTTTCAGATCAATATTCGCAGCGGAAATAATAATTCATAGAAGAGTTACGTAGAGAATGAAATCTATTATTATCTATGAATTTAACAGTCCATCATTAATATTTTATCCCTGTAACATCAATCAATATTCATCTTGAATCAAATTTTCATCTTTGCACTCTGAGCCAAAGATATTCATCGATTGGGTCATGTTCATCTCAACTTTTGTTCATCTATGCACTATGGGCCAAAGATATTCATAAGAAAATCAACCATCTTTTGCACTACTGGGCCAAAGATATTCAGTAATATCATCATTTAGGCGAGGATGATGAAAATATTTTTAAGAAAAGCGAATCCAAATTGAAACAAAAGAACAAATATTAAGAATTCGTACTTTAAACAATCCAAGTTCAAAAATACTTCATAAATAACCATAGTGGAGTAAAATTCAAGAATGATCAAAACATGGATACAATCAAAGCTAGTATCCATAATAGATATTTTGGACAAAAAATGAAAATTTAATTTTTTTGTGAATAGTGTCGTATTCGTGAATAGTGTCGTATACGTGAATAGTGTCGTATACGTGAATAGTAACCAGAGGCACTAAAAAGACAAGAATTTCACAAGAAAAATCTTATCAATATTCCGGCATAATGATATTGAAAGAAATAATATCATTTTAAAAAATAACATCCCTTACCTCGAAAAGACAGTACTTCTGACTGGAATACTAGATATAGAGCTGAAGGGAACTTGCACCGTATAGTAACACTCAAAGTCTTAAAATACTCACAAGAATATGCTCGATAATATAGAGAGAGAAAGAGAGGAAAAACTTTAGTTTCTGGTGTGATTTTCAATTCTAACCTAAGCACCCTATTTGTAGGAAAATACTTAGAACACCAAAGTAGAAAATTTAATAAAATATTAATTTATTTATATAAATTTTCCTTAGCCCACTTTTTTGGTCTAGACATCAGCCACCAACCCACCAAAATCACAAAAAATGTTTTTGTTAATAAAATTATTTAAAACTCCAAAAATCAATTCAGACCCAATATACCAGAACTTCAATAATTCACAATAAATAGCCCTTTTATCAGAAAAATTTGAATCGTATGTCCATTCCATAGGAAATTCAATTCTCTACAACTTTGTAAGTTTAAGTTTTTCCAAATTCCAAACAGAAGTTGACCGAAATCCACAAACGGACGATTTTACAAGCTATAATCAAATTTCAGTCAAGAAATGGGGTCCACAAACATGTTTAACATGTTTTAAACAAATTTTATAACAAAAATACTCTTCCTCCTCATTTATTCATATATCCCACACTCATTGTAAAGATATCACCACTATTATATTATTAAAATATAATAATATATTTAATGAATTATTTTATCAGAAAAAGATAAATATTAATTTTCAACAATTGTCACATTAAAATTTTTTTTCATCTATATCCATATAAAATAAATATTTTTCTCATCATATAAATCAATAATTAATTATTCACAAATAATATTATAAAATCACAATACTGACAACCAGGCAGTTCCCAGTAAAGAGGGGGCTTTCTAATAAGGATCTCTCTTTACTAGCGCGCAATTAGGTGACCAAACCTCTCCTTAGACAGAACTTTCTAGACATTGCCAATAATGTTATCTAATAATATTATTCAGATAATATGAATTATCGCTTTGATAATGAAAAATATTGTGTAGTGACAATTATTGAAACAACAATAATATAAAATATCAACATAACAATTATTGAATCAATAAAATAAAATATTAAACAGTAATTACTGTAACAATTATTGAGTAGTGCCTTCTGTGAGACCCCGAATTTTATGAAATAAAAGTATTCAATTTTTCTATTTTGGTGAATATTAAAATTGATAAAAGTTTAAAGTTAAGGGTAACATTTGAAATTTTTTCAAAGTAAGTGATGATGAAGTTTTGTTTTATTAGTATTATTAATGTAATAAAACATAAAAGCTTTTTATATAAAACAAAATACTTTTATAAAGTTATTCATTTTATTAGGCTAATAGTAAAAAATCTTTTTATATAAAAGCAGAATACTTTTATAAAGTTATACATTTTATTAGACAATAATTAGAATATATTATATTTTATTATGCATAGTGTTTGTATAGTGCCTGCATAGTATTTGCATAGTAAAATCTTTTTATATAAAACAGAATACTTTTATAAAGTTATTCGTTTTATTAGATTACAAATAGAATATATTATATTTTATTTAAAAGATTTTGCTTTAAATATGGACCGTCCGATTAAAAGTAAATCAATCTGGACCGTTCATGAATTAGTTACTATGCAGTCCATTCTTCTATAAATAGAAGCTCATTCTTTCATTATTTCTTACGAATTCACTGAAACTCTAGAGAGAGAAACTATAGAGAGAATTCTTCTTCTATAATCTTGAGTGTATTTCTTTAGAGTTTAAGGAAGCTTTGAGCGTAGTGCAAGTTTTCTTCGAGTATATCCTCGCCCTACCTGTCAGAATACTCTTCTTTCAAAGGTAAGGGATATTATTTGTTGTACTAGTAAGGGGTATTATTTCTTTTATATTCATGAAGAGAACTTATGTTATTCCATTCTTTATTATTCCGTTGGAATAACTTTGATATCTGTGATGTGAGACCCAGATTTTACGAATAAAGATTTAATTTTCTCAAACTATTTTTTCAAAATTTTGGTGTGGATTTGAGATAACGTTATAGTTGTGGGTAATATTTATAAATTTTACAAAGTACACAAGTTGTTATATAATATTCGACTGGTCGGGGAATATTCGTTTTAATAGGGAATATTCGTACGACGGCACAATCATTGGTGGAAACCACAACGGAATTATTATCGGATTGAGAAAACGACAAAAATATTTTTTATGAAAATAACGGTGGAAGTTTTACCGTTAAAACTATTGAACTAACCGGTAGTAAAAGTACAGTAATACGCGTGGTTGCATAGTGGCACACAGTATTGGTTATTGATGCTTACGTGAGAAGTCACTCAGTTATACTCAATTATTGCTACAGTAATTGCTGCATCATATCTATCATATTATTGATTTGATTATTGTCACAGTATCATCTGCATAATATGTTATATTATTAAATCAATAATTAAGACAATAAAGTTATTTATATTATTAAATTTCAATATTTACAATGTCTAGAAGTTCTGCCAAGGAGAGGTTTGGTCACCTAATTGCGCGCCAATAGGGAGAAATCCTTATTGGAAAACTCCCTCTTTCCTGAAAACGACCTGGTTGATAAATATTGTGAGTTATAATATTAATGATGAATGTTATTAAAATTAAAGTTGTGTTCAAAGTTGAATTTGGAGAGACGGACGTGATATTTGAGTCCGGAATGATGACATTAGTAAAAATAGACTATAAACACAAAATTTTCCGGGTTTTACTATTTGGTTAAAAAGTCAATAGTTGACTTTTTTGGAAAAAGTCAAACTTCAAAATTTCAAAATTTATATTTTTGATAAAAATAGTTTCATTGTGTTGGAATTATTTGTGTTAGTGAAAATCGATATTTATTTCGATAATAATTGATGTCTGGAGGTTATATTGACTAATCGGGTATTTAACCGGATAAATGAGCAATTGATTGCTATTATTTCACATGATTATAACTATTGGTTCATATGTGTATACTATTGTTTCACATTCTTGTTACTATTAGGGGAGTTGGTGCAAGATTGATAATACTTGCATGACTAAGTTAAAAATGGAGGTATAGATGGAGGTACTATACTGTAATTCGTATTTTCACATGTCTAGAACTATTGATTCACATAATTTACTATTGAATCACATTATTTACTATTAGGGGAGGTGGTGCAAGTTTGATAATACTTGCATGACTAAATTAAAAATAAAGGAAAAGTTGGAGGTATTGTACTGTAATTTTTTGAGCCCCAAAACGTGCAATTATCGAAACTATATTTTTCTATAAATAGAAGCTCATTCTTCCTTCATTTCTCACCAATTCACCAAAGCTATAGAGCAATTATTATAGAGAGAAATTATAGAGAGAAGCTATAGAAAGAAAATTTATAGAGAGAAAGAAGAAAAGAAGTCTGCTACATTTCTATTCCAGTATTCAACTTTATTCTAAGGTAAGGGATATTATTTGTTGTACCTGTAAGTGGTATTATTTCTTTCTTATTCATGACGAGAACTTCTGTTATTCCATTCTTTATTATTATGTTGGAATAACCTATATATGCAAAGTACTGCATACATGGTGAAATTCTTCTATTATTCCATTCTTTACTATTCTGTCAGAATATCATGTCTGCGCTTTTACGTGGGACTCGGGTTCCATTATTTATTATTACGTCGGAATATCACATTCGTGCATTTCGCCGGACTGGTTCCATTATTTATTATTACATTGGAATATCCGTCGATGCGAATTTCGCTTCGACTGGTTCCTTGATTCTTTATTATTCATTGGAATATCCACGTCGATGCGTATCACTTTGACATAGTTCCATTCTTTATTATTACATTTGGGAATAACACATAATCAGACGGTCTCTATCGCATGCATGGTGAATCCTTCTGTTATTCCATTCTTTATTATTTTGTTGGAATAACCTGTCTATGGGAATTACCACATGCATGGTGAATGATCCTTTGTATTCATTCCTTATTAAATTGTGGAAAAGATCTGTTTATGTTGATTATGATGAGAGTCATAATAAAAACTTTGGACTGATGAAAATCATGGGTATATGAAGTATTAGTAAGTGTTATGATGAGTTATGTTGGTTATTATGTGAAAACATGAAAGTTTATTAGAAATCATAAAGGGTTGAAAAATCAGATTTTGGTGAAAACGGAACATGTAATTCAATTGACCATATCTCCTATTATATTTTGAATTTTTGAGTGTAGTCAAGTTCTAGAGTTAGATCTATGAGTTTTGTAACATCTCCAAGTGGAATCACTATAAAAGGTGTTGTAGATTTTCGTGTGGACTTATTTTAGCAAAGGAGTCAAAAGCTGCAAATACCGAAAATGCTACTGTCAAGATTTTTAAAAGGGCAGTTTTGGCCACTTAATTTGTGAGAAAAATTCCAGCCTTTTGGGACATGAAAGTATATGGTATAAAGAACATCCTGTCCAAAAATGAGCTCATTCCGACTTAAAATGAGCAAGTTATGACCATTTCAATATTTAGGTTTTTTCGACGAAAAACACTATAACTGGAGTTCTATAACTCCGATGACCATGAAATTTAAACTAGAAGTTCACATTAGCATGTGTAAGATTCTGCCAAGATTTGGGAATTTTTGGAGTTAAACTTGAGGTAGCTAATTTCTTAAGAAATTAATTTGAAATTGATTTTTGAAAAATAGTAAATGAATTTTAAAAATTCTGAGAAAAATGTATGTTCATTATGGGACTATATACTGCTAATTCCCAGAAAAAAAATATTTTTTGGGACTGATTTGTTATTTTTCATGAAAATAGTTTAGTTACGAACATATGAGTTAAATATGTTATGTGAAGTAACAAAGTTGGAAAATAAGATTTTACGGCTTGGAAATCCTATATAAGGTATATGCATATTTTTGATGAGGGATTTGATCATTGGTGATGAAAGTTATTTTTGGCTTACGTGCGAAGATGGACTATTGTTTATTGAATTATATATCTTTGGCTTACGTGCAAAGATGGAATTGGTATGATTATGACCAGAGATTATTCGGTATAGTCATGACCATTGATGATTTAATGAATATCCTTGGCCCGTAATGCAAGGATGATTCGATGATGTGGTTTATTTATTAAGCTGAGTCTCAGCGATTAAGTTGATGAAAAACTTCTTAAATCATAGAAGATAGTAGATTTTATTCTCTACCTGACTCTTTTAATGGATTGCTTGTTCCGCTGCTGTTAAACTTGATGTCTATTGTATTTTATCAGTTTAACATTGTTGAAGGCTAATGATAATTTATCCTGCATTATCTTAGTCATAGTATTTCTTATTGGCTAGTTAAGCTCACCCTTTTGCTTTCATTGTTCTCTTCAGGAAATGAAAACGTAGCCGGGACTAGTTGGGGAACAGAGTGACGGTCCAAATGATAGTATTAGTAGTCCTCACTATTCTGTGAAATAGTGTTATAATAAATGTATTGAGGACTTATTTTTGAGTTTGTATACTGTCTAGAAGACAATGATTGTATTAAAACTCACAGCTCATGTTGTATATTTAATTTGTATTTGAATTTTGTACCATGTATTTGGCGACTTAGAATAGGTGATGTATACCTATTTTGGGGGCGTCACACGCGGGCTACCCTATACTTGGTGAAATTCTTCTGTTATTCCATTCTTTATGATTCTATTGGAATATCCTGTCTGTACGTTTTACGCCGGACCTGGTTCCGTTATTTATTATTCTGTAGGAATAACCTGTCTATGCGAAATACCGCATGCATGGTGATTTCTGTTGTTATTCCATTCTTTATTATTCTGTTGGAATATCATGTCTGTGCATTTTATGCCGGACCTGGTTCCGTGTTTATTATTCTGTTGGAATAACCTGTCTATGCGAAGTATCGTATGCATGATGATTTTTGTTGTTATTCCATTCTTTATTATTATGTTGGAATATCCTGTTGGTGCGTATTACGCCTGACCTGGTTCCGTTATTTATTGTTCTATTGGAATAACCTGTCTATGCGAAGTACCGCATGCATGGTGATTTCTTTTGTTATTCCATTCTTTATTATACTCAGTTGGTTAAAGTTTTGACTTCTATACTTCATGAAATTAGTGGAATATCCTTGATATTTGCGTTTCATCCAGTATCTGTTCATGGGTATATGTAGTATTAGTAAGTGTTATGATGAGTTATGTTGGTTATTATGTGAAAACATGAAAGTTTCTTAGAAATCACAAAGGGTTGAAAATCAGATTTTGGTGAAAATGGAACATGAAATTCAATTGACCATATCTCCTATTATATTTTGAATTTTTAAGTATGGTAAGTTCTAGAGTTAGATCTATGAGTTTCCTAACTTATCCAAGTGGAATCACTGGAAAACGTGTTGTAGATTTTCGTATGGACTATTTTTAACAAAGCATGAAAAAGTGAGAAAAAGAGAAAAAGTTGCTGCCACGATTTTGTAAGGGCTGTTTTGGCCACTTAATTTGTGAGAAAAATTCTGGCCTTTTGGGACATAAAATTATATGATATAAGGTACCTCCTGTCCAAAAATGAGCTCATTCCGACTTAAAATGAGCAAGTTATGACCATTTCAATATTTAGATTTTTTCGACAAAAAACGCTATAACCGGAGTTCTATAACTCCGATGACCATGAAATTTAAACTGGAAGATCACGTTAACATGTGTAAGATCCTGCCAAGATTTGGGAATTTTTGGATTTAAACTTGAGGAAGCTAATTTCTTAAGGAATTAATTAGAAATTGATTTTTTAAAAATAGTAAATGAATTTTTAAAATTCCGAGAAAAATATATGTTCATTATGGGACTATATTCTGCTAAATTCCAGAAAAGAAATATATTTTTGAGACTGATTTGGTATTTTTCATGAAAATAGTTTAGTTACGAACATATGAGTTAAATATGTTATGTGAAGTAACAAAGTTGGAAAATAGGATTTTATGGCTTGGAAATCCTATATAAGGTATATGCATATTTTTGATGAGGGATTTAATCATTGGTGATGAAATCTTATGAGTATGACATTTTTGAATGATTAAATGCATTATTTGGTAAAGTGTAAATAATTGAAATAAATTGTTTATAAGTTTAAGAAGTGATTAAAATATTGTTATGATATTAATAATATTAGATTATGAGTGGTTGATAATATTTGGATAAATTTAAAGTCTTTAATATTTATCCTTATTTTCATTTGATTAATACTTATATCATTGTCA
The DNA here is from genome assembly GCA_020205605.1 of Panax ginseng. Classification (NCBI taxonomy): domain Eukaryota; kingdom Viridiplantae; phylum Streptophyta; class Magnoliopsida; order Apiales; family Araliaceae; genus Panax; species Panax ginseng. The sequence continues at coordinate 15,086,164 of CM035135.1, read as the reverse complement.
TCATTCTCATGTATATATTATGTTGAAAGTCATCTGTGGCCTGTAGTGCATAGATGGACTTGGTATGATTATGACGTGGATTATTAGGGTATAATCATGGTAGTAATGTTACAAATGATGTGAAAAAAGTCCTCATTGGTAGTAGTGCATTGATGGACGCTTTTTGGTATGATTTTGGCTATGGATTCTCTTGATCCGAGGGTGCAAAAGATGAATTGTTTTATGGCATGATCAGGACCGTTGATGAAAACACGATTATCTTTGGCCCGTAGTGCATGGATAATTCATGGTCGTGATACTAAAAGAATATCCTTGGCCTATAGTGCAGGGATGAATTAATGATGTGGATTAATTATTGAAATGAAGTTTCAAAGAATGAAATATTAATTCATGGATGTGATAATAATGAATATCCTTGGCCGTAGTGCATGGATAATTCATGGATGTGATATTAACGAATATCCTTGGCCGTAGTGCAGGGGCGATTTGATGATGTGGATTATTTATTAAGCTGAGTCTCAGCGATAAAATATTGATAATAAGCTGAGTCTCAGCGATAAAATATTGATAGTAGATATCATGCTCTACTTGACTCTTCTAAAAATACAGTTGTATGTCGTTGGCCTGTAGTGCAAACTTGAATTGTTAATGAATATCCTTGGCCGTAGTGCAAAGATGAATTTATTAGTATGATTATGAGCAGGGATTGTGATTTGGTATAACCATAATTTTTGATGTTTCAGGTAAAGATAGGTGATGAAAATTATCTTCGTCCTGGGTGCGAAAAGGAATTCAGAATCACAATTATGATTATGAGTTATTCATATGATTGTGGACATGAATTGTTGATTGACGTTCTGAGGATAAAACATTATTGGTGGACTTTTAACATGGAGAAGATAATAGACACGATGGTCTATTTGACTCTTTTAATGGATTGCTCGTTCCGCTGCAACTATGGTTGAAAAGTTTTATCATCTACCATATGTTCTAAATCTCTGATTTATTATTGACAAAAGCTATTGATAATTTAATTATCTTTAGTTATGATATTCTTTACTGGGTTAGTTGTGCTCACCCTTTTGCTTCACAATTCCTTTCGTGTAATACTGAGTGTGGCCGGGTCGAAATGGGATAACAGGGGAATAGAACGATGGTCTATAGCTGTTGAGGTTCTCCCTAAATAGTATGGAAATAATTTTATTGAGAACTTTAGATAAGTGTGTCGTATTGTATACGTCATTTGATATTTAATTTTGGTGAACCGAATAGGGTGAGGCAAACCCAAATTTGGAAAGGTGTTTTGTCACTATCATACAAGATGTCTAATGACATACAACCTCGTGTTATCATAAGATGAGGTTGTGCACATCCACTTCTTTGAGTATATCTACGAGCACTACCTATATGATCTTGGAGTTTGTTTGAAATATAATTTTCACTTGGAGACGGTGGAGATAGTTATATGTCAAGAGAAGACTCACCATTGGAAGGAGCATGATAGTAATCTTTCTCTTTTTCTTTGGGGTCTATTGGGTCAACCAAGGATAATTCTCTGGACATATGATATCTATCATAACTTAGATTCATGGCCTCCTATATACGAAGGTTTTCTTGAGCACGCTCCAAAGATTTTATTTTCTAAAACAGTTTTGATTTGCACCTTTATGTAAGGTGCAATTGTGACATGAGTCGAGTTGGTATATGTATTTGTATTTAAACTCACAAGATATACATGTCGTCACGTATTTTTTGCTGACAGGTTGTATAAATGAAGTTATATTTGATTTTTATAGTGTATTTTCTGGCGACTCAAGATGGGTGATATATACCTATTTCGGGGGCGTCACATTTGATATTAGAGCTTAGGGATATGGTCGCTGGCGGAGATATGAGTCTAGAACTAGGAGGGGAGAGACGAGTAATATACTTCGCTAGTGTGTGACTTACCTAAGCTAAAATTCTTTACTTGATAAGTTGACAAATTATGATATGTTAATTAACCTTGTTTTGAAGTATATTCTAGAATGATATCTGAAACACAGGAGATGAGCGATTGGGAAAATCATAATACAGAAGAAATAACCGGGAAGGTATAATCTGAAAAGAAAGCAATGTATTCTCATCGCTTCGAAATACCAGGTACGTACGTAAATTTCGAGGGCGAAATTTCACAAGGAGGGGAGATTGTGAGACCCCGAATTTTATGAAATAAAAGTATTCAATTTTTCTATTTTGGTGAATATTAAAATTGATAAAAGTTTAAAGTTAAGGGTGACATTTGAAATTTTTTTCAAAGTAAGTGATGATGAAGTTTTGTTTTATTAGTATTATTAATATAATAAAAATGAAAAAGCTTTTATATAAAAAATGTAATACTTTTATAAAGTTATTCATTTTATTAGGCTAATAGTAAAATCTTTTTATATAAAATGTAATACTTTTATAAAGTTATACATTTTATTAGACAATAATTAGAATATATTATATTTTATTATGCATAGTGTTTTTGCATAGTGTTACTGCATAGTGTTTGCATAGTAAAATCTTTTATATAAAAAATGAGAATATTTTTATAAAGTTATTCATTTTATTAGATTATAAATAGAATATATTATATTTTATTTAAAAGATTTTGCTTTAAATATGGATCGTCCGATTAAAGTAAATTAATCTGGACCGTTCATGAATTAGTTACTATGCAGTCCATTCTTCTATAAATAGAAGCTCATTCCTTCATTATTTCTTACGAATTCACTGAAACTCTAGAGAGAGAAACTATAGAGAGAATTCTTCTTCTATAATCTTGAGTGTATTTCTTTAGAGTTTAAGGAAGCTTTGAGCGTATTGCAAGTTTTCTTTGAGTATATCCTCTCCCTACCTATCGTAATACTCTTCTTTCAAAGGTAAGGGATATTATTTCTTGTACTAGTAAGGGGTATTATTTGTTTTTTATTCATGAAGAGAACTTCTGTTATTCCATTCTTTATTAATCCGTTGGAATAACCTATATACGCGGGTTACCCTATACTTGGTGAAATTCTTCTGTTATTCCATTCTTTATGATTACATGCTGAATATCCTCATCATGCGTTTTTGGCGGACGGTTTAAAATCATTTATTATTACGTTGAATAACATGTCTATCTGCCAAGTACCGCATGCATGGTGATTTTTCATTGTTATTCTATTCTTTATTATTCGTTGGAATATCCACGTCTGCATGCGTTTCTTGGGACTGGATTCGCATCTTTATTATTTTGTTAGAATAACCTCGCCTCATGCCAAGTACCGCATGCATGGTGATTTTGTTGTTATTCCATTCTTTATTATTCTCGCTGAATATCACATTGGTGCGTACACGCCTAACCGGTTTTGTTATTTATTGTTCGTTGAATAACTCATACATGCAAGCAACCGCATGCATGGTGATTTCTTTTGTTATTCCATTCTTTATTATACTCAATTGGTTAAAGTTTTGACTTCAATACTCCATGAAATTAATGGAATATCCTTGATATTTGCGTTTCATCCAGTATCTATTCATGGGTATATGTAGTATTAGTAAGTGTTATAATGAGTTATGTTGGTTATTATGTGAAAACATGAATGTTTCTTAGAAATCACAAAGGGTTGAAAATCAGATTTTGGTGAAAATGGAACATGAAATTCAATTGACCATATCTCCTATTATATTTTTAATTTTTAAGTGTGGTCAAGTTCTAGAGTTAGATCTATGAGTTCCTAACTTATCCAAGTGGAATCACTGGAAAAGGTGTTGTAGATATTCGTATGGACTATTTTTAACAAAGCATGAAAAAGTGAGAAAAAGAGAAAAAGTTGCTGCCACGATTTTGTAAGGGCTATTTCGGCCACTTAATTTGTGAGAAAAATTCTGGCCTTTTAGGACATAAAAGTATATGGTATAAGGTACCTCCTGTCCAAAAATGAGCTCATTCCGACTTAAAATGAGCAAGTTATGACCATTTCAATATTTAGGTTTTTCCGACGAAAAATGCTAAAACCGGAGTTCTATAACTCCAATGACCATGAAATTTAAACTGGAAGATCACGTTAACATGTGTAAGATCCTGCCAAGATTTGGGGATTTTTGGATTTAAACTTGAGGAAGCTAATTTCTTAAGGAATTAATTAGAAAATGATTTTTGAAAAATAGTAAATGAATTTTTAAAATTCCAAGAAAAATATATGTTCATTATGGGACTATATTCTGCTAAATTCCAGAAAAGAAATATTTTTTTTTGAGACTGATTTGGTATTTTTCATGAAAATGGTTTAGTTACGAACATATGAGTTAAATATGTTATGTGGAGTAACAAAGTTGAAAAATAGGATTTTATGGCTTGAAAATCCTATATAAGGTATATGCATATTTTTGATGAGGGATTTAATCATTGGTGATGAAATCTTATGAGTATGGCAATTTTGAATGATTAAATGTATTATTTGGTAAAGTGTAAACAATTGAAATAAATTGTTTATAAGTTTAAGAAGTGATTAAAATATTGTTATGATATTAATAATATTAGATTATGAGTGGTTGATAATATTTGGATAAATTTAAAGTCTTTAATATTTATCCTTGTTTTCATTTGATTAATACTTATATCATTGTCATCATCCTCATATATATATTATGTTGAAAGTCATCTGTGGCCTGTAGTGCATAGATGGACTTGGTATGATTATGACCAGGGATTATTCGGTATAATCATGACCGTAATGTTACAAATGATGTAGAAAAAGACCTCATTGGCCATAGTGCATTGATGGACAGTTTTTGGTATGATTATGGCTATGGATTCTCTTCGGCCAAGGGTGAAAAGATGAATTGTTTTATGGCATGATCAGGACCGTTGATGAAAACATGATTATCTTTGGCCCGTAGTGCATGGATAATTCATGGTCGTGATACTAAAAGAATATCATTGGCCTATAGTGCAGGGATGAATTGATGATGTGGATTAATTATTGAGCTGAGTCTCAACAATGAAATATTAATTCATGGTTGTGATAATAATGAATATCCTTGGCCGTAGTGCATGGATAATTCATGGATGTGATATTAACGAATATCCTTTGCCGTAGTGTAGGGGCGATTCGATGATGTGGATTATTTATTAAGCTAAGTCTCAGCGATACAATATTGATAATAAGCTGAGTCTCAGCGATAAAATATTGATAAAATATTGATAGTAGATATCATGCTCTACTTGACTCTTCTAAAAATACAGTTGTATGTCTTTGGCCTGTAGTGTAAAGATGAATTTATTAGTATGATTATGAGCAGGGATTGTGATTTGGTATAACCATGATTTTTGATGTTTCAAGTAAAGATAGGTGATGAAAATTATCTTCGTCTTGGGTGCGAAAAGGAATTCAGAATCACAATTATGATTATGAGTTATTCATATGATTGTGGATGTGAATTGTTGATTGGACGTTCTGAGGATAAAACATTAATGGTGGACTTTTAACATGGAGAAGATAATAGACCTGATGGTTTATTTGACTCTTTTAATGGATTGCTCGTTCCGCTGTAACTATGGTTGAAAAGTTTTATCATCTACCATATGTTCCAAATCTCTGATTTATTATTGACAAAAGCTATTGATAATTTAATTATCTTTATTTATGATATTCTTTACTGGGTTAGTTGTGCTCACCCTTTTGCTTCACAATTCCTTTCAGGTAATAAGAGTGTAGCTGGGTCGAGCGGGGATAACAGGGGAATAGAACGGTGGTCTATAGCTGTTGAGGTTCTTCCTAAATAGTATGGAAATAATTTTATTGAGAACTTTAGATAAGTGTGTCATATTGTATACGTCATTTATTATTTAATTTTAGTGAACCGAATAAGGTGAGGCAAACCCAACTTTGGAAGGGTGTTTTGTCACTATCATACAAGATGTCTAATGACATACAACCTCGTGTTATCATAAGACAGGTTGTGTACATCCACTTTGCCGAGTATATCTAATGAGCACTACCTATATGATCTTGGAGTTTATTTGAAATATAATTTTCACTTGGAGACAGTGGAGATAGTTATATGTCAAGAGAAGACTCACCATTGGAAGGAGCATGATAGTAATCTTCTCGTTTTTCTTTGGGGTCTATTGGGTCAACCAAGGATAATTCTCTGGACATATGATACCTATCATAACTTAGATTCATGGCCTCCTATGTACAAAGGTTTCCTTGAGCACTTTCCAAAGATTTTATTTTCTAAAATAGTTTTTGACTGTAACTTTATGTAAGGTGCAATTGTGACATGAGTCAGAGTTGGTATATGTATTTGTATTTAAACTCACAGTATACATGTCGTTGTCGTATTTTGCACGACAGTTGTATAAATGAAGTTTTATTTGATTTTTATAGTGTATTTTCTGGCGACTCAAGATGGGTGATGTATACCTATTTTGGGGGCGTCACACCTTCTTACATAAGAATCAATAATTGGTGCAATATTGTGTGCTATTGTGTTTTAAACCAAAGTATTTTAACAAGATATTAATGGTAACAACTACATGAGATTATTTATAAACAACTTATACTTGTCATTTTCTTCATCCAATCGCTTTCCATTATGGGGCCCATACATAAGGTCACTGGTCATTGCATCGTACGAATATTCCCGACAAGAAGAATATTCCACTACCAAACTAATATTCACGACAAGAATGAATATTTTATAACCACTTGCTTATTTGAAATATTTGTGCATTTTACCCATAACTAACCACATTAATCAAATCAACCCTTACTATTTCAAAATAATAAATAGAGGAAATTCAATTTTATTTATAATAAGTTGGGGTCTTACAAATTAGTTATTATTTTGTTTTGTTTTTAATTTTAATTGTTATTTTATATTTGCAAAGTGTAATAATATATATACTTTTTCGTTTTTAAGTAAAATAATAAATTCAATTTATAATTATATTTATTATAAAACTAGTTATTATGTGGAGATTCGAATTCGAGTTTGAATTTGAAGCTCGCGAGTAGTTGGAATAAATATTTGAGTCGAGTCGAGTCGAATCGAATTCGAATAATAAATATTCGAGTCGAGTCGAATCTGAGTAGAAATTTTCAAATATAATTCGAATTCGAGCCGAATTCGAGTACAAATTTATCATTTCGAGTCGAATTTGAGTAGCTCTTTGTTCGCTCTGGTTCGACTCGTTTACACCCTTACTCATAACATATATGAACATACTGTAAAATTTTCGGAATTTTCCAGTTTATACACTGTGAGAAATCCGGGTGTTAATATTTAGGAGTCCTTTACGGAAAACGCCATTACGCACAACCTACACATCGAAACGTGTCTGTTCTTTTTCCTGCACGTAGATAACTTCTCAAGGTACCTCTGTGATTTTTGCCAGATTTTTAAAAGACTTGAAACGGTCAAAAAACAATTTTAAGAAAAAAATGGGGATGATAGCTTTTTAGGTTTAAAGCTTTAATTCTCTATGTGGACTATTTTGGGGAAAACAGCCCCCATGGCTTCAATACTTGCTAGATTTGTGTTCTACCACTTGGGTTTACTAGATAACTCATGTATCTAGCACTCTCCTTTGACGGATCACAAATCCAAGTTGTAAAACTTGAGTTACACAAGATTTAGTGAAAGAAAAACATGGGCTTCACCCCTTGGAGAACATATGCTTATTTCCTTCCTCTAAATCTATATTCTAATACACAATATACTTAGTCCTACACATGAGACATGTAAAACTAGGGTACTTTGAGTATTAGACCATAACCCCCATATATTTTGAGGTAAAAACCAAAATAGAAGAAGAAAAAGAAAAAGAATAGAATAGAACATCACCTAGTTTTCTTTACTATCTTTCTTGTTCTTCCAAAGTAGGTTATGAATTTAGGATGCATGATCAATAAACTCCTCTCCCTCTCTAGAATCTGAATTTTTCCTCTCTCTCTTGCTAAGCTTTGTGTTTTGATAGGTTGGGAGAAAATAGAAGAAGAAGAATGGTGGAGGAGTAAAATGAAATGAGATAGATATTATGTTGGTGAATTAGAGTGGAATGCTATTATCCTCCATGTTTCTTTTTCCCCTTAGACAAAAGGGTTAGTCTTATCCCTTCCTAATTATGCCTAATCATGCCATTAAGGTTGCCAATTAAGCTTTCCACCAATGGGAGCATGACACACTTGTCCTTGTGTGTAAGACTTCTACTTATCGAACTTGATTAGCTTAATATTCTTGCCTTAAAAAGGCTAATGTGGCCAGATGTATATATTCCCACTAATTTCTTTATTTAGCTTTTATTTTAATGCATAAATTAGATAAAGCAAAGGTCTAAAATACCCTTAATCAAGTGGACTAAGTTTGGGCTTGCATTTAATTTCTTTTGGGCTTCTCCTTTAATTGTTTTGGGCCATGTAATAAACATAGTCTAACAATTTTAATATATGTTACCCTAATTGTTTATTTAGGGTTTCCATTCCCAATCTTATGAAATTTAATTACTTATACATGTGACTTTAGCTCATAACCTAATTAGGTTTACTAAAAATAGGTTTAAAATTATTAGTCACTTGAAATAACAAAATTATCCACTTAAGTTAGTATACATATTAAATACTAACCTTTCCTTATTACCATAACCCTTAGGTTATTTAATTATCTCACCTAATGTATAATTAGGTTATGAAGCTTTTATTTTTTAATAAAATCTATAAATGTATATATCCATAACTATAGTATATATGTTTATTGATCCATGCACCACTTCACATATTAAATCACTATATAGCACAAAATTTTAAAATATCAATAATGTACATACATATATACATATATAGTGACTTGAAATTCACGATTATTACATCCTCCCCCCTCCTTATAAGAATTCCGTCCCCGGAATTACACATAGGGTTATTCAAAAAGATGTGGATAATTTTCCCTCATCTTTTCTTCGAGTTCCCACGTAGCTTCTTCAGCATTGTGGTTCCTCCAAAGAACTTTTACTGAATGTATAACCTTATTTCTCAATTTCATCTCCTTTCTATCTAAAATATATACTGGAATTTCCTCGTATGACAAATCCTTTTCAACCTGAATTGGCTCGTACGATATCACGTGCTTGTAATTAGCCTTATATGGTCGTAGCACTGACACATGAAACACATTATGAATATGTTCCAATTCAGGAGGTAAAGCTACCTCGTACGCCACTTCTGTAAAACCCCAAATTTTATGAATAAGGATTTAAATTTCTTGAAATATTTATTTGAATATTATGGAATGAATTTGATATAATATTATAGTTGTGGGTAATATTTATAAATTTTGTAAAGTATGCAAGTTGTTATAAAATATTCGTTTGGTCGGAGAATATTCTTTTTGTCGGGGAATTTCCGTATGACGGTACAATCATTGGTGGACCCCGCAACGGAATTATTGTCGGATTGAGAAAACGACAAAAATATTTTATGAAAATAACGACGGAAGTTTTACCGTTAACTGTTGAAATACTCGGTGTTAAAAGTACAGTAATACGCTTGGTTGCATAGTAGCACACGGTACTGATTATTGATGCTTACGTGAGAAGTCACTCAATTTTGTTCAATTATTTCTACAGTAATTGCTGCATAGTATCTCACGTTATTTGATTCAATTATTGTCAATATTTTATATATTATTAATTCAATAATTGAGACGACAAAGTTATTCATATTATTAAATTGCAATATTTACAATGTCTAGAAGTTCTGTCAAGGAGAGGTTTGGTCATCTAATTGCGCGCCAATAAGGAGAAATCCTTATCGGAAAGCTCCCTCTTTCCTAGGAACGACCTAGTTGTTAAATATTGTGGGTTATAATATTAATGATTAATAAGTTCGTGTTGATTAAATATGAAATTGATAGCTCCATTGTGTTGGAATTATTTGTGTTAGTGGAAATCGACATTTATTTCGGTATTAATTGATGTCTGAAAGTTATACTGACCAGTCAGGTAATTAATCGAATAAATGAGCAATTAATTGTTATTAATTCACATGATTATAACTATTTGTTCACATGTGTATACTATTGATTCACATTCTTATTACTATTAGGGGAGTTGGTGCAAGATTGATAGTACTTGCATGACTAAGTTAAAAATAGAGGTATAGATGGAGGTACTATACTGTAATTCGTATTTTCACATGTCTAGAACTATTAATTCACATGATTTACTATTGATTCACATGATTTACTATTAGGGGAGGTGGTGCAAGTTTGATAATACTTGCAGGACTAAATTAAAAATAAAGGAAAAGAGAAAGGTATTATACTGTAATATTTTGAGCCCCAAAACGTGCAATTATCGAAACTATATTTTCCTATAAATAGAATCTCATTTCTTCATTATTCTTCACCAATTCACTCAAGCTATAGAGCAATTATTATAGAGAGAAATTATAGAGAGAAAAAAGAAGAGAAGTCTGCTATCTCACTATTCCAGTATCTAGTTTTTTCTAAGGTAAGGGGTATTATTTCTTTCGTATTCATGAAGAGAACTTCTGCTATTCCATTCTTTATTATTCTGTTGGAATAACCTGTATACGCGGACTACCCTATACTTGGTGAAATTCTTCTGTTATTCCATTCTTTATTATTATGTTAGAAAAACCTGTATATGCGAAGTACTGCATACATGATGAAATTCTTCTATTATTCCATTATTTATTATTCTGTTGGAATATCCTGTCTGTGCATTTACGCATGACCTGGTTCAATTATTTATCATTTTGTTGGAATATCCTGTCTGTGCGTTTATGCATGACCCGGTTCCATTATTTATTATTCTGTTGGAATAACCTGTCTATGCGGTCTATCGCATACATGGTGAAATTCTTCTATTATTCCATTCTTTATTATTCTGTTGGAATATCATGTCTGTAAAATCCCAAATTTTACAAATAAAGATTTAATTTTTTCAAAATATTTTTTTCAAAATTATGGTGTTGATTTGAGATATTGTTATAGTTGTGGGTAATATTTATAAATTTTTAAAAGTATGCAAGTTGTTATATAATATTCGATTGGTCGGGGAATATTCGTTTTAACAGGGAATATTCGTACAATGGCACAATCATTGGTGGACCCCGCAACAGAATTATTGTCGGATTGAGAAAATGACAAAAATATTTTATGAAAATAATAGCGAAAGTTTTACCGTTAACTGTTGAAACACTCGATGTTAAAAGTACAAGATGTCTGGCGTGGTTGCATAGTAGCTGCACCGGTATTGATTATTGATGCTTACGTGAGAAGTCACTCGGTTTTGTTCAATTATTGCTACTGATGATTTCTTTGCATAGTATCTCACGTTATTTGATTCAATTATTGTCGATATTTTATATATTATTAAATAAATAATTGAGACGACAAATTTATTAATATTATTATTTGCAATATTAACGATGTCTATAAGTTCTGTCAAGGAGAGGTTTTGTCACCTAATTGCACGCCAATAGAGAAAAATCCTTATTGGAAAGCCCCCTCTTTCCTGGGAACGACCTGGTCGATTAATATTGTGAATTATATTAAAGGTGATAAGTTTTGTTTTATTATTATTATAAATGTAATAAAACAGAATTTTTTGTATATAAAATAGAATACTTTTATAAAGTTATTTGTTTTATTAGACTATAAATAGAATATATAATATTATATTATGCATAGTGTTTGCATAGTAAAATCTTTTTATATAAAAAGCAGAATACTTTTATAAAGTTATTCGTTTTATTAGACTATAAATAGAATATATAATATTCTATTATGCATAGTATTTGTATAGTACTGCATAGCATTTGCATAGTAAAATATTTTTATATAAAATAGAATACTTTTATAAAGTTATTCGTTTTATTAGATTATAAATAGAATATATTATATTTTATTTCAAAGATTTTGTTTTATTAGAATATTTTATTAATCTTTGCATAGTAAATCAATATGGACCGTATCCGTTTAAAAGTAAATCAATCTGACCGTTCATGAATAAGTTACTATTAGGTCCATTCTCCTATAAATAGAAGCTCATTCCTTCATTATTTCTTATGAATTCTTTGAAACTCTAGAGAGAAACTATAGAGAAAGAAGAAAAGTATTCTGCTACTTCACTACTCCTATATCCAGTTTCTTCTAAGGTAAGGGATATTATTTGTTGTACTCGTAAAGGATATTATTTGTTGTACTCGTAAGGGGTATTATTTCTTTCGTATTCATGAAGAGAACTTCTGTTATTCTATTCTTTATTATTTTGTTGGAATAACCTGTATATGCGGACTACCCTATACTTGGTGAAATTCTTCTATTATTCCATTATTTATTATTCTGTTGGAATATCCTGTATGTGCGTTTACGCATGACCTGGTTCCATTCTTTATTATTCCGTTGGAACATCCTGTCTGTGCGGATTACGCATTACCTGGTTTCGTTCTTTATTATTCTGTTGGAACATCCTGTCTGTGCGGATTACGCTTGACCTGGTTCCATTCTTTATTATTCTGTTGGAACATCCTGTCTGTGCAGATTACGCATGACATGGTTCCATTCTTTATTATTCTGTTGGAATAACCTGTCTGTACGGTCTATCGCATGCATGGTGATTTCTTCTGCTATTCCATTCTTTATTATTCTATTGGAATAACCTGTCTATTTGGATTATCACATGCATGGTGGATGATCCTTTGTATTCATTCCTTATTAAATTGTGGAAATGATATGTCTAGGTGGATTACCGTATGGCGGGCGAAAATCCATTTGCAGTTTCATATATTCTCTTATACTCAGTTGGTTAAAGCTTTGACTTCTATACTCCATGAAATTAGTGGAATATCCTTGATATTTGTGCTTCATCCAGTATCTTTTCATGGAAATATTCTTCTGAGCATTCTTGAATTTTACTCCACAAAGAAGTATCATGTTGACAATTTGGACGTTATTGGTTCCTGGATAAATTAATTCTTGAACTTGTTTTATTGAATTCTTTTATCATTGTCATCATCCTCATGTTTATAAAAAGTTGAAAGTCATCTGTGGCCTGTAGTGCATAGATGGACTTGGTATGATTATGACCAGGGATTATTCGGTATAATCATGACCGTAATGTTACAAATGATGTGGTAAAAGTCCTTATTGGCCCGTAATACATTGATGGACAGTTGTTGGCATGATCATAACCATTAATGAATACACGAATATCCTTGGCCCGTAGTGCATGGATAATTTGTGGTTGTGATACTAAAGAATATCCTTGGCTATAGTGCAGGGGTGATTCGATGATGTGGATTATTTATTAAGCTGAGTCTCAGCGATAAAAGTGATGAAAAACCTTTTAAATCATAAAAGATAGTAGATTTTATTCTCTACTTGACTCTTTTAATGGATTACTTGTTCTGCTGCAATTAAACTTGATGTTTGTTGTATTGTATCAGCTTAACACTATTAAAGGCTAATGATAATTTATTCTGTATTATCTTAGTCATAATATTTCTTACTGGGCTAGTTGAGCTCACCCTTTTGCTTTCATTGTTCTCTTCAGGAAATGAGAACGTAGCAGGGACTAGTCGGGGAACAGAGTGATGGTCCAGATGATAGCATTAGTAGTCCTCACTATTCTATGATATAATGTGTTAATAAATGTATTGAGGACTTATTTTGAGTTTGAATACTGTCTAGAAGATAATATTTGTATTAAAACTCACAGCTCATGTTGTATATTTAAGATTGTATTTGTATTCTGTACCATGTATTTGGCGACTCAGAATAGGTGATGTATACCTATTTTGGGGGCGTCACAGTTGGTATCAAAGCTTAGGGATATGATCCCTGGCTAAGATGTGAGATAAGAACTAGGAGGGGAGAGACGGGGAATTCCTTTGCTAGTATGACCTACCTAAGTTTATTTGGTATTAATTGGTCGGTTAGAGTATAGGGATAATATGTCATATGTTAATTAACCCTTGTTTTGTGGCAGTGTTTGAAAATGACATCTGAAAATGTTGAGAATAGCAATGGAGCACATGAGACCGTTGAGTCACCAACGATCAATACCCAGGATAATGTGCAACAGGAAGGTGATAATCCTTGTATAAACAACAACACTGACCAAATGACGAACGACGGTACGTTTAGGAGCTTTTTAGAATTCAAGCAACACCAGACGAGAGAGACTCTTGTTCATAATGCAGGAGGAAACAATGGCAACCCATGGTTGGTCACCGCTAAGCAGTTCAAGGAGTTGGGACCACCAGAGTTTTTGGGAAAGCCAGAACCACTTAAGGCAGAGACGTGGATAAAGTAGATCACCAAGATATTTGTTGTCTTGGAATGTTCAGAGGAGAAAAAGGTTCCATTCACCACTTTTATGTTGCGTGAAGAAGCAGATTACTGGTGGGAATCTGTAAAGCGTACTCAACCTGCCGCACTGAAGATGACTTGGGAGAAGTTCCAAGAATTGTTCAACGACAAGTACTTTTCCAAAAGTATTCGTCACATGAAAGAGGTAGAGTTCATCAAGCTGGAGAAAAACAACATGACCGTGTAGCAGTACGAAGCCAAGTTTGCCGAGTTGTCCCGGGTTGCGTCCCATTTGGTTGATAATGAGGAGAGAATGACGCGAATGTTTCTAAGAGATTTGAAACCTGAGATACGTCAATATCTTATCTCTCATAAACCGTGTTTGTATTAGGATGTTGTTAATAGGGCTCGATTATTGGAGCGCGATAATGAGTCAACCCAACCAAAAAAGAGAGCGGCCCGGTAAAATGGTAATACCGGTGATACTTGGTCATCAAAGCGGTGACAATAAGCGTGAGGAAATCAACATGCGAGAAATGGTAACACACGCCGGTGGTAATCATGGCCAAAACAATAAGAATGGACATTTCAAGAAGAGGAGATTCAACAATGATGGAAAGAGCGTCAACATCAAAGACCGTTGTTAAGGAAGGAGAAGCGACCACCTATCATATGCTTCAAATGCGGAGGGAGGGACATATCGGACCAAACTATCCACAACCTTCCAAGGTATGTTTTAGTTGTGGAAAAGAGCGGTCACATAGCTCGATTTTGTCACCAGCAAAATCAAGTCGATTTGGGATGGTGGCACCAAAGGCGGATACAGACAAAACAAAGTCGGTGGTTTTAGGGAGAGCATTTTTTGTGACTTCTCAAAAAGCGAGTAACCCGAACGAAGTTAGCACGGGTTAGTTAATTATAAATTCTTGCGAAGTCTATACCTTATTAGATACCGGTTCTACCCATTCTTTTATCTCTCTTGCTTGCACTCAACGTTTAAATTTAACCCCAAAGAAGTTAGACTTTGACTTATTGGTTGAAACTTCATTAGTAGAAGCCTTCGTTACCTCCACTATTTTTAAATCTTGTTGATTCAAATTAACACTTTCACGTTACCTGTCGATCTTATCTCTTTGAAAATACTTGCCTTTGATGTGATTTTAGGAATTGATTGGTTAACTACTCATCAAGCTTTTCGTAAGGTTGTTAGCTTTCATATTCCTAACCAAAATGTTATGCGAATTCAAGCAACCAAACCACTAAAGTCAATCATTGTCATATCAAGCCATAAGTAAAGAGCCCCGGTCCTTTCGTTGTTAACTTCCTTGTGTGGAATGCACCGAAGCCAGACTTTTCATAGGGGACGTTGTGAATGACGATGGCAAGTTGATAGGTATCAATGTGACGTGTTATCCAAGTCTTGGATGAGAGTCACAGCTTTGAATGATATTTCTATTGTTAATAAATTTCCTGACGTATTCTTGAAGACTTTTTAGCCTACCCCTAGAGCGTGAAATTGAATTCTGTATTGACCCTAGTACAAAACCCATTTCTTCAACCAAAATGAACGTATAACGCTCCAAAGACGTTGGCTCAAGCTATTGAAGATTACGATCATACCATTCAATATCATTGTAGAAGAGAGAACGTGGTAGCTGACGCGTTGAGTAGAAGATCATATGCGTTTACGAGTGCGATGTTGTTAACACAAAAACCCATTTCGTATAACTTACAAATGATGAAGATAGAGTTAAAGACTCTAGGGACCTACATGAAGATAACAAATATATGATTAGAATCGACCTTAATCGATAAAGTTAAAGCTGCTCAAGCTACATACTCAGAGCTGATGAATGTGAAGAAGAAGGTTCAAGAGGGCGTTATTCTAGAAGCAAAAATCGATGAAGAGAGGAAATCTCAACCCTCGATTTAATTGGCACATTTAAAATCCTCGATCGAGTAGGAACTGTGGCTTATAGACTCGTTTTACCGCCAAGTGTGTCACGTGTTCATAACATTTTTAACGTATCGATGTTACGTAAATATGTGGATGACCCGAACCACATTATTAATTTAGAACCGGACGAGATAGCGGATAATTTAACGTATGAAGATGTACCTGTTAAAATCTTGAAATATATTTTACGCTCAAAGGTTATACCTTAAGAATTAGAATCAAAAGAGGTATCCTTACCTGTTCGGCATACCAGGTACGTACGTAAATTTCAAGGGAGAAATTTCATAAGGAGGGGAGATTGTAAAATCCCAAATTTTACGAATAAAGATTTAATTTTCTCGAAATATTTTTTTCAAAATTATGATGTGGATTTGAGATAATGTTATAGCTGTGGGTAATATTTATAAATTTTGAAAAGTATGCAAGTTGTTATATAATATTCGATTGGTCGGGGAATATTCATTTTAACGGGGAATATTAAATGACAACGACACAATCATTGGTGGACCCATAATGAAATTATTGTCAAATTGAGAAAACGACAAAAATATTTTATGAAAATAAAGGTGGAAGTTTTACCGTTATCTGTTGAAACACCCGGTGTTAAAAGTACAGTAATACGCGTGGTTGTATAGTAGTACACTGTATTGATTATTGATGCTTATGTGAGAAGTCACTCAGTTTTGTTCAATTATTGCTACAGTAATTGTTGTATAGTATCTCACGTTATTTGATTCAATTATTGTCTATATTTTATATATTATTAAATCAATAATTGAGATGACAAAGTTATTAATATTATTATTTGCAATATTAATGATGTCTAGAAGTTCTATCAAGGAGAGGTTTGGTCACCTAATTGCGGCATGATAGGAGAAATCCTTATTGGAAATCCCCTCTTTCCGGGAAGCGACTTCGGTCGATTAATATTGTGAATTATAATAATAAAGGTGATAAGTTTTGTTTTATTATTATTATAAATGTAATAAAAGCAGAAAACTTTTTATATAAAGCAGTAATACTTTTATAAAGTTATTTGTTTTATTAGACTATAAATAGAATATGTAATATTCTATTATTATGCATAATTTGCATATAGTGCTGCATAGTGTTTTGCATAGTAAAATCTTTTTATAAAATGTAATACTTTTATAAAGTTATTTGTTTTATTAGACTATAAATAGAATATATTATATTTTATTAAAAGATTTTGTTTTATTAGAATATTTTATTAATGTCATGCATAGTAAATCAATATGGACCGTCCGTTTAAAAAGTAAATCAATCTGGACCTGTTCATGAATAAGTTACTTATTCACCTATTCTCCTATAAATAGAAGCTCATTCCTTCATTATTTCTTACGAATTACCTTAAAACCCCAAATTTTACGTAATAAAGATTTAATTTTCTCAAAATATTTTTTTGAATATTATGGAATGAATTTGATATAATGTTATAGTTCAGGTAATATTTATAAATTTTACAAAGTACGCAAGTTGTTATATAATATTCGATTGGTGGGAAATATTCATTTTAACAGAAATATTAAATTGAGCGGCAAGACAATCATTAGTGGACCCCGAATGGAATTATTGTCGGATTGAGAAAACGACAAAAATATTTTATGAAAATAATGGCGAGGAAGTGGTATCATTAGCTGTTGAAACACGGTGTTAAAAGTACGATAATATCGCGTGGTTGTATAGTAGCACTACGGTATTGATTATTGATGCTTACGTGAGAAGTCACCGGTTTTGTTCAATTATTGCTCTGATAATTAATTACGCATAGTATCTCATGTTATTTGATTGAATTATTGTCGTTATTTTATATATTATTAAATCAATAATTGAGACGACAAAGTTATTAATATTATTATTTGCAATATTAACGATGTTTAGAAGTTCTGTCAATGAGAGGTTAGATAATCTAATTGCACGCCAATAGGGAGAAATCCTTATTGGAAAACCCCTTCTTTCCTGGGAACTACCTGGTCGATTAATATTGTGAATTATAATAAAGGTGATAAGTTTTGTTTTATTATTATTATAAATATAATAAAATAGAAAACTTTTTATATAAAACAGAATACTTTTATAAAGTTATTTATTTTATTAGACTATAAATAGAATATATAATATTCTATTATGCATAGTATTGCATAGTGCACTCGCATAGTATTTCTATAGTAAAATCTTTTATATAAAACAAAATACTTTTATAAAGTTATTTGTTTTATTAGACTATAAATAGAATATATAATATTCTATTATGCATAGTGTTTGCATAGTAAATTTTTTTTATATAAAATAGAATACTTTTATAAAGTTATTTGTTTTATTAGATTATAAATAGAATATATTATATTTTATTTAAAATATTTTGTTTTATTAGAATATTTTATTAATACTACATAGTAAATCAATACTTGAATTTGTCTAGTTTAAAAAGTAAATCAATACTGGACCAGATTTCATGAATTAGTTACTATTCAGTCCATTCTCCTATAAATAGAAGCTCATTCCTTCATTATTTCTTACGAATTCACTGAAACTCTAGAGAGAGAAACTATAGAGAGAAAGAAGAAAAGTATTATGCTACTTCACTACTCCTATATCCAGTTTCTTCTAAGGTAAGGGATATTATTTGTTGTACTCATAAGGGATATTATTTGTTGTACTCGTAAGGGGTATTATTTCTTTCGTATTCATGAAGAGAACTTACATTATTCCATTCTTTATTATTACGTTGGAATAACTTTGTATACGTGGACTACCCTATACTTGGTGAAATTCTTACATTATTCCATTCTTTATTATTATGTTCGAATAACTTGTCTATGGAATATCGCATACATGGTGAAATTTTTGTTGTTATTCCATTCTTTATTATTCATTTGGAACATCACCATGCATGCCACGAATGACCGGTTCCGTTCTTTATTATTCATTGGAAAATCACATGCATGCGATTTACGCATGACCTGGTTCCGTTCTTTATTATTCTGTTGGAACATCCTGTCTATGCAGATTACGCATGACCTAGTTCCATTCTTTATTATTCTGTTGGAATATTCTGTCTGTGCGGTCTATTGCATGCATGATGATTACTTCTGTTATTCCATTCTTTATTATTCTGCTGGAATAACCTGTCTATATGGATTATCATATGCATGGTGAATGATCCTTTGTATTCATTCCTTATTAAATTATGAAAATGATCTGTCTAAGTGGATTACCGCATGGCGGGCGAAAATTCATTTGCAGTATCATATATTATCTTATACTTAGTTGGTTAAAGCTTTGACTTCTATACTCCATGAAATTAGTGAAATATCTTTGATATTTGCGCTTCATCCAGTATCTTTTCATGGAAATAGTCTTTTGAGCATTCTTGAATTTTACTCCACAAAGAAGTATCATGTTGACAATTTGGACGTTATTGGTTCCTAGATAAATTAATTCTTGAACTTGTTTTATTGAATTCTTATATCATTGTCATAATCCTCATGTTTATATTATGTTGAAAGTCATCTGTGGCCTGTAGTGCATAGATGGACTTGGTATGATTATGATCAGGGATTATTCGGTATAATCATGACCGTAATATTACAAATGAAGTGGTAAAAGTCCTCATTAGCCCGTAGTGCATTGATGGACAGTTGTTGGCATGATCATGACCATTGATGAATACACGAATATCCTTGGCCCGTAGTGCATGGATAATTTGTGGTTGTGATACTAATGAATATCCTTGGTCGTAGTGCAGGGATGATGTGGATTATTTATTAAGCTGAGTCTCAGCGATAAAATTGATGATAAATCTTTTAAATCATAGAAGATAGTAGATTTTATTCTCTACTTGACTCTTCTAATGGATTGCTTGTTCACCGCAGATTAAACTTGATGTTTGTTATATTGTATCGTTTAACATCATTGAAGGCTAACAATAATTTATTCTGCATTATCTTAGTCATAATATTTCTTACTGGACTAGTTGAGCTCACCCTTTTTCTTTCATTGTTCTCTTTAGGAAATGAGAACGTAGCAGAGACTAGTCGGGGAATGGAGTGACGGTCCAGATGATAGTATTAGGAGTCCTCACTATTCTATGAAATAGTGTGATAATAAATGTAATAAGATTGAATTTGAGTGTGGATATCGTCTAGATAAAAATATTCATGTTAAAACTCTCAGATTATGTTTTATCGTATTTTACACGACAGTTGTATTATTAAGTTGTGTTTGAATTTTGTACCATGTATTTGGCGACCCAAGATAGGTGATGTATACCTATTTTGGGGGCGTCACAGTTGGTATCAGAGCTTAGGGATATGATCCCTGGCTGAGATTTGAGACAAGAACTAGGAGGGGAGAGATGGGGAATTATTTCGCTAATATGACCTACCTAAGTTTATTTGGTATTTAATTGGTCGGTCAGAGTATAGGGATAATATGTGATATGTTAATTAACCCTTGTTTTGTGGCAGTATTTGAAAATGGCTGCTGAAAATATTAACAATGGAGTGAATGAGACCGTGGAGACACCTTTAATCACTAACCAGGTTAATGTGATGTCAGACGAAGAAGAAAGTAGAGATATCTACGTGGTGAGTGAAGAACTAATAGTTACTCTCGAGCTAGTTGCAGAGGTAGCAGCTGAGAGTGAGGAAGAAGAGGGGAATTTATTAGAAGAATTTTATGATCAAAATTTAGAATTACAAAATCGTATTCATGAGTTAGAAGAGCAGGCTGAAGAATGGCAGGCGATCATGGAGCAAAGAGATGCAACAATTCAAAATTGTGTTAACCGATGTGCGATGCTTGAACAGAAGCACTCTTTGGCAGAGTATAAGATATTAGAGCTGGAATCTGAGAATGCTATGATCAAAGTTTTGATGAAAGAAGAAGCAACTGAACGAATGAGAATAGATGATGAATGGGTAAAAGCCGCATGACGCGTAGATATTGTAGAAAAAGACATCCAATCCAATAAGGCCAAAATAGTTGAAATGGATTTTTCTTTTTGGACAATAATTGGGAGAATCCAACATCGAATTCGGAATTACCCTCTGCAAAGCGGTCAACCCCAATTTGATATGGATCAGAGAGTAATGATTCGAATCATGGATCAGGAATATGACGAAGCAATTAAGGGTGGAATGTACTCTACAGCAAAGTTAAGTCCAACTGGGATGTCCCAGGCAAGTCAAAATCGGTAGTTTAAGAGAGAGCATTTTTTTTGTGATGAGAACCTGAATAAAGTTATCACGGGTAAGTTAATCTTAAACTCTTGCAAAGTCTATACCTTGTTAGATACCGGTTCTACCCACTCTTTTATTTCACCTAGTTGTATTCAATGTTTGAACTTAACTCCGAAGAAATTAGACTTTGACTTATCGGTTGAAACTCTATTAGGAGAAACCTTCGTTACATCCACTATTTATAAATCTTGTTGATTCAAATCGACACTTTCACGTTACCTGTCGATCTTATCTCTTTAAAAATACTTGCCTTTGATGTGATTTTAGGAATCGATTGGTTAACTACTCATCAAGCTTTTCGTAAGGTTGTTAGCTTTCATATTCCTAACTAACCTATTATTCGAATTCAAGTAAACAAACCCTAAAGTCAATCATTGTCATATCAAGCCATAAGTAAAGAGCCCCGAACCTTTCGCTTGTGACTTCCTTATGTGGAATGCACCGAAGCCAGACTATCCGTAGGGGATGCTGTAAATAACGGTGGCAAGTTGATAGGTATCAATGTGACGTACTATCCAAGTTTTGGATGAGAGTCACAGTTTTGAATGATATTTCTATCGTTAATAAATTTCCTAATGTATTCCTAAAGACTTCCTGGCCTACCCCAGAGCGTGAAATCAAATTTTGTATTGACCCCAGTACAAAACCCATTTCTAAAACCCTCAAATATTTCTTCAACTAAAATGAACGTATACTGTGCCAAGGACGTTGGCTCGAGCTATTGAAGATTACGATCGTACCATTCAATATCATCATGGAAGAGCGAACGTTGTAGCTGACACGTTGAGTAGAAGATCGTATGCATTTACGAGTGCGATGTTGTTAACACAAAAACCCATTTCGTATAACTTACAAATGATGAAGATAAAGTTAAAGACTCTAGGGACCCACATGGTGATATCGAATATATGAGTAGAATCGACTTTAATCGATAAAGTTAAAGCTGGCAAAGCTACAGACTCGGAGCTGATGAATACGAATAAGAAGGTTCAAGAGGGCGTTATTTTAAAAGCAAGAGTTGCTGAAGAGAGGAAATCTCAACCCTCGATTTAATTGGCCCATTTAAAATCCTCAATCGAGTAGAAACTGTGGCTTATAGACTCGTTTTACCGCCAAGTATGTCGTGTGTTCATAACGTTTTTAACGTATCGATGTTACATAAATATGTGGACGACCCGAACTACATTATTAAATTAGAACTAGACGAGATAGCAGAAGATTTAACGTATGAGGAGATACGTGTTAAAATCTTGGATAAGAATGATCATATTTGACACTCAAAGGTTATACCTTAAGAGTTAGAATCAAACGAGGTATCCTCACCTGTTCGGCATACCAGGTACGTACATAAATTTCGAGGGAGAAATTTCATATGGAGGGGAGATTGTAAAACCCCAAATTTTACGAATAAAAATTTAATTTTCTCGAAATATTTTTTTTGAATATTATGGAATGAATTTGATATAATGTTATAGTTGTGGATAATATTTATAAATTTTGCAAAGTACGCAAGTTGTTATATAATATTCGATTGGTCGGGGAATATTCGTTTATAAGGGAATATTCGTATGATGACACAATCATTGGTGGACCTCGCAATGGAATTATTGTTGGATTGAGAAAACGAAAAAAATATTTTATGAAAATAATAACGGAAGTGGTACCGTTAACTGCTGAAACACCCGGTGTTAAAAGTATAGTAATACGCGTGGTTGCATAATAGCACACGGTATTGATTATTGATGCTTACGTGAGAAGTCACTCAATTTTGTTCAATTATTGCTCTAAAGAATTGTTGGATCAGTATCTCACGTTATTTGATTCAATTATTGTCGATATTTTATATATTATTAAATCAATAATTGAGACGATAAAGTTATTAATATTATTATTTACAGTATTAACGATGTCTAGAAGGTCTGTCAAGGATAGGTTAGATAATCTAATTGTGCGCCAATAAAAAAAAATCCTTATTGGAAAGCCCCCTCTTTCCTGGGAATGACCTAGTCGATTAATATTGTGAATTATAATAAAGGTGATAAGTTTTGTTTTATTATTATTATAAATATAATAAAATAGAAAACTTTTTATATAAAACAGAATACTTTTATAAAGTTATTTATTTTATTAGACTATAAATAGAATATATAATATTCTATTATGCATAGTGTTTGCATAGTGCCTGCATAGTGTTTGTATAGTAAAATCTTTTTATATAAAATAGAATACTTTTATAAAGTTATTTATTTTATTAGACTATAAATAGAATATATAATATTCTATTATGCATAAATGTTTGCATAAAGGCTCGTAGATAGTATTTACATAGTAAAATCTTTTTATATAAAAATGAATACTTTTATAAAGTTATTTGTTTTATTAGATTATAAATAGAATATATTATATTTTATTTAAAAGATTTTGTTTTATTAGAATATTTTATTAATACTGCATAGTAAATTAATATGGACCGTCCGTTTAAAAGTAAATCAATCTGGACCATTCATAAATTAGTTACTATTCAGTCCATTCTCCTATAAATAGAAGCTCATTCCTTCATTATTTCTTACGAATTCACTGAAACTCTAGAGAGAGAAACTATAGAGAGAAAGAAGAAAAGTATTATGCTACTTCACTACTCCTATATCCAGTTTCTTCTAAGGTAAGGGATATTATTTGTTGTACTCGTAAGTGGTATTATTTCTTTCGTATTCATGAAGAGAACTTCTGTTATTCAATTCTTTATTATTCTATTGGAATAACCTGTAGACGCGGACTACCCTATACTTGGCGAAATTCTTCTGTTATTCCATTATTTATTATTCTGTTGGAATATCCTGTCTGTGCGTTTACGAAAGACCTGGTTCCGTTCTTTATTATTCTATTGGAACATCCTATTTGTGCGGATTACGCATGACCTGGTTTCGTTCTTTATTATTCTGTTGGAACATCCTGTCTGTGCGGATTACGCATGACCTTGTTCCATTCTTTATTATTCTGTTGGAATAACCTGTCTGTACGGTTTATCGCATGCATGGTGATTTCTTCTGCTATTCCATTCTTTATTATTCTGTTGGAATAACCTGTCTATTTGGATTATCACATGCATGGTGGATGATCCTTTGTATTCATTCCTTATTAAATTGTGGAAATGATATGTCTAGGTGGATTCTGCATGGCGCGAAAAATCCATTTGCATAGGTTTCATATATTCTCTTATACTCGATTGGTTAAAGCTTTGACTTCTATACTCCATGAAATTAGTGGAATATCCTTGATATTTGCGCTTCATCCAGTATCTTTTCATGGAAATATTCTTCTGAGCATTCTTGAATTTTACTCCACAAAGAAGTATCATGTTGACAATTTGGACGTTATTGGTTCCTGGATAAATTAATTCTTGAACTTGTTTTATTGAATTCTTTTATCATTGTCATCATCCTCATGTTTATAAAAAGTTGAAAGTCATCTGTGGCCTGTAGTGCATAGATGGACTTGGTATGATTATGACCAGGGATTATTCGGTATAATCATGACCGTAATGCTACAAATGATGTGGTAAAAGTCCTTATTGGCCCGTAATACATTGATGGACAGTTGTTGGCATGATCATAACCATTAATGAATACACGAATATCCTTGGCCCGTAGTGCATGGATAATTTGTGGTCGTGATACTAAAGAATATCCTTGGCCATAGTGCAGGGGTGATTCGATGATGTGGATTATTTATTAAGCTGAGTCTCAGCGATAAAAGTGATGAAAAACCTTTTAAATCATAAAAGATAGTAGATTTTATTCTCTACTTGATTCTTTTAATGGATTGCTTGTTCTGCTGCAGTTAAACTTGATGTTTGTTATATTGTATCAGCTTAACACTATTAAAGGCTAATGATAATTTATTCTGCATTATCTTAGTCATAATATTTCTTACTGGGCTAGTTGAGCTCACCCTTTTGCTTTCATTGTTCTCTTCAGAAAATGAGAACGTAGCAGGGACTAGTCGAGAAGCAGAGTGACTACCCGTGATGATAGCATTAGTAGTCCTCACTATTCTATGATATAATGTGTTAATAAATGTATTGAGGACTTATTTTGAGTTTGAATACTGTATAGAAGACAATATTTGTATTAAAACTCACAGCTCATGTTGTATATTTAAGATTGTATTTATATTCTGTACCATGTATTTGGTGACTCAGAATAGGTGATGTATACCTATTTTGGGGGCATCACACTGTCTGTGCGGATTACGCATGACCTGGTTCCATTCTTTATTATTCTGTTGGAATATCCTATCTGTGTGGATTACGCATGACCTGGTTCCATTATTTATTATTCTATTAGAATAACCTGAGTGTGTGACACCCCCAAATCTAGGTACTTCATTCCC
The DNA here is from genome assembly GCA_020205605.1 of Panax ginseng. Taxonomy (NCBI): domain Eukaryota; kingdom Viridiplantae; phylum Streptophyta; class Magnoliopsida; order Apiales; family Araliaceae; genus Panax; species Panax ginseng. The sequence goes on along the minus strand of CM035135.1, from coordinate 15,060,205 downwards.
ACAAGATTTGGTGCTCACTATACATATATTCATACTATCTACCCAAACAAAATAATATTTAAACCATAATCCTCCCTTTAAATAGGGTTACATAATTAAATTCAAAAACATCCCAGGTTATCTAACCTTTAAACATCATTCAAATGCGGAATTAAATTAATACATTACATCATTATTAAAAGTCTATGATCATAAAAGTAATTAAAAGTACAAATTAGCATCACTTGTACATTTTTCCTTTTCCTTTGCTAGTTGAAGGTTCATCTACCTTCTCAACTTTAGCTGCAATGAGTATATAAATATGCAAGAGTGAGCAAAACAATACCTCACTGGATATAATAGAGAATCAACAGGAGAATAACAATAATAACTGCCAACGAATAGACTAATCAAAACTACATAGTACTTTAACAATGATAATCCGAAACTGGAATCCAAAATATGAAATATGTATAAATGAGGGTCACAAGACCATGAATTATGTCCACAGTTGCAACTAATCTTTCAACTCTAACTTTAATAGTTATAAGACTATAAGGACTCCTCGTACATAGGGGGATCAGCCCTTCGTACAATGTATTGTGCACAAACATTTAAACATTAAGCGTAAATTATCCCCTAATAATAATAGGGTTGTTCATCTCAGTATTTAGAGTACAAGTCCGCACCTAAGAAAGTTTGGTTTGGATAAGCTATCAAGGGAAATTTGAAGTTCAACGAACATCAACTAGAGGACTAGTTGAATCAATAGTGTTTGATAATCACAACAGATGTTTAATAACCACATAACATAGAACAATTGAGAATCATAAATGAACCGATTATACATATTAAATTCATGCTTGAAGTAACTATAGAGCATAAGTATTCAATAAAATGAATAAAATGGTTAACCTTTGCTTGAACAGTAAATAAGCTAAGGTTAGAGTCTTATAACATTAGAAATGAAAATACAGAACATACAATAACTAATAGCAAGCTGGAAACTAAAAACTTTCCCAACAAGGTATTAAATTTATGCAAGGATTAAAACAGTTCAATAATAGGAACGAGAATTCAAAAACTGCGTTCATTATACAATAATAGAATTTAAGAAACTTGTTTAACTATAAACAAGTTAGAATGAATCAATAAAATAAGAATTTCAAATAACATTAGAGTCAAAGCTTGCTCAAATGAATTTTAGAAACAATTGACTTATTCAATAACAGTTAAGATAATAAGCTTGCTCAATCAAAAGAATAAAGTTACACAACATAGTATTAGAATTAACTCAACGAAAGTGTAGAGTTGAAAACTTTCTCAATGTAAAAAGATAGGGTTTAGAAACTTGCCTTGAGCGTAAGCTATAAAATTAAACTCACGATCACCTACACATAATTTTAGAACCACAATACCTATTAGATAGGCTAACATACCATAACATGTTCATTTCTAGCTAAACTTATCATTTAAGCACAAGTATTTCATTACCACTTATATTTCAGAAATTCCAAGTGTTATACTTCGCAACACTTAACTAACGTTCATTGTCTAACAAACTTGCAACATAACATGTTCTCGACTTACTAAACATTTTTGCAACTTTGAACTTACTAACCCCAATTCACTATGTTATGTTAACCTTAACATTACACATTTAACATGCTAACATAATTTCAGACCATGTTATGACGCTAACCCAAGATCGCAAAGCAGAAGAATGTAAAATCGTAATCTCAAACCGATAGTATAAGCAATTGCAGCATTGTAGACACTCAAAATTTTCTGCACTCCTATTCCTAACATTGCAGGAGGGTAGATTCATCTTTTGGAGATAACCCTGAAAGATAGCTTACATCCATTCCGGATACCAGTGAAAGTTCAGTTCCAACCTTGAACACCAACTGGGAACATCATCTCAAACCCGGAACACACACCGGGAATGTAATTTCCAATCTCGGAGATAACCACGAGATATGCAGATCAAAAAAGCAAGAACAACAGGAGAGGGATCTTGTCTCGGCGATAACATCGCGACGCTTTCGCCCAATCCCAGAGACAACATCGAGAGAAGTAACCCCATCCTTGGTGATATCCCCAAGGATGCTATTATAGTTCGTGAATAACCCGGAAATGCTTGTTTCAAACATGTGCGGCGGCTTTCAATATGATGATAATGAAGCATACAAACAAGCAGTCCAATCTCAGATGTAACCCTGAGCAACGTCTGCTTTCCGCTTAAACCGGCGATAACCCCGGTGAGGAGTCACAACGTTATCTGTCCATGTCAACAAGATGATATCGCGGCATACAAACAAGTAGTCCAATCTTAGATGTAACCTTGAGCAACGTCTACTTTCAACTCAAACCGGCGATAACCTCGGCGAGGAGTCAAGCGTCATCTTGTTCCTTCAACAATGGCACACTGTCTCAACACTTCATACATACATACAACAATGTCCCACAAGAGCCGAGGATTGACAATCCCGAGTGACTATTACGTGTGGCAGTACTTTGGATAGAATTTGAAGCTTGAAGACCATGGGCATAAACCCCTCTTCCTGACTTCGTACAACCTCTAATCCATGTCATTACGTAACTCTCAACACAAGCGATCTGAAGAAGTATAGATATACTTCGTTTAGATGCTCGGATTGAATTTCTACAAGTTCGAGCGGATATTACGATTGCTGTTGACCGCACGCATTTATGAGACGACGGACCCATGAGGCTCGGATCCATCACGACCATTAGCAGAGTATAATGCGGCCGCCTACAAGTGTACCTGTGGCCATCAGTCTGTAAATATAGGCTGGGGGGTCAGCCATTTGAAGAGAGAGAGAGAAGGAAAAAGGCGAGGAAGCCCTATCCATTTTACTCTGCATACACATCTTTTGAGTGTTTCCTCTTCTTCAAACACTAGTTAGCTCACATATAGCTACTTTTTATCCGGTGGGAGCTGAGTGTTTATCCATTTAAAGTCTAAGAAGTCTACTTTGGCGTTTAACCGTAAGCCTTCTTACATTCTATAAAGCCTCTTTCTCATATATCACACACTGTTGTACACGTTGATAGTCGTATGAGTGTGTTTGCCCGGACTTCGGTCCGTGGTTTTCATTTCTATCTCTATATATATACTAATATATGTATATATTTCGTATATATGGACTAACATTATCGAGTTATGCCTCGATTGAGCCTGATTTTGATGCGGACGTTTATCACGATTATATATATATATATACTTATATATATAAACTGTGGTCAGACTCTGTCTGATGAGCCTGGATTTTATATCCGAAGCATTTAATTGCTTTTATATATATATATATATATACATTTATATATATATATAATTGTTATCGCATTATATCGATGAGCCCGGATTTTACTTAGAATGCGTTTTTCGCTTTTATATATATATACATATATATAATTGCTGTCGGACATATCCGATGAGCCTGGATTCACATTCGGTGCATTTATTGCTTATATATATATATTTGTACATATATATATATATATTTATATATATATATATATATATATATATATATATTTCCATTCCTGTCAGGCCTGGAGTTTCCTCCGTGGCTTTTTACAACTTTCTTACATTTCGTCCTGCCTGGAGTTCACTCTGTGGCAGTTAATCGCTTTTTACAACTTTATTTACATTTTGTCCTACCTGGAGTCTACTTCGTGGCAGTTGATAGCATTTACTGCTTTATTTACATTTCTAATCCCCCATGGAGTTGCTTTGTGGTGGTTGATCATGCACATATATATATTTATCACTTTTATATATATAACTGCTTACTGCTTTCCATACAAATTGCAGTATCATGTGAGCCTAGGAATCATGTGATCACAGTTGACTCATTGAACCTAGATTCATTCCCATGATGGACATTTTCACGGTAAGCAGCTTGTACATTATTTTACAATGTTTGAGTTTCCTTGGATGGTCGCTTATGCCCATAAGGAGTTCTAAGATCAACAGATATTATTTTCTCGAGGATGCTTCGCATCTCAAAAATAAAAGCAAACAAGCCGGAAATTTAACAATAAAATGGAAGTATGAAAAGGTCTCAATTCCTATTGAGCACAGGGTTTGAAAAACCTCTTTTACAAAACTTCATTGCTACATCTTGGTTAAAACTGAATTTTCCTATAAAATTCAAACCTTGTGTGTATATAGGTGCGAATGAGGCCTCGCACTACTTTCAAATTAATTGCACATTGATCCACACACACACACACACATTCATATAACAATTTCTTTGAAGAGTGGCGGTCACCGTGGTAACACGGATGTCGGGGGGTGCCTAACACCTTCCCTCTGCATAATCAAGCCCCCGAACCCTTAATGAATTTTGCCACACACCGCTTAGCAAAGTTGTCAAACCACTGGGTCAATGTGCTAACCTTTTCGATTGCGTTGGTGTAACCAGTTAAATACACCAACTGGAGACTCTTAAAGTCAATCGTCGACATTATACATGTCGGACCTTTTTCACTTGTTTTTTTAAACAAATCTCATATTAACATGAGAACACCAAAGAACAAGTAACGAAAAGGGACATCAAAAAATCCCGACGTCGACAGGTGGCGACTCTGCTGGGGATTCCAGTAAGAGGGCTTAAGCCAATTTTACAAGCTTTTCAAAATTGTTACATGCTTGTGTGTGATTGTTGCATTTACATTTATGATGAATGTGTACGAATGCATCTTACTTATTGCACTACTAAATATCTATCTGTAATATTAGTGCTTCGTACATGTCATCATTTTTCATAAACGGTGAGACACGTTGTATGTGAATGTATGTTGTGTGGTCCCTCCACCAGAAGGCTATCTTGTTGGTGTTTGATTATTGGACCCGTGGGAAGAATAATTCCCCGGGCTCAGGAAAGGCACCACTTAGATTTGCTCCAGTTGAAAGACCGGATTAACTTCCCATCGAGTAAATTACGATGCTCTGGGAACCTTCATGCCAAAAAGCCATGAGAGTAACCCTAAGATAGGTCAACCTCTGATAAACCAAACGCGGAGGAAAGTCTCTTCATGCTTTCCATTTTCAATTACTTGTAAAAGCATTTACTTGTAATTTTATTCCATGTTCATCCATATGTAATGGAAAATATGAAGAATATTTATGCATGACATGTTATCAAATTAACAAACCGGTTTTGCAGGACAAATTCCTAAAACGGACATGTTATGATAACATTTACATTACCCTAAGACTAAACTACGTAAGTCTTTTGTAGGGAAGCAATTGGGCCTGTTACCCAGTTAAAATCCAAAAAGGCCACAAGCCTATAGCCAATCATGTCTTCTTAGAACAGCCTAACTCGCTTCCGAGAAGAATTTGACGGATTGAGTAAACAAATCACAGACTTGGCTGTTCTACTGAAAGAATTACACCAGTCTACTCAGGGTACGAAGATACCTACACATACAGAGCCCTTTACACAAGGAGTTCAAGGTCCTGGAAAAACAATTCGTAACATCGCTTGGATACAACCAACAAAGACCTCAAGGCACCCATCTCCAAGGAGATCCAGCATAACTATGACATCGGGAAAAAAGTCCTTCAAATGGAGGAAACCATTCGTGTTCTCAAAGGGATTAGAACTCATGGCAGTGTTTCATATACAGACTTTTGCATATTCCTTGGTGTTCATTATCCGGAGAAATTCAAAGCCCCTAATTTTGAGAAATATGACGGATTAGGGTATCCTTATACACATTTAAAAGTGTTCATTGGAGAACTTGGGTCTTATGCTGAGAATGAAAAGCTCCGAATGCAAATTTGTTTTGAAAAGTTTGATCGAGAAGCCTGATTCATGGTATACGAGATTAGACAACTCTAAGATCCATAGTTGGGAAGAGCTAGCCCATGCCTTCTTCACTCAATACAATTTTTAATCTCAGATGGCTCCTGACCGGTACCAAATTACCAAGGCCAAGAAACAGTCTAATGAGTCATTCAGAGAGTATGCTCAAAGGTGGAGGCGCTCACGCTCAAGTCATTCCTTCCATTGACGAATCGAAATGGTTATGACTTTCATAGATATACAGGAAGCTCCTTTCTATGAAAGAGTTCTAGCTGGTATTGGCAAACCATTTTCTGAAATGATCAAACACGGCGAAATGGACGAAATGGGATTGAAGTCCGGTAAAATTCATGACCTAGCCGCTCTTAAAGTTGTTACTGAGCACATCCAGTCTGGATCTTATGGAAACAACCTCCGGAGGGTCCATAAAAAGAAAGAGGAGGATGTTTCCTTGATACTACAAGGACAAAAAAGGCAATCCAAGCATGCCTATGCAGAGGAAAAACTACTCCCCTTTTCCAGCACAATCTTCAAACCCTCCATTACCTAAAAGTGGAGAAGTGAAGCGGCCTCGAACGTTCAAACCCTTAGGGGACTCGCTCGAGAATATTCTTGCTCTTCTAACTGCTCAGAAGAAAATTACACATCTTCTTTCACCAGCCAACCCTAATGGGAAGGGTTTTAATGCTACTCGGAAGTGTGCTTACCATGCCGGGGCACCCGGACATGATACTCAAGATTGTTGGGCCATGAAGCTTAAGATTCAAGATCTAATAGACAATGGTGAGATCGTGGTCACTAAACCCGATCAACCTCATGTGCAAGACAACCCTCTTCCTTAACACAAAGAAGAAGATGTCAACATGATTAGTTGGAGCACTGTACAAGGTCCCATTTCTAACGGCGAATCATCCCAACCCATCAAAGACGGTGTTGACAAATGGGATTATGCAAAGTTCCAGTTTACCATGGAACGAAAGATGAAAGCTCTTTCCAAACAAATTGAGCAATTGGCAGAACTGGTGACCCACCATCATCAAGTCACACGCCAATTAATCAGGCAGGAGCATGCCTATCTCCTTCCATTTGTTATGAATGCTTGATCAACACCTCCAGAAAGCGAAGCTATGAAGGATAAGGTTGCAAAGCGAGCAAGTGCTAAAGTTCCGGGGATTTCGCCAATAAAAGGAATTCACCTATTTGGGCGATCTATGGAGGAGATACTTCAAATATTGATCAACGAGGAAGAATCACATTCCTTCTACCTCCAATCAATCCTTCGCCAGTATGATTCAACTCGATGAAATGTGTCAATATCATTCACATTCTCGCGTTCACAGGACAGAAGAATGTTGGGCACTCTGCCATCTCATTTAGAATCTCATTGATAGCAGTGTCCTGCAAATAGTAGATGATTACACTGTACAACTCAAGGGTGGGAATGCATGCCCTACCCAATGGAAGGGATCAGTTGTAGTTATATCTGAAGTGGATGATGAGACTGTCAAAGTATTTCCCATACAACCCATTCAACTCAAAGGAGCTGACAATCATTTGAAAGTGGCCGCACCAGAGTCAATTCCTTTACCTTGCAGACTACAACATCCTGTTGTCAACTTACACAAAGTTCCATGGAATTATGGAGAAGCTGAAGGATCCACGTCTCATACTACTGCCACAGTATCGAAAGAAAATCAACTGTACCTTCCTCAACGGGTTTTTAAACCTACTTGCGAAGCAAAGGGGAAATTGCCCATGGAGAAGATTGAAAAATTCCTCCGTACTATGGGTCATAACAAAGCCAAAGTGGTTTTAAGCTTGCGAGAAGCTCCACACCAGATTTTAATTCTGAACTTGGTCTTCTCTTCCGAGGAGCATCAGAAGGTCTTGCTAATGGTTTTGGAAGAAGCCTACCTGCCAAAATCAGTGAATGTGGAAAAATTTCAACATTTGGTTGATCACATTTTCAACAACAATGTGATATCCTTCACTGATGACGACATACCTCCTAAAGGGACCGGTTATTGTGCCAACCACATCGCGGTGTTGTCTTCCCGTATATGCTAAAGGTGAGTATTGATAGATGGAGGCTCATCTCTAAATATCTGTCCTTATGCCACCTTGGTAAAGATGAATATCAATCTCAAATGGATCCAAAGTAGCCATACGATCATCCGAGCTTTAGATGGATCTCGGCAAAATTCCGTTGGAAAGATTGAATTGCCAATTGAGATTAGTCCTAATACATTCAACGTATCCTTCCACGTCCTCAAGATCGACTCAGGATACAGCCTGTTATTAGGGAGACCATGAATACACATGGCTGGAGCTGTTCCCTCCACACTACATCAACAACTCAAATACATCATCAACAAAAGTCTAGTCCTTTGTTAATCTTTGCCGGAAAGGAATGTCCTAGACCAGAACTCTACCAATTATCGACTTCAATTCTGAAGTTGAGCCACCCGGTTCCATACTACGGAAGTGAGTAACACTTGATACCATTCTATTGAGCACCACTTCCGCATCCAAGATTTCTGACGAGGTTATGTCAGCCACTCAAGAAATGATGTTATTGGGTTATCAACCTGGACAAGGGCTTGGTAAGGATCAACAGGGTATTAAGCACCCTATCCAAATGTCTAGTCAGATTGGGACAGTCGGACTAGGCTATTCTTCCAGTTCCAGTCACATGAATCCTCATAAGCACAAGCAGGTTCCTCAAACTTCCGCCACACGGTGATTTTCTACACCTTTACCGCATGAGTTGATATAGTCTCCAGTAAAGGTTCCAGCACATGTTGTAGCTATGCTGTTTCCAAAACCAGTGCCAATAAAAGCAAAAGAGGTGCTGATTCCTGATCCCGAGGCGGAAGAAAAGGAACGGAAACGTAAAAATGACCTTGCCTTGATGATGGCAGGCATTCGCGTCATTATTCATGATGAACATACAAATAGATACACCCCAGATGATGATTGCCCAGATGTCATGGTTATCATTCGGGAGAAGGAGGACAATAACAATCCTTCCATCACTGCAGTCCATCAGGACTTTTCCCTCGATAATTGGAGCAGCACTCCATTCATTGGTCGACGAGGATAAAACGGGCAGAAAATCCCTCTTCCCTGTAGATAACTTTAATTGCCTGCTTTCCTTTATAGCACTAGCAGTTATTTTATCAAGTACATGCTAACACTTTTGTATGATCGAACAGTTGCATATATTAAGTGAAAGCATCTTTTGTTTTTCGAGACTCAATTTAGATGTGGACTGTCTTTAGCGATGGCGACGCGCTTTCTCTCCACAAAGGTTGTAACTTTGATGCAAAGTTGGACTCAGACTTGATGGACATCCAAGAGGACATTGAGACACCTCAAGAGATTAAGGAATGGGTCACCGACAAACCCAAACCCAATCTTGATCAAACCACTCCTTTCAATCTCGGAACCTTAGACAACCCTAAGCTAATCCAGATTGGTTTAGACCTTACCACAAATCAACGGAATGAGATGGTTGCACTGTTAACCCAATTCCAGGATGTGTTTGCATGGTCTCATGAAGACATGGTGGGATTGTCCACTGACATTGTTCTTCATCGCCTTCCCATAAAAGAAGGATTCAAGCCAGTTAGGCAAAAGCTCAGGCGATTGAAACCTGAGTGGAGTTTAAAAGTCAAAGAAGAAATTGTGAAACAATTTCAAGCTGGCATCATCATGGTGTCTACATATCCGGAGTGGATATCCAACATTGTTCCCGTGCCTAAACTAGGAGGAAATGTGCGAGTTTGCGTAGATTATCGGGATTTGAACAAAGCTTACCTTAAAGATAGCTTTCCCGTGCAATTTATCCACATTCTTATTGACAATACTGCTCAATACGGTATGTACTCCTTTGCTGATTTCTTTGCGGGGTACCATCAAATTATGGTCGCTAAGGAAGATCATGAGAAAACTACTTTCATCACGCCTTGGGGAACCTTTTGCTACAGACGGTTGTCATTCAGCCTCATCAGCGCCGGGGCAACCTACCAGTGAGCTATGATGGATCTTTTCCACGATTTAATGCACAAGGAGATAAAGATCTATGTGGATGACATCATTGTCAAATCCCAGAAGGAGGATGACCATTTAGACCATCTCAAAAAGCTTTTCAATAGGTTGCGTAAGTATAACTTGAAGTTGAATCCCGCCAAGTGCGCCTTTGGTGTTAAGTCAGGCAAGTTGCTAGGCTTCCTAGTCAGCCACAAAGGGATTGAACTGGATCCTACCAAAATCTAGGCCATCAAGGAAATGCCCATTCCTCAGATAGAGAAGGAAATACGGGTATTTTTGGGAAGGATCAACTTCATTAGCAGATTCATTTCTCAACTCACAACAACTTGTGAGCCTATCTTCAAATTGTTAAGGAAGAACTCCTCCATGAAATAGAACGATGAGTTCCAGAAAGCCTTCCTTACTATCAAAGAGCAACTGATTAACGCTCCTGTTTTGGTACCTCCCAGGGATGATGTTCCCATGTTCATGTACCTGTCCATCAATAACAATGCCATGGGCTGTATGCTGGGGCAGAAGGACAATAGAGGCCAAGAACGAGCTATCTATTACCTTAGCAAAAGATTTAGTATCAATGAACACAAGTACACTCTGATCGAGAAGACTTGTTGTGCTTTAGCATGGGCTTCCATGAGGTTACAGCATTACCTCCATGGTCACACAACCCATCTCATATCCCGAATAGATCCTCTCAAATATGTGTTCGAGAAGCCCATCATGAATTATCAATCGTCCGGATGGCGAGTTGATCCTACAAAGAATTTGACATCGCTCTCACGTGACTCAAAAAGTCGAGTCCGCGGTGTCAAGGAATTGCGGATCAACTAGCCAGCCAAGAATCGTATAGAGGGATTACAAACCCTTAGAAAATACTTTCCTGATGAAGGGGTAATGACAATTCAGCTACAACATCAGTACGATACATGCCATACATGGAGAATGTATTTTGATGGAGCTGTTAATACAAAAGGCTCTGGAGCCATAGCGGTTTTAATATCCGGTACGGGGGAGTAGTATCCCGTCGTCGTCAAATTGAAGTTTGTCAACACCAACAACACAGCTGAGTATGAAGGCTGTATCATGGGACTCAAACTTTCCCGTTCAATGGGTATCAGGCGGTTAACTGTCTTTGGAGATTCCAACCAGAATCAAGCAATCCACAGGAATCTATCAAACCAAAGAATTACATTTCTTCGCTTTACCATCGGAAGTTCTATGATGGCTTTGGAGTTCAAGAAATCTCCTTTCTACACATTCCTCGTAATAGGAATGACTTTGCAGATGCATTAGCAACGTTGGCCTCCTTGGTTTACATACCTAACAAGGAAAACATGCCAAACATCACAATTGCTATGCAGAAAGCCCCAGTCTATAGGAATTACATCAGAGAAGTATCGGATGAGTTGCCTCCCATCCATAACCCTTGGTATCAACATATCAAGGAGTAACTATGAGATGGATCTACACCCGCTGAGGCGAGCCTAACTAAGAAGAGGCGGATTCATCGACTTGTTATGAAATTCTACCTGAGCGGAGATGCACTCCACAAAAGAGATGCAAGATTAGGTCTCCTCAGATGTCTGGATAAAGACCAAGCTCAGCGACTCATGGATGAGATCCATGGTGGAGTATGCGGCCCTCACATGAACGGACCCTTACTTGTCAAGAAAATTCTCAGAACGGGACATTATTGGCATACACTCAAAGCTGACTATGATGATCACGTCAAGAGGTGCTATCAATGTCAGATCCATGGGAATGCTATCCACGCCCCTCCAAGGGAACTCCACAATATGAGTTCGCCATGACCCTTTTCAATATGGGGAATGGACGTGATCGTGCCCATCGAGCCCAAACCCAGTAATGGACATCGATTCATATTCACCATGATCGATTATTTGGGTTGAAGCAGTTTCCTTCCCCAGGGTTACTAAAGAAGTCTCATTTCTTTCATCGTAAAACAATGTTGTTTGTCGATATGGACAACCAGAGGTCATTATGTGTCGATAATGCTAAAAACCTCAACAACAACATGATGGAGGAATTATGCAAAAATTCCACATCAAACATCTCAACTCACATCTACTGAACCAAAGATGAATGGTGTTGTTGAAGCGGCTAATAAAACATCAAGAAGATCATGCGAGAAAATGTCCGCCAATCACAAAGGATGGCCTGACCTCTTGCCCCTAACTTTATTAGCCTACAGAACTTCAATGCGTGCTTCCACTAGGGCAACCCCCTATTCGTTAGTCTATGGGATGGAAGCAGTGCTCTCCATAGAAGTGGAAATGGAATCCCTCAGAGTATTGATGGATGCTCTGTGATGCCCCCAAAACAGGTATACATCACCCATCTTGAGTCGCCAAAAACATGGTACAAAATTCAAATACAAACTTAAATATACAACTGTCGTGTAAAATACGATAAAACATAAACTGAGAGGTTAAATAAGAACATTGTCTTCTAGACAATATCCACTCTCAATGGAGTCCTCATAGACAGTATACAAACTCAAATTCAGTCCTCATTACATTTATTGTCACACTATTTAACAGAATGGTGATGACTACTAAGACACTATCTCAGACCGTCACTCCATTCCCTGACTAGTCCCAGCTATATTCTCATTTTTTGAAGAGAACAGTGAAGGAAAGGGTGAGCTCAACTAGCCCAGTAAGAAATATTATGACTAAGATAATGCAGAATAAATTATCATTAGTCTTCAACAATATTAAACTGATAAAATACAATAGCCATCAAGTTTAACTGCAGCGAAACAAATAATCCATTAAAAGAGTCAAGTAGAGAATAAAATCAACTATCTTTTATGATTTAAAAAGTTTTTCATCACTTTTATCGCTGAGATTCAGCTTAATAAATAATCCACATCATCAAATCATCCCTGCACTACAGGCCAAGGATATTATTTAGTATCACGACCATGAATTATTCATGCACTATGGGTCAAAGATAATCGTGTTTTCATCAATGGTCCTGATCTTGCCATAAAACAATTCATCTTTGCTCCCTTGGACGAAGAGAATCCATAGCCATAATCATACCAAAAACTGTCCATCAATGCACTACGGGCCAATGAGGACTTTTTCCACATCATTTGTAACATTACGGTCATGATTATACCGAATAATCCCAAGTCATAATCATACCAAGTCCATCTATGCACTACAGGCCACAGATGACTTTCAACAAAATATAAACACGAGGATGATGACAATGATATAAGAATTCAATAAAACAAGTTCAAGAATTAAATTATCCAGGAACTAATAACGTCCAAATTGTCAACATGATACTTCTTTGTAGAGTAAAATTTAAGAATAATATTCATGCACCAAAATAATTTGGGAGTAAAAGAATCAATTTTTTTTTGTCGTGAATAGTACCTCGTGAATAGTACTTTTGGGAATAGTATCTCGTGAATAGTAACTTTGACATGAAAAGTACTCCAAATACCCGGAGTGAATAATATTCGGGTGAATAGTAATTTTGGTGAATAAAACTTTCGTGAATAGTAACTCGTGAATAGTATTTTGGCATAAAAAGTGCCCCAAATACCCGAGTGAATAATACTAGAGTGAATAGTAACTGGGTGAATAGTAACCCATGAATAGTAACTCGTAATAGAAAATACCAAATAAAATGATGTTTCATGACGAGTATAGAAGTCAAAACTTTAACCAATCGAGTATAATAAAGAATGGAATAACAAAAGAAATCACCATGCATGCGCAGATGCCAGATAGACAAAGTTATTCCAAATGTAATAATAAATAATGGAACTGTGTCAAAGCGTAATACGCACCGGCATATGATATTTCAATAGAATAATAAAGACGGAACCAGTGCATAGTAAAATGCATGCATGTGATATTCCAAAGTAATAAAAAAGATGTAACTCAGTCCAAACAGTAAAATGCACATCTGAGGATATTCCAATAGAATAATAAAGAATGGAATAACAATGTAATTTCACCATGTATGCAAGATTGCATGTAGAGCAAAGTTATTCCAATGTAATAATAAATAATGGAATAATGGAAAAATTTCACCAAGTATAGGGGTAATCATGATACAAAGTTATTCCAATGTAATAATAAAGAATGGAATAATGTAAGTTCTCTTCATGAATATGAAAAAATAATACCCTTACCTTAGAATAAAGTCGATACTAGAATAGAAATGTAGCATTTCTCTCTTCTCTCTCTCTATAATTTCTTTCTATAATAAATTCTCTATAGCTTTGGTGAATTGGTGAGAAATGAAGGAAGAATGAGCTTCTATTTATAGGAAAATATAGTTTTGATAATTGCACGTTTTGGGGCTCGGAATATTTCAGTATAATACCTTACTCTTTTTCTTCATTTTTAATTTAGTCCTGTAAGTATTATCAATCTTGCACCGACTCCCCTAATAGTAAATCATGTGAATCAATAGTAAATTATGTGACTCAATAGTTCTAGACATGTGAAAATACAAATTACAGTATAGTACCTCCATCTATACCTCCATCTTTAATTTAATCATGCAAGTATTATCAATCTTGCACCAACTCCCCTAATAGTAAATGAATGTGACTCAATAGTACACACATGTGAACAAATAGTTATATAAGCATGTGAATAAGTAGCAATTAATTGCTCATTTATCCGATAAATTACCCAATTTATCAATATAACCCCCAAACATCAATTATCATCGGAATAGATATCGATTTCAACTAATACCAATAATCCCAACACAATGGAACTATCAAATTCATCTTTAATCAACACGAACTTATTCATCATTAATATTATAACTCACAATATTTAACAATCAGGTCATTCCCAGGAAGAGGGGGCTTTCCAATAAGGATTTCTCCTATCATGCCGCAATTAGGTGTCCAAACCTCTCCTTGGCAGAACTTCTAGACATTGTAAATATTGCAATTTAATAATATGAATAACTTTGTCATCTCAATTATTGATTTAATAATATATCATATAATGCAGAGGATACTGTGACAATAATTGAATCAATAATATGAGAGATATGATGCAACAATTACTATGGCAATAATTAGGTATAACTGAGTGACTTCTCACGTAAGAATCAATAATCAATACCGGTGCAGCTACTACGCAACCACGCACATTCATCGCAGTACTTTACTAATGAGTAGTTCAACAAGATAATGGTAAAACGTCCGCCAAGTTATTTTCATAAAAATATTTTTATCGTTTTCACAATTCAACAATAATTCTGTTGTGGGGTCCACCAATGATTGTGCCGTTGTACGAATATTCCCCGACATAAAGAATATTCCCCAACCAATTGAATATAATATAACAACTTGCATACTTTGCAAAATTTATAAATATTCCCCACAACTATAACATTATATTAAATCCACACCATAATATTCAAAAAAAAAAATCAAGAAATTTAAATCTTTATTCATAAAATTTGGGATTTTACATGCTCAGTTGGATAAAGACCAATGGGTACAAGACAGGTATCACCAATTGTCTCTGATAGATGAAAGGCGAACCGTGGCTATCTTCTATGGTCAGTTATATCCGCAAAGGATCGAACGATCCTACAACAGAAAAGTCCGACTACAGCAATTCAAACAACATGACTTGGTTTTGAAAAAGATCATCGACAACCAAGATCAATCTAAGTGAAAATTCGCTCCTAACTGGGAAGGTCCATTTATTGCCAAAGAAGTATTGACAGGAGGTGCTCTCAGGTTGAAGGAAATGGATGGCGATGAATTTCCACAGCATATCAACTCAGACACTGTGAAATGGTACTATGTCTGAAGTTACCATCAAACAAATATCCTGGTTTTGATCATCCAATCACTAGTCATTCCAGTTTTGAACCCTCTCTCCTTTTTACAAACTCTTCTGCCCCTCAGGGAAACATACACTTCAACCCATCAGCCTGGTTTTTACTTCATTTCAAACCTTTCATATAATCCTGCTTCTCCTGAAGACGAGATTAAACTTTTCATCCCTGTTTCTCCTGAAGACTAGATTAAACTTTTCACCCCTGCTTCACCTGAAGACGACAGTAAACTTTTCACCCCTGCTTCTCCTGAAGATGAGATTAAACTTTTCACCCCTGCAGTTTATCCTCAAGATGGGATTAAACTTTTTACACACTTGTAGTTTATCCCCTCTATGGGATTAAACTTTCTTCTCCCCGCAATATAGCCTGCACATGGGATTTATGCTTCTCTTCACCTGTGATTCGTCCTGAGGGGCGAACTACGTCGACATGATCTCCGATGCACGGAGAGGTGCGTGAGGCAACCATATTCTATATGGCCCTACCGCAATAAAGAAAAATAACAAAAACATTTCTGCCCTTTCTTCACAAAAACAACAAAAATAACAAAAATACTTCTACACCCATCTGCCTTCTGCATTCAGCATTGAACCTCTTACACCAGGTTTGAACTACGCAGACTTGATCTCCTCTTCAATAGGAGTATGTAGGCAGCCATTCATGGTGCAGTCTAACCCCTACAAGAACAAACATACTTGTCACACGGTACTGGGATCAACCTTCAATTTGCCCCACTTTTTCGGTTTCAGATCAAAGGGATGGAATTATCCAACCTCTTCTCACAAATAGAAGATTCGGTGACCATCTAAGCTGTGATCATGCCTCAAAGAGAAATACCAACCCATAAGAGATGGAATTAACTAGGCTCCTCACAAATAGAAGTATTGGCAACCATCTGTGGTGCGGTCAATCTTAGAGAGGAAGAGACCACCCTCCTCTCCATTTTTTCCATACAGATACTAGTCCTAAGACACCAAAGATGGTAGGGATTTTCAGTAATCAATGATCCGTTCTGAGAGACCTTGAGACGTCTCAATGTCCATCTATCAAGGATAAGTTTAGAATGCATCAAGATCAAAGGCCCTGGAGAAATAGGCAAATATCAAGCAAGTATCAAGGCATAACTAAAAGGGAAGTGAATAAAAATATATTTCCCTGCCATACATATAATTTTGATATATACATACGTGTTGTACATGACAAAATGGCTAAGTTTAGTCATGGCAGAAAATACAAAGCTATCTACAGATCTGTGTGTATGCGGACTATCAGATCTAATATAGCATCCCTCTCTGAAAACAGAGGAAGCACTGCGAGCTCCTGCCCAAGGGTATCTACATGAGCTAGCAGATCAGAGGCTAACTACATGGTGGCATAATGCTCATCAATGTAAGAACTCATGCCGGCCAGACTGATTGTCATCTGGGATCTCACAGAAGTGCTGTCTGTAATGGCCACATCCCTAGCAGATAAGGCGGCATCCCGCTCAACTATCAATGCATCCCTGGCTGATCTAGCCTCATCCCTCTCTAACAGAGCGGTATCTCTCTCATCAAGAGCTGTCAACATAGTGGCCCTAGCCTGATCTCTGTCATAGGTCATCAGATGTAAGCTCTGCTCCAAATTTTGTGCTGAATACTGAGTAACAGTGGCACTCAGGGTGGGAGAATCTTCTCAAATGCTGGTAGCCCAGCAGTCAAGTCATCGGTGGGAATGACAGCCTCCTCTATAGGCTCCTCGTCGTCAGAATCAATCTCCTGCACTATGGATACTGCCGCAGCCAATGCAATCTCTTTCTCCATCCATGCGGAGTACTCTGCAGAACAACCTGGATGATTGACAAAAAACTCAACCAACTCTCGCTGATCCCAACAGGCATACAACCTGGATCTGTCCTCCGCTGACAAATGGTGTGACGCAAAGCGCTGACTCATTGCCCCCTCATACGGATGAAAGTCCTAAAACTGGTCAAACTGACACAACACGGCCAGTGGGTGGTAAGTAATCATGCCCCTCAAACCAGCTAGAGGGAGATAATCCATGCCCGGAGCATGAGTAATGAAGTTGTAGGGTGAGCTAAGCCCTGAACACGACAATATATCAAACGGATCTCCAATCTCTTCCAAGAAAGCGGACCAAGATACAAAGATCTCAGACACCCCAGCAGTTGAAAAGGAGTACGACATGGCTATCTCATGGGTGAAACAAAATCCATGATGTCTAAATGTGCTAATCGGTCTCAAGTGTGACATAAACCACACATACAGCATGACCGAGCTACCTATGAACACTCTTGCTGGATAAGTGCAGCAGTATGTAGCCGACCTCAAGGTCTCTACGATGATCATCGGTACAATGGTACAACCCTCCCTGAGAGCTCTCACTGCCATAATGACGCCGATATCTAGCTCATCCATGTACCACGGCATGTATACGTATGATAATACGTATAGAAGCAGTACATCTATTATGGCTGAATGCCAATGATCCTCCGGTGTGGTGAAATCCCCGAAATGTTGTGCATAGTTGTCCTCAGAGCCAAACCTGTCAAACAGGAAACGCTAGGATATAACATGGTCTGATGTAATCTCATCTTGCACTACTCTGTGCCTCAATCCTGTGAGAGTCATGAACTGTCTACTCATGTCTCCTGTCACCATGTGTATGCAAGGTCTGTCCAGAAGCAGATCGTCAATCGTGTATACTCCTCCAAAGTAGGAGTCAACTCACGGGTCCCAAAGCGGAATACATGTCTGTCCGGTACCCAGTGCTCTAGCATGCCCTTTACAAATCCTGGAGCAACCTGAAACATCAGTAAGGTCATAGTATGCTACAAAAAATCATCTACGATCACCATGCCTGATGGTGATATATTATCATAGCATGATCGCATACCAGCTACCACCATAAATGGCGGGGTATGATCAATATGGCTAACTGTCGAAGAAGACATCTGTATGGGCTGTGTCATAAGACCATCCAGGGGTCAATGTTGAATATCTCTGGACATATATATATATGCATAACAATAACATGCATGATACAATAGATGGAAATATGATATAGGGAATGGAAAAATGTGCTTACATTCCTAAGTATATCATCATCTAATACATCTATGTACAGCTAAAATACAGGGAAATGGGGAGAAGCTACCCAACATCTAATAGAGGCCTATCAAAAGATATAGTAGAAATGGGGCGAAGCTACCCAGTAGCTAACAGAGGCCTATCAAAAGAAATACATCAGAAAAAAGTCAATGGTGTCGATGTCCACATCATCGATGCTGTCCACCTGATGTAACTCCTCCTGAGTTACTAGATCTCTATCTACAGGGATGTCAGGCCTATACAAAGGAGGATCTGCGCTACGCCGGCAAAACCATATGGGTCATCCGAGGGACCAGCGCTAGAGCTGGAAGGATCAAAAGTATCTACCTTTGCAGGATCTCTGCCCAAATTCCGAATGAAAAGATGTGACCGGTCCAACTGCCGCGTTAATCTATCAATTTGTGTCACATGAGTCGGATCTCTGACACAGGATATCCAATCCATCATCATCACGGATCCTGGAACCATATCCCCCATAAACTGTGTGGCGCGAGTCTGAGCTCCAATAGTACGAGGGATCCACCAATGCTGGAACATCTCCTGAAAACAGGGGCCCTCTGACAATGTAAAGCCGTCAATCCCCATCAATGGGATGTCAATGACGGGTGACTGCGAAACAGGCCAATAACGCATAGCAGGAGGCAAGATCGGCATACGAATCTCTCCTGTAGTGCTCCTGATAGCACGCTCTCCTAAATAGAGCTCCCATCCTCCATCTGTGAAGAGAGGAATCCTGCGGGTGGAAATGATGTACTCTACTCCAGTCGGGTACCCATCCTCAAAGCCAACTCCCAAATGCTCTCCAGAGTAGGGGAATCCATGTGATGACATCAGTTGTCAATAGCTACAGCTGTAGGCGATAATGAGTGAAACCCTCAGCAACAGGGACCTCCGCCAGTGTGGAATGATGCCATCTCCGTCCTCATGGATAGGTATCTAAACCTAACACGCTCACAGGACGCAAATAAGGAAGCCTCTCATAGTTCTAAAACTGCCAACACAAAGGCAAACATTTGCTGTCAGTCAACACTCTTAACCCATACATGGGAAAAGACAAGAGAAATATTCACCAGCAGAAATGGGTAGAATCCTAACCACGCTTCGGTCAAGCCCTGCGATCGCATGCGCATTCCCCTGAGGAAGTAGGCAAAGGTGTAGGAACCCCAATCATACTCTCCTATATGGTCCACGTGTCAAGTGGCGCTGATCAAAGCGAAGGACACCGTAGAAGAGTTATCTGCTATGAAGCAGCCTCTAATGATCATCAGGAACAATCGCTGAAGGATGTGATCCCTGACTCTCACATCATCGGGTATGGGCTCACTCAACAGCCCGCTCATAACATCTACGCTCAAAGAACCTGTACGAACAGTCCTTCCCTTGAGCGCCTCCACTGGAACTCCCAATAAGGATCTGATGGTAGTAGGGGTGATGTCGTGCAAGGCACCGGCTCCCCTCCAAACTCCATACCTGTGATAAACTGCCAATCCATCGGTGTCATCATCACCTCGTAGTCCAGCAAATGGAGTGACTGAGTCTGCTAGAACCACCGCTTAGACAATGCCCTGAGATAACCCCAGGGACAGCGACGGGGTAGAATGGAGAAGAACCTCCTGAATCCCCAGCCATGGACAATCGCTCTATAGTCATCATGCAAGGCCTGATACATAGAGTGGATGCTAAACCAGTTCCCTCGAGGCTGTGTGAAGCCGGGAATCTACATCAAAATGCAGATCAACATCAGACTCCTTGACTCCTCATCAATAGGAAATAAGGAAGATTAAAGATCTAACTTCATACCTTGTTTGCATGCAGGTATACTGAAGGATGCCTACTCAAGTCACCCAGAAGATCTGGGTTTGCCACTTGAATACCTGGCAATTCCCTACGGGAAACACGTAGAGCAGGAGTAGGAACCTCGAACGGTACGTCCTCCACCTCATCCTCGACATTCGGCACCTCAACCCGAATAGGACGTACCACCGCCTCGGCCAAACAACAAGGCTGTCTCATAGAACGGCGCTAAGGCTCTTCAAAAGCCCTCCTCTGTACACCAAAAGTGGTCCTGCGGGAACTGCTCGGCTGATCTGGATCCATAATATCTAGACAACAAGTCTCTAAATCACCTCAGAAAGGGTGTGGTAATTTCGTACCTGGAGTCTTTTTCAAAATGCATTCTATGATTACATGCATTGTTTTAACATACATCTATAGTAGAGTTAAAAATGCATAACTACTCAATGCCTACATTTTGGGAAAATTCTGCCATAGCCCCCTTCGTAAATGGGACTATCCGTATGCACATAGGCATGACTAGGTGGCCATTCAAGAGGACACGCATGACACGATCATATACATCCTATATGCATTCATCACATCACAGTAAAAATCCATAAGTGTAGTCTAATTACCAGGATTATTTTACTATTTTACCTTTACTCATTTGTCCTCAGATAGGATAAGAAATGACAGTAAAAGGTGCCAATTTGACTGCTTCAAAAGTTAAATTTTTTCACATCATTATGTTCAGCATAGTTTAATACTAGCATTTACTATGTTGAATATTTTTTATCAAGTCATATCAACATGCATATTCACTACTATGTGTCTAAATGCATTTCATGCGATAAGTCATTTTCCAACGGACAGAAATTGGAAAAAAATACATGCATGTGTTACCAAGACAGTGAAGAACGCTTGTACGGTGACAGAATATGCAGAAAGTTGCCCGAACTCAGCAGATCTGAAGAAGAGTTCTCAGATTTCCTTCGCTGCGCTACTTGAAAATGAATTATGAAAGCGACCACCCACCTATACATCGGCACGGCTGGCCGTAGGTTAACCTGTGGTTCCTACAGGTACACCTGCGGCACCCCTACATGGGTCCCACATCTCCGTCTCGCTCCAGTTAGAGTTGCAAAGGAGGTCTCACAAGCTGAAAAGGCCAAATCAGGAATAACAAAGCTACGCGATGGAGCGGAACAGCCTGAAATCTTGGTTTCTTGTCGGTCAGAGTTAAACTCCCGTCATCTCAATGGTATTCACTTGAATGCAGGGTATACTATACCAATGAGCTCAGCTTTCATAAACCATGCTCGGCAATACCCCATAAAGTTCCGATGCCGTCATTTGCAGGGTTACAACCCTAAACAATCCCCGGCGGGGGTTACAACGCGAAACCACGAAATATCAAACCTCCCCGACGAGGGTTACAATGCGAAACCACATAATATCAAACCTCCCCGATGGGGGTTACAATGCCAAAGTCATCAAACATCTACGTCTCCCCGGTGGGGGTTACAACATAATGCAACCATTGATACACACATCAATGAACGTCAAGCAGCCTTGACATCATGACAGCCGATGGCAAGTAAACCCATCGAAGCAACCTTCCTCGGTGGGGGTTACAACACAATGCAACCATTGATACACACATTAATGATGGTCAAGCAGCCTTGACAATATGCCCAGCAGGGATCTATACGGTGATACACACATCAACGAAGATCAAGAAACCCTGATAACAACAAATTGTTGGCAGTAACTCCGACAGTATGAGGGAACATGTTATACACATCCTCAAACAGACAAAGCCGTATCCCCACAGATCTCTTTCACACAAGAGGTACCTCTATGGAGTATGAGCCAGTGTCTAGGATTCAAGACTTTGGTGGTAGTCCCAACGTCAACATCCTTGAAGACTTGGATCGCATGTTCAAGCCATCACTGATTGTCATCCCAGCAGGATTACATGATAATCATTTATGCATTCTACATACATTTGCATCATGTTGTTGCACATAGCATCATGTTTATCTTGCTTGCATTTCAAGTGTCCAGGATTCTTTATCCTATCTATGCCTTGCATTGCATGAATATGATAAAGAGGGGCATCTGTAGACACTTGAAATTTTTTGCACTCCTATTACTAACATTGCAGGAGGGTAGATTCATCTTTTGGAGATAACGCTGAAAGACAACTTACATCCATTCCAGATACCATCGGAAGTTCAGTTCCAATCCGGAACACAAACCGGGAACATCATCTCAAACCCGGAACACACACCGGGAATGTTATTTCCAATCTCGGAGATAACCCCGAGATATGCAGATCAAAAGACCGGTAACAACACCGGAGAGGACAGTTCTGTCTCGGCGATAACACTACGACGCTCAGTTCTAGTCCCAAAGACAACACTAGGAGTAGCAACCCCATCCTTCGTGATAGCCCCAAGGGATGCCATTGTAGTTCTGGCGATAACCCCGGAAATGCTTGTTTCAAACATGTGCGATCAGCTTCAATACAGATGATAGTAAGGCATACAAATAAGCAGTCCAATCTCAGATGTAACCCTGAACAACGTCTGCTTTCTGCTTAAACCGGTGATAACCCCGGTGAGGAGTCAACGTCATCTGTCCACATCAACAAGATGATATCGCGACATAACAACAAGTAGTCCAATCTCAGATGTAACCCTGAGCAACGTCTACTTTCAACTCAAACCAGCGATAACCCCGGCGAGGAGTCAAGCGTCATCTTGTTCCTTCAACAATGGCATGCCGTCTCAACACTTCATACATACATACAACGATGTCCCACAAGAGCTAAGGAATGACAATCCCGAGTGACTATTACGTGTGGCAGTACTTTGGATAGAATTTGAAGCTTGAAGACCTTGGGAATAGACCCCTCTTCCTGACTTCGTACAACCTCTAATCCATGTCATTACGTAACTCTCGACACAAGCGATCTGAAGAAGTACAGATATACTTCGTTTGGATGCTCGGATTGAAGTTCTGCAAGTTCGAGCGGATATTAAAGTGCACGACTGCACGTACTACGAGATAACGGGACCCGCGAGGCTCAGATCCACCACGACCAGCCGCAGGTACAACTGCGGCTGCCACAGGTGTACCTACGGCCATCAGTCTATAAATATAGGCTGAGGGGTCAGCCAATTGAAGAGAGAGAGAAGGAAAAAGGCGAGGAAGTCCTGTCCATTTTACTCTGCATACACATCTTTTGAGTGTTTCCTCTTCTTTAAACACTAGTTAGCTCACATATAGCTACTTTTTATCCGACGGGAGCTGAGTGTTTATCCATTTAAAGTCTAAGAAGTCTACTTTGGCAGCCCACTGTAAGCCTTCTTACATTCTATAAAGCCTCTTTCTCATATATCACACACTGTTGTACACGTTGATAGTCGTGTGAGTGTGTTTGCCCGGACTTCGGTCCATAGTTTTCATTTTTGTCTGTATATATATACTAATATATGTATATATTTCGTATATATGGACTAACATTATCGTGTTATGCCTCGATTAAGCCTAGACTTTGGTCTGGAGCGTTTATCTGCTTTTATATATATATATATATATATATATATATATATATATATATATATATAATTGCTGTCGGACATATCCAATGAGCCTGGATTCACATCCGGTGCATTTATTGCTTTTATATATATATTTGTACATATATATATATATATATTTACATTCCTGTAAGGCCTGGAGTTTCCTCCGTGGCTTTTACTGACTTTTCTTACATTTCATTCCGCCTGCTCAAGTTCACTCCGTGACGAGTTGATCGTTTTTCTGACTTTATTTACATTTTTGTCCTGCCTGGAGTTTAATTCGTGGCAGTTGATAGCATTTACTACTTTATTTACATTTCTGATCCCCCATAGAGTTGCTTTGTGGTGGTTGATCATGCACACACACACACACACACACACACACACACACACACACACACACACACACATATACATATATATATATATATATATATATATATATATATATCGCTTTTGTATATATAACTGCTTACTGCTTTCCATACAAATTGCAGTATCATGTAAGCCTAGGAATCATGTGATCACAGGTTGATCTCATGAACCTAGATTCGAGCGGACATTACAAAGGTGCATGACTACACGTATTTACGAGGCAGCCAGGACCCACGAGGCTCGGATCCACCTCACGACCCATTGGTACATATGCGGTGTCATGCAGTGGTGTACTGCTGGCCATCATCTATAAATATTGGCCGAGGGTCACCATTTGAAGAGAGAGAGAGGAAGGAAAAGGTGAGGGAAGCCTGTCCATTTTACTCTGATACACATCTTTTGAGTGTTTCCTCTTAAACAAACACTAGTTAGCTCACATATAGCTACTTTTTATCCGACGGGAGCTGAGTGTTTATCCATTTAAAGTCTAAGAAGTTTACTTTGGCAGCGCACTGTAAGCCTTCTTACATTCTATAAAGCCTCTTTCTCATATATCACACATTGGTGTACACGTTGATAGTCGTGTGAGTGTGTTTTCCAGGACTTCGGTCCGTGGTTTTCATTTCTATCTGTATATATGTATATATTTCGTATATATGGACTAACATTATCCAGTTATGCCTCGATTGAGCCTAGACTTTGGTGTGGAGCATTTATCTGCATATATATATATATATACATACTTATATATATAAACTGTGGTCAGACTCTGTCTGATGAGCCTGGATTTTACATCTGGAGCATTTAATTGCTTTTGTATATATATATTTATATATATAATTGTTGTCAGACATATCTGATGAGCCTGGATTTTACATCCGGTGCGTTTACTCGCTTTTATATATATATATACATATATATAATTGTTGTCGGACATATCCGATGAGCCTGGATTCACATCCGGTGCATTTACTGCTTTTATATATATATATATTTGTTCATATATATATATATTTACATTCCTATCAGACCTGGAGTTTCCTCCATGGCTTTTTAAAGCTTTCTTACATTTCGTCTTGCCTGGAGTTCACTCCGTGGCAGTTGATCGCTTTTTACAGCTTTATTTACATTTTGTCCTGCCTGGAGTTTACTTCGTGGCAGTTGATAGCATTTACTACTTTATTTACATTTTGTATCCCCCATGGAGTTGCTTTGTGGTGGTTGATCATGCACATATATATATATATATATCGCTTTTACATATATAACTACTTACTGCTTTCCATACAAATTGCAGTATCATGTGAGCCTAGGAATCATGTGATCACAGGTTCAGTCTAATGAACCTAGATTCGGTTCCCATGATGGACATTTTTCAGCTATAAGCAGCTTGTACATTATTTTACAGTGTCTAAGTTTCCTTGGATGGCTGTCATGCCCATAAGGAGTTCGGCACTGCTGTATATTATTTTCTCGAGGATGCTTCGCATCTCGAAAATAAAAGCAAACAAGCCGGACATTTAACAATAAAATAGAAGTATGAAAAGGTCTCAATTCCTATTGAACACAGGGTTTGAAAAACCACTTTTACAAAACTTCATTGTTACATCTTGGTTAAAACTGAATTTTCCTATAAAATTCAAACCTTGTGTATATAGGTGCGAACGAGGCCTCGCACTACTTTCAAATAAATTGCACATTGATCCACACACACACACACACACATTCATATAACAATTTCTTTGAAGAGTGGCAGTCACTGTGGTAACACGGATGTCGGGGGGTGCCTAACACCTTCCCTCCGCATAATCAAGCCCCCGAACCCTTAATGAATCTCGGTTTTACAGACCCGTTTAGCAGTGTCAAACCACTGGGTCAATGTGTTAACCTTTTCGGTTGCGTGTGTGCAACCAGTTAAATACACCAACTGGCGACTCTTAAGGTCAATCGTCGACATTATACATGTCGGACCTTTTTCACTTGTTTTTTCAAACAAATCTCACATTAACATGAGAATACACCAAAGAACAAGTAATGAAAAGGGACATCAAAAAATCCCGATGTCGACACAATCTATGGAGGAGATACTTCAAATGTTAATCAACGAAGGAAGAATCACATTCCTTCTACCTCCAATCAATCCCCGCTCAGGGCGGTTCAATCCTGATGAAATGTGTCAATATCATTCACATTCTCGCGGCCACAAAGATGAGAAGAATCTTTGGGCACTCCGCCATCTCATTCAGAATCTTATTGATACCGGTGTCCTGCAAATAGCAGATGATTACACTATATAACTCAAGGGTGGGAATGTATGCCCTACCCAATGGAAAGGATCAGTAGCAGTTATATCCGAAGTGGATGATGAGACTGTCAAAGTATTTCCCATACAACCAATTCATCTCAATAGAGCTGACAATCCTTTGAAAGTGGCCACACCAGAGCCAATTCCTTTACCTTGTAGACTACAACATCCTGTTGTCAGCTTACACAAAGTTCCATGGAATTATGGAGAAGCTGAAAGATCCACGTCTCATACTACTGCCACAGTGTCGAAAGAAAATCCACTGTACCTTCCTCAACGGGTTATTAAACCTACTTGCGAAGCAAAGGGGAAATTGCCCACGGAGAAGATTGAAAAATTCCTCCGTACTATGGGCCATAATGAAGCCAAAGTGGTTTTAAGCTTGCGAGAAGCTCCACACCAGATTTCGATACTGGATTTGGTTTTCTCTTCCGAGGATCATCGGAAGGTCTTGCTAAAGGATTTGGAAGAAGCCTACCTGCCAAAATCAGTGAATGTGGAAAATTTTCAACATTTGGTTGATCACATTTTCAACAACAATGTGATATCCTTCACTGATTATGACATACCTCCCGAAGGGACCGGTCATTGCAAACCATTGCACATCGTAGTGTTGTCTTCCAGGTACATGCTAGCAGGAGTATTGATAGATGGAGGCTCATCTCTAAATATCTGTCCTTATGCCACCTTGGTAAAGATGAATATCAATCTCAAGCGGATCCAAAGTAGTCATACGATCATCCGAGCTTTTGATGGATCTCGGAAAAATTCCGTTGGAAAGATTGAATTGCCAATTAAGATTGGTCCTAATACATTCAACGTATCCTTCCACGTCCTCAAGATCGATTCAGGATACAACCTGTTATTGGGGAGACCATGGATATACACATGGTCAGAAATGCATTCCCTCCACCTTACATCAACAACTCAAATACATCATCAACAACAGTCTAGTCACTATCAATGCTGAGCCGGAATGTCCTAGACCAGGAACTCTACCAATTATCAGCTTTAATTCAGAAGTTGAGCCGGCCAGTTTCCATACTCTGGAAGTGAGTAACACGCAATACCATTCTATTGGAGCGCCACTTCCCGTACCCAAGATTTCTGACGAGGTTATGTCAGCCACTCAAGAAATGATGTTATTGGGTTATCAACCTGGACAAGGGCTTGGTAAGGATCAACAGGGTATTAAGCACCCTATCCAAATGTCCAGTCAGATTGGGACAGCTAGACTAGGCTATTCTGCCAGTTCCAGTTACAGGAATCCTCATAAGCACAAACAGGTTCCTCAAGCTTCCGTCGCACGATGATTTTCTATGCCTTTATCTCATGAGTTAATGAAATCTCCAGTAAAGGTGCCAGCTCATGTTGTGGCTATGCTGTTTCCAAAACCAGTGCCAATCAAAGCAAAAGAGGTGCTGATTCCTGATCCCGAGGCGGAAGAAAAGGAACGGAAACGTAAACATGACCTTGCCTTGATGATGGCAGGCATTCGCGTCATTGTTCATGATGAACATACAAATAGATACACCCCAAATGATGATTGCTCAGATGTCATGGTTATCATTCGGGAAAAGGAAGACATTAACGATCCTTCCATCACTGCAGTCCATTAGGACTTTGCCCTCGATAATTGGAGCAACACTCCATTCATTGGTCGACGAGGGTAAAATGGGCAAAAAATCCTTCTGCCCTGTAGATAACTTTAATTGCTTGCTTTCCTTTACAGCACTAACAGTTATTTTATCAAGTACATGCTAACACTTTTGTATGATCGAACAGTTGTATATATTAAGTGAAAGCATCTTTTATTTCAGTACTCTGAATTTAGATGTGCTCGTCTTTGCGATGGACGTGCCTTTTTTCTCCACTGGGTCAGTAACTTTGATGCAAAGTTGGACTCAGACTTGATGGACATCCAAGAGGACATTGAGACACCTCAAGAGATTAAGGAATGGGTCGCCGACAAATCCAAACCTAATCTTGATCAAACCACTCCTTTCAATCTCGGAACCTTGGACAACCCTAAGCTAATCTAAATTGGTTTAAACCTTACCACAAATCAACGGAATGACATGGTTGCACTGTTAACCCAATTCCAGGATGTGTTTGCATGGTCTCATGAAGACATGGTGGGATTGTCCACTGACATTGTTCTTCATCGCCTTCCCATTAAAGAAGGATTCAAGCCAATTAGGCAAAAGCTCAGGCGATTGAAACATGAGTGGAGTTTAAAAGTCAAAGAAGAAATTGTGAAACAATTTCAAGCTGGCATCATCATGGTGTCTACATATCCGGAGTGGATATCCAACATTGTTTTCGTGCCTAAACCAGGGGGAAAGGTGCGAGTTTGTGTAGATTACCGGGATTTGAACAAAGCTTGCCTTAAAGATAGCTTTCATGTGCCATTTATCCACATTCTTATTGACAATACTGCTCAATATGACATGTACTCCTTTGCTGATTTCTTTGTGGGGTACCATCAAATTATGGTCGCTGAGGAAGATAGTGAAAAAACTGCTTTCATCAAGCCTTGTGGAACCTTTTTCTACAGACGATTGTCATTCGGCTTCATCAACGCCGGGGCAACCTATCAGCGAGCTATGATGGCTCTTTTCCATGATTTAATGTACAAGGAGATAGAGATCTATGTGGATGACATCATTGTCAAATCCTGGAAAGAGGATGACCATTTAGACCATCTCAAAAAGCTTTTCAATAGGTTGCATAAGTACAACTTGAACTTGAATCCCGCCAAGTGCGCCTTTGGTGTTAAGTCAGGCAAGTTGCTAGGCTTCCTAGTCAGCCAGAAAGGGATTGAACTGGATCCTACCAAAATCTAGGCCTTCAAGGAAATGCCTATTCCTCAGATAGAGAAGGAAATACGGGGATTTTTGGGAAGAATCAATTTCATTAGCAGATTCATTTCTCAACTCACAGCAACCTGTGAGCCTATCTTCAAGTTGTTAAGGAAGAACTCCTCCATGAAATGGAATGATGAGTGTCAGAAAGCCTTTCTTACTATTAAAGAGTAACTGATTAACGCTCCTATTTTGGTACCTCCCAGGGATGATGTTCCCCTATTCATGTAATTCATCCATCAATGACAATGCTGTAAATTTGCATGTCATGCGTAAAGACAATAGAGGCCAAGAAGCGAGCTATCTATTACCTCAAAGAAAAGATTGAAGATCGGTGAACACAAGTACACTCGATTGAGAAAACTTGTTGTGCTTTAGCATGGGCTTCCATGAGGTTACAGCATTACCTCCATGGTCACACAACCCATCTCATATCCCGAATGGATCCTCTCAAGTATGTGTTCAGTAAGCCCATACTGAATTGTCAACTGTCCAGATGGCAGTTGATCTTACAGCAATTTGACATCGTCTACGTGACGCAAAAGTCTGTCAAAGGTTAAGGAATTGCGGATCAACCGGCCGTCGCACCTACATGGGATTACAAACCCTTAGAAACATACTTTCTTGATGAAGGGGTAATGACAATTCAAATTATAACATCATCGAGACGATACATGCGTGCGTGGAGAATGTATTTTGATGGGTACATTGTCTGAAGGCTCTCGAGCCGGAAGCGATTTTAATATTGATGCGGGAGCAAGATATCCGTTATTGTCAAATTGCAGTTTGTCAACACCAACAACACAATTGAGTATGAAGGCTGTATCATGGGTATCACGCGGTTTACTGTCTTTGGAGATTCTGAATTGGTAATCAAGCAATCCATAGGAATCTATCAAACCAAAGAATTACATTTACTGCCTTACCATCGGGAAGTTCTACAGATGGCTTTGGAGTTCAAAGAAATCTCCTTTCTACACATTCCTCGTAATAGGAATGACTTTGCAGATGCATTAGCAACGTTGGCCTCCTTGGTTTACATACCTAACAAGGAAAACATGCCAAACATCACAATTGCTATGCAGAAAGCCCCAGTCTATGGGAATTACATCAGAGAAGTATCGGATGAGTTGCCTCCCATCCACAACCCTTGGTATCAACATATCAAGGAGTACCTACGAGATGGATCTACACCCGCTGAGGCGAGCCTAACTGAAAAGAGGCGGATTCATCAACTTGCTATGAAATTCTACCTGAGCGGAGATGCATACTACAAAAGAGATGCAGGATTAGGTCTCCTCAGATGTCTGGACAAAGACCAAGCTCAGCGACTCATGGATGAGATCTATGGTGGAGTATGCGGCCCTCACATGAGCGGACCCCTACTTGTCAAGAAAATTCTCAGAATGGGACATTATTGGCTTACACTCAAAGATGACTGTGATGATCACGTCAAGAGGTGCTATCAATGTTAGATCCATGGGAATGCTATCCACGCCCCTCCAAGGGAACTCCACAATATGAGTTTGCTATGGCCCTTTTCAATGTGGGGAATGGACGTGATCGGGCCCATCGAGACCAAAGCCAGTAATGGACATCGATTCATATTCACCATGATCGACTATTTCACCAAATGGGTTGAAGCAGCTTCCTTCCCCAGGGTTACTAAAGAAGTCATCATTGCTTTCATCAGAAATAATGTTGTTTGTCGATATGGACAACCAGAGGTCATTGTGTTAAACAATGCTAAAAACCTCAACAACAACATGATGGAGGAATTATGCAAAAAATTCCATATCAAACATCTCAACTCTGTCATCTACCGACCAAAGATGAATGGTGCTGTTGAAGCGACTAATAAAAACATCAAGAAGATCATGCAGAAAATGTTCGCTAATCACAAAGGATGGCATGACCTCTTGCCCCTAACTTTATTAGCCTACAGAACTTCAATGCGTGCTTCCACTGGGGCAACCCCCTACTCATTAGTCTATGGGATGGAAACAGTGCTCCCCATATATGGGAAAAGACAAGAGAAACACTCACCAGCAGAAATGGGTAGAATCCTAACCACACCTCGGTCCAGCCCTGCGATCGCATGTGCATTCCCCTGAGGAAGTAGGCAAAGGTGTAGGAACCCCAATCATACTCTCCTACATGGTCCACGTGTCGAGTGGCGCTGATCAAAGCAAAGGAAACCGTAAAGGAATTATCTGCTATGAAGCAGCCCCTAATGATCATCAGGAACAATCGCCGAAGAATGCAATAACTGACTCTTACATCATCGGGTATGGGCTCACTCAACAGCCCGCTCATAGCATCTACGCTCAAAGGACCTGTACGAACGGTCTTGCCCTTGAGCGCCTCCGCCGGAACTCCCAACAAAAGTGGTCCTGCAGGAACTGCTCGGCTGATCTGGATCTATAATATCTGGACAGCAAGTCTCCAAATCACCTCAGAAAGGGTGTGGTAATTTCGTACCTGGAGTCTTTTTCAAAATGCATTCTATGATTACATGCATACATGCATTGTTTTAACATACATCTACAGTATAGTTAAAATGCATGACTACCCAATACCTATATTTTGGGAAAATTTTGTCATACCCCCTTTGTAAATGGGACTATCCACATGCACATAGGCATGACTAGGTGGCCATTCAGTAGCACACCTGTACACAATCATATACATCATGTATGCATTCAATACATTGCATTAAAAAATCCGAAAGTGTAGTCTAATTACCAGGATTATTTGGGTTGTCTACCTTTACTCATTTGTCCTCATATAGGATAAGAAATGACAGTAAAAGGTGTCAATTTGACTGCTTCAAAAGTCAAATTTTTTCACATCATTATATTCAGCATGGTTTAATTATAACATTTTCTATGTTGAATATTTTTTATCAAGTCATATCAGCATGTATATTCACTACTATGTGTCTAAATGCATTTCATACGATAAGTCATTTTCCAACGGACAGAAATTGGAAAAAAATACATGCATGTGTTACCAGGACAGTGAAGAACGCTTGTATGGTGAGAGAATATGCAGAAAGTTTCCCGAATTCAGCAGATCTGAAGAAGAGCTCTCTGATTTCCTTCACTGCGTAACTTGAAAATGACTTATGAAAGCGACCAGCCACCTATACATAGGCACGGCTGGCCGTAGGTTAACCTGCGACTCCTGCAGGTACACCTGTGGCACCCCTACATGGGTCCCACACCTCTGGTTCGCTCCAGTTAGAGTTACAAAGGAGGTCTCACAAGCTGAAAAGGCCAAATCAGGAATAAAATGCAACGCGATGGAGCGGAACAGCCTGAAATCTTGGTTTCTTGTCGGTCAGAGTTAAACTCCCGTCGTCTCAATGGTATTCACCTGAATGCAGGGTATACTATACCAATGAGCTCATCTTTCATAAACCATGCTCGTAATACCCCCACAAAGGTCCGATGTTTGTCATTTGCGTGGTTCTGACCCTAAACAATCCCGGCCCGGGGTTACAACGTGAGGGTTATCAAACATCTCACGTCTTCCTGAAGGGTCATAACGCACATCCTTCAAACATCTCGTCTCGGCCAAATTTACAACGGAATACAACCATTAATACACACATCAATGAAGGTCTAGCAGCCTTGACATCATGACAGCCGATGGCAAGTAAACCCATCGAAGAAACCTTCCCCGGCGGGGGTTACAACACAATGCAACCATAGATACACACATCAATGAAGGTCAAGCAGCCTTGACAATACGCCCAACAGGGATCTATTTCGGTGATACACACATCAACGAAGATCAGGCAACCCTGATAACAACAAACTGTTGGCAGTAACTCCAACAGTATGAGGGAACATGTTATACACATCCTCAAACAGACAAAGCCTTATCCCCACAGATCTCTTTCACACAAGAGGTACCTCTATGGAGTATAAGCCAGTGTCTAGGATTCAAGACTTTGGTGGTAGTCCCAACGTCAACATCCTTGAAGACTTGGATAGCATGTCCAAGCAATCACTGATTGTCATCCCATCAGGATTACATGGCAATCATGCATCATGCATTTGCATCATGTTGCTGCATATAGCATCATGTTTATCTTGCTTGCATTTCAAGTGTCTTGGATTCTTTATCCTATCCAGGCCTTGCATTGCATGAATATGATAAAGAGGGGCATCTGTAGACACTCAAAATTTTCTGCACTCCTATTCCTAACATTGCAGGAGGGTAGATTCATCTTTTGGAGATAACCCTGAAAGACAGCTTACATCCATTCCAGATACCACCGAAAGTTCAGTTCCAACCCGGAACAGCAAC
Organism: Panax ginseng; assembly: GCA_020205605.1. Classification (NCBI taxonomy): domain Eukaryota; kingdom Viridiplantae; phylum Streptophyta; class Magnoliopsida; order Apiales; family Araliaceae; genus Panax; species Panax ginseng. Next base: position 15,026,134 of record CM035135.1, on the reverse strand, counting down.
CGGGAACATCATCTCAAACCCAGAACACACACCGGGAATGTCATTTCCAATCTCGGAGATAACCCCAAGATATGCAGATCAAAAGACCCAAGAACAACACCGGAGAGGACCCGATCCTGTCTCTCGATAACATAACACGCGACACTTAGTTCTAGTCCCGGAGACAACCTCGAGAGAAGCAACCCCATCCTTGGTGATAGCCCCAAGGGATGCCATTGCGATCCAAAGAATAACCCGGAAATGCTAGTTTCAAACATGTGCGATCAGCTTCAATAGAGATGACAGTAAGACATACAAACAAGCAGTCCAATCTCAGATGTAACCCTGAGTAACATCTGCTTTCCGCTTAAACTGGCGATAACCCGGTGAGAGTCTGGCGTCATCATCCACGTCAACAAGATGATATCACGGCATACCAACAAGTATTCCAATCTCAGATGTAACCCTGAGCAACGTCTACTTTTAACTCAAACCGGCGATAACCTCGACGAGGAGTCAAGCGTCATCTTGTTCCTTCAACAATGGCACGTCATCTCAACACTTCATACATACATACAACAATGTCCCACAAGAGCCGAGGATTGGCGATCCGGTGACTATTATGTGTAAAGACTTTGGATAGAATTTGAAGCTTGAAGACCATGGGCATAGACCCTCTTCACGACTTCGCACAACCTCTAATCCATGTCATTATGTAACTCTCGACACAAGCAATCGAAGAAATCATGGATATACTTCATTTGGATGCTCGGATTAAAGTTCTGCAAGTTCGAGCGGACATTATAGTGCACGACTGCATGTACTACGAGACGATGGGACCCGCGAGGCTCGGATCCACCACGACTACCCTGTCCATTTTACTCTGCATACACATCTTTTGAGTGTTTCCTCTTCTTTAAACACTAGTTAGCTCACATATAGCTACTTTTTATCCGGCGGGAGCTGAGTGTTTATCCATTTAAAGTCTAAGAAGTCTACTTTGGCAGCCCACTGTAAGCCTTCTTACATTCTATAAAGCCTCTTTCTCATATATCACACACTGTTGTACACGTTGATAGTCGTGTGAGTGTGTTTGCCCGGACTTCGGTCCGTGGTTTTCATTTCTGTCTGTATATATATACTAATATATGTATATATTTCATATATATGGACTAACATTATCGAGTTATGCCTCGATTGAGCCTGAACACATTGTGAGCGTTTATCGCACTTTTATATATATATATATATATATATATATATATATATATATATATATATATATATATATATATATATACTTATATATATAAGCGTGGTCGACTACATACGATGAGCACGAATTTTACATACCGAACGTTTAATTGCTTACGTATATATATATTTATATATATAATTGTCATCGATTATATCTCGATGAGCACGGATTTTATATCCTATATGCGTTTACTTCGCTTATATATATATATATATATATATAATTGTTATCGGATATATCGGATGAGCCTGGATTCACATCCAAATTGCATTTACTACTTTTATATATATATATATATATATATATATATATATATATATATATATATATATATATATCTACATACATATATATTTATATTTACATTCTGTCCAGGCACTGGAGTTTCCTCCGTGGCTTTTTACAGATTTCTTACATTTCGTCCTGCCTGGAGTTCACTCCGTGGCAGTTGATCGTTTTTTACAGCTTTATTTACATTTAGTCCTGCCTGGAGTTTACTTCGTGGCAGTTGATAGCATTTACTGCTTTATTTACATTTCTGATCCCCCATGGAGTTGCTTTGTGGTGGTTGATCATGCACACACACACACACACACACACACATATATATATATATATATCGATTTTATATATATAACTGCTTACTACTTTCCATACAAATTGCAGTATCATGTGAGCCTAGGAATCATGTGATCACAGGTTCAGTCTACTGAACCTAGATTCAGTTCCCATGATGGACATTTTTCAGCTGTAAGAAGCTTGTACATTATTTTACGGTGTTTGAGTTTCCTTGGATGGTTGTCATGCCCATAAGGAGTTCTAAGATTCTTTGTATATTATTTTCTAGGATGCTTCGCATCTAGAAAATAAAAGCAAACAAGTTTCGGACATTTAACAATAAAATGGAAGTATGAAAAGGTCTCAATTCCTATTGAGCACATGGTTTGAAAAACCTCTTTACAAAACTTCATTGCTACATCTTGGTTAAAACCTGAATTTTCCTATAAAATTCAAACCTTGTGTATATAGGTGCGAACGAGGCCTCGACTACTTTCAAATAAATTGCACATTGATCCACACACACACACACATTCATATAACAATTTCTTTGAAGAGTGGCGGCGCCACATAGTGGTAACACGGATGATCTCGGGGTGCCTATCACCTTCCCTCCGCATAATCAAGCCCCCAAACCCTTAATGAATCTAGGTTTCACAGACCCATTTAGCGTTGTCAAACCTTTGGGTCAATGTGCTAACCTTTTCGATTAACGTTAGTGCAACCGATTAAATACACCAATGGCGACTCTTAAAATCAATCATCGACATTATACATGCTCGGACCTTTTCACTTATTTTTCAAACAAATCTCACATTAACATGAGAACACCAAAGAACAAGTAACGAAAAGGGACACTCAAAAATCTCAACGTCGACATGCGCCATACAAAGGCTTGGGATCTAGCAGAGGCTGCGCCATTTTTTTTGCCTTATGCACAAGCAATTGCCACCGTGTTCGTATTAAATGCGAGAGAAGGCTAATGAGCGATGATTACAGACTTTAGCCCAACAAACACAAATTTCACCCACCAAACAATGAAATTAACACGTAAAATAAATATACAACTATCGTAAACATGATTGCTAACATACTCAACCACTTAGTACAATTCAACAACAGCTAAAACTATTTTAATTTCTCAATTTTGTTTTTTATATAAAACTCCATTTTTGATATTCATCCCCAAAAATCATCACTGTGAATTATTATTTGGCCAAATCACTCTATTCAAATTTTGTTATGCTCGTGTCTCAATGAACTATCAAATACAAGTTTCAATTTATAATTCCACATACTAATTGGCCACTAAAATTGATATTTTTCATGAACTTATAAAAAATACATATAAACATACACTGCCAAAATTTTCTTCTACTATAAACCGAAATTAGCATACAATTATTGTTTAAACATACTTTCTAATCATCACTGTATCTAATTACCATCAACAGATTACGTAACAACAAGTTACAATAAGCTAAAATTCACAGAATTTGAAACTTCACGCCATAAACTCATCTTTACATATACATATATATACATAATATAGAGATTATAGAGAATTACCTTCAATTAGCTTGCACAACCTTGCTAAACACTGAATTTGTTGTGGAAATTCTTAAGGCTCCTCTCCAATTCTCTCTCAAGTTCTCTGAACTTCTTAGTTTTCTCCTCTTAGGCTAAACCATTGACTAACTTAAGCGTAAAAATCAAAAATTGAAACCTTAATACGCCTAATCACTAATATCAGTTACTGAAAGAAACGTATAATATAAATATATTATATTTATTATTTTAATTATTTTATTTATTTAATTTAATTTCAAAAACAAGAAATTTCAAAAGCCATAAGGCTTGTTTGGCAAAACTCTTTAAATTTAAAGAATTAAAAATATTGAGCCTTGTTTGGCAAAAACTAAATTAAACCCTTTTTAATTTATTTTAATAGACACTTTAGTTTATAACTTATAATCACATATTATTATCACATACTATATTTTAATTAAATATAGCCTTTTAGCAAATATCACCAAATTATAATTTTCATTATAACTTTATTTAATAATTTAATATACCATCTAAATTATCAAGTTAACACAACAATATAACACCTCATGTTAATAATACAAACCTCTAAATTATAACTTAATTTAATTTAGAAAATTCTCTAATAAATTTAGATTCACAACCATCACATCAATAAAATAATAAACACTTCAAATAATATTTATATAACTCAATAAATATTATAATTACAATTTGAAATTTCAGATCGTTACATCCTTCCCTCCTTACAAGGATTCTGTCTCCAGAATCATAATTCAAACAACCAAATCGTCACATTCTCCCCTATTTACAAAGATTCTGTCCCCAGAATCGAAGACATAGACTAAACAAATAACTCAGGTAATTCTTCATCATATCAACTTCGAGTTCCCACGTAGCCTCTTCGACATTGTGGTTCCTCCATATCACCTTCACAGAAGGTATCACTTTATTCATGAGCACTTGTTCTTTCCTGTCGACTATCTGGATATGAATCTCTTCGTAAGATAAATCTTTACTAAACTGCAACGGTTCATATTCGATCACATGCTTGTAATCGGGTTTATAAGGTCGTGAACAATCGGCACACATGAAAACATTGTGCACATGCTCTATTCCACGGAGATAAAGCTACTTACGTAAGCCACCTCTCCCACTCTTCGCAGTATTTCGAAAGGTCCAATAAACCTCAGGCTGAGCTTACCTTTCTTATCGAAACGAATCTTCCCCTTCCAAGGAGAAACTTTAGAATACGAAATTTCCTGCTTCAAACTCACGATTCTGCCTGTGTTGATCAGCGTACTTTTTTTGTCGATCTTGAGCAGCTACCAGTCTTCCTCTGATGAGTATGACAACTTCAGCGGTCTGCTGTACCAGTTCTGGGCCTAACAGTTAACGTTCTCCAACTTCATCCCAGCATAATGGAGTTCTGCATTTCCTGCCGTATAATGCTTCGTATGGCTGCATACCAATGCTTGTGTGGTAACTATTGTTGTATGCAAATTCCACCAACGGTAGATGATCATCCCAGTTTCCATTGAAATCCATGATGCATGCTCTGAGCATATCTTCAAGCGTTTGGATCGTTCGTTCGCTTTTCCCATCGGTTTGTGGATGATATGTTGTGCTCATCTTCAATTGCGTTCCCATGCATTCTTGTTGTCTCTTCCAGAAATTTGATGTGAACCTCGGATCTCTGTCTAATACAATTGACACTGGAACTCCATGTCTAGAGATAATCTCTTTAACGTATAATTTTGCCAGCTGATCAAGATTAAATCTAATCTTTATTGGCAAAAAGTGTGCAGATTTTGTTAATCTGTCCACTATCACCCATATCGCATCGTATCCTTTCTGAGTTGTTGGAAGACCTACCACAAAATCCATTGTAATATGCTCCCATTTCCATTCCGGTATCTCCAACGGTTGAAGTAATCCGCTTGGTCGTTGATGCTCGGCCTTCACTTTCTGACATGTAAAGCACTTTGCAACGCATTCTGTAACATCTCTTTTCATGTTCGGCCACCAAAAAGGACGACGCAAATCTAGATACATTTTCTTACTTCCCGAATGAATTGAATATCTTGAGCTATGTGCTTCCGTCAAGATTTCTTCTTTAATCTCCTGAATTAGTGGAACCCAAATTCGTCCCTCGAATCTTAGTATTCTCACAGTATCGACCTGGTACTTCGCTTCTTTACCCTCGACTACACTTTGCTTTATTTTCTTGCATTCTTCATCCTGTAGCTGAGCGTTCTTCACTTTGTCCACCAAAGTTGGACTAGCTTCTATCTGGAACAATTTTTCATCAGATTCTTCTGGAAATTTGATTTCCACCTCCAGCCTTGCCATTGCTGAAATGAGCTCCTCCTTATCAGTTAAGAACATCAACTTTTCTCTGCCTTTCCTACTCAAGGCATCTGCAACCACATTAGCTTTGCCCGGATGATAAAATATCTCACAATCGTAATCCTTTATCAATTCCATCCATCTCCTTTGCCACATGTTCAGGTCTTTCTATGTGAAAATATAATTGACTTTTTATGGTCCGTGTAGATCTCACATTTATCTCCGTAGAGATAGTGTCTCCATATCTTCAGTGCAAACACAACCGCCGCCAACTCTAAATCATGATTCAGATATCCTTTTTCATAGTCTTTCAATTGCCTTGATGCATACGCAATAATAACCTTTGTCGATTCGCATAAGGACACAACCCAATCCTTTGTGTGAAGCATCACTATACACCATAAAGTTTCCTGTATTAGTAATGACAACACAGGTGCCACACTTAACTTCTTCTTCAGTTCTTGAAAACTTTCTTCACATTTCTCCGTCCAAACAAACTTTACAGATTTTCTTGTCAAATTTGTCAACGGAGTGGCAATCTTGGAAAAATCCTGAATAAACCGTTTGTAATATCCAGCCAACCCCAAGAAACTTCTTACTTCAGATGGAGTTCTTGGTTGTTCCCAATTTATCACAGCTTCGACTTTTGATGGATCCACTGAAATCCCATCTTTATCGATTACATGTCCAAGAAATTGCACACGTTCCAGCCAAAATTCACATTTAGAGAATTTCGCGTACAACTTTTCCTTTCTTAACATCTTCAACGTCAGACGTAAGTGTTCCACATGTTTCTCTTGAGTTTTAGAGTACACCAGAATATCGTCGATGAACACCACCACAAACTTGTCCAAAAATGAATGGTGCTGTTGAAGCGACTAATAAAAACATCAAGAAGATCATGCAGAAAATGTTCGCTAATCACAAAGGATGGCATGACCTCTTGCCCCTAACTTTATTAGCCTACAGAACTTCAATGCGTGCTTCCACTGGGGCAACCCCCTACTCGTTAGTCTATGGGATGGAAACAGTGCTCCCCATTGAAGTGGAAATGGAATCCCTTAAAGTATTGATAGATGCTCAGTTGGATGAAGACCAATGGGTACAAGACAGGTATCACCAATTGTCTCTGATAGATGAAAGGCGAACCGCGGCTATCTTCCATGGTCAGTTATATCAGCAAAGGATCGCACGATCCTACAACAGAAAAGTCCGACTACGGCAATTCAAACAACATGACTTGGTTTTGAAAAAGATCATCGACAACCAAGATCAATCTAAGGGAAAATTCGCTCCTAACTGGGAAGGCCCATTTATTATCAAAGAAGTATTGACAGGAGGTGCTCTCAGGTTGCAGGAAATGGATGGCGACAAATTTCCATAGCTTATCAACTCGGACACCGTGAAACGGTACTATGCCTGAAGTTACCATCAATCAAACATCCTGGTTTTGATCATCCAATCACCAGTCATTCCGGTTTTGAACACTCTCTCCTTTTTACAAACTCTCCTGCCCCTCAGGGAAACATACACTTCAAGCCAGCAGCCTGGTTTTTACTTCATTTTAAATCTTTCATACAATCTCGGTTATCCAGAAGACGGGATTTAACCTCTCATAATTTTGCTTCTCTTGAAGACGAGATTAAACTTTTCACACCTACTTCTCCTGAAGACGAGATTAAACTTTTCACACCTGCTTCTCCTGAAGACGAGATTAAACTTTTCACACCTGCTTCTCCTAAAGACGAGAGTAAACTTTTCATACCTACTTCTCCTGGAGACGAGATTAAACTTTTCTGGGATTAAACTTTTTCCACACTTGCAGTTTATCCCCTCTATGGGATTAAACTTTCTTCTCCCCACAGTATAGCCTTCACATGGGATTTACGCTTCTCTTCAACTGCGATTCGTCCTGAGGGGCGAACTACGTCGACCTGATCTCCCTGATATCCGGGGGTACGTAGGCAACCATATTCTATATGGCCTGGTCACAATAAATAAAAATAACAAAAACATTTCTGCCCTTTCTTCACAAAAACAACAAAAATACTTCTACACCCATCGCGCTTCGCGATTCGTTGAACCTCTTACACTGTGTTGAACTACTACGAGACTTGATCTCCTCTTCAATAGAATACGTGGCGACCATTCATGGTGCGATCTAACCCTTACCGTAACAAACATACTTGTCTGCGATGCATGGGATCAACCATCAAATTGCCGCACTTCATCGGTTTCAGATTAAAGGGTAACCTCTTCTCACAAATAGAAGATTTGATAACCATCTAAGCTATGATCATGCCTCAAAGATCAATACCAACCCATAAGAGATGGAATTAACTAGGCTTCTCACAAATAGAAGTACTGGCGACCATCTGTGGTGCAGTCAATCTCAGAGAGGAAGAGACCACCCTCCTCTCCATTTTTTCAATATAGATACCAGTCCCAAGACACCAAAGGTGGTAGGGATTTTCAGTAATCAATGATCCGTTCTGAGAGACCTTGTGACGTCTCAATGTCCATCTATCAAGGATAAGTTCAGAATGCATCAAGATCAAAGGACCTGGAGAAACAGGCAAATATCAAGCAAGTATCAAGGCATAACTAAAAGGGAAGTGAATCAAAATAAATTTCCCTGCCATACATAATATTGTTTGATATATAGATTTGTGTTGTACATGACAAAATGGCTAAGCTAGTCTGTGTAGGAAAATAAAAAGCTATCTACAGATCTGTGTGTATGCGGACTATCAGATCTAACATAGCATCCCTCTTTGAAGACGGAGGAAGCACTGCGAGCTCCTGTCCAAGGGTATCTACACGAGCTAGCAGATCAGAGGCTAACTGTATGGTGGCATAATGCTCATCAATGTAAGCACTCATGTCGGCCAGACTGATTGTCATCTGGGATCTCACTGAAGTGCTGTCTGCAATGGCCACATCCCTAGCAGATAAGGCGGCATCCCACTCAACTATCAATGCATCCCTGGCTGATCTAGCCTCATCCCTCTCTAACAGAGCAGTATCTCTCTCATCAAGAGCTATCAACATCGTGGCCCTAGCACGATCTCATCATAGGTCATCGGATGTAAGCTCTGCTCCAAATTTGTGTCGAATCTTTGAGTACTTGATGGGGCTTCGAGGGGAGACTCTTATCAAATCTTGGCAACCCAATGATCAGAGTTATCGGTGGGAATGACAGCTTCCTCTATAGGCTCCTCATCGTCAGAATCAATCTCCTGCACTATGGATATCGCTTGCATGCCCAATGCAATCTCTTTTTCCATCCATGCAGAGTACTCTGCAGAACAACCTGGATGACTGATAGAAAACTCAACCAACTCTCGCTGATCCCAACAGGCATACAACCTGGATCATCCTCCACGACAAATGGTGACGCTGGTGCCTTGACTCATTGCCCCTCATACGGATGAAAGTCCCGAACCGGTCAAGCCCGACACAACACGGCCGATGGGTGGTAAGTAATCATGCCCTCAAACCACCAGAGGAGATAATCCGTGCCCGGAGCATGAGTAATGAAGCTGTAGGGTGAGCTAAGCCCTGAACACGACAATATATCAAACGGATATCCAATATCTGCCAAGAAAGTGGACCAAGATACAACATCTGTACACCCCGCAGGCTGAAAGGAGTACGACATGGCTATCTCATGGGTGAAACAAAATCCATGATGTCTAAATGTGCTAATCGGTCTCAAGTGTGACATAAACCACACATACAAAGATGACCGAAGCTACTGTGAACACTCTGCTTTGGATAAGTGCAAAGCGAGATGTAGCAAACCTCAAGGTCTCTACGATGATCATTGGTACAATGGTACAACCCTCCCTGAGAGCTCTCACTGCCATAATGACGCCGATATCTAGCTCATCCATGTACCGCGGCATGTATACGTATGACAATACGCATAGAAGCAGTACATCTATTATGGCTGAACGCCAATGATCCTCCGGTGTGGTGAAATCCCCGAAATGTTGTGCATAGCTGTCCTCAGAGCCAAACCTGTCAAATAGGAAAGGCTAGGATATAACATGGCCAGATGTAATCTCATCCTGCACTACTTTGTGCCTCAATCCTGTGAGAGTCATGAACTGTCTACTCATGTCTCCTGTCACCATGTGCACGCAAGGTCTGTCCAGAAGCAGCATCGTCAATCGTGCATACTCCTCCAACGTAGGAGTCAACTCACGGGTCCCAAAGCGGAATACTGTCATGCATGCGGTACCCGGTTTCTAGCATGCCCTCTACAAATCCTGGAGGAACCTGAAACATTAGTAAGGTCATAGTATGCTGCAGCAAATCATCTACGATCACCATGTCTGATGGTGATATACTATCATAGCATGATCGCATACCAGCTACCACCATAAATGGCAGGGTATGATCAATACGACTAACTGTCGAAGAAGACATCTGTACGGGCTGTGTCATAAGACCATCCAGGGGTCAATGCTGAATATCTCTGGACATACATATATATGCATAACAATAACATGCATGATACAATAGATGGAAATATGATATAGGGAATGGAAAACTATGCTTACATTCCTAAGTATATCATCATCTAATACATCTCTGTACAGCTAAAATACAGGGAAATGGGGAAAAGCTACCCAACATCTAATAGAGGCCTATCAAAAGATATAGCGGAAATGGGGCGAAGCTACCCAGCAGCTAACAGAGGCCTATCAAAAGAAATACATCAGAAAAAGTCAATGGTGTTGATGTCCACATCATCGATGCTGTCCACCTAATATAACTCCTCCTGAGTCACTGGATCTCTATCTACAGGGATGTCAGGCCTATACAAAGGAGGATCTGCGCTGACAAAACCATATGGGTCATCCGAGGGACCAGCACCAGAGCCGGAAGGATCAAAAGTATCTACCTCTGCAGGATCTCTGCCCAAATGCCGAATGAAAAGATGTGAGTGGTCCAACTGCCGCGTCAATCTATCAATCTGTGTCACATGAGTCAGATCTCTGACACAGGCTAGCCAATCCGTCATCATCACGGTTCCTAGAACCATATCCCCCATAAACTGTGTGGCGCGGGTCTGAGCTCCAATCGTACGAGGGATCCATTAATGCTAGAACATCTCCTGAGAATAGGGGCCCTCTAACAATGTAAAGCCGTCAATCCCCATCAATGGGATGTCAATGATGGGTGACTACGAAACAGGCCAATAACACCTGGCAGGAGGCAAGATCGGCATACGAATCTCTCCTGTAGTGCTCCTGATAGCACGTTCTCCCAAATAGAGCTCCAATCCTCCATCTGTGAAGAGAGGAGTCCTGCGGGTGGAAATGATGTACTCTACTCCAGTCGGGTACCCATCCTCAAAGACAACTCCCAAATGCTCTCCAGAGTAGGGAATCCATATGATGACATCAACTGTCAATAGCTCCAGCTGTAGGCGACAATGAGTGAAACCCTCAGCAACAGGGACCTCCGCCAGTATGGAATGATGCCATCTTCGTCCTAGTGGATAGGTGTCTAAACCTAACATGCTCACATGACGCAAACAAGGAAGCCTCTCATAGGCCCAAAACTGCCAAGATAAAGGCAAACATCTGTTGTCAGTCAACACTCTTAACCCATATATGGGAAAAGACAAGAGAAATACTCACCAGCAGAAATGGGTAGAATCCTAACCACACCTCGGTCAAGCCCTGCGATCGCATGTGCATTCCCCTGAGGAAGTAGGCAAAGGTGTAGGAACCCCAATCATACTCTCCTACATGGTCCACGTGTCGAGTGGCGCTGATCAAAGAAAAGGAAACCGTAAAGGAATTATCTGCTATGAAGCAGCCCCTAATGATCATCAGGAACAATCGCCGAAGAATGCAATAACTGACTCTCACATCATCGGGTATGGGCTCACTCAATGGCCGCTCATAGCATCTACGCCAAAGGACCAGACGAAGACGGTCTTGCCCTTCGAGCGCCGCCATGGAACTCCCAACAAAAGTGGTCCTGCAGAAGGCTGCTTTCGGTGATCTGGATCTATAATATCTGGACAGCAAGTCTCCAAATCACCTCAGAAAGGGTGTGGTAATTTCGTACCTGGAGTCTTTTTCAAAATGCATTCTATGATTACATGCATACATGCATTGTTTTAACATACATCTACAGTATAGTTAAAATGCATGACTACCCAATACCTATATTTTGGGAAAATTTTGTCATACCCCCTTTGTAAATGGGACTATCCACATGCACATAGGCATGACTAGGTGGCCATTTAGTAGCACACCTGTACACAATCATATACATCATGTATGCATTCAATACATTGCATTAAAAAATCCGTAAGTGTAGTCTAATTACCAGGATTATTTGGCTTGTCTACCTTTACTCATTTGTCCTCATATAGGATAAGAAATGACAGTAAAAGGTGTCAATTTGACTGCTTCAAAAGTCAAATTTTTTCACATCATTATATTCAGCATGGTTTAATTATAACATTTTCTATGTTGAATATTTTTTATCAAGTCATATCAGCATGCATATTCACTACTATGTGTCTAAATGCATTTCATGCGATAAGTCATTTTCAATCAGACGTAAATTGGAAAAAAAATACATGCACGTGTGTTACTGTGGCAGTGAAGAACGCTTGTATGGTGAGAGAATATGCAGAAAGTTTCCCGAATTCAGCAGATCTGAAGAAGAGCTCTCTGATTTCCTTCACTGCGTAACTTGAAAATGACTTATGAAAGCGACCGACCACCTATACATACATAGGCAACTGGTGGTCAGAGGTTAACTCCGCGACTCCCATAGTACACCTGCGTAGCACCCTACATGGGTCCCACACCTACGGTTCGCTCGATTAGAGTTACAAAGGAGGTCTCACAAGCTGAAAAGGCCAAATCAAGAATAAAATGCAATGTGATGGAGCGGAACAGCCTGAAATCTTGGTTTCTTGTCGGTCAGAGTTAAACTCCAGTCGTCTCAATGGTATTCACCTGAATGCAGGGTATACTATACCAATGAGCTCAACTTTCATAAACCATGCTCGGCAATACCCCACAAAGGTCTGATGCCGTCATTTGCAGGGTTACAACCCTAAACAATCCCCGGCGGGGGTTACAACGCCAAACCACGAAATATCAAACCTCCCCGGCGGGGGTTACAACGCCGAAGTTATCAAACATCTACGTCTCCCCGGCGGGGGTTACAACGGAATACAACCATTAATACACACATCAATTAAGGTCAAGCAGCCTTGACATCATGACAGCCGATGGCAAGTAAACCCATCGAAGAAACCTTCCCCGGCGGGGGTTACAACACAATGCAACCATAGATACACACATCAATAAAGGTCAAGCAGCCTTGACAATACGCCCAATAGGGATCTATTTCGGTGATACACACATCAACGAAGATCAGGCAACTCGATAACAACAAGCTGTTGGCGTGAACTTTCCGAAGAGATGGGGAACATGTTATACACATCCTCAAATGCATAAAGCCTTATCCCCACGGATCTCTTTCACACAAGAGGTACCTCTATGGAGTATAAGCCGTTGTTCAGGATTCAAGACTTTGGTGGTAGTCCCAACGTCAACATCCTTGAAGACTTGGATAGCATGTCCAAGCAATCACTGATTGTCATCCCATCAGGATTACATGGCAATCATGCATCATGCATTTGCATCATGTTGCTGCATATAGCATCATGTTTATCTTGCTTGCATTTCAAGTGTCTTGGATTCTTTATCCTATCCAGGCCTTGCATTGCATGAATATGATAAAGAGGGGCATCTGTAGACACTCAAAATTTTCTGCACTCCTATTCCTAACATTGCAGGAGGGTAGATTCATCTTTTGAGATAACCCTGAAAGACAGCTTACATCCATTCCAGATACCACCGAAAGTTCAGTTCCAACCCGGAACAGCAACCGGGAACATCATCTCAAACCCAGAACACACACCGGGAATGTCATTTCCAATCTCGGAGATAACCCCAAGATATGCAGATCAAAAGACCGGCAACAACACCGAAGAGGACAGTCCTGTCTCGGTGATAACACCGCGACACTTAGTTCTAGTCCCAGAGACAACACTGGGAGTAGCAACCCCATCCTTGGTGATAGCCCCAAGGGATGCCATTGCAGTTCCAGCAATAACCCCGGAAATGCTAGTTTCAAACATGTGCGATCAGCTTCAATACAGATGACAGTAAGGCATACAAACAAGCGGTCCAATCTCAGATGTAACCCTGAGTAACATCTGCTTTCCGCTTAAACTGGCGATAACCCCGGTGAGGAGTCACAACGTCATCTGTCCATGTCAACAAGATGATATCACGGCATACCAACAAGTAGTCCAATCTCAGATGTAACCCTGAGCAGCGTCTACTTTCAACTCAAACCGGCGATAACCTCGGCGAGGAGTCAAGCGTCATCTTGTTCCTTCAACAATGGCACGTCATCTCAACACTTCATACATACATACAACAATGTCCCACAAGAGCCGAGGATTGACAATCCCGAGTGACTATTATGTGTGGCAGTACTTTGGATAGAATTTGAAGCTTGAAGACCATGGGCATAGACCCCTCTTCCTGACTTCGTACAACCTCTAATCCATGTCATTATGTAACTCTCGACACAAGCAATCTGAAGAAGTACAGATATACTTCATTTGGATGCTCGGATTAAAGTTCTGCAAGTTCGAGCGGACATTATAGTGCACGACTGCATGTACTACGAGACGATGGGACCCGCGAGGCTCGGATCCACCACGACTACCCTGTCCATTTTACTCTGCATACACATCTTTTGAGTGTTTCCTCTTCTTTAAACACTAGTTAGCTCACATATAGCTACTTTTTATCCCATGTGGAGAATGAGTGTTTATCCATTTAAAGTCTAAGAAGTCTACTTTTGCCCAATAACGTAAGCCTTCTTACATTCTATAAAGCCTCTTTCTCATATATCACACATTGTTGTACATTACGTTGATAGTCGTGTGAGTGTGTTTGCAGGACTTGATCAAGTGGTTTTCATTTCATCTGATATATATATACTAATATATGTATATATTTCATATATATGGACTAACATTATCGAGTTATGCCTCGATTGAGCCTAGACATTGGTGTGGAGCGTTTATCTGCTTTTATATATATATATATACTTATATATATAAACTGTGGTCAGACTCTGTCTGATGAGCCTGAATTTTACATCTGGAACGTTTAATTGCTTTTGTATATAAATATTTATATATATAATTGCTGTCAGACATATCTGATGAGCCTGGATTTTATATCCGGTGCGTTTACTCGCTTATATATATAATTGTTGTCGGATATATCGGATGAGCCTGGATTCACATCCGGTGCAATTACTACTTATATATATATATATATATATATATATATATATATGTATATATATATATATATATATTTGTACATATATATATATATATTTACATTCTGTCCTAACACAGAGTTTCCTCCGTGGCTTTTTACAGATTTCTTACATTTCGTCTGCACGGAGTTCACTCAAGTGGCGATTGATCGCTTTTTTATAGCTTTATTTACATTTAGTCACGCCTCGAGTTTACTTCGTGGCGCTTGATATTTATCGCTTTATTTATATTTTCGATCCCCATGGAGTTGCTTTGTGGTGGTTGATCATGCACACACACACACACACACACACACACACACACACACACACACACACACATATATATATATATATATATATATATATATATATATATATATATCGATTTTATATATATAACGCCATCGCTTTCCATACAAATTTGTGATCATGTGAGCCTAGGAATCATGTGATCACAGGTTCAGTCTACTGAACCTAGATTCAGTTCCCATGATGGACATTTTTCAGCTGTAAGAAGCTTGTACATTATTTTACAGTGTTTGAGTTTCCTTGGATGGTTGTCATGCCCATAAGGAGTTCGACAGCTGTATATTATTTTCTCGAGGATGCTTCGCATCTCGAAAATAAAAGCAAACAAGCCGGACATTTAACAATAAAATGGAAGTATGAAAAGGTCTCAATTCCTATTGAGCACATGGTTTGAAAAACCTCTTTTACAAAACTTCATTGCTACATCTTGGTTAAAACTGAATTTTCCTATAAAATTCAAACCTTGTGTATATAGGTGCGAACGAGGCCTCGCACTACTTTCAAATAAATTGCACATTGATCCACACACACACACACATTCATATAACAATTTCTTTGAAGAGTGGCGGTCACCGTGGTAACACGGATGTCGGGGGGTGCCTAACACCTTCCCTCCGCATAATCAAGCCCCCAAACCCTTAATGAATCTCGGTTTCACAGACCCGTTTAGCAGTGTCAAACCACTGGGTCAATGTGCTAACCTTTTCAGTTGCGTTGGTGCAACCAGTTAAATACACCAACTGGTGACTCTTAAAATCAATCGTCGACATTATACATGTCGGACCTTTTTCACTTATTTTTTCAAACAAATCTCACATTAACATGAGAACACCAAAGAACAAGTAACGAAAAGGGACACTCAAAAATCTCGACGTCGACATGCGCCATACAAAGGCTTGGGATCGGCGTAGCTGCGCCATTTTTTGCCTTAAGCATGCGCAAAGAATTGCTGCAGTGTTGTTCAGACAGATCTGAGAGAAGGCTAATGAAGCGATGGCGAGCTTTAGCCCAACAAACACAAATTTCACCCACCAAACAATGAAATTAACACGTAAAATAAATATACAACTATCGTAAACATGATTGCTAACATACTCAACCACTTAGTACAATTTAACAACAACTAAAACTATTTTAATTTCTCAATTTTCATGTTTTTTATATAAAACTCCATTTTTGATATTCATCCCCAAAAATCATCACTGTGAATTCATTATTTGGCCAAATCACTCTATTCAAATTCCGTTATGCTCGTATCTCAATGAACTATCAAATACAAGTTTCAATTTATAATTCCACATACTAATTGGCCACTAAAATTGATATTTTTCATGAACTTATAAAAAATACATATAAACATACACTGCCAAAATTTTCTTCTACTATAAACCGAAATTAGCATACAATTATTGTTTAAATATACTTTCTAATCATCACTGTATCTAATTACCATCAACAGATTACGTAACAACAAGTTACAATAAGCTAAAATTCACAGAATTTGAAACTTCACGCCATAAACTCATCTTTACATATACATATATATACATAATATAGAGATTATGGAGAATTACCTTCAATTAGCTTGCACAACCTTGCTAAACACTGAATTTGTTGTGGAAATTCTTAAGGCTCCTCTCCAATTCTCTCTCAAGTTCTCTGAACTTCTTAGTTTTCTCCTCTTAGGCTAAACCATTGACTAACTTAAGCGTAAAAATCAAAAATTGAAACCTTAATACGCCTAATCACTAATATCAGTTACTGAAAGAAACGTATAATATAAATATATTATATTTATTATTTTAATTATTTTATTTATTTAATTTAATTTCAAAAACAAGAAATTTCAAAAGCCATAAGGCTTGTTTGGCAAAACTCTTTAAATTTAAAGAATTAAAATATTGAGCCTTGTTTGGCAAAAACTAAATTAAACCCTTTTTAATTTATTTTAATAGACACTTTAGTTTATAACTTATAATCACATATTATTATCACATACTATATTTTAATTAAATATAGCCTTTTAGCAAATATCACCAAATTATAATTTTCATTATAACTTTATTTAATAATTTAATATACCATCTAAATTATCAAGTTAACACAACAATATAACACCTCATGTTAATAATACAAACCTCTAAATTATAACTTAATTTAATTTAGAAAATTCTCTAATAAATTTAGATTCACAACCATCACATCAATAAAAATAATAAACACTTCAAATAATATTTATATAACTCAATAAATATTATAATTACAATTTGAAATTTCAGATCGTTACATCCTTCCCTCCTTACAAGGATTCTGTCTCCAGAATCATAATTCAAACAACCAAATCGTCACATTCTCCCCTATTTACAAAGATTCTGTCCCCAGAATCGAAGACATAGACTAAACAAATAACTCAGGGTAATTCTTCATCATATCAACTTCGAGTTCCCACGTAGCCTCTTCGACATTGTGGTTCCTCCATATCACCTTCACAGAAGGTATCACTTTATTCCTGAGCACTTGTTCTTTCCTGTCGACTATCTGGATATGAATCTCTTCGTAAGATAAATCTTTACTAAACTGCAACGGTTCATATTCGATCACATGCTTGTAATCGGGTTTATAAGGTCGTAACACCGACACATGAAAAACATTGTGCACATGCTCTAATTCTGGAGATAAAGCTACTTCGTAAGCCACCTCTCCCACTCTTCGCAGTATTTCGAAAGGTCCAATAAACCTCAGGCTGAGCTTACCTTTCTTATCGAAACGAATCTTCCCCTTCCAAGGAGAAACTTTAAGAATACGAAATTTCCTGCTTCAAACTCACGATTCTCTTTCGTGTTGATCAAACAGTACTTTTTTGTCGATCTTGAGCGCCTACCGGTCTTCCTCGATGAGTATGACAACTTCAATGATCTCATTGTATCAGATTGGAGCCTAACGATTAACGTTCCAACTTCATCCCAAAGATAATGGAGTTCTCGCATTTCTGCCAGATAATGCTTCAGTATGGCGGCATACCAATGCTTGTGTGGTAACTATTGTTGTATGCAAATTCCACCAACGGTAGATGATCATCCCAGTTTCCATTGAAATCCATGATGCATGCTCTGAGCATATCTTCAAGCGTTTGGATCGTTCGTTCGCTTTTCCCATCGGTTTGTGGATGATATGTTGTGCTCATCTTCAATTGCGTTCCCATGCATTCTTGTTGTCTCTTCCAGAAATTTGATGTGAACCTCGGATCTCTGTCTAATACAATTGATACTGGAACTCCATGTCTAGAGATAATCTCTTTAACGTATAATTTTGCCAGCTGATCAAGATTAAATCTAATCTTTATTGGCAAAAAGTGTGCAGATTTTGTTAATCTGTCCACTATCACCCATATCGCATCGTATCTTTTCTCGAAAGTTGTTGGAAGACCTACCACAAAATCCATTGTAATATGCTCCCATTTCCATTCCCAGATTCCAACGGTTGAAGTAATCCGCATTGGTCGTTGATGCTCGGCCTTCACTTTTCGACATGTAAAAAGCACTTTGCAACGATTCTCGTAACATCTCTTTTCATGTTGGCCACCAAAAAAGGAACAGACGCAAATCTAGATACATTTTACGTACTTCCGAATGAATTGAATATCTTGAGCTATGTGCTTCCGTCAAGATTTCTTCTTTAATCTCCTGAATTAGTGGAACCCAAATTCGTCCCTCGAATCTTAGTATTCTCACAGTATCGACCTGGTACTTCGCTTCTTTACCCTCGACTACACTTTGCTTTTATTTTCTTGCATTCTTCATCCCATGGTCGAAGCGTTCTTCACTTTGTCCACCAAAGTTGGACTAGCTTCTATCTGGAACAATTTTTCATCAGATTCTTCTGGAAATTTGATTTCCACCTCCAGCCTTGCCATTGCTGAAATGAGCTCCTCCTTATCAGTTAAGAACATCAACTTTTCTCTGCCTTTCCTACTCAAGGCATCTGCAACCACATTAGCTTTGCCCGGATGATAAAATATCTCACAATCGTAATCCTTTATCAATTCTATCCATCTCCTTTGCCACATGTTCAGGTCTTTCTATGTGAAAATATAATTCAGACTTTTATGGTCTGTGTAGATCTCACATTTATCTCCGTAGAGATAGTGTCTCCATATCTTCAGTGCAAACACAACCGCCGCCAACTCTAAATCATGATTCAGATATCCTTTTTCATAGTCTTTCAATTTCCTTGATGCATACGCAATAACCTTGTCGTTCTGCATAAGGACACAACCCAATCCTTTGTGTGAAGCATCACTATACACCATAAAGTTTCCTGTATTAGTAATGACAACACAGGTGCCACACTTAACTTCTTCTTCAGTTCTTGAAAACTTTCTTCACATTTCTCCGTCCAAACAAACTTTACAGATTTTCTTGTCAAATTTGTCAACGGAGTGGCAATCTTGGAAAAATCCTGAATAAACCGTTTGTAATATCCAGCCAACCCCAAGAAACTTCTTACTTCAGATGGAGTTCTTGGTTGTTCCCAATTTATCACAGCTTCGACTTTTGATGGATCCACTGAAATCCCATCTTTATCGATTACATGTCCAAGAAATTGCACACGTTCCAGCCAAAATTCACATTTAGAGAATTTCGCGTACAACTTTTCCTTTCTTAACATCTCCAACGTCAGACGTAAGTGTTCCACATGTTTCTCTTGAGTTTTAGAGTACACCAGAATATCGTCGATGAACACCACCACAAACTTGTCCAAAATGGTTTAAACACCCTATTCATCAAATCCATGAACGATGCAAGGGCGTTTGTCAAACCAAAAGACATTACTAAAAATTCATAATGTCCATACCTATTTTGGAATGCCGTCTTCAGTACATCCTCCTTCCTTACTTTCAATTGGTGATATCCACTTCTCAAATCTATTTTTGAGAAATATCTAGCACCCTTCAATTGATCAAACAAGTCATCTATTCTCGGTAACAGATATTTGTTCTTAATTGTGACTTTGTTCAATTCCCTATAATCAATGCAAATATGCATTGACCCATCCTTCTTCTTCACGAATAACATCGGTGCTCCCCACAGTGATACACTCGGTTGAATATACTTCTTGTCTAACAGTTCTTGCAGTTGCACCATTAGTTCTTTCATCTCCACCGGAGCCATTCTGTATGGGGCCTTCGATATCAGAGCGGTTCCTGGCGCTAGGTCGATCACGAACTCGATTTCTCCGTCAGGTGGAAGTCTTGGAAAATTCCCCGGAAACACGTCCACGAACTCCCTAACCACAGGTATTTCTTCCAATTTCACACCCTTCTCCTTTTGAGTATCGACTATGTAGGCTAATTACCCTACACAACCTTTACTTAACAACTTCTTGGCCTGCATCATCATCAGACATTTCATTTGTCTAGGTGATTTACTACCATGAAATACTACCTTTGACGGAGTCATAAGGTTTACACACTTCTTTTGACAGTCAATTTTCGCTCCATAATTGAATAACCAATCCATTCCCAATATCACATCAAACTCTCCAAGTTTTATCAGAATTAAATCTACTTTCATAACATTCCCCTTAATGTTCACCCTACAGTTCTTGTATACGAACCTAACAGGAATTACTTCCCTATTCGCAATTTCTATGTTTAAAGGGAAATTCAGCTCTTCACTAGGTATTTCTAACCTCTTAGCAAATTTATCAGATATAAACGAGCAAGGAGCACCCGAATCAAATAATACATATGCATTTATATCATTGATTGGAATAATACCTGACACGACATCTTTTGATTGCACCGCGTCCTGTACCATCATGTTGAAGGTTCTGGCTATAGGCTTATTTGTTGATGTTGGTCCCTCAATAGCCAGCGTACCTCCACTAGCATTTCCCTTGCTCCCATTTGTCTCACCAGATCTCTTCTTAGGACATTCACGAGCAAAGTGATCTTTAGACCCGCACGTGAAGCAAACGTTCTTCTTAGGTTGAGTAAAATTTGGGGCAATGTGACCCTCCTGGCCACAATTAAAGCATACTCGTTTCTCCATCAAGCACACACCCTTGTGAAATTTCCCGCATATAGCATATGCATTAAACTTCTTCTTTTGCTAGTTTCCCTGCTGATTTCCAGCTCCCCCATTCACATTCCACTTCCTCTTTAGGTTGTTGTTGCCATTTCCACCATTACCATCACCACCATTCCTAGCCTCGCCTTCACTCTTCTTCTTCCTCTGTTCTTGGTTATGTTTTGTTACTGCCTCGCCTTTCCACTCTCAGCGAGAATTGCTTTCTCCATCATCGCTTTAAACGTCTTTCAACTAGAAGGGGAGACCTACTGCATACAACTGTGGTTTCAATCCACCTTTCGAACCTCTTCGCTTTGCGTTCATCTGTGCTAACTTGATATGGCGCAAATCTCGCCAACTCGTTAAACCTTGCGGCATACTCAGACACTGACATCGTTCCCTGCTTTAATTTTAAAAATTGTACTTCTAGCTGACTCTTTGAACTTTCTGGAAAATATGTCTCAGAGAATATTTCTTTGAACCTTTCCCAAGTCATAATCCCTTGACCTCCTCGAGTTTTATTGGCTTGCTACCAATAACTCACCTCTACTTTCAACATAAATGTTGCAAAAGCAGTTTTCTGGTTATCTTCTACCCTAGCAACATCGAAAACTTTCTCTATTTCCATGATCCATGTCTATGCTTCAACCAGATTCATGGACCCACGGAATTCTGGTGGTCTAACCGCCTTGAAATCCTTAAACGTTGTACCTTGGTTCTGAGGTTGATTCTGCAAAGCACCCGTCAGTAACGTCACTAGCTGCTGAACTAGGTTACCTTCCATATTGTTGTTGTTTTCCTCAGTGGTTCTCCGTCGTGGTGGTTGACGTCTCGAAGCCATTTTCTGTTAAAATACATCTATTAGCTGTTATTATACCCTTTTAAAGTATTACATACTTAAGTTACACATCATAAAAGATTGTCACATAACACATAACACTTTGAATAAAACAATATCTTTTATTCATTCATCTTCTTTTTTTAAAAAAATATCAAAATAATAGCATCACTGCTATTTACATTACTTTCCTGAACTATAACAGTTGCAGGACAACATCATCATCATCTATCCCATTGGTTATATCATACTTGGGATTTAAAATTTATTTATTTTCTACTCACATATCAATTTCATTCTCTATAATGTCCTACTAAGATACTATGTAGCCTTACGACGCTCTTCCTCCATAACTCGAAACATTGTTCGGCGATCTAATACATATGATGGTAGCATCTTGAACTGAATAGGATAACTCATGACTCTATCATGAGCTCGATTGATCACGGTGTTGAATATGTTATTCATTTATTCCATCTTCCTCCTCTTTTCTTATGCGTCCCTCTCTGCTATTCCAGCCCATTGATAAGCTTCACTGTATGCGTCTTTGGCTCTTGCCCTTTTTGTAGATTCCTCCTTCAGCTTATTCTCCAGTTCTGCAATCTTCTCCATCATTCGCTCATTCTCTCCTTCAGTGTGGACCAGCTTCTCTTCAATGTTGTTCAGTTGTTCTTCTCGATCCTGGATCTCATCGTCTTTCTGTGTCATCGAGGTCTGTTGTTCAGCTACTATCTCTTGTAACTCCTCGACGGTATCTTGAAGTTCCACATTGTGATCATACACCTCGTCGTACATACAAGCAGCTATCGAATTAAGTGGAAGCTCTTCCTTCTCGTCCTCCTCATCCGACTGTGGTAGCTCAACAGGGTCCTCCTCATCCGTCTCTATCTCATCATCCTCATCAGGTACCCCCTCCTGCTCAACTACTATGACCGATGGAACTGTTTCCCGTGGCAGAAGTTATTCTCAAACTACCTGAATATCTCGAGACTCCTCCTCTCTAGCCTGACTGGATCCTCCTATATTAGCCATCATGTCAACCAAATTTTAAGTTTAATTACTAATCATCACTATTCGACACCCACGAGCACATAAGTTGTAATCACATAAGCACATAAGTGTTTTATTACTTTCTCTTTCCTAAAACTCGATAGGAGTTCATCATCACTATCTTTTCAAAGGTTACTTCCTAAGGCTTTTCCCCCACCTAAGGTTCATAACCTAAAGCTTTGATACCAACCTGTGACACCCCCAAATCTAGGTACTTCATTCCACAAGATTTGGTGCTCACTATACATACATTCATACTATCTACCCAAACAAAATAATATTTAAACCATAATCCTCCCTTTAAATAGGGTTACATAATTAAATTCAAAAACATCCCAGGTTATCTAACCTTTAAACATCATTCAAATACATAATTAAATTAATACATTACATCATTATTAAAAGTCTATGATCATAAAAGTAATCAAAAGTACAAATCAGCATCACTTGTACATTTTCCCTTTCCTTTGCTAGTTGAAGGTTCATCTACCTTCTCAACTTTAGCTGCAATGAGTATATAAATATGCAAGAGTGAGCAAAACAATTGCTCACTGGATATAATAGAGAATCAACAGGAGAATAACAATAATAACCGCCAACGAATAGGCTAATCAAAACTGCATAGTACTCTAACAATGATAATCAGAAACTTGAATCCAAAATATGAAATATGTATAACTGAGGGTCACAAGACCATGAACTATGTCTACAGTTGCAAGTAATCTTTCAACTCCAACTTTAACAGTCATAAGACTATATGGACTCCTCGTACTTAGGGGGATCAGCCCTTCGTACAATGTATTGTGCACAAACATTTTAACGCTAAGTGTAAATTATCCCCTAACAATAATAGGGTTGTTCATCTCAGTATTTAGAGTACAAGTCCGCACCAAAGAAAGTTTGGTTTGGATGAGCTATCAAGGGAAATTTGAAGTTCAACGAACATCAACTAGAGGACTAGTTGAATCAATAGTGTTTGATAATCACAACAGATGTTTAACAACCACATAACATAGAACAATTGAGAATCATAAATGAACCGATTATACATATTAAACTCATGCTTGAAGTAACTATAGAGCATAAGTATTCAATAAAATGAATAAAATGGTTAACCTTTGCTTAAAAAGTAAATAAGCTAAGG
This sequence comes from Panax ginseng, assembly GCA_020205605.1. Taxonomy (NCBI): domain Eukaryota; kingdom Viridiplantae; phylum Streptophyta; class Magnoliopsida; order Apiales; family Araliaceae; genus Panax; species Panax ginseng. The sequence continues at coordinate 15,001,634 of CM035135.1, read as the reverse complement.
TTAGAGTCTTATAACATTAGAAATGAAATTACAGAACGTACAATAACTAATAGCAAGCTGGAAACTAAAAACTTGCCCAACAAGGTATTAAATTCATGCAAGGATTAAAATAGTTCAATAGTAGGAACGAGGATTCAAAAACTGCGTTCATTATACAATAAAAGAATTTAAGAAACTTGCTTAACTATAAACAAGTTAGAATGAATCAATAAAATAAGAATTTCAAATAACATTAGAGTCAAAGCTTGCTTGAATGAATTTTAGAAACAATTGACTTATTCAATAACAATTAAGATAATAAGCTTGCTCAATCAAAACAATAAAGTTACACAACATAGTAATAGAATTAACTCAACAAAAGTGTAGAGTTGAAAACTTTCTCATTGTAAAAAGATAGGGTTTAGAAACTTGCCTTGAGCGTAAGCTATAAACTCACGATCACCTACACATAATTTTAGAACCAAAATACCTATTAGATAGGCTAACATACCATAACATGTTCATTTCTAGCTAAACTTATCATTTAAGCACAAGTCTTTCATTACCACTTACATTTCAGAAATTCCAAGTGTTATACTTCGCAACACTTAACTAACGTTCATTGTCTAACTAACTTGCAACATAACACGTTCTCGACTTACTAAACATTTTTGCAACTTTGAACTTACTAACCCCAATTCACTATGCTATGTTAACCTTAACATTACACATTTAACATGCTAAAATAATTTCAGACCATGTTATAACGCTAACCCAAGACTGCAGCAGCAGCAAAAAATCAGAATCTCAAACAAGTGTATGGCACAGCTGCGCCATACAAAGGCTTGGGACTCCAAGGCAGAATTCACGCCTGCACACAGTAGCTATGCCATTTTTTTTCCTTAGCATTCTGCAAATTGCTACTTCAGTTCGGACAGACGCAGAGAAGGCTAATGAACACTAGCCGACTTTAGCCCAACAAACACAAATTTCACCCACCAAACAGTGAAATTAACACGTAAAATAAATATACAACTATCATAAACATGATTGCTAACATACTCAACCACTTAGTACAATTTAACAACAACTAAAACTATTTTAATTTCTCAATTTTCATGTTTTTCATATAAAACTCCATTTTTGATATTCATCCCCAAAAATCATCACTGTGAATTCATTATTTGGCCAAATCACTCTATTCAAATTCCGTTATGCTCGTATCTCGATGAACTACCAAATACAAGTTTTAATTTATAATTCCACATACTAATTATCCACTAAAATTGATGCTTTTCATGAACTTATAAAAAATACATATAAACATACACTGTCAAAATTTTCTTCTACTATAAACCGAAATTACCATGCAATTATTGTTTAAACATACTTTCTAATCATCACTATATCTAATTACCATCAACAGATTATGTAACAACAATTTACAGAAAGCTAAAATTCACAGAGTTTGAAACTTCATGCCATAAACTCATCCATACATATACATATATATACATAATATAGAGATTATGGAGAATTACCTTCAATTAGCTTGCACAACCTTGCTAAATACTGAATTTGCTGTGAAAATTCTTAAGGCTCCTCTCCAATTCTCTCTCAAGATCTCTGAACTTCTTAGTTTTCTCCTCTTAGGCTAAACCATAAACTAACTTAAGCGTAAAAATCAAAAACTAAAACCTTAATATGCCTAATAACTAATATCAATTACTAAAAGAAACGTATATAATATAAATATATTATATTTATTATTTTAATTATTTTATTTAATTTCAAAAACTATAAATTTCAAAAGCCATAAGGCTTGTTTGGCAAAACTCTTTAAATTTAAAGAATTAAAATATTGAGCCTTGTTTGGCAAAAACTAAATTAAACCCTTTTGAATTTATTTTAATAAACACTTTAGTTTATAACTTATAATCACGTATTATTATCACATACTATATTTTAATTAAATATAGCCTTTTAGAAAATATCACCAAATTATAATTTTTATTATAACTTTATTTAATAATTTAATATACCATCTAAATTATCAAGTTAACACAACAATATAACACCTCCTGTTAATAATACAAACCTCTAAATTATAACTTAATTTAATTTAGAAAATTCTCAAATAAATTTAGATTCACAACCATCACATCAATAAAAACAATAAACACTTCAAATAATATTTATATAACTCAATAAATATTATAATTACAATTTGAAATTTCGGATCATTACAGTTTGTGCGGTCTATCGTATACATGGTGAAATTCTTCTGTTATTCCATTCTTTATTATTCTGTTGGAATAACCTGTCTATGTGGATTACCACATGCATGGTGAATGATCCTTCGTATTCATTCCTTATTAAATTATGGAAATGATCTGTCTACGTGGATTATCGCATGTATGTAAAAAATCCATTTGCAGTTTCATATATTCTATTATACTCAGTTGGTTAAAGTTTTGGCTTCTATACTCCATGAAATTAGTAGAATATCCTTGATATTTGCGCTTCATCCAATATCTTTTCATGGAAATATTTTTTGAGCATTCTTGAATTTTTACTCCACAAAGCAGTATCATGTTGACTGTGAGACCCCAAATTTTATGAATAAAGATTTAAATTTCTCAAAATATTTTTTTGAATATTATGGTGTGGATTTGATATAATGTTATAGTTGTGGGTAATATTTATAAATTTTGCAAAGTAAGCAAGTTGTTATATAATATTCGATTGGTCGGGGAATATTCGTTTTAACAGGGAATATTCGTACGACGGCACAATCATTGGTGGACCCCACAACGAAAATATTGTCGTAGTTAAAAAATGAAAGGATTATCATTTTATAAAAATAACGGCAAAAGTGTTACTGTTAAAACTGTTGAACTACCCGGTAGTAAAAGTACAAGAATACGCTGTGGTTGCATAAAAGCACACCAGTATTGATTATTGATGCTTACGTAAGAAGTCACTCAGTTATACTCAATTATTGCTGCAGTAGTTGTTGCATCATATCTCTCATATTATTGATTAAATTATTATCACAGTATCATCTGAATAATATATATTATTAAATCAATATTTGAGACAACAAAGTTATTCATATTATTAAAATGCAATATTGACAATGTCTAGAAGTTCTGTCAAGGAGAGGTTAGATAATCTAATTGCACGCCAATAGGGAGAAATCCTTATCGGAAAGCCCCCACTTTCCTAAGAACGACCTGGTTGTTAAATATTATGAGTTATAATATTAATGATGAATAAGTTTGAGTTGATTAAAGATGAAATTGATAGTTCCATTGTGTTGGAATTATTTGTGTTAGTGAAAATCGACATTTATTTTGATAATAATTGATGTCTGGAGGTTATATTGACCAATCGGGTAATTAATCGGATAAATGAGCAATTAATTGCTATTGATTCACATGGTTATAACTATTTGTTCACATGTGTGTACTATTGATTCACATTCATTTACTATTAGGGGAGTTGGTGCAAGATTGATAATACTTGCATGACTAAGTTAAAAATGGAGGTATAGATGGAGGTACTATACTGTAATTCATATTTTCACATGTCTAGAAATATTGATTCACATGATTTACTATTAGGAGAGGTGGTGCAAGTTTGATAATACTTGCAGGACTAAATTAAAAATGAAGGAAAAGAGGAAGGTATTATACTGTAATATTTCGAGCCCCAAAACGTGCAATTATGGAAACTATATTTTTCTATAAATAGAAGCTCATTCCTTCATTATTTTTCACCAATTCACTAAAGCTATAGAGCAATTATTATAAAGAGAAAGAAGAAGAGAAGTCTGCTACCTCACTATTCTAGTATCCAGTCTTCTTTTGAGGTAAGGGGTATTATTTCTTTCGTATTCATGAAGAGAGCTATTGTTATTCCATTCCTTATTATTCTGTTGGAATAACCTGTATACGCGGACTATCGTATACATGGTGAAATTCTTCTGTTATTCCATTCTTTATTATTATGTTGGAATAACCTCGCCTATGCCAAGTAATCGTATATATGGTGAAATTCTTCCGTTATTCCATTCTTTATTATTATGTTGGAATAACCTGTCTATGCGAAGTACCGCATACATGGTGAAATTCTTCTGTTTTTCTTTTTTTTGTTATTCTGTTGGAATATCCTGTCTGTGCGGATTATGCATGACCTGGTTCCATTCTTTATTATTCTGAATAACCTGTCTGTGAGGTCTATCGCATGCATGATGAATTCTTCTGTTATTTCATTCTTTATTATTCTGTTGGAATATCCTATTTGTGCGGATTACGCATGACCGGTTCCATTCTTTATTATTCATCGGAATAACCGTCTGGTGCGGTCTATCGCATGCATGGTGAATTCTTTCGTTATTCCATTCTTTATTATTCATTGGAATATCCACGTCTGTATCTTGATTTCGTATGACCTGGTTCCATTCTTTATTATTCTGTTGGAATAACCTGTCTATGTGGTCTATCGTATGCAGGGTGAATTCTTCTATTATTCCATTCTTTATTATTCTGTTGGAATATCATGTCTGTGCTGATTACGCGTGACCTAGTTCCATTCTTTATTATTCTATTGGAATAACCTATTTGTGTGGTCTATCGTATGCATGGTGAATTCTTCTGTTATTCTATTCTTTATTATTCTGTTGGAATATCCTGTCTGTGCGGATTACGCATGACCTGATTCCATTCTTTATTATTCTATTGGAATAACATGTCTATGTGGATTATCACATGCATGGTGAATGATCCTTCGTATCCATTCCTTATTAAATTATGGAAATGATCTGTCAACTTGGATTACCGCATGGCGGGCAAAAATCTATTTGCAGTTTCATATATTCTATTATACTCAGTTGGTTAAAGTTTTGGCTTCTATACTCCATGAAATTAATGGAATATCCTTGATATTTGCGCTTCATCCAATATCTTTTCATGGAAATATTCTTCTGAGCATTCTTGAATTTTACTCTATAAAGTAGTATCATGTTGACAATTTGGACATTATTGATTTCTGGATAAATTAAATTATAAATCTTTAAAATTTATCCTTGAGCTTGTTTTATTGAATTATTATGTCATTGTCATCATCATCATGCTTATATTGTGATTAAAGTCGTCTTTGGCTTACGTGCATAAATGAACTTGGTATGATTATGACCAGGGATTATTCAGTATAATCATGACCCTAATGTAACGAATGATGTGATAAAAGTCCTCATTGGCCTGTAGTGCATTGATGGACAGTTGTTGGTATGATTATGACCAGGGATTATTCGGTATAATCATAACCATTGATGATTACATGAATATCCTTGGTCGTGGTGCAGGGATGATTCGATGATGTGGATTATTTATTAAGCTGAGTCTCAGCGATAATGTTGATGAAAAACTTTTTAAATCATAGAAGATAGTAGATTTTATGCTCTACTTGACTCTTCTAATGGATTGCTTATTCCGTTGTAGTTGTTGATCTAAAACTTGTTGTCTATTGTATTCTATCAGTTGTTATACTGTTGAAGGCTAAGGATAACTTATTCTGCATTATCTTAGTCATAATATTTCTTACTGGGCTAGTTGAGCTCACCCTTTCCTTCATTGTTCTCTTCAGGAAATGAGAATATAGCTGGGATGAGTCAGGGAATGGAGTGACGGTCAGAGATGGTTGTTTTAGCAGTCCTCACTATTCTTTGAAATAGTGTTATAATAAAGGAGGACTTATTTTGAGTTTTAATACTGTCTAGAAGACAATATTTGTATTGAAACTCACAACTCATGTTGTATAATTAAGTTTTTATTTGAGTTATGTACCATGTATCTGGCGACTCAAGATGGGTGATGTATACCTGTTTTGGGAGCGTCACAGTTGGTATCCAAGCTTAGGGATATGATCATTGGCTGAGATGTGAGACAAGAACTGGGAGGGGAGAGACGGGGAATTCCTTTGCTAGTATGACCTACCTAAGTTTATTTAGTATTTAATTGGTCGGTCAGAGTATAAGGATAATATGTGATATGTTAATTAATCCTTGTTTTGTGACAGTGTTTGCGAATGACATCTGTAAATATTGAGATAAGCAATGAAGCACATGAGACCGTTGAGTCAGCTCAACCAAAAGGTAACGACCAACAACACGATAATAATCATACCAGTGACAATGGCAATCGGAACAATGATAACCATCGTGGGGAAAATTATTGTGCCAAGAATGGTAACCACTTCGGTGGTAATCATGGCCAAGATAATAGAAGTGGAAATTTCAAGAAGAAAAGGTCATTTAGCTCGATTTTGTCATATAGTGAAGTCAAGTCCAGCTGGGACGGTGGCACCAAAGGCGGATACGGACAAAACAAAGTTGATGGTTTCAGGAAGAGCGTTTTTCGTGACTTCTCAAAAAGTAAGTAACCCGAACGAAGTTAGCACGGGTTAGTTAATTATAAATTCTTGCAAAGTCTATACCTTATTAGATACCAGTTCTACCCATTCTTTTATCTCTCTTGCTTGAGCTCAACGTTTAAATTTGACTCCGGGAAAGTTAGACTTTGACTTATCTGTTGAAACTCCGTTAGGGGAAACCTTCATTACATGCGCTATCCAAGTCTTGGATGAGAGTCACAGTTTTGAATGATATTTCTATTGTTAATAAATTTCATGGCGTATTCTTGAAGACTTCTTAGCCTACCCCTAGAGCGTGAAATCGAATTTTGTATTGACCCCAGTACAAAACCCATTTCTAAAACACTCAAATATTTCTTCAACTAAAACGAACGTAACGTGAGCCAAAGACGTTGGCTCGAGCTGTTGAAGATTACGATCGTACCATTTAATACCATCGTGGAAGAGCGAATGTGATAGCTGATGCGTTGAGTAGAAGATCATATGCATTTATGAGGGCGATGTTGTTAACACAAACACCCATTTCGTATAGCTTACAAATGATGAAGATAGAGTTAAATACTCTAGGGACCCACGTGAAGATAACGAATATACGAGTAGAACCGACTTTAATCGATAAAGTTAAAGCCACTCAAGCTACACACCCGAATCTGATGAATGTGAAGAAAAAGGTTCAAGAGGGCGTTATTCTAGAAGCAAGAATCGATGAAGAGAGGAAATCTCAACCCTCGATTTTATTGGCCCATTTGAAATCCTCGATTGAGTAAAAACTGTGGCCTATAGACTCGTTTTACCGCCAAGTATGTCATGTGTTCATAACATTTTTCACGACGACAGTTACGATATATGTGGACTAATTCAACCACATTATTGAATTAGAAATAGACGAGATAGCAGAAGATTTAACGTATGAGGAGATACATGTTAAAATCATGGATAAGAATGATAGTATTCAACACTCAAAGGTTATACCTCAAGAGTTAGAATCTGAAATGAAGTCAAGGTATCATAACCTCTTTGACATACCAGGTACGTATGTAAATTTCGAAGGCAAAATTTCATAAGGAGGGGAGATTGTGAGACCCCAAATTTTATGAATAAAGATTTAAATTTCTCAAAATATTTTTTTAAATATTATGGTGTGGATTTGATATAATGTTATAGTTGTGGGTAATATTATAAATTTTTCAAAGTAAGCAAGTAGTTATATAATATTCGATTGGTCGGGGAATATTCATTTTAACAAGGAATATTCGTACGACGGCACAATCATTGGTGGACCCCTTAACGGAAGTATTGTCGTAGTTAAAACACGACAGAATTATCATTTTATAAAAATAACGGCGAAAGTGTTACCGTTAAAACTGTTGAACTACCCTAGAGTAAAGTACAAAGAATACGGCGTGGTTGCATAGTAGCATTACCAGTATTGATTATTGATGCTTACATAAGAAGTCACTCATTATACTCAATTATTGTTGCAGTAGTTGTTGCATCATATCTCTCATATTATTGATTCAATTATTGTCACAGTATCATCTGAATAATATATATTATTAAATCAATATTTGAGACAACAAAGTTATTCTTATTATTAAAATTCAATATTGACAATGTCTAGAAGTTCTGTCAAGGAGAGGTTAGATAATCGAATTGCGCGCCAATAGGGAGAAATCCTTATCAGAAAGCCCCCACTTTCCTGGGAGCGACCTGGTTGTTAAATATTGTGTTATAATATTAATGATGAATAAGTTCGTGTTAATTAAAGATGAAATTGATAGTTGCATTGTGTTGGAATTATTTGTGTTAGTGAAAATTGACATTTATTTCGATAATAATTGATGTCTGGAGGTTATATTGACCAATCGGGTAATTAATCGAATAAATGAGCAATTAATTGCTATTGATTCACATGATTATAACTATTTGTTCACATGTGTGTACTATTGATTCACATTCATTTACTATTAGGGGAGTTGGTGCAAGATTGATAATACTTGCATGACTAAGTTAAAAATGGAGGTATAGATGGAGGTACTATACTATAATTCGTATTTTCACATGTCTAGAACTATTGATTCACATGATTTATCGTTAGGGAGGTGGTGCAAGTTTGATAATACTTGTGACTAAATTAAAAATGAAGGAAAAGAGGAAGGTATTATATCGTAATATTTCGAGCCCCAAAAACGCAATTATGGAAACTATATTTTCTATAAATAGAAGCTCATTTCTTCATTATTTTTCACCAATTCACTAAAGCTATAGAGCAATTATTATAGAGAGAAAGAAGAAGAGAATTCTGCTACCTCACTATTCCAGTATCCAGTCTTCTTTTGAGGTAAGGTGTGACGCCCCCAATAGGTATACATCACCTATTCTGAGTCGCCAATTATATGGTACAGAATACAAATACAATCTTAAATATACAACATGAGCTGTGAGTTTTAATACAAACATTATCTTCTAGACAGTATTTAAACTCAAAATAAGTCCTTAATACATTTATTTACACACTATTTTATAGAATAGTGAGGACTACTAATGCTATCCTCTGGCCCGTCACTCCGTTTCTCGACTAGTCCCTGCTACGTTCTCATTTCCTGAAGAGAACAATGAAAGAAAAAGAGTGAGCTCAACTAGCCCAGTAAGAAATATTATGACTAAGATAATGCAGAATAAATTATCCTTAGCCTTCAATAGTGTTAAACTGATACAATATAACAAACATCAAGTTTAACTGCAGCGGAACAAGCAATCCATTAAAAGAGTCAAGTAGAGAATAAAATCTACTATCTTTTATGATTTAAAAGGTTTTTCATCACTTTTATCGCTGAGACTCGGCTAAATAAATAATCCACATCATCGAATCACCCCTGCACTATGGCCAAGGATATTCTTTAGTGTCACGATCACAAATTATCCATGCACTACGGGCCAAGGATATTCGTGTATTCATTAATGGCCATGATCTGGCAATAACTGTCCATCAATGCACTACGGGCCAATGAGGACTTTTATCACATCATTTGTAACATTACGGTCATGATTATATCGAATAATCCATGGTCATAATCATACCAAGTCCATCTATGCACTACATGTGCCACTGAGATGACTTTCAACATAATAAAACATGAGGATGATGACAATGATATAAGAATTCAATAAAACAAGTTCAAGAATTAATTTATCCAGAACTAATAACGCCCAAATTGTCAACATGATACTTCTTTCAGAGTAAAATTCAAGAATGCTCGTAAGAATATTTCCATGAAAAGATACTAGATGAAGCGCAAATATCAAGGATATTCCACTAATTTCATGGAGTATAGAAGTTAAAACTTTAACCAACTGAGTATAATAAAAAATGGAATAACAAAAGAAATCACCAGGCATGCGATAGACTGCACAGACAGGTTATTCCAATATAATAATAAATAATAGAACTAGGTCATGCATAAACGCATGCATGTGATATTCCAAATGTAATAATAAATAATGGAACCAGTCATGCGTAAAGCATGTATATGATATCCCAATGTAATACTAAGTAATGGAACCAGTCATGCAGAAAGCATGATAGATGTTCCACTGTAATGATAATTAATGGAACCAGTCATACGAAAGCATGTATGTGATGTTCCAACAAAATGATAAAGAATGGAATAATAGAAGAATTTCACCATGTATGCAAAGATTGCACGATGTATAAAAGTTATTCCAACATAATAACAAAGAATGGAATAATAGAAGAATTTCACCAAGTATAGGTAGTAGTCGCAGATACAAAAGTTATTCCAATGTAATAATAAAGAATGGAATAATGTAAGTTCTCTTCATGAATACAAAAGAAATAATACCCTTACCTTAAAAAAAAGAGTAATCGGATATAGGAGTAGTGAAGTAGGCGTAATATTTTTCTTCTTCTCTCTATAAGTTCTCTCTCTAGTGTTTCGTTGAATTCGTAAGAAATAATGAAGGAATGAGCTTCTATTTATAGAGAATGAACCGAATAAGTAACTAATTCATGAACGGTCCGTATTGATTTACTTTTAAACGGACGATCCAGATTGATTTACTATGCAAAAGATTAATAAAATATTCTAATAAAACAAAATCTTTTAAATAAAATATAATATATTCTATCTATAATCTAATAAAAACGAATAACTTTATAAAAGTATTCTATTTTATATAAAAAGATTTTACTATGCAAAACACTATACAGGCACTATGCAACATTTATGCATAATAAAATATAATATATTCTATTTATAATCTAATAAAACAAATAACTTTATAAAAGTATTTTATTTTATATAAAAGATTTTACTATGCAAAATACTACGCATAATAGAATATAATATATTTTATTTATAGTCTAATAAAACGTAATAACTTTATAAAAGTATTTTGTTTTATATAAAAAGCTTTTCTATTTTATTATATTAATAATACTAATAAAACAAAACTCATCATCATTATTATAATTCACACTATTAATCGACTAGGTTGTTCCCAAGAAAGAGGGGGCTTTCCAATAAGCATTTCTCCCTATTGGCGCGCGCAAAGAATTAGGTGACCAAACCTCTCCTGGCGTAACTTCTAGACATCATTAATATTACAAATAATAATATTAATAACTTTGTTATCTCAATTATTGATTTAATAATATATAAAATATTGACAATAATTGAATCAAATAATGTGAGATACTACGCAAAGAATTATCGTAGCAATAATTGAACAAAACCGAGTGACTTCTCACGTAAGATCAATAATCAATACCGTAGCTACTATGCCACCATACGCCAGACATTATACTTTTAACACCGGGTGTTTCAACGATTAAAGTAAGAAACTTCCGCCGTTATTTTCATAAAAGATATTTTCATTGTTTTCTCAATCCGATAATAATTTCGTAGGGGGTCCACCAATGATCAGAAGGCCGCATAATATTCCCTCGTTAAAACGAATATTCCTTGACCAATCGAATATTATATAACAACTTCATGATTTTTGCAAAATTTATAAATATTACCCACAACTATAACATTATATCAAATTCACTCCATAATATTCAAAAATGATATTTATAGAAAATTTATTTTTATTCCTAAAAGTTGGGGTCTTACAACCTCCCCTTCTTATGAAATTTCGCCCTCAAAATTAGGGTACGTACCTAGTATATCGAAGAGGTAAGGATACCTTGATTTCATTTCAGATTCTAACTCCCAGGTCATTTTCTCAACATCATGGGGGTCATTTCCTCAACATCGTGGTTTCTCCACAAAACTTTGACTTGAGGTATAACCTTGGAGCGTAGAATATGTTCCTTCTTATCCAAGATTTGAACAGGAACCTCTTCATACGTTAAATCTTTCGCTATTTCATCCCGGTTCTAACTCAATAATGTGGTTGGTCTTCCACATATTTACGTAATATGAATATGTGAAAACGTTATGCACACAAGACATACTTGGAGGTAAAGCGAGTCTATAGGCCACGCCCTACTACCGATCAAGGATTAAAATGGGCTAATGAATTGAGGATTGAGCTTTTTCTCTTTCCAAATCTCGTAACTCCTTTCCATGGAGCAACACGAACAAACACATGATCTCCAATATCGAATTCCACGCCCTTTCATGAAGATCAAGATAACTCTTTTGTCGATCTTGTGAGGTTTTTATACGCTGTCAATCGCTTGAATCTTTTCCGTAGTCATACGCATTCAACTCCAGCCTCAACAACGTTGCTTCACCCATCTCATCCTAGCATACCGGAGAACGACACTTTCTTCCATACAACGCCTCGAATGGAGCCATGCCAATACTTGCTTGATAACTATTGTTGTAGGAAAACTCCACCAATGGTAAGAACTTATCCCAACTTCCCTTGAAGTCAAGGACATAGAGTCTTAATAAATCTTCCAGAGTTTGAATAGTCCTCTCTGATTGTCCATCCGTCTGAGGATGATATGCCAAACTAAATCAGAACTGCGCCCATAGCTTTTTGTAAACTAACCCAAAATCGTGAAGTGAATCTTGGGTCTCGATCAGAAACTATGGATACTGGCATACCATGCAATCTTATAATCTCGTTTATGTATATACGAGCAAGAAGTTCAAGTGTATAAGTTTCTCGTATTGGTAAGAAATGACCAGACTTGGTCAATCTATCAATAATGACCCAAATTGCATCTATGCCTTGAGAAACCTTGGGAAGACTAGTAACGAAATCCATGGTAATGTGTTCCCACTTCCATTTTGGAATTTCAAGTGGTTGCAATGGACCTTTTGGTACTTGATGCTCCGCCTTGACTCATTGACAAGTTAGACACCTTGAGATAAATAGCGCTATCTCTCTCTTCATATTGCTCCACCAAAATGTATGACGAAGATCATGATACATTTTGGTACTACCAGGATAGATTGCAAACGGTGTGTTGTGCGCCTCCATCATGATTTTATACTTTAAATCAGGGTCGTTAGGAACACAAAGTCTGGAGTTGACTCGAAGTATTCCTTCTTCATCGATTCTTGCTTCCGGCATAGCATCTTCTTGCACTTTCTTCCTCATACGCATCAGCTCCAGGTCTATAGTTTGAGCAACTTTAACTTTATCGATTAAAGTCGGTTCTACTCGTATATTCGCCATCATCACATGGGCCCCTGAAGTCTTTAACTCTATCTCCATCCTTTGCAAGTCACACAAAATGGGCCTTTGTGTTGACAATATCACACTCGTATCCACATATGATCTTCTACTCAATGCGTCAGCTACCACGTTCGCTTTTCTAGGATGGTATTGGATGGTATGATCATAATCTTTCAACAGTTCAAGCCAACGTCGTTGTCGCGTGTTGAGTTCCTTTTGAGTGAAGAAATATTTGAGGCTTTTATGATCTGTAAAGATCTCCACTTTCTCCCCATACAAGTAATGCCTCCAAATTTTAAGTGCGAAGACAATAGCTGCCAACTCTAGATCATGAGTGGGATAATTCCTCTCATATTCTTTAAGTTGTCGTGAAGCATAGGCTATGACTTTCCCATGTTGCATGGGAACACATCCCAAACCTTTGCCCGAAGCATCACTGTAGATGACAAATCCCTCCGAGCCAGATGGTATTGTCAAAACAGGTGCTGAAATGAGTCTCCTCTTGAGTTCTTGAAAACTCTTCTTACATTCCTCGCTCCAATTGAATTTTGTATCTTTTTGAGTCAGCTGTGTTAGTGGAGTAGTGATTCGAGAAAATTCTTCCACGAATCTCCGATAATAACCAGCTAAACCGAGAAAGCTACGTACTTCGGTAACTGATTTAGGTTGCTCCCAACTTTGAATTGCTTCAATCTTTGTTGGGTCAACAGATATTTCATGACTTGATACTACATGCCCAAGGAATGCTACTTCCTCAAGCCAGAACTCGCATTTCTTCAACTTGGCATAAAGCTTATTTTCGCAAAGCTTTTGGAGTATCAGCCTCAAGTGTTGCTCATGATCTTCATGGCTTTTGGAATATATAAGGATGTCATCAATAAAGACGACCACAAAGTGATCCAAATATTCCTTGAATACTCGGTTCATAATATCCATGAAGGCAGCAGGAGCATTAGTCAATCCAAAGGACATGACTAGGAATTCATAATGCCCGCATCGAAGTTCGAAAAGCCATCTTTGAATGTCATCAATTCAAATCTTCAATTGGTGATATCCGTAATCTAAGATCAATCTTTGAAAAGAATTTGGCTCCGCAATCGGGTCAAACAGTCATCAATACGTGGAAATGGGTACCTATATTTTGATGGTGACATGATTCAACTCCCGATAATCAATACAAATTCAAGATACTCCCATCTTTCTTCTTCAAGAATAGAACAGAGCACCCCAAGGAGAAGTACTTGGACGAATAAATCCAATGTCTAACAATTCCTCTAGCTTGGATCTTTAACTCCTCGAAGTTCAATAGAGCCATTCGATATGGGGCTTTGGAAATGGGTTTTGTAATCGGGTTCAAGGTCGATACAAAATTCAATTTCATGCTCGGGGTAGGCCGAAGTTCTTTCGTGGAACACGTCAGAAATTTATTAACAATAGAAATATCATTCAAAACTAACATATTTTTGTTTAGATCCGTGATATGAGCTAAGAAAGCTTAACATCCATTTTTCAATAAACGAATAGCTTTATGGCTTAAGATGATAGTGATTGATTTTAATGGTTTGGTTGCTTGAATTCGCATAATAGGTTGGTTAGGAATATGAAAGCTAACAACCTTATTAAAAACAATCAATTTTTGCATGATGAGTAGTTAACCAATCAATCCCAGAATCACATCAAATGCAAGTATTTTCAAAGAAATAAGATCGACGAAGTAACGACGGTGCCGATTTGAACTAAACAAGACTTATAAACAATAGATGTAATGAAGGTTTCTCCCAACAGAGTTTCAACAGATAAGTCAAAGTCTAATTTCTCCGGAGTCAAATTTAAACGTTGAGCACAAGTAGGAGAAATAAAAGAATGGGTAGAACCGATATCAAATAAGGTATAGACTTCGCTAGAGTTTATGATAAGCTTACCCGTGATGACCTCGTTCGGGTTCCTTGCTTTCTGGGAGGTCACAACAAACGCTCTCCCTTGAACTACCGGCTTTGACTTTTCTGGGATGGCCTTTGGTGCCTCTATCCTAGCTGAACTTGTCTTCGGTGAACAATAAAATTGGGCTAGGTGACCTTTTCTTCCATAATTATAACATGTTTTGGATGGCATCGCGCAGTTTGGACTAATGTGTCCCTCCCCTCCGCATTTGAAGCATATGATAGGTGGTCGTTCTCCTTCCTTAACAATGGGTGTTGATTGTGAGACACCAAATTTTATGAATAAAGATTTAAATTTCTCAAAATATTTTTTTAATATTATGGTGTGGATTTGATATAATGTTATAGTTGTCGGTAATATTTATAAATTTTGCAAAGTATGCAAGTTGTTGTATAATATTCGATTGGTCGGGGAATATTCTTTTTGTCGAGGAATATCCGTACGACGGCACAATCATTGGTGAACCCACAACGGAAGTATTGTCGTAGTAATAAAATGATGTAATTATTTTTATGAAAATAATGGCGGAAGTTTCACCGTTAAAACCGTTGAACTACTCAAGAGTAAAAATAAAGAATAATGTGGTTACATAGTAGCACACCGGTATTGGTTATTGATGCTTACGTGATAAGTCACTCGCTTATACTCAATTATTGCTACAAGATCGTCACGCGATCATATCTCTCATATTATTTATTCGATTATTGTCACAAAGATTATCTCATCTCGCATAATATGTTATATTATTAAATCAATAATTGAGACGATAAAGTTATTCATATTATTAAATTACAATATTTACAATGTCTAGAAGTTCTGTCAAGGAGAGGTTTGGTCATCTAATTGCACGTCAATAAGGAGAAATCCTTATCGAAAAGCCCCCTCTTTCCTGGGAACGACCTGGTTGTTAAATATTGTGAGTTATAATATTAATGATGAATAAGTTCGTGTTGATTAAAGATGAATTTGATAGTTTCATTGTGTTGGAATTATTTGTGTTAGTAGAAATTAACATTTATTTCGATGATAATTAATGTCTGGAGATTATATTGTTCAATCGGGTATTCAGGGCACTTTTCGTGTTGGAGTACTATTCACGAATTACTATTCATAAGTTACTATTCACGAGTTACTATTTATGAGTTACTATTCACGAGTTACTATTGAGTCACATTCACTTACTATTAGGGGAGTTGGTGCAAGATTGATGATACTTGCATGACTAAGTTAAAGATGGAGGTATTGATGGAGGTACTATATTGTAATTAATTTTTTCATATGTTTAGAACTATTGAGTCACATGATTTACTATTGAGTCACATGATTTTACTATTGATTCACATGATTTACTATTAGGGGAGTTGGTGCAAGATTGATAATACTTGCAGGACTAAATTAAAATGAAAGAAAAGTTTGAGGTATTGTAATGTAATATTTCGAGCCCCAAAACGTGCAATTATCGAAACTATATTTTTCTATAAATAGAAGCTCATTCTTCCTTCATTTCTCACCAATTCACTAAAGCTTTAGAGCCATTATTATAGAGAGAAATTATAGAAAGAAAGAAGAAGAGAAGTCTGCTCCCTCACCATTCCAGTATCCAGTCTTCTTTTGAGGTAAGAGGTATTATTTTTTTTCATATTCATGAAGAGAACTTTTGTTATTCCATTCTTTATTATTCTGTTGGAATAACCTGTATACGTGGACTACCCTATACTTGGTGAAATTCTTCTATTATTCCATTCCTTATTATTATGTTGGAATAACCTGTCTATGCGAAGTACTGCATACATGGTGAAATTCTTCTATTATTCCATTCTTTATTATTCTGTTGGAATATCCTCGCTTGCATGTAATTTCACTTCGAATTCGGTTCCATTATTTATTATTTCGCATTTATTATTCGTTAGAATATCCTGCTTTTGTATGCTTTATGTCTGACCTAGTTCCATTATTTATTATTCCGCATTTATTATTTCATTTTAATATCCTCGTCTGTATGCTTTTTACTTGGGACCGGGTTCCATCATTTATTATTCTATTGGAATAACTCGCTCTATGCGCGGGCATCGCATGCATGGTGATTTCGTTGTTATTCCATTCTTTATTATTCTGTTGGGACATCCTATCGTGGCGTAATTTACGCACCGACCTTGTTCCTTTTATTTATTATTCGTTGAATAACTTTGCCTATGCATGACATTTATCGCATGCATGGTGATTTCTGTTGTTATTCTATTCTTTATTATTCTGTTAGAATATCCTATCTGTGCGTTTTACGCTAGACCTGATTCCGTCTTTATTATTCTGTTGGGAATAACCTGTCCGTGTGGTCTCCATCGCATACATGGTGAATCCTGTTGTTATTCCATTCTTTATTATTCTGTTGGAATAACCTGTATAAGTGGATTACCACATGCATGGTGAATGATCCTTCGTATTCATTCCTTATTAAATTGTGGAAATAATCTGGTTACGTTGATTATGATGAGAGTCATAATAAAAGCATTGGACTGATGAAAATCATGGGTATATGAAGTATTAGTAAGTGTGCAAGTGTTATGATGAGTTATGTGGGTTATTATGTGAAAACATGAAAGTTTCTTAGAAATCACAAAGGGTTGAAAAAATAGATTTTGGTGAAAATGGAACATGAAATTCAATTGACCATATCTCCTATTATATTTGGAATTTTTGAGTGTGGTCAAGTTCTAGAGTTAGATCTATGAGTTTTGTAGCATCTCCAAGTGGAATCACTGTAAAAGGTGTTGTAGATTTTCGTGTGGACTGATTTTAGCAAAGGAGTCAAAAGTCTGAATACTAAAAAATGCTATCGCCTGTGATTTTTTAAAAGGGCAGTTTTGGCCACTTAATTTATGAGAAAAATTTCGGCCTTTTGGGACATGAAAGTATATGGTATAAAGAACATCCTGTCCAAAAATGAGCTCATTCCGACTTAAAATGAGCAAGTTATGACCATTTCAATATTTAGATTTTTCCAACGAAAAATGCTATAACCGGAGTTCTATTACTTCAATGACCATGAAATTTAAACTAGAAGCTCATGTTAACATGTGTAAGATTCTGCCAAGATTTGGGAATTTTTGGAGTTAAACTTAAGGTAGCTAATTTCTTAAGGAATTAATTAGAAATTGATTTTTGAAAAATAGTAAATGAATTTTAAAAATTCCGAAAAAAATATATGTTCATTATGGGACTATATTCTGCTAAATCCCAGAAAAAAAATATTTTTGGGACTGATTTGGTATTTTTCATAAAAATGATTTAGTTACGAACATATGAGTTAAATATGTTATGTGAAGTAACAAAGTTGGAAAACAGGATTTTATGGCTTAGAAATCCTATATAAGGTATATGTAGATTTTTGATGAGGGATTTGATCATTGGTGATGAAATCTTATGAGTATGGCATTTTTGAATGGTTAAATGTATTATTGGGTAAAGTGTAAACAATTGAAATAAATTGTTTATAAGTTTAAGAAGTAATTAAAATATTGTTATGATATTAACAAATTAGATTATGAATTTATTATGTGATTGATAATATTTGGATAAATTTAAAGTCTTTAATATTTATCCTTATTTTCGTTTGATTAATGTTTATATCATTGTCATCATCCTCATGCTTATATGGTGATGAAAGTTATCTTTGGCTTACGTGCAAAGATGGACTGTTGATTATTGAATTGTATATCTTTGGCTTACGTGCAAAGATGGATTGTTGATTATTGGTTTTCTTGTTGTATATCTTTGGCTTACGTGCAAAGATGGACTTGGTATGATTATGACCAGGGATTATTCGGTAAAGTCATGACCATTGATGATTTAATGAATATCCTTGGCCGTAAAAGTGTGGATGATTCGATGATGCGGTTTATTTATTAAGCTGAGTCTCAGCGATAAAAATTGATGAAAACTTTTTAAATCATAAAAGATAGTAGGTTTTATTCTCTACTTGACTCTTTTAATGGATTGCTGGTTCTGCTGTAGTTAAACTTGATGTCTATTGTATTTTATCAGTTTAACATTGTTGAAGACTATTGATAATTTATTATGCATTATCTTAGTCATAATATTTCTTACTGGGCTAGTTGAGCTCACCCTTTCTTTCACTGTTCTCTTCAGGAAATAAGAATATAGCTGGGACAAGTCGGGGAAAGGAGTGACGGTCCAGATGATAACATTAGTAGTCCTCACTATTCTGATTCAATAGTATGACAATAAATGTAATGAGGACTCCTTTGAGTTTGTATACTGTCTAGATGACAATATACGTATTAAAACTCTTAGATTATGTTTAGTCGTATTTTACACGACAGTTGTATTATTAAGTTGTATTTGAATTTTGTACCATGTATTTGGCGACTCAAGATGGGTGATGAATACCTGTTTTGGGGGCGCCACGATTAGTATCAAAGCTTAGGATATGATCCTGGTAGAGATGTGAGACAAGAACTAGGAGGAGAGACGGGAATTCCTTCGCTAGTATGACCTACCTAAGTTTATTTGGTATTTAATTGGTTGGTCAGAGTATAGGGATAATATGTGATATATCAATTAACCCTTGTTTTGTGATGATTTGAAAATGGCATCTGAAAATGTTGAGATAAGCAATGGAGCAAAAATAATATGACCATATCGCGAAGACGAGGCTAAGTTTGCATGAGTTATCCGGTTTGCATCCCATTTGGTCGATAATGAGGCGAATGACGCGAATGTTTCTAAGAGGTTTGAAACCCGATATACATCAATACCTCATTTCTCATAAACTTTGTTTATATTCAGATATTGTGAATAAGGCTCAGTTATTGGAGCGCGATAATGAGTCAGCACAACCAAAAGGCAACGACCAACAACACGATAATAATCGTACCGGTGGCAACGACCATCAAAACAATGATAACCATCGTGGGGAAAATTATCATGCCAAGAATAATAACCACTTCGGTGGTAATCATGGCCAAGATAATAGAAGTAGAAATTTCAAGAAGAGAAGGTCACCTAGCCCGATTTTGTCGTGCACCAAAGGTGGTAATCAGTTGGGACGATGGCACCAAAGGCGGATACGAACAAAAAAAAGTCGGTGATTTCAGGAAGAGCATTTTTCGTGACTTCTCAAAAAGCGAGTAACCCGAACCAAGTTAGCACGGGTTAGTTAATTATAAATTCTTGCAAAGTCTATACCTTATTAGATACCGGTTTCACCCATTATTTTATCTCTCTTGCTTGCGTTCAACGTTTAAATTTGACTCTAGAGAAATTAGACTTTGAGTTATCTGTTGAAGCCCCGTTAGGAGAAACCTTCATTACATGTGCTATCCATGTCTTGGATGAGAGTCACAGTTTTGAATGATATTTCTATTGTTAATAAATTTCCTGACGTATTCCTGAAGACTTCTTGACCTACCCCAAAGCGTGAAAGCGAATTTTGTATTGACCCCAGTACAAAACCCATTTCTAAAACCCTTAAATATTTCTTCAACCAAAACGAACGTATAATGCGCCAAAGATGTTGGCTCGAGCTGTTGAAGATTACGATCGTACCATTCAATACCATCGTGGGAAAGCGAACGTGGTAACTGACGTGTTGAATAGAAGATCGTATGCATTTATGAGTGCGAAGTTGTTAACAAAAAAACTCATTTCGTATAACTTACAAATGATAAAGATAGAGTTAAAGACTCTAGGGACCCACGTGGTGATATCAAATATACTAGTAGAATCGACTTTAATCGATAAAGTTAAAGTCGTGCAAGCTACATACTCAGAGCTGATGAATGTGAAGAAGAAGGTTCAAGAGGGCGTTATTCTAGAAGCAAGAATCGATGAAGAGAGGAAATCTCAACCCTCGATTTTATTGGCCCAATTGAAATCCTTGATCAAGTAGGAACTGTGACCTATAGACTCGTTTTACCGCCAAGTATGTCGTGTGTTCATAAAGTTTTTCACGTATCGATGTTACGTAAATATGTGGATGACCCGAACCACGTTATTGAATTAGAATTAGACAAGATAGCAGAAGATTTAACGTATGAGGAGATACGTGTTAAAATCTTGGATAAGAAGGATCATATTGGACACTCAAAGGTTATACCTCAAGAGTTAGAATCTAAAATGAAGTCAAGGTATCCTTATCTCTTTGGCATACCAGGTATATACGTAAATTTTGAGGGCGAAATTTCATAAGGAGGGGAGATTGTGAGACCCCAAATTTTATGAATAAAGATTTAAATTTCTTAAAATATTTTTTTAATATTATGGTGTGGATTTGATATAATGTTATAGTTGTGGGTAATATTTATAAATTTTGCAAAGTATGCAAGTTATTGTATAATATTCGATTGGTCGAGGAATAATTGTAAGACCCCAACTTATTATAAATAAAATTAAAATTTCTCTATTTATTATCTTAAAATAGTAAGGAGTTAATTTGATATAATGCTTTGGTTATGAGTGAAACGTGCAAATTTTACAAAATAAGCAAGTGATTAAAAAATATTCCTTTTGTCGGGGAATATTCGTTTGGTCGTGGAATATTCTTTTTGTCGGGAATATCCGTACAACGGCGCAGTCATTCGTGGGCCCCATAAAAGGTATGTTAAGCTTTCTTAGCCCATTTCATGGATTTAAATAAAAATACGTCAGATTTGAATAATATTTCTGTTGTTAGTAAATCTCCTGACGTATTTCCTGAAGAATTTACTGGCCTACCCCAGAGCATGATATTAAATTTTGTATCGACTTTGAACCCGGTACAAAACCCATTTCTAAAATCTCATATCGAATGGCTCCTATTGAACATCAGGAGTTAAAAACCCAAGTACAAGAGTTAGTACTAAAGCCTCTATCTGGTAACTTCCTTTGTGGAATGCACCAAAGACAGACTCTCCATAAAAGATGTCATATTCGTGCGGTGGTAAACTGATAGGTGCCATTGTGACGTGCTATCCATGATTGGGATATGAGTCATAGTTGAGAGCAACCTAAGTCAGTAATCAAAATATCTAGCTTTCTAGGCTTAGCTGGTTATTATCGGAGATTCGTGGAAGGATTTTCTCAAATCGCTACTCCGTTAACTTAGCTAACTCGGAAAGATACAAAATTCATATGGAGCGAGGAATGCGAGAAGATTTTCCAAGAGCTCAAAAGGCTTACTCATTTCGCACTGCTCGACCATACCATCGTGGAAAAGCGAATGTAATGACGGCGTTGAAGATTGTATACTTGCACGAAAAGCGATGTTATTAACACAAAGTCCCATTTTGTATAATTTATAAATGATAGAGATAGAGTTAAAGACTCTAGGGACCCACGGATGATATCAAACATACGAGTAGAACCGATTTTAATCGATAAAGTTAAAGCTTCTCAAGCTACGGACCAATGATGCGATAAAGAAGAAAGTGCAAGAAGGTGCTATTCCGTAAGGAGAATCGATGAAGAAGGAATACTTGAGTCAACTCTGGACTTTATGCGCTTCTAACGATCCCGACTTAAAGCATAGAATCATGATAGAGGCACATAACACACCATTTGCAATCCATCTTGGGAGTACCAAAATGTATCATGATCTTCGACATACATTTTGGTAGAACAATATGAAGAGAGAGATCGTGGAGTTTATCTCGAGGTGTTTAACCTGTCAACGTGTAAAGGCGGAGCATCAAGTGCCAAAAGGTCCATTGCAACCACTTGAGATTCCGGAATGGAAGTGGGAACACATTACCATGGATTTCGTTACGGGTCTTCCCAAAGTTTCTCAAGGAATAGATGCGATTTAGGTTATTATTGATAGATTAGCCAAGTCTGCTCATTTCTTACCTATATGATAAACTTATTCCCTTGAACGTCTTGCTCGTATGTACGTGAATGAGATTGTGCGATTACATGGCATGCCAGTATCCATAGTTTCGGATCGTGACCCAAGATTCACTTCAAGATTTTGGGTTAGCTTACGTAAAGCTATGGGCACGGATTTTCTGATTAGCTTCAAAGATACCATCCTCAAACCAGACGGATAATCGGAAAGGACTATTCAAACCCTTGAAGATTTGTTAAGACTCTGTGTCCTAGATTTCAAAGGAAGTTGGGATAAGTACTTGCCATTGGTGGAATTCTCTTACAACAATAGTTATCAAGCAAGTATAGGCATGGCTCCATTTGAGGCGCCAGATAGATTTAAAGTGTCGTTCTCCAAAGATAATCGACGAGGTGGGAGAAGTAAAACGTTGTTGGGACCAGAATTAGTACGCATGACTACAGAAAAGATCCAAATGATTCGACAACATATTCAAACCTCACAAGATCGACAAAAGAATTATGTTGATCTTCATCGAAAGGACGTGGAATTTAATATTGGGGATCATGTATTGGTACGTGTTGCTCCATGGAAGGGAGTTACAAGATTTGGAAAGAGATGAAAGCTCAATCCAAGATTTGTTGGTCCATTTGAGATTCTTGACCGAATAGGAAATGTGGCCTATAGACTCGCGTTACCTCCAAGCATGTCTCGTGTTCATAATGTTTTCCATATATCTATGCTCCGTAAATATGTGAAAGACCCGAACCACATTATTGAAGTTAGAACTGCATTTAGATAGTCAAGATTTGACATACGAGGAGGTACCTGTTAAGATCTTGGATAGAAAAGAGCATGTCCTATGCACCAAGGTCATACCACAAGTTAAGGTTTTGTGGAGAAACCATGCTATTGAAGAAATGACCTGGGAGTTGGAAATGGAAATGAAAGCGAGGTACCCTCATCTGTTCGAAACACTAGGTACGTACGTCAATTTCGAGGATGAAATTTCATAAGGAGGGGATGTTGTAAGACCCCAACTTATTATAAATAAATTTGAAATTTCTCTATTTATTATCTTAAAATAGTAAGGAGTTAATTTGATATAATGCTTTGGTTATGAGTGAAATGTGCAAATTTTACAAAATAAGTAAGTGGTTATAAAATATTCCTTTTGTCGGGGAATATTCGTTTGGTCGTGGAATATTCTTTTTGTCGGGAATATCCCATGCATGCCGGTAAATCATTTTCGGGCCCCATAATGGGATAATCATTTGGGATGAAGAAAATGACAAAGTATGAGTTTTTATAATTAATCTACAGTAATGGTTACGAATTGCTAATTTGTTGGAATACCGAGGTGGTTAAAAATACGTATGTCACGACATATAGTTGCACAATAAAGACACGATTTTGCGCAAGATAGTTGAATTATTGATTCTTACATAAGAAGGCACTACTCAATAATTGTTACGATGAGTTACCGCTCAATATTTTATTTTATTGATTCAATAATTCTTTGATTGATAGTTTATATTATTGTTGTTTCAATAATTGTCACTGCACTATATTTCCCATTATTAGATCAATAATTCATATTATTTGAATAATATTATTAGATAGCATTATTGACAATGTCTAGAAAGTTTTGTCAAGGAGAGGTTAGGTCATCTAATTGCGCGCCAGTAAGAAAAAATCCTTATTGGAAAGCCCCCTCTTTCCTGGGAACGGCCTGGTTGTCATAATTGTGACTCTGTAATATTATTTGTGAATAATTAATTATTGATTCATATGATAAGGAAATATTTATTTTATATAAATGATGAATTTATTTATTTTATGTGATTATAATTGAAGGAGTTAATGTTGAGGTGTTTTATCTGTATTTTTGTCGGAATGGAGGTATTAAAAATCAAATCAATATTTTTACGATATATTGCGTGAGTTATAATTTTTAATTTGACCGTTGGATCGTTGTGATTTTTGGATATGTTATATATATATATATATATATATATATAAGTTGGGTATATGTCCACAAATTTTGAACCGTTAAAAATGAACGAATAATTTGTTATAAATTTTAAGAGGTGACTGCTTCGGAAATTAGGGTTATAAATGATTTTGGTGGAAAATTTTAGAATTGAGTGGGCCCCACTTGTGGTTGGTGAAGAAATGTACTGAATTTTATTTGAAATGTGGTGGGTTGCAATAGTAGCAGGTAAAGCCATCAGATAGCAGGTCAAGTCTGCTTCGGCGGGCTAATATTTTCCTATAAATAGAGGGCTAAGTTAGAATTGAAAATCACACCAGAAACATAAGCTTTCTCTCTTTCTCTCTCTATATTATCGAGCATATTTTGTGAGTATTTAGATACTTTGAGAGTTCATCATTCAAAGACAAGTTTCATTCAAAGATCACTTCCCACCTTTCATTCCGGCATCGTTTCTTTGAGGTAAGGGATGTTATTTTCTTCATATATGATATTATTTCTTTCAATATCATTATGCCGAAGTATTGATCTGAACTTTTAATCAAATTTGGAACTTTTTGTGTTAGGGTTACTATTCACGTATACGGCACTATTCACGTATACGGCACTATTCACAAATACGGCACTATTAACCGAAAAATGAAATTTTTTCCTTTTCTTCCAGATGTCTTTTATGGTTATTATCTTTGATTGTATTCATGTTTTGATCTTTATTTTGAATTCTACTTCACACTTGGTTATTATGGAGTATTATTGAATTTGGATGAACCGAAATACGAATCCCTAATATTTGTCCTTCTGTTTCACTAGATTCGTTCTCTAAAATGTTTTTCATCATCCTCAGTCCTTAATGGTGATAATTGATGAATATCTTTGGCATGTAGCGCAAAGATGAATGATTACCTAATGAATATCTTTGGCCCGTAGTGCAAAGATGAACAAGTGTTGAGATGAACATGACCAACTGGTGATACAAATGAATATCTTTGGCCCGTAGTGTAAAGATGTATATTGATTGATGTTACAGGGATAAAATATTGATGGTGGAATTTTAAATTCATAGATGATATTAGATTTCATTCTCTACTTAACTCTTCTAATGAATTGTTGTTTCCGCTGCAGTTGTTGAGCTAAAACTTGTTGTCTGTTGTATTCTATTAGATTTTTCCCTGTTGAAGACTAAGGATAATTTGTTGTATATTATCTTAGTCATAATGTTCTTTCATCGGGCTAGTTGAGCTCATCCTTTTCCTTTTTTGTTCCATTTTTCTTCTCGTGGAGGTGAGAGTTTAAAGAGGGACTAAATGGGGTATGGAGTGATGATTCAAGATAGCTGTATTAGTAGTCCTCATTATTTTGTAAAATAGTGCATCAATAATTATAATGAGGACTTTATTTGGGTGTGGATATTGTCTAGAAGATAATATGGTATTTAAACTCACAATATGTGTTGTCGTATTTTGCACGACAATTGTATTAATAAAGTTGTAGTTGTTTTTCTGTACCATGTATTTGGCGACTCAGAATGGGTAATGTATACCTATTTTGGGGGCGTCACAGTTGGTATCAGAGCTTAGGGATATGATCTCTGGCGGAGATCGGGGAATAGAACTAGGAGGGGGGAGATGAGTAAATCCTTCGCTAGTGTGTCCTACCTAAGCTTATTTGTTGGTCGGTCATAATATAGGGATATTATGTGATATGTTAATTTGTTTAATTAACCCCTATTTTATGGCAGTTTTTAAAAATGGTAGCTGAGAACGTTAATAATGGAGTCTATGAGACTGTGGAACAACCTTTGATTACCAACCAAGAGAACGTGCAACAGGAAGGCAATATTCCTCCTGTAAATAACACCACCGAGCAAACAATGAATGATGCGATGTTTAGAAGCTTCCTGCAGTTCATGCAAAATCAGACGAGGGAGACTCGTGTACAAAATACGGGTGGAAATGATAGCAACGCAAGGTCTATCACAGCAAAGCAGTTCAAGGAGTTGGGACCACCAGATTTCTGGGGAAAGCCTGATCCGATTAAGGCGGAAACGTGGGTTAAGCAAATGACCAAGGTATTCGATGTCTTGGGCTGCACGGAGGAACATAAGGTTCCATTCGCCACCTTTATGTTCCGTTGTGAGGCGACATCGTGGGAGTCTCGTGAAGCTGCACTCCAACCACCGTGCACTCAACATGTCTTAGGAAAAATTTTAGAAACTGTTCAATGACAAGTACTTTCCTGAAAGTATTCGTCATATGAAGGAGGTAGAGTTTATTAGACTGGAACAGAACAACATGACGGTGTGCCAGTAGGAAGCGAAGTTCGCAGAATTATCCAGGTTTGCACCTCATTTGGTAGAAAATGAGGAACGTATGACGCGGATGTTTCTGAGAGGTCTAAAACCCGAGATCCGACAATATCTTATCTCTTATAAATTTCCTTTATATTCAGATGTTATAAACAGGGCTCAATTATTAGAGCATGATAATGAGTATGTTCAGCCGAGGGACCACAGCTAGGGTAATACCGGTGACAGCAGTCATCGGAGCGATGATAACCAGCGAGGAGGGAAGAATACGGACAAAAGCGGTAACCACTCGGGTGGAAATCGTGGCCATGACAATAGGAGAGGTGAGTCAAGTGGAAATTTCAAAAAGAGGATATTCAACAATGACGGGAAGGCATCAGCAGCAGCACCAACACCAACAACAAATTCTAGAGGAGGAGAACAACCACCAGTTAGATGCTACAGATGCGGAGAGGAGGGACACATAAGTCCAAACTGTTCACAGCCTTCCAAGGTGTGTTTCAATTGTGGAAAAGACTGTCATATAGCCCAATTTTGTCCAGTAGCGAAGTCAAGTCCAACTGGGACGGCAACACCAAAGGCGACTACGGACAAAACAAAGTCGGTGGTTCAAGGAAGGGCATTTGTCGTGACTGGCCAAAATGCGAGAAACCCAAACGAGGTGATCATGGGTAAGCTAATCTTGAACTCTTGCGAAGTTTATACCTTACTAGATACCGGTTCTACCCATTCTTTTATCTCTCCTGCTTGTGCTCAACTTTTAAACATGACTCCGGAGAAATTGGACTTTAACTTATCTGTTGAAACTCCGTTGGGTGAAACCTTTGTTACATCTACAGTTTATAAATCTTGTTTGATCCAAGTTGGCACAATCACATTACCTATTGATCTTATCTCTTTAAAGATACTTGCATTTGATGTGATTTTAGGGATTGATTGTTAACCACTCATCATGCCAAAATTGATTATTTTCGTAAGGTTGTTAGTTTTCATATTCCTAACCAACCTGTTATGCGAATTCAAACAAACAAACCATTGAAGTCAAACACTTTCATATTAAGCCATAAAGCCATTCGTTTATTGAAAAAGGTATGTTAAGCTTTCTTAGCCCATTTCATGGATTTAAACAAAAATACGTCAGATTTGAATAATATTTCTGTTGTTAGTAAATCTCCTGACGTATTTCCTGAAGAATTTCCTGGCCTACCCCCAGAGCATGATATTAAATTTTGTATCGACTTTGAACCCGGTACAAAACCCATTTCTAAAATCTCATATCGAATGGCTCCTATTGAACATCAGGAGTTAAAAACCCAAGTACAAGAGTTAGTACTAAAGCCTCTATCTGGTAACTTCCTTTGTGGAATGCACCAAAGACAGACTCTCCATAGGGGATGTCATATTCGTGCGGTGGTAAACTGATAGGTGCCATTGTGATGTGCTATTCAAGATTGGGATATGAGTCATAGTTGAGAGCAACCTAAGTCAGTAATCAAAATATCTAGCTTTCTAGGCTTAGCTGGTTATTATCGGAGATTCGTGGAAGGATTTTCTCGAATCGCTACTCCGTTAACTTAGCTAACTCAGAAAGATACAAAATTCATATGGAGCGAGGAATGCGAGAAGATTTTCCAAGAGCTCAAAAGGCGACTCATTTCGGCACCTGTTCTGACCATACCATCGTGGAAAAGCGAATGTAGTAGCTAACGCGTTGAAGATTGTATACGGGTACGAGTGCGATGTTATTAACACAAAGACCCATTTTGTATAATTTACAAATGATAGAGATAGAGTTAAAGACTCTAGGGACCCACGTGATGATATCAAACATACGAGTAGAACCGACTTTAATCGATAAAGTTAAAGCTTCTCAAGCTACGGACCTGGGGCTGATGCGTATAAAGAAGAAAGTGCAAGAAGGTGCTATTCCAGAAGCAGGAATCGATGAAGAAGGAATACTTCGAGTTAACTCCAGACTTTGCGTTCCTAACGATCCTGACTTAAAGCATAGAATCATGATAGAGGCACATAACACACCATTTGCAATCCATCTTGGGAGTACCAAAATGTATCATGATCTTCGACATACATTTTGGTAGAACAATATGAAGAGAGGGATCGTGGAGTTTATCTCGAGGTGTTTAAACCCGTCAACGTAAAGGCGGAGCATCAAGTGCCAAAAGGTCCATTGCAACCACTTGAGATTTCGGAATGGAAGTGGGAACACATTACAATGGATTTCGTTACGGGTCTTCCCAAAGTTTCTCAAGGCATAGATGCGATTTAGGTTATTGTTGATAGATTAGCCAAGTCTGCTCATTTCTTACCTATATGATAAACTTATTCCCTTGAACGTCTTGCTCGTATATACGTGAATGAGATTGTGCGATTACATGGCATGTCAGTATCCATAGTTTCGGATCGTGACCCAAGATTCACTTCAAGATTTTGGGTTAGCTTACAGAAAGCTATGGGCATGGATTTACGATTCAGTTCAGCATACCATCCTCAAACGGACGGACAATCGGAAAGGACTATTCAAACCCTTGAAGATTTATTAAGACTCTGTGTCCTAGATTTCAAAGGAAGTTGGGATAAGTACTTGCCATTGGTGGAATTCTCTTACAACAATAGTTATCAAGCAAGTATAGGCATGGCTCCATTTGAGGCGTTGTATGGACGAAAGTATCGTTCTCCAGTATACTAGGACAAGTTGGGAGATGCAACGTTGTTGGGACCAGAATTAGTACGCATGACTACAGAAAAGATCCAAATGATTCGACAACATATTCAAACCTCACAAGATCGACAAAAGAGTTATGTTGATCTTCATCGAAAGGACGTGGAATTTAATATTGGGGATCATGTATTGGTACGTGTTGCTCCATGGAAGGGAGTTACAAGATTTGGAAAGAGATGAAAGCTCAATCCAAGATTTGTTGGTCCATTTGAGATTCTTGACCGAATAGGAAATGTGGCCTATAGACTCGCGTTACCTCCAAGCATGTCTCGTGTTCATAATATTTTCCATATATCTATGCTCCGTAAATATGTGAAAGACCCGAACCACATTATTGAAAGTTAGAACCGCATTTAGATAGTCAAGATTTGACATACGAGGAGGTACCTGTTAAGATCTTGGATAGAAAAGAGCATGTCCTACGCACCAAGGTTATACCACAAGTTAAGGTTTTATGGAGAAACCATGCTATTGAAGAAATTACCTGGGAGTTGGAATTGGAAATGAAAGTGAGGTACCCTCATCTATTCGAAACACCAGGTACGTACGTCAATTTCGAGGATGAAATTTCATAAGGAGGGGATGTTGTAAGACCCCAACTTATTATAAATAAAATTGAAATTTCTCTATTTATTATCTTAAAATAGTAAGGAGTTAATTTGATATAATACTTTGGTTATGAGTGAAATGTTCAAATTTTACAAAATAAGTAAGTGGTTATAAAATATTCCTTTTGTCGGGGAATATTCGTTTGGTCGTGGAATATTCTTTTTGTCGGGAATATCCGACGACGACGCAGTTGATCATTTCGGGCCCATAATGAGGATAATTGTCGGATGAAGAAAATGACAAAGTATGAGTTTTTATAATTAATTCTACAGAATGGTTACCAAGTAATACTTTGTTGGAATACCGTGGTTAAAATACGATGAATACGATAGTTGCACATTAATAAAGATTACCAGTATTGCACAAGTATAGTTGAATTATTGATTCTTACGTAAGAAGGCACTACTCAATAATTGTTACGATGAAGTTCTCGCTCAATATTTTATTTTATTGATTCAAGAATTCACGCATTGATAGTTTATATTATTGTTGTTTCAATAATTGTCATCGCACTATATTTCCCATTATTAGATCAATAATTCATATTATTTGAATAATATTATTAGATAAGATTATTGACAATGTCTAGAAATTTCTGCCAAGGAGAGGTTAGGTCATCTAATCAATTGCGCCAAAGAAGAAGAAATCCTTATTGAAAGCCCTCTTTCTGAGGGGAACTACCGTTGTCATAATTGTGACTTTGTAATATTATTTGTGAATAATTAATTATTGATTCATATGATAAGGAAATATTTATTTTATATAAATGATGAATTTATTTATTTTATGTGATTATAATTGAAGGAGTTAATGTTGAGGTGTTTTATCTGTATTTTTGTCGGAATGGAGATATTAAAAATCAAATCAGTATTTTTACGATATATTGCGTGAGTTATAATTTTTAATTTGACCGTTGGATCGTTGTGATTTTCGGATATGTTATATATATATATATAAGTTGGGTATATGTCCACAAATTTTGAACCGTTAAAAATGAACGAATGATTTGTTATGAATTTTAAGAGGTGACTGCTTCGAAAATTAGGGTTATAAATGATTTTGGTGGAAAATTCTTGGTGAACCTATTAACCAAGTATTGTCGTAGTAATAAAACGCATGTAATTATTTTTATGAAAATAATAAATGAAGTTTACCGTTAAAACTGTTGAATTACTCTCAGTAGTAAAGTACAAAGATGTCGCTGCGTGGTCGCATAAGTAGCATTACCAGATTGGTTAATGATGCTTACGTGATAAGTCACCGCTTATACTCAATTATTACTATGAATTGTTGCATCATATCTCTCTATATTATTTATTCGATTATTGTCACAAGATTATCCGTGATAATTTGTTATATTATTAAATCAATAATTGAGACGATAAAGTTATTCATATTATTAAATTGCAATATTTACAATGTCTAGAAGTTCGCAAGGAGAGGTTTGGTCATCTAAATTGCTACCAATAAGGAGAAATCCTTATCTGAAAAGCCCCTCTTTCCCGGAACGACACGGTTGTTAAATATTGTGAGTTATAATATTAATGATGAATAAGTTCGTGTTGATTAAAGATGAATTTGATAGTTTCATTGTGTTGGGATTATTTGTGTTAGTAGGAATCGACATTTATTTCGATGATAATTAATGTCTAGAGATTATATTGTTCAATCGGGTATTCAGGATACTTTTCATGTCGGAGTACTATTCACAAGTTACTATTCACAAGTTACTATTCATGAGTTACTATTCACGAGTTACTATTGAGTCACATTCACTTATTATTATGGGAGTTGGTGCAAGATTGATGATACTTGCATGACTAAGTTAAAGATGGAGGTATTGATGGAGGTACTATATTGTAATTAATTTTTTCACATGTTTAGAACTATTTAGTCACATGATTTACTATTGAGTCACATGATTTTACTATTGATTCACATGATTTACTATTAGGGGAGTTGGTGCAAGATTGATAATACTTGCAGGACTAAATTAAAAATGAAAGAAAAGTTAAAGGTATTGTAATGTAATATTTTGAGCCCCAAAACGTGCAATTATCGAAACTATATTTTTCTATAAATAGAAGCTCATTCTTCCTTCATTTCTCACCAATTCACTAAAGCTTAAGAGCCATTATTATAGAGAGAAATTATAGAGAGAAAGAAGAAGAGAAGTCCGCCCTCACCATTCCAAAGATCCAGCCTTCTTTTGAGGTAAGGGTATTATTTTTTTTTCATATTCATGAAGAGAACTTCATTATTCCATTTTTATTATTACATTGGAATAACTCTGATATACGTGGACTACCCTATACTTGGTGAAATTCTTCTATTATTCCATTCCTTATTATTATATTGGAATAACTCTGCTCCATGGCAAGTAATCGTGCATACATGGTGAAATTCTTCTATTATTCCATTCTTTATTATTATTGTTGGAATATCCCTTGGCAGTTTAATTTCGCCGACCTTAATTCGGTTCCATTATTTATTATTTTGCATTTATTATTACGTCGAAATATCCGTCTCAGGCGTTTTTACGCGGACTGGTTCCATTATTTATTATTCAAGATTTATTATTCTCGGCTTTAATATCCTTGTCTCTGGCGCTTTTACGACGACCGGGTTCCATCATTTATTATTCGGTTGGAATAACATGTCTATATGAAGCACCGTATGCATGGTGATTCATTGTTATTCCATTCTTTATTATTTTGTTGGGACATCCCGCCGGTGTGAATTTCATTTCACACCGGTTCCGTTATTTATTATCCGTTGAATAACTCGCCTGTCATGCGACGCATCGCATGCATGGTAATTTTGTTGTTATTCCATTCTTTATTATTCGGTTGAATATACCTTTGTCGTGCGTTTACGCTGGACACGGTTCCGTGTTTATTATTCTGTTGGGAATAACCTGTTTGTGCGGTCTCTATCGCATGCATGGTGAATCCTTTTGTTATTCCATTCTTTATTATTCTGTTAGAATAACCTGTATAAGTGGATTACCACATGCATGGTGAATGATCCTTCGTATTCATTCCTTATTAAATTGTGGAAATAATCTGGTTACATTGATTATGATGAGAGTCACAATAAAAGCATTGGACAGATGAAAATCATGGGTATATGAAGTATTAGTAAGTGTTATGATGAGTTATGTGGGTTATTATGTGAAAACATAAAAGTTTCTTAGAAATCACAAAGGGTTGAAAAATCAGATTTTGGTAAAAATGGAACATAAAATTCAATTGACCATATCTCCTATTATATTTTGAATTTTTGAGTGTGGTCAAGTTCTAGAGTTAGATCTATGAGTTTTGTAGCATCTCCAAGTGGAATCACTGTAAAAGGTGTTGTATATTTTCGTGTGGACTGATTTTAGCAAAGGAGTCAAAAGTCAGAATATCAAAACGCATCGCCTAAATTTTTAAAAGGCGTTTTGGCCACTTAATTTGTGAGAAAAATTAAGGCCTTTTGGGACATGAAAGTATATGGTATAAAGAACATCTTGTCCATAAGCTCATTCCGACTTAAAATGAACAAGTTATGACCATTTCAATATTTAGGTTTTTTCAACAAAAAATGCTATAACCGGAGTTCTATAACTCCGATGACCATGAAATTTAAACTGAAAGCTCACGTTAACATGTGTAAGATTCTGCCAAGATTTGGAAATTTTTGGAGTTAAACTTGAGGTAGCTAATTTTTTAAGGAATTAATTAGAAATTGATTTGTGAAAATAGTAAATGAATTTTAAAAATTCTGAGAAAAATATATGTTCATTATGGGACTATATTCTGCTAAATCCCAGAAAAGAAATATTTTTTGGGACTGATTTGGTATTTTTCATAAAAATGGTTTAGTTACGAACATATGAGTTAAATATGTTATGTGAAGTAACAAAGTTGGAAAACAGGATTTTATGGCTTGGAAATCCTATATAAGGTATATGTAAATTTTTGATGAGGGATTTGATCATTGGTGATGAAATCTTATGAGTATGGCATTTTTGAATGATTAAATGCATTATTGGGTAAAGTGTAAACAATTGAAATAAATTGTTTATAAGTTTAAGAAGTGATTAAAATATTGTTATGATATTAACAATATTAGATTATGAATTTATTATGTGATTGATAATATTTGGATAAATTTAAAGTCTTTAATATTTATCCTTATTTTTGTTTGATTAATGTTTATATCATTGTCATCATCCTCATGCTTATATGGTGATGAAAGTTATCTTTGGCTTACATGCAAAGATGGACTGTTAATTATTGAATTGTATATCTTTGGCTTACGTGCAAAGATGGATTGTTGATTATTGGTTTTCTTGTTGTATATCTTTAACTTACGTGCAGAGATGGACTTGGTATGATTATGACCAAGGATTATTCGGTGTAGTCATGACCATTGATGATTTAATGAATATCATTGGCCCGTAGTGCAGGGATGATTCGATGATGCAGTTTATTTATTATGCTGAGTCTCAGCGATAAAAATTGATGAAAACTTTTTCAATCATAAAAGATAGTAGGTTTTATTCTCTACTTGACTCTTTTAATGGATTCATTGGTTTCACCGCAGCTAAACTTGATGTCTATTGTATTTTATCGCTTAACATAGTTGAAGACTATTGATAATTTATTCGCATTATCTTAGTCATAATATTTTCATCGGGCTAGTTTAGCTCACCCTTTCTTTCACCGTTCTCTTCAGAAATGAGAATATAGCCGGGACAAGTTTGGGAAAGGAGTGACGGTCCCAGATGATAACATTAGTAGTCCTCACTATTCGATTAAATAAGATGACAATAAATGTAATGAGGACTCTTTCGAGTTTGTATACCTGCCTAGATGACAATATAATTTATTAAATTAGATTATGTTTTGTCGTATTTTACAATTGACGGTTGTATTATTAAGTTGTATTTGAATTTTGTACCATGTATTTGGCGACTCAAGATGGGTGATGAATAATTGTTTTGGGGGCGCCACACTAAAGGTCGACGCCTTTCCATCATTGTTGAATCTCCTCTTCTTGAAATATCCATTCTTATTGTTTTGGCCTTGATTACCACCAAGAAGTGGTTACCATTTCGGCCCGTTGATTACCTCCATGCTTGTTGCCACCGCTCGACGATCGCTTCTCACCGGTATTATCGCTTGTCAACGCTCTCTTTTTGGTTGGGTTGAATCATTATCACGCCTAATAATCGAGCCCTATTAACAACATCTCAATACAAACACAGCTTTATGAGAGATAAGATATCGACGATCTCCTGTTTCAAACTCAAGTAGAAACATTCGCGCCATTCTCTCCTCATTATCAACCAAATGGGACGTAAACCGGACAACTCGGCAAACTTGGCTTCAGATCGCGATACTTGGCCATGTTATTTTGCACCAAACTTGATGAACTCTACCTCTTTCATGTGAGGAATACTTTCGTGAAAGTACTTGTTGTTGAACAATTCTTCGAACTTCTCCCAAGTCATCTTCAAATGCGGCGGAAGTTGAGTACGCTTTATGATTCCCACCAAGAATCCGCCTCGCCGCAATAACATGAAGGTGGCAAAGGAACTCTTTGCTCCTCAAGCATCCCAAGAAATCAAATATCTTGCAAATCTTCTTTATCCATGTCTCCTCCTTAAGTGGTTTTGGCTCTCCAAAAAACTCTGGTGGTCCCAGTTCCTTAAACTGCTTGGCGGTGACCGTCCGAGAGTTTCCAGTGTTTCCACCTCGATTTTGGACAGAGCCGCTTCTTGCCTCGATGTCAGATTAATTGCATAAAACTTCCGAACATTCCATCGCTCATCATTTGGTCAATGTTGTTGTTTGCTCGAGGATTGTCGCCTCGATGCACATTATCCCGATTATTGATCCGTGGAGACTCAACGGCCTCCTATGCTCCATTGATATTCTCAACATTCTCGAATGTCATTTTCAAACATCGCCACAAAACAAGGGTTAATTAACATATCACATATTATCCTTATACTCAATTCCACCAATTAAATATCAAATAAACTTAAGTAGGTCATACTAGCAAAAGAATTCTGCTCTCCCATCCTAGTTCTTATCTCACATCTCAACAAGGATCATATCCCTAAGCTTTGATATTAATCATGACGCCCCAAAATAGGTATACATCACCTATTCGAAGTCGCCAATTACATGGCATGTAATACAAATACAATCTTAAATATACAACATGAAATGTGAGTTTTAATACAAACAATGTCTTCTAGACAGTATTTAAACTCAAAATAAGTCCTCAATACATTTATTAACACACTATTTTATAGAATAGTGAGGACTACTAATGCTATCCTCCGGACCGCTACTCCGCTCCCCGACTAGTCCTCGCTACTATGCTCTCATTTCAAGAGAACAATGAAAGAAAAAGGGTGAGCTCAACTAGCCCAGTAAGAAATATTATGACTAAGATAATGCAGAATAAATTATCCTTAACCTTCAATAGTGTTAAACTGATACAATATAACAAACATCAAGTTTAACTGCAGTGAAACAACCAATCCATTAAAAGAGCCAAGTAGAGAATAAAATCTACTATCTTTTATGATTTAAAAGGTTTTTCATCACTTTTATCGCTGAGACTCAACTAAATAAATAATCCACATCATCGAATCACCCCTGCACTACGGCCAAGGATATTATTTAGTGTCATGAAAAAAAATTATCCATGCACTACGAGACAAGGATATTCGTGTATTCATTAATGGTCATGATCATGCCAACAACTGTCCATCAATACACTACGGGCCAATGAGGACTTTTACCATATCATTTGTAACATTACGGTCATGATTATACCGAATAATCCATGGTCATAATCATACCAAGTCCATCTATGCCCTACAGGCCACAGATGACTTTCAACATAATAAAAACATGAGGATGATGACAATGATATAATAATTCAATAAAACAAGTTCAAGAATTAATTTATCCAGGAACTAATAATGTCCAAATTGTCAACATGATACTTCTTTGTAGAGTAAAATTCAAGAATGCTCAAAAGAATATTTTCATAAAAAGATACTGGATGAAGCGCAAATATCAAGGATATTCCACTAATTTCATGGAGTTAAGAAGTCAAAACTTTAACCAACTAAGTATAATAAAGAACGGAATAACAAAAGAAATCACCAGGCATGCAATATACCGCACAGACAGGTTATTCCAACAGAATAATAAATAATGGAACCAGGTCATGCGTAAACGCACAGACAGGATATTCTAACAAAATAATAAATAATGGAACCAGGTCATGCGTAAAGCACAAACAGGATATTCCAACAAAATACTAAATAATGGAACCAGGTCATGCGTAAAGCACAGACAGGATGTTCCAACAGAATGATAAATAATGGAACCAGGTCATACGTAAAGCACAGACAGGATGTTCCAACAGAATGATAAAGAATGGAATAATAGAAGAATTTCACCATGTATGCAGTACTTCTCAAAGACAGGTTATTCCAACATAATAACAAAGAATGGAATAACAGAAGAATTTTACCAAGTATAGGGTAGTCCAACAGATACAAAGTTATTCCAATGTAATAATAAAGAATGGAATAATGTAAGTTCTCTTCATGAATACAAAAGAAATAATACCCTTACCTTAAAAAGAAGAGTACTGGATATAGGAGTAGTGAAGTAGCAGAATACTTTTCTTCTTTCTCTCTATAACTTCTCTCTCTAGAGTTTCAGTGAATTCGTAAGAAATAATGAAGGAATGAACTTCTATTTATAGGAGAATGAACTGAATAGGAACTAATTCATGAACGGTCCAGATTGATTTACTTTTAAACGGACGATCCAGATTGATTTACTATGCAGTATTAATAAAATATTCTAATAAAACAAAATCTTTTAAATAAAATATAATATATTCTATCTATAATCTAATAAAACGAATAACTTTATAAAAGTATTCTGTTTTATATAAAAAGATTTTACTATGCAAAACACTATGCAGGCACTATGCAACACTATGCATAATAAAATATAATACATTCTATTTATAATTTAATAAAACAAATAACTTTATAAAAGTATTTTGTTTTATATAAAAAGATTTTACTATGCAAAACACTATACATAATAGAATATAATATATTCTATTTATAGTCTAATAAAACGAATAACTTTATAAAAGTATTCTGTTTTATATAAAAAGTTTTTCTATTTTATTACATTAATAATACTAATAAAACAAAACTCATCATCATTATTATAATTCACACTATTAATCGACCAGGTTGTTCCCAAGAAAGAGGGGGCTTTCCAATAAGCATTTCTCCCTATTGGCGCGCAATTAGGTGACCAAACCTCTCCTTGGCAAAACTTCTAGACATCATTAATATTACAAATAATAATATTAATAACTTTGTTATCTCAATTATTGATTTAATAATATATAAAATATTGACAATAATTGAATCAAATAACGTGAGATACTATGCAGCAATTACTGTAGCAATAATTGAACAAAACCGAGTGACTTCTCAACGTAAGCATCAATAATCAATACATGTGCTACTATGCAACCACGCCAGACATCGCATTACTTTTAACATAGGTGTTTCAACAATTAATGTAGAAACTTCACATCGTTATTTTTATAAAAGATATTTTATTGTTTTCTCAATCCAATAATCGCTGTGGGGTCCACCAATGATTGTGTGCCGCATTTAATATTCCCCTGTTAAAACGTAATATTCCTTAACCAATCGAATATTATATAACAACTCATGTACTTTTGCAAAAATTTATAAATATTACCCACAACTATAACATTATATCAAATTCACTCCATAGTATTCAAAAATGATATTTATAAAAAATTCATTTTTATTCCTAAAAGTTGGGGTCTTACATAAGGGGTATTATTTCTTTCGTATTCATGAAGAGAGCTATTGTTATTCCATTCCTTATTATTCTGTTGGAAAAACTCAGATACGCGACTCACAGTATACATGGTGAAATTCTTCTATTATTCCATTCTTTATTATTATGTTGGAATAACCTATCTATGCGAAGTACTACATACATGGTGAAATTCTTCTATTATTCCATTCTTTATTATTATGTTGGAATAACCTATCTATGCGAAGTACTGCATACATGGTGAAATTCTTCTGTTATTCCATTCTTTATTATTATGTTGAATAACTCGCTCTATGCTAAGTACCGCATACATGGTGAAATTCTTCCGTTATTCCATTCTTTATTATTCTGTTAGAATATCCTCGTCTGCAGGCGACACGCATGACCGGGTTCCATTATTTATTATTCGCTCAATAACCTCGTCTGCATGGCCTATCGCATGCTCAGGTGAATTTTTTTGTTATTCCATTCTTTATTATTCGTTGAATAACCTATCTATGTGGATTATCGCATGCATGGTGAATGATCCTTCGATTCATTCTTTATTAACTCATGGATATGATATGTCTTCCACGTGGATTACCGCATGGCGTGTGAAAATCCTTTTGCAGTTTTGTATATTCTATTATACTCATATGAGATATCATTTCTTTTGTACTCGTCATGGAATATCATTCTTTGGTTTTTTTTTTTATGAGTTACTATTCACCCAGATTACTATTCACTCTAGTATTATTCACTCAGTGTATCGGCACTTTTCGTGTCGTAGTACTATTCACGAGTTACTATTCATGGGTTACTATTCACCCAATATTATTCACTGTGTATTTGGGGTATTTTTCATGTCCGGGGTACTATTTCAAGTAGTACTATTCACGATAAAAATTGATTCTTTTCATTCAAATTATTTTGGTAATACATGAATATTATTCTTGAATTTTACTCTACAAAGCAAGATCATGTTGATAATTGGGATGTTTTTGATTTCGGATAAATTAGATTATAAATCTTTAAAATTTATCCTTGAACTTGTTTTATTGAATTATTATGTCATTGTCATCATCCCTCATGCTTATATTATGATTAAAGTCATCTTGGCTTATATGCATAGATGGACTTGGTATGATTGTGACCGTGGATTATTCGGGTATAATCATGATCGTAATGTGACTTAATGATGTGGTAAAAGTCATCATTGGCCTATAGTTCATTGATGGACAATTATGGTATGATTATGACGTGGATTATTCAGATAATCATGACCATTGATGATTACATGAATATCTTTGGTCGTGGTGCGGTGGATGATTCGATTTTATTTATTTGTCGAGTCTCATTGATAAAGTTGATGAAAAACTTTTTAAATTATGTAAGATAATAGATTTTATGCTCTACTTGACTCTTTTAATGGATTGTTTATTCCAATCGCAGCTTATTGATCTAAAACTTTTTGTCTATTGTATTCTATCTGTTATAATCTTTGAAGGCTAAGGATAATTTATTATGCATTATCTTAGTCATATATATTTCATCGGGCTAGTTGAGCTCACCCTTTCTTTCAACTTTCGTTTCTATTCAGAAATGAGAATATAGTCTGGATGAGTCTGGGAACTGGATCGACTATCCGCAGATGGTTATTTTAGTAGTCCTCACTATTCGTGAAATAGTGTGATAATAATTGTAATGAGGACTCCATTGAGTGTGGATATTGTCTAGATGACAATATTCTTGTTTAAACTCTCGCCTACGCTTGGTCGAGATTTTACATGACTATCAGTATAAATAAGTTGTATTTGATTTATGTACCATATATCCCATGCACCCAAGATGGGTGATGTATACCGTTTTGGGGGCGCTACACCTGTTGTCCCCGTGCCAAATCGATAACAAACTCTACTCTCTATCCGGGTGGCAATCCCTAATCTCATCTAGGAAGACATCAACGAATTCCCTTACAATAGGTATCTCACCGGTTCACCCTCGACTCATGTGTATCCACAACGTGAGCCAAATAACCTATATAACCCTTCCTAAGCAACTTCTTTGCTTGCATCATCGTGAGATAACAAGATTGTCTCAGTGATTTACTGCCATGAAATACCACCTTCGACTTATTCGGAGTCTTTAGGTGTACGCATTTTTTCTTACAGTCAATGACCGCTCCATGACTCGATAACCAATCCATCCCGAGGATTACATCAAACTCTCTGAGACGAATCAGTATCAAATCCACGCTAAGCTTAAACCCCCTTACATCAGCACAACAATTCCTATGGATGTAGTCTACAAGGATAATTTCTTTGTTTGCTACTTCTACATTCATTGGGTGTTCTAATAGTTCGCGAGGTAAACTTAATCTTTGAGCAAATTCATCAGATACGAAAGAACATGAAGCTCCCGAATTGAATAACACATAGGCATTTATATCGTTGATCGGAATTATACGTGACACCACCTCCTTGGATGCCACAAAGATCTCGCATTTATCATATTGAATGTCCTCATTTGTTGGCTTGTTTCGGGCAATGGGTCGGTCTCCACGGGTTGCCCTAGTGTTATTATCGCCTCTGCCATTTCCGCCATCCGTGCTTTTCTTCCTGCAATCCTTGATCCAATGTCCCGCTTCACCACAGTTAAAACAACCTCCTTTCTTCACCTTAGGATAATTGGGTGAGGTATGCCCTTCTTGTCCACAGGTATAACATACCATTTTTCCCTTCATGCACTCTCCCAAGTGACCCTTTCCACAGTTTCCACACACTGACTTCTTTTGTTGTACACTTCCTTGCTGACTCTCCAAATTACTACCCCCACTGCTCCACTTCCGCTTCTTGTTGTTGCTACCACCATTGCTAACATTCTGATTCCCACCTTCTACTTTCCTCACCTCCGTGTCCACCTAATGTGGAGCGAATCTGGCCAATTCATTGAACTTCGCAACGTACTCTGACACTGACATATTCTCTTATTTCAATTCCAAAAACTTGATCTCCATTCTCTATTGTGTACTCTCAAGGAAGTAGTTCCCGAAGAACAATATCTTGAACGCTTCCTAAGTCACGATTCCAGTCCCGGCTTTGTTCTGGTTGGCCTCCCACCAATAGTTAGCCTCACTCTTCATTAAGTAGGTAGCAAAAATTGTTTTCTTCTCTTCTGCTACTCTAGCAATAATGAAGACCTTCTCAATCCCTTTTATACACGTCTGGGCCTCTATCGGGTCTGTTGTTCCTCTAAACTCCAGCGGTCCTACTGCCTTGAAGTCCTTAAAGTTGGCTAGTTAGTTTCCCGCCTGATTTCCTGCAGGTTGAGCTTGATTCCTCATAGCCTCAGCCATCATGTTGATAAAGTCTTGCATTGGGTTTGGTTGAGCTCCCGCTACATTATTAACTGACTCTTCGATCTCTTGGTTCCTTAGTACACGCCCTGGGCAAGTATTATCTAATTAAACAAAATTCTAACACGTTACTTCGGGTTTTATTATCATATAAGTAATTAGCATGTAATACGCCATTGTATTCAAACAATCAGATGATCATTATGTGAGAGTTTTAAATTACCAAGATTTGGAAGTCTTTCTCCCCGATTAGTGGGTTAAGTTTGTTTAAAAATTTCCAATTCCGTCTACTAGATTCACATAACATTAAATAGACAATTTGCTTTTTAAATTTTCAAACACATAATAATGCATTTATATTCATATACCAATGTTTTAATACAGACTAACTAAACATCTGGCATACTTCTATAAACGCTCAAGGCATAAACTGCCCACTACCAACTATCCTCTAATGGACAAAAAGTGAGGATTCACTACCATCTACCCCTCTATCAAAATAAAAGTTAGTCTAATCGTCATCCCATGCATACAACAATGCATAAGGATTTTAAACAACTAAACAAAATTCCTATTAGAAACAAAAAGTGGGACTATATTGAACATGAATACAAATCAACGTCTGTTCTCACTGCTGGAGGGCAACTCCATCCACTCAGCGTCGAACTGCATAAAGGCAATGTCTAAAGCTTGATCCAAAGTATATATTCTCACATCTTTAGCTTCCACCTCATCTCTCAACAAATTCTAATCAGATCTCTCTCGCCCAACCTCCTCGCAACTCCTGGCTTAACTCAAATTTATTCCTCGTAAGCGTTGTCCTTACGTAAGAAGTCACTCAAGATTGATTATTGATGCTTACGTAAGAAGTCACTCGCGATTATACTCAATTATTGCTACAAAAGAATCGCGATGATCATATCTCTCATATTATTGATTCAATTATTGTCACAAGATCATCTCAGATAATATGTTATATTATTAAATAAATAATTGAGACGACAAAGTTATTCATATTATTATTTGCAATATTGACAATGTCTAGAAGTTCTATCAAGGAGAGGTTTGGTCACCTAATCGCATGCCAATAAGGAGAAATCTTTATCGAAAAAGCTCCCCTCTTCCGGGAACTAATTCGATTGTTAAATATTGTGAATTATAATATTAATGATGAATAAGTTCGTGTTGATTAAAGATGAAATTGATAGTTCCATTGTGTTGGAATTATTAGTGTTAGTGGAAATCGACATTTATTTCGATAATAATTGATGTCTGGAGGTTATATTGACCAATTGGGTAATTCACCGGATAAATGAGCAATTAATTGCTAATAATTCACATGCTTATAACTATGTGTTCACATGTGTGTACTATTGATTCACATTCATTTACTATTAGGGGAGTTGGTGCAAGATTGATAATACTTGCATGACTAAGTTAAAAATGGAGGTACTTGTGAAACCCCAAATTTTATGAATAAATATTTAATTTTCTCAAAATATTTTTTTTTATTATGGTGTGGATTTGATATAATGTTATAGTTGTGGGAAGTATTTATAAATTTTG
The DNA here is from genome assembly GCA_020205605.1 of Panax ginseng. NCBI lineage: Eukaryota > Viridiplantae > Streptophyta > Magnoliopsida > Apiales > Araliaceae > Panax > Panax ginseng. Next base: position 14,957,332 of record CM035135.1, on the reverse strand, counting down.
AAAAGTAAACAAGTGGTTATAAAATATTCGATTGGTCGGGGAATATTCTTTTTTGTCGGGAATATCATTTATCAAGACAACAATCATCGTGGACCCTATAACGGAATTATTGCATTTGAATGAGAAAACGATAAAAATATATTTTTATAAAAATAACGCGTAAAGTTTTACCGTTAATCTGCTGAACTACACTAGTAGTAAAAGTACAAAGAATACGTGGTGGTTGCATAGTAGTACATACCAGATTGGTTATCGATGCTTACGTGAGAAGTCACTCAATTATTGCTACAAGAATTGTCACGATCATATCTCTCATATTATTGATTCAGCTTATTGTCACAAGATCATCCGCATTTTTGTTATTAAATCAATAATTGAGACGACAAAGTTATTCATATTATTAAATCGCAATATTTACAATGTCTAGAAGTTCACAAGGAGAGGTTCGTCATCTAATCAAGGCCAATAAGGAGAAATCCTTATCTAAAGCCCCTCTTTCCGGGAACGACATTCGTTGTTAAATATTGTGAGTTATAATATTAATGATGAATAAGTTCGTGTTGATTAAAGATGAAATTGATAGTTCCATTGGTTGGAATTATTAGTGTTAGTGGAAATCGACATTTATTTCAGATTAATTGATGTCCGGAAGTTATACTCGACTACCAGTAATTAATCAGATAAATGAGCAATTAATTGCTATTCATTCACGTGATTATAACTATTTGTTCACATGTGTATACTATTAATTCACATTCTTGTTACTATTAGGGGAGTTGGTACAAGATTGATAATACTTGCATGACTAAGTTAAAAATAGAGGTATAGATGGAGGTACTATACTGTAATTCGTATTTTCACATGTCTAAAACTATTGATTTACATGATTTACTATTGATTCACATTATTTATTATTAGGGGAGGTGGTGCAAGTTTGATAATACTTGCTAAACTAAATTAAAAATAAAGGAAAAGAGGAAGTATTATACTGTAATATTTCGAGCCCCAAAACGTGAAATTATCGAAACTATATTTTCTTATAAATAGAAGCTCATTTCTTCATTATTCTTCACCAATTCACTCAAGCTATAGAGCAATTATTATAGAGAGAAATTATAGAGAGAAAGAAGAAGAGAAGTCTGCTACCTCACTATTCCAGTATCCAGTTTTTTTTAAGGTAAAGGGTATTATTTCTTTCGTATTCATGAAGAGAACTTATGTTGTTCCATTCTTTATTATTTTGTTGGAATAACCTGTATACGCGGACTACCCTATACTTGGTGAAATTCTTCTATTATTCCATTCTTTATTATTCTGTTGGAATAACCTGTATACGTGGACTACCCAATACTTGGTGAAATTATTCTGTTATTCCATTCTTTATTATTCTGTTGGAATAACCTGTATACGTGGACTACCCTATACTTGGTGAAATTCTTCTGTTATTCCATTCTTTATTATTATGTTGGAATAACCTGTCTATGCGAAGTACTGTATACATGGTGAAATTCTTCTATTATTATATTATTTATTATTCTATTGGAATATCTTGTCTGTGCGTTTACGCATGACCTGGTTCTATTATTTATTATTCTATTGGAATAACCTGTCTATGCGGTCTATCGCATGCCTGGTGATTTCTGTAGTTATTCCATTCTTTATTATTCTGTTGGAACATCATATCTGTGCGAATTACGCATGACTTGGTTCCATTCTTTATTACTCTGTTGGAATAACCTGTCTATGTGGATTACCGCATGCATGGTGAATGATCCTTGTATTCATTCCTTATTAACTTGTGTAAATGATCCGTCTCACGTGGATTACCGCACGGCGTGTAAAAATCCATTTCATAGCTTCATATATTCTATTATACACATTGGTTAAAGTTTTGGCTTCTATACTCCATGAAATTAGTAGAATATCCCGGATATTTGCGGCTCATCCAAAGATTCTTTCATGGAAATATTCTTTTGAGCATTCTTGAATTTTACTCTACAAAGAACTATCATGTTGACAATTTGAACGTTATTGGTTCCTGGATAAATTAATTTATAAATCTTTAAAATTTATTCTTGAACTTGTTTTATTGAATTCGTATATCATTGTCATCATCCTCATGCTTATATTATGTTGAAAGTCATATGTGGTAATTCAGTAGTGCATAGATGGACTTGGTATGATTATGACCGTGGATTATTCGGATAATCACGATCGTAATGTTACAAATGATGTGGAAAAAGTCCTCATTGGCCCGTAGTGCATTGATGGACAGTTTTTGGTATGATTATGGCTATGAATTCTCTTCGGCCAAGGGTGCAAAGATGAATTGTTTTATGGCATTATCATGACCGTTGATGAAAACATAATTATCTTTGGCCCGTAATGCATGGATAATTCGTGGTCGTGATACTAAAGAATATCCTTGTCCCGTAGTGCAGGGATGATTCGATGATATGGATTATTTATTAAGCTGAGTCTCAGCGATAAAAGTGATGATAAACCTATTAAATCATAGAAGATAGTAGATTTTATTCTCTACTTGACTCTTCTAATGGATTGCTTGTTCTACCGCAGCTTAAACTTGATGTTTGTTATATCAGTATCGCTTAACATCATTGAAGGCTAACGATAATTTATTTTGCATTATCTTAGTCATAATATTTCTTACTGGGTTGGTTGAGCTCACCCTTTTGCTTTCATTGTTCTCTTCTGGAAATGAGAACGTAGCAGGGTCTAGTCGGGGAATGGAGTGACAGTCCAGATGATAGCATTAGTAGTCCTCACTATTCAGTGAAATAGTGTGATAATAAATGTAATAAGATTAAATTTGAGTGTGGATATTGTCTAGATGACAATATTCGTGTTAAAACTCTCAGATTATGTTTTGTCGTATTTTACACGACAGTTGTATTATTAAGTTGTATTTGAATTTTTGTACCATGTATTTGGGACTCAAGATGGGTGATGTATACTGCTTTGGGAGGCCATAGGTTGGTATCAAAGCTTAGGATATGATCCTTGGTCGAGATGTGAGACAAGAACTAGGAGGGGAGAGACGGAATTTTTCGCTAGTATGACCTACCTAAGTTTATTTGATATTTAATTGGTCGGTCAGAGTATAAGGATAATATGTGATATGGTAATTAACCCTTGTTGTGTGATAGTGTTTGAAAATGGCATCTAAAAATGTTGAGATAAGCAATGAAGCACATGAGACCGTTGAGTCACCAACGATCAATACCCAGGATAATGTGCAACAGGAAGACAATAATCCTCAGGTAAACAACAACACCGATCAGATGATGAAGGATGGGATGTTCAGAGGCTTTATGCAATTCATGCAACATCAGGTGAGAGAGACTCCTGTTCATAATGTAGGAGGAAACAATAGGAACCCACGGTTGGTCACCGCTAAGCAGTTCAAGGAGCTGGGACCACCGGAGTTTTTGGGAAAGCCAGAACCACTTAAGACAGAGACGTGGATAAAGCAGATCACCAAGATATTTGATGTCTTGGAATGCTCAGAGGAGCAAAAGGTTCCATTCGCCACCTTTATGTTGCGTGAAGAAGTAGATCATTGGTGGGAATCTATAAAACGTACCCAGCCTGACGCACTCAAGATGTCTTGGGAGAAGTTCCAAGAATTATTCAACGATAAGTACTTTCCCGAAAGTATTCGTCACATGAAGGAGGTGGAATTTTTCAAGCTGGAGCAAAATAATATGACCGTGTTGCAGTACGAGACTAAGTTTGCGGAGTTATCCTGGTTTGCATCCCATTTGGTAGATAATGACAAGCGAATGACGCGAATGTTTCTAAGAGGTTTAAAATCCGAAATACGTCAATACCTCATTTCTCACAAACTTTGTTTATATTTAGATATTGTGAATAGGGATCAGTTATTAGAGTGCGATAATGAGTCAGCACAACCAAAAGGCAACGACCAACAACACGATAATAATCAGCATCATTATGGCAACCAACCATCTAACAATGATAACCATCGTGGGGAAATTATCATGCCAAGAATGGTAACCACTTCGGTGGTAATCATGGCCAAGATAATAGAAGTGGAAATTTCAAGAAGAGAAGGTTCAACAATGACATGAAGACGTTGGCACCAGTACCCATTTCAAAGGAAGAAGAATGACCATTGGTCGTATGTTTCAAATGCGGACAGGAGGGACACATCCGTCCAAACTGTACGCAGCAACCCAAAGCGTGTTTTAATTGTGGAAGAGAAGGTCACCTAGCTCGATTTTGTCATTTAGTGAAGTCAAGTCCAGCTGGGATAGTGACGCCAAAGGATGTCCCAGACAAGTCAAAGCCGGTAGTTTAAGTGAGAGCATTTGTCGAGGAACCCGAACGAGGTTGTTACAGGTAAGTTAATCATAAACGTTTAAATTTGACTCCGGAGAAATTAGACTTTGACTTATCTGTTGAAACTCTGTTAGGAGAAACCTTCGTTACCTCTATTGTTTATAAATCCTGTTTGATTCAAATCGACACTTTCATGTTACCTGTCGATCTTATCTCTTTGAAAATACTTGCATTTGATGTGATTTTAGGAATCGATTGATTTACTACTCATCATACTTTTTGTAAGGTTGTTAGCTTTCATACTCCTAACCAACCTGTTATGCGAATTCAAGTAACCAAACCACTAAAGTCAATCATTGTCATATCAAGCCATAAGTAAAGACCCCCGAGCCTTTCGCTGGTGACTTCCAAGTCTTAGAATACACCGAAGCTAGAATATCCATAGGGGATGTCGTGAATAACGGTGGCAAGTTGATAGGTATCAATGTGACGTGTTATCCAAGTCTTGGATAAGGGTCACAGTTTTGAATGATATTTCTATCGTTAATAAATTTCCTGACGTATTCTTGAAGAACTTCTTAGCCTACCCCTAGAGCGTGAAATTGAATTTTGTATTGACCCCAGTACAAAACCCATTTCTTTAACCCTTAAATATTTCTTCAACCAAAACAAATGTATAATGCGCCAAAGACATTGGCTCGAGCTGTTGAAGATTACGATCGTACCATTCAATATCATTATGGAAGAGAGAACGTGGTAGCTGATGCGTTGAGTAGAAGATCGTATGCGTTTACAAGTGCGATGTTGTTAACACAAAAACCCATTTCGTATAACTTAAAAATGATGAAGATAGGGTTAAAGACTCTAGAGACCCACGTGGAGATAACGAATATACGAGTAGAATCGACTTTAATTGATAAAGTTAAAAGCCGCTTAAGCTACACACCCGGAGCTGATGAATGTGAAGAAGAAGGTTCAAGAGGGCGTTATTCTAGAAGCAAGAATCGACGAAGAGAGGAAATCTCAACCATTGATTTTATTGGTCTATTTGAAATCCTCGATCGAGTAGGAACTATGGCCTATAGACTCGCTTTACCGCCAAGTATGTCGCGTGTTCATAATGTATCGATGTTACATAAATATGTGGATGACCCGAACCACATTATTAATTTAGAACCGGACGAGATAGCAGAAGATTTAACATATGAGGAGATATGTGTTTAAATCTTGGATAAGAAGGAATATATTCTACGCTCAAAGATTATACCTCAAGAGTTAGAATCTGACGAAGTGTCCTCATCTGTTCGGCATACAAGGTACGTACATAAATTTCGAGGGCGAAATTTCATAAGGAGGGGAGATTGTGAAATTCTAAATTTTATGAATAAAGATTTAATTTTCTCAAAATATTTTTTTTTTATTATGGTGTGGATTTGATATAATGTTATAGTTGTGGGTAGTATTTATAAATTTTGAAAAGTAAGCATGTGACTACCCCAAATCCAGGTACTTGAAACCCGAACTCGGTTCTCCACGATACCATTTCTTTAAGCTGAATAATACTAAATAATAATACATTCGAACTTAATTTACATACATCAAAGTTTACTTCCCTGTGCACGTGACCTTCAAATACATTCCTTACAATACTTGAATAGATACCAATACAACTATAACCATTAACTCATAATACACACTTATTCAATCACCTTTCCTTTTTCCTTTCATAGTGCCTCGAGCCTTCAAAGTTGCTCATACATAATCGAAAACATTTAATTTAAGCAAGGATGAGCATTTAAGTGCCCAAAGAAGTAATAGCAATTATATATAAGTCAAAGAATATAAGTATTCTCTTTACATAACACTTCTACAACGAATTGAAAGTTGTGAAGTAATCTGCACCGATAAAAATTCACATAACAACTCTCTTTCAAATTCTTTAAATTTGGCTCGCTCTACCCTTGAATAGGGTTTAAGAAACATACTATGAACATTCTTTTCATTTTCGAAAAGGTTTAGCGGAATTCTATCCTCAAACTGGCTATAACTTACTTAGTACCTGAGGGTGATCATTTCACAGACCTCAGACGATCAATACTGCATAACTCGAACGAAATTCATCGCCACTCTATCCGCCTTTGTAAAAAAATCTTCCCATATAGGATGTTCATACATGCCCGGTTCCAAACCCAAGGTTTTAATCTTGCTTTCAACAATAATATGTAATTCAACATATATGTATACGGGTAATCGACAAAGGTATATCAACATGTGAATAAATGTTATGATTATCCAAGTGGGGACACTTGTATAACCATTTAGAAATCAACTTAACAAAATATATATTTGAGCTAATATGTTGATAATCAAAGCGTGCATAATAACTGCATGTGAATAGAATAATTCTCAAACTTACTCATGTCCATTGCATAAAGAAAATGCAAAGGTAGGATACTTACCGATTCACCGATTACAAATCTCAACTTAGGTTTTATCTCTTTATCACAACCTATCAATAATCGATCATTCGCTCGATTAGAACAATATATCTTAACACATAGATCGTTTATTACAACAAAGACATAGTCTAATCACATAATCACAAAGTGATCATACTTTTTTTAGTTCATATTCTATACTTGAAATATTTTTATACATTTTCAAATATCTCATCCATGCTCTTAAAGAGTCATTTCTTTCTTTATAAGGTCGACATTTGTCAAATGCATCGATACCTTTATTCGCAAATAATCGAGTCTAAGACCCTTATTCTATACCTCAACATCTCAGAATATCGTACATCTTATTTTTAATCATTTTCGCAATTTTAAAATTAAAAATTTAAAATAATTCAAATCAATACTAAAGGGCCTATAGTGATATAACTATTACTATATGTGTTCTTCTTCAAATTCAGAACTTCATAATCGATTCTCAAGTCAGCTAGTTTGGCCGGCTATAACTTTCAAATATCGGAATCATAATTAAATGATTTAAACATTAAACAATTTCATTATCATTAATAGTTTAATTAATACTAAACTATTAATGAAACCATTGCCAAAATATAAAAGTTATTTATAATAACTCAAACTATTTTTAAAACATTTATATTACTCCTTAAATGATTTTTTAAAACAATAAAAATCATTTTTAAATAATTATCATTAATATTTAAATATTAATGTACTATTTATCCAAATATTAAAAGTCATTAATTATAACTTAAAATATTTTTAAATCATTAATATCCTCTTTAAATGGTTTTTAAATAAGTAAAACCATTTTTAAACTATTTATTTAATAATAATTATTAAATAAACTAAATATCATTAATATTATCTTAATATCATTAATATTTAATTATTAATGAAATTATCATTTAAACATTAAAAGTTATATTTTATAACTTAAAATATTTTTTAAATACTTTTATTTTCATTTAAAATAATTTTTATAATATTAAAATTATTTTAAAACTAAATTATTTAATATAATCATTAAATAACTTTAATATCATTAATAATAATTAATTAATGAAATTCATCACAAAATATTAAAAGTCATCACAAATAACTCATTTACATAATCAATTCCAAGCCAAAATAAACATAGTAAACTAACTAGTTTATTAACAACGCTAACTAAACTTCAAAATTCAAACTTTAACTAACAATTAAAAATATTAACATTACAAAAATTAAATAAGAAATATACCCGGAAATACTAATTCCACAGAATTGAATAATGCACTTCCACGCCAAAAATTTAACTAAGGAGATCTTTATTAAAAGTTCTCCCACAACAAAGCCTTTCTCAAAAAATTGGAGGCCTTATTGTTGGTGAATGAAACAAAGGCCAAGCCCTTCTATTTATAGGTTTAGAAAATGGTGAAGTTCTCAATTTAGTCGATGTGGGACTTAGTTTATACTAATTTTCAATAGCTCACTTTATGTATTTTCTAACGCATTGCTCATAACTCGATTAATCTGATTTTTGGATATGTTATACATGGTATGTAAGACTATTTTTTAAAAATACGTAATTACCCAATTCGGGTTCATTAGGTAGCCCAAATAAAGGCCAAAAGTGGACGCTCATAACAGCCGAGTTTTCAATCTCGCTGCTTAAATTTTTACCTCTTCGCTTAAACATATCATAACTCTTTCATTTTAAAACATTTTTGAGCGATTCTTGAGCCCACGCCAAGCTAACTCTCTGGGCTACAACTTTTATTCTTTGACCATTTCCAAATTCAACACATCAGCCTGTAAATTCCGTTCAAATGGATCAGACCAAGACTTGTTGGGAAGTTTTGACACTACTACTTTGAAATGTCATAACTCTCTCCTCCGATATCGAATTTAGTCCGCTTTGAGTCTATGGAAAGCTTATTCGGTGTACTATAACATACCCGTAAGGTTTTGGAAACATTAATCGATCAAAACAAGATTCCGAATAGCACATCCCATCACGACTTTCGCTTTTGAGAAATTTGACATATTTCCTTCCAATCACTGTAGTAATTCCTCATCCGAGGCCTGAATGAGGTCATTCCAAAGCCTATGGCTTCCTAACTCAGTTGAACTACAACATATCAAAAGTCCAGACCTTTTAAAGCACAAAAGTGGACGAGAATGCCCCATTACAGATCGGGCCAAAAAATAGTTTATCATGATCGCACAACCATGTTTGACCATCTATAACTTCTAATCTATACATGATATGGACTTGATTCTTTTTGCAGATTAAAGACCACATATCGTGCTACACATAACAACTTTTGAAGAACAAAACTCATGATCGAAAGCAAAGAGTTATGGCCTCGACATTTGGTGAAAAAATAACAGAATTCAGCTTTTTTCAACTTGCTTAAATCTTCAATTGTGCACTTTGATGTTATGGGTCTTTGATTTATCAACCCATATCATCAATTAACATTCTATTACACAACTTTAAACAATCAATTGCATCAAATAACATCGAATCAAAGGATTTTGTAGTTTAGTGTTCTTATACCCTTTTGCCAAAAATTCTTGATTCTTGCTTCGATTTGTTAAGGGTGATGGTCACGTTGTTTAAGAGTGTAATGGGCAATCTTGTACAAGGCAATTAAATGTAATATTTAATCACTAGATTTAATTCTTATAATTTACCAATTAACTTCTATCCTTTGTAAATTAAAACACTTATACAATAACATCTAAATTAAACCCTTTAATTAAAATTAGGGTTTTTCAACGTCATCAATTAGGGTTTCTAATTGACCATTAGTGGTTCTTTAATTATCCAGTGTATGTTACTAACACAATTGTTACTAGTTTCTAATTTTAACCTAGGTTAGGGTTATAATAATTAGGGTTTGTCCTAATTATCGACGTATAACAAGAATTAGGTTTCTTCTAATTATCGATATTCTTATTCATAAAGAATTTCATATACACAAATACTACTCGTAAATACCCCATAACCGAGTTTAATAATTGGGGGTTTCACAAAGACGTAATATATGCTACTACCTAATTGACCGTCATCAAGCTCAATATTATCTCGTCTTCAAGCACATTCCCAAAGACATAATTATGGTAATCAGTAAAATTATTATATAAATAATATAATATTATTATTCTCATCTCCTAATCACAATCCCAATCCAGGTTTCGATCTCATGTCCGACTTATTCTTCAGACATAAAGCATCAATAATCAAGTTAAAATAATTAACTTAAATATTTCGAACAATTCATATAATAAAATATTTATTATATAAATCTAATTATCACTTCATATATTATTTCCAATCATGTTTTCATGGAAAATAATTAATAAAAACATTTCATTATTGAAATTTATTACCATATAATTTGTGGTAATTAATAATTCCAAAATTATTTTTAATTTTTTCAAGTAATAAATGTATTCGTGATTTATCGCTCACTTTACTCGACACTTTAGTCTCGCCATTAAATAAAAAAAAATTTATACGCTAAAATTTCTTATTTATTTTATATAGAAATTCTCGGGTTATTACAAAGCAAGTGGTTATAAAATATTCAATTGGCTCTGGGGAATATTCTTTTGTTTGGGAATATCCGACGACTATGACAATCATTCAGTGGATCCCACAAATGTAATTATTATCTGAATGAGAAAATGACAAAATATATTTTTATGAAAATAACGAGTTTAAGTTTTACCGTTAATCGCCGAATAACCCGGTAGTAAAAGTACAAAGAATACGCCGTGGTTGCATAGTAGCATACTTAGTATTGGTTATTGATGCTTACGGAGAAGTCACTCAATTATTGCTATGTGAATCACGCATCATGTCTCTCATATTATCGATTCAATTATTGTCACAGAAGATCATATCAGATTTTTGTTATTAAATCAATAATTGAGATGATAAAGTTATTTATATTATTAAATTGAAATATTTACAATGTCTAGAAGTTCTGTCAAGGAGAGGTTTGGTCATCTAATTATGCGCCAATAAGGAGAAATCCTTATCGGAAAGCCCCATCTTTCCTAGGAACGACCTGGTTGTTAAATATTGTGAGTTATAATATTAATGATGAATAAGTTCGTATTAATTAAAGATGAAATTGATAGTTCCATTGTGTTGGAATTATTAGTGTTAGTGGAAATCGATATTTATTTCGGTATTAATTGATGTTTGGAAGTTATACTGACCAGTCGGATAATTAATCGGATAAATGAGCAATTAATTGCTATTAATTCACATGATTATAACTATTTATTCACATGTGTGTACTATTGATTCACATTCTTATTACTATTAGGGGAGTTGGTACAAGATTGATAATACTTGCATGACTAAGTTAAAAATAGAGGTATAGTATGGAGTACTATATCGTAATTCAGATTTTCACATGTCTAGAACTATTGATTCACATGATTTACTATTAGGGGAGGTGATGCAAGTTTGATAATACTTGCTGAACTAAATTAAAAATAAAGGAAAAGAGGAAGGTATTATACTATAATATTTCGAGCTCCAAAATGTGCAATTATCGAAACTATATTTTTCTATTAATAGAAGCTCATTTCTTCATTATTCTTCACCAATTCACTCAAGCTATAGAGCAATTATTATTAAGAGAAATTATAGAGAGCAAGAAGAAAAGGAGTATGCTACCTCACTATTTCAGTATCCAGTTTTTTTTAAGGTAAGGGGTATTATTTCTTTCGTATTCATGAAGAGTTCTGTTATTCCATTCTTTATTATTCTGTTGGAATAACCTGTATACGCGGACTACCCAAAACTTGGTGAAATTCTTCTGTTATTCCATTCTTTATTATTCTATTGGAATAACCTGTATACGCGGACTACCCTATACTTGGTGAAATTCTTCTGTTATTCCATTCTTTATTATTCTGTTGGAATAACATGTATACACGGACTACCCTATATTTGGTAAAATTCTTCTGTTATTCCATTCTTTATTATTATATTGGAATAACCTGGTAGAATATTATGTTACTCCTTGAAATTAGTAGAATATCCTGGATATTTGCGCTTCATCCAGTATCTTTTCATGGAAATATTCTTCTGAGCATTCTTGAATTTTACCTACAAAGCAGTATCATGTTGATAATTTAGACGTTATTGGTTCCTGGATAAATTAATTTATAAATCTTTAAAATTTATTCTTGAACTTGTTTTATTGAATTCGTATATCATTATCATCATCCCTCACGCGATATTATGTTGAAAGTCATCTGTGCACATGGTGTATAGATGGACTTGGTATGATTATGACCAAGAATTATTCTGGTATAATCATGATCGTAATGTTACAAATGATGTGAAAAAGTTCTCATCGCCCGTAGTGCATTGATGGATAGTTTTTGGTATGATTATGGCTATGGATTCTTCTTACCAAAGGTGCAAAGATGAATTATTTTATGGCATGATCTGGCCATTGGCCGATGAAAACACGATTATCTTTGGACCGTAATGCATGGATATTTCAGAGTCGTGATACTAAAGAATATCCTCGGCCAGAAAAGTGTGGGATGATTCGATGATGTGGATTATTTATTAAGTTGAGTCTAAGCAATAAAAGTGATGATAAACCTTCTAAATCATAGAAGATAGTAGATTTTATTCTCTACTTCGACTCTTCTAATGGATCGCTTGTTCAACCGCAGCTTAAACTTGATGTTTGTTATATTGTACGCCTTTAACACTGTTGGAAGGCTAACGATAATTTATTCTCGCATTATCTTAGTCATAATATTTCTTCTTTGAAATTTGATTGAGCTCACCTTTCATTGTTCTCTTCAAGAAATGAGAACGTAGCAGTAGTAGTGGGGAACCAGAGTGACGATCGGATGATAGCATTAGTAGTCCCTCACTATTCTGTGAAATAGTGTGATAATAAATGTAATAAGATTGAATTTGAGTGTGGATATTGTCTAGATGACAATATTCGTGTTAAAACTCTCAGTTATATTTTGTTGTATTTTACACGACAATTGTATTATTAAGTTGTATTTGAATTTTTGTACCATGTATTTGGTGACTCAAGACGGGTGATTTATACCTGTTTTGGGGGCGTCACAGTACTATACTGTAATTCGTCTTTTCACATGTCTAGAACTATTGATTCATATAATTTACTATTGATTCACATTATGTACTATTAGGGGAGGTGATGCAAGTTTGATAATACTTGCAGGACTAAATTAAAAATGAAGAAAAAGAGGAAGGTATTATATTGTAATATTTTGAGCCCCAAAATGTGCAATTATCGAAACTATATTTTTCTATAAATAGATGCTCAATCTTCCTTCATTTCTCACTAATTCACTAAAGCTATAGAGCAATTATTATAGAGAGAAATTATAGAGAGAAAGAAGAAGAGAAGTCTGCTACATCACTATTCCAGTATCCAGTCTTCTTCTGAGGTAAGGAATATTATTTCTTTCGTATACATGAAGGGAGCTATTATTATTCCATCCTTTATTATTCTGTTGGAATAACCTGTTTATGCGAAGTACCGCATACATGGTGAAATTCTTCTATTATTTCATTCTTTATTATTCGGTTGGAATAACTTGTATGTGCGATCTATCGCATGCCTGGTGAATTCTTCTATTATTCCATTCTTTATTATTCTGTTGGAATAACCTGTCTATGTGGATTACCGCATACATGGTCAATGATCCTTCGTATTCATTCTTTATTAAATTGTGGAAATGATCCGCATCTACGTGGATTACCGCATACGCGGGTGAAAATCCATTCTTAGCTTCAGATATTCTATTATACTGTATTTAGATATCATTTCTTTTGTACTATCATGGAATATCATTTTATTTGATTTTTTTTACGAGAGTTACTATTCACGAGTTACTATTCACCCGATTATTATTTACTCTAGTATTATTCACTGGGTATTGAGGACACTTTTTGTGCTCTGAGTACTATTCATAAGTTACTATTCACTTCAGTTACTATTCACCCAAATTACTATTCACCCAAATATTATTCACTTGCATTTGGGATATTTTCATGTTCTGGGTACTATTCATTTAGGTACTATTCCTCAAGTACTATTCACTGGGTACTATTCACGATATAAAATTGATTCTTTTCATTCAAATTATTTTTGGTACATGAATATTATTCTTGAATTTTACTCTACAAAGCGAAGATCATGTCGACGATTTAGATCGTTATTAATTTTGGATAAATTAAATTATAAATCTTTAAAATTTATCCTCGAACTTGTTTTATTGAATTATTATGTCATCACATCATCCTTATACTTATATTGTGATCAAAGTCATCTTCGGCTTACGCATAGATAGATGGACTTTGTATGATTACGTTAATTTGTGAATTATTCTAAGAGATAATCATAACCGTAATGTAACGAATGATGCTGTAAAAAGTCCTCATTGGCCTCAGTAGTGTATGATGGACAAATGTTGGTATGATTATGACTAGGGATTATTGGTATAATCATGACCATTGATGATTACATGAATATCCTTGGTCGTGGTGCAGAGGATGATTCGATTTTATTTATTGTCGAGTCTCGATAAAGTTGATGAAAAAACTTTTAAATCATGAAGATAATAGATTTTATGCTCTACTCGACTCTTCTAATGGATTGCTTATTCCATTGCAGCTTGTTGATCTAAAACTTGTTGTCGATTGTTATATCGTTGAAGGCTAAGGATAATTTATTACGCATTATCTTAGTCTCATAATATTCTACCTGGGCTAGTTGAGCTCACCCTTTCTTTCATTGTTCTCTTCAGGAAATGAGAATATAGTTGGGACGAGTCGGGAAATGGAGTGATGGTCCAGGATAAGTGGCTTTAGTAGTCTTCACTATTCTACGGAATAATATGATAATAATTGTAATGAAGACTCCATTGAGTGTGGATATTGTCTAAATGACAATATTCTTGTTTAAACTCTTAGCTATGTTTTGTCGTATTTTACACGATTATTGTATACACTATTACAAAACAGTAAATAGATAACGCGAAAAAAACGTTATGGTATCAGTCAGAAAAATATCGTGGTTAAGAGTGTCATCTATTTGACACCCTTACACAACGTTTTTAAAACGTTGTAGTTAAGCACATTACACAACGTTTTTAAGTAAAAAAAATATTGTAGATTTATTTTTCATAAATTAGCAGATGCTTAAAAACGTTGTAGAAGGTATGATTCCACAACATTTTTCAATAAAAATGTTATAGTTTAATATATTGCACATTAAGCCAAATCACATGCCAAAAGAAAATTCCACAACTCTTCTCCACCACTTATAAAAGCACATCCATGTGTGAAGATTCACGCTTAAGTTTTGACCAGAGTAATTTAGTAGTGGCTTTAAGGCTGAGACTACAACAAGAACTGAATACTTTTTAACTTTTCAAGATCATGGCTTGAGCCAAAATTAAGGCCCAAGAGGTGAGCAGATCCTAGCAGTTAATATTCGAGTTTAAGAGTAGCAGAAACAAATAAAATAAAGCAGCCTTTTACCTGATTGGCCAGATTATAGAAATGGATAATGTTGCGCATCATCCAAACGAACTTGTAAAAAGGACAGAACTTATCATACCTGTCACCACAGTGAAAATATACCAATAAAGTTAACAAACATCAAGCATCAAAAGAACATTAGTCTTCGAGAGATGAGCTAGTAGAAATAACTTACGGAGTAAACGCATTCTGAGCAAGATAGTCCTCCCTCAAAAGCTTTGCAGTTTCTAAGGTAATTTTATCTGTTTCAGCTAAAGCATCCTTACCAACCAGCTGTAGTAAGCAAAATTTCCTTGAGATTTAGAGAATGTTGGATACAAGTTTTGTGAGAACACAAAATGTCCCAAATTATACAAATTAAGCAGTGTGGCCAAATATATGAACACATGTATACCCTGTGTTGGATACTTCAACAAAAAGCAACTACTTCTATACCCTGTGCACAATTTAACTCCCGAAGGCAAAAATAACAAGTCGAGTCGCAAATTGTTTAGGTTAAATTTATTTCACTGAGGGAACACATACGTGAAGGTCTACAAGACTACAAGACACACAGAAACAAAATCCTCTACATCCTCGTGAATTCAAACAGTTATAAAGGTTTATTTTCCCCTTCTGTTTTATGTTTTTTGGTCTACACTCTACAGTATACTCTATCCTAGGAAAGGGGAAGGACAGCTGCATTTGGTGCAACTTGAACCATTCCCCAAGAGCATGTTTAAGGGAATAGCCAAACAAATAGCCTACACCCTCTGCTCAACAATTAAAAGAAGTTAGGCTCCAATTCTTATGCATGAGATCAACTTGATTCTTAATATTAATTAATTACTTACTTGGACAATTTCATTCAGATCATCTTCTCTCTGCAGCACCTCACGAGCTTTTGTCCTGATGTCAATGAAGTCTGAATCAAATTTCTCATAAAAGGACTCCAATGCCTGCAAAGAAACAATGGATTTTTAGCAAGCAATTGGAAAGCAGCATTTGCTCAGTTGGATTGGGCGAACTGGACATAAACATGTTAACATGCTCAGAATTTAGAAGTAGGAAATAAAACAAACTTACTGTTGAATACTTTGAATAGGAGATAAGCCAATTTACAGAAGGGAAATGCTTCCTCTGGGTCAGCTTCTTGTCTAAACCCCAGAAAACCTTCAAATTAAAGTAATTATTAATTAATCTAAGATAACATTCTGAATAAAAGGTGTCAAATCCACGTGGTGCGGGTCTCATTTTCTAGTTTAGCATTGGAACCAACAAACAGCCGTAGACCCGTAAATGATAATTGGTGGGCAAGTACTAAATATACTCCATATAACTCTGTATTTCTGATTCAAAGATATGCCTTCTTAGAAGTAAATATTGATGCAAGCAGAACAAATTAACCACTTAATTCTTACCTGTACAATGCTGAGTGTAGCAGATGTAACAGGATCCGAAAAATCTCCTCCAGGAGGTGAAACAGCACCAAAAATTGTGACACTACCATTACGTTCTGGTCCACCAAGACATTTCACCTTACCAGCACGCTCATAGAAAGAGGCTAAACGTGCCGCCAAATAAGCGGGATATCCACTATCAGCAGGCACTTCTGCCTGAAGGAGAAAGGAAAGCCCACATCAATAAGCACAGTATTTTGACAATCACTTCAGGATTTATAGAAAGTTGTACTAAGATTTAAACAAAAATGCTTTTATAATCCAGTTGTAGCATTCAAGTAATGCCATTTAAGAAGGTAAAAGCATTTCACCGACATCTTTATAACACAGGAACAACTCCAAAATGTTGCTTTTATCATTGAATAAAAGGAAATAAGAAAGTGAAAATAATTATTTTGAGCTACTGAAATCAAAAAGGAAATTAGAGTCGTAGGTATCTAACACCATTGAAGGCTGTTGAAGTGACATTCCTGGAAATTCACACACTTATTTGAAGTCCCTTTAATAGGAAATACATATTCAAATGAAACTTGCTGCAAAAGATATTGTAGCAATTAACATGTATGCTTTCAATTATGAACCCCTCCAGAGAGAATTAGAGAAGGCGCCCCATTGGCCCCGCCAAAAATTTCAGAACGACCACTTTCACCAAAGTAAAAAACATTACTGAAATTTCTTTTTTGCATTACCTACAATTTTACCTTTGAAGTTTGATTCTATTGTCATTTTGTTATGTTTGTTACAACAGTGTCACATTAGATCCTAAGGTATTGTTCTCATCACTTTAGTCCAATTTGTAACTGTTGTTTAAAAAATAGATGGCATCTGGCACTTGTTCACCTCTAATTGGTTCAATCACTCAAGTTCCATAAAAATTTCAAGCACCTATCATAATTCGAACCAGAGTGACATAAAAATTAAAGGTTTTGGTGTTATGTTATCACTTTTGAAGCTTGAAATTCATTGAAACTACAAAGGTACAAAGGTACAAGATAAATACATAGATTCAGAAAATTCTATCAAATACAAATAACACTTTTTTTTATGTTATGATAAATACATAGATTCAGAAAATTCTATCAAATCACTAGAACCAAATAGTTATATTTGAATTTATGTACCATGTATCCTGGCGACTCAAGATTGGTGATGTATATCTCTTTTGGGGGCGCCACGCTTGGTATCAAAGCTTAGGATATGATCTCCGGTCGAGATGTGAGACAAGAACTAGGAGGGAGAGACGAAAAAATTCCTTCGCTAGTATGACCTACCTAAGTTTATTTGGTATTTAATTGGTCGATCGAGTATAGGATAATATGTAATATGTTAATTAACCCTTATTTTGTGATAGTGTTTGAAATGGCATCCGAAAATGTTGAGATAAGCAATGAAGCACATGAGACCGTTGAGTCACCAACCATCAATACCTGGGATAATGTACAATGTGAGAAAAGACAATAATCCTCGTGTAAACAAACAACACCGATCGGATGATGAACGATGGGATGTTCAGAGGCTTTATGCAATTCATGCAACATCAGGTGAGAGAGACTCATGTTCAAAATGTAGGCGGAAACAATGGCAACCCACGGTTAGTCACCGCTAAGCAGTTCAAGGAGCTGGGACCACCGGAGTTTTTGGGAGAGCCAGAACCACTTAAGGTGGAGACGTGGTTAAAACAGATCACCAAGATATTTGATGTCTTGGGATGCTCCGAGGAGCAAAAGGTTCCCTTTGCCACCTTTATGTTACGTGAAGAGTCAGATTATTGGTGGAAATCTGTAAAACGTACCCAGCCTGACGCACTCAAGATGCCTTGGGAGAAGTTTCAAGAGTTATTCAACGACAAGTACTTTCCCGAAAGTATTCATCACATGAAGGAGGTGGAATTCATCATGTTGGAGCAAAACAATATGACCGTGTCGCAATACGAGGCTAAATTTGCGGAGTTATCCCGGTTTACATCCCATTTAGTCGATAATGAGGAGTGAATGACGCGAATGTTTCTAAGAGGTTTGAAACCCGATATACGTCAATACCTCATTTCTCACAAACTTTGTTTATATTCAGATGTTGTGAATAGGGCTCAGTTATTAGAGCGCGATAATGAGTCAGCACAACTAAAGGTAATTGTGACACCCCCAAAACAGGTATACATCACTCATCTTGAGTCGCCAAATACATGGTACAAAATACAATTAAGAACTTAATTATACAATAGTCGTGTAAAATACGACAAAACATATTTTTGTGAGTTTTAAAATAAATATTGTCATCTAGACAATATCCACACCCAAATAAGTCCTCATTACATTTATTAACACACTATTTTATAGAATAGTGAGGACTACTAATACTATCATCTGGATCGTCACTCTGTTCCCCGACTAGTCTCGGCTACGTTCTCATTTCTCAAGAGAACAATGAAAGCAAAAGGTGAGCTCAACTAGCCCAAAGAAGAAATATTATGACTAAGATAATGCGTAATAAATTATCATTAGCCCTCAACAATGTTAAACCGATAGAATATAATAAACAACAAGTTTAATCGCGCAACGGACAAAGCAATCCATTGAAGAGTCAAGTAGAGAATAAAATCTACTATCTTCAATGATTTAAAAGATTTTCATCAACTTTATCATCGAGACTCGATTTTAATAAATAAACCACATCATCCTTGCACCACGGCCAAGGATATTCATGTAATCATCAATGGTCATGATTATACCGAATAATCCACTGGTCATAATCATACCAACAACCTCATCCATCAAATGAACTACGGTGCCAATGAGGACTTTTACAACATCATTCGTCACATTACGGCCATGATTATACCGAATAATCCCTAGTCATAATCAGACCAAGTCCATCTATGCACGTAAGCCAAAGATGACTTTAATCACAATATAAGCATGAGGATGATGACAATGACATAATAATTCAATAAAACAAGTTCAAGGATAAATTTTAAAGATTTATAATTTAATTTATCAAGAAATCAATAACGTCCAAATTGTCAACATGATACTACTTTGTAGAGTAAAATTCAAGAATGCTCAGAAGAATATTTTCATGAAAAGATACTAGATGAAGCGCAAATATCAAGGATATTTCACTAATTTCATAGAGTATAGAAGCCAAAACTTTAACCAAATGAGTATCATAGAATATATGAAACTGCAAATGGATTTTCACCCGCCATGCGGTAATCCACATGCATGCATCATTTCGAATTTAATAACGAATGAATACGAAGGATCATTCACCAAGCATGTGATAATCCACATGATGAGTTATTCCAATGTAATAATAAAGAATGAAACCCAGTTCAGCGTAATCCGCATGCACGGGATATTCCAATAGAATAATAAAGAATGGAATAATAGAAGAATTCACTATACATGCGATAGACCAGACAAACAAAAGTTATTCCAATGAGAATAATAAAGAATGGAACCAGTCTAGCGTAATCCGCATGCACAAGATATTCCAATAGAATAATAAAGAATGGAATAATGGAAGAATTCACCACGCATGCGATAGATCAGGCCAACAAGTTATTCCAATGTAATAATAAAGAATGGAACCGTGTCTAGCGTAATCCGCATGCGAACAAGATATTCTAATGTAATAATAAAGAATGGAATAATGAAGAATTTCACCATGTATGCGGTACTTCGCATAGACATGTTATTCCAACATAATAATAAAGAATGGAATAACAGAAGAATTTCACCATGTATGCAATACTTCGCATAGACAGGTTATTCCAACAGAATAATAAGGAATGGAATAACAATAGCTCTCTTCATGAATATTAAAGAAATAATACCCCTTACCTTAGAAAGAAACTGGATACTGGAGTAGAGAGGTAGCAGACTTCTCTTCTTATTTCTCTCTATAATTTCCCTCTATAATAATTGTTCTATAGCTTTAGTGAATTGGTAAGAAATGAAGGAAGAATGAGCTTCTATTTATAGGAAAATATAGTTTTGATAATTGCACATTTTGGGGCTCAGAATATTACAGTATAATACCTTCCGCTTTTTCTTTATTTTTAATTTAGTCCTGCAAGTATTATCAAACTTGCACCACCTCCCCTAATAGTAAATAATGTGATTCAATAGTAAATCATGTGAATCAATAGTTCTAAACATGTGAAAATACGAATTATAGTATAGTACCTCCATCTATACCTCCATTTTTAACTTAGTCATGCAAGTATTATCAATCTTGCACCAACTCCCCTAATAGTAAATGAATGTGACTCAATAGTACACACATGTGAACAAATAGTTATAACCATGTGAATCAATAGCAATTAATTGCTCATTTATCCGGTTAATTACCCGATTGGTCAATATAACCCCCAACATCAATTATTATCGAAATAAATATCGATTTTCACTAACACTAATAATTCCAACACAACGGAACTATCAATTTCATCTTTAATCAACACAAACTTATTCATCATTAATATTATAACTCACAATATTTAACAACCAGGTCGTTCCTAGGAAAGAGGGGGCTTTTCGATAAGGATTTCTCCTTATTGGCACATTAATTAGATGAATCAAACCTCTCCTCGACAGAACTTCTAGACATTGTAAATATTGCAATTTAATAATATGAATAACTTTGTCATCTCAATTATTAATTTAATAATATATCATATTATGCAGATGATACTGTGACAATAACCGAATCAATAATATGAGAGATATGATGCAACAATTACTGTAGCAATAATTGAGTATAACTGAGTGACTTCTCACGTAAGCATCAATAATCAATACCGGTGCTGCTACTATGCAACCATCGCGACATCGTACTTTTACTACTGAAAGTAGTTCAACAGTTTTAACGGTAACACTTCTGCCGTTATAAAAAGATAATTCTATCGTTTTCTTACTACGACAATACTTCCGTTGTGAGGTCCACCAATGATTGTGCCGTCGTACGAATATTCCCTGTTAAAACGAATATTCCCTGACCAATCAAATATTATATAACCACTTGCTTACTTTGAAAAATTTGTAAATGTTACCCACAACTATAACATTATATGAAATCCACACCATAATATTCAAAAATATATTTCGAGAAAATTATTCTTTATTCATAAAAGTTGGGGTCTTACAACCTCCCCTTCTTATGAAATTTCATCCTCGAAATTAGGGAATGCATTTCTAGTATATCGAAGAGGTGAGGATATCTTGACTTCATCTCAGATTCTAACTCCCAAGTCATTTCTTCCACATCGTGGTTTCTCCACAAAACTTTGACTTGAGGTATAACCTTGGAGCGTAGAATAAGATCTTTCTTATCCAAGATTTTAACAGGTAACTCTTCATATGTTAAATCTTCCTCTATCTCGTCTGGTTCTAATTCAATAACGTGGTTCGGGTCTTTCACATATTTACGTAACATAGATATGTGAAAAATGTTATGAACACGAGACATACTTGGCGGTAAGGCGAGTCTATAGGCCACAGTTCCTACTCGATCGAGGATTAAAAATGGGCCAATGAATTGAGGATTGAGCTTTTCTCTCTTTCCAAATCTAAGTAACTCCTTTTCATGGAGCAACACGTAACAACACATGATCTCCAATATTGAATTTCACGCCCTTTCGATGAAGATCAAAGATAACTCTTTTGTCGATCTTGTGAGGTTTTTATCGTTTGTCGGATCATTTGAATATTTTTTCGTAGTCATACGTACCAAATCCGGTCCCAACAACGTTGCTTCACCCACCTCATCCCAACATCTTTGGAGAATCGACACTTTCTTCCATACAACGCCTCAAATGGAGCCACGCCAATACTGCTGATTTGACTATTGTTGTAGAAAACTCCACTAATGGTAAGAACTTGTCCCAACTTCCCTTAAAGTCAAGGACACAGAGTCTTAATAAATCTTCAAGAGTTTGAATTGTCCTTTCCAACTGCCCATCCGTTTGAGGATGATATGCTGAACTAAATCGTAAATCCGTGCCTATAGCTTTTTGTAAACTAACCCAAAATCATGAAGTGAATCTTGGGTCTCGATCAGAAACTATGGATATTGGCATTCCATGCAATCTTATAATCTCGTTTATGTACATACTAGCAAGACGTTCAAGTGTATAAGTTTCTCGTATCGGTAAGAAATGAGCAAACTTGGTCAATCTATCAACAATGACCCAAATCATATCTATGCCTTGAGAAACCTTGGGAAGACCATTAATGAAATCCATGGTAATGTGCTCCCACTTCCATTCAGAAATTTCAAGTGGTTGCAATGGACCTTTTGGCACTTGATGCTCCGCCTTGACTCGTTGACAAGTTAGACACATTGAAATAAACCCCGCTATCTCTCTCTTCATATTGCTCCACCAAAATGTATGTTGAAGATCACGATACATTTTGGTACTCCCAAGATGGATTGCAAACGGTGTGTTGTGCGCCTCCATCATGACTTTATACTTCAAGTTAGAATCGTTAGGAACACAAAGTCTGGAGTTGACTCGAAGTATTCCTTCTTCATCGATTCTTGCTTTCAGAATAGCACCTTCTTGTACCTTCTTCCTCATACGTATCAGCTCCAGGTCTATAGCTTGAGTAGCTTTAACTTTATCAATTAAAGTCGGTTTCACTCGTATATTCGCCATCATCACATGGGTCCCTAGAGTCTTTAACTCTATTTCCATCTTTTCCAAGTCATACACAATGGGCATTTGCATTGACAATAATGCACTCGTGCCCGCATATGATCTTCTACTCAATGTGTTAGCTACTACGTTCGCTTTTCCAGGATGGTATTGGATGGTATGATCATAATCTTTCAACAACTCAAGCCATCGTCGTTGTCGCATGTTGAGTTCCTTTTGAGTGAAGAAATATTTTAGGCTTTTATGATCCGTATAGATCTCGCCTTCTCTCCCATATGGTAATGCCTCCAAATCTTAAGTTAAAAAATGATTTGCGCTAACTCTAGATCATGAGTAGGATAATTCCTCTCATATTCTTTGAGTTGTCATGAGGCATAGGCTATGACTTTCCATGTTGCATGAGAACACATCCTAACCCTTTGATGAAGCATCCTTTTGCGTGGAGATGACAAATCCCTCCGAGCCGGATGGTATTGTCGTAAGCAGTCTTTGAAATGAGTCTTCTCTTGAGTTCTTGAAAACTCTTCTCACATTTCTCGCTCCAACCAAACTTTGTATCTTTTCGAGTCAGCTGAGTTAATGGAGTAGCAATTCGAGAAAATCCTTCCACGAATCTCCGATAATAACCAGCTAAGCCGAGAAAGCTACGTACTTCGGTCACTGATTTAGGTTGCTCCCAACTTTGAATTGCTTCAATCTTTGTCGGGTCAACAGATATCCCATGATTTGATATTATGTGCCCAAGGAATGCAACTTCCTCAAGCCAGAACTCACATTTCTTTAACTTGGCATATAGCTTATTTTCACGAAGCTTTTAGAGTATCAGCCTCAAGTGTTGCTCATGGTCTTCACGGGTTTTGGAGTATATGAGGATGTCATTAATACAGACGACCACAAAGTGATCAAAATATTCCTTGAATACTCGGTTCATCATATCCATGAAGGCAGCAGGAGCATTAGTTAATCCAAAAGACATGACTAGGAATTCATAATGCCCGTACCGAGTTCTGAAAGCAGTCTTTGGAATGTCATCTGTTTTAATCTTCAACTGATGATATCCGGAACGATGATCAATCTTTGAAAAGAATTTGGCTCCTTGCAACTGGTCAAACAGGTCATCAATGCGAGGTAACAGGTACCTATTTTTGATGGTGACATGATTCAAATCCCGATAATCAATATAAAGTCGCATACTTCCATCTTTCTTCTTCACGAATAGAACAGGAGCACCCCAAGGAGATGTACTAGGACGAATGAAACCGATGTCTAACAATTCATGTAGTTGGGTTTTTAACTCCTGAAGTTCAATAGGAGCCATTCGATATGGGGCTTTGGAAATGTGTTTTGTACCAGATTTAAGGTCGATACAAAATTCAATTTCACGCTCTGGAGGTAGGCCAGAAAGTTCTTCAGGGAATACGTCAGAAAATTTATTAACAATAGAAATATCATTCAAATCTGACGTATTTTTATTTAAATCCGTGACATGGGCTGAGAAAGCTTGACATCTGTTTTTCAATAAACGAATAGCTTTATGACTTGATATGACAGTGATTGGTTTTAATGGTTTGGTTGCTTGAATTCGTATAATAGGTTGGTTAGGAATATGAAAGCTAACAACCTTACGAAAATAATTGATTTTAGTATGATGAGTAGTTAACCAATCAATCCCAAAAATCACATCAAATGCAAGTATTTTCAAAGAAATAAGATCGACAGGTAACGTGTGGTTACCGATTTAAATCAAACAAGACTTATAAACCGTGGATGTAATGAAGGTTTCTCCCAATGGAGTTTTGACAGATAAGTCAAAGTCTAATTTCTAATTTCTCCGGAGTTAAATTTAAACGTTGAGCGCAAGTAGGAGAAATAAAATAATGGGTAGAATCGGTATCAAATAAAGTATAAACTTCGCTAGAGTTTATGATTAGCTTACCCTTGATCACCTCGTTCGGATTCCTCGCTTTTTGGGAGGTTACGACAAACGCTCTCCCTTGAATTACCGGTTTTGTCTTGTCTGGGACACCCTTTGTTGCCTCCATCCCAGCTGGACTTGACTTTGGTGCATGACAAAATCGAGCTAGGTGACCTTCTTTTCCATAATTGTAACACGCTTTGGACTGCATCATGCAGTTTGGACTGATATGTCCCTCCCCTCCGCATTTGTAACATATAATTGGCGGTCATTCTCCTTCCTTAACAACAGGTGCTGGTGCTGATGTCTTTCCATCCTTGTTGAATCTCCACTTCTTGAAATGTCCACTCTTATTGTCATGACCATGATTACCACCGAAGTGATTATCATTTTTGGCATGTTGATTCCCTCCACGTTTGTTGTCACCGCTTCGATGACTGCTACCATTAGTATTATCGACTTGTTGGTTGCTCTCTCTTGGTTGGGTTGACTCATTATTGCGCTCCAATAACTGAGCCCTATTCACAACATCTGAATACAAACACAGTTTGTGAGAAATCAGGTATTGACGTATCTCGGGTTTCAAACCTCTTAGAAACATCCGCGTCATTCTCTCCTCATTATCAACCAAGTGGGACGCAAACCGGAATAACTCGACAAACTTAACTTCGTACTGCGCCACGGTCATATTGTTTTGCTCAAGCTTGATGAACTCTACCTCCTTCATGTGACGAATACTTTCAGGAAAGTACTTTTCATTGAACAGCTCTTGGAACTTCTCCCAAGACATTTTGAGTGCGGCAGGTTGAGTACACTTTACAGATTCCCACCAGTAATCTGCCTCTGCTCGCAACATGAAGGTGGCAAAGGGAACTTTGTGCTCCTTGGGGCATCCCAAGACATCAAATATCTTGTTGATCTGCTTTATCCACGTCTCCGCCTGAAGTGGTTTTGGCTCTCCAAAAAACTCCGGTGGTCCCAGTTCCTGAAGCGCTTAATGCGGTGACTGCTCAAGAGTTGTCATTGTTTCCACCTGCGCATTTTGGTAGGAGCCACCCACCGATGTTGCATGAATTGCATAAAGCCTCTGAACGTCCCATCGTTCATCATTTGATCGTTGTTGTTTACCTGAGGATTAATGTCTTCCCGTTGCACATTATCCTGGGTATTAATCTGTGGTGACTCCACAGTCTCATGTGCATCATTTCTTATCTCCACATTTTCGGATGCCATTTTCAAATACTGCCACAAAACGAGGGTTAATTAACATATCACATATTATCCCTATACTCTGACCGACCAATTAAATACCAAATAAACTTAGGTAGGTCATACTAGCGAAGGAATTTCCCGTCTCTCCCCTCCTAGTTCTTGTCTCACATCTCAGCCAGGGATCATATTCCTAAGCTTTGATACCAATTGTGACGCCCCCAAAATAGGTATACATCACCCATTTTGAGTCACCAAATACATGGTACAAAATACAATTAAAAACTTAATTATACAACAGTTATGTAAAATACGACAAAATATATGTTGTGAATTTTAATACAAATATTGTCATCTAGACAATATCCACACCCAAATAAGTTCTCATTACATTTATTATCACACTATTTTATAGAATAGTGAGGACTACTAATACTATCATGCGGATAATCACTCCGGTTCCCCAGGCTAGTTAAAAGCCACGTTCTCATTTCCTGAAGAGAACAATGAAAGCAAAAGGGTGAGCTCAACTAGCCCAGTAAGAAATATTATGACTAAGATAATGCAGAATAAATTATCATTAGCCCTCAACAATGTTAAACTATTAGAATATAATAAACAACAAGTTTAACTGCAGCGGAACAAGCAATCCATTAGAAGAGTCAAGTAGAGAATAAAATCTACTATCTTCTATGATTTAAAAAGATTTTCATCAACTTTATCGCTGAGACTCAGCTTAATAAATAAACCACATCATCCCTGCACCACGGCCAAGGATATTAATGTAATCATCAATGGTCATGATTATACCGAATAATCCCTGGTCATAATCATACCAACAATTGTCCATCAATGAACTACAGGCCAATGAAGACTTTTACCACATCATTCGTCACATTACGGTCATGATTATACCGAATAATCCCTGGTCATAATCATACCAAGTCCATATATGCACGTAAGCCAAAGATGACTTTAATCACAATATAAGCATGACGATGATGACAATGACATAATAATTCAATAAAACAAGTTCAAGGATAAATTTTAAAGATTTATAATTTAATTTATCCAGAAATCAAGAACGTCCAAATTGTCAACATGATACTGCTTTGTAGAGTAAAACTCAAGAATGCTCAGAAGAATATTTCCATGAAAAGATCTTTGGATGAAGCGCAAATATCAAGGATATTCCACTAATTTCATGGAGTATAGAAGCCAAAACTTTAACCAAATGAGTATCATAGAATATATGAAACTGCAAATGGATTTTCACCCGCCATGCGATAATCCATATAGACAGATCATTTCCACAATTTAATAAGGAATGAATACGAAGGCTCATTCACCATGCATGTGATAATAATCCACATAGACAGGTTATTCCAACAGAATAATAAAGAATGGAATCAGGTCTAGCATAATCCGCTTACAGCATGAGGATATTCCAGCGAGAATAATAAAGAATGGAATAATAGAAGAATTCACCATGCATGCGATAGGCGCACATACAAAGTTATTCCAATGTAATAATAAAGAATGGAACCAAAGTTTAAGCGTAATCCACATGCATGGGATATTCCAAATGAATAATAAAGAATGGAATAACAAAAGAATTTCACCATGTATGCGGTACTTCATATGTACAAAGTTATTCCAACATAATAATAAAGAATGGAATAATGAGAAAAATTTTCACCATGTATGCGAAGATTAAGATAGACAGAGTTATTCCAACAGAATAATAAGGATTGGAATAACAATAGCTCTTTTCATGAATAAGAAAGAAATAATACCCCTTACCTTAGAAAGAAACTGGATACTAGAGTAGAGAGGTAGCAGACTTCTCTTCTTCTTTCTCTCTATAATTTCTCTCTATAATAATTGTTTTATAGCTTTAGTGAATTGGTGAGAAATGAAGGAAGAATGAGCTTCTATTTATAGGAAAATATAGTTTTGATAATTGCACGTTTTGGGGCTCAGAATATTACAGTATAATACCTTCCTCTTTTTTTTATTTTTAATTTAGTCCTGCAAGTATTATCAAACTTGCACCACCTCCCCTAATAGTAAATAATGTGATTCAATAGTAAATCATGTGAATTAATAGTTCTAGACATGTGAAAATATGAATTACAGTATAGTACCTCCATCTATACCTCCATTTTTAACTTAGTCATGCAAGTATTATCAATCTAGCACCAACTCCCCTAATAGTAAATGAATGTGAATCAATAGTACACACATGTGAACAAATAGTTATAATCATGTGAATCAATAGCAATTAATTGCTCATTTATCCGGTTAATTACCTGATTGGTCAATATAACCCCCCGACATCAATTATTATCGAAATAAATATCGATTTTCACTAACACTAATAATTCCAACACAATGAAACTATCAATTTCATCTTTAATCAACACGAACTTATTCATCATTAATATTATAACTCACAATATTTAACAACCAGGTCGTTCCCAAGAATGAGGGGGCTTTCCGATAAAGATTTCTCCTTATTGGCGCGCAATTAGATGACCAAACCTCTCCTTGACAGAACTTCTAGACATTGTAAATATTGTAATTTAATAATATGAATAACTTTGTCGTCTCAATTATTGATTTAATAATATATCAAATTATGCAGATGATACTGTGACAATAACCGAATCAATAATATAAGAGATATGATGCAGCAATTACTGTAGCAATAATTGAGTATAACTGAGTGACTTCTCACGTAAGCATCAATAATCAATACTGTGTGCTACTATGCAACCACGCATATTACTGTACTTTTACTACCGAGTAGTTCAACAGTTTTAACGGTAACACTTCCGCCGTTATAAAAAGATAATTCTGTCGTTTTTTTACTACGACTATACTTTCGTTGTTGTAACAACCCCAGATCCGGGTCCCAAATCACTACGGATCTAGTATTCTATTTTTATAACTATTGCGGAAGATATAAACATAAACTATTTATACATTAAACATTACACACTATTTCCAAGGTCGAGAACCTTCACATAATACCTAAATCAATATCCTATCAAACATACAAAGTTATTATCATACATTACTGTTACAAATTTATCTGCACATAATCCAAAGCTGACTTGTCTTTGACTTTTCCTATATCCGACGTATTCGTCCTAATCTGCAATGTTTATCATGATATAGCAAGGGTGAACAACAATTTTGCCAAGCAAGTATAAGTTTAATTAAGGATATATCATGATTGAAAGAATTGAACAATAAGCTGGCTAACTTTCTATAATATAAACATTGTGAAAGAGTATGAATAAGTTTTCATATTTGAATGAATAATGAACATGAATAAATCAATGGACCAAATGGTAATGAAGGTGATCGACCTTTCATACCGATGAATACATGCGATGTGCACTGCAGTGCGAATCAATAATTCATAGACATGGTATAATCGGTAATGATTAACCCCAATCATATTTCAAAAATATCAACTCGAGATCGAAGTTAGAGAACTTATCGTACCATTGATTACTGATTACACAACTTATATCGCTTTGTGCGAAGACCTAATATAGATAATCTAGATCTCCAAATATTAGAATAATATCATCACAAATATAGTACTATTAAATACGAGTTATAATATAACCTAACAAATTACCACATAATCCTATCAGTCTATAAAATACCTAAAATTCGGTATCAAGTCAAACTATTTTAGTCTAAGTTGAATTTGGTACAATTTCTAACATCTCGACGGTCTAGTCGGATAATTCATGAGTCTAATTTCCATAAGACTTTGCCTAAATGCTTTACATTTACCTTAGATAATTTTATTTTCAGTTAAAATATTTTTCAATGACTTATAATAATTTTCAGATAATTATTATCATTTATCATGATTTTTCAATCATTAATATCATATTAATATGAATTAAATACTACTTAATTCCATTATCATTAATATTTATTTCATATCAAATATTAATGAAATACATGTCATAATATTATAATATATTTATAATATTTCAAAGTATTTTTAATACCATAAAATCATATTTATATAATTTTAAACAGTTGAATCCATTATCCGATAATTGCTATTAATATTAAAATATTAGTGTTTTCATGACAAAATATCAAAAGTTATATTTTATAACTTAAAATATTTTTCTAACCCTTAAATTATTTTTATATGATTTTTAAAACATTAATTCTAATTTTCCTAATTAATTTAATATATTTATTAAATAAATCCATTATCATTAATATTAATTTATTAATAAAATTCATCACAAAATATTAAAAGTCATTAAAAATAACTTAAAATATTTCCTTACACTTTAATATAATTTCAAATGATTTTTAAAGTATTAAAATCATTTTTAAGTAGTTTATTTAATATAATAATTAAATAAATTAACTATCATTAATATATAAAAATATTAAAATATTAATGAAATATATTCCAAATTATTAAAACCCATTTTAGGCTTTAAAATAATTTTACAAATTTATTATGAATTTCTAATATTTATTTTCTATTTATTCTATAATTTTTCGTTTAAAGTTGGGGTCCTCCACAGAAACACTTGTAGACGGTAATCTACAAGTCCGATTTGGG
Source organism: Panax ginseng (assembly GCA_020205605.1). NCBI lineage: Eukaryota > Viridiplantae > Streptophyta > Magnoliopsida > Apiales > Araliaceae > Panax > Panax ginseng. Next base: position 14,926,139 of record CM035135.1, on the reverse strand, counting down.
CCCACTTGGTATTGTTAGAACCGTGACTTCTCGAGCTACGTTTTAGGCTCAAGAAACAGTCCATTTGGTCCAGGATAGCACCCTAAAAATAGGCCACTACCGACTGTCTGTTACATGCCTTGTAAACATTTTCAATTTTAGAGTCTTTTACAGAAACGCTTGTTTTACGAGATCCACAACTCCGATTGAGGCCCAATTAAACTCGTTGGATCCGTATCTTCTTCAACTACAGTTTTCAGTTATCAAACACCAAATTCCAATCTGTCTAGATCCCAAAAATCAGGCCCAAAGTTACTGGTCAGCAAGGTTTTCTTCAACAGTTGGTTCATTTTTTAGATTTGAAGTCCTTAACGGAAACGCTTATAAAACGAAATCTACAAATCGGATTTAGGTCCAATAGGTATCGTTGGATTCTTACTTTCTAGAACTACAGTTTTCATGTATCAAACATCTATTTTGGTTCTGGTTTGGTCCCGAAAAAATGGACAGAAGTGACTGATCAGTAGCTTGTGTTCAACAGTTAAGGTAGTTTGGGATTTAATTCATAACTTGCTCATTTCTTAACATATTTGAGTGATTCCAAAGGGTTTTTGCCCTTAACTCATGTATCTAGCATACTACCATGTTTTAAACCATTTACCACATGAACCCAACGAGTCTAACATAAAAATGTATATAGCATACAAAGGAAAGCTTTTTCTTAAACCTTTTGGTACAAAACTTGATTTTCTCACTTTGGATCTAACTTTTGATTTCAAAAATACTTTTATACACATATAAAATACCAATACTCATGTAAATCATGAGTTTTTTTTAAAGATCCAAAACAAAAGTTGCTTGGTTCATAAAGATCTAACAAAAGAGAGCACACAAATTGTAAAATTTCAATTTCTTACCTTTTTCTTCTTGCAAGCCTTCTTGATTTTTTTTTCTCCTTTCTTCTTTTTCTCCATCAATGACAGCCTTCTTCCTCTTATTCTCTCTTCTTCTCTTTGTTCTTAGTTTAGACATAGGTTAAGAAATCTAACAAAACTTAGTGTATATACAATATACATATAACACTTATAATTATAGAATATGTAACTCCTAATATAATTACATATACTAATTATCAATTTAATATATAAGTTACAAAAGTAGAAATTTAAAATCCCTAAGGCTTGTTTGGCAAAACCATATTATTTTAAAATCAGGTTTTAATAGTTAAGGTATTGATTGGATAAAACATGTTTAAAACAAAAGTAAGGCCTTGTTTGGGAAAACGGTTTTAAAAACTCTTTTAACTCTTTTAATAGATCCTTTAACACGTATTCTTAATGTTATCTTTTAATTAATTAAATCTTAACATTAATTTAATTAATTAAAAGTTTAACATCAATTAATCACATAAAATTGTCACATTATAATTACTCGCTAATTATAACTTCGTGTAACAATTACCACATCACTACATTATCTCAATTAAATTAAAACTATAACATAAAATCATTACATATTAATTAAATATTAAATAATCATTTAATTAATATAATACAATTAATTACATTACTCCATATTAATCACATAATCTCAATAAATAATTCAATTAAAATATTTATTTACTTCAATAAATATTAAATTAACATTTAAATTGTCTTCACACCAATTCACATATTTCACAATATATAACACATATACACATACTCGTACTTAAACATCTTAAAATAAGAATTTTATTTATTAAATTCTCATTTATTAATTCTTAAAAATACGGGATGTCACAGTTGTGGGGTCCACCAATAATTGTGCCGCCATACGAATATTCCCCGTTAAAACAAATATTCTCCGACTAATCGAATATTATATAACCACTTGCTTACTTTGTAAAATTTGTAAATGTTACCCACAACTATAACATTATATCAAATCCACACCATAATATTCAAAAATATATTTCGAGAAAATTATTCCTTATTCATAAAAGTTGGGGCCTTACAATAATGACCAGCAACACGATAATAATCATACCGGTGGCAACGGCCATCGGAACAATGATAACCATCGTGGGAGAAATTATCATGCCAAGAATGGTAACCACTTCGGTGGTAATCATGGCCAAGATAATAGAAGTGGAAATTTCAAGAAGAGAAGGTTCAACAACGATGGATAGACAGCACCACCAACACCCGTTTTCAAGGAAGGAGAACGACCACCAATTGTATGTTTTAAATGCAGAGGGGAGGGACATATCAGTCCAAACTACGTGATGCAGTCCAAAACATGTTACAATTATAGAAAATAAGGTCACCTAGCCCGATTTTATCGTGCGCCAAAGTCAAGTTCAGCTGGGACGGTGGCACCAAAGGCGGATACGGATAAAAAAAAGTCGGTGATTTCAGGAAGAGCGTTTTTCGTGTCTTGTCAAAAAGCGAGTAACCCAAACGAAGTTAGCACGGGTTAGTTAATTATAAATTCTTGCGAAGTCTATACCTTATTAGATACCGGTTCTACCCATTCTTTTATCTCTCTTGCTTACGCTTAACGTTTAAATTTGACCCCAGAGAAATTAGACTTTGACTTATCGGTTGAAACTCCGTTAGGAGAAACCTTCATTACATGTTCTATCCAAGTCTTGGATGAGAGTCACAGTTTTGAATGATATTTCTATTGTTAATAAATTTCCTGACGTATTCCTGAAGACTTCCTGTAAAATCCCAAATTTTAAGAATAAAGATTTAAATTTCTCGAAATATTTTTTTCAAAATTATGGTGTGGATTTGAGATAATGTTATAGTTGTGGGTAATATTTATAAATTTTGAAAAGTATGCAAGTTGTTATATAATATTCAATTGGTCGGGGAATATTCATTTTAATAGGGAAAATTTGTACGACGGCACAATCATTGGTGGACCCCACAACGGAATTATTGTCGGATTGAGAAAACGACAAAAATATTTTTATGAAAATAACGGCGGAAGTTTTACCGTTAAAAGCTGTTGAACTACTCATTAGTAAAAGTACGATGAATACACGTGGTTGCATAGTAGCACATGGTATTGATTATTGATGCTTACGAGAAGTCACTTTCGTTTTTGTTCAATTATTGCTTTAGTAATTGTTGCATAGTATCTCACGTTATTTGATTCAATTATTGTCGATATTTTATATATTATTAAATCAATAATTGAGATGACGAGAGTTATTAATATTATTATTTGCAATATTAACGATGTCTAGAAGTTCTTGAGGAGAGGTTTGATCACCTAATTCTTGGCGCCAATAGGAGAAATTCTTATTGAAAAGCCCCATCTTTCCTAGGAACAACACAGTCGATTAATAGTGTGAATTATAATAATGTTGATAAATTTTATTTTATTAGTATTATTAATGTAATAAAAGCAGAAAAGTTTTTATATAAAGCAGAATACTTTTATAAGTTATTTATTTTATTAGATAATAATTAGAATATAATATATATTTTATTATGCATAGTGTTTTGCATAGTAAAATCTTTTTTATATAAAATGAATACTTTTATAAAGTTATTTGTTTTATTAGACAATAATTTGAATATAATATATTTTATTATGCATAGTGTTTTGCATAGTAAAATCTTTTTATATAAAAATGAATACTTTTATAAAGTTATTTGTTTTATTAGACAATAATTAGAATATATTATATTTTATTATGCATAGTGTTTGCATAGTATTTTGCATAATAAAATCTTTTATATAAAATAAAATACTTTTATAAAGTTATTCGTTTTATTAGATTATAAATAGAATATATTATATTTTATTTAAAAGATTTTGTTTTATTAGAATATTTTATTAAATCAATATAGGAAGTCCAGATTAAAAAGTAAATCAATCTGGACCGTTTCATGAATTAGTTACTATTAGGTCCATTCTCCTATAAAATAAGCTCATTCCTTCATAATTTCTTATGAATTCTTTGAAACTCTAGAGAGAAACTATTGAGAGAATTTTTCTTCTATAATCTTGAAAGCGTATTTCTTTAGAGTTTAAGAAAGCTTTGAGCGTAGTCTGTAAGTTTTCTTCGAGTATATCCTCGCCCTACCAAATTTGGAATACTCTTCTTTCAAAGGTAAGGGGTATTATTTCTTTTGTATTCATGAAGAGAACTTACATTATTCCATTCTTTATTATTACATTGGAATAACTCGTATATACGGACTACCCTATACTTGGTGAAATTCTTACATTATTCCATTCTTTATTATTATGTTGGAATAACTTTGTCTACGCCAATACCGCATACATGGTGAAATTCTTACGCTTCTCCATTCTTTATTATTACGTTGGAATAACCTGTATATGCGAAGTACCGCATACATGGTGAAATTCTTCTGTTATTCCATTCTTTATTATTACTTTGGAATAACCTGTATATACGAAGTACCGCATACATGGTGAAATTCTTTTGTTATTCCATTCTTTATTATTATGTTAAAATATCCTGTCGGTGCGGATTACGCCTGACCTGGTTCAATTATTTATTATTCTGTTGGAATAACCTGTCTGTGCGGTCTATCGCATGCCTGGTGAAGTCTTTTGTTATTCCATTCTATATTATTCTGTTGGAACATCATGTTGGTGCGTTTACGCATGACCTTATTTCGTTATTTATTATTCTGTTGGAATATCTTGTATGTGCGTTTACGCATAACCTAGTTCCATTCTTTATTATTCTGTTGGAATAACCTGTCTGTGAGGTCTATCGCATGCATGGTGATTTCTTCTATTATTCCATTCTTTATTATTCCGTTGGAATAACCTGTCTATGTGGATTATCACATGCATGGTGAATGATCCTTTGTATTCATTCCTTATTAAATTGTGGAAATGATCTGTCTAAGTGGATTACCGCATGGCGGCGAAAATCCATTTGCAGTTTCATATATTCTATTATACTCAGTTGGTTAAAGTTTTAGTTTCTATACTCTATGTAATTAGTGGAATATCCTTGATATTTGCGCTTCATCCAGTATCTTTTCGTGGAAATATTCATCTGAGCATTCTTGAATTTTACTCTACAAAGAAGTATCATGTTGACAATTTGGACGTTATTGGTTCCTGGATAAATTAATTCTTGAACTTGTTTTATTGAATTATTATGTCATTGTCTTCATCCTCATGTTTATATTATGTTGAAAGTCATCTGTGGCCTATGGTGCATAGATGGACTTGGTATGATTATGACTAGGGATTATTCGGTATAATCATGACCGTAATGTTATAAATGATATGAAAAAGTCCTCATTGGCCCGTAATGCATTGATGGACAGTTTTTGGTATGATTATGGCTATGGATTCTCTTCGGCCAAGGGTGCAAAGATGAATTGTTTTATGGCATGATCAGGACCGTTGATGAAAACACGATTATCTTTGACCCGTAGTGTATGGATAATTCGTGGTCGTGATACTAAAGAATATCCTTGGCCTGTAGTGCATGGATGATTTGATGTTGTGGATTATTTGTTAACCTGAGTCTCAGCGATAAAAGTGATAAAAAAAATTTTAAATCATAGAAGATGGTAGATTTTATTCTCTACTTGACTCTTCTAATGGATTGCTTGTTCCGCTGCAATAAAACTTGATGTTTGTTATATTGTATCAGTTTAACACTGTTGAAGGCTAACGATAATTTATTCTGCATTATCTTAGTCATAATATTTCTTACTGGGCTAGTTGAGCTCACCCTTTCTTTCATTGTTCTCTTCAGGAAATGAGAATGTAACTGGGCTAGTCGGGGAACAGAGTGATGGTCCTAGATGGTGCATTAGTAGTCCTCACTATTTTGTAAAATAGTGTAATAATAAATGTAATGAGGACTCCATTGAGTGTGGATATTGTCTAGATGACAATATTTATATTAAAACTAACAGCTCTTGTTGTATATTTAAGTTTGTATTTGTATTTTGTACCATGTATGTGGCGACTCAGAATAGGTGATGTATACCTATTTTGGGGGCGTCACACTTCCTACCCCAGAGCGTGAAATCAAATTTTATATTGACCCCAGTACAAAACCCATTTCTCCAACCCTTAAATATTTCTTCAACTAAAATGAACGTAACATGTGCCAAAGGTGTTGGCTCGAGCTGTTGAAGATTACGATCGTACCATTCAATATCATCGTGGAAGAGCGAACGTGGTAGCTGATGTGTTAAGTAGAAGATCGTATGCGTTTACGAGTGCGATGTTGTTAACACAAAGACCCATTTTGTATAACTTATAAATGATGAAAATAGAGTTAAAGATTCTAGAGAACCCACGTGAAGATAACGAATATACGAGTAGAATCGACTTTAATCGATAAAGTTAAAGCCGCTCAAGCTACATACTCAGAGCTGATGAATGTGAAAAAGAAGATTCAAGAGGGCGTTATTCTAGAAGCGAGAATTGACGAAGAGAGGAAATCTCAACCCTCGATTTAATTGGTCCGTTTAAAATCCTCGATGGAGTAGGAACTGTGGCCTATAGACTCGTTTTACTGCCAAGTATGTAGCGTGTTCATAACGTTTTTCACATATCGATGTTACGTAAATATGTGGACAACCCAAACCACATTATTAAATTAGAACTAGACGAGATAGTAGAAGATTTAACGTATGAGGAGATACGTGTTAAAATCTTGGATAAGAAGGATCGTATTCAACACTCAAAGGTTATACCTCAAGAGTTAGAATCTGAAATGAAGTTAAGATATCCCCACCTCTTCGGCATACCAGGTATGTACGTAAATTTCGGGGGCAAAATTTCATAAGGAGGGGAGATTGTGAGACCCCAAATTTTATGAATAAAGATTTAAATTTCTCGAAATATTTTTTTTGAATATTATGGTGTGGATTTGATATAATGTTATAGTTGTGGGTAATATTTATAAATTTTGCAAAGTAAGCAAGTTGTTATATAATATTCGATTGGTTGGGGAATATTCGTTTTAACAGAGAATATTCGTACGACGGCACAATCATTAGTGGACCCCACAACGGAAGTATTATCGTAGTTAGAAAACGACAGAATTATCTTGTTATAAAAATAACGGCGAAAGTGTTACCGTTAAAACCTGTTGAACTACGGTAGTAAAAAAGTGCGATGAATACGCGTGGTTGCATAGTAGCACACAGTATTGATTATTGATGCTTACGTAAGAAGTCACTCGGTTATACTCAATTATTGCTACAAATAATTGCCGCATCATATCTCTCTCTATTATTGATTCAATTATTGTCACAAGATCATCATCGTATAATATGTTATATTATTAAATCAATAATTGAGACGACAAAGTTATTCATATTATTATTTGCAATATTGACAATGTCTAGAAGTTACGTCAAGGAGAGGTTTGGTCACCTAATTGCGGCGCTAATAATAAGAAGAAATCCTTATCGGAAAGCCCTCTTTCTTGGGAACGACCTGGTTGTTAAATATTGTGAATTATAATATTAATGATGAATAAGTTCATGTTGATTAAAGATGAAATTGATAGTTTCATTGTGTTGGAATTATTAGTGTTAGTGGAAATCGACATTTATTTGGATAATAATTGATGTCTGGAGGTTATATTGACCAATTGGGTAATTCACCAGATAAATGAGCAATTAATTGCTATTAATTCACATGCTTATAACTATGTGTTCACATGTGTGTACTATTGATTCACATTCATTTACTATTAGGGGAGTTCTTTGCAAGATTGATAATACTTGCATGACTAAGTTAAAATGGAGGTATAGATGGAGGTACTATCACGTAATTCAGTATTTTCACATGTCTAGAACTATTGATTCACATGATTTACTATTGATTCACATTATTTACTATTAGGGGAGGTGGTGCAAGTTTGATAATACTTGCAGGACTAAATTAAAAATAAAGAAAAAGCGGAAGGTATTATACTGTAATATTTTGAGCCCCAAAACGTGCAATTATCGAAACTATATTTTCCTATAAATAGAAGCTCATTCTTCCTTCATTTCTCACCAATTCACTAAAGCTATAGAGCAATTATTGTAGAGAGAAATTATAGAGAGAAAGAAGAAGAGAAGTTTGCTACCTCACTATTCCAGTATCCAGTCTTCTTCTGAGGTAAGGAATATTATTTCTTTTGTATTCATGAAGAGAGCTATTGTTATTCCATCCTTTATTATTACATTAGAATAACTTTTGTCTATCAAGTACCGCATACATGGTGAAATTCTTACGTTATTCCATTATTTATTATTACATTGGAATAACCTATCTGTAAGGATCTATCGCATGCACGGTGAATTCTTACATTATTCCATTCTTTATTATTACATTGAAATATATCTTATGCATGCGGATTATGCATGACTGGTTCCATTATTTATTATTACGTTAGAATAACTTTATACATGTGGATTATGCGATGCATGGTGAATGATCCTTCGTATTCATTCTTTATTAAATTGTGGAAATAATCTGTCTACGTGGATTACCGTATAGCGGGTGAAAATCCATTTGTAGTTTCGTATATTCTATTATACTCGTATGAGATATCATTTCTTTTGTACTCGTCATGGAATATAATTTTATTTGGTATTTTTCTTTTACGAGTTACTATTCACGGGTTACTATTCACCCAATTACTATTCACTCTAGTATTATTTACTCGGGTATTCAGGGCACTTTTTGTGTCAGAGTACTATTCACAAGTTACTATTCACCCAAATTACTATTCACCTGAATATTATTTACTCGGGTATTTGGGGTATTTTTCATGCCGGGGTACTATTCACGAGGTACTATTCCTGAAGTACTATTCACGGGGTACTATTCACGACAAAAATTTGATTCTTTTCTGTCCAAATTATTTTTTGTACATGATTATTATTCTTGAATTTTACTCTACAAAGCAGTATCATGTTGACAGTTTGGACGTTATTGATTTCTGGATAAATTAAATTATAAATCTTTAAAATTTATCCTTGAACTTGTTTTATTGAATTATTATGTCATTGTCATCATCCTCATGCTTATATTGTGATCAAAGTCATCTTTGGCTTACGTGCATAGATGGACTTGGTATGATTATGACCAGGGATTATTCGGTATAATCATGACCGTAATGTAACGAATGATGTGGTAAAAGTCCTCATTGGCCTGTAGTGCATTAATGGACAGTTGTTGGTATGATTATGACTAGGGATTATTCGGTATAATCATGACCATTGATGATTACATGAATATCCTTGGCCGTGGTGCAGGATGATTCGATTTTATTTATTGTCGAGTCTCAAATGATAAAGTTGATGAAAAAACTTTTAAATCATAGAAGATAGTAGATTTTATGCTCTACTTGACTCTTCTAATGGATTGCTTATTCCGCTGTAGTTGTTGATCTAAAACTTGTTGTCTATTGTATTCTATCAGTTGTTATACTGTTGAAGGCTAAGGATAATTTATTCTGCATTATCTTAGTCTCATAATATTTCTTACTGGGCTAGTTGAGCTCACCCTTTCTTTCATTGTTCTCTTCAGGAAATGAGAATATAGCTGGGACGAGTCAGGAAATGGAGTAATGGTCCAGGATAAGTGGCTTTAGTAGTCCTCACTATTCTATGGAATAATGTTATAATAATTATAATGAAGACACCATTGAGTGTGGATATTGTCTAGATGACAATATTCTTGTTTAAACTCTCAGCTATGTTTTGTCGTATTTTACACGATTGTTGTATAATTAAGTTATATTTGAATTTATGTACCATGTATCTGGCGACTCAAGATGGGTGATGTATAACTGTTTTGGGGGTGTCACACAGATACCGATGATATCAGGAAGAAAGTCCTTCAAATGGAAGAAACTATCCGTTCTCTCAAAGGGATTGGAACACATGGAAGTGTTTTATATGTTGTCCTTTGCATATTCCCTGGTGTTCATTATCCAGAGTAATTTAAAACCCCCGACTTTGAAAAATATGACGGATTAGGGGATCTTTACACACATTTAAAGGTGTTTATTGGAGAACATAGATCTTAGGTGGAAATCGAGAAGCTCAGAATATAGCTATTCCAAAAGAGTCTGATTGGAGAAGCCCGTTCATGGTATGCCAGATTAGACAACTCAAAGATCCATAGCTAGGAAGAGATAGCTCACGCCTTCCTCAATCAATACAGTTTTTAATCTCAGATGGCTCCTGATCGGTACCAGATTACCAAGGTCAAGAAACAGTCTAATGAGTCTTTCAGAGAGTACGCTCAAAGGTGGAGGCGTCGTGTTGCTCAAGTTATTCCTTCCATGACAGAGTCAGAAATGGTCATGACTTTCATAAACATACAAGAAGCTCCTTTCTATGAGAGAGTCTTAACTAGTATTGGCAAACCATTTTCTGAAATGATCTAACACGGAGAAATGGCTGAGATGGGATTGAAGTCCGGTAAGATTCAAGACCTAGCCACTCTTAAAGCAGTTGCTGAGCACATCCAATCCGGATCTTATGGAAACAACCCCCGGAGGGTCCATAAAAAGAAAGAGGAGGATGTTTCCTTGATATTACAAGGTCAAAAAGGCAGTCAGAACATGCCTATACAGAGGAGAAACTACTCCCCTTTTCAAGCACAATCTTCAAACCCTCTATTGCCTAAAGGTGGAGATGCAAAGCGCCCTCGAATGTTCACACCCTTGGGGGATTCGCTCAAGAATATTCTTGCTCTTCTGACCACTCAGAAGAAAATCACATGTCTTCTTCCACCAGCCAACCCTAATGGGAGGGGTTTCAATGCTACTCAGAAGTGTGCCTATCATGCCAGAGCACCTAGACATGATACTCAACATTTTTGGGCCTTGAAACACAAGATCCAAGATTTAATAGACAACGGTGAGATCGTGGTTACCAAACCAGATCAACCTCATGTGCAAGACAACCCTCTTCCTCAACACAAAGAAGAAGAGGTCAACATGATTAGTTGGAACACTGGACAGAGTTCCAATTTTAACAATGAATCATCCCAAACTATCAAAGACGGTGTTGACAGATGGGATTACGCAAAGTTTTAATTTTCCATGGAACGAAAGATGAAAGCTCTTTGTAAGCAAATTGAACAATTGGCAGAACTGGTGACCTATTAACATCAAGTCACACGCCAGTTAGTCAGCCAGGAGCATGCTTATCTCATTCCTTTTGTTATGAACGCTCCACCATCACCTTCAGAAAGTGAAGCTATGGAGGATAAAGTTGCGAAAAGAGCAAATGCTAAAGCCCGTCGGGATTTTGCCAATCAAATGGAATTTACATACCTGGGCCAACCTATGGAGGAAATATTTCAGATGCTAATCAATGAAGGAAGAATTACCTCCCTTCTACCTCCAATCAATCCCCGTTCAAGACGGCTCAACTCCGATGGAGTATGTCAATATCATTCACATTCTCGCGGTCACAGCACAGAAGAATGCTGGGCACTTCGCCACCTTATTCAGAATCTCATTGACAGCGGTGTCCTGCAATTAGCAGATGATGACACTGTGATGCTCGAGAGTGGGAATACCTATCCTACCAAATGGAAGGGACTAGTAGCAGTTATATCCGTTGAGGCTGATGATACTGTCAAACCATTTCCCATACAAGCAATTCAACTCAAAGGAGCTGACAATCCTTTGAATGTGGCTGCACCAATGCCAATTTGTTTATCCTTCAGACCTCAGTATCCTGTTGTCAGCTTACACAACGTCCCACGGAATTATGGAGAAGCTAAAGGATCCACGTCTCATACTACTGCTACAGTGTTGAAGGAAAATCCACTGTATCTTCCTCACAGGGTGATGAAACCCACCATAAAAGCAAAGGGGAAGATTCCCATGGAGAAGATTGAAAAATTCCTCCGCACTATGGTTCATAATGAATCCAAGGTGGTTCTAAGCTTAAGAGAAGCTCCACATCAGATATCAATACTGGACTTGGTTTTCTCTTCCGAGGATCACAGGAAGATCTTATTGAAGGTTTTGGAAGAAGCCTACTTGCCAAAATCAGTGGATGTGGAAAATTTTCAACATCTGGTTGATCACATTTTCAACAACAGTGTGATATCCTTCACTGATGACGACATACCGCCCGAAGGGACCGGTTTATCCTCCGGGTATATGTTAGCTGGAGTTCTGATAGATGGAGGTTCATCTCTGAACATCTGTCCTTATGCCACCTTAGTGAAGATGAACGCCAATCTCAAACGGATCCAAAGCATCCATATGGTTATCAAAGCTTTTGATGGATCCCGACGAAATTCTGTCGGAGAGCTTGAGCTACCAATTGAGATTGGTCCAAATACATTTAGTGTATCCTTCCACGTCCTCAAGATAGATTAAAGATACAACCTGCTATTGGGGAGACCATGGATCCACATGGCTGGAGCTATCCCTTCTACGCTACATCAACAACTCAAATATATTATCAATAATATCCTAGTCATTGTCAACGCTGAGCCGGAATGTCCTGAATAAGGAGATTTACCTATCATCAGCTTCAATTCAGAAGTTGAGCCAGCCAGTTTTCATACTTTGGAAGTGAGTAACACGAAATATCATCCTATTGGAGCACCACTTCCTGTACCCAAGATTTCTGCCGAGGTTATGTCGGCCACTAAAGAAATGATGTCATTGGGTCATCAGTCTGGATAAGGGCTTGGTAAAGATAAACAGGGTATTAAACACCCTATTCAAATGTCCAGTCAAACTGGGACAGCCGGACTTGGCTATTCTGCCAGTTCCAGTCATAGGAATCCTCATAAGCATAAGCAGGTTCCTCAAGCTTTCGCCACACGGCGATTTTCTCCACCTGTACTTCATGAGCTGATACAGTCTCCAGTTAACCAGAGAGCACTCAACGAATGACTTGTAAGCTAACAGAAGATCTAAGCACCAACCCAATCAGCATCCAGATTGAGTTGTGAAGCCATTCAAGATGAAGTCTTCCACAAGTCGATCAGAAGAAGACTTCAATATGAGTGACTGGCTAAGGAAAGTCAGCAAGTGTAGTAAGTTATCAAGAGAACAAAAGACAACGATCTTGGGGTCAACTAGGATGTAGTGTTTGCCAAACAAAGTAGGAACTGATGCAGTTTACATAGAGATACTGGTCAGCTTTTGAAGAACAAGGAAAAGTGATTAAGCATGGGTCAGCCGATTAATGATAAGTGAACGAGAGATCACAAAGAGAAAGTGAGCTGGGCATGCCACAAATCTGATGTGTCTTGCCATTCAGAAGAGACCAAAACAAGGAGTCAAGCTATTAGTTCCTGAGATCATTCGAGGCAAATAGAAGTGTTGAAGCACTGCACAAGTGAAGGAAGAGGTGTTCTACATTGAAGATCCAATGAACACTCTTCAGGATCGTAGTGTTGTCTCAATCAGTCAATTAGAAACATTCAATAAGACACTATGATCAGGTCTAAGAACATCTGCATCAGAATCGTAGAGTTTGGTCATCTGAAGATTGAAGCATTGGCAACGGTTCAATATGAAGACTGATATTTGAACATTGATGTTTAAGAGCATCGATGCAAAAGGATAATTTCGGATGTTCTAATCAAGAAGTCAAAAAGAAGAAATAAAGATGACTACCTGCCTGACATGGAAAGATGACAACTCTAAGGCGGTAGGTAAGGTAGCAGATTGCTGTGTCAGTAAAGTCAAAAAGGAGCTGCCATGTCACATCAAGCAGTCTGCACCAAATAACACATGATCTGCGAAGCAATTCAAATACCTTCCAACGGCTATATTCCAACGGGAAGATTGTGAAGGAGTATATATCAGCCATAGCTTCAAAGATCAAAAGTTGCTGAGTTGTAGGATCGTTGAGTTGTTGGAATGTTATATTGTTGACTCTACGAGTTCCACTAGAGCTGAACGTAATAATTCTCAGTGAGAGTGAGATTACAAAGGTGGAAGTGAAGCAGATTTGAAGAAGGACTTGAACAGACTAAAGCTTCACTTAACAAGGATGAGAATGCCATTGAAAATGGCAGCTAAGCTAAGAGCTGAAAAGGCCAAGAAGATAGCATTCAGAAAAGTGGCAGAGCACAAAGAAGATCTAGAGAGCCACTCTATGAATCACCATGAACCAAAAGCTGAAACAGAACATAAGCAGAACCATGTCTGCAAACCATTCAAGAAGGGTTCAGGGAATGCTAAGTTCAAGACGAAGTCTACCAAAAGCTCAAACACTTAGCAAATGATAAGTAGGTTTTATACCTACTTATTGGATATCAATTCATGAGAATTATGCTCAACTCAAGTAGATTTTAGTATGTTTTTATGCATTTTATGTTTGTTTAGCATTTTTTGTAGTTGAACTCCTAAAGCAAGGAAAGACATGGATTGGCATGGTGACACAAGATGACAAGGACTACGCATGATGGACATGGGTAGATAATGAACTAAAGCAGTGGATGAGCGTTATGCAGAAAAGCAAGATGATGGACAAATAACAGAACAACAAGCAATAGCAGAACATCAGAGTGCAGGGCACAGAAGCAGCGCGACCACGCTGCTAAACAATCCAATTCTCGCGTGCCCGCGCTATCTGCCTACAGAAGCTAAAATACCAAACACGCGTGGCCGCGCCTAAAACAAGAAGGCACATCGCGCGCCCGCGCTGAAGACTCGGCAGAAATTTACATCGCGCGACCGCACCCATTTTGTACTGAGATCAAGCGTGGCCGCGCGAGTCATTTGATGTTGTTTGTTGACTTAATTTTTAAATTTGAAATGTGAGCTCTTGGTCTTATCAAAACTATTCTGGTTGGCACCAGACGGGTGTTATGTGTTTTTTTATCAGTTTTCATCTAAGTAATTAGGGTTCTTAGCTTTTGAACTAGTGCTAGAGAGATTTTGATAAAACTTGAGATTATTCTATATCTTCTCTTGCATTTATTTATTGAATAATTAATCATTTTATTTTCCTAGAGATTAGTGGTGATTTGGAACAACACTTTGGAACAAATTCTGCAATTGGGTTTAATCAATTCTCTCTTCTCTCTCAATTGTGCTATTTAATTTCCATGTGATATTACAATTCCATAATGGTTTTCGGTTTAGAAATGAACTAAAATCCATTATGGGATTCTAACGGATTTTGATATGTAGTCTGTGACGCCCCCAAAATAGGTATACATCACCCATCTTGAGTCTCCAAATGCATGGTACAAAATTCAAATACAACTTAATAGTACAACTGTCGTGTAAAATACGACAAAATATAAACTGAGAGTTTTAATACGAATATTGTCATCTAGACAATATCCACACTCAATGGAGTCCTCATTACATTTATTATCATACTATTTTATAGAATAGTGAGGGCTACTATGACACCATCTCGGACCATTACTCCATTCCCCGACTAGTCCCGACTACGTTCTCATTTCCTGAAGAGAACAATGAAAGCAAAAGGGTGAGCTCAACTATCCCAGTAAGAAATATTATGACTAAGATAATGCAGAATAAGTTCTCGTTAGTCTTCAACAATGTTAAACTGATAGAATATAATAGACAACAAGTTTAACTGTAGCAGAACAAGCAATCCATTAGAAGAGTCAAGTAGAACATAAAATCTACTATCTTCTATGATTTAAAAAGGTTTTTAATCACTTTTATCGCTGAGACTCGGCTTAATAAATAAGTCACATCATCGAATCACCCTTGCACTACGGCCAAGGATATTCTTTAGTATCACAACCACAAATTAGCCATGCATTACGGGCCAAGGATATTCGTGTATTCATCAATGGTCATGATTATGCCAACAACTGTCCATCAATGCATTACGGGACAATGAGGACTTTTACCACATCATTTGTAACATTACGGTCATGATTATACCGAATAATCCCTGGTCATAATCATACCAAGTCCATCTATACACTACAGGCCACAGATGACTTTCAACATAATATAAGCATGAGGATGATGACAATGATATAAGAATTCAATAAAACAAGTTCAATGATAAATTTTAAAGATTTATAATTTAATTTATCCATAATTCAATAACGTCCAAATTGTCAACATGATACTGCTTTGTGAAATAAAATTCAAGAATAATATTGTACCAAAAAAAAATTTGGACCAAAAACGTATCAATTTTTATCATGAATTACTCCCCAGGTGAATAGTACTCGAGTGAATAGTACCCCATGAATAGTACTTCAGGAATAGTAATCCCGTGAATAGTACTCCGGCATGAAAAAGTTAAAACTTATCAAGAATGCTCAGAATAATATTTCCATGAAAAGATACTGGATGAAGCGCAAATATCAAGGATATTCTACTAATTTCATGGAGTTTAGAAGCCAAAACTTTAACAAAACGATTATAGAATTCGAAATCTGAAACGAAATAATATTACTTACATACTACAGACTATAGAAGAAGATATTATTTCAAGCGAATATTAAACAAAAATAACATCCCTTACCTTGAAAAGAAGAGTATTCCAACTGGTATAGCGGGGATATTCTTGAAGAAAACTTTCACGGTTTTCTACGCTCAAAGCTTTCTAAAACTCTAAAGAAATACGCTCAATATTATAGAAGAAGAATTCTCTGATTCTGGTGTGATTTTCAATTCTAAATAAGCATCCTATTTATAGGAGAATGGAAAGGATACTATTTGGATGCACGGTAGGGAAAGGAATCACAGGCATAATCGGCCGAATTTTTTTTTGAAAATTTTGATTTTACTACTTGATCTTGTGCAATAAAATATTCTAATAAAATAAAAACTTTTAAATAAAATATATATATATATATATATATATATATATATATATATATATATAAGTTCATGAGTTATCATCCCGAAGTGAACCACGAATCCCCTCCACCTTATCATGCTTTACTTATATAAACACATATGATACATATATATTATACTAAAACAATAGTAATCTCGTGTCCTCCCCCCTTCCCCGACCTTCCCACCCATATTCAATATTTAATATATATATATATATATATATATATATATATATATATATATATATATATATATATATATATATATATATATATAACACAAAATTGAGATAACTTCTCCCGACTATTTTAAAAATGGGTAAATAGGGGTCAATAAAATACGTAAAATTTACATCAAATACTTCATAAAATCTCCTCAATATTTTTAACAACATTTATCATCATTATTATAATCCGTAATATTTATCGCACTGTGTCGTTCCCGAGGAAAGAGGGGCTTTCAATAGGATTTCTCCTATTAGGCGCCGCAATTAGGTGACCAAACCTCTCCTTGACAGAACTTCAGACATCGTCAATATTACAAATAATAATATTAATAACTTTGTCATCTTAATTATTGATTTAATAATATCTAAAATATCGACAATAATTGAATCAAATAACGTGAGATACTATGCAGCAATTACTGTAGCAATAATTGAACAAAAGCGAGTGACTTCTCACGTAAGCATCAATAATAATACCATATGCTACTATGCAAACCACGCGTAGACATTGTACTTTTTACAGTTAACCGGGTGTTTCAGCAGTTAATCGGTAGAAACTTGTCAGCCGTTATTTATAAAAAAAGATATTTTGTCGTTTTCTCAATTCGTGATAATAATTACATTGTAGGGTCCACCAATGATGGTGTAATAAATGCATGCTAATATTTCCTGTTAAAAGCGAATATTCCCTAACCAATCGAATATAATATAACAACTTGCGTACTTTACAAAATTTATAAATATTATCCACAACTATACCATAACACCCATTACGAGTCGCAAAATACATGGTATAGAAAGCAAACTACAACTTTGACAATCTGAGGATGTAGTGTAGAGAATCGACAATATACAAGCTGTGAGTTTGAATACAAATATTGTCTTCTAGACAATATACACACCAAATAAGTCCTCATTAATTATTCATACACTATTTACGACGAAATAGTGAGGGAATGACTAAAACATCTTCTAGAGCCATCACTCCATTACCCAGGCTCGATCCTGCTTATGTTTCTCACCTCACGAGAAGAAAAATGGAACAAAAAGGAAAAGGGTGAGCTCAACTAGCCCGATAAAGAATATTATGACTAAGATAATATACAACAAATTATCGTTAGTCTTCAGCGGGGAAAAATCTAACGAGAATACAATAGACAACAAGTTTTAGATCAACAAATCGTGTGAAGCTTGACAATCCATTAGAAGAGTCACGTAGAGAAAGAATTTCTTGTCTTTAAGGTTTAAAAAGTCCATCATCAATAGTTTATCCTGTAATAACAATCAATATACATCTTTAATCATCTTTGCACTCTGAGGCAAAAAGATATTCATTTATATCACCGATTGGTCATATTCATCTCAACTTTGTTCATCTTTACTCTGAGGCCAAAGATATTCATCGATTAATCGTTCATCTTTTTTGCCTTCTGGGCCAAAGATATTCATTTATATCACCATTTAGGGGTGAGGATGATGAAAAACATTTTTAAAAAAGCGAATCCGGTGAAACAAAATGACGAGGATTAAGGATTAAGGATTAAGTACTTTGTTTTACCCATGTCCAAAAATACTTGAAAATAATCATATTGGTGTAAATTTCAAGAATGATCAAAACATGGATACAATCAAAGCTAGTATCCGAATAGATATTTTGGACAAAAGAAATTTTTTTTATTTTTAGGTGAATAGTCAAGTATTCGTGAATAGTGTCGTATCGTGAATAGTGCAGTATCGTGAATAGTAACCCAAACACAACAAGTTCCAAATTTGATAAAAAGTTCACCAATACTTGACATAATGATATTGAAGAAAAATATCATTTAAGAAGAAAATAATACCACTTACCTCAAAATAATAAATACTTACATTTGAATTTCGGTATAGTCTTTGTGAAACCATATAGTATAGCAACACTCAAAGTATACTCACAAGAATCATTTCGATAATTTAGAGAGAAAGAAAGAAAACTTTGTTTACGGTGTGATTTTCAATTCTAACAGCCCTCATTTATAGGAAAATGTTAGAGCATGAAAGGAGACTAAATTAATAAATTATTATTATTTACCAAATATTCAAGCCCACCACCAAGGAATCTGATTTTAGCCACCAACCACATGTTAAAGATGCTCACCAACCTTTGAAAAACGTTTTCTTGAAAATAATAATTAAAATTTCCAAAAATCAATTATTTGAACTCAAAACATCAATAATTCACAATAAATATCCCTTTTATCGAGAAAATTCAAATCTCGCGATTTTTTATAGGAATTTCAATTCTCTACAACTGCGAGAAGAAAATTTTCCAAATTCCAAGCGAAATTATCCAAAATCCACAAGCAGGCAATTTTACGATACATAATAAATTTTGATCGAGAATCGTGTCCAAACACACAAAACATATATTAAACATTTAATGCCACAAAATACTCTACCTCCTCATATACTCATATATCCCACAATTATTAAAAAATATCATAGTTAATATATTATTAAAATAATATATTTAAATGTATTATTTTATCGAGAAAAAGATAAAATATTAATTTTCAACAATTGTCACATTAAAAATTTTCTCCATCTATATCCACATAAAATAAATATTTTCTTTATCATAATAATCAATAATTAATTATTCAAAAATAATATTCTGAGAATCACGATCTTGTGACGGTAGTTCGAGGGAAAGAGGGCTTTCGATAAGGATTTCTCACTTCTTGGGTATGATTAGGTGACCAAACCTCTCCTTGAAGCGAACTTTCTAGACATTACCAATAATGTTATCGATAATATTATTCAAATAATATGAATTATTGATTTGATAATGGAAAATCTTGTGTAATGACAATTATTGAAACAATAATAATATAAATATCAATGCGACAATTATTGAATCAATAAGATAAAATAATGAGCGGTAATTCTTTGTAACAATTATTGAGTAGTGCCTTCTTACGTAAGGATCAATAATTCAACAATCTTTATGCAATCTGGTGTCTTCTTTGTGTAACCGCAGCGTATTCTTGTATTTTAACCACCGAGTAACCCAGCGGTGTTAGCGGTAATAATTTCGTCGTTATTTATAAAACTCGATCTTTGTCGTTTTCCTTCATCCAATAGTTTTTCCGTTATGGGGCCCCCATGATGAACTTTGCGTAAATAAATGGAGATTCCGAAACAAAAAGAATATTCCACGACCAAGCGAATATTCCAGAGCAATAATGAATATTTTATAACCACTTGCTTATTTTGTAAACTTTGCACATTTCACCCATAACCAAAGAATTATATCAAATTAACCCTTATTAATTTAGAATAATGAATAAAGAAAAATTCAATTTTATTTATAATAAGTTGGGGTCTTCTGACCTCCCTCCTTATGAAATTTAAGTCCTCGAAATTGACATACGATACACAGTATATCGAAAGGTGAGGGTACCTTGCTTTCATCTCGATTCAACTCCCGTGTCATTTCCTCGATTGCATGGTTTCTCCACAAAACCTTAACTTGTGGTATAACCTTCGTGCGTAAGACATGCTCTACTCTATCAAAATCTCAGCGGTATCTCCTCGTAGGTTAAATCTTACGCTTTATCTAAATGCGGTTTACAATAATGATAATGTGGTTCGGGTCTTTCACATATTCTGAAGCATAGATATGTGGAATACATTGTGAACACGAGACATACTTGGAGAATGTAGCGAGTCTATAGGCTACGTTCCTATTCGGTCGAGAATCTCAAATGGACCAACAAACCTTGGATTGAGCTTTCCTCTTTTCCCAAATCTTGTAACTCCCTTCCGTGGAGCAATACGTAACAATACATGATCTCAGATATTAAACTCCGTCCTTTACATGAAGATCGGCATAACTCTTTTGTCGATCTTGTGAAGTTTGAATCGTTGTCGAATCATTTGGATCTTTTACGTAGTCATGCGTACTAATTACGGTCCCAACAATATTGCTTCTCCCACCTCGTCCCGGCATCTTTGGAGAAGCGACATTTTAAATCCATCTAGCGCCTCAAATGGAGCCATGCCTATACTTAACGATAAGCTGTTGTTGTAGGAGAATTCCACGATGGTAGGTACTTATCAACTTCCTTTGAAATCTAGGACCACGAGTCTTAATAGATCTTGAGGGTTTGAATAGTCCTCTCGATTGTCCGTGGTTTGAGGATGGTATCTTTGGCCAGATAAATAAATCCGTGCCCATAGCTTTACTGCAAGCTAACCCAAAATCTTGAAGTGAATCTCGGGTCGCGATCGAAACTATGGATCTTGGCATGCCATGCTGATCGTACAATCTCATTCACGTCATCTGACGCAAAGGCGTTCGAGGAATAAGTCTAAGCGTATCGGTAAGAAATGGCGGGACTTGGTTAATCTATCAACAATAACCCAAATTGCATCTCGCCTTGAGAAACTTTGGGAAGACACGTAACAAAATCCATAGTAATGTGTTCCCATTTCCATTAGGAATCTCAAGTGGTTGCTGATGGACCTTTTGGCACTTGATCTCTCGCCTTTACTGCGTTGTGAGGTTAAACATCTTGAGATAAACTCGCAATCTCTCTCTTCGTATTGTTCCACCAAAATGTATGTCGAATATCATGATACATTTTGGTACTTCGAGATGGATTGCAAGCGGGGTGTTGTGTGCCTCCATCATGATTTTATGCTTGGTCGAGAATCGTTAGGAGCATGAAAGTCTAGAATTATTTCGAAGTATTCCTTCCTCATCAATTCTTGCTTAGGAATAGCTCCTTCTTGCACTTTCTTCTTCATATACGCATATTGGTAAGTAGCTTGGCGACTTTAACTTTATCGATTAAAAGTCGGTTCTACTCGTATATTCGCCATCATCATGTGGGACCTGGAGTCTTTAATTCTATCTTCATCCTTTGTAAAGTCGTATAAAATGGGCCTTTGCGTTGACAATATTTACTTTCGTGCTTGCATATGATCTTACTACTCGATCGTCGGCTACCCGTTCGCTTTTCGAGGATGATATTGAATAGTGTGATCATAATCTTTTAATGACTCAACCAGCGTCATTTGCCGCATGTTGAGTTCTTTTGGGTGAAGAAATATTTGAGGCTTTTATGGTTAAAGTATAAATCTCCACTTTCTCTCCATACAAGTAGTGTCTCCATATCTTCAGCCAGCGAATCATTTTGCCGATTCTAGATCATGAGTAGGATAATTCCTCTCATATTCTTTGAGTTAATCGTGAGGCATAGGCTATGACTTTCCCATGTTGCATGAGAACACATCTAACCCCTTTCCGGAAGCATCATTTGTAGATAACAAATCCATCCCGAACCGGATGGTATTGTCGAAACAGTCTTAGAAATGAGTCTCTCTTGAGCTCTTGGAAGCTCTTCTCGCGTTCCTCGCTCCATAAAATTTTGCATCCTTAAGTCAATTTGAGTTAGCAGATAGCGATTCGAGAAAATCCTTCCACAAATCTCAGATAATAACAATTAAGCCCGAAAAGCTGCGTCTTGATCCATGCAAACTTGGTTGCTCCCAACTTTGTATTGCTTGATCTTTCGTGGGTCAGCAGATACTCCTTGTTTTGACACCCGTGCCCAAGGAATGCTACTTCCTCAAGCGAACTTCGCATTTCTTGACTTGGCATAAAGCTTGTGTTCACGAAGTCTTTGTAGTACCGACTTCAAATGGTGCTCATGATCTTCACGGCTTTTGGAATAGATGAGGATGTCATCGATAAAGACAACAACAATGATCCAAATATTCCTTAAATACACGGTTCATCATATCCATGAAAGCGGCGGAGCATTAGTCGATCAAAAGACATGACCAAGAATTCATAATGCCGTATCGAGTCACGAATAAAGTCTTTGGAATATCCTCGGTTTTAATCTTGGTGATGATATCGAGCGAAGATCGATCTTTGAAAAAATTGCGCTCCTTATGGCGGTCGAGCAGGTCATCAATGCGAGGTAGCGGATACCTATTCTTGATGGTGACATGGTTCGATTCTCGATAGTCAATACAAAATCGCATACTCTCCGTCTTTCTTCTTTCTGAATAAAGCAGGAGCACCCCGAGGAGGCGTCTTGGGGCCGAATGAAACCGATGTCTAATAACTCACTGTAGTTGGACTTTTAACTCACGAAGTTCAATAGGAGCCATTCGATATGGGGTTTTAGAAATGGGCTTTGTGCGGTTGAGGTCGATAAAGAATTCAACATCACGTTACGGGGTAGGCAGGAAGCTCTTGAGGAAATACATCGGAATTCTTTAACCACGAAATATTATTCAAATCGACTTGTCTTTATTCAAATCCATAACATGGGCTAAGAAAGCTTGACATCAGTTTTTCAATAAGCGAATAGCTTTGTGGCTTGATATGATGATGTTGATTTTAGTGGTTTAGTGGTTTGAATTAAGTATAGCGGGTTGGTTAGGAATATGAAAACTAATGACCTTACGAAAACAATCAATTTTGGCATGATGGTGGTTAACGATCAATTCCTAAAATCACATCAAAAGCAAGTATCTTTAAAGAGATAAGATCAGCGAGGTAATGTGATAGTGCCAACTTGGATCATGCAAGATTTATAAGCTGTAGATGTGTGAAGGTTTCACCCAGCGGAGTTTCAACAGATAAATCAAAATCTAATTTCTCGAGTCAAGTTTAAGCGTTGAGCACAAGCGGGAGAGATAAAGAATGGGTAGAAGCCGGTATCTAGTAAGGTATAAACTTGCTTGAGAATTCAAGATTAGCTTACGTGATCACCTCGTTTGGGTTCCTCACGTTTTGTCGATCACGACAAGCGCTTTCTTCCGAGGCCGTGATTTCGACTTATCGGAACGACCCTTGGAATCACCACTCTGCTTGAACTTGGTTTAGCGATAGTACAATCTCGGCGATGTGGCCTTCCTTTCCACAGTTGTAACATACCTTGGATTGTTGTGGGCGGTTTTTGGTGATATGTCCCTCCTTCCGCATTTGTAACATCTAAGCTGGCGGTCGTTCTCCTCCCCTAGCATTTGTTGTTGGTCTTTGGTCTTTCTTAGTTGATATCTTCCGTCATTGTTGAATCTTCTCTTTTCTGAAATTTCCACTTGAGTCACCTCTCTATTATCATGTCCACGATTACCACACGAGTGGTTACGCCTTTGTCAAGTATTCTTTCCTCCTCATTTGGTTATCATCGTTACGATGACTACCACGATTGTGGTCCCTCGGTTGAGTATACTCCTTTATCTCGTTCTAATAAGCTGAGCCACATTGACAACATCGAATCTGAGAGAAAATTTATGAGAGATAAGGTATTTGCCAGAATCTACGGTTTTAGACCTCTCGAAACACATACTGCGTCATTCGTTCCTCATTCTCCACCAAATGAGGTCTGAAACTGGATAACTCTGCGAACTTTGCCTCGTCTTTGAGACCCGTCGTCATGTTGTTACATTTGAGTCTAATAAACTCTACCTCCTTCGTATAGCGAATACTTTACGGAAAGTACTTGTCATTGAAGCGATTCTGAAATCTTTCCCAAGACATGTTAAGTGCATCTGGTTGAGTGCGCTTCACTGATTCCCACGATGTCTGCTTCACCACGAAACATAAAGGTGGCGAATGGAACCTTACATTTCCTCCGTGCACCCCAAGACATCGAATATCTTGGTAATTTGCTTGACCCACGTTTACGCCTTGATCGGATCCAAACTTTCCATGGAAATCTGGTGGTCCCGACTCCTTAATTGCTTGGTTTGTGATGAATAGTGCATTGCCATCATTTCCACCGTATTTTTTGTACGAGTCTCCCGCATGCGATTTTGCATGAGCTGCAAAAAAAGCTTCTAAACATCCGTCGTTCATCATTTGCTCGATTGGCGTTGTTCACGGGAGGAACATTGCCGACTGTTGCGTTCTCCTCGTTGGTGAGTCTAAAGGCGTCTCCACGGTCTCATAAACTCCATTGTTAACGTTCTCGTGACCATTCTTAAATCTTGCCATAAAACAAGGGTTAATTAAACAAATTAACATATCACATAATATCTATATTATAATGAGCCAACAAATAAGCTTAGGTAGGACACCTTTAGCGAAGGATTTACTCGTCTCTCCCTCTAGTTCTATTCCCGATCTCTTGGGAGATCATATCCTAAGCTACGATACCATTGTGGCGCCCCCAAAATAGGTATCTGACACCCATTACGAGTCGCCAAAATACATGGTATAGAAAGCAAACTACAACTTTGACAATCTGACGGATGTCGTGTAGAATACGACAATACAATTTGTGAGTTTGAATACAAATATTGTCTACAGACAATATACACACCCAAATAAGTCCTCATTAATTATTCATACACTATTTTACGAAATAGTGAGGGAATGATTAAAACATCTTCTAGAAGCCATCACTCCATTACCCAGGCTCGATCTGCTATGTTCTCACCTCACGAGAAGAAAAATGGAACAAAAAGGAAAAGGGTGAGCTCAACTAGCCCGATAAAGAATATTATGACTAAGATAATATACAACAAATTATCGTTAGTCTTGACGAGGAAAAATCTAACGAGAATACAATAGAATGACAAGTTTTAGATCAACAAATCGTGAAGCTTGACAATCCATTAGAAAAGTCACGAGAAAGAATTCTCTTGTCTTTAAGGTTTAAAAGTCCATCATCAATAGTTTATCACTGTAATAACAATCAATATACATCTTTAATCATCTTTGCACTCTGGGCCAAAGATATTCATTTATATCACCGAGTTGGTCATATTCATCTCAACTTTTTGTTCATCTTTGCTTTCTGGGCCAAAGATATTCATCGATTAATCGTTCATCTTTACTACGGGCCAAAGATATTCATTTATATCACCATTTAGGGTGAGGATGATGAAAAACATTTTTAAAAAAGCGAATCGGTGAAACAAATAGTGAGGATTAAGGATTAAGGATTAGTACTTTGTTTTACCCATGTCCAAAAATACTTGAAAATAATCATATTGGTGTAAAATTCAAGAATGATCAAAACATGGATACAATCAAAGCTAGTATCGAATAGATATTTTGGACAAAAAAGAAAAATTTTTATTTTTAAATTGAATAGTCTTGCGTGATAAGTGAATAGTGTAAGTATCGTGAATAGTCTTTAGTATCGTGAATAGTAACCCCCAAACACAACAAGTTCCAAATTTGATAAAAAAGTTCACCAATACTTGACATAATGATATTGAAGAAAAATATCATTTAAGAAGAAAATAATACCCTTACCTCAAAATAATCGTCTTACATTTGAATTTCGGTATAGTCTTGTGAAAACCATATAGTATAGCAACACTCAAAGTATACTCACAAGAATCGCTCGATAATTTAGAGAAAGAAAGAAAACTTTGTTTACGGTGTGATTTTCAATTCTAACAGCCCTCTATTTATAGGAAAATGTTAGAGCATGAAAGGAGACTAAATTAATAAATTATTATTATTTACCAAATATTCAAGCCCACCACCAAGGAATCTGATTTTAGCCACCAACCACATGTTAAAGATGCTCACCAACCTTTGAAAAACGTTTTCTTGAAAATAATAATTAAAATTTCCAAAAATCAATTATTTGAACTCAAAACATCAATAATTCACAATAAATATCCCTTTTATCAGAAAATTCAAATCTCGCGACTTTTTATAGGAATTTCAATTCTCTACAACTTTGCGAGAAGAAAATTTTCCAAATTCCAAGCAGAAATTATCCAAAATCCACAAGCAGGCGATTTTACGATATCATAATAAATTTTGGTCGAGAATCGTGTCCGCAAACACACAAAACATATATTAAACATTTAATGCCACAAAATACTCTACCTCCTCATATACTCATATATCCCACAATTATTATAAAAATATCATAGTTAATATATTATTAAAATAATATATTTAAATGTATTATTTTATCGAGAAAAAGATAAAATATTAATTTTCAACAATTGTCACATTAAAATTTTCTCCATCTATATCCACATAAAATAAATATTTTCTTTATCATAATAATCAATAATTAATTATTCAAAAATAATATTCTGAGAATCGCGATCTTGTGACGGTAGTTCGAGGAAGAGGGCTTTCGATAAGGATTTCTCTTCTTGTGGCTTGATTAGGTGACCAAACCTCTCCTTTGAGCAGAACTTTCTAGACATTACCAATAATGTTATCGATAATATTATTCAAATAATATGAATTATTGATTTGATAATGGAAAATCTTTGTGTAATGACAATTATTGAAACAATAATAATATAAATATCAATGCGACAATTATTGAATCAATAAGATAAAATAATGAGCGAGTAATTCTTTGTAACAATTATTGAGTAGTGCCTTCTTACGTAAGGATCAATAATTCAACAATCTTCATGCAATCTGGTGTGTCTTCTTTGTGTAACCCGCGTATTCTTTGTATTTTAACCACCGAGTAACTGAGCGGTGTTAGCGGTAATAATTTTCGTCGTTATTTATAAAACTCGATCTTTGTCGTTTTCCTTCATCCAATAGTTTTTCCGTTATGGGGCCCCTGATGATAGGCTGGTCGTAAATGCGGAGATTCGAAACAAAAAAGAATATTCCACGACCAAGCGAATATTCCCAGAGCAATAATGAATATTTTATAACTGTTATTGAGAAAACTTGCTTATTTTGTAAACTTTGCACATTTCACCCATAACAAAGAAAATTATATCAAATTAACCCTTATTAATTTAGAATAATGAATAAAGAAAAATTCAATTTTATTTATAATAAGTTGGGGTCTTAGTGAAAGTTATATTTCAAATAAACTCCAAGATTATATAGGTAGTGCTTGTAGAAAAACTCAGCAAGTGGATGTGCACAACCCTGTCTTATGATAACACGAAGTCGTCTGTCATTAGACATCTTATATGATAGTGGCAAAAACGCCCTTCCAAAGTTGGGTTCACCTTACCCTATTCTGTTCACCAAAATTAAATATCAAATGACGTATACAATACGACACACTTTCTAAAGTTCTCAATAAAATTATTTTATACTATTTAGGGAGAACCTCAACAAACTATAGATTCACTGCTCTATTCTCCTGTTACTTTCGTCAACCCAAATACACTCTTATTACCTGAAAGAAATTGTGAAGTAAAAAGGGTGAGCACAACTAGCCCAGTAAAGAATATCATGACTAAAGATAATTAAATTATCAATAGCCTTCATCAGTAATAAATCAAAGATTTAGAACATATGGTAGATGATAAAACTTTTCAACCATAGTTGCAGCGGAACAAGCAATCCATTAGAAGAGTCAAATAGACCATCAGGTCTATTATCTTCTCCATGTTAAAAGTCCACCAATAATGTGTTATCCGTGTAACATCAATCAACAATTCCTGTCCACAATCATATGAATAACTCATAATCATAATTGTGATTCTAAATACCTCTCCGCACCCAGGACGAAGATACTTTTCATCACCTATCTTCACCTGAAACATCAAAAATCATGGTTATACCGAATCACAATTCTTGCTCATAATCATACTAATAAATTCATCTTTACACTACGGCCAAAGATATTCACTAACAATTCATCTTTGCACTCTGGGCCAAAGACATACAAATCAGATTTTAGAAGAGTCAAGTAGGCGTGATATCTACTATCTTTACGTAATTAAAAGTGTATAATCAATATTTTATCAACGAGACTCAACTTAATAAATAATCCACATCATCGAATCATCCTCGCATTCACGACTCAAGGATATTCATGTAATCATCAATGGTCATGATTATACCGTAATAGTCCCTAGTTATAATCATACCAATAACTGTCCATCAATGCACTACGGGCCAATGAGGACTTTTACCACATCATCTATAACATTACGGGTCATGATTATACTGAATGATCTCTGGTCATAATCATACCAATAAACAGTTCATCTATGCACATAGGCCAAAGATACTCATCAATCAATAGTTCATCTTTGCACGTAAGCTAAAGATATACAACTGTAAAAACCAATAATCAACAGTCCATCTTTGCACGTTAGCCAAAGATATACAACTGTTAAACCAATAATCAACAATCCATCTTTTCATGTAAGCCAAAGATATACAACTATAAAACCAATAATCAACAGTCCATCTATGCACGTAAGCCAAAGATGACTTTCATCACAATATAAGTGTGACACCCCCAAATCCGGTACTTCTATTTCCACAAGATTTGGTGTTCACTGTACAAGCATCATCTATCTATCTACCCATAAAGAAATGCAAACCATGCAATAGAAGGAAATAATAATAAAATCTCTCCCCTTATGGGGTTACATCAACTGAATAATAAATAAATCCCAGGTTGCTCTAACCTTAAAACATATGTGCGGAAAACATAAACAAACAAGTCTTAAGTAACATCAATTCTAATCATCATTACATAACCACAATAAATAAACAGTCTTCATTACTTGCTAAGCTTGCCCTTGCCTTTACTAGTGGAAGGTTAAATCGCTCTTTTCGTTCTAAGCGCAATGTTATTATTATGCAAGAGAGAGCACGATTGCCCACAAGTATAACAATATAACAATGAATAATAATATGCGAGAGAAATAATAACTTTGGATATAAAACTCAACTTTTGAATCAAGAATGAATAACAAGAATCAAAAGAATTTCGAGGGTCATAAGACCTTGAACTATGTCCTAGGTTGTCAAGTGTTTTACTTGAAACCTTTAATGATCATAAGACTATGGACTCTTCTTCTCGTACTTAGGGGATCAGCCCTTAGTACCATACTATGCACAATATCTTAACGCTAAAACGTAAATAATCCCCTATACAGGGTTGTTCATCTTAGTTTGACATTTGAGTCCGCACCAAAGGAAGTTTGGTTTGGATAATTCATCAAGGGATTCTGAAATTTAGAACGCTCATCAACTATGGACTAGTCGAATCAATAAGGGTTCGCTAGTCTAATAAGGTTTAACAATAAATGAATATTTAACTTGAATAACATCTCAAAAGGTATACAATAGAATAATTATTGTATAACAACATCATGCTTGAAGATTAATAACCTTGAATATACAAGACATGCTTGATCAATAATAATGAGAACTTGCTCAATATCGAAAGATGAATTAATCAATTTATATAACGATAACAAGTAGGGTTAGGAAACTTGCTCAACGAAAGTTTAGGGTAAGAAACTTGCCTCGTGCGTAGATTACACGTTAATAAAACTCATTCTTTGATTTAGATCCTACATATCATTCATGTTCACAATACCAATCAATTATCACGTAATAAACATCACAAGTTTATTCTTTGTCTAACTCGAGTTCATGACTATACTTAGCCAATTACTACACTTATTGTCAAAAATTAAGACTTCACAAACAATAAGGTGACTATGCATTTAATCATTCCATTTACACGTAATTGTGTTATGGACATGTTAAGAATTTATTTTAACATCTCATTATAGGTCTAACAAGTCTTTATAATCATTAGACTAAGTTGCTATCACATTTCTATACTTGTACACTTTTAAAAACTCATTTTTGACCATTCACAAGTGAAATATAGTATTTGTACCACTTTATACTATCTATGTCTTCAGTCATTTGCACAATTACAGTGTCAGCGTCAAGAAGGCGGTGAGGTCAACACACAGTCTCAGTTCCTCGAGTTGAGCCAAGGTAGCGACACTCCAGATTCTGAATTTCCAGTTAGCGAAGAACATAGAATTCAGCAAAATAAACTCTATATGATCATTAATTTCACCAAATTAAACATACCCACATGCTAGAATTTATACATAACCATTACCCAACATATATAGAGTGATTTTAACCCATTAAAACACATAATCATAGAATTAAAGCATGCAAATTGTCTAGTTCTTGATGTTCTTGAAGTGTTGAACATAATTTCCTAAAATTCAACGCCACGATTCAAGTTATAAAACCAAATCCAACCATTCAAATATCATTTTGTTCGTTTTAGCATGCATAATCATGTAAAGTGTGAATTTTGCAAAACAATTTATGTTTGACATATAAAAATCACGATAAGGCCATACGGCCATATCAACGCACTCAGAGATTTTGAAATAACAAATCATAATATATTATGAAACTTATGATATGTAATCATATAGATTACATATTAAACATGCTAAACTACTCAGATTATTACATATATTCCTAACAATTATATCCCAAATTTACGTAAATTTACGTAACGAAGAAAGCCAATTTTCATGAAACTTAAAAGACGTAAAATAAGGATTTGGGTTGGAGAGAATTACCCAAAGCGTAGAATATAACTTGCAAAAGATTAATTCCCTCTCAATTCTTTACCAATCACACACTAAATTACTCAAACTCTCTCTGTTACGCTTTCTAGACTTAGGCAAATAATGAAGAAGAAAAGAAAAGACGTCTGATAAATAAGGAGAAGAACTGACGCAGTAATGGTCAGTTACCCCATCATGGTGAACCGCTAATAACTCCCCTTAGGGCCTCGTTTGGCTAGAATTAAAAGGTTTCAAAAACTATTTAATTTAATAAAACCTTATCATATAGTTTAAATAATGTCACACCCATTATAAAATAAATCAATTATCTAGTTTAATTTATTTTAAGTAAAATATAGTAAATTCTCATTAATACACATAGTCACATAATTCGAATTCTCTTTGATTAATAATGTCAAATTATTAAATCTCTAATTAATAATTAAATTAATTAAAATAACATAAAGCTTATTAAATATTTCTTTTAATACAATAAGCTCACATAACTACATACATCGAATAATAAAAATTCTCCACATTAATTTAATAAATGCAACACATATAATTAAATTAATCTACCACAACTTTATCAATTAATAATTTAATCTAATAATTAATTCATCGAAAAATATTTATTCAATCCAATAAATATTTAAAATTAAATCACAAAGTCTCGGTTGTCACAATAAGCATGAGGATGATAACAATGATATAAGCATTAATCAAACGAAAACAAGGATAAATATTAAAGACTTTAAATTTATCCAATTATTATCAATCACTTAATAAACCCATAATATAATATTATTAATATTATAACAATATTTTAATCACTTCTTAAACTTATAAATAATTTATTTTTAATTGTTTACACTTTACCAAATAATTCACTTAATCATTCAAAAATGCCATACTCATAAGATTTCATCACCAATGATCAAATCCCTCATCAAAAATCTGCATATACCTTATATAGGATTTTCAAGCTATATAATCCTATTTACCAATTTTCCAACTTCACATAACATATTTAATTCATATGTCCGTAACTAAACCATTTTCATGAAAAATACCAAATCAGTCCCAAAAATTATTCTTTTTTGGGATTTAGCAGAATATAGTCCCGTATTGAACATATATTTTTCTCGAAATTTTAAAATTCATTTACTATTTTTCATACGGCCAAAACCTCATTTAATATTTAGACATTTATCATAAACCCATTACTTTTGTCCAAAAATTCCGAAATTTACAGGGTATACTCCTGTTATATACATGTACTCCCAATAAAAATTTCACCAATTTTGGAGTTAACCACAATGAGTTATAAGGGTTTACTTTTAAAATAGTCTTTTCCCATAAAATTCATAACTCCTAATCTATACATCCAAAAATCTCCAATTTTGGACACAATCTATAAAACTCAACAAATTATCATTTTAAATTTTTTCAGAATTTTTGAGAGCCAGAAAAATTACGAAACTGCAAATGAATTTTCACCCTCAATGCGGTAATCCACGTAGACAGATCATTTTCACAATTTAATAAGGAATGAAAACGAAGGATCATTCACCATGCATGTTGTAGTCCACACAGACATGTTATTCCAACATAATAATAAAGAATGGAATAACAGAAGAATTCACCATGCATGCATGTAGTCCGCGTGAGAAAGGTTATTCCAACGTAATAATAAAGAATGGAACTGTGTCACGTCACCAGAATCCGCATGCATGTGATATTCTAATGTAATAATAAAGAATGGAACCAGTCATACGTAATAATACACATACGTGAAGATTCCAACAGAATAATAAAGAATGGAATAATGAAGAATTTCACCATGTATGCGGTACTTCAGACAGATTAAAAGTTATTCCAACATAATAATAAAGAATGGATTAATAGAAGAATTTCACCATGTATGCAAGATTTCAGATGTATAAAAGTTATTCCAACATAATAATAAAGAATAGAATAATAGAAGAATTTCACCATGTATGCAGTACTTCGCATAGACAGGTTATTCTAACATAATAATAAAGAGTGGAATAATAGAAGAATTTCACCATGTATGCAGTACTTCGCATAGACAAGTTATTCCAATAGAATAATAACGAATGGAACTAGGTCTGGCGTAATTCGCACAGACAGGATATTCCATAGAATAATAAAGAATGGAATAACAAAAGAATTCACTATGCATGCGATAGACCGCACAGACAGGTTATTCCAACAGAATAATAAAGAATGAAACCAGGTCTAGTGTAATCTGCACATACAGGATATTCCAACAGAATAATAAAGAATGTAATAACAGAAGAATTTCATCATGTATGCGGTATTTTGTATAGACAAGTTATTCAACATAATAATAAAGAATGGAATAATAATAGCTCTCTTCATGAATACAAAAGAAATAATACCCCTTACTATAATAATAATAATATCCCTTACCACAATAATGATATCCCTTACCTTAGAAGAAAACAGGATACTGGATAGTGAGGTAGCATGCTTCTCTTCTTCTTTCTCTCTATAATTTCTATCTCTATAATTTCTCTATAATAATTGCTCTTGTGAGACTTAGTGAATTGGTAAGAAATGAAGAAGAATGAGCTTCTATTTATAGAAAAATATAGTTTCAATAATTATATGATTTGGGGCTCAAAATATTACAGTATAATACCTTCCTCTTTTTCTTCATTTTTAATTTAGTCCTGCAAGTATTATCAAACTTACACCACCACCCCTAATAGTAAATCATGTGAATCAATAGTAAATCATGTGAATCAATTGTGACGCCCCCAAAACAGGTATACATCACCCATCTTGAGTCGCCAAATACATGGAACAAAAATTCAAATACAACTTAATAATACAACTGTCGTGTAAAATACGACAAAACATAACTGAGAGTTTTAGCACGAATATTGTCATCTAGACAATATCCACACTCAAATTCAATCTTATTACATTTATTATCACACTATTTCACGAATAGTGAAGACTACTAATGCTATCATCTGCATCAGTCACTCCGTTCCCCCGACTAGACCCCGCCACGATTCTCATTTCACAAGAGAACAATGAAAGCAAAAGGGTGAGCTCAACCAAACCCAATAAGAAATATTATGACTAAGATAATGCGTAATAAATTATCGTTAGCCTTCAACAAAGATGTTAAACCGATACAATATAACAAACATCAAGTTTAACTGCGCAATGGAACAAATAATCCATTGTAAGAGTCAAGTAGAGAATAAAATCTACTATGCTCTATGATTTAAAAGGTTTATCATCACTTTTATCGCTGAGACTCAGCTTAATAAATAATCCACATCATCAAATCATCCCTGCAATACAGGCCAAGGATATTCTTTAGTATCACGACCATGAATTATCCATGCATTACGGGCCAAAGATAATCGTGTTTTTATCAACAATCATGATCATGCCATAAAAAAATTCATCTTTGCACCCTTGGCCGAAGAGAATCCATAGCCATAATCATACAAAAAACTGTCCATCAATGCATTACAGGCCAATGAGGACTTTTTCTACATCATTTGTAACATTATGGTCATGATTATACCGAATAATCCCTGGTCATAATCATACCAAGTCCATCTATGCACTACATGCCACAGATGACTTTCAACATAATATAAGCATGAGGATGATGACAATGATAAACGAATTCAATAAAACAAGTTCAAGAATAAATTTTAAAGATTTATAAATTAATTTATCCATGAACCAATAACGTCCAAATTGTTAACATGATACTACTTTGTAGAAAACTGAATACTGGAATAGTGAGGTAGCAGAATTCTCTTCTTCTTTCTCTCTATAATTTCTCTCTATAATAATTTCTCTATAGCTTGAGTGAATTGGTGAAGAATAATGAAGAAATGATCTTCTATTTATAGGAAAATATAGTTTCGATAATTGCACGTTTTGGGGTTCAAAATATTACAGTATAATACCTTCCTCTTTTTTTTTATTTTTAATTTCGTCCTGCAAGTATTATCAAACTTGCACCACCTCCCCTAATAGTAAATCATGTGAATCAATAGTAAATCATGTGAATCAATAGTTCTAGACATGTGAAAATATGAATTACAATATAGTACCTCCATCTATACCTCCATTTTTAACTTAGTCATGCAAGTATTATCAATCTTGCACCAACTCCCCTAATAGTAACAAGAATGTGAATCAATAGTACACACATGTGAAGAAATAGTTATAATCATATGAATTAATAGTAATTAATTGCTCATTTATCCGATTAATTATCCGACTGGTCAGTATAACTTCCAGACATCAATTAATACCGAAATAATTATCGATTTCCACTAACACTAATAATTTCAACACAATGGAACTATCAATTTCATCTTTAATCAACACGAACTTATCATTAATATTATAACTCACAATATTTAACAACCAGGTTGTTCCCAGGAAAGAGGGGGCTTTTCGATAAGGATTTCTCCTTATTGGCGCGCAATTAGATGACCAAACCTCTCCTTGACAGAACTTCTAGACATTGTAAATATTGCAATTTAATAATATGAATAACTTTGTCATCTCAATTATTGATTTAATAACAAAAAAATACAGATAATACTATGACAATAATTGAATCAATAATATGAGAGATATGATGCAACAATTCATCGTGAGTAATAATCGGTGACTTCTCACGAAGCATTAATAACCAATACGCAGTGCTACTATGCAACCACGCCAGACATCGTACTTTTACTATCGGGTACTTCAACAATTAACGGTAAAACTTCCGTCGTTATTTTCATAAAAATATATTTTTGTCGTTTTCTCATTCCAACAATAATTCCGTTGTGGGATCCACCAATGATTGTGTCGTCATACGGATATTCCCCGACAAAAAGAATATTCCCTGACCAATCAAATATTTTATAACCACTTGCTTACTTTTCAAAATTTATAAATACTATCCACAACTATAACATTATATCAAATCCACACCATAATATTAAAAAAAATATTTCGAGAAAATTAAATCTTTATTCATAAAATTTGGGGTTTCACAATCTCCCCTCTTTATGAAACGCCCTCGAAATTTATGTACGTACCTGGTATGCCGAACAGATGAGGACATTTCGTCATATTCTAACTCTTGAGGTATAACCTTTGAGCGTAGAATATATTCCTTCTTATCCAAGATTTTAACACATATCTCCTCATACGTTAAATCTTCTGTTATCTCATCCGGTTCTAAATTAATAATGTGGTTTGGGACATCCACATATTTACGTAACATTGATACGTTATGAACATGTGACATACTTGGCGGTAAAGTGAGTCTATAGGCCACAGTTCCTACTCGATCGAGGATTTCAAATAGACCAATAAAATCAAGGGTTGAGATTTCCTCTCTTCGTCGATTCTTGCTTCTAGAATAACGCCCTCTTGAACCTTCTTCTTCACATTCATCACCGGTGTGTGTAAAATTGGCGACTTTTTAACTTTATCAATTAAAGTCGATTCTACTCAGATATTCAAGTATTCCACGTGGGTCTCTAGATTCTTTAACTCTATCTTCATCATTTGTAAGTTATATGAAATGGGTTTTTGTGTTAACAACATCGCACTCGTAAACGCATACGATCTTGTACTCAACACGTCTGCTACCACGTTCACTCTTCCATAATGATATTGAATGGTACGATCGTTTCTTCAACAGCTCGAGCCAATGTCTTTGGCGCATTATACGTTTGTTTTGGTTGAAGAAATATTTAAGGGTTGAAGAAATGGGTTTTGTATTGGGGTCAATATAAAATTCGATTTCACGCTCTAGGGGTAGGCTAAGAAGTTCTTCGAGAATACGTCAGGAAATTTATTAACGATAGAAATATCATTCAAAACTGTGACCTCATCCAAGACTTAGATAACATGTCACATTGATACCTATCAACTTGCCACCATTATTCACGACGTCCCATACGGATATTCTAGCTTCGGTGTATTCCAAGACTTGGAAGTCACCAGCGAAAGGCTCGGGGCTCTTTACTTATGGCTTGATATGACAATGATTGACTTTAGTGGTTTGGTTACTTGAATTCGCATAATAGGTTGGTTAGGATTATGAAAGCTAACAACCTTACAAAAAGCATGATGAGTAGTTAATCAATCGATTCCTAAAATCACATCAAATGCAAGTATTTTCAAAGAGATAAGATCGACAGGTAACGTGAAAGTGTCGATTTAAATCAAACAGGATTTATAAATAGTAGAGGTAACGAAGGTTTCTCCTAACAGAGTTTCAACAGATAAGTCAAAGTCTAATTTCTCCGGAGTCAAATTTAAACGTTGAGTGCAAATAGGAGAAATAAAAGAGTGGGTAGAACCGATATCGAATAAAGTATAGACTTCGCAAGAGTTTATGATTAACTTACCCGTAACAACCTCGTTTGGGTTCCTCGACAAACTCTCTCACTTAAACTACCGGCTTTGACTTGTCTGGGACATCCTTTGGCGTCACTATCCCAGCTGGACTTGACTTCACCATGCGACAAAATCGAGCTAGGTGACCTTCTCTTTCGCAATTAAAACACGCTTTGGGTTGTTGCATAAAGTTTGGACGGATGTGTCCCTCCTGTCTGCATTTAAAACATACGACCGGTGGTCGTTTTTCTTCCTTTGAAACAGGTGTTGGTGCCGACGTCTTCACATCATTGTTGAACCTTCTCTTCTTGAAATTTCCACTTCTATTATCTTGGCCATGATTACCACCGAAGTGGTTACCATTCTTGGCATAATAATTTTGCCCACGATGGTTATCATTGTTTCGATGGCCGTTGCCACCGGTACGATTATTATCGTGTTGTTGGTCGTTGCCTTTTGGTTGTGTTGACTCATTATCGCGCTCCAATAACTGAGCCCTATTCATAACATCTGAATATAAACAAAATTTGTGAGAAATGAGGTATTGACGTATTTTGGGTTTCAAACCTCTTAGAAACATTCACGCCATTCGCTTTCATTATCTACCAAATGGGATGCAAACCGGATAACTCCGCAAACTTAGCCCCTCGCATCTTTGCGACACAGTAATATTGTTTTGCTCCACTTTGATAAATTCCACCTCCTTCATGTGATTTAATACTTTCAGAAAGTACTTGTCGTTGAACAATTCTTCGAACTTCTCCCAAGACATCTTCGAAAGGCCGATCGGGTACGCTTTTTACATATTCCCACCAATGATCTCGCTTTTCACGCAACATAAAGGTGGTAAATGGAACCTTTTGCTCCTCCGAGCATTCCAAGACATCAAACATCTTGGTGATCTTCTTTATCCACGCCTCGCTTTAAGTGGTTCGGCTTTCCCTAAAACTCCGGTGGTCCCAGCTCCTTGAATCGCTAATGGTGACCAACCGTGAGTTGCCATTGTTTCTCCCCTGATTATGAATGTGAGTCTTTCTCGTCCGGTGTTGTATGAAATCTAAAAGCTCTTAAACGTATCAAATTTCGTCATTTGGTCGATGTTGTTGTTTATATGAGGATTATCGCCTTCTGCATGCACATTATCCTCGGGTATTGAACGGTTCGACTCAACGGCCTCATGTGCTCCATTGTTATTCTCAACATTTTTCGGATGTTATTTCCAAATATCGCCACAAAATAAGGGTTAATTAACATATCACATATTATCCCTATACTCGATCGACCAATTAAATACCAAATAAACTTAGGTAGGTCATACTAGCCAAGGAATTTCCGCCTCCCTTCTAGTTCTTGTCTCACATCTCGCCTTAGGATCATATCCTAAGCTTTGATACCAACCTGTGACGCCCCAAAAACAGTATACATCACCCATCTTGAGTCACCAAATACCGGTACAAAAATTCAAATACAACTTAATAATACAACTGTCGTGTAAAATACGACAAAACATAATCTGAGAGTTTTAACACGAATATTGTCATCTAGACAATATCCACACTCAAATTCAATTTTATTATATTTATTATCACACTATTTCACAGAATAGTGAGGACTACTAATGCTATCATCTAGACCGTCACTCCGTTCCCCGACTGGACCCTGCTACGTTCTTATTTCCTGAAGAGAACAAAGAAAGCAAAAGGGTGAGCTCAAAAAGTCCGGTAAAAATATTATGACTAAGATAATGCAGAATAAATTATCGTTAGC
Source organism: Panax ginseng (assembly GCA_020205605.1). NCBI lineage: Eukaryota > Viridiplantae > Streptophyta > Magnoliopsida > Apiales > Araliaceae > Panax > Panax ginseng. The sequence continues at coordinate 14,886,633 of CM035135.1, read as the reverse complement.
CTTCAACAGTGTTAAACTGATACAATATAACAAACATCAAGTTTAACTGCAGCAGAACAAGCAATCCATTAGAAGAGTCAAGTAGAGAATAAAATCTACTATATTTTATGATTTAAAGGTTTATCATCACTTTTATCGCTGAGACTCAGCTTAATAAATAATCCACATCATCGAATCATCCCTGCACTATGGGCCAAGGGTATTCTTTAGTATCACGACCACGAATTATCCATGCATTACGGGCCAAAGATAATCGTGTTTTCATCAACGGTCATGATCATGCCATAAAATAATTCATCTTTTCTCCTCGTCAAGAGAATCCATAGCCATAATCATACCAAAATCAGCACATCAATGCACCACGCCAATGAGGACTTTTTCGATATCATTTGTAACATTACGCCATGATTATATTTGAATAATCCCTAGTCATAATCATACCAAGTCCATCTACGCACTACAAGTGCCACGTAATGACTTTTTAACATAATATAAGCATGAGGATGATGACAATGATATACTTAATTCAATAAAACAAGTTCAAGAATAAATTTTAAAGATTTATAAATTAATTTATCCATGAACCAATAACGCCCAAATTGTCAACATGATATCGCTTTGTAGAGTAAAATTCAAGAATGCTCGTAAGAATATTTCCATGAAAAGATCATTGGATGAAATGCAAATATCCAAAGATATTCTACTAATTTCATAGAGTATAGAAGCCAAAACTTTAACCAACTAAGTATAATAGAATATATGAAGCGCAAATGGATTTTCACTCACCATGTAAGTAATCCACGTAAACATGCATCATTTACACAAGTTAATAAAGAATGAATACAAAGGATCATTCACCATGCATGCGGTAATCCACATAGACAGGTTATTCCAAGAGAGTAATAAATAATGGAACCAGGTCATGCGTAATTCGCACAGATAGGATGTTCCAACTAAATAATAAAGAATGGAATAACAAATGAAATCACCTGTGCATGCGATAGATCCGCACGCATAAAGTTATTCCAATGTAATAATAAATAATGGAATTGTGTCACGCGTAAACGCACGGATGTGATATTCAATAGAATAATAAATAATGAAATAATAGAAGAATTTCACCATGTATGCAGTACTTCTCATAGACATGTTATTCCAACATAATAATAAAGAATGGAATAATGTAAGAATTTCACCAAGTATAGGGTAGTCCACAGATATAGGTTATTCCAATGTAATAATAAAGAATGGAATAATGTAAGAATTTCACCAAGTATAGGGTAGTCCCATGCGATACAAAAGTTATTCCAACATAATAATAAAGAATGGAATAATGTAAGAATTTCACCAAGTATAGGGTGGTTCATGTATACAAAGTTATTCCAATGTAATAATAAAGAATGGAATAAATAAGTTCTCTTCATGAATAATGAAAGAAATAATACCCTTACTATAATAATAATATCCCTTACCTTAGAAAAACTGGATAATTTAAATAGTGAGGTAATGTACTTTTCTTCTTCTTTCTCTTTATAATTTTCTCTATAATAATTGCTTCTATAGCTTGAGTGAATTGGTGAAGAATAATGAAGAAATGAGCTTCTATTTATAGGAAAATATAGTTTCGATAATCGCACGTTTGGAGCTCGTAATATTACAAGATAATACGCTCCTCTTTTCTTTATTTTTAATTTAGTCCCGCAAGTATTATCAAACTTGCACCACCTCCCCTAATAGTAAATCATGTGACTCAATAGTTCTAGACATGTGAAAATATGAATTACAGTATAGTACCTCCATCTATACCTCCATTTTTAACTTAGTCATGCAAATATTATCAATCTTGCACCAACTCCCCTAATAATAACAAGAATGTGAATCAATAGTACACACATGTGACCAAATAGTTATAATCATGTGAATTAATAGCAATTAATTGCTCATTTATCCGATTAATTATAATAACCCGGTCAAGATAACTTCCATGTTAATTAATACCTAAATAAATATCGATTTTCACTAACACTAATAATTCCAACACAATGGAACTATCAATTTCATCTTTAATCAACACGAACTTATTCATCATTAATATTATAACTCACAATATTTAACAACCGTGTCGTTCCGTGAAAGAGGGGCTTTTCGATAAGAATTTCTCCTTATTATGCGCGCAATTAGATGACCAAACCTCTCCTCGATGTAACTTCAGACATTGTAAATATTGCAATTTAATAATATGAATAACTTTGTCGTCTAAATTATTAATTTAATAGCAAAAAAATACAGATGATACTGTGACAATAATTGAATAAATAATATGAGAGATATGATGCAAAGAATTATCGTAGTAATAATTGAGTGACTTCTCACGTAAGTATCAATAACCAATATCATGTGCTACTATGCAACTAACGCCAGACATCTTGATTTTTTACTAATGGGTAGTTCAACAGCTTAATTAACAGTAAAACTTCCGCCATTATTTTCATAAAAATATATTTTTGTCATTTTCATTCAATAATAATTCCGCTAGGGTCCACCAATGATTGTGCCATCGTACGCATATTCCCCGACAAAAAGAATACTCCCCGACCAATCGAATATTTTATAACCACTTGCTTACTTTTCAAAATTTATAAATACTACCCACAACTATAACATATCAAATTCACACCATAATATTAAAAAAAATATTTTGAGAAAATTAAATCTTTATTCATAAAATTTGGGGTTTCACATCAATAGTTCTAGACATGTGAAAATACGAATTACAGTATAGTACCTCTATCTATACCTCCATTTTTAAGTTAGTCATGCAAGTTTTATCAATTTTGCACCAACTCCCCTAATAGTAAATGAATGTGAATCAATAGTACACATATGTGAACAAATAGTTATAATCATGTGAATTAATAGTTATAATCATGTGAATCAATAACAATTAATTGGTCATTTATCCGGTGAATTATCCGATTAGTCAATATAACCTCCAGACATCAATTATTATCGAAATAAATGTCGATTTCTACTAACACTAATAATTCTAACACAATGAAACTATTTTTATCAAAAACTTCATTTTTGAAATTTCGAAGTTTAACTTTTTTCGAAAAAGTCAACTGTTGACTTTTTGACCAAAAAGTCAATCCCGATAAATTTTGTGTTTATAGTCTATTTTTATCGTTCTGGACTCAAATATCACGTCCGCGACTCCAAATTCAACTCCGAACTCAAATTCAATTTTTAATAACATTTATTTATTATTATTATTATTCGCAATATTTTATAACCAGGTCGTTCCTAGGAAAGATGGGGCTTTTCGATAAGGATTTCTCTCTATTGGCGCGCAATTAGATTATCTAACCTCTCCTTGATAGAACTTCTAGACATTGTCAATATTTCAAATAATAATATAAATAACTTTGTTGTCTCAATTATAGATTTAATAATATAAAATATTGTAACAATAATTGAATAAAACTGAGTGAATTCTCACGTAAGCATCAATAATCAATACCGTGTGCTACTATGCAACCACACGTATTACTGTACTTTTACTACCGAGTAGTTCAATAGTTTAACGGTAAAACTTTTCGCCGTTATTTTTATAAAAAGATAATCGCCATTTTCTAAATACGACAATACTTAGTTGTGGGGTTCACAAATGATTATGTCATACTAATATTCCCTGTTAAAACGAATATTCCCCGATAAATCGAATATTCTCCGACACAATGAATAACAACTTTCTTACTGTGTAAAATTTTTAAATATCACCCTTAACTTTAACCCTTTCTCAATTTAACCATTTACTAAATAAAATAATAATTATAAGAAAATTGAATACTTTCATTTCATAATTTCGGGATCTCACAAGACCAGTAACAAAATCCATGGTAATGTGTTCCCACTTCCATTCTGGAATTTCAAGTGGTTGCAATGGACCTTTCGGCACTTGATGCTCCGCCTTGACTCGTTGACAAGTTAGACACCTTGAGATAAACTTTCATGATCTCTCTTCAGATTGCTCCACCAAAATGTATGTCGAAGATCACGATACATTTTGGTACTCCCAGGATGGATTGCAAACGGTGTGTTGTGTGCCTCCATCATGATTTTATACTTCAAGTCAGAATCGTTAGGAACACAAAGTCTTGAGCTGATTCGGAGTATTCCTTCTTCATCGATTCTTGCTTTCGGTATAGCACCTTCTTACACTTTCTTCCTCATATGCATCAGCTCTAAGTTTATAGCTTGAGCAGCTTTAACTTTATCGATTAAAGTCGGTTCTACTCATATATTCGCCATCATCACATGGGTCTCTGGAGTCTTTAACTCTATCTCTATCCTTCGTAAGTCATACAAAATGGGCCTTTGTGTTGACAATATTGCACTCATACCCGCATATAATCTTCTACTCAATGCGTCAGCTACTACGTTCGCTTTACCAAGATGGTATTGAATGGTATGATCATAATCTTTCAACAGTTCAAGCCAACGTCGTTGCCGCATGTTGAGTTCCTTTTGGGTGACGAAATATTTGAGGCTTTTATGATCCGTAAAAATCTCCACTTTCTCCCCATACTAGTAATGCCTCCAAATTTTAAGTGTGAAGACAACAGCTGCCAACTCTAGATCATGAGTAGGATAATTTCTCTCATATTCTTTGAGTTGCCGAGAGGTATAGGCTATGACTTTCCCATGTTGCATGAGAACACATCCTAACCCTTTGCCCAAGCATCACTGTAGATGACAAATCCCTCCGAGCCAGATGGTATTGTCGTAATAAAATAAATAAGTCTCCTCTTGAGTTCTTGAAAACTCTTCTCACATTCCTTGCTCAAACCGAATTTTGTATCTTTCCGAGTCAGCTGAGTTAATGGAGTAGCGATTCAAGAAAACCCTTCTATGAATCTCCCGATAATAACCAAAGCGAGAAAGTTACGATTTCTATCCATCGATTTTAGGTTGCTCCCAGCTTTGAATAGCTTCAATCTTTGTTGGGTCAACAGATATTCCATGACTTGATACTACATGCCCAAGGAATGCTAATTCCTCAAGCCAGAACTCGCATTTCTTCAACTTGGCATAAAGCTTGTTTTCACGAAGCTTTTGGAGTATCAGCCTCAAGTGTTGCTCATGATCTTCACGGCTTTTGGAATATATGAGGATGTCATCAATAAAGACGACCACAAAGTGATCCAAATATTCCTTGAATACTCAGTTCATCATATCCATGAAGGCAGCAGGAGCATTAGTCAATCCAAAAGACATGACTAGGAATTCATAATGCCCATACCGAAGTTCGAAAGTCGCTTTTGAATGTCATCATTTCTAATCTTCAACCTGATGATATCCGTAATCTAAGATCAATCTTTGAAAAGAATTTGGCGCCTTTGCAACCGGGTCAAACAGTCATCAATACGAGGCAATGGATATCTATTTTGATGTTGATATGGTTCAATTCCCAATAATCAATACAAAGTCACATACTTCCATCTTTCTTCTTCACGAATAGAATAGGAGCAACCCAAGGAGACATACTAGGATGAATGAAACCGATGTCTAACAATTCCCGCAGTTGGGTCTTTAACTTCTGAAGTTCAATAGGAGTCATTCGATATGGGGGCTTTGGAAATGGGTTTTGTACGGGGTTCAAGGTCGATACAAAATTCAATTTCACGCCCGGGGTAGGCCAGTGAAGTTCTTCAGAATACATCAGAAATTTATTAACAATAGAAATATCATTCAAAATCAAGTATTTTTGTTTAAATCCGTGATACGAGCTAAGAAAGCTTGATATACGCTTTTTCAATAAACGAATAATTTTATGGCTTGAGATGATGTTGATTGATTTTAATGGTTTGGTTGCTTGAATTCAAGATAATAGGTTGGTTAGAATATGAAAGCTAACAACCTTACTTAAAATAATCAATTTTTAATGATGAGTAGTTAACCAATCAATTCCTAGAATTACGTCAAATGCAAGTATTTTCAATGAAATAAGATCGACAGGTAATGTGAGGGTACTGATTTGAACCAAACAAGTCTTATAAACAGTGGATGTAATGAAGGTTTCTCCCAACGGAGTTTCAACAGATAAGTCAAAGTCTAATTTCTTCGGAGTTAAATTTAAACGTTGAGCGCAAGTAGGAGAAATAAAAGAATGGGTAGAACCGGTATCAAATAAGGTATAGACTTTTAGAGTTTATGATGAACTCGTTCGGGTTCCTTTCTTTCTGGGAGGTCACGACAAACGCTCTCCCTTGCACTACCGGCTTTGACTTTTCTGGGACGGCCTTTGGTGCCTCCATCCCAGCTGGACTTATCATCGGTGAATGACAAAATCGGGCTAGGTGACCTTCTCTTCCACAATTGTAACATGCTTTGGATGGCATCGCGTAGTTTGGACTGATGTGTCCCTCCCCTCCGCATTTGAAGCATATGATAGGTGGTCGTTCTCCTTCCTTAACAACGGGTGATGGTGCCGATGTCTTTCCATCATTGTTGGATCTCCTTTTCTTGAAATGTCCACTTTTATTATCGTGGTCGTGATTTCCACTGAAGTGGTTACCATTTCTGGCATGTTGATTCCCTCCACGTTTGTTGTCACCGCTTCGATGACTCTACCACTGGTATTATCATTTTTTCGGCTGCTCTCTCTTGGTTGAGTTGACTCATTATCGCGCTCTAATAACTGACCCCTATTAACAACATCTGAATACAAATAAAGTTTGTGAGAGATAAGGTATTGACGTATCTCGGGTTTCAAACTTCTTAAAAACATCTGCATCATTCTCTCCTCATTATCAACTAAGTGGGACGTAAACCGGGACAACTCGGCAAACTTGGCTTCGTACTGTGACACGGTCATGTTGTTTTGCTCTAGTTTAATGAACTCTACCTCTTTCATGTGACGAATACTTTCGGGAAAGTACTTGTCGTTGAACAATTCTTGGAACTTCTCCCAAGTCATCTTTCAAGAGCAGTTGAGACGCTTTTATGATTCCCATCAAGAATCGACTTTGCTTGCAAATACTTAAGGTGGCAAAGGAACCTTTTGCTCTCTGAGCATCCCAAGACATCAAATATCTTGCAAATTTGCTTTATCCACGCCTCTCGCCTTAAGTAGTTTTAGCTCTCAAAAACTCCATGGGTCCCAGTTCCTTGAATCGCTAAGCAAGGATCGTCTCGAGAGTTGCTAGTGTTTCCACCTGCATTTTGGACAGGAGTCGCTCTCGGCTGATGTTGCATGAATTGCATAAAGCCTCTAAACATTCCATCATTCATCATTTGGTCAGTGTTGTTGTTTGCATGATGATTATCGCCTTCCTGATGCACATTATCCTGATTATTGATCTGTGGAGACTCAACGGTCTCATGTGCTCCATTGTTATTCTCAACATTCTCGGATGTTATTTTCAAATACTGTCACAAAACAAGAGTTAATTTACATGCAACATATTATCCCTATACTCTGACCGACTAATTAAATACCAAATAAGCTTAGGTAGGTCATACTAGCTGAAAAGAATTCTGCCTCTCCTCCTAGTTCCTGGGCCTCACATCTCACCAGAATCATATCTCTAAGCTTTGATACCAACTGTGATGTCCCCAAAATAGGTATACATCACCCATCTTGAGTCGCCAAATACATGGTAAAAAATTCAAATACAACTTAATAGCACAATCGTACGTGTGTAAAATACGACAAAACATAAATCGAGAGTTTTAATAATGTAATATTATCATCTAGACAATATCCACACTCAATGGAGTCCTCATTATATTTATTATCACACTATTTTATGTATAGTGAGGACTACTATGACACCATCTCGGACTCATTACTCCGCTCCCCGATTAGTCCCAAATTTACGCTCTCATTTTCAAGAGAACAATGAAAGCAAAAGGGTGAGCACAACTAGCCCAGTAAGAAATATTATGACTAAGATAATGCAGAATAAGTTATCGTTATTCTTAAACAATGTTAAACTGATAGAATATAATAGACAACAAGTTTAACTACAACGGAACAAGCAATCCATTAGAAGAGTCAAGTAGAACATAAAATCTACTATCTCGTATGATTTAAAAAGGTTTATCATCACTTTATCGCTGAGACTCAGCTTAATAAATAATCAACATCATCTAATCACCCTTGCACTACAGCCAAGGATATTCTTTAGTATCATAACCACAAATTATCCATGCACTACGGGCCAAGGATATTCGTGTATTCATCAATGGTCATGATCATGCCAACAACTGTCCATCAATGCACTACGGGCCAATGAGGACTTTTACCACATCATTTGTAATATTACTGGCCATGATTATATCAATAATCCTCGGTCATAATCATACCAAGTCCATCTATGCACTATAGGCCACATATGACTTTTAACATAATATAAGCATGAGGATGATGATAATGATATAAGAATTCAACAAAACAAGTTTAAGGATAAATTTTAAAGATCTATAATTTAATTTTCTGGTTATCCAGAATTCAATAACGTCCAAATTGTCAACATGATACTACTTTGTGGAGTAAAATTCAAGAATAATATTGTATCAAAAATAATTTGGACCGAAAACGAATCAATTTTTATCATAAATAGTATCCTAGGTGAATAGTACTCGAGTTAATAGTACCCCGTGAATAGTACTCCGGCATGAAAAAGTTAAAACTTATCAAGAATGCTCAGAATAATATTTCCATGAAAAGATACTGGATGAAGCGCAAATATCAAGGATATTCTACTAATTTCATGGAGTTTAAAAGCCAAAACTTTAACAAAACGATTATAGAATTCGAAATCTGAAACGAAATAATATTACTTACATACTACAGAGTATGGAAGAAAATATTATTTCAAGCAAATATTGAACAAAAATAACATCCCTTACCTTGAAAAGAAGAGTATTCCAATCAGATAAGCGGGGATATTCTGAAGAAAACTTTCACTATTTTTACGCCAAAGCTTTCTAAAACTCTAAAGAAATACGCTCAATATTATAGAAGAAGAATTCTCTGATTCTGGTGTGATTTTTAATTCTAAATAAGCATCCTATTTATAGGAGAATGGAAAGGATACTATTTGGATGCACAAGACAGGGGAAAGGAATCACTAAGTGAATCTCCACGAATTTTCGCTTTTTTGAAAATTTTAATTTTACTATGCAGTACTATGCAATAAAATATTCTAATAAAATAAAAACTTTTAAATAAAATATATAATATATATTATATATTATATATATTATATATATATATAAGTTCACGGGTTATCACCCCCGTGAACCACCGTCCCCTCCACCTTATCATGCTTTACTTATATAAACATATATAATACATATATATTATAATAAAACAATAGTAAATCGTGTCCTCCCCCTTCCCCACCTTCCCACCCATATTCAATATTTAATATATATATACATATATATATATATATATATATATATATATATATATAAACAAAATTAGGATAACTTCTCCCGACTATTTTGAAAAATGGGTAAATAGGGGGGGGGGGGGGGTCTATAAAATACGCCAAAATTTACGTCAAATACTTCATAAAAATCTCCTCAATATTTTTAACAACATTTATCATCATTATTACAATCTGTAATATTTACCGACCATGTCATTCCCAGGAAAGAGGGGGCTTTCCAATAAGGTTTTCTCCCTATTGGCACGCAATTAGGTGACCAAACCTTTTCTTAACAGAACTTCTAGACATCATCAATATTATAAATAATAATATTAATAACTTTTTCGCCTCAATTATTGATTTAATAATATCTAAAATATCGACAATAATTGAATAAAATAACGTGAGATACTATGCAAAGAATTATGTGTAGCAATAATTGAACAAAACCGAGTGACTTCTCACGAAAGTATCAATAATCAATACCGTACTACTATGCTACCACGCCGTAGACATCGCATTTCTTTAACACCTTGGGTGTTTCAACAGTTAATTGTAGAAACTTTTGTCGTTATTTGTAAAAAAAATATTTTGTCGCTTTTCAATCCGATAATAATTTGCCTAGGGGTCCACTAATGATCAGGCTGCCGCATTTAATATTCCCTATTAAAACGAATATTGCTCCACCAATCGAATATAATATAACAACTTGCGTACTTTGCAAAATTTATAAATATTACCCACAACTATAACATTATATTAAATTCACTCCATAATTTATTCAAAAATGATATTTATAGAAAAGTCATTTTTATTCATAAAAGTTAGGGTCTTACATAGTCTATAAATAATTGCCTGATTGTTTGATTGTATGTTTATCATCGGATTATCTATTATGATTGAGGGTAATGAATGAATGTTTGAACACCATTCACCTTGTATACTTATATGGAATTGAAAAATGATATATGAGTATGGTTATAATCATAATAACATACGTTTATGAGGCTGAGATGTTTAGCTTTGTACTTCGTGAACCAGATAGAAATATATTGTTTCACCGTATGTAGTAATGTAAGAGCCTGCACTTTAATTCATTATTGTTATAATTTCACATAGAAATATAGTGATTTTGGCAATATTGTAGATTACATGATTTCTATTACAAGTGGAGGTTATGTAAATAGGCCATAATTTTTTTAAAAATGGTTATGTCTACTTTTGTGCTCTTGGCTAATTTTCCATGATGATTATATAAGCTTACATGATGGTAATATTTAGATGAAGTATGAAATGAAGTTAGAATCTCATTCTTTCCAAATTTGATTCATTATCATAGTATTATTCTTTTATTTATTATTTGAGTTTAGATTAATTTAAAATTGAGAGTATTCGTTTAAGCATATGAAAATAGTGATACGATTGGTGTATGCTAATTTATATTTAAAACCTTTCTCCGTGGATCGATACTATTTTTACTCTGTACTACTTGTTGACCTGTGTATACTTGTATGAGTTAGAGTGATTTTATTTAGACTAAAAAGGAGGCAACAAGTTTTTGGCGCCGTTGCTGGGGAAAGGCGTTTAACTTTAATTTTATTATTATTATCATCAATTTTAAGCTACAGTTGTATGATTTAGACAAATCTAATCTTATCTCATTTCTATTTTTATTTTTATTTGTATTTCAGGTACTTGTATATATCTTATGCATACGCGGTCATCCAATTTCGAGTTGACACCTGCTCAGGATAATATTAACGGAAGGGGTTGGAAAACGAGAGTGCGTAGACATTTACAAGCAGCTTTAGAGACCACAACATCCAACATGGCAGCAGAAGAGCAAAGAGAGGAGCATAGGGCTTTGAGAGATAATTTGATGCCAAATATCAATGGATTGCAGTCAAGTATACTCAGGCCAGCGATAGCAGCCAACACTTTCGAGATAAAGCCGGGCACTATTCAAATGGTGCAGAATTCGCTACAGTTTGGGAGTTCTGCTACAGATGATCCAAATGAACATCTATTGAGTTTCATTAAAATATGTGACACCTTCAGATACAATGGGGTGACAGATGATGCAATCAGACTTAGACTATTTCCATTTTCATTATGGGATAAAGTGAGAAGTTGGCTTCAGTCTTTACCTTCAGGATCTATCACCACATGGGAGGACCTAGCACAAAAATTCTTAGCCAAATTCTTTCCAATGGCTAAGACTGTGAAAATGAGGACAACAATTTCCCAGTTTGAGCAACAACAGGGTGAATCTCTATATGAAGCCTAGGAAAGATACAAGGAGATGTTAAGGAAGTGTCCACACCATGGCATGCCAGATTGGATGGTGATTAACACATTTTATAATGGATTGGGATGGCAATACAGGCCTATTGTAGATGCAGTTGCAGGAGGAGCTTTATGGGCGAAGAGCTATGAAGAGGCTTATAATCTTATTGAGACGATGGCAGCAAATGATTTCCAAAATCCTACAGATAGGATGCCACAACCCAAAGTTGCAGGTTTGTTAGAGGTGGATGCTATTACTTAATTGTCAGCACAGATGGCATCCATGGCAAAGAAGATTGATTCTTTGGCGGAGACTAAGGCGAAGATAATTGCTTTTGTGTGTGAGATATGTGCAGGGTCACATTCAACTGATCAATGTGCTATCAGTTCAGAGTCTGTACAATATATAAGCAACTACCGGAAGGATCAAGGTCAATTTCAGAATACATACAACTCCAACAACCGCAACCATCCAAATTTCAGTTGGTTGAATTACCAAAGCAATCAACAAAGTCAGTTTTAACCACAAAATCAATTTCAGTCACAATCATCTCAGCAACAGTTGCACCAAGACCATCCTATCCACCTGGATTTTCTCAACAACATCATACACCATCGACACCTCAGCAAGAAAAGAAGTCAGAGATGGAGGAGATGATGATGAAGTACATGGAAAATACTGAAGTAATTATTAAAACCCAAGCAGTGGATATCAAAAATCTGGAAACTCAAATGGGTCAAATGGCTAGCATGCTTAACAATAGACCACAAGGTTCATTGCCAAGTACCACAGAGGCCAATCTAAGAAGAGAAGGGAAGGAACAATGTCAAGCAATTATACTTAGGTCTGGGAAACAAGTTGCAGGAAATCTGCATGGCGCGCCCGCGCCACTTTTGCAAAGGGAAGACGCGCGGCCGCGCGGTCATGAAATTTTGTCTGAGGAGAATTTGAATAATGAAGATTCTGAACAACAGCAAGAAGAGAAGAATAATTTTGAGAATCCCGTGAATAAAATACCAATAGTTCACCCTCATGTTCCTTATCCACAGAGATTACATAAGCAGAGGGAAGACAAGCAATTTAGTAAGTTTTTGGAGGTATTTAAAAAGCTGCAGATTAACATACCCTTCACTGAGGCATTGGAATAGATGCCTAGTTATGCAAAGTTTATGAAGGGTATCTTGTCAAGGAAGAAGAGGTTAGAAAACTTTGAAACAGTAGCCTTGACAAAAGAATGCAGTGCAGTGTTCAACGCAAATTATCTCCAAAGCTGAAAGATCCGGGCAGTTTCACGATACCATGCACAATTGGAAAGATGAGTTTCAGCAAATGTTTGTGTGATCTTGGGGCAAGTATCAATTTGATGCCCTTGTCAGTATTTTATCAGTTGGGATTGCTAGGCCCAAGGTAGGTAGAATATTTCTTTTACAACATAGTGACAGTGTCTATCACTTATCCACGGGGGATTGTTGAAGATGTATTGGTTAAAGTGGATAAGTTCATCTTTCTGTCTGATTTTATTATACTAGACTATAAAGAAGACAGAAGTATACCAATTATCCTTGGAAGACCATTTCTAGCTACAGGAAGAACCTTGATAGACGTTCAGAAAGGAAACTTACAATGCGATTTCATGATCAAGAAGTTACTTTCAACGTATTCAAGGCAATGAAATTTCCGACAGATGATGAGGAATGCTTCAGGGTTGATTTGGTGGAAAAGGTTTTAAATGATGAAGTAGAGAGCTTGGTGAATCAAGAACCATTGAGGAATGCTATTGTGGGAACTTTAGAAATAGATGTTGAGGAGACTGAAGAGCTTGTTCATTTACTAGACACAACTCCATAGTTTAGGAAATTCAAAACTCCTGTTGAGCTATTAAAGAAAGCTGGAGAGTCATCAGTGAAATTGAAGCCATCTCTTGAGATACCTCCAGAACTTGAGTTGAAACCACTTCCAGATCATTTGAGGTATGCATTTTTAAATGAAAATTCAAAATTACCTGTGATTATTTCTTCTGCACTACCTTTCAGGAAGAAAAATTGTTAAGAGTTCTCAGAGAATTCAAGTCAGCAATTGGATGGACTATAACAGATATAAAAGGGATAAGCCCATCTTTCTGTATGCACAAGATCCTACTGGAAGATGATAGCAAGCCTTCGGTGGAACAACAAAGAAGACTTAATCCAATAGTGAAGGAAGTTGTCAAGAAGGAAGTATTGAAATGGTTGGATGCAGGCATTATATATCCAATTTCAGATAGTTCATGGGTGAGCCCAGTACAATGTGTACCAAAGAAGGGTGGTATGACCGTCGTTTCTAGTGAGAACAATGAGTTGATTTTGACAAGAACGGTGACGGGGTGGAGAGTTTGCATGGACTACTGCAGACTTAACAAAGCTACAAGGAAAGATCACTTCCCACTGTCGTTTATCGATTAGATATTGGATAGACTAGAAGGTCATGAGTTTTATTGCCTTCTGGACGGGTATTCAGGCTACAATCAGATTGTTATAGCTCTAGAAGACCAAGAAAAGACAACATTTACATGTCCATATGGTACTTTCGCTTTCAGAAGGATGTCTTTTGGTCTATGCAATGCCCCAGCTACTTTTCAGAGATGTATGATGGCTATCTTTTTGGATATGGTGGAGCATAATGTGAAGGTATTTATGGATGATTTTTCAGTATTTGGGGATTCTTTTGATTTATGTCTTGAAAATTTAGTGATGGTTTTGAGAAGATGTGTTGAGACGAACTTGGTATTGAATTGGGAAAAATGCCATTTTATGGTACAAGAAGGCATAATTCTGGGACATAAGGTGTTGAAGAAGGGACTTAAGGTGGACAGAGCTAAATTAGAGACTATTGAGAATTTGTCGTCACCAACTTCAGTAAAAGGTGTTCAAAGTTTTCTAAGACATACATGCTTTTACCGCAGATTCATTAAAGACTTCTCCAAGATAATAAAACCACTTTGCAGTTTATTAGAGAAGGAGGCACAGTTCAAGTTTGATGAGGATTGCGTGTCTGTATTTGAGCATTTGAAGAGGAGGTTAACTTCAGCACCAGTCATTATAGCACCAGATTGGGACTTGCCATTTGAGTTGATGTGTGATGCCAGTAATTATGTTGTGGGGGCTATTTTGGGTCAGCGAAAGGAAAAGATTTTTTATGTGATATACTATGCAAACAAGACACTTACTGATGCGCAGTTGAACTACACCACCACAGAGAAGGAATTACTGGCAGTTGTGTATGCTTTTGACAAGTTTCAAGCGTATCTGATTGGTACAAGGGTGATAGTGTACACGGATCATGCAGAAATTCGAAACTTAGTGGCAAAGAAGGATGCAAAGCCTCATTTGATCAGGTGGATACTGCTGTTGCAAGAATTTGATTTAGAGATTAAGGACAGAAAGGGAACTAAGAACCAAGTGGCAGACCACTTATCTCGACTGGAAAATCTAAGAAGGGAGATAGATGACACGACTGTGATTAATGACTCCTTTCCAGATGAACAGTTGTTTGTGGTAAAAGGGGTAGTGCCATGGTTGCAAATTATGCGAACTACTTGGTGAGTAGAATGATCCCTTCTGATTTAGTTGGTCATTAAAAGAAGAAATTCTTGCATGATGTGAAGTGGTTTATATGGGATGAACCATATTTGTTCAAACAATGTGTTGATCAAATGATAAGGAGATGTATCCCATATAGTGAGACAGAGGGGATTTTGTGGGATTGCAATGCTTCATTATATGGTGGTCACTACGGTGGAGAGTGAACAGCGGCTAGAGTGTTACAAGCAGGATTCTACTGGCCGACGATTTTCAAGGATGCTTACAGTTTTTTCCAGAGATGTGACAGATGTCAAAGAGTTGGGAATATTTCGAAAAGGAATGAAATGCCATTGAACACGATCCTCGAGGTGGAAATTTTTGATGTTTGGGGGATAGATTTCATGGGTCCTTTCGTTTTGTCATGTGGAAATCTATACATCTTGTTAGCAGTTGATTATGTGTCAAAGTGGGTGGAAGTGGCAGCTCTTCTAACGAATGATGCCAAAGTGGTCCTAAGATTTTTACACAAGAGTATTTTTACAAGGTTTGGGACTCCACGTGTGAGACCCCAAATTTTATGAATAAAGATGTAAAATTCTCGAAATATTTTTTTGAATATTATGGTGTAGATTTGATATAATGTTATAGTTGTTGGTAATATTTATAAATTTTGCAAAAGTATTCAACTTGTTATAAAATATTCGATTGGCTCAGAATATTCTTTTTTTCTGTGGAATATTCGCATTTACGGCACAATCATTAAGTGGACCCCATACTTGAAGTATCATTATAGTAAAAAAACAACAAAATTATCTATTTATAAAAATAACGGCGAAAGTGTTACCGTTAAAACTATTGAACTACTCGGTAGTAAAAGTACAGTAATACGCGTGGTTGCATAGTAGCACACGGTATTTATTATTGATGCTTACGTAAGAAGTCACTCAGTTATACTCAATTATTGCTATAGTAATTGTTGCATCATATCTCTAATATTATTGATTCAATTATTGTCACAGTATCATCTGTATATTATGTTATGTTATTAAATCAATAATTGAGACGACAAAATTATTCATATTATTAAATTACAATATTGACAATGTCTAGAAGTTCTGTCAAGGAGAGGTTAGATAATCTAATTGCGTGCCAATAGGGAGAAATCCTTATCGGAAAGCCCCCTCTTTCCTGGGAACGACCTAGTTGTTAAATATTGTGAGTTATAATAATAATGATGAATAAGTTCGTGTTGATTAAAGATGAAATTGATAGTTCCATTATGTTAAAATTATTAGTGTTAGTGGAAATCGACATTTATTTCGATAATAATTGATGTCTAGAGGTTATATTGACAAGTCGGGTAAGTAAACAGATAAATAAGCAATTAATTGCTATTAATTCACATGATTATAACTATTTATTCACATGTGTGTACTATTGATTCACATTCTTGTTACTATTAGGGGAATTGGTGCAAGATTGATAATACTTGCATGACTAAGTTAAAAATGGAGGTATAGATGAAGGTACTATACTGTAATTCATATTTTCACATGTCTAGAACTATTGATGCACATGATTTACTATTAGGAGAGGTGGTGTAAGTTTGATAATACTTGCAGGACTAATTTAAAAAGAAAGAAAAACAGGAAGGTATTATACTGTAATATTTTGAGCCCCAAAATGTGCAATTATCAAAACTATATTTTCCTATAAATAGAAGCTCATTCTTCCTTCATTTCTCACCAATTCACTAAAGCTATAGAGCAATTATTATAGAGAGAAATTATAGAGAGAAAGAAGAAGAAAAGTCCGCTACTCTCTACTCCAAAGATATCCGGCTTCTTTTCTAAGGTAAGGGTATTATTTCTTTCGTATTCATGAAAGAGCTATTGTTATTCCATTCTTTATTATTACATTGGAATAACTCAGATCACGCGAGGACTCTAGTATACATGGTGAAATTCTTCCATTATTCCATTCTTTATTATTATGTTGGAATAACTCGTTTACGCAATCTTAATCGCATACATGGTGAAATTCTTCATTATTCCATTCTTTATTATTATGTTGGAATAACTTTGTCTAAGCAATCGCATACATGGTGAAATTCTTCTGTTATTCCATTCTTTATTATTCATTGGAATATCACCCGCTTGGCGTATGACACGCTGACTTTGGTTCCATTAATTATTACATTGGAATAACTTTATGCATGCGATCTATCGCATGCATGGTAATTTCATTGTTATTCCATTCTTTATTATTTTGTTGGAATATCCTGCTTGCAATGACATATTACGCTGACGACAGTTCCATTATTTATTATTCTGTTGGAATAATCATTCGTATGGTCTATCGCATGCATGGTGATTTTGTTGTTATTCCATTCTTTATTATTACGTTAGAATATCATGCCTACAAGCGTATTACGCTTTGACTTGGTTTCATTATTTATTATTACATTGAATAACTTTGTCATGTGGATTACTACATGCATGGTGAATGATCCTTCGTATTCATTCCTTATTAAATTATGAAATGATCTCATTTCATGCAAGTTAAAATCCATTTGCGCTTCAGTAATTTTAGGACATTCAAAATTCGGAAAAATTTGGGAGGATATTATGATAAGTTTTCTAACATCTCCAAGTGGAATCACTAAAAGAGGAGTTGTAGATTTTTGTATGGACTATTTTTAACAAAGCATGAAAAAGTGAAAAAAGACAAAAAGCTACTGCCCACAATTTTGTAAGGGTTGTTTCGGCCACTTAAATTGTGAGAAAAATTCCGGCCTTTTGGGACATGGAAATATATGGTATAAAGTACCTCCTGTCCAAAAATGAGCTCATTTCGACTTAAAATGAGCAAGTTATGACTATTTCAATATTTAGGTTTTTCCGATAAAAACTCTATCTTGGGAGTTATATAACTTCGATGACCATGAAATTTAAAACCCGAAGCTCACGTTAACATGTAAGATCCTCGCCATGATTTGAGAATTTTCGAGTTAAACTTGAGGTACCTAATTTCTTAAGGAATTAATTAGAAATTGATTTTTGAAAAATACTTAAGGGAGTTGAAAAATTATAAAAAAAAATACTTGTTGTGTATGAAATATATGTATATATGTTTGGACAAATGATAGAAAAATAATAAGTTGATTTGGTAATTTTTCATGAAAATGGTTTAGATACAAACATATGAGTTAAATATGTTATGTGAAGTTGAAGAATTGGTAAATAGGATTTTAGGGCTTGAAAATCCTATATAAGGTATATGCAGATTTTTGATGAGTGATTTAATCATTGGTGATGAAATCTTATGAGTGTGGCATTTTTGAATGATTAAATGCATTATTTGGTAAAGTGTAAACAATTAAATTAAATTGTTTATAAGTTTAAGAAGTGATTAAAATATTGTTATAATATTAACAATATTAGATTATGAGTTTATTAAGTGATTGATAATATTTGGATAAATTTAAAGTCTTTAATATTTATCCTTGTTTTTGTTTGATTAATGCTTATAATATTGTCATCATCCTCATGCTTATATTATGATGAAAGTCATCTTTGGCTTACGTGTAGAGATGGACTTGGTATGATTATGACCAGGGATTATTCGGTATAATCATGACCGTAATGTAACGAATGATGTGGTAAAAGTCCTCATTGACCTGTGGTTCATTGGTGGACAGATTGTTGCAAGTATGATTATGACCGTGGATTATCTTAAGTATAATCATGACCATTGATGATTACATGAATATCCTTGGCTGTGGTGCAGGGATGATTCGATTTTATATATTAAGCTGAGTCTCAACGATAAAGTTGATGAGAAACTTTTTAAATCATAGAAGATAGTAGATTTTTGTGCTCTACTTGACTCTTCTAATGGATTGCTTATTCCACTGTAGTTGTTGATCTAAAACTTGTTGTCTATTATATTCTGTCAGTTGTTATATTGTTGAAGGCTATGGATAATTTATTCTGCATTATCTTAGTCATAATATTTATTACTGGGCTAGTTGAGCTCACCCTTTCTTTCACTTTTCTCTTCAGAAAATGAGAACGTAGCCGGGACTAGTCGGGGAACGAAGTGACGGTCCAGATGATAGCATTAGTAGTCCTCACTATTCTGTTAAATTGCGTGACAATAAATGTAATGAGGACTCCATTGAGTGTGGATATTGTCTAGATGACAATATTCTTATTAAAACTCTTAGATTATGTTTTATCGTATTTTACACGACTGTTGTATAATTAAGTTTTTATTTGTATTTTGTACCATGTATTTGGCGACTCAAGATGGGTGATGTATATCTATTTTGGGGGCATCACAGTTGGTATCAAAGTTTAGGGATATGATCCCTGGTTGAGATGTGAGATAAGAACTAGGCGGGGAGAGAAGGGGAATTCCTTTGGTAGTATGACCTACCTAAGTTCATTTGGTATTTAATTGGTCTGTTAGAGTATAGGGATAATATGTGACATGTTAATTAACCCTTGTTTTGTGACAGTGTTTGAAAATGGCATCCGAAAATATTGAGATAAGCAATGAAGCACATGAGACCGTTGAGTCAGCTCAACCAAAAGGTAACGACCAACAACACGATAATAATCATACCAAAGGCAACCATTATGAACAATGATAACCATCGTGGGGGAAATTATCATGCCAAGAATGGTAACCACTTCGGTGGTAATCATGGACAAGATAATAGAAGTGAAAATTTCAAGAAGAGAAGGTCATTTAGAGCGATTTTGTCGTGCACCAAAGTCAATTCCAGCTGAGACGGTGGCACCAAAGGTGGATACGGATAAAACAAAGTCGGTGGTTTTAGGAAGAGCGTTTTTCATGACTTCTCAAAAAGCGAGTAACCCGAACGAAGTTAGCACGGGTTAGTTTATTATAAATTCTTACGAAGTCTATACCTTATTATATACCGGTTCTACCCATTCTTTTATCTCTCTTGCTTGTGCTCAACGTTTAAATTTAATTCTAGAGAAGTTAGACTTTGATTTATCGGTTGAAACTCAGTTAGGAGAAACCTTCATTACATGTGCTATCCAAGTCTTGGATGAGAGTCACAGTTTTGAATGATATTTCTATTGTTAATAAATTTCCTGACGTATTCCTAAAGGACTTCTTAGCCTACCCTTAGAGCATAAAATCGAATTTTGTATTAACTCCAGTACAAAACCAATTTCTAAAACCCTCAAATATTTCTTCAACTAAAATAAACGTAACATGTGCCAAAGATGTTGGCTCGAGCTGTTGAAGACTACGACTATACCATTCAATATCATTGTGGAAGAGCGAACGTGGTAGCTGACGCGTTAAGTAGAAGATCGTATGAGTTTATGAGTGCGATGTTGTTAACACAAAAACCCATTTCGTATAATTTACAAATGATGAAGATAGAGTTAAAGACTCTAAAAACCCACGTGGTGATATCAAATATACGAGTAGAATCGACTTTGATCGATAAAGTTAAAGCCGTGCAAGCTACAAGAGGGCGTTATTCTAGAAGCAAGAATCGATGAAGAGAGAAAATCTCAACCCTCGATTTAATTGGCCAATTTGAAATCCTCGATCGAGTAGGAACTGTGGCCCATAGACTCGCCTTACCGCCAAGTATGTCGCGTGTTCATAACGTTTTCATATATCGATGTTACGTAAATATGTGGATGACCCGAACCACTTTATTGAATTAGAACTAGACAGGATAGTAGAAGATTTAACGTATGAGGAGATACGTGTTAAAATCTTGAATAAGAATAATAGTATTCAACACTCAAAGGTTATACCTCAAGAGTTAGAATCTGAAATGAAGTCAAGGTACCCTCATCTCTTCGACATACAAGGTATGTACGCAAATTTTGAGGGCGAAATTTCATAAGGAGGGGAGATTGTGAGACCCCAAATTTTATGAATAAAGATTTAAAATTCTTGAAATATTTTTTTGAATATTATGGTGTGGATTTGATATAATATTATAGTTGTGGGTAATATTTATAAATTTTGCAAAGTATGCAAGTTGTTATAAAATATTCGATTGGTCGGGGAATATTCTTTTTGTCGGGGAATATCCATGCGACGGCACTGTGACACCCCTAAATTCGGATACTTCCATTTCCGTAGGATTTGGTGTTCACTGTACAAATATCATCTATATATCTACCCATAAATAAAAGCAAATCATGCAATAAATAGAATTAAATAAATAAATCTCCCCTTATGGGGTTACATCAACTGCATAAAATACAATCCCAGGTCACTTTAACCTTAAACATCTGTGCGAAATCATAAATAATAACAAGTCTTAAATAACATTAAGTCTGTAAATAAATACACATCAAGTCTTAAATAACAACAAGTCTTCCTCATTTGTTAACCTTGCCATTGCCTTTACTAGTGGAAGGCTAAATCGATCTTTCGTTCTTAACTGCAATGTTATTATTACGCAAGAGTGAGCACGATTGCCCACAAGTATAACAATATAACAAAGAAATAATAACATGCGAATAAATCAAAGGCTTCTGAAACATGAAAACTCTACTTTTGAATCAAAAATGAATAACAAGAAACAAAAGAACTTCTGAGGGTCATAAGACCTTGAACTATGTCCTGGGTTGTCAAGTGTTTATACTTGAAACCTTTAACAGTCATAAGACTATGGACTCTTCTTCTCGTACTTAGGAGGATCAGCTCTTAGTACCATACTGTGCATAATATCTTAACATTAACGCATAAGTAATCCCCTATACAGGGTTGTTCATCTCAATTTGACATTAGAGTCCACACCAAAGGAAGTTTGGTTTGGATAATTCATCAAGGGTTCTGAAATTTAGAACGCTCATCAACTATGGACTAGTCGAATCATAAAGGGTTCACTAGTCTAACAAAGTTCAACAATAACTGATAATTTAAAATTGAATAGGAATCTCAAAAGGTATACAATAGAATAATTATTGTATAGAAGAATCATACTTTGAAAGATTAATACATTTTCATATAATAAAATATACTTGATCAATAATAACGAGAATTTGCTCGATGTAAAGAGACAACTTATAAGCTCATATAAAGATAACGAGTAGGGTTAGGAAACTTGCCTCGTGCGTAGATCACACGTTAATTATACTTGTTCCTTGATTTAATCCTACATATCATTTACGTTCACAATACCAGTCAATTATAATGTAACTAATCATCATCGTTCATTCTTTTTTGTCTAACTCGAATTATGACTATACTTAGTCAACTACTATACTCATTGTCACATAATTTACACTTCGCTGAACAATAAGCTAACTATCGTTCAATCATTCAATTCACACATAAATGTGTTATTGACATGTTAAGAATTTATTTTAACACCTCATTATATGTCTAACATGTTTTTATGTTCATTAGATTAAGTTACTAACACATTGCTAGACTTGAGCATTTAAAAAATTCATTTACGGACTATTACGCTAAGTGGAAATTAGCCATTTCTTTATTATATTAGTTCTTGGCGGCTGCGGAGCCGTGACGTGCTGACTGAGACATGGTATTTGCACGACACGGGAATTAGGCATGGAGTTGGCGCCGCGGCACAAAACTCCAGTTTCTGAATTTCCGATTCATGAAGAACACGTAATCAAAGTAAATTATCATTACATGATCATTAAATTCATCAAATTAAACATACCCACATACTAGAATTCATACATAATCATTACCCAACCTTTATAGAGTGATTTTAACTAATTAAAACACATAATTACAGAATTAAAACATGCAATTTCACTGCTCTTGCCGTTCTTGAAGGTTTTGAACACAAAACATAAAAATCAACACTACGGATTCGTTATAATACCAAATCAATCCATTCAAGGTTTGTTTTCTTCGTTTTAACTTGCATAATTATATACAAGTGTGAATTTTAGGAAACAATATATGTTTGACATATTAAATTTACGTATAAGGGCCATATGGCCATATTCTATACTCTGTAACCATATACTGTATAATTTTTATGAAACTGATGATATGAAAATCTATAATACATAGTAAAACATGCTATGCTAACATACTGTCACATATATCCACATAAACAACACAATTTCCAATTTACAGAGACTTTACAGAATTTTGAAAACCATATTTAGAAAAACTTTAATAACGTAATTTGAAATTTGGGTTGAAGAGATTACCCTTAAAACAATTTCTCTAACTTTCACGTTCTTCTATAATGCCACAATAATTCACACTGCTTCTCTCTATTTCTCTGAAATTCTCTCTAAATTCTCTCTCTCTCTCTCTCTCTCTCTCTCTCTTTCTCTCTCCCTCTCTATTTTGCTTTTCCAGACTTAGCAGATAATGAAAAGAAAAGAAGACGTATAATAATAAAGGAAAGGAACTGACGCGTTGTGGTAAATTACCCAATCATGGGTTAACTGTCCTCAACTCCCACTAAGGCCATGTTTGGCTAGCTTTAAAAGACTCATTCCTATTTAATTTAATAAATCTCTTATATTGTAGTTTAATAGTGTCACACCCCTTTATGAAATAAATCAGATATCTTATTTAATTTATTTTAAATAACATATAATAATTTCTCATTAATTCACATAGTCACATAATTAAATTTCTCATTTATTAATTATGTCAAATTATTAAATCTCTAATTAATTATTAAATTAATTAAAATAACATTAGGCTTATTAAATATTTCATTTAATTCAATAAGCTCACATAATTACATACTTGAATAATAAAACTCTCCACATTAATTTAATAAATATAACACATATAATTAAATTAATCTACCACAATTTCATCAATTAATTATTTAATCTAATAATTAATTCATCAAAAAATATTTATTCAATTCAATAAATATTAAAATTAAATTACAAAAATCTCGGTTGTCACATCTTTCCGCCCTTAAAAAGATTCTATCCTCAGAATCACAACTTAAACAATTCGTCCCGTTACATTCTCCCCCCCTTACAAAGATTTTGTCCCCAGAATCTCTTATACTAATCTAAGTAAATAAATGAAGATAATTCTTTATCATATTCTCTTCGAGTTCCCATGTTGCTTCTTCAGCGTTATGGTTCCTCCAAATTACCTTAACAGAAGGTATTACTTTATTTCTTAGAACTTGCTCTTTTTTGGCCAACAATCACGAGCAGAATTTCTTCGTAAGATAAGTCTTTGTCAAAATGTAGGGGTTCATATTCAATCACGTGCTTGTAATCGGGTTTGTAGGGTCGTAGAACTGAAACATAGAAAACGTTGTGGACATTTTCTAAAGCTGGAGGTAAGGCTACCTCATATGCAACCTCTCCGACCCTTCGCAGAACTTCAAAGGGTCCAATGAATCTTGGGCTTAATTTTTCTTTCTTTTCGAACCTGATCTTTCCTTTCTAGGGAGAGACCTTTAAGAATACATGACTACCCGATTTAAACTCAGCATTCTTACGTTGTGGATCGGCGTATTTCTTTTGTCTATCTTGGGCTGCTATCAATCTTGTTCGGATCACTTTGACTATTTCTGATGTTTTTTGTACCAATTCCGGGCCTAGTAATTGTCTTTCGCCAACTTCATCCCAGTATAGTGGAGTTCTGCACTTTCGGCCATATAACGCTTCATAAGGCGGCATGTCAATACTAGCGTGGTAAGCATTGTTGTATTTGAACTCTACGAAGATGAGATGGTCATCCCAATTTCCTTTAAAGTCCATTATACAAGCTCTTAACATGTCTTCTAATATGCGAATTGTTCTTTCACTTTGTCCATCTCATTCGTGGGTGATATGCGCGGTGCTCATTCATAAGCGTGTGTACCCATGCATATTTGTAGACGCGTTTCGAGGAAGTTCGACGTAAAGCGGATCTCTATCTCGAAACAATTGACACGGAACTCCGTGCCTTGAAACAATCTCTTTCACATATAACCTTGCCAAATCGATCTAAGTTGAATCGATTTTGATCGGAAGGAAGTGTGCGATTTACGTTAATCTATAACAATAACCCATACTACGTCGTAGCCTTTCCGAGTTGTTGGTAGGCAAAATCCATCATAATATGTTCCCATTTCCATTCGGAATCTCTAAAGGTTGTAGTAACCCACTCGGCTCTCGATATTCGCTTTCACTTTCGACATATTTAGCACTTGGCAACACATTACAGAACCTCTCATTTCAAATTTGGACACCAGAAATGTTGTCGAAGATCTTGGTACATCTTGGTACTACCAGGGTGAATTGTATATCTTGAGTTGTGAGCCTCGCTCAAAATTTCTTCCTTAATCTCTGGTACTGGCGGTACCCAAATTCTACTCTCAAATCTTAGTATTCCTTCCTTATCCATCTTGAATCTTGATTCAGTTCCCTCGAATATCTTCTTTTTCACCATTTTACATTCGTCATCCTGAAGTTGAGCCTCCTTAACCTTGTCTAGTAGAGTTGTACCAGATTGCATCTGAAACAGCTTCTCATCAATCTCCATAGGACACTTCACTTCCAATTCCAGCTTTTCCATTGCTGAAATTAACTCCTCCTGATAGGTCAAGATCATCAGTTTCTCCAGACCCTTTCTACTTAAGGCGTCGGCAACCACATTTACCTTACCCGAATGGTATAGAATCTCACAATCGTAGTCCTTAATTAACTCCAACCACCGTCTTTGGCGCATGTTCAAGTCTTTTCGTAAAAATATATTTTGGGACTCTTGTGGTGCGAGATATATTTCACACTTCTCCCCATAGAGATAGTGCCTCCAGATTTTTAAAGCAAAAACCACTGCAGCTAACTCCAAGTCATGGGTCGGATACCCATTCTCATAATCTTTCAGTTATTGTGACGCATACGCAATGACTCTACCGTTTTGTATAAGCACACACCCAAGTCCTTTATGCGATGCATCACTATAAACCACAAAATTTCCTGTGTCATCCGGAAGAGATAACACAGGTGCTGAACTCAACCTCTTCTTTAATTCTTGAAAGCTTTCCGCACACTTCTCCGTCCAAACAAATTTCACAGATTTTCTAGTCAAATTTGTCAAACGGAGTTCGATCTTGGAAAAATCTTGAATGAATCTTACGTAATAACACGCCAATCCAAGAAAACTTCTTACTTTCGACGACGTCTTAGGTGATCCCGATTAATCACGACCCGACTTTGAGAGGATCCACCAAAATTCCGTCCCTATCGATCACATGTCCAAGAAATTGTACTCTTTCAATCCAGAATTCATATTTCAAAAACTTGGCATACAACTTCTCCCTCCTCAATGTCTCTAACGTCACCCTCAAATGCTCTTCATGTTCTTCCTTGGTTTTCAAATATACCAAAATGTCATCTATAAATACCACTACGAATTTGTCCAAAAACGGCTTGAACACTCCATTCATTAAGCCCATAAATGCTGCAGGAGCATTCGTTAGACCAAATGACATTACCAAAAATTCGTAGTGACCGTATCGTGTTCTAAACGCTGTCTTCGGTACATCCTCTGGTCTCACCTTTAGTTGATGATAACCACTCCTCAAGTCTATCTTTGAAAAGTATCTTGCTCCCTTTAACTGATCGAACAGATCGTCGATTCGCAGTAATGGATATCTATTTTTAATTGTGACCTTATTCAATTCTCTATAGTCGATGCAGAGCCGTATTGTCCCATCCTTCTTCTTCATAAATAAAATTGGCGCTCCCCACGGTGATACGCTTGGTTGGATATACTTCTTGTCCAGTAATTCTTGTAGTTGGACCATCAGTTCTTTCATCTCTACCGATGCCATTCGGTACGGTGCCTTCGATATTAGGGCCGTTCCTAGAGCCAAATCGATCACAAATTCAACTGCTCTATCTGGAGGAAGTCCTGGAAAATCATCCAGAAATACGTCTGCGAAATCTCTCACTATTGGTATCTCCTCTATTTTTGGATTCTCTTTACGACTATCGACTATATAAGCTAGATATCCTACACAGCCTTGCTTAACAACCTCCTGGCCTGCATCATCGTCAAATAACTCGCTTGTCTAGGTGACTTGCTACCATAAAACACAACCTTTGATGAAGTCATAAGGTTAATACGCTTCTTCTGGCAGTCAATTACCGCCCCATAATTGGATAACCAGTCTATACACAAAATAACTTCGAATTCTCCAAGTCGAATAGGGATAAAATCTATGTTCATGATATTACCCTTAATATCCACTCTACAGTTCTTATGCACGTACTTAACAAGGATGATTTCTCTATTCGCAATTTCTATGTTCATGGGGTATTCTAACTCGTCCTTAAGCAATTCTAAGTTCTTAGCAAAGTCATCGGATATAAATGAACAAGTAGCACCCGAATCAAATAATACATAAGCATTAACTTTATTGATTGGAATGATACCTGACACCACATCACGAGACTACACTGCATCCTGCACTGTCATGTTGAATGTTCTGGCGGTCGATCAGTTGGTTGCAGTTGGTCATGCGATAGTCAGAGTGCTTCCACCACTGTTTCCTTTATTCCCTCCTGATCCCATCTCTTCGGATCCCTTTTTAGGACAATCCCTTGCAAGATGATCCTTTGAACCACTAGTGAAGCAGGCACCCTTCTTTGGGTTAGGACAGTTAGGTGCTATGTGGCCTTCTTGACCACAATTGTAGCACACTCGTTTTCCCTTCATGCAAACTCCTAGATGAGCTTTTCTGCAGGTTGGGCACGCTTCGATCTTCTTCTTCCCTCCTTGTTGACTTCTAGCTGACGAGATATCATACCACTTTCTCTTCTGAATATAGTTACCCCCCATGCTACTTCCACCAGTCTTGTTAATTCTTTCATTTTCACTCTTTTTCTTCTTCTGATCTTGATTATATTTAGTTACCGCATCGCATCCACCTTCAGCGAGTATGGCCTTCTCTAACACTCCAGCAAAAGTGTTCAATTGGAACATTGACACCTTGATATACAACCAGGGTTTCAGTCCCTGCTCGAAATGTCTTGCCTTCCTCTCATCAGTATGAACTTGGTATGTGGCGAACCTAGCCAACTCATTAAACCTTGCCGCATAATCTGCTACGAACATACTCCCCTATTTCTATTCCAGAAACTGAACTTCCATTTGGTTTTGTGAACTAGTCAAAAAATTTTAAGTTTTAGTTACTAATCCGTGCTAGCGAACACATAATTTAACACATAAGCACATAAAGTCTTTTATTATCTTCAATGAATTAAGAAATTCATTTCTTATAACTCGATAAGAGTTTACCACCACTATGTTCTCAAACTCCTATAAGGTTACTACCTAAGGTTGTTCCCCCCACCTAAGGTTCATAATCTAAAGCTTTGATACTAACATGTGACACCCCCAAATCTGGGTACTTCCATTTCAGCAGGATTTGGTGTTCACTGTTCAAATATCATCTATCTATCTACCCATAAATAAAAGCAAACCATGCAATAGATAGAATTAAATAAATAAATCTCCCCTTATGGGGTTACATCAACAGCATAAAATATAATCCCAGGTCACTCTAACCTTAAACATCTGTGCGGAATCATAAACAATAACAAGTCTTAAATAACATCAAGTCTGTAAACAAATACACATCAAGTCTTAAATAACAACAAGTCTTCCTCATTTGTTAACCTTGCCCTTGCCTTTACTAGTGGAAGGCTCGTCTGATCTTTCGTTCTTAACTGCAATGTTATTATTACGCAAGAGTGAGCATGATTAACCACAAGTATAACAATATAACAAAGAAATAATAACATGCGAATAAATCAAAGGCTTCTGAAACATGAAAACTCAGCTTTTGAATCAAGAATGAATAACAAGAAATAAAAGAACTTCTGAGGGTCATAAGACCTTGAACTATGTCCTAGGTTGTCAAGTGCTTATACTTGAAACCTTTAACAGTCATAAGACTATGGACTCTTCTTCTCGTACTTAGGGGAATCAGCCCTTAGTACCATACTGTGCACAATATCTTAACGCTTAACGCATAAGTAATCCCTATATGTGGTTGTTCATCTCATTGACATTAGAGTCCGCATCAACGAAAGTTTGGTTTGGATAATTCATCAAGGGTTCTCAAATTTAGAACGCTCATCAACTATGGACTAGTCGAATCATTAAGGGTTCACTAGTCAACAAAGTTCAACGAAAGAATCGATAATTTAAAATTAAATAGCAATCTCAAAAGGTATACAATAGAATAATTATTGTATAGCGTAATCATACTTTGAAAGATTAATACACTTTAATATAATAAAATGTACTTGATCAATAATAACGAGAATTTGCTCGATGTAAAGAGACAACTTATAAGCTCATATAAAGATAACGAGTAGGTTAGGAAACTTGCCAAATGCGTAGATTACACGTTAATTATACTCGTTCCTTGATTTAATCCTACATATCATTTACGTTCACAATACTAGTCAATTATAATGTAACAAATCATCATACGTTCATTCTTTTTGTCTAACTCGAATTATGACTATACTTTGTCAACTACTATACTCATTGTCACATAATTTATACTTCATGAACAATAAGCTAACTATGTGTTCACATTCAATTCACACATAAATGTGTTATTGACATGTTAAGAATTTATTTTAACACCTCATTATATGTCTAACATGTTTTTATGTTCATTAGATTAAGTTACTAACACATTGTTAGACTTGAGCATTTAAAAAAATTCATTTCTGGACCATTCTGTTAAGTGGCGCTTTTGGCGCCTTTGTTATCTTGGTTCTTATTATTTGGCGGGCATTGCGTGATTTGTAGCTTGAGACATGGCTATGTCAGGCAAGACGGCACAAGTAGCGCAGAATTAGGCATGGAGTTGGCGCCATCTACGCATGAAACTCCAGTTTCTCAATTTCGATTCAAGAAGAACACAAAATCAAAGTAAATTATCATTACATGATCATTAAATTCATCAAATTAAACATACCCACATACTAGATTCGTACATAATCATTACCCAACATTTATAGAGTGATTTTAACCAATTAAAACACATAATTACAGAATTAAAACATGTAATTTCACTACTCTTGATGTTCTTGAAGGTTTTGAGCACAAAACATAAAAATCAACACTACGGATTCGTTATAATACCAAAGCCATCCATTCAAGGTTTGTTTTCTTCGTTTTAACATGCATAATTATATACAAGTGTGAATTTTATGAAACAATGTATGTTTAACATATTAAATTTACGTATAAGGGCCATATGGCCATATTCTATACTCTGTAACCATATACTGTATAATTTTTATGAAACTGATGATATGAAAATCTATAATACATAGTAAAACATGCTATGCTAACATATTATCACATATATCCACATAAACAACACAATTTCCAATTTACAGAGACTTTACAGAATTTTGAAAGCCATATTTATAAAAACTTTAATAACGTAATTTAAAATTTGGGTTGAAGAGATTACCCTTAAAACAATTTCTATAACTTTCACGCTCTTCTACAATGCCACAATAATTCACACTGCTTCTCTCTATTTCTCTGAAATTCTCTCTAAATTCTCAAACTCTCTCTCTCTCTCTCCCTCTCTATTTTGCTTTTCCAGACTTAGCAGATAATGAAAAGAAAAGAAGACGTATAATAATAAAGGAAAGGAACTGACGCGTTGTGGTAAATTACCCAATCATGGATTAACTGTCCTCAACTCCCACTAAGGCCATGTTTGGCTAGCTTTAAAAGACTCATTCCTATTTAATTTAATAAATCTCTTATATTGTAGTTTAATAGTGTCACACCCCTTTATGAAATAAATCAGATATCTTATTTAATTTATTTTAAATAACATATAATAATTTCTCATTAATTCACATAGTCACATAATTAAATTTCTCATTTATTAATTATGTCAAATTATTAAATCTCTAATTAATTATAAAATTAATTAAAATAACATTAGGCTTATTAAATATTTCATTTAATTCAATAAGCTCACATAATTACATACTTCAATAATAAAATTCTCCACATTAATTTAATAAATATAACACATATAATTAAATTAATCTACTATAATTTCATCAATTAATTATTTAATCTAATAATTAATTCATCAAAAAATATTTATTCAATTCAATAAATATTAAAATTAAATTACAAAAATCTCATTGTCACAGTGCACAATCATTGGTGGACCCCATAACTAAGTATTGTCGTAGTAGTAAGAAAATAATGTAATTATCTATTTATAAAAATAACTACGAAAGTGTTACCATTAAACCGTTGAACTACTCGGTAGTAAAAGATAAAGATGTCTGGCATTGGTTGCATAGTACCACACGGTATTTATTATTGATGCTTACGTAAAGAAGTCACTCAATTATTGCTACAGTAATTGCTGCATCATATCTCTCATATTATTGATTCAATTATTGTCACAGTATCATATGTATATTATGTTATGTTATTAAATCAATAATTGAGACGACAAAGTTATTCATATTATTAAATTGTAATATTGACAATGTCTAGAAGTTCTGTCAAGGAGAGGTTAGATAATCTAATTGCGCGCCAATAGGGAGAAATCCTTATCGGAAAGCCCCCTCTTTCCTGGGAACGACCTGGTTATTAAATATTGTGAGTTATAATATTAATGATGAATAAGTTCGTGTTGATTAAAGATGAAATTGATAGTTTCATTGTGTTGGAATTATTAGTGTTAATGGAAATCGACATTTATTTCGATTATAATTGATGTCTGGAGGTTATATTGACAAGTCGGGTAATTAACCGGATAAATGAGAAATTAATTGTTATTAATTCACATGATTATAACTATTTGTTCACATGTGTGTACTATTAATTCACATTCTTGTTACTATTAGGGGAGTTGGTGCAAGATTGATAATACTTGCATGACTAAGTTAAAAATGGAGGTATAGATGGAGGTACTATATGTGACGCCCGCAAAACATGTATACATCACCCATCTCAAGTCGCCAAATACATGGTACAAAATTCAAATACAAACTTAAATATACAACTGTCGTGTAAAATACGACAAAACATAAACAGAAAGTTCAAACAAGAATAGACAATATTCACTCTCAATGGAGTCCTCATAGATAGTATACAAACTCAAATTCAGTCCTCATTACATTTATTGTCACACTATTTAACAGAATAGTGAGGACTACTAATGTTATCATCTGGATCGTCACTCCGTTCCCCAACTCGTCCCAGCTATATTCTCATTTCCTGAAGAGAACAGTGAAGGAAAGGGTGAGCTCAACTAGCCCAGTAAGAAATATTATGACTAAGATAATGCAGAATAAATTATCATTAGTCTTCAACAATGTTAAACTGATAAAATATAATAGACATCAAGTTTAACTGCAGTGGAACAAACAATCCATTAAAAGAGTCAAGTAGAGAATAAAATCTACTATCTTTTATGATTTAAAAAGTTTTTCATCACTTTTATCAAGGATATTCTACTAATTTCATGGAGTATAGAAGTCAAAACTTTAACCAACTGAGTATAATAAGGAATGGAATAACAAAAGAAATCACTAAGCATGTGGTAGAATCTGACAGTAAAAGTTATTCCAACGAGTAATAATAAAGACGGAACCAGGTCCAACGTAAAACACACGCATGTGATATATTCTAACGTAATAATAAAGATGTAACGAGGTTTCTACAGAAACGCATGCAGATGTGATATTCCAGCGTAATAATAAA
This sequence comes from Panax ginseng, assembly GCA_020205605.1. Classification (NCBI taxonomy): domain Eukaryota; kingdom Viridiplantae; phylum Streptophyta; class Magnoliopsida; order Apiales; family Araliaceae; genus Panax; species Panax ginseng. Next base: position 14,853,595 of record CM035135.1, on the reverse strand, counting down.
GATGTAAACCGTGTCCTGCAGAAAGCACGCATGAGGATGTTCCAACAGAATAATAAAGACGGAACCAGGTCCGGCGTAAAGCACAGACAGGATGTTCCAACAGAATAATAAAGACGGAACCAGGTCCGGCGTAAAGCACAGACAGGATGTTCCAACAGAATAATAAAGAATGGAATAACAGAAGAATTTCACCATGTATGCGGTACTTCGCATAACCAGGTTATTCCAACATAATAATAAAGAATGGAATAACAGAAGTTCTCTTCATGAAGACGAAAGAAAGAAATAATACCCCTTACCTTTGAAAGAAACTGGATATAGGAGTAGTGAGGTAGCAGACTTCTCTTCTTCTACAGATTTTCTCTCTACAATTTCTCTCTATAATAATTGCTCTATCGCTTTAGTGAATTGGTGAGAAATAAAGGAAGAATGAGCTTTTATTTATAGAAAAATATAGTTTCAATAATTGCACGTTTTGGGGATCAAAAAATTACAGTACAATACCTCCAACTTTTCCTTTATTTTTAATTTAGTCATGCAAGTATTATCAAACTTGCACCACCTCCCCTAATAGTAAATAATGTGATTCAATAGAAAATCGTGTGAATCAATAGTTCTAGACATGTGAAAATACGAATTACAGTATAGTACCTCCATCTATACCTCCATTTTTAACTTAGTCATGCAAGTATTATCAATCTTACACCAACTCCCCTAATAGTAACAAGAATGTGAAACAATAGTATACACATGTGAAAAAATAGTTATAATCATGTGAAATAATAGCAATCAATTGCTCATTTATCCGGTTAAATACCCAATTGGTCAATATAAGCTCCAGACATCAATTATTATCAAAATAAATGTCGATTTTCACTAACACAAATAATTCCAACACAATGAAACTATTTTTATCAAAAATATAAATTTTAAAATTTTTGAAGTTTGAGTTTTTCCATAAAAGTCAACAGTTGACTTTTTGACCAAATAGTAAAACCCGAAAATTTTTGTGTTTATAGTCTATTGTTACTAATTTCCTCGTTTCGGACTCAAATATCACGTCCGCGTCTCCAATTCAACTCCGAGCACAACTTCAATTTTAATAACATTCATCATTAATATTATAACTCACAATATTTATCAACCAGGTCGTTCCCAGGAAAGAGGGGGTTTCCAATAAGGATTTCTCCCTATTGGCGCGCAATTAGGTGACCAAACCTCTCCTTGACAGAACTTCTAGACATTGTAAATATTGCAATTTAATAATATGAATAACTTTGTCGTCTCAATTATTGATTTAATAAAATAACATATTATGCAGATGATATTGTGACAATAATCGAATCAATAATATGAGAGATATGATGTGAATTCTTGTAGTAATAATTGAGTATAATCGGTGACTTCTCACGTAAGCATCAATAATTAATACCATGTGCTACTATGCAACCACGCCGTATTATTGTACTTTTTACTACAAAGTAGTTCAACAAGATTAATCTGTAAAACTTCTGCCGTTATTTTCATAAAAATATTTTTGTCAATTTCTCAATCTGACAATAATTCTGTTGTGAGGTCCACTAATGATTGTGCCGTCGTACGAATATTCCCCGACACAAAGAATATTCCCCGACCAATCGAATATAATATAACAACTTGCATACTTTGCAAAATTTATAAATATTACTCACAACTATAATATTATATTATATCCACACCATAATATTCAAAAAAAAATCGAGAAATTTAAATCTTTATTCGTAAAATTTGAGATTTTACACTATACTGTAATTTATATTTTCACATGTCTAGAACTATTAATTCACATGATTTACTATTGATTCACATGATTTACTATTAGGGGAGGTGGTGCAAGTTTGATAATACTTGCAGGACTAAATTAAAAGGAAAGAAAAACAAGAAGGTATTATACTGTAATATTTCGAGTCCCAAAATGTGCAATTATCGAAACTATATTTTCCTATAAATAGAAGCTCATTCTTCCTTCATTTCTCACCAATTCACTAAAGCTATAGAGCAATTATTATAGAGAGAAAAAAGAAGAAAAGTCTGTTATCTCTCTACTCCAGTATCCAGTTTCTTTCTAAGGTAAGGGGTATTATTTCTTTCGTATTCATGAAGAGAGCTATTGTTATTTCATTCCTTATTATTCTGTTGGAATAACCTATATACGCGGACTACCGTATACATGCTGAAATTTTTCTGTTATTCCATTCTTTATTATTATGTTGGAATAACCTGTCAATGCGAAGTACTGCATACATGGTGAAATTCTTCTGTTATTCCATTCTTTATTATTCCATTCTTTATTATTATGTTGGAATAACCTGTCTATGCGAAGTACCGCATACATGGTGAAATTCTTCTGTTATTCCATTCTTTATTATTTTGTTGGAATATCATGTCGGTGCGTATTACGCCTGACCTGGTTCCATTAATTATTCTGTTGGAATAACTTATCTGTGCGGTCTATCGCATGCATGGTGATTTCTGTTGTTATTCCATTCTTTATTATTCTATTAGAATATCCTGTCGGTGCGTATTACGCCTGACCTGGTTCCATTATTTATTATTCTGTTGGAATAACCTGCCTGTGCGGTCTATCGCATGCATGGTAATTTCTGTTGTTATTCCATTTTTTATTATTCTGTTGGAATATCATGTCGGTGCGTATTACGCCTGACCTGGTTCCATTATTTATTATTCTGTTAGAATAACTTGTCTATGTGGATTACCACATGCATGGTGTGACGCCCCCAAAATAGGTATACAACACCCATTCTGAGTCGCCAAAATACATGGTATAGAAAGCAAACTACAACTTTGACAATACAGATGTCGTGTAGAATACAACAATACAACTGTGAGTTTGAATACAAATATTGTCTTCTAGACAATATACACACCCAAATAAGTCCTCATTAATTATTCATACACTATTTTACAGAAATAGTGAGGACAGCTAAAACATCTTCCTAGAACCATCACTCCATACCCCGACTCGATCTTGCTATGTTCTCACCTCCGAGAAGAAAAATGGAACAAAAAGGAAAAGGGTGAACTCAACTAGCCCCAGTAAAAGAATATTATGACTAAGATAATATAAAACAATTTATCTTTAGTTTCAACAGGGAAAAATCTAATAGAATACAATAGACAACAAGTTTTAGATCAACAAATGCAAATGAAATGAATCCATTAGAAGAGTCACGAGAGAAAGAATTCTACTGTCTTCTAAGGTTTAAAAGTCCATCATCAATAGTTTATCCTGTAATAACAATCAATATACATCTTTAATCATCTTTGCACTACAGGCCAAAGATATTCATTTGTATCACCAGTTGGTCATGTTCATCTCAACACTGTTCATCTTTGCACTTCTGTGCCAAAGATATTCATCGATTAATTGTTCATCTTTGCACTACTGTGCCAAAGATATTCATTTATATCACCATTTAGGACCGAGGATGATGAAAAACATTTTTAAAGAAACGAATCCAATGAAACAAAATGACAAGGATTAAGGATTAAGGATTCGTATTTTGTTTCACCCATGTCCAAAAATACTTGAAAATAATCATATTGGTGTAAAATTCAAGAATGATCAAAACATGGATACAATCAAAGCTAGTATCCGAATAGATATTTTGGACAAAAGAAAAATTTTTATTTTTAAATTGAATAAGTGCCAGATTCGTGAATAAAGTGTCGTATCGTGAATAGTCTAGTATACGTGAATAGTAACTCCCGACACAACAAGTTCCAAATTTGATAAAAAGTTCACCAATACTTCTAAGATAATGATATTGAAGAAAAATATCATTTAAGAAGAAAATAATACCCCCTTACCTCAAAATAACCGTACTTTCCCGATTGAATTTCGGTATAATCTTGTGAAACCCCACCAGTATAGCAACACTCAAAGTATACTCACAAGATTACGCTCGATAATTTAGAGAGAGAAAGAGAGAAAACTTTGTTTCTGGTGTGATTTTCAATTCTAACTTAGCCCTCTATTTATAGGAAAATGTTAGAACGCCAAAGGAGACTAAATAATAAAATAATATTATTTACTTAACAATTTTCTCTACGCATGCTTTGAAAAAGTCTAGCATGCCTCTTTGGAAAAAAATATCAGCAGCCCATGTTTTATTCCACCAACCAAAAAGTGGGTCCCCCCATAAATTTAATAAAAATTATTTTATTTTTCCGAAACTTCAACAATTCATAGAAAATAGCTCGGTTATTAGAAAAATTCAAAACTCACGACTTTCCATGGGAAATTCCATTCTCTACAACTTTGCAGAAGAAAGTTTTTCCAAATTCCAAAATGTAAATTGACCAAAATTCATAAGCGGACGATTTTACGATACTATAATCAATTTTGGTCAAGAATTGTGTCCACCAAACACACAAAACATATGTTAAACATTTAATGCCACAAAAATAATCTTCCTCCTCATATACTCATATATCCCACATTCATTGTAAAAATATCACCGTTAATATATTATTAAAATAATATATTTAAATGAATTATTTTATCGAGAAAAAGATAAAATATTAATTTTCAACAATTGTCACATTAAAATTTTCTCCATCTATATCCACATAAAATAAATATTTTCTTTATCATAATAATCAATAATTACTTATTTAAAAATAATATTACTGAGAATCACAAAGATCGACAACCGTGTAGTTCCAGGAAAGTGGGGGCTTTCAATAAGGATTTCTCCTTCTTTGGCGCCGCAATTAGGTGACCAAACCTCTCCTTGATGCAGAACTTTCTAGACATTGCCAATAATGTTATCTCGATAATATTATTCAAATAATATGAATTATTGATTTGATAATGGAAAATACTGTGTAATGACAATTATTGAAACAACAGCAATACAAAATATCAACGCAGCAATTATTGAATCAATAAAATATAATATTGAACGGTAATTCATCGTAACAATTATTGAGTAGTTCCTTCTTACGTAAGGATCAATAATTAAATAATATTGTGCAATACCGTGTGCTACTGTGCAACCACGCGTATTATTGTATTTTAACCACCAGGTAACCCAACAGTGTTAACGGTAACAATTTACGTCGTTATTTATAAAACTCAATCTTTGTCGTTTTCCTTCATCCAAGTTTTCCGTTATGGGGCCCACCAATGATCGCTGGCCGTCACGGAGATTCCCGACAAAAAGAATATTCCACGACCAAACGAATATTCCCCGACAATAATGAATATTTTATAACCACTTGCTTATTTTGTGAACTTTGCACATTTCACCCATAACCAAAGAATTATATCAAATTAACCCTTATTAATTTAGAATAATGAATAAAGGAAAGTTCAATTTTATTTATAATAAGTTGGGGTCTTACACATGGTGAATGATCCTTCGTATTCATTCCTTATTAAATTGTGAAAATGATCTGTTTACGTGGATTACCGCATGGCGGGTTAAAATCCATTTGCAGTTTCATAATTTTTTGGACATTCAAAAATTCTGGAAAAATTTTGGAGGATATTATGATAAGTTTTCTAACATCTCCAAGTAGAATCACTGAAAGAGGAGTTGTAGATTTTTGTATGGACTATTTTTAACAAAGCATGAAAAAGTGAAAAAAGAGAAAAAGCTTCTGCCCACAATTTTGTAAGGGTTGTTTCGACCACTTAAATTGTGAGAAAAATTCTGGCCTTTTGGGACATGGAAATATATGGTATAAAGTACCTCCTGTCCAAAAATGAGCTCATTTTGACTTAAAATGAGCAAGTTATGACTATTTCAATATTTAGGTTTTTTCGAAAAAACGCTTATAAATAGGAGTTCTATAACTCAGATGACCATGAAATTTAAGCTGAAGCTCACGTTAACATGTGTAAGATCCCGCCAAGATTTGGGAATTTCTGGAGTTAAACTTGAGGTAGCTAATTTCTTAAGGAATTAATTAGAAATTGATTTTTGAAAAATACTTAAGGGAGTTGAAAATTATAAAAAAAATACTTGTTGTGTATGAAATATATGTATATATGTTTGGACAAAGGATAGAAAAATAATAAGTTGATTTGGTAATTTTTCAGGAAAATGGTTTAGTTACAAACATATGAGTTAAATATGTTATGTGAAGTTGAAGAATTGGTAAATAGGATTTTAGGGCTTGAAAATCCTATATAAGGTATATGCAGATTTTTGATGAGTGATTTGATCATTGGTGATGAAATCTTATAAGTATGGTATTTTTGAATGATTAAATGCATTATTTGGTAAAGTGTAAACAATTAAATTAAATTGTTTATAAGTTTAAGAAGTGATTAAAATATTGTTATAATATTAACAATATTAGATTATGAGTTTATTAAGTGATTGATAATATTTGGATAAATTTAAAGTCTTTAATATCTATCCTTGTTTTCGTTTGATTAATGCTTATAATATTGTCATCATCCTCATGCTTATATTGTGATGAAAGTCATCTTTGGCTTACGTGCAGAGATGGACTTGGTATGATTATGACCAGGGATTATTCGGTATAATCATGACCGTAATGTAACGAATAATGTGGTAAAAGTCCTCATTGACCTGTGGTTCATTGGTGGACAGTTGTTGGTATGATTATGACCAGAGATTATTCGGTATAATCATGACCATTGATGATTACATGAATATCCTTGGCCGTGGTGCAGGGATGATTCGATTTTATATATTAAGATGAGTCTCAGTGATAAAGTTGATGAGAAACTTTTTAAATCATAGAAGATAGTAGATTTTGTGCTTCTACTTGACTCTTCTAATGGATTGCTTATTCAGCTGCAGATTGTTGATTTAAAACTTGTTGTCTATTATATCACGTCATTTTGTTATCTTTGTGAAGGCTAAGGATAATTTATTTTGCATTATCTTAGTCATAATATTTCTTCTTTGGGCTAGTTGAGCTCACCTTTCTTTCATTGTTCTCTTGAAATGAGAACGTAATGGACTAGTCTGGGGAGCGGAGTGACTATCGGTCAGGATGATAGCATTAGTAGTCCTCACTATTCTATTAAATAGTGTGACAATAAATGTAATGAGGACTCCATTGAGTGTGGATATTGTCTAGATGACAATATTCTTATTAAAACTCTTAGATTATGTTTTGTCGTATTTTACACGACTGTTGTATAATTAAGTTTTTATTTGTATTTTGTATAATGTATTTGGCGACTCAAGATGGGTGATGTATACCTATTTTGGGAGCGTCACACCACGGGATATCATTAGTGATGAAGGCAGTGATTTTTGTAATAGGCAATTCACAGCACTGTTGGCTAAGTATGGGGTAAATCATCGCATTGCTACAGCTTATCATCCTCAAATGGCCAAGCAGAGGTTTCAAATCGTGAAGTCAAGAGATTTTTGGAGAAAGTGGGGAACCCCACAAGAAAGGATTTGTCATTAAACCTTGATGACGCTGTTTGGGCATATAGGACTGCTTATAAGACTCCGTTGAGCATGTCACCTTTTCAGTTGGTTTATGGGAAGGCTTGTCACCTTCCTATGGAGCTTGAGCATAAGGCATATTGGGCGATTAGAAAGCTAAATTTTGATTTGAAGGCTGCAGGAGAAAAACGCCTACTCCAACTCAATGAATTGGATGAATTCAGATTACATGTGTATGAAAACTCAAAGCTATATAAGGAAAAGGTGAAGAAATGGCATGATCGCAAGATTATAGAGAGAGTACTTGAGCCGGGACAACAAGTTCTGCTGTTTAATTCAAGACTTAAACTTTTTCCTGGGAAGCTCAAATCAAGGTGGTCAGGGCCATTCGCCGTGAAGACAGTTTTTCCATATGGTGCAGTAGAAGTGTTCGATAAATTCCCAGACAAGCCGTTCAAAGTGAATGGACAGCGGCTAAAGTGTGACGCCCCAAAACAGGGTATACATCACCCATCTTGGGTCGCCAGATATATGGTACATAAATCCAAATACAACTTAATTATACAACAGTCGTGTAATATACGACAAAACATAATCTGAGAGTTTTAACACGAATATTATCATCTAGACAATATCCACACTCAAATTCAATCTTATTACATTTATTATCACACTATTTCACAAAATAGTGAGGACTACTAATGTAACCATCTGGACCGTCAATCCGTTCCCTGACTAGATCCAGCTATATTCTCATTTCCTGAAGAGAACAGTGAAAGAAGGGTGAGCTCAACTAGCCCAGTAAGAAATATTTTGACTAAGATAATGCAGAATAAATTATCCTTAGCCTTCAACATTATAACAACTGATAGAATACAATAGACAACAAATTTTAGATCAACAACTGCAGCGGAATAAGCAATCCATTATAAGAGTCAAGTAGAGCATAAAATCTACTATCTTCTATGATTTAAAAAGTTTTTCATCAACTTTATTGCTGAGACTCAGATTAATAAATAAACCACATCATCGAATCATCCCTGCACCACGGCCAAGGATATTCATGTAATCATCAATGGTCATGTTATACCGAATAATCCCTGGTCATAATCATACCAACAACTGTCCATCAATGCACTATAGACCAATGAGGACTTTTACCACATCATTCGTTACATTACGGTCATGATTATACCGAATAATCCCTAGTCATAATCATACCAAGTCCATCTATGCACGTAAGCCAAAGATGACTTTCATCACAATATAAGCACGAGGATGATGACAATGACATAATAATTCAATAAAACAAGTTCAAGGATATATTTTACAGATTTATAATCTAATTTATCTAGAAATCATTAACGTCCAAATTGTCAACATGATACTGCTTTATAGAGTAAAAGTCAAGAATGCTCAGAAGAATATTTCCATGAAAAGATACTAGATGAAGCGTAAATATCTAGGATATTATACTAATTTCATGGAGTATAGAAGCCAAAACTTTAACTAACTGAGTATAATAGAATATATGAAACTGCAAATGGATTTTTGCCCACCATGCGATAATCCACATGATGGATCATTTCCATAATTTAATAAGGAATGAATAAGTATATCATTCACCATGCATGTGGTAATCCACATGTATGCGGGTTATTCTAACGAATAATAAAGAATGGAATAATGAAGAATTCACCATGCATGCGATAGGATCGCCGTGTAGGTTATTCCAATGTAGAATAATAAATAATGGAACTAGGTCATGCGTAATCGCATGCATGTGATAATCCAATGTAATAATAAAGAATGGAACTAGGTCATGCGTAACCCGCATGCATGTGATATTCCAAGCAGAATAATAAAGAATGGAATTACGGAAGAATTCACCATGCATGTGATAGGCGCACGTATAAAAGTTATTCCAATGAATAATAAAGAATGGAACAGTCATCACGTAATCACGCACGCATGTGATATTCCAAATCTGAATAATAAAGAATGGAATAAGGAGAAGAATTTCACCATGTATGCGGTACTTGCATATAACAAAGTTATTTCAATATAATAATAAAGAATGGAATAATGTAAGAATTTCACCATGTATGCAAAGATTTCACATGTATCGGGTTATTCTAACATAATAATAAAGAATGGAATAATGGAAGAATTTCACCATATATAGATTGCATAGACAAAAGTTATTCCAACATAATAATAAAGAATGGAATAACAAAAGAATTTTACCATGTATACGGTAGTCCGCGTATACAGGTTATTCCAATAGAATAGTAAGGAATGGAATAACAATAACTCTCTTCATGAATATGAAAGAAATAATACCCCTTACCTTAGAAGAAGACTAGATACTAGAATAGTGAGGTAGCAGACTTCTCTTCTTCTTTCTCTCTATAATTTTTCCCTATAATATTTGCTTTATAGCTTTAGTGAATTGGTGAAAAAAAATAAAGTAATGAATTTCTATTTATAGGAAAATATAGTTTCGATAATTGCACATTTTGGGGCTCAAAATATTGCAGTATAATACCTTCCTCTTTTTCTTCATTTTTAATTTAGTCCTGCAAGTATTATCAAACTTGCACCACCTCCCCTAATAGTAAATCATGTGAATTAATAGTTCATTCATGTGACTTAATAGTATAATCATGTGAAAAAACTAATTACAGTATAGTACCTTCAACTATACCTCCATTTTTAATTTAGTCATGCAAGTATTATCAATCTTGCACCAACTCCCCTAATAGTAAATCATGTGAATCAATAGTACACACATGTGAACACATAGTTATAAGCATGTGAATTAATAGTAATTAATTGCTCATTTATTCGGTGAATTACCCGATTGGTCAATATAACCTCCAGACATCAATTATTATCGAAATAAATGTCGATTTTCACTAACACTAATAATTCCAACACAATGGAACTATCAATTTCATCTTTAATCAACACGAACTTATTCATCATTAATATTATAATTCTCAATATTTAACAACCAAGTCGTTCCCAAGAAAGAGGGGGCTTTTCGATAAGGATTTCTCTTTAATATTGGCGGGCAATTAGGTGATAAAACCTCTCCTTGACAGAACTTCTAGACATTGTCAATATTGCAAATAATAATATGAATAACTTTATCGTCTCAATTATTAATTTAATAATATAACATATTATACAGATGATACTGTGACAATAATTGAATCAATAATATGAGAGATATGACGCAAAGCAATTATTGTAGCAATAATTGAGTATAACCGAGTGACTTCACGTAAGCATCAATAATCAATACCGTGTACTACTATGCAACCAACGCCAGACATCGTACTTATACTATTGGGTGGTTCAACAGCGGTTTTAATGGTAACACTTTCGCAAGTTATTTTTATAAAAGATAATTCCGCATCATTTTCTTTACTACGACAATACTTAGTTATGGGGTCTACTAATGATTGTGTGTGTCAGACGGATATTCCCCCACCAAACGTAATATTTAATAACAACTTTCTTACTTTGCAAAAAAAAAATTTACATATCACCCTTAACTTTAACCTTTTATTAATTTAACCATTTACGAAATAAAATAATAATTATAAGAAAAATGACTACTTTCGTTTCATAAAATTTGGGGTCTTACAATCTCCCCTCCTTATGAAATTTCGCCCTCAAAATTTACGTATGTACCTGATATGCCGAAGAGGTGAGGATACCTTGTCAAATTCTAACTCTTGAGGTATAACCTTTGAGTGTCGAATATGATCCTTCTTATCCAAGTTTTTAACACGTTTCTCTTCATACGTTAAATCTTCTGCTATTTCGTCTAGTTCTAATTCAATAATGTTGTTCGGGTCGCCCACATATTTACGTAACATCGATACGTGAAAAACGTTATGAACACGCGACATACTTAGCGGTAAGGCGAGTTTATAGGCCACAGTTCCTACTCGATCGATGATTTAAAATGGGTCAATTAAATCGAGGGTTAAGATTTCCTCTCTTCATCGACTCTTGCTTCTAGAATAACGCCCTCTTGAACCTTCTTCTTCGTATTTATCAGCTCCGGGTATGTAGCTTGAGCGACTTTTAACTTTATCGATTAAAGTCGATTCTACTCGTATATTCGTTATCTTTATGTGGGTCCCTAGAGTCTTTAACTCTATCTTCATCATTTATAAGTTATAAAAAATGGGTTTTTGTGTTAATAACATCGCACTCGTAAACGCATACGATCTTCTATTAAACGCGTCAACTACCACGTTCGTTCTTCCACAATGATGTTAAATGGTACGATCGTAATCTTCAACAGCTCGAGCCAACGTCCTTGGCGCATGTTACGTTCGTTTTGGGTGAAGAAAAATATTTGAGGGTTTTAGAAATGGGTTTTTTACTGGGGTCAATACAAAATTCGATTTCACGCTCTAGGGGTAGGCTAAGAAGTCTTCAAGAATACGCCAGGAAATTTATTACCAATAGAAATATCATTCAAAATTGTGAATCTCATCCCAAGACTTGGATATCACATCACATTGATACCTATCAACTTGCCATCGTCATTCACGATGTCGCTTACAAAAAGTCTGGCTTCGGTACATTCCACACAAGGAAGTCAACAACGAAAGGATCGGGGCTCTTTACTTATGGCTTGGTATGACAGTGATTGACTTTAGGGTTTGGTTTCTTGAATTCGCATAATAGGTTGGTTATGAATATGAAAGCTAACAACCTTACAAAAAGCATGATGAGTAGTTAATCAATCGATTCCTAAAATCACATCAAATGCAAGTATTTTCAAAGAGATAAGATCGACAGGTAATGTGAAAGTGTCGATTTGAATCAACAAGATTTATAAACAGTGGAGGTAACAAAGGTTTCTCATAACGAGGTTTCAATCGATAAGTCAAAGTCTAATCTCTCCGGGGTCAAATTTAAATGTTGAGCGCAAGCAAGAGAGATAAAAGAATGGGTAGAACCGGTATCTAATAAGGTATAGACTTTGCAAGAATTTATAATTAACTAACCTGCTAACTTCGTTCAAGTTACTCGCTTTTGAGAAGTCACAAAAACGCTCTTCCCCAAAACCACCGACTTTGTTTTATGTCTCAGATCCGCCTTTGGTGCCACCGTCCCATTGGACTTGACTTTGGTGCATGACAAAATCGGGCTAGGTGACGTGTGATGCCCCAAATCCAGTATCTTCCAAACTGAAGATGAGATGGTGCTACATTGCAGACTCATAATCTGTACATTCATTCTATTGAAACAACATCAAAATGTGTGAATCAACGACATTCTTATTACATTAATAATATTACATCCTCGCTCCTGTGTTCTAAAACCATTACATTCTTTGTTCATCATTCTATAATATATACAACTTACTAGTTTATTACAAGGTAAACTAATCGTTCAGCTTTGTCTTGCCTCTATCCTTGTAAGATTCCTCGGTTCGTTCGGTCCTAGCTGCATTCATATGGTTTAAGCAAGAGTGAGTATAACAAGCTCAGCAAGTACAACAATTTCTTTTAAGCAACATGCTTGAAACATAGGAATCGTATATCTTCAATAACTGGATAATAGTTATGAAGTACCACCAATAATTTAAAATAGCATTTCTTTTCCTTCAAAACGTTTTACAATAACAATATTCAGTAAAACATCAATTCTGGCTCAAGACCATGAGCGTTTCATAATTTCTTTGAAAATGACAACCTAGAACCAAGTCCGTAAGTGCGATATATCTTACGAGCACTTCTGGGTGATCAGCCCATAGTACTCTATGTTGATCAACACTACATCCATTAAACGTGTATACGTTTAAGTTTTGGCAACCTCGCATGCCCATCGAATAATCGATGAAAATACATTTGTTTACTCATACTTATGCTTACCTTGAATCCGTACCAAATAATTGGCGTAGGATAGCGTTAACATTTCTATATTAAAAGACTTGTAAATAAATCAATCAACTCTTCAAGATTAGTCTAGCCGAGGTAAAACTGGCATCGACCCTTTAGTAAAACACTTCATGCTTCTCATAATATGAATCACAGAAAACTTGACTAACACGAAGCTTAGACAAGCGTTTTAAGAAAAACTTGCCTTCAGCGTCTGCTACAGTAAAAATAACTTTTCCTTTCAGTCTTTACGGTCTCTACAATACATAACCACATAACATACCACATTAGGTCATGAATGAACATACATGGTTCCTAATGAATCTTACCCTTCATCTCAATCTAATCATATATTAGATTTGTTACTATTGGTGCCAGCTTATCGTTTTAACTTATATCATTCTTACCAACTTCTTTCTATTCTATGTCTTACTTGGATTTACTTCATTGATACAACTCATTTCGAGTTAATCATCCTTCCTCACGGCTTACTAACATCCTTACGTTATTAATTGAAACTCGATCGTCATTTGGTTAAGTACACTTTATTGCATACCGTTTACGTTCATGTATTACTTAACAACTTTTAGTTGTAACTTTTAACGTTATAGGCCTTATCATTATTGAATACGGTTCACGTTCCTTATACTTTATGTTCGTCGTTTAACTACTCATTAAACAACATTAAATTCTTAAAGTCATCACTATAAGAGCGATTTAGGAAAGGTCTTATCATGTTCATTAAGTAATTACATAATCCATAATGGTATTGCAAACCATTGGATTCATAATCAACTTGGTCAACGAATTTCTACAGCCGGCTTAGCACATTACATTGTTCTCATTACGTTCATCTTCAATTGATTATTAACTCTTAATCATCATGCATTAGTGTCTTACAATGTCTTAACAACGTTATGCATATACCTTAATTATTTATTCTCAAGTTCCCTTTCATTCTATACTTGAAGACATTCTTGTCCATCAAAATTCTAGGATCTGAAAGGCCATGGGCACACACTTAACTCGCTTCTCGCCATGTGGCACGAAAGTTAGCAAGATGATGTCATGAGTTCCAAACCTCGTATTTGTGGCATGAAGCTTTTATACTATGAGTCGTACATGCAGCAAGGACTCTGTGCCTCGAACAATTTCTTGATTTGAAAATTTTACTAACTTCCCGGACACATAACTTCTTCGATATAAGTCCGAATTGGTCCGTTCAAAAGCCTACGGTTCACAAATTTCATAATCTACCTGTTCATGCAAGAATTTTATCTATTTGACTTCGTTTGCTAAAATTTCACCTATTAGTTCATTTTAACGAAAACGATAAACGTTCGTTAACGTTCAACACTCTTTTCTTCGTTCTAAGTCAGAATCTGGTCATTTTCGAGTCTGCAACTCTATAATTCCAAATATGACTTGTCTCCATTGAAAACCAATGTTTCCAAGCTCAAACACAAAATACGACTTCCATTCCGAGAATTTCACGAATTCGACGATTATTATCTAAACTTGTGAATTCCGCCTTAACTTCATTTCTTATGATTTGTTCATCATTTCAAATGGATTCAATCCATTATATTAACATCATGACATCATCATCTCATTAACCTATAAACATGCTAAGTTATTACTTATTCTTCATTAGTTATAACTTATAAAAGTATAACTACTTATGATTTTACTTCACATGACTTAACATGGTCTAACTCTTTTAATTAACATTTTCTCATCTTCTAATCATATCAATTGCATTATTGAACATATTAAAAGTGCTTATCAGTTTGACTTACAAGTGCTTATTCTCTCTAACCAATAAGTTGTTGTCTAAGAGAAGTTGTTGGATGAAATTTTAACAAGGAATAATGAAATCCAAGTATAGGACTTGCTAGGTTAGGGTATAATGGTCCTTAAACCACTTCCACCTCCTTAACTCCACCTCCTTAAGCCACCTCCTTACTATTCCATTCTTAATCACCAAGTTAACTTGCTCCCCACAACACTTGGCCATTAAGTCTTCTTGTTCAGCACACTTACTTAGACATTATGTTTACTTGCTCACTACTTTGGATAATACATGGTTTGCCCCATGGGTTTAAACCATCCAATAACACATAAGTCCTTACTTTGGGCTTTTAGCTTAACTTATACTTGGGCTTGAAATTAAACAACCTTGAACCTTAAACTTTAATTCCAATTGGACTCATCCATTCCTACCTTTGGGCCTTATCATTCCTATACTTGGGCTTGTATAATTCCTAACAAATTCTACAAGTCCAATACCTTTAGCTTAAAGTCTCATAACGTATAATTTACGTATTCATCTCATATTCTAACTCGTATGCTTATTCAATATACGTCATTCTATCATTCATACATACTCGTATAATACCTCATATTATACTTGTATTTATTATCTCGTACAATACTTACGTATTATACAATCATTACTTTAATTCATCATACGCATTTAAATTCCTTCTCAGAATTCATTTTCCCTAATCATTAGGTTTTAAGTCCGCAGGCGAAAAACTGCGTTTGCCATAACTGAAATATTATTAAATATCCCATCTCACCCCGATATTCTATCATTACATATTTCTCGGAAGTTCAAAAATAATTCCCGAGAAGAAATGCGTGAATAGTGTTTTTCGGAAAATTTCTCGGAAAGTTTTTATTTTCGTCTTGGAAATTCAAACACTTTAATTCTATCATGTAGCCAAAATACTACGACGTTTCGATATTTCTAGGTCATAGCACGACCCTCGAATAGCTTACTCCCATAAATAATCAATTAAATTTTCTTTTAATCCACATAATAAAATAAAATTTTAATTCTCAAAAATCCGAATTTTCTGGGGCGTTACACTCTTCCCCCCTTATAAGGATTCTGTCCCCAGAATCACGCTAATAATACATACACCATTTGAGGAAACACTTTCCTTTATTTTAATCTCAAGTTCCCACAATGCTTCTTCGACATTGTGGTTCTTTCATTTCACCTTCAACGAAGGTGTTATCTTAACTCGCATGACTTGTCACTTACTATCAATAATCTGAGTTGGAAGTTTAAATACTTATTAACACATTACGTTATTACCCTTTCATTATCTTTTAACTTAGAATTATTTGGAACTCAAATTCCTCCATCAAAACAAGATTATACTTGATCTTCTCTTCATCATGCATCCTCTTCTTCATCCGCGTACATTCCTCATTACCTAGTTGTAGTTACTTAACTCGTTCAAGTATCGTGGATTAAGTCTATGCTGTGAATAACATTTCTACCACTTCATTCCACAATTTAACCTCTAACTCCGTTTTCGCCATTTCCATTATTAACTCATTCTGAGTTGTTAACGTCGATAGCTTTTCCCTACCCTTCCTACTTAATGCGTTGGCTTCTACGTTAACTTTCTCGGATTGATATAACATATCAACGTCGAAATCTCTTATCCATTCTAATCACCTTCTCTACTTCATATTCAACTTCTTTTGTGTGAAGATATATTTCAGACTCCTAGAGTCCGTGTATATCTCACACTTCTCACCATATAAATACTATTTTCAAATTTTTAATTCAAAAACTACAGCTGCCAATTTTAAACTATAAGTAGGATAGGCCTCCTTATAATTCTTTAACTGGCGTGATGCATACGTGATGACATTGCCATGCTACATGAGATACACTATAAAATCCCCCGTATCACCTGAAAACTATTTTCTCCCTTCTCATTCTCAACATACTTCTTAATAACAAATTTTTGTCTATCTCTTTAAGCTACAATTCACACGTAGTGAATTCCGTATCCAACTTCTCCCTCCGTAGTGTTTCTCACACTATCTCTAAATGTTCAGCGTGATCTTCTGACGTCTTAAATTAGACTAGAATATCACCAATAATCATTACGACACCCTCATCCAAATATTATTTGAACACTCTGTGACGCTAATGGTACTTTCAACCATAGCACCTCACAAGAGTACCTATCAATTTGCCACCGACTCGCTCGGCACCCATTACGGAAAATCTAACTTACGCACATTAATTAACACAAACGACATAACCAGAAACTTTTCATAACTATAACGAGGTCTGAATGTCATCTTAGGTTCCTCCTCATTCTTCCTTACTTTCAACCGACTATACCCCGTACGCAAATCTATCTTAGAAAAATTCTTTGCCCTCTTCAACTGATCAAATAGATCATCGATCCTGGGCCATGGGTATTCATTCTTAACTGCTAACTTACTCATATTATGATAGTCGATACACAACCATAACGACTCATCCTCTTCCTTAACATCCTCCTAACTTGCTTTATTGATAGACAACAAGAACGTCGCGGTATTTATTACCGTAAATTACTACCTTGGATTTTCTTAGAAAACCGAAGATTCATACTTTTATTCTAACAATTTATTAAAGTTCTGTGGTTAATCAACTCATTCATACCGAGAATTACTTCAAATTCTCTCAACATTATCGGTGCTTATCTATCAACACTTGCTTACCATTATTATCCATGAAACCATTTCCACGAATATAATCAACGAAAGTTATTCCCCATTCTCTACCTTAACGTATAAAGGTATTTATAATCCCTTTCGTGAATGAACTTAATTACTTAGCAAACCCTCATGCTATAAAAGAAAAGTAGCACTCCAATCAAACAACACATAAGCATTCATTGTATTGACCGGAATGATACTCAACTATTAAATCATTGATGCAATCGCATCATCCAAAGCTAACTTAGCACTACTAACACCTTTACTTTCCTCCGACCCCCCCCCCCCTTTGGGCAATTCCTTGTCATGTGGTCCAATGACCCACATACAAAACAACTATGGTTTTTCTTAGGATTAAGACAATTGGGTAATATATGACCCTCCTGTCCACAGTTATAACAAAATGATTTCCTTTTTAGACAGACTTCTAGATGAGTCTTTCCACATGTCTTACACACTTCGATCTTACGCTTAGGATCCCCTTGTCCCATTCCAGTATTCCCGGAGTTAAAATTCTTTCTTTTTGGCATATTGCCACTGGCATTCTCTACCTTGGTTCCTCCCTTTCCCATGCTCTTATTCTTCCTCTCATTGTGATATTGAGTCAACACCTCACTACCACCCTCGGCTATAATCACCTTTTCCAAAATGGTCCCACAAGAAACACTCTGGAACACAAAAATCCTACTATAGAGCCAAGGTTTCAGGCCCTGCTCAAACCTACGAGCCTTCCTCTCCTCAGTGTCCACTTGGTGTAGAGCAAACCTTGCCAATTCATTGAATCTGGTCGCGTACTAGGGAACCGTCATGTCCCCTAGTTTAAGTTCTAAAAACTAAATCTCCATCCTCCCTTACATGCTTGTAGGGAAATAATTCTCAAGAAAAACCTTCTTGAATCATTTCCCCACGCCATCAAGATCTCGTTTCTAGCCCCACCTCGTGAACCTCCCATAAAAAGTTGGCTTCCACTTTCGTCATATAAGTCGCAAAAGAAGTCTTTTGCGCCTCACCTACGTTTGTAATAACAAACACCTTCTCTATTTCCTTTACCCATGATCGGGCTTCTAATGAGTCCGTTATTCCTTTGACTCACAGCGGACCCACGCTTTTAAATTCTTTAAGGGTAGTCATTCGCTAACCTAGGTTTCATGGGTATCCTACCCCCACTTTAGTTAAATGCAATCGTTAATAAATTAACGAACTCTTGCATAGGGTTGTTTTGATCCCCCTTGATTTTTATTATGTGATCCCGCCTCACGATTACGTTGTCTTCTCTTGGCGGCATTTTCTGATTAAATAAATAGAATTTCATTATTATTTATTTACTTACTTCGTTCTTACTTGTTAAATAACAACAACTCATACCATACAAAGCATATTGAATGAAAACTTCATTATATTCATATGCTTCTTCATAGTCAAAACTATTTACAATTTGCTTACATAGCCCAAGGCTATTACATTTCTATCCCGCAATTGAACTTCTCAAAAGTTGGGATTTACAAAGAGACTACCTTTTTTTTTATACAAAAGAGGGTTTTACGTCACTACACACATATTTATAACTCTAACTTTCTAATAATGCATAACAGCGTAATCGTGTTTCTCATTCGCAATCTTTGCTACAAGATCCCGATTAATAAGTATGTTTAGTCGCCTCTCCTCTCTATATAATAACAAGCAACTTTAAGCTTGAAATCCTTATGAGCACTCTTATGGATGTAAGACATCATATCTTATCTTTTGGTCTTTCTTCTCCACCTTCTCCTATAAGCTCTACCACCTCGCTCCTATAATCCCTAGCCTTATTTATCATGAGCACTAATCTCTTCATTCTGATTCTACACAACTGTACTCAGTTGCACATTCCTGTCAAACACTGCCAGATACAATGCTCTCATTACATCTGGAGGTGATGACTCTAGTGTGGGTACCACCGTACCAACCGACGTTATCTCCATTACTTCCTCCTCGTTGCACATCATATTAAGATATGATGTTATATCCATATCTCCCTCAGAGTAGTTCTCCTCAGAAAAGTACTCCACTATCTCCAACTCCTCTAGAATCACTAATGGTGCCTCCGCCACTTAAGATAGTCTGTGCTCTACTCATTCACAACTTCTTTCGCCACCGCTTGTATATCTCTATACATCAAGCTATCGATTGACATTCTACAATAACACATAACATGTTGATTATTACATAACACTCCATAGTATAAGCACAAATCACATTTAATTTATTTAGGTTACTTTCCATCTTTTAAATCTTTCTTGCATCGAAGTTTCCTCAATACCTTATTAACTCATTCGATCAAGTAAAGCTTGAGTTTACTTCCTTGGACTTTTTCTCTTCCTAACGAGGTTATTAGCCCAAGGTTCTTCCCCTTAAGTTTTATAACCTAATGCTTTGATACCAACCTATGACACCCCAAATTCGGGTATCTTCCAACCCGACAGATGGTGCTACACTACGATATACTCATAATCGCATACATTCATTCTATTGAAACGACATCAAAATGTGTGGATCAATGACATTCTTATTACAGTAATAATATTACATCATGTTCCCAAGTTCTAAAACCATTACATTCTTTGTTCATCGTTCTATAATATGTACAACTTACTAGTTTATTACAAGGTAAACTAATCGTTCAGCTTTGTCTTGCCTCTATCCTTGTAAGATTCCTCGGTTCGTTCGGTCCTAGCTGCATTCATATGGTTCAAGCAAGAGTGAGCATAACAAGCTCAAATAAGTATAACAATTTCTTTTTAAGCAACATGCTTGAACATAGGAATCGTATATCTTCAATAACTGGATAATAGTTATGAAGTACCACTAATAATTCAAAATAGCATTTCTTTTCCTTCAAAACATTTTACAATAACAATATTCAGTAAAACATCAATTCTGGCTCAAGACCATGAGCGTTTCATAATTTCTTTGAAAAGGACAACCCGGCACCAAGTTCGTAAGTCCGATATATCTTACACTTCTGGGTGATCAGCCCATAGTACTCTATGTTGATCAACACTACATCCATTAATCGTGTATACGTTTAAGTTTTAGCAACCTCGCGTGCCCATCGAATAATCGATGAAAATACATTTGTTTACTCATACTTATGCTTACCTTGAATCCGCATTCAAACAATTGGCGTAGGATAGCGTTAGTAGCAATTCTATATTGAAAGACTTGTAAATAAATCAATCAACTCTTCAAGATTAGTCTAAATTGAGATAAAACTTGCATCGACCCTTTAGTAAAACACTTTATGCATATCATAATATGAATCACAGAAAACTTGACTAACACGAAGCTTAGACAAGCGTTTTAAGAAAAACTTGCCTTCAACGCTCTGCTACAAAGAAAATAACTTTTCCTTTTTCTTTCTTTACGGTCTCTACAATACATAACCACATAACATACCACATTAGGTCATGAATGAACATACATGGTTCCTAATGAATCTTACCCTTCATCTCAATCTAATCATATATTAGATTTGTTACTATTGGTTCCGGCTTATCGTTATAAATTACATCATTCTTACCAACTTCTTTCTCTTCTATGTCTTACTTGAATTTACTTCATTAATACAACTCGTTTCGAGTTAATCATCCTTCCTCACGGCTTACTAACATCCTTACGTTATTAATCGAAACTCGATCGTCATTTGGTTAAGTATACTTTATTGCATACCGTTTACGTTCATGTATTACTTAACAACTTTTAGTTGTAACTCTTAACGTTATAGGCCTTATCATTATTGAATATGGTTCACGTTCCTTATACATTACGTTCGTTGTTTAACTACTCATTAAACAACATTAAATTCTTAAAGTCATCACTATAATGTTGATTTAGGAAAAGGTCTTATCATGTTCATTAAGTAATTACATAATCCATAATGGTATTGCAAAACCATTGGATTCATAATCAACTTAGTCAACGAATTTCTCATAAAGCTTAAAGCACATTACATTGTTCTCATTACGTTCATCTTCAATTGATTATTAACTCTTAATCATCATGCATTAGTGTCTTACAATGTCTTAACAACGTTATGCATATACCTTAATTCTTTATTCTCAAGTTCCCTTTCATTCTATACTTGAAGACATTCTTGTCCATCAAAATTCTAGGATCATGGCATTACGCTGGCGCTACACTTAACTTCTCTATCGCTGCAAGGAATGAGTTAGCGGTATGCTGCAGTTCCACCTTTCGTGTCATGGCATATGGGCTTTTAAGGTTGTTGAGTCGCGCACACGTGCGGTGGACTCTGTGCCTCAGACAGTTTTGCAGATTTGAAAATTTTACAAACTTCCCGGACGCATAACTTCTTCGTTATAAGTCCGAATTGGTCCGTTCAAAAGCCTACGGTTCACAAATTTCATAATCTACCCGTTCATGCAAGAATTTTATCTATTTGACTTCGTTTACTAAAATTTCACCTATTAGTTCATTTTAACAAAAACGATAAACGTTCGTGAACGTTCAACGCTCGTTTCTTCGTTCTAAGTCGGAATCCGGTCATTTTCGAGTCCGCAACTCTATAATGCCAAATATGACTTGTCTCCATTGAAAACCAATGTTTCCAGGCTCAAACACAAAATACGACTTCCATTCCGAGAATTTCATGAATTCTACGATTATCGTCTAAACTCGTGAATTCCGCCTTAACTTCATTTCTTATGATTTGTTCATCATTTCAAATGGATTCAATCCATTATATTAACATCATGACATCCTCATCTCATTAACCTATAAACATGCTAAGTTATTACTTATTCTTCATTAGTTATAATTTATAAAAGTATAACTACTTATGATTTTACTTCACATGACTTAACATGGTCTAACTCTTTTAATTAACATTTTCTCATCTTCTAATCATATCAATTTCATTATTGAACATATTAAAAGTTCCTACAAGTCCTTCATTGATTCATAACTTATTTGATTACGAATAGCTTATTCATGACTTATACGGCTTATTAAGACTTAAGCCCTTTTATTACTCATTCTTATCATTCCTTAGCATACATGTTCTACCACTACCCACCTCTCTAACAATGGAAGAGAAAGAGATTCATGGTTAAAGTTCTTATCCTTGATAATCACTTGACTAAGCTTTGTTCTTCTTCTTGTTTCTTAAAAATCTCACAATAAAAGCTTGACTTACAAGTGCTTATTCTCTTTAACCAATAAGTTGCTCTCTAAGAGAAGTTGTTGGATGAAATTTTAACAATGAATAATGAAATCCAAGCTTGCTATTTATAGGACTTGCTAGGTTAGGGTATAATGGTCCTTAAACCACTTCCACCTCCTTAACTCCACCTCCTTAAGCCACCTCCTTACTATTCCATTCTTAATCACCAAGTTAACTTGCTCCCCACAACACTTGGCCATTAAGTCTTCTTGTTCACCATACTTACTTAGCCATTAAGTTTACTTGCTCACTACTTTGGATAATCCATGGTTTGCCCCATGGGTTTAAACCATCCAATAACACATAAGTCCTTACTTTGGGCTTTTAGCTTAACTTATACTTGGGCTTGAAATTAAACAACCTTGAACCTTAAACTTTAATTCCAATTAGACTCATCCATTCCAACCTTTGGGCCTTATCATTCCTATACTTGGGCTTGTATAATTCCTAACAAATCCTACAAGTCCAATACCTTTAGCTTAAAGTCTCATAACGTATAATTTACGTATTCATCTCATATTCTAACTCGTATACTTATTCAATATACGTCATTCTATCATTCATACATACTCGTATAATACCTCATATTATACTTGTATTTATTACCTCATACAATACTTACGTATTATACAATCATTACTTTAATTCATCATACGCATTTAAATTCCTTCTCAGAATTCATTTTCCCTAATCGTTAGGTTTTAAGTCCGCAGGCGAAAAACTGCATTTGCCATAACTGAAATATTATTAAATATCCCATCTCACCCCGATATTCTATCATTACGTATTTCTCGGAAGTTCAAAAATAATTCCCGAGCAGAAATGCGTGAATAGTGTTTTTCGAAAAATTTCTCAGAAAGTTTTTATTTTCGTCTTGGAAATTCAAACACTTTAATTCTATCACGTAGCCAAAATACTACGACATTTCGATATTGCTAGGTCATAGCACGACCCTCGAATAGCTTACTCCCATAAATAATTAATTAAATTTTCATTTAATCCACATAAAAAAATAAAAATTTAATTCTCAAAATCCAAATTTTCGGGGCGTTAACCAATGGGTCGTTTCTCCTTCCTTAACAAGGTTTTTTGGTGTCACTTGTCTTTCCATCATTATTGAACCTTCTCTTCTTGAAATTTCCACTTCTAATATCTTGGCCATGATTACCACCGAAGTGGTTACCATTCTTGGCATGATAATTTCCCCCACGATGGTTAACATTATTCCGATGGTCGTTGCCACCGGTACGATTATTATCGTGTTATTGCTCGTTATCCTTTGGTTGGCCTGGCTCATTATCACGCTCCAATAACTGAGCCTTATTCACTACATCTGAATACAAACACAATTTGTGAGAAACCTCTTAGAAACATTCGCGTCATTCGCTCCTCATTATCGACCAAATGGGATGCAAACCGGGATAACTCCGCAAACTTAGCTTCGTACTGTGACACAGTCATATTATTTTTCTCCAGCTTGATAAACTCTACCTCCTTCATGTGACGAATACTTTCGAGAAAGTACTTGTCATTGAACAGCTCTTGGAACTTCTCCCAAGACATCTTCGGTCATGATGGGTTGAGTACGCTTTCTGATTCCCACGAAGAATCATCCTCTCTTCTCGCAACATGAAGGTGGCAAAGGGAACCTTTGCTCCTCGGAGCATCCCAAAACATCAAATATCTTGGTGATACGCTTTATCCACGTCTCGCCTTAAGTGGTTTTGGCTCTCCAAAAAACTCCGGTGGTCCCAGCTCCTTGAAGCATGTTAAGCGGTGACCGTCGATAGAATATAAAAAGACATTATAACAAGCGATAGAATATAAAAGACAACAAGTTTTAGATCAACAATTGCCGTAATGAATAAGCAATCCATTAGAAGAGTCAGTAGAGCATAAAATCTAATATCTTCTATGATTTAAAAATATTTTCAACAATTTTATCGCTGAGACTTAGCTTAATAAATAAAATCGAATCATCCCTGCACCACGGCCAAAGATATTCATGTAATCATCAATGGTCATGATTATACCGAATAATCCTTGGTCATAATCATACCAACAACTGTCCATGAATGAACTACTGAGCCAATGAGGACTTTTACCACATCATTCGTCACATTACGGTCATGATTATACCGAATAATCCCTGGTCATAATCATACCAAGTCCATCTATGCACGTAAGCCAAAGATAACTTTAATCACAATATAAGCATGAGGATGATGACAATGACATAATAATTCAATAAAACAAGTTCAAGGATAAATTTTAAAGATTTATAATTTAATTTATCCAGAAATCAATAACGTCTAAATTGTCAACATGATATTGCTTTGTAGAGTAAAATTCATGAATAATATTCATGTACCAAAAATAATCTGGACAGAAAAGAAATATATTTTTAGGGTGAATAGTACTTCAGGAATAGTACCCTGTGAATAGTACCCCGACACAAAAAGTGTCCCGAATACCCGAGTGAATGATGCTAGAGTGAATAGTAATTGGGTGAATAGTAACCCATAAATAGTAACTCGTGAATAGTACTCCGGCACGAAAAATGCCCCGAATACCCGAGTGAATAATACTAGAGTGAATAGTAACCGGGTGAATAGTAACCCATAAATAGTAACTCATAAAAGAAAAATACCAAAGAAAATGATATTCCATGATTTAGTACAAAAGAAATGATATCTCATACAGTATAATAGAATATCTGAAACTACAAATGGATTTTCACCCGCCATATACGATAATCCGCGTAGATAGATCATTTCCACAATTTAATAAAGAATGAATCTGAAGGGTCATTCACCATGCATGCTGTGAGTCCGCGTGAGATGAAAGTTATTTCAAGCGTAATAATAAAGAATGGAACAATGGAAGAATTCACTAGGCATGCGGTAGATAGCACGCCATGATGAGTTATTCCAAAAGAATAATAAAGAATGGAATAATGAGAAGAATTCACTATGCATGCGGTAGTCCACATGCATGAGTTATTCAACAGTAATAATAAAGAATGGAATAAAGGGCGAATTCACGGCATGTGGTAGTCCAAGACAAACAAAGTTATTCCAATAGAATAATAAAGAATGGAATAATGAAGAATTCACTGGGCATGCGGTGATCCCTGCAGACGAGTTATTCAATGAGAATAATAAAGAATGGAATAACAACCCTTACAAGTATTGAAAGAAATAACTCTTTTCATGAATACAAAAGAAATAATACCCCTTACCTTAGAAGAAAAGCGGATCTTTGGAAATAAGAGGTAGCAGGACTTCTCTTCTTCTTCTCTTTATAATTTCTCTCTATAATAATTGCTTTCTATAGCTTTAGTGAATTGGTGAAAAATAATGAAGGAATTAGCTTCTATTTATAGAAAAATATAGTTTTGATAATTGCACGTTTTGGGGCTCGAAATATTACAGTATAATACCTTCCTCTTTTTCTTCATTTTTAATTAAGTCCTGCAAGTATTATCAAACTTGCACCACCTCCCCTAATAGTAAGTCATGTGAATTAATAGTTCATTCATGTGACTTAATAGTATAATCATGTGAAAAAACTAATTATAGTATAGTACCTTCAACTATACCTCAATTTTTAATTTAGTCATGCAAGTATTATCAATCTTGCACCAACTCCCCTAATAGTAAATAATGTGAATCAATAGTATACACATGTGAACACACAGTTATAAGCATGTGAATTAATAGCAATTAATTGCTCATTTATCCGGTGAATTACCCGATTGGTCAATATAACCTCCAGACATCAATCATTATCGAAATAAATGTCGATTTTCACTAACATTAATAATTCCAACACAATGAAACTATCAATTTCATCTTTAATCAACGCGAACTTATTCATCATTAATATTATAATTCTCAATATTTAACAACCAGGTTGTTCCCAGGAAAGGGGGGCTTTCCGATAAGGATTTCTCCTTAATATTGGCGGGCAATTAGGTGACCAAACCTCTCCTTGACAGAACTTCTAGACATTGTCAATATTAAAAATAATAATATGAATAACTTTGTCGTCTCAATTATTGATTTAATAATATAACATATTATATGAGATGATCTTGTGTGACAATAATTGAAACAAGAATATGAGAGATATGATGCAAACAATTCTTTGTAGCAATAATTGAGTATAAGCTGGTGACTTATTACGTAAGCATCAATAATCAATACCATGTGCTACTATACAACCACGCTTATTCTTCGTACTTTTACTCAAGGGTAGTTCAAGCAGTTTTACTTGGTAACACTTTTCGTAGATTATTTTTATAAAAAGATAATTTTGTCGTTTTCTTACTATGACAATACTTCCGTTGTGGGTTCTACCAATGATTGTGTCGTTGTACGGATATTCCCCGATAAAAAGAATATTCCCCGACCAAACGAATATTTTATAACAACTTGCTTACTTTGCAAAAAAAAAATTACATATCACCCTTAGCTTTAACCTTTTATCAATTTAACCATTTACGAAATAAAATAATAATTATAAGAAAATTGAATACTTTGATTTCATAAAATTCGGGGTCTTACAAAAGTTGTTCAAGCTTAAAGATATTTTAGCAACTCAGCACCAAGAACAACAACACCAACAACAAAAAGTAGCCAGGGCCTGAGGGGTCCTTACCCAGAGTGACTAAATGAAGTTCCAAGCCTGCTGGGCTTGAAGAGTTCCTAGGTAACTAGAGAAGTTCCAAGCCTGCTGGACTTGAAGAGTTCTTAGTGAACTGAAGTTTCGAGGCTGCTGGCCTTGAAGGAATCTTAGTGATTCAGGGTGCTGCCCTTCCTTAGTGGAATTCCTGCTCATTAAAGGAGAAGAGTGGATTAGGAGCTTGAGTCTCTGAACCACTTAAAATCCCTTATGTCTTTTACATTTAGTCATTTACTTTCTGTCATTTACATTATGTACCTAACCGCTATAAACGCTATGTATGTATTAACTGCTTACAACTTAACTAACTTTACGAACAATGTATGTATGTTCATGAATATATCAAGGAAGGGGATCTTTTATTTATTCCGCTGTGCTTGAAAAGATTCTTATGTTTGTCGTATGCTAATTCAGTAGAAATACAAAATAAACAGGAAAAGTATTTTTGAAAATAAAAATCGATCTATTCAACCCCCCCTTCTAGATCTATTGTGTGTCTATTGGGAACTAACAAATTCAATTTCAAGAATAAGATTCATAAAATATAACTTGGACAAAGAAAAGGAAATTCAATTCTGTTGTGAATAATACCGTATGAATAGTACCCGTGAATAACACTCATGAATAGTACCGTATGAATAGTAATATGAAATGAAATAATATCACTTACATAATATGGAGCATGAAAGAAAATGATACCCCTTACGAGTATTAAAAGCAAATAACATCCTTTACGAGAAAAATAATATCTTTTACCTTAATAAGAAAGTAGTTCTGACGGGAATAACAGAGATTATGTTGAAGAAATCATGCACTGTTATCAACACTCAAAATATTCTTATACTCACAAGAAATACGCTTAATATTATAGAGTGAGAATTTTCTTATTCTGATGTGAGTTTCATTGTTTAACTAAACAACTTATTTATAGGAAAGTGCTACCACACCACTTCTGATAAAATTCATATGCGGATGATTTAGCAGCACACACATTTTGAAACAAAGCTTTTCAAAACCAACTTGCTCACTCCACCCCTTTTATCACATGTTATTTGAAATAAAAGAATTCAAATTCAATTTGCTCTCTTCCTCCTTATTTTATTCTTATACCATAAATTTATTATAATAATATTGCCATTAAATTATAAAACTATACTATTATTGTGATGCCCCCAAAACAGGTATACATCACCCATCTTGGGTCGCCAGATACATGGTACATAAATCAAATACAACTTATTTATACAACAGTCGTGTAAAATACGACAAAACATAGCTGAGAATTTAAACAAGAATATTGTCATCTAGACAATATCCACACTCAATGGAGTCCTCATACAATTCTTATCACACTATTTCACAGAATAGTGAGGACTACTAAAACAACCATCGTGGATAAAAGTCAATCAGTTCCCAGGCTAGTCCAAATTTATATTCTCATTTCGAAGAGAAAAGGTGAAAAAGAAAGGGTGAGCTCAACTAGCCCACTAAAAAATATTATGACTAAGATAATGCGAGAATAAATTATCCTTAGCCTTCAACGAAGATAACAAGCCCGATAGAATATAAAAGACAACAAGTTTTAGATCAACAATTTGCGGTGAATAAGCAATCCATTAGAAGAGTCAAGTAGAGCATAAAATCTAATATCTTCTATGATTTAAAAATATTTTCAACAATTTTATCGCTGAGACTTAGCTTAATAAATAAAATCGAATCATCCCCTCGCACCACGACCAAAGATATTCATGTAATCATCAATAATCATGATTATCTTAAGAATAATCCTGGTCATAATCATATCAACAACTCGTCCATAAATGAACTACAGGCCAATGAGGACTTTTACCACATCATTCGTCACATTACGGTCATGATTATTATACCGAATAATCCTCTGTTCATAATTATTGGGCTTAAGCGAAGCATGTAAATGAAATTAAAATTTTAAAGCGATTTCTCGAAACCCAAAAGCAGGATCCATGCGAAAAATTAATTAATTCAGAGGTTTAAAGATTATACGGAGATAAAAAAAAAGCGAGAATCGAAACCAATCTGCGCCTCGAATCTCCAACGCATTACAAAGCGATCAATTGCGTCTCTCAGATTATCCATCGAACGCTTCGCATTTAACCGTCGAGCGATTACTCTAATAAGAAGGACTTGCGGTACTAGCCACCAAAAGGAATGGATTTTCTGAAAATGTTCTCTCTAGTCTCTCTCTAAGAGCGGCTAGGATTTTTTTAATTATGATATCTCTTACCCTAATTAGCTGCTATATATCATATATATAGTAGTTAAAAGGAATTAATCAAATCAAAAACTAATTTTATAAAATCCGAATTTATATATATATATATATATATATATATATATATCTTAATTAATTCTTACTTAATTAATATACATATATATAAATTATCCTTTTAATTTAAATTCGTGATTTAAATACTATTAATCATATTAATATATTTAAATCCTTAAAATTTAAATTAATTCCCTTTAAATAACGTTCTATGTGTGTACTTTTTATAGGTTATTATTACGTTGGCATTAATTTTAAAATCATATTATAAAATTATAAGCGGTGGCGGCATCTAGTAATGCATCACCGCTACCCAAGTAATAATAAGATCGATGATTCGATGCAACCTTTTTCGTGACTAATGTTTCAATGTAATTTAATCCTTTTAACCTTAATATCCTAGATTAAACTCGAGTCATGGAATGTGTCATACTCTTCATAATTTAATCAGTTTTCTTGATCAATGAGTAGATTATATGAAACAAATCACTATTTGAGCATGGCCATGCATTTCATAGTCCTACTCAATCAAGAAACCTATGGATATCACCCATAATATATAGGATGGTTAAATTCCATCTCAGATCACTCATATTTCTCACACGATTAATGATGAACCCAATAATCACCTTTATAGTCCACCCTATTAAAGGTGACATTTGATGATATCAAAGTACATAAATTCTCGTGTAGTAATATAGCGATTTCTTGGTCGGAGGACCATTACATCATTGTCACTATGAAATTGCTAATGACACTTCGCATAATGCTCCATATAGAATTCTCATGGTGGGTCCATCCGAAGACATCGCTCTCCTAACATGTACCTATGCATTAACTTAATATCTCATATATTTATGACCAATGAGATTTGGTCATCAATCGATCCACATACTAGTCTCAATGCATCATTGTTGTCCCATCAACAATGATACTCGATTAAGGGACATTTAAGAACACCGATACTAATGGTAATATATAATCTCATGTTCAAGTCACATACTTGAAACTATATAATTTGTATCACTATTCTAAGGAATTTTATTATGTTAACAATTATATTACGCGATAAATAAAACCATAATAAAATCATATATTTATTCAATCAAATATAATATCAAAACGTTAAGCAATTATATCAAATAATTGGCCTCTAGGGCATAAACTCTAACAATAATCATACCAAGTTCATCTATGCACGTAAGCCAAAGATGACTTTAATCATAATATAAGCATGAGGATGATGACAATGACATAATAATTCAATAAAACAAGTTCAAGGATAAATTTTAAAGATTTATAATCTAATTTATCCAAAAATCAATAACGTCCCAATTGTCAACATGATACTGCTTTGTAGAGTAAAATTCAAGAATAATATTCATGTACCAAAAATAATTTGGACAGAAAAGAATCAATTTTTTGACGTGAATAGTACCCCGTGAATAGTACTTCGAGAATAGTACCTCGTGAATAGTACCCCGGCATGAAAAATACCTCAAATACCCGAGTGAATAGAAATTTGGGTGAATAGTAATCTGTGAATAGTACTCTGACAAGAAAAGTGCCCCAAATACCCGAGTAAATAATACTAGAGTGAATAGTAACCGGGTGAATAGTAACCCGTGAATAGTAACTCATAAAAAATTACCCAAGAAAATGATATTCCATGACGAGTAGAAAAGAAATGATATCTCATATGATTATAATAGAATATACGAAATTAAAAATGGATTTTCAGCCGCCATGCGGTAATCCACGTAGACAGATCATTTCCACAATTTAATAAAGAATGAATACGAAAGATCCTTCACCATGCATGCGGTAATCCACATAGACAAAAGTTATTCCAATGTAATAATAAAGAATGGAATAATGGAAGAATTCACTGTGCATGCGATGATAGTTAACCAAGATAGACAAGTTATTCCAACAGAATAATAAATAATAGAACCAGGTCATGCGTAATATGCACAGACAAAATATTTCAACAGAATAATAAAAAATGGAACCAGGTCATACGTAATCCGCACAGACAGGATATTTCAATAGAATAATAAAGAATGGAATAACGAGAAGAATTCCACCATGCATGTATTACGGTGCAGCATAGACGGAGTTATTCCAACATAATAATAAAAAATGGAATAATGAAGAATTTCACCATGTATGCAGATTGCAGATAAGCAAAGTTATTCCAACATAAGAATAAGGAATGGAATAACAACCCTTACGAGTATTGAAAGAAAATAACTCTCTTCATGAATACGAAAGAATAATACCCCTTACCTCAGAAGAAGACTTGATACTAGAATAGTGAAGTATCAGACTTCGCTTCTTCTTTATCTCTATAGCTTCTCTCTTTATAGCTTCTCTCTCTATAATTTCTCTATAATAATTGCTCTTGTGAGACTTAGTGAATTAGCGAAAAATAATGAAGGAATGAGCTTCTATTTATAGGAAAATATAGTTTCAATAATTGCACATTTTGGGGCTCAAAATATTATAGTATAATACCTTCCTCTTTTCCTTCATTTTTAATTTAGTCCTACAAGTATTATCAAACTTGCACCACCTCCCCTAATAGTAAATCATGTGAATCAATAGTTCTAGACATGTGAAAATATGAATTACATTATAGTACCTCCATCTATACCTCCAATTTTAACTTAGTCATGCAAGTATTATCAATTTTGCACCAACTCCCCTAATAGTAAATAAATGTGAATCAATAGTACACACATGTGAACAAATAGTTATAATCATATGAATCAATAGCAATTAATTGCTCATTTATCTAGTTAATTACCCGATTGGTTAATATAACCTCCAGACATCAATTATTATCGAAATAAATATCGATTTCCACTAACACTAATAACTCCCACACAATAGAACTATCAATTTCATCTTTAATCAACACGAACTTAATCATCATTAATATTATAATATACAATATTTAATAACCAGGTCGTTCCCAGAAAAGAGGGGGCTTTTCGATAAGGATTTCTCCTTATTGGCGGGCAATTAGGTGACCAAACCTCTCCTTGATAGAACTTCTAGACATTTTCAATATTGCAAATAATAATATGAATAATTTTGTCGTCTCAATTATTGATTTAATAATATAACATATTATCGCGAGATGATCTTGTGTAATAAATAATTGAATCAGATTGATGCAAAGAATAATTGAGTATAAATGAGTGACTTATCATGTAAGCATCAATAATCAATACCGTATTACTACTATGCAACCACGCATATTCATTGTACTTTTACTACCGGAAGTAGTTCAGCGGCTTTTTAACGGTAACACTTTCGCCGTTATTTTTATTAAAAGATAATTCTGTCGTTTTCTTACTATAACAATACTTTCGTTGTGGGGTCCCCCAATGATTGTGTTGTCGTACGAATATTCCCTGTTAAAATGAATATTCTTCGACCAATCAAATATTATATAACCACTTGCTTACTTTGCAAAATTTGTAAATATTACCCACAACTATAACATTACATCAAATCCACACCATAATATTCAAAAAAATATTTCAAGAAATTTAAATCTTTATTCATAAAATTTGGGGCCTCGCAATCCCCCCTCCTTCTGAAATTTCGCCCTCGAAATTTACGTACGTACCTGGTATGCCGAATAGGTGAGGATAGCTTGACTTCATTTCAGATTCTAACTCTTGAGGTATAACCTTAGAGTGTTGAATACGATCCTTCTTATCCAAGATTTTAACACGTATCTCCCCATACGTTAAATCTTCTGCTATCTCGTCTAGTTCTAATTTAATAATGTGGTTCGGATCGTCCACATATTTACGTAACATCGATACGTGAAAAACGTTATGAACACGCGACATACTTGGCGGTAAAAAGAGTCTATAGGCCACAGTTCCTACTCGATCAAGTATTTCAAATGGGCCAATTAAATCGAGGGTTGATATTTCCTCTCTTCGTCGATTCTTGTTTCTAGAATAACGCCCTCTTGAACCTTCTTCTTCACATTCATCAGCTCTAGGTGTGTAGCTTGATCAGCCTTTAACTTTATCGGTTAAAGTCGATTCTACTCGTATATTCGTTATCTTCACATGGGTCCCTAGAGTCTTTAACTCTATCTTCATCATTTATAAGTTATATGAAATGGGGTTTTGTGTTAACAACATCACACTCGTAAACGCATACAATCTTTTACTCAACGTGACAGCTACCACGTTCGCTCTTCCACGATGATATTGAATGGTACGATCGTAATCTTCAACAGCTCGAGCCAACGTCTTTGGCGCATTATACGTTCGTTTTGGTTGAAGAAAAATTTAAGGGTTTTAGAAATGGGTTTTGTACTGGGGTCAATACAAAATTTGATTTCACGCTCAGGGGTAGGCCAGGAAGTTCTTCGAGAATACGTCAGAAAATTTATTAACGATAGAAATATCATTTAAAAAGCTGTGACTCTCATCCAGACTTGGATAACACATGAAATGAAGGTTTCTACTAGCAGGAGTTTCAACAGATAAGTCAAAGTCTAATTTCTCGAAGTTAAATTTAAATGTTGGCGTAAGCAAGAAGAGATAAAAGAATGGGTAGAAGCAGGTATCTAATAAGGTATAGACTTCGTAAGAATTTATAATTAACTAACCGTGCTAACCCGTTCGGGTTACTCGCTTTTTGAGAAGTCACGAAAAACGCTCTCTCCTGAAACCACCGAAACTTTTGTTTTGTTCAGTATCCGCCTTTGGTGCCACCGTCCCCATTTGGACTTGACTTTTGGTGCACGACAAAATCGGGCTAGGTGACCTTCTTTCCACAATTATAACATGCTTTGGACTGCATCACGCAGTTTGGACTGATATGTCCCTACCCTCCGCATTTGAAGCATACAATTGGTGGTCGTTCTCCTTCCTTGAAAACGGGTGTTGGTGCTGCTATCTTTCCATTGTTATTGGACCTTCTCTTCTTGAAATTTCCACTCCTATTATCTTAGCCACGATTACCACCGAAGTGATTACCATTCTTGGCATGATAATTTCCTCCACGATGGTTATCGTTGTTCCGATGGTCGTTGCCACCGGTATTATTATTATCGTGTTGTTGGTCGTTATCCTTTGGTTGTGCTGACTCATTATCGCGCTCTAATAACTGAGCCCGATTCACAACATCTGAATATAAACAAAGTTTGTGAGAAATGAGGTATTAACGTATATCGGGTTTCAAACCTCTTAGAAACATTCGCGTCATTCACGCCTCATTATCAACCAAATGGGATGTAAACCGAGATAACTCGGCAAACGTAGCTTCGTACTGCACCACGGTCATATTGTTTTGTTCCAGCTTGATGAACTCCACCTCCTTTATGTGACGAATACTTTTGGGAAAGTACTTGTCGTTGAACAGCTCTTGGAACTTCACCTAAGACATCTTGAGGTCGTCGGTGGAGTGCATTTTCTGATTCTCACCGATGAATCTCGCCTCTTCCTTTGCAACATAAAGGGTGTATGAAGGGAACCTTTTGCTCTCCGAGCATTCCAAGACATCAAATATCTTGGTGATCTGCTTTTTATCCGTGGTTACGGCTTTCCCAAAAACTCCGTGGTCGGCTCCTTGAAGCGCTTAGCGGTGACCGGTATGTGGGTTGCCATTATTTCCACCTACATTTTGAACAGGAGTCTCTCTCACCTGATGTTGCATGAATTGCATAAAGCCTCTAAACATCCCCTCGTTCATCATCTGATCGGTGTTATTGTTTTACGAGGATTATTGTCTTCTGTTGCACATTATCTGGGTATTGATCGTTGGTGACTCAACGGTCTCATGTGCTTCATTGTTGATCTCAACATTTTCAGATGCCATTTTTAAACATTGTCACAAAACAAGGGTTAATTGACATGTCACCTATTATCCATATACTCTGACCGACCAATTAAATACCAAATAAACTTAGGTAGGTCATACTAGCGAAAGAATTTCCCCTCTCTCCCCTCCTAGTTCTTGTCTCACATCTCAGCCAGGGATCATATCTCTAAGCTTTGATACCAACTGTGATGCCCCCAAAATAGGTATACATAACCCATCTTGGGTCGCCAAATACATGGTATATAAATCAAATACAACTTATTTATACAACAGTCGTGTAAAATAAGACAAAACATAGTTGAGAGTTTAAACAAGAATATTGTCATGTAGAAAATATCCACACTCAATGGAGTCCTCATTACAATTATTATCACACTATTTTACAGAATAGTGAGGACTACTAAAACAATCATCTGGATGATCAATCCGTTTCCCACTCGTCCCATCTATATTCTCATTTCACTGAAGAGAAACAATGAAAGAAAGGGTGAAGCTCAACTAGCCCGAGAAGAAATATTATGACTAAGATAATCTGAATAAATTATCCTTAGCCTTTAACAATATAACAACCGATAGAATACAATGAGACAATAAGTTTTAGATCAATAAGCTGCGCAATGGAATAAGCAATCCATTAGAAGAGTCAAGTAGAGCATAAAATCTACTATCTTCTATAATTTAAAAGTTTTTCATCAACTTTATCATTTGAGACTAAGTTTAATAAATAAAATCGAATCATCCACGCACTTACGCCAATGATATTCATGTAATCATCAATGGTCATGATTATTTCGAATAATCCACGGTTATAATTATACCAACAACTATCCATCATGAACTACAGAGCCAATGAGGACTTTTACCACATCATTCGTCACATAATGGTCATGATTATACAAGAATAATCCACAGTCATAATCATACCAAGTCCATCTATGCACGTAAGCCAAAGATGACTTTAATCACAATATAAGCATGAGGATGATGACAATGACATAATAATTCAATAAAAACAAGTTCGAGGATAAATTTTAAAGATTTATAATCTAATTTATCCGAGAAATCAATAACGCCCCAATTGTCAACATGATACTGTTTTGTAGAGTAAAATTCAAGAATAATATTCATGTACCAAAAATAATTTGATGAGAAAAAAGAATCAATTTTTTTATCGTGAATAGTACTTTGGGAATAGTACCTTGTGAATAGTATTTCTAAGATAAAAAATACCCCAAATACTGATTCGAGTGAATAATATTTGGGTGAATAGTAATTTGGGTGAATAGTAAACCGTGAATAGTACTCTCGTGAATACACGAAAAAGTGTCCCGAATACCGAGTGAATAATACTTAGAGTGAATAAAGAAGGGTAAATAGTAACCATGAATAGTAACTTCGTAAAAAAAATACCAAAGAAAATGATATTCATATGACCAGTACAAAAGAAATGATATATCATGAGTATAATAAAATATCTGAAAGCGCAAATGGATTTTCACCATGCATGCGGTAATCACGTAGACCAGATCATTTCCACAATTTAATAAAGAATGAATATTAAGGATCATTCACCATGCATGCGGTAATCCACATAGACAAGTTATTCTAACAGAATAATAAAGAATGGAATAACAAAAGAATTCACCGGGCATGACGATAGACCACAGACGAGTTATTCCAAGAATAATAAATAATGGAACCGAAGTCATGCGTAATCGCATGCAGATGAGGATATTCAACGAGAATAATAAAGAATGGAACCGGGTCATCGTAATCCAAGACAAGCGAGGATATTCCAACAGAATAATAAAGAATGGAAAAACAAAAGAATTTTACCATGTATGCGGTACTTCTCATAGACAGGTTATTCCAATATAATAATAAAGAATGGAAAACAGAAGAATTTCACCATGTATGCGGTACTTCGCATAGACAGGTTATTCCAACATAATAATAAGGAATGGAATAACAACCCTTACGAGTATTGAAAGAAACTAACTCTCTTCATGAATAAGAAAGAATAATACTCCTTACCTCAAAAGAAGACTTGATTCTGGAATAGTGAAGTAGCAGACTTCGCTTCTTCTTTCTCTCTATAGCTTCTCTCTCTATAGCTTCTCTCTCTATAATTTCTCTATAATAATTGCTCTTGTGAGACTTAGTGAATTGGTGAAAAATAATGAAGGAGTAAGCTTCTATTTATAGGAAAATATAGTTTTAATAATTGCACATTTTGGGGCTCGAAATATTATAATATAATACCTTCCTCTTTTCCTTCATTTTTAATTTAGTCCTGCAAGTATTATCAAACTTGCACCACCTCCCCTAATAGTAAATCATGTGAATCAATAGTAAATCATGTGAATCAATAGTTCTAGACATGTGAAAATATGAATTACAGTATAGTACCTCCATATATACCTCCATTTTTAACTTAGTCATGCAAGTATTATCAATCTTGCACCAACTCCCTAATAGTAAATGAATATGAATCAATAGTACACACATGTGAACAAATAGTTATAATCATGTGAATCAATAGCAATTAATTGCTCATTTATCCGGTTAATTACCCGATTGGTCAATATAACCTCCAGACATCAATTATTATCGAAATAAATGTCAATTTCCACTAACACTAATAATTCCCACACAATGGAACTATCAATTTCATCTTTAATTAATACGAACTTATTCATCATTAATATTATAATTCACAATATTTAACAACGAGTCGTTTCGAGGAAAGAGGGGTTTTTCAGATAAAGGATTTCTCCTTATCAAGCGCATGATTAGGTGACCAAACCTCTCTCCTTGCAGAACTTACAGATATTGTCAATATTGCAAATAATAATATGAATAATTTTGCCGTCTCAATTATTAATTTAATAATATAACATATTATCACGATGATAATCTTTGTAACAATAATTGAATCAATAATATGAGAGATATGATGCGACAATTCTTTGTAGCAATAATTGAGTATAATTGAGTGACTTATCACGTAAGCATCAATAATCAATAATGTGTATTTCTTATGAAACTACGCGTATTATTGTACTTTTACTACTCTAAAGGTAGTTCAATAGTTTTAACGGTAACACTTTCGCCGTTATTTTTATAAAAAGATAATTCTGTCATTTTCTTACTACGACAATACTTCCGTTGTGGGGTCCCCCAATGATTGTGCCGTCGTACGAATATTCCCGGTTAAAATGAATATTCCCCGATCAATCAAATATTATATAACCACTTGCTTACTTTGCAAAATTTGTAAATATTACCTACTGTAAAATCCCAAATTTTACAAATAAAGATTTAATTTTCTCGAAATATTTTTTTCAAAATTATGGTGTGGATTTGAGATAATGTTATAGTTGTGGGTAATATTTATAAATTTTGCAAAGTACGCAAGTTGTTATATAATATTCGATTAGTCGTGGAATATTCGCTTTTAGAGGAATATTAAATTTATTACACACAATCATTGGTGGACCTCAGAGCGGAATTATCATTCGGATTGAGAAAACGACAAAAATATTTTTTTATGAAAATAACGGTGAAGTTTTACCGTTAAAACTATTGAACTACCTTTAGTAAAAGTACAAGAATACGCGTGGTTGCATAAGAGTAGCAACACGATATTGATTATCGATGCTTACGTGAGAAATCACTGATTTTGTTCAATTATTCACTATGATAAATTGTTGTCAGATAGTATCTCACGTTATTTGATTCAATTATTGTCGATATTTATATATTATTAAATCAATAATTGAGATAACAAAGTTATTAATATTATTATTTTGCAATATTAACGATGTTCAAGTTCGCCAAGAGAGGTTTCGCCACCTAATCATTGGCAGCGCCAATAGTGGAGAAATCCTTATTGAAAGCCCCCTCTTTCCGGAACGATTTCATTCGATTAATAAGTGTGAATTATAATAATGATGATGAGTTTTGTTTTATTAGTATTATTAATATAATAAAAGTAGAAAAGTTTTTATATAAAGCAGAATACTTTTTATAAAGTTGTTTGTTTTATTAAACTATAAATAGAATATATTATATTCTATTATGCATATAGTATTTTGCATAATAAAATCTTTTATATAAAACATAATACTTTTATAAAGTTATTTGTTTTATTAGATTATAAATAGAATATATTATATTTTATTACGATAGTGTTGCATAGTGCTTCGCATAGTATTTTGTATAGTAAAATCTTTTTATATAAAATAGAATACTTTTATAAAGTTATTCGATTTTATTAAATTATAAATAGAATATATTATATTTTATTTAAAAGATTTTGTTTTATTAGAATATTTTATTAAATCAAAATGGACTGAATTCGATTAAAAGTAAATCAATCGGACCGTTTCATGAATTAGTTACTATTCAGTCCATTCTCCTATAAATAGAAGCTCATTCCTTCAGAATTTCTTACGAATTCATTGAAACTCTAGAGAGATAAATTATAGAGAGAATTCTTCGTCTATAACCTTGAGCGTATTTCTTTAGAGTTTAAGAAGCTTTGAGCGTAGAAAACAGTATAAGTTTCTTCAAGAATATCCTACCCCTACCAGTCAGAATACTCTTCTTTCTAAGGTAAGGGATATTATTTGTTGTACATGTAAGGGGTATTATTCTTTCATATTCATGAAGAGAATTATTTTCTTTCAATACTCGTAAGAGCTGTTATTTCATTCTTCATTATTATGTTGGAATAACTTGTTTTATCGCAATCTTTGCATACATGGTGAAATTCTTCGTTATTTCATTCTTTATTATTACATTGGAATATCCTGCCGCCGGTGCATATTACGCTCGACCGGTTCCATTATTTATAATTACATTGGAATAACCTGTATGTGATGTCTATCGCATGCATGGTGATTCATTGTTATTCCATTTTTATTATTACATTGGAATATCACGCCGGTGCTAATTTAAATCGTTCAATTGGTTCCGATTCTTTATTATTAGCCGGAATATCACGTCAATGCGTTTACGCGTGACATGGTTCCATTCTTTATTATCCTATCGGGAATAACACGTGCATGTAGATCTATCGCACGCATGGTGAATCCTTACATTATTCCATTCTTTATTATTCTGTTGGAATAACCTGTCTATGTGGATTACCACATGCATGGTGAATGATCCTTTGTATTCATTCATTATTAAATTGTGGAAGTGATCTGTCTAAGTGGATTACCGCATGGCAGGCGAAAATCCATTTGCAGTATCCTATATTCTCTTAAGAAGTATCATGTTGACAATTTGGACGTTATTGGTTCCTAGATAAATTAATTCTTGAACTTGTTTTATTGAATTATTATGTCATTGTCATCATCCTCATGTTTATATTATGTTGAAAGTCATCTGTGGCATGTAGTGCATAGATGAACTTGGTATGATTATGACCAGGGATTATTCGGTATAATCATGACCGTAATGTTACAAATGATGTGGAAAAAGTCCTCATTGGCCCGTAATGCATTGATGGACAATTTTTGGTATAATTATGGCTATGGATTCTCTTCGGCCAAGGGTGCAAAGATGAATTGTTTTATGGCATGATCGAATAGTTGATGAAAACACGATTATCTTTGGCCCGTGAAGTATGGATAATTCGTGGTCGTGATACTAAAAGAATATCATTGGCACGTGAGTGCGGTGGATGATTTGATGATGTGGATTATTTATTGAGCTGAGTCTCAGTGATAAATGTGATGAAAAACCTTTTAAATCATAGAAGATAGTAGATTTTATTCTCTACTTGACTCTTCTAATGGATTGCTTGTTCCGCTGCAGTTAAACTTGATGTTTGTTATATTGTATCAGTTTAACACTGTTGAAGGCTAACGATAACTTATTCTGCATTATCTTTGTCATAACATTTCTTACTGGGCTAGTTGAGCTCACCCTTTCTTCCATTGTTCTCTTCAGGAAATGTGAACGTAGCTGGGACTAGTCGGGGAACAAAGTGATGGTCCTAGATGGTGCATTAGCAGTCCTCACTATTCTGTGAAATAATGTGATAATAATGTAATGAGATTGAATTTGAGTGTGAATATTGTCTAGATGACAATATTCGTATTAAAACTCACAGCATATGTTTTGTCGTATTTTACACGACTGTTATATAATTAGTTTGTATTTGTATTTGAAGACCATGTATCCGCAAACCCAAGATGGGTGATGTATACCTATTTTGGGGCGTTACAGTTGGTATCAAAGCTTAGGGATATGATCCCTAGCTGAGATAAGAGACAAAAACTAGGAGGGGAGAGACGGGAAATTCCTTCGCTAGTATGATCTACCTAAGTTTATTTGGTATTTAATTGGTCGGTCAAAGTATATTGATAATATGTGATATGTTAATTAACCCTTATTTTGTGACAGTGTTTAAAAATGGCATCTAAAAATGTTGAGATCAGCAATGAAGCACATGGGACCATTGAGTCACCAACGATCAATACCCAGGATAATGTGCAACAGGAAGACAATAATCATCAGGTAAATAACAACACCGATCAAATGATGAACGATGGGATGTTCAGAGGCTTTATACAATTCATGCAACATCAGGTGAGAGAGACTCCTGTTCAAAATGTAGGTGGAAATAATGGCAACCCATGGTCGGTCACCGCTAAGCAGTTCAAGGAGCTGGGACCACTGGAGTTTTTGGGAAAGCCAGAACCACTTAAGGCGGAGACGTGGATAAAGCAGATCACCAAGATATTTGATGTCTTGGAATGCTTAGAGGAGCAAAAGGTTCCAGCCTGACGTGAAGAAGCAAATTACTGGTGGGAATCTGTAAAACGTACCCAGCCTGATGCACTCAAGATGTCTTGGGAGAAGTTCCAAGAGTTGTTCAACGACAAGTACTTTTCCAAAAGTATTCGTCACATGAAGGAGGTGGAATTCATCAAGCTGGAGAAAAATAATATGACCGTATCACAATATGAGGCTAAATTTGCAGAGTTGTCCTAGTTTGCATCCCATTTGGTTGATAATGAAGAGCGACTGACGCGAATGTTTCTGCGAGGTTTGAAACTTGAAATACATCAATACCTCATTTCTTATAAACTTTGTTT
The DNA here is from genome assembly GCA_020205605.1 of Panax ginseng. Lineage (NCBI taxonomy): Eukaryota > Viridiplantae > Streptophyta > Magnoliopsida > Apiales > Araliaceae > Panax > Panax ginseng. Next base: position 14,810,537 of record CM035135.1, on the reverse strand, counting down.
ATATTCAGATGTTGTGAATAGGGCTCAGTTATTGGAGCGCGATAATGAGTCAGCACAACCAAAAGGTAATGACCAGCAACACGATAATAATCATACCGGTGGTGGCAACTACCATGAACAATGATAACCATCGTGGGGTAAATTATCATGCCAAGAATGGTAACCACTTCGGTGGTAATCATGGCCAAGATAATAGAAGTGAAAATTTTAAGAAGAGAAGGTTCAACAATGACGTGAAGATGTCGGCACCAGCACCTGTTTCAAAGGAAGAAGAACGACCATCGGTCGTATGTTTCAAATGCGGACAGGAGGGACACATCCATCCAAACTGTACGCAACAATCCAAATCGTGTTTTAATTGCGGAAGAGAAGGTCACCTAGCTCGATTTTGTCGTATGGTGAAGTCAAGTCCAGCTGGGATAGTGATGCCAAAGGATGTCCCAGACAAGTCAAAGCCGGTAGTTTAAGTGAGAGCGTTTATTAAGGAATCCGAACGAGGTCATCATGGGTAAGCTTATCATAAACTCTAGCGAAGTATATACCTTATTTGATACCGGTTCTACCCATTCTTTTATTTCTCCTACTTGCACTCAATGTTTAAATTTGACTCCGGAGAAATTAGACTTTGACTTATCTGTTAAAACTCCGTTGGGAGAAAACTTCATTACATCCACTGTTTATAAGTCTTGTTTGGTTCAAATCCAGACGCCACATTACATTACGTCGATCTTATTTCATTGAAAATACTTGCATTTGACGTAATTCTAGGGATTGATTGGTTAACTAATCATCATGAAAAAATTGATTGTTTTCATAAGGTTGTTAGCTTTCATATTCCTAACCAACCTATTATGCGAATTCAAGCAACCAAACTATTAAAATCAATCACTGTCATCTCAAGCCATAAAGCTATTCGTTTATTGAAAAACGGATGTCAAGCTTTCTTAGCTCATGTCACAGATCTAAACAAAAATAGGTCAGTTTTGAATGATATTTCTATTGTTAATGAATTTCCTGACGTATTCCCTGAAGAACTTCCTGGCCTACCTCCAGAGCGTGAAATTGAATTTTGTATCGACCTTGAACCTAGTACAAAACCCATTTCCAAAGCCCCATATCGAATGGCTCCTATTGAACTTAAAGAGTTAAAAACCCAACTGCAGGATTTGTTAGACATCGGTTTCATTCGTCCTAGTACTTCTCCTTGGGGTGCTCCTATTCTTTTCGTGAAAAAGAAAGACGGGAGTATACGACTTTGTATTGATTATCGGGAGTTGAACCATGTCACCATCAAAAATAGATATCCGTTGCCACGTATTGATGACATGTTTAACCAGTTGTAAGGCGCCAAAGTCTTTTCAAAGATTGATCTTTGTTCCGGATATCACCAATTGAAGATTAGAACCGATGACATTCCAAAGACGGCTTTCAGAACTCGGTATGGGCATTATGAATTCCTAGTCATGTCTTTTGGATTGACTAATGCTCCTGCTGCCTTCATGAATATGATGAACTGAGTATTCAAGGAATATTTGGATCACTTTGTGGTCGTCTTTATTGATAGCATCCTTATTTATTCCAAAAGCCGTGAAGATAATGAGCAACACTTGAGGCTGATACTTCAAAAGCTTCGTGAATATAAGCTTTATGCCAAGTTGAAGAAATGCGAGTTCGGCTTGAGGAAGTAGCATTCCTTGGGCACGTAGTATCAAGTCATGGAATATCCGCTTGACCAAGAAAGATTGAAGCAATTCAAAGCTGGGAGCAACCTAAATCAGTGACCGAAGTGCGTAGCTTTCTCAGTTTAGCTGGTTATTATCAGAGGTTCGTGGAAGGATTTTCTTGAATCGCTACTCCCTTAACTCATCTGACTCGGAAAGATACAAAATTCGGTTGGAACGAGGAATGTGAGAAGAGCTTTCAAGAACTAAAGAGAAGACTCATTTCAGCACATGTTCTGACAATACCATCTGGCTCGGAGGGATTTGTCATCTACAGTGATGCTTCGGGCAAAGGGCTAGGATGTGTTCTCATGCATCATGGGAAAGTCATAGCCTATGCCTCTCGACAACTCAAAGAATATGAGAGGAATTATCCCACTCATGATCTAGAGTTGGCAGCTGTTGTTTTCGCACTTAAAATTTAGAGGCATTACTTGTATGGGGAGAAAGTGGAGATCTTTACGGATCATAAAAGCTTCAAATATTTCTTCACTCAAAAGGAACTCAACATGCGACAACGACGTTGGTTTGAATCATTGAAGATTATGATCATACCATCCAATACCATCTGGAAAAGCGAGCGTGGTAGGCGATTTATCGAGTAGAAGATCATACGCAGTACGAAAGTGCGATATTGACAACGCAAAGGCCCATTTTGTGTGACTTGCAAAGGATGAAAATAGAGTTAAAGACTCCAGGGACCCATGTGATGATGGCAAATATACGAGTAGAACCGACTTTAATTGATAAAGTTAAAGCTACTCAAGTTACAGATCTGGAGTTGATGAGTATGAGGAAGAAAGTAGAAGAAGGTGCTATGCCGGAAGCTAGAATCGATGAAGAAGGAATACTTGAAGTCAACTCCGGACTTTGTGTTCTAACGATCCTCGAAGTTAAAGTATAAAATCATGATGGGCGCACAACACACCATTTGCAATCCATCTTGGGAGTACCAAAATGTATCATGATCTTGACATACATTTGGTGGGGCAATATAAAAAGAGAGATAGCCTTTATTTATCTCAAGGTGTTTAACTTGTCAACGAGTCAAGGCAAAGCATCAAGTACCAAAAGGTCCATTGCAACCACTTGAAATTCCAGAATGGAAGTGGGAGCCCATTACCATAGATTTTGTTACTGGTCTTCCAAAGGTTTCTCAAGGCATAGATGCAATTTGGGTCATTGTTGATAGATTAACCAAGTCTGCTCATTTCTTACCAATACAAGAAACTTATACACTTGAACGTCTTGCTCGTATGTATATAAACGAGATTGTAAGACTGCATGGTATGCCAGTATCCATAGTTTCTGATCGAGACCCAAGATTCACTTCATGATTTTGGGTTAGTTTATAAAAAACTATGCGCACGGATTTACGATTTAGTTCGGCATATCATCCTCAGACTGACGGACAATCAGAGAGGACTATTTAAACTCTTGAAGATTTATTAAGACTCTGTGTCCTTGACTTCAAGGGAAGTTGGGACAAGTTCTTACCATTGGTGGAGTTTTTTACAACAACAAGATTATCAAACAAGTATGGCATGGCTCCATTCGAGGCGTTGTATGGAAGAAAGTGTCGTTCTCCAGTATGTTGGGATGAGGTGGGTGAAGCAACGTTGTTGGGACCGGAGTTGGTACGTATAACTACGGAAAATATTCAGACGATCCGACAACGTATAAAAATCTCACAAGACCGACAAAAGAGTTATGCTGATATTCATCGAAAGGACGTGGAATTCGATATTGGAGATCATGTGTTGTTATGTGTTGCTCCATGGAAAGGAGTTACGAGATTTGGAAAGAGAGGAAAGCTCAATCCTCGATTCATTGACCCATTTTTAATCCTCGATCGAGTAGGGACTGTAGCCTATAGACTCGCTTTACCGCCAAGTATGTCTCGTGTTCATAACGTTTGTCATATATCCATGTTACGTAAATATGTGGAAGACCCGAACCACATTATTGAGTTAAAACCGGACAAAATAACGGAAGATTTGACGTATGAAGAGGTTCCTGTTCAAATCTTGGATAAGAAGGAACATATTCTACGCTCCAAGGTTATACCTCAATTCAAAGTTTTGTGGAGAAACCACGATGTTAAGGAAATGACCTGGGAGTTAGAATCTAAAATAAAATCAAGGTATCCTTACCTTCTTGACATACCAGTATTTCTAGCCTAATTTCGAGAGGCTTAAATTTCATAAGAAGGGATATTGTAAAACCCCAACTTTTATGAATAAAGATGAATTTTCTATAATTATCATTTTTGAATATTATGGAATAAATTTGATATAATTTATAGTTGTGGGTAGTATTTATAAATTATGTAAAGTATGCAAGTTGTTAAATTATATTCGATTAGGCGGAGAATATTCGTTTTAACTTGAGGAATATTCGAATTGTAGTATAAAACATTGGTGGACCCCATAATGAAATTATCATTTCGGATTGAGAAAGCGACAAAAAATATTTTATTGAAAATAACGACGGAAGTTTTCACCGAATAATCTTGTTGAACTACTCGGTAGTAAAAAATGCGAATAACGCGTGGTTGCATAGTAACACACGGTATTGATTATTGATGCTTACGTGAAAAGTCACTTAGTTTTGTTCAATTATTGTTACAGTAATTGTTGCATAGTATCTCACGTTAGTTGATTCAATTATTATCGATATTTTATATATTATTAAATCAATAATTGAGAAGACAAAGTTATTAATATTATTATTTGCAATATTAACGATATCTAGAAGTTTTGTCAATGAGAGGTTTGGTCACCTAATTACGCGCTAATAGGGAGAAATCCTTATTGGAAAGCCCCTTCTTTTCTGAGAACGACCTGGTCGATTAATATTGTGAATTATAATAATGATGATAAGTGTTGTTAAAAATATTGAGGAGATTTTTATGATGTATTTATGGGAAAATTTTGCTTATTATTTGAACCCCCTACTAACTTTTAAAAATTAGAAAGATATAATGTATACATGCGTATTATATATATATATATATGTATTTGACATGTGTGTGCGTGTGTTTACATGTGTGTAGGAGTGTGTGTGTATGGTAGTGGGTTTTGGTGGGGGTGGGGAGAATATGGGTGTTTATTTTATTATTATTATTATTATTATTATTATTATATGATGTTAGTGGTTTTTGGTGGAGTGTTGGAATGATTCACACGGGTGGAAGTTTGTTATTAACATGTGTAATATATATATATATATATATATATATATATATATATATATATATATATATTAATGAGTATTTTATTATTAAGTTGAAAAGAAAAGAAAAGCGTCTGAAGTTCTTAACCCGTGAGTGATTCGTCTGATTTTTGTACTGTACAGTCCGTGAGAATTCTAAATAGTATCCTTTCCATTCCCCTATAAATAGGATGCTTAGTTAGAATTGAAAACCACACCAGAAATTTTAGAGAATTCTCTTCTATAATCTTGAGCATATTTTGAGCGTAGTGCAAGTTTTCTTCAAGAATATCCTCGCCCTACCAGTCGGAATACTCTTCTTTTACGGTAAGGGGTATTATTTCTTTTGTATTCATGAAGAGAACTTCTCATTATTCCATTCTTTATTATTACGTTGGAATAACTGTGATACTGTGACTACCTATACTTGGTGAAATTCTTCCGTTATTCCATTCTTTATTATTACATTGAATATCCCGCAAATGCGTTATCTATGGGATTCGTTTTTAAATCTTTTATTATTACATTGTAAATATCTTGTCATGCGTTTTATGGGACTGGTTAAAATCTTTATTATTCATTTGGAATATCATATGCATGCGTTTTACTGGCAAGCCCTGGTTAATTCTTTCTTTATTATTCTCATTGGAACATCCGCTTGCGGGCATGAATTTCGCTTTAACCTCGTTCCGTTATTTGTTATTACGTTGGAATGACTTTGCCTACGCCAAATACCGCATTTATGGTGATTTCTTTTGTTATTCCATTCTTTATTATACTCAGTTAGTTAAAGTTTTGACTTCTATACTCCATGAAATTAGTGGAATATCCTCGATATTTGTGCTTCATCCAAAGATATCTTTTCATGGAAATATTCTTCCGAGCATTCTTGAATTTTACTCTACAAAGAAGTATCATGTTGACAATTTGGACGTTATTAGTTCTGAATAAATTAATTCTTGAACTTGTTTTATTGAATTCTTATATCATTGTCATCATCCTCATGTTTATATTTTTGAAAGTCATCTATGGCCTCAGTAAGCGCATAGATGGACTTGGTATGATTATGATGAGGATTATTGAGTTGTAATCATAATCGTAATGTTACAAATGATGTGATAAAAGTCCTCATTGATTCGTAGTGCATTGATAGACAGTTGTTGGCATGATCACGACCATTGATGAATACACGAATATCCTCGGCCGTAGTGCATGGATAATTTGTGGTTGTGATACTAATGAATATCCTTGGTAGTAGTGGGGGATGATGTCGATTATTTATTAAGTTTGAGTCCCGGCGATAAAAGTGATGAAAAACCTTTTAAATCATAAAAGATAGTAGATTTTATTCTCTACTTGACTCTTTTAATGGATCAGATGTTCGATTGCAGCTTAAACTTGATGTCTATTGTATTTTATCGGTTTAACACTATTGAAGACTAATGATAATTTATTCTACATTATCTTAGTCATAATATTTCTTACTGGGCTAGTTGAGCTCACCTTTTCTTTCACTGTTCTCTTCAGGAAATGAGAACGTAGCCGGGACTAGTCGAGGAACGGAGTAACGGTCCAGATGATAGTATTAGTAGTCCTCACTATTCTGTTAAATAGTGTGACAATAAATGTATTGAGGACTTATTTTGAGAGTGGATATTGTCTAGAAGACAATAATTGTATTAAAACTCACAGCTATCTTGTTGTATATTAAAGATTATTTTTGTATTCTGTACCATATATTTGGCGACTCAAGATGGGTGATGTATACCTATTTTGGGGGCGTCACAATTAGGTTATGTGCTGACTGCAATAGGCAGTATTATGTATTATGATATGTTATTCTAATCAGTAAAATGATCTTATTACTGATAAGTGATTACATAAAAGATAAAACTAAGTTGCGAATTGTAAGCAGCGCATCAGGCAAGTATCTTACCTTTGCATTTTCTTTATGCAACGAACATGAGTAAGAATGTTTGTAATTATATTATTCTTTGTCATGATTATTAACCCTATATGATATACGCTCATTGATTATCAACATGTTAGTATATGTTAATTCAGATATATGTTTTGTTCGTTAATTTCTATAAATGGTTATACAAGTGTCCCCACTTGGATAATCATTGTATTTAATCACATGTTGATACACCTTTGTTAATTACCCGTATATATATATGTTGAATTATAGATTATTGTTGAACAAGATAAAACCTTTGGTTTGGAACCCGGACAAGTATGAACATCCCGATCAAGGGAAAACTTTTATGCACCCAAGGTGGACAGAGTAAACGATAATATCGTTCTTGTATGTAGTATTGATCATCTGAGTGGTACAACGAAATTTGATCACCCCCGTGCCCATAAGTTATGACGGTTTGCAGATGAAGTTCTGTTAAACCTATTCGAAAAATTGAAAACAATGTTCATAGTATGTCACCTTAACCTACATATAGTCAATACATAGTTTTAAAAAATTTGATAGAGAGTTGTTATGTTATTATTATCGGTTCAGATTACTTCACAACTATTGACTTGTTGTAGAAGGGTAGTACAAAGAAAACATTTAATCCTTTCAGCTAATATTTATAATTGTTATTACTTGTTGGGCACACAAATGCTCACTCTTGCTTAAATTAAATGTTTTCAGTTAAGTATGATCAACCCGAAGGCTCAGGCAAGAACAAGGGGAAAGGAAAGCTGTTCGAATGAGATTTATAATATTCTGTGTAATAGTTATAGTATATTAAGACAATGATACTTATTATCTATGATGTAATGAATGTTTAAAGGTCTCGTAACTGGGATTTAAACTTTGATGCATATGTAAATTAAATTTGGTATCAATATTATTGTTATTATTTTTAGTATTATTCAGCTTATAGAAATGGTATCGTGAAGCACCGAGTTCGGGTTTCAAGTACCCGGATTTGGGGGCGTCACATTGAGCATAGAAAACAGTAGAAGTTTCTTCAAGAATATCCTCGCCCTACCAGTCGAAATACTCTTCTTTCTAAGGTAAGGGATATTATTTGTTATACCTGTAAGGGGTATTATTCTTTCGTATTCATGAAGAGAATTATTTTCTTTCAATACTCAGAAGAAATTTTGTTATTCCATTCTTCATTATTATGTTGGAATAACTTTGTTTATATGAAGTACCGCATACATGGTGAAATCCTTCGTTATTTCATTCTTTATTATTTCATTGGAATATCCACCGCCGGTCGCGTATGCACGCTTGACTTCGGGTTCCATTATTTATTATTACATTCGTTGGAATAACTCATCATGTGTATTGTCGACGTTGGGATTTTTTGAGTGTCCATTTTCGTTACTTGTCTTTTGGTGTTCTCATGTTAATGTGAGATTTGTTTGAAAAAACAAGTGAAAAAGGTCCGACATGTATAATGTCGACAATTGACTTTAAGAGTCGCCAGTTGGTGTTTTTAACTGGTTGCACCAACGCAACCGAAAAGGTTTGCATATTGACCCAATGATTTGACACTACTAGACGGGTTTATGAAACCGAGATTCATTAAGGGTTCGGGGGCTTGATTATGCGGATGGAAGGTGTTAGGCACCCCCCGACATTCGTGTTACCACGGTGACCGCCACTTTTCAAAGAAATTATTATATGAATGTGTGTGTGTGTGTGTGGATCAATGTGCAATTATCTGGAAATAGTGCGAGGCTCGTTCGCACCTATATACAAGGGTTTGAATTTTATTTAGAAAAATCCAATTTTAACCAGAAGATAGCAATGAAATTTTGTAAAAAAAGTTTTTCAAACCCTGTACTCTATAGGAATTGAGACCTTTTCATACTTCCATTTTATTATTAAATGTCCGGCTTGTTTACTTTTATTTTCGAGATGCGAGGCATCCTCGAGAAAATAATATACAGTAGTGACAAACTCCTCATGGGCATGACAGCCATCCAAGGAAACTCGAATAATTGTAAAATAATGTACAAAGTCGCCACGACCATAAAATGTCCATCATTGGAATCGAATCTAGATTCAGTTGACTGAACCTGTGATCACATGATTCCTAGGCTCACAAGATACTGCAATTTGTATGGAAAGCAGTAAGCAGTTATATATATATAAAAGCTGTAAATATATATATATGAACATTATCAACCGCCACGAAGTGAACTCCAGGCGGGACAAAAATGTAAATAAAGCTGTAAAAGCGATCAACTGCCACAAAATGAACTCCAGGCAGGACGGAATGTAAATAAAGCTGTAAATAGCCACGGAGTAAACTTTAGGCCTGCCAGAAATGTAAATATATATATATATGTACAAATATATATATATAAAAGCAGTAAACGTACCGGATACAAATCCAGGCTCATCGGATATGTCCGACAACAATTATATATATGTATATATATATAAAAGCGAGTAAATGCACCGGATATAAATCCAGGCTCATCAGATATGTCTGACAACAATTATATATATAGATATATATATATATATATATTTATATATATATATATATATATATAAGCAATTAAACGCACTGCATCAAGTTCAGGCTCATCGATTGAGAATCGCCACGCTTATATATATAAGTATATATATATAAAAGCAAATAAACGCCTCAGATTAAAGTTCTAGGGCTTAATCGAGGCATAACTCGATAATGTTAGTCCATATATATGAAATATATACATATATTAGTATATATATACAGACAGAAATGAAAACCACGGACCAAAATCCGGGCAAACACACTCACACGACTCTCAACGTGTACAACAAAGATGTGATAATAGAGAAAGATGTTTTCTAGAATGTAAGAAGGCTTACGTTGGATCCGCCAAAGTAGATTTTTTTGACTTTAAATGGATAAACACTCGACTCCTCGCCGGATAAAAAAGTAGCTCTATATGAGCTAACTAGTGTTTAAAGAAGAGAAAACACTCAAAAGATGTGTATGCAGAGCTAAATGAACAGGGCTTCCTCGCCTTTTTCCTTCTCTCTCTCTCTTCAAATGGCTGACCCCCCCTGCGGCTGGTCGTGGTGGGCCCGGGCTTCGCGGGTCCTGTCGTCTCGTAGTACATGCACTCGTGCACTGTAATATCCAATCGAACTTGCAAAACTTCAATCCGAGCATCCAAACGAAGTATATCTATACTTCTTCGGATTGCTTGTGTCGAGAGTTACGTAATGACATGGATTAGAGGTTGTACGAAGTCAGGAAGAGGGTTCTATGCCCATGGTCTTCAAGCTTCAAAGTATATCCAAAGTACTGCCACACGTAATAGTCACTCGGGATTGTCACTCCTCGGTTCTTGTGGGACATTGTTGTATGTATGTATGTATGAAGCATTGAGATGACGTGTCATTTGTCGGATGAACAAGATGATGTGTGACTCCTTGCCGGGGTTATCGTCGGGTAGAGTTGAAAGTAGACGTTGCTCAGGGGTACACTGGTGAGATTGGACTACTTGTTGGTATGTCATCGCGATATCATCTTGTTGACGTGGTCGATGACGTTGTGACTCTCACCCGGTTACCGCTGCCGGTTTAAGCGGGAAAATAGACATAGCTTCAGGGTTACATTTGAGATTGGACTGCTTATTTGTGTGCCAAACTGTCATTTGTGTATGTTCCTGTCTGAGGTATGTGCTTTGACAGATGTATGTGGTTGAAGGCGATCGCATATGTTTGAAACAAGCATTTAGGTGTTATCGTCGGGCGCAAGGACATCTCTTGGGGCTATCACCCAGAGGATGGGGTTCTTCTCTCAGATTGTCTCTGGGATTGAACCGAACGTCATTTGTATTATCGGCAGAGCGAACTATTTCTCTAAGGTGTTGTTGTCGTTCTTTTGATCTGTATATCTCGGGGTTATCTCAAGAGATTGGAAATAACATTCGGGTTGTGTTACGGGTTTGGAACTGAGCTTCCGGTAGTATCCGGATTGGAGCTGATGTTCCCGGTTTGTGTTCCAGGTTTGGAGCTGAACTTCCGGTAGTATCCCGAATGTTTGTAGGGTGTCTTTCTGGGTTATTTCCAAAAGACGAATCTACCCTCCTGCAATGTCAGTAATAGGAGTGTAGAAAATTTTGAGTGTCTACAGATGCCCCTCTTTATCATATTCATGCAATGCAAGGCATGGATAGGATAAAGAATCCTAGACACTTGAAATGCAAGCAAGATAATCATGATGCGATATGTAGCAACATGATGCAAATGTATGTAGAATGTGTGGATGATTGTCAAGAAATCCTGTTGGGATGACAATCAGTGATGGCTTGGACATGCGATCCAAGTCTTCAAGGATGTTGACATTGGGACTACCACCAAAGTCTTCAATCTGAGATAATCGGCTTATACTCCATGAGAGGTACCTCTTATGTGGATGATATCTGTGGGGATAAAGCTTTATGCGCTTTGAGGATGTGTATAACATGTTCCCTCATCTTTGTCGAATTATCGCCAGCAGTTGGTTGTTATCGTGGTTTTTGATCGCCGATGATGTGTATCACCGGATGAATCCCTACAGGGTGAATTGTCAAGGCTGCTTGACCTTCATTGATGTGTGTGTTAATAGAATAATTGTGTTGTCGACCTTGCTGAGGAAGGTTGCTTCAATGGGTTTACTTGCCATTAGTTGATATGACGTCAAGGCTGCTTGACCCTCATTGATGTGTGTATCAATGGTTGCATTGCATTGTAACCCCCGCCGGGGATACGTAGATGCTTGATAGGTGTGCATTGTGACCCCCGCCGGGGACATTTGATATTTCGTGGTTTTGCATTGTAACCCCCGCCAGGGATTCGTAGATGTTTGATAACTTGACGTTGTAACTTCAGGGAGGGTTTAGGGTTAGATCCTCGCAAAAATGACAAAGATCGGACCTTTGGGGTATTACGAGTATGGTTTGTGAAAGCGAGCTTATTGGTATAGTATACCCCGCATTCGAGGAGAATACCATTGAAGCGGACGGAGTTTAACTTCAATCGGACAAGAAACCAGATTTGAGGATGTTCCGCTTAATCGAAAGTTTTTATTCTGATTTGGCCTTTTTAAACATGAGACCTCCTTTGCAACTCGATGGATCAAGCGGAGGAGGTGTGGGACCCATGGGGGGCCACAGGTGTACATAGGAGGCGCAGAGTTGACTCAAGCACCACCGTGTTTCTATGTATAAGGCGATTGGTTGCTTTATAAGTCATTTTCAAAAAGGTTGCCAATCAAGGAAATCTAAGAGCTCTTCCGCAAATCTGCTTTGGTTGAGGGCAACTTTCTACATATTACGTCATCGTACAAGCGTTCTTCATTGTCCTGGTAACACATGCATGTATTTTTTCCAATTTCTGTCCGTTGGAAAATGACTTATCGCATGAAATGCATTTAGGCACATAGTAGTGAATATGCATGCTGATATGACTTAATAAAAAATATTCAACATAGCAAATGCTAGTATTAAACCATGCTGAACATAATAATGTGAAAAAATTTGACTTTTGAAGCAGTCAAATTGGTACCTTTTACTGTCATTTCTTATCCTATCTAAGGACAAATGAGTAAAAGTAGAATAGTAAAATAATCCTGGTAATTAGATTACACTTACGGATTTTCTAATGTGATGTGATGAATGCATACAGGATGTATATGACTGTGTACAGGTGTGCTATTGAATGGCCACCTAGTCATGCCTATGTGCATGTGGATAGTCCCATTTACAAAGGGGCTATGGCAAAAAAAATTCAAAATGTAGGCATTGGATAGTTATGCATTTTTAACTCTACAGTAGATGTATGTTAAAATAATGCATGTATGCATGTAATCATAGAATGCATTTTGAAAAAGACTCCAGGTACGAAATTACCACACCCTTTCTGAGGTGATTTGGAGACTTGTTGTCTAGATATTATGGATCCAGATCGGTAAAGCGGTTCCATGGACCACTTACGGTGTACGGAGGAGGACTTTTGAAGAGCCTCGGTAGCCGTTCTGTGAAGACTGACCTAAATCGTTTGGTGGAGGCGATGGTACGTCCTATTCGGGTTGAGGTGCCGAATGTCGAGGATGAGGAGGAGGATGTACCGTTTGAGGTTCCTACTCCTGTTGTACATGTTCCCCATAGGGAATTGCTAGGTATTCAAGTGGCGAACCCAGATCTTCTGGGTGACTTGAGTAGGCATCCTTCAGTATACCTGCACGCAAACGAGGTATGAAGTTAGATCTTTAATCTTCCTTATTTCCAATTGATGAGGAGTCAAGGAGTCTGATGTTTGATCTGCATTTGATGTAGGTTCCCAACTTCACACAGCCTCGAGGGAACTAGTTTAGCATCCACTCTATATATCAGGCCTTGCATGATGACTATAGAGCGATCGTCCATGTTTGGGGATTCGGGAGGTTTTCTCCATTCTACCCCGTCATTTGTCTCAGGGTTACCTCGAGAACCTTTGTCAGCAGTGGTTCCACCGCACTTCGATCTACTTCATTTGTTGGACCGTGAGGGATGATGACGCCGATGGATGGCGGTTTATCTGAATATGGAGTTTGGAGGGGTAGGTGCCTTGCGATGGATATCACCCCTATTGTTAGATCCTTGTTGGGAGTTTCACGAAGGCGCTCAAAGCGGGGCTGTTCAGACGAGGTCCTTTGAGCGTAGATGCTATAAGCGGGCTATTGAGTGAGCCCATGCAGATGATGTGAGTCGGGATTGCATTCTTGACGATTGTTTCGATGATCATTGAAACGCTTCATAGAAGATAACTCTTCTACGGTGTCTTTCGCTTTGATTAGCGCCACTCGACACGTGGACCATATAGGAGAGTATGATTGGGGTTCCTACACCTTTGCGTATTTCCTCAGGGGAATGCGCATGCGATCGCAAGGATTGGCCAAGGCGTGGTTAGGATTCTACCTATTTCTGTTGGTGAGTATTTCTCTTGTCTTTTCCCATGTATAGGTTAAGAGTGTTGACTAACAGCAGATGTTTGCCTTTGTGTTGGTAGTTTTGGGCCTATGAGAGGCTCCCTTGCTTACGTCCTGTGAGCGTGTTAGGCTTAGATACCTATCCACGAGAACAGAGATGGCATCATTCTATACTGGCGGAGGTCCCTGTTGCTGAGGGTTTCACTCATTGTCGCCTGCAGCTGGAGCTATTGACAGCTGATGTCATCACGTGGATTCGCTACTCTGGAGAGCATTTGGGAGTTGGTTTTGAGGATGGGTACCCAACTGGAGTAGAGTACGTCATATCCACCTTGAGATTCCTCTCTTTCTGAGATGGAGGATGGGAGCTCTATTTAGGAGAGCGTGCTATTAGGAGCACTACAGGAGAGATTCGTATGCCGATCCTGCCTCCTGCCAGGCGTTATTGGTCTGTTTCGCAGTCACCCATTGTTGACATCCCTTTGTTGGGGATTGACGGTTTTACATTGTCAGAGGGCCCTTGTTCTCAAGAAATGTTCCAGCATTGGTGGATCCCTCGCACGATTGGAGCTCAGACCCGCACCACACAGTTCATGGGGGATATGGTTCCAGGATCTGTGAGTTGACTCCTACCTTGGAGGAGTATGCACGATTAGACGATCTTTGCCTGCAAGGCAGACCTTGCGTGCATATGGTGATGGGAGACATGAAGCGAGCGATTCATGACTCTCGCGAGAATTGAGGTATGAGTAGTGCGGGGATGAGATTACATCCGGCCATGTGATATCCAGTGTTTCACGATTGTGAGTTTGGCTCGAGGACGATTATGCCACGACATTTGGGGATTTCACCACACCGGAGGATCATTGGCGTTCAGCCCGAGTAGATGTACTACTTTTGTGCATATTGTCATATGTATACATGCCGCGGTACATGGATGAGCTAGATATCGGTGTTATCATGGCAGTGAGAGCTCTCAGGGAGGGTCATACCATCATCTACCGATGATTATCGCGAGAGACCTTGAGGATTGACTACATCTTCGGCCGCACTTATCCGGCAAGAGTGTTCACAGGTAGCTCGGTCATCCTGTATGTGTGGTTCATGTCACACTTGAGACCAATTGGCACATTCAGACATCATGGATTTTGTTTCATCCATGAGATAGCCATGTTGTACTTCTTTCGACTGCGGGGTGTGTCTGAATCTTTGATCTTGGTCCGCTTTCTTGGCGGAGATTGGAGATCCATTTGATATATTCTTCGTGTTCGGGCTCGACTCACCCTACTGACTTCATTACTCATGCTTGGGCATGGATTATCTCCATTAATTTTGGTTTGAGGGCATGATTACCTCTACCCAGCTGGTAGTGATGAGTCGGTTTGACCCGGTTTCAAGATTTCCATCCGTATGAGAAGGCGTGAGTCAACGCTTTGCGTCGCATGCCGTTTGTCGGTGGAGGAGATCCGAGTTGTATGCTGTTCGGATCGATGAAGTCGGCCGATTTTTCATCGATCATCCAAGTAGTTCTGCGAGTATTCCGTATGGATGGATCTGAATCTTGAATTGGTTGCGGCGGTATCCACGGTCTGCGAGGCGATTATGACGATGAGGAGCCTATAGAGGAGGTTGTCATTCCACCGATGATACGCTATTTGGCCGCACGACATTTGTGATGGATTCTCCCACCGAAGTGCCGGCATTACTCGATATTCGACATGACATCCGGAGCAGAGCTTACATCGATGACCTATGGCGAGAGATCGGGCTAGGGCCACGATGTTGTCGACTCTTCTTGAGAGAGATACCGCTCTGTCGGAGAGGGATGAGGCTATATCAGCCAGGGATGCATTGATATTGGAGCGGGATGCTTCCTTATCTGCTAGGGATGTGGCCATTGCAAACAGCACTTCAGTGAGATCCCAAATGACGGTCAGTCTTGCCGACATGAGTGCTTAAATTGATGAGCATTTAGCCACCATGCAGTTAGCCTCTGATCTACTAGCTCGCGTAGATACCCTTGGGCAGGAGCTTGTAGCATTACCTCCGTCTTCAGAGAGGGATGCTATGTTAGATCTGATAGTCCGCATATATACAGATCTGTAGATAGCTTTGTATTTTCCTGCACAGACTAGCTAAGCCATTTTTGTCATTTACAACACATATGTATATATCAAACAGTATTATGTATGGCAGGGAAATATATTTTGATTCACTTCCCTTTTAACTATGCCTTGATACTTGCTTGATATTTGCCTGTTTCTCCAGGGCCTTTGATCTTGATGCATTCTGAACTTATCCTTGATAGATGGACATTGAGGCGTCATGAGGTCTCTCGAAGCGGATCATTGATTTCTGAAAATCCCTACCATCTTTGGTGTCTTGGGACTGGTATCTGTATAGAAAAGTGGAGAGGATGGTAGTTTCTTCCTCTCTGAGATTAACCGCTCCACAGATGGTCGCCAATACTTCTATTTGTGAGAAGCCTGGTTAATTCCATCTCTTATGGGTTGGTATTGCTCTTTGAGGCACGATTCCAGCTTAGATGGTCACTGAATCTTCTATTTGTGAGAAGAGGTTGGATAATTCCATCCCTTTGATCTGAAACTGATAAAGTGGGACAATTTGAAGGTTGATCCCAGTACTGTGTGACAAGTATGTTTGTTCTGGTAGGGGTTAGACTGCACCATGAATGGCTGCCTATGTACTCCTGTTGAAAAGGAGATCAAGTCTGCATAGTTCGAACCTAGTGTAGGAGGTTCAACGCTAAATGCGGAAGACAGAAGGGTGTAGAAGTATTTTTGTTATTTTTTTGTTGTTTTTGTGAAGAAAGGGTAGAAATATTTTTGTTGTTTTTCTTTATTGCGACCGGGCCATATAACGTATGGTTGCCTACGTATCCCCGGGTATCAGGGAGATCAGGTCGACGTAGTTCGTGTTAGAGTTTATGCCCTAGAGGCCAATTATTTGATATAATTGCTTAACGTTTTGATATTATATTTGATTGAATAAATATATGATTTTATTATGGTTTTATTTACTGCGTAATATAATTGTTAACATAATAAAATTCCTTAGAATAATGATACAAATTATATAGTTTCAAGTATGTGACTTGAACATGAGATTATATATTACCATTAGTATCGGTGTTCTTAAATGTCCCTAGTCGAGTATCATTGTTGATGGGACAACAATGATGCATTGAGACTAGTATGTGGATCGATTTGATGACCAAATCTTATTGGTCATAAATATATGAGATATTAAGTCAATGCATAGGGTACATGATAGAAACGATGTCTTTGGATGGACCCACCATAAGAATTCTATATGGAGCATTATGCGAAGTGTCATTAGCAATTCTCATAAGGACAATGATGTAATGGTCCTCAGGCACAGAAATCACTATATTACTACACGAGAATTTATGTACTTTGATATCATCAAATGTCACCTTTAATAAGGTGGACTATAAAGGTGATTATTGGGTTCATCATTAATCATGTGAGAAATATGAGTGATCTAGATGGAATTTAACCATCTATATATTATGGGTGATATCCATAGGCCTCTTGATTGAGTAGGACTATGAAATGCATAGCCATGCTCAAATAGTGATTTGTTTCATATAGTCTACTCATTGATCAAGAAAACTCATTAAATTATGAAGAGTATGACACATTCCATGACTCGAGTTTAATCTAGGATATTAAGGTTTAAAGGACTAAATTACATTGAAACATTGGTCACGAAAAGGTTGCATCGAATCATCGATCTTATTATTACTTGGGTAGCGGTGATGCATTACTAGATCGCTCCTTTGTTTATAATTTTATAATATGATTTTAAAATTATTGCCAAGCGTAATAATAACCTATAGTGGTCACACACATGAAACGTTATTTAAAGGGAATTAATTTAAATTTTAAGGATTTAAATATATTAATATGATTAATAGTATTTAAATCACAATTTAAATTAAAAGGATAATTGTATATATGTATATTAATTAAGTAAGACTTAATTAGAGATATATATATATATATATATATATAAATTGATTTTATGAAATTAGGTTTTGATTTGATTAATTCCTTTTAACTACTATATATATATGATATATGACTACTTACGGTGATATATCATAATTGAAAAACCTAGCCGCTCTTAGAGAGACTAGAGAGAAAAAGCGATTTTGAAAATCCATTCCTTTTGGTGGCTAGTCATGCAAGTCCTTACTTATTGCGTAATCGTTCGACGGTTGATGCGGCGTTAAATGTGGATACCATAGGCGCATGATCGGTTTGTATTGCGTTGGAGATTCGAAGGCGTGATCGGTTTTAGATTCTCATTTTTGTTTATATCTGGTATAATCTTTAAACCTCTGAATTAATTGATTTTTCGCATGGATCCTGTTTTAGGGTTTCGGAAATTGCTTTAAAATTTTAATTTCACATGCGTTTCATCTTAAGCTTCAACAGTTCGCCCCCTGGGGTGACGAATCGCATTTGAGAGAAGTGCAAATTCCATGTGCGAGCTATCTGCGGGGGAGAAGAAAGTTTAATCCCATAATGGAGATAAACTGCAAGTGTGGAAAAAGTTTGATCTGTCTTCGGGATAAAGCGTAAGCGTGAGAAAAGTTTAATCCGTCTTGAGGATAAGCTGCAGCGTTGAAAAGTTTAATCCCGTCTTCAGGATAAACTGCAGGTGTGTGAAAAGTTTAGTCTCGTCTTCAGGAGAAACTAAGGTTGAGAAAAGTTTTGAAATGAAGTGAAACCAGGTTGCTGGCTTGTATGTTTCCCTGAGGGGCAGAAGAGTGTAAAAAGGAAAGGGTTCAAAACCAGAACGACTGGTGATTTGATGATCAAAGTCAGGATGTTTGTTTGATGGTAACTTCAGACATAGTACCGTTTCACGGTGTCTGAGTTAATAAGCTGTGGAAATTCATCGCCATCCATTTCCTGCAACCTAAGAGCACCTCTTGTCAATACTTCTTTGACAATAAATGGGCCTTCCCAGTTAGGAGAGAATTTTCCCTTAGATTGATCTTGGTTGTCACTGATCTTCTTCAAAACCAAGTCATGTTGTTTGAATTGCCGTAGTCGGACTTTTACATTGTAGGATCGATGCGATCCTTTGTTGATATAATGACCATGGAAGATAGCGCGGTTCACCTTTCATCTATCGAGACAATTGGTGATACATCTTGTACCCATTGGTCTTCGTCAGTGAGCATCCATCAATACCGAGGGATTCCATTTCCACTTCTATGGGGAGAACCTTTAGTTCCATCCCATAAACTAGTGAGTAGGGGTTGCCCCTAATGGAAGTTCGCATTGAAGTTACGTAGGGCTAATAAAGTTAGGGGCAAGAGGTCAGGCCATCCTTTGTGATTGGAGGACATTTTCTGCATGATCTTCTTGATGTTTTTATTAAGCGCTTCAATAGCACCATTCATCTTTGGTCGGTAGATGTGAGTTGAGATGTTTGATGTGGAATTTTCTGCATAATTCCTCCATCATCTTTGTTGTTGAGGTTCTTAGCATTGTTCGACACAATGACCTCCGGTTGTCTATATCGACAAACAACATTGTTTACGATGAATGCAATGATGACTTCTTTAGTAACCACGGGAAGGAAGCTACTTTACCCATTTGGTGAAGTAGTCGATCATGGTGAATATGAATCGATGTCCATTCTTTGGCTTTGGGCTCGATGGGCTCGCCTCCGTCCATTCCCCACATTGAGAAGGGCCATGGCGAACTCATATTGTGGAGTTCCCTTGGAGGGGCGTGGATAGCATTCTCATAGATCTGACATTGATAGCACCTCTTGACGTGATCATCATAGTCAGCTTTGAGTGTAAGTCAATAATGTCCCATTCTGAGAATGTCCACTCATATGAGGGCCGCATACTCCACCATGGATCTCATCCATGAGTCGCTGAGCTTGGTCTTTGTCCAGACATCCGAGGAGACCTAATCTCGCATCTCTTTTGTAGAGTGCATCTCGCTTAGGTAGAATTTCATAAGAAGTCAATGAATCGCCTCTTCTCGGTTAGGCTTCGCCTCGGTGGGTGTAGATCCATCTCGTAGATACTCCTTGATATTACGATACCAGGGGGTTTTGGATGGGAGCAACTCATCCGATACTTCTCAATGTAATTCCCATATCTTTGGGCTTTATGCATAGCAATCATGATGTTTGGCATGTTTTCCTTGTCAGGTATGTAAACCAAGGAGGCCAACGTTGCTAATGCGTCTACAAAGTCATTCCTATTACGAGGAATGTGTAGGAAGGAGATTTCTTCGAACTCCAAAGCCATCTGTAGAACTTAGATGGTAAAGGCGATAAATGTAATTCTTTGGTTTGATAAATTCATGTGGATTGCTTGATTACCAATTCGGAATCCCCAAAGACAGTTAACCGCCTGATACCCATTGAATGGGCAAGTTTGAGTCCCATAATCTGACCTTTCATACTCACCGTGTTGTTGGTATTGACAAAGCGCAATTGAGCGATGACGGGATATCTGCTCCCGATGCGGGATATTAAAGCGCTCGACTCGGAGCCTTCGAATCGTGACTCCATCAAAATACATTTTCCACGATCGGCATGTATCGTACTGATGGGTTAGCTGAATTGCCATTACTCCTTCGTCAGGAAAGTATGTTTCTAAGGGTTTGTAGTCCCCTGCAGTTGCAGCGGCTAGTTGATCCGCAATTCCTTGACCTTTGACAGATTTTTGTGTCACGTAGACGATGTCAAATTGCTGGAGGATCAACTGCCATCTGGACAGTCGACAATTTAGTATGGGTTTGCTGAACACATACTTAAGAGGATCCACGTGGGATATGAGATGGGTTGTGTGACCATGGAGATAATGTTGTAATCTCATGGAGGCCCATGCTAAAGCACAACAAGTCTTCTCAATCATAGTGTACTTGTGTTAATTGACGCTGAATCTTTTGCTGAGGTAATAGATAGCTCGTTCTTGGCCTCTATTGTCTTTCTGCCCTAGTATACAGCCCATAGCATTGTCATTTATGGACAGGTACATGAATAGGGGAGCATCATCCCTAGGAGGTACCAAAACAGGAGCGTTAATCAGCTGCTCCTTGATTGTGAGGAAGGCTTTTTGACACTCATCATTCCATTTCATAGAGGAGTTCTTCCTTAACAATTTGAAGATTGGCTCTGAGTTTCTTTATGAGTTGAGAAATGAATCGGCTAATGAAGTTGATCCTTCCCAAAAATTCCCGTATTTCCTTCCTTATGCGAGGAATGGGCATTTCCTTGATGGGCTGGATTTTGGTAGGATCGATTTCAATCCTTTTTATGGTGACTAAAGCTTAACAACTTGCACTGACTTGACACCAAGCGCGCACTTAGCGGATTCAACTTCAAGTTGTACTTACGCTTGACCATTGAGCGACTTTTTGAGATGGTCTAAATGGTCATCCTCCTTCCGGATTTGACAATGATGTCATCCACATAGATCTCTATCTCCTTGTGCGTTAAATCATGGAAAAGAGCCATCATAGCTTCGTTGGTAGGTTGCCCGGCGTTGATGAGGCCGAACAACAACGAAATTCAGCAGCAAAAGGTTCCCCAAGGCGTGATGAAAGCGGTTTCTCACGATCTTCCTCGGGGACCATAATTTGATGGTACCCCAAAGCAATCGATAAAGGAGTACATGCCGTCTTGGCAAAGATTGTCAATAAGAATGTGGATAAAGGGCACGGGAAAGCTATCTTTCAGGCAAGTTTGTTCAAATCCCGATAATCCACGCAGACTCGCACCTTTCCTCTTGGTTTAGGTACGAGAACAATGTTGGATATCCACTCTGGATATGTAGACACCATGATGATGCCAGCTTGAAACTGTTTCACAATTTCTTCTTTAACCTTTAAACTCCACTTAGGTTTCAATCGCCTGAGCTTTTGCCTAACTGGCTTGAATCCTTCTTTAATGGGAAGGCGATGAAGAAAAATGTCAATGGACAAACCCACCATGTCTTCATGAGACCATGTAAACACATCCTGGAATTGGGTTAACAGTACAACCATGTCATTCCATTGATTTGTGGTAAGGTCTGCACCAATCTGGATTAGCTTAGGGTTGTCTAAGGTTCCAAGATTGAAAGAAGTGGTTTGATCAAGATTGGGTTTGGGTTTGTCGGCGACTCATTCCTTAACCTCTTAAGGTGTCTCAATGTCCTCTTGGATGTCCATCAAGTCTGAGTCCAACTTTGCAACAAAGTTACAGCCCTTGTGGAGAGAAATCACCTCATCAGCAAGTATAGACACATCTAAATTCAGAGTCCTGAAACAAAATATGCTTTCACTTAATATATGCAACTGTTCGATCATACAAAAGTGTTAGCATGTACGTGATAAAATAATTTCTAGTCTTTGTAAAGGAAAGCAAGCAATTAAAGTTATCTGAGGCGGAGGGATTTTACGCCCATTTTACCCTCGTCAAACCAATGCATGGAGTCTTTGCTCCAATTGTCGAGGGCAAAGTCTGAAGAGGCTGCGGTGATAGAAGGATTGTCAGTGTTCTCCTTCTCCCGAATGATAACCATGACATCTGGACAATCATCGTCTGGGGTATATCTGTTTGTATGTTCATTATGAACAATGACGCGAATGCCTGCCATCATTAAGGCAATGTCGTGTTTACGTTTCCGCTCCTTTTCTTCCATCTCGGGATCAGGAATCAGCACCTCTTTAGCTTTGATTGGCACTGGTTTTGGAAACAGCATAGCCACAACCCGGGCTGGAACCTTTACTGGAGACTATATCAACTCATGTGGTAAAGGCATAGAAGATCACCGCGTCTTGGTGAAAAGGTGAGGAACACCTTGTGCTTATGAGGATTCCTGTGAGTGGAATTAGCAGAATAGCCTAGCCCCTGGTGTCCCAATTTGGTGGACATTTGGATAGGGTGCTTAATACCCTCACCGATCCTTACCAAGCCCTTGTCGGGTTGGTAACCCAATAACATCATTTCTTGAGTGGGTGACATAACCTCATCGTGGAAATCTTGGAGTGCGGAAGTGGCACTCCAATAGAATGGTATTGCGTGTTACTCACTTCCGAGTATGGAACCTGGTGGCTCAACTTGAATTGAAGGCGATAATTGGTAGAGTTCCCGGTGCAGGACCTTCCGACTCAAAGATTAACAAAGTGACTAGGATCTGTTGTTGATGATGTATTTGAGTTGTTGATGTAAGGTGGAGGAGCGGCTCCAACCATGTGTATCCGTGGTCTCCCCAATAGCGAGTTGTATCCTGAATCTATCTTGAGGACGTGGAAGGATACATTGAATGTATGGGGACCAATCTCAATTGGCAATTCAATCTTTCCAACGGAATTTCGCCGAGATCCATCAAAAGCTCTGATGATTGTGTGACTACTTTGGGTTCGCTTGAGATTGATTTTCATCTTCACCAAGGTGGTATAAGGACAGATATTCAGAGATGAGCGTCCATCTATCAAAACTCCAGCTAGCATATACCCGGAAGACAACACTTCGATGTGCAGTGGTTTGAAATGACCGGTCCCTTCGGAAGGTATATAGAGTGAAGGATATCACATTGTTGTTGAAAATGTGATCAACCAAATATTGAAATTTTTCCACATCCACTAATTTTGGCAGGTAGGCTTCTTCCAAAACCATTAGCAAGACCTTTCGATGCTCCTCGGAAGAGAAAACCAAGTCCAGTATTGAAATCTGGTATGGAGCTTTTCGCAAGCTTAAAACCACTTTGGCTTCATTGTGGCCCATAGTATGGAGGAATTTTTCAATCTTCTCCATGGACAGCTTCCCCTTTGCTTCGCAAGTAGGCTTGATAACCCGTTGAGGAAGGTACAGTGGATTCTCTTTCGACACTGTAGCAGTAGTATGGGACGTAGATCCTTCAGCTTCTCTATGATTCCATGGCACTTTATGTAAGCTGACAATAGGATGTTGTATTCTGCAAGGCAAAGGAATTGGCTCTGGTGCGGCCACTTTCAAAGGATTGTCAGCTCCTTTGAGTTGAATTGGTTGTATGGGAAATGTTTTGACAGTCTCATCATCCACCTCGGATATAACTGCTACTGATCCCTTCTATTGAGTAGGGTATGCATTATCACCCTTAAGTTGCACAGTGTAATCATCTGCTACTTGCAGGACACCGCTATCAATAAGATTCTGAATGAGATGGCGGAGTGCCCAGCATTCTTCTGTGATGTGACCGCGAGAATGTGAATGATATTGACACATTTCATCAAGATTGAACCGCTACGAAAGGGATTGATTGGAGGGAAAAGGAATGTGATTCTTCTTTCGTTAATCAGCATTTGAAGTATCTCCTCCAGAGATTGGCCCAGATAGGCGAATTCCCTCTGATTGGCGAAATCCCGACGTGCTTTAGCACTTGCTCGCTTTGCAACCTTATCCTCCATAGCTTCGCTTTCTGAAGGTGTTGATTGAGCATTCATAACAAATGGAAGGAGATAGGCATGCTCTTGCCTGATTAATTGGCGTGTGACTTGATGGTGGTGTGTCACCATCTCTGCCAATTGCTCAATTTGTTGACAAAGAGCTTTCATTTTTGGTTCCATGGTAAATTGGAACTTTGCATAATCCCATTTGTCAACACCGTCTTTAATGGGTTGGGATGATTCACCAGTAGAATTGGAACCATGTCCAGTACTCCAACTGATCATGTTGACCTCTTCCTCTTTGTATTGAGGGAGAGGGTTATCTTATACATGAGGTTGATCTGGCTTGGTGACAACGATCTCACCATTGTTTATCAGATCTTGGATCTTGTGTTTCAAGGCCCAACAATCTTGAGTATTATGTCCGGGTGCCCCAGCATGATAAGCACACTTCCGATTAGCATTGAAACCCCTCCCATTAGGGTTGGCTAGTGGAAGAAGATGTGTAATTTTCTTCTAAGTCGTCAGAAGAGCAAGAATGTTCTCGAGCGAATCCCCTAACGGTGTGAACGTTCGATGTCACTTACTTCTCCACTTTTAGGCAATGGAGGGTTTGAAGATTGTGCTGGAAAAGGGGAGTAGTTTCTCCTCTGCATAGGCATGCTTGGATTGCCTTTCTGTCCTTGTAGTATCAAGGAAACATCCTCCTCTTTCTTTTTATGGACCCTCCAGGGGTTGTTTCCATAAGATCCGGATGGATGTGTTCAAAGAATGACTTTTAAGAGCGGCTAGGTCTTGAATTTTAGCGGACTTCAATCCCATTTTAGCCATCTCGCCATCTTTGATCATTTCAAAAAATGGTTTGCCAATACCAACCAGAACTCTTTCATAGAAAGGAGCTTCCTATATATCTATGAAGGTCATGACCATCTCTGATTCTATCATGGAAAGAATAACTTGAGCA
This sequence comes from Panax ginseng, assembly GCA_020205605.1. Lineage (NCBI taxonomy): Eukaryota > Viridiplantae > Streptophyta > Magnoliopsida > Apiales > Araliaceae > Panax > Panax ginseng. The sequence goes on along the minus strand of CM035135.1, from coordinate 14,785,291 downwards.
GCAAGGCGCCTCCACCTTTGAGCGTACTCTCTGAATAACTCATTAGATTGTTTCTTGACTTTGGTAATTTGATACCGGTCAGGAGCCATCTGAGATTGAAAATCAGATTGAGTAAGGAAGGCATGAGCCACTCTTCCCAACTATGGATCTTAGAGTTGTCTAATCTGTGTACCATGAAGCGGGCTTCTCCAAATAGGACTTTTCTCAAATAAATTTGCATTACGAGCTTTTCATCCTCAAAGATAAGATCGGAGTTCTCAATGAACACCTTTAAATGTGTGTAAGGATCCCCTAATCCGTTATATTTCTCAAAATCAGGGGTCTTGAATTTCTCTGGATAATGCACACCAGGAAATATGCAAAGGTCTGTATATGAAACACTACCATGTGTTCCAATCCCTTGAGAGCGAATGGTTTCCTCCATTTGGAGGACCTTCTTCCTGATATCACCGGTGTCTGGATCTCCTTTGAGATGGGTGCTTTCAGGGTCTTTGTTGGTTGTATCCAACTGACGTTCTGGAATTGTCTTTTCCAGATTTTGAATTCCCCCTTGTGCAGAGGACTCTGTATATGCAGGTATCTTCGTATCCTGAGTAGACTGGTGTAACTCTTTCAGTAGGACAGCCAAGTTTGTGATTTATTTACTCAATCCGTCAAATTCTTCTTGTGAAACAGGATTAGACTGTTCAGAAGAAGACATGATTAGTTGTAGGCTTGAGGCCTTTTTAGAGCAGGTAACCGGCCCAATTGCTTCCCTACAAAAGACTTACATAGTTTAGTCTTAGGGTAATGTAAATGTTATCATAACATATCCATTTTAGGAATTTGTCCTGCAAAACCGGTTTAGTTAATTGATAACATATCATGCATAGGTATTCTTCATATTTTCCATTACATATGGATGAACATGGAATAAAATTACAAGTAAATGTTTTTACAAGTAATTGAAAATGGAGAGCATGAAGAGACTTTCCTCCGCGTTTGGTTTATCAGAGGTTAACCTATCCTAGGGTTTCTCTCACGGCTTTTCGGCAATGAAGGTTCCCAGATCATCACAATCTACTCAACGGGAAGTTAATCCGGTCTTTCAACTGGAGCGAATCTGGGTGGTGCCTTTCCTGAGCCCCGGGGAATTATTCTTCCCACGGGTCCAGTAATCAAACACCGACAGGATAGCCTCTTGATGGAAGGACCACACAACATACATTCACATACAACGTGTCTCACCGTTTATGCAAAATGATGACATGTGCGAAGCACTAATATGTGCGAAGCACTAATATCACAGATAGATATTTAGCAGTGCAGTAAGTAATATGCATTCGTACACATTTATCAGAAATATAAATACAACAATCACACACAAGCATATAACAATTTTGAAAAGCTTGTAATAGCGGCTTAAGCCCTCTTACATCGAGTCCCAAATGAGTCGCGCACTGTCGACGTCGGATTTTTTGAGTGTCCTTTTCGTTACTTGTCTTTTGGTGTTCTCATATTAATGTGAGATTTGTTTGAAAAAACAAGTGAAAAAGGTCTGACATGTATAATATCGACGATTGACTTTAAGAGTCGCCAGTTGGTGTTTTTAACTGGTTGCACCAACGCAACCTAAAAGGTTTGCACATTGACCTGATTTGATTTACATCGCTAGGCAGGTACATGAAATCGAGATTCATTAAGGGTTCGGGGGCTTGATTATGTGGAGGGACGGTGTTAGGCACCCCCCGACATCCGTGTTACCATGGTGACCGCCACTTTTCAAAGAAATTGTTATATGAATGTGTGTGTGTGTGTGGATCAATGTGCAATTATCTGGAAATAGTGCGAGGCCTCGTTCGCACCTATATACAAGGGTTTGAATTTTATTAAGAAAAAACAAATTTTAACCACAAGATAGCAATGAAATTTTGTAAAAAAGGTTTTTCAAACCCTGTGCTCAATAGGAATTGAGACCTTTTCATACTTCCATTTTATTATTAAATGTTCGGCTTGTTTGCTTTTATTTTCGAGATGCGAGGCATCCTCGAGAAAATAATATCTGATGTGATGTGAACTCCTCATGGGCATACATGACCATCCAAGGAAACTCGTACTTTGTAAAATAATGTACAAGCCGCCATGGTTATAAAATGTCCATCATGGGAACCGAATCTAGATTGATGAGACCGAAACAGTGATCACATGATTCCTAGGCTCACAAGAATCTGCAATTTGTATGGAAAGCGAAAGCGATTATATATATATATATATATATATATATATATATATATATATATATATATATATATATATATATATATATATATATATATATATGTCAGAAATATATATATATATATATGAACACTATCAACCGCCACAAAGTGAACTCCAGGCGAGACAAAATGTAAATAAAGCTGTAAAAGCGATCAACTGCCACGAAGTGAACTCCAGGCAGGACGGAATGTAAATAAAGCTGTAAATAGCCATGGAGTAAATTCCAGGCCTGACAGAAATATAAATATATATATATATGTACAAATATATATATATATAAAAGCAGTAAACGCATCGGATATAAATCCAGGCTCAATGGATATGTCCGACAAAAATTATATATATGTATATATATATATAAGCGAGTAAATGCATGGGATGATATAAAATCCGGGCTCATCGATATATTCCGACAACAATTATATATATATATATATAAGCAACTAAATGCACCGCATCAAGTCTAGGCTCACAGATGTAATCGACCACGCTTTATATATATAAGTATATATATATATATAAGCAAATAAACGCTCAGGCATCAAGTTCAGGCTCAATCGAGGCATAACTTCGATAATGTTAGTCCATATATATGAAATATATACATATATTAGTATATATATACGTATAAATGAAAACCACTGAATCGAAATCCAGGCAAACACACTCACTCGACGACAGAACGGTAATAACAAAGATTGTGTGATAATAGGAGAAAGATGCTTTCAGAATGTAAGAAGGCTTACGGTGGACTACCAAAGTAGACTTCTTTGACTTTAAATGGATAAACACTTCGATTCCATAGGATAAAAAGTAGCTATATATGAGCTAACTAGTGTTTAAAGAAGAGGAAACACTCAAAAGATGTGTATGCAGAGCTAAATGGACAGGGCTTCCTCACCTTTTTCCTTCTCTCTCTCTTGAATGGTACACCCCCCCTATATTTATAGACGGATGGCCGAATGGCCGCAGTCAACTTCTGGCGGCATGTGATTGAACTCTGCTTGTTGGTCGTGGTGGGCCCGGGCTTCACGGGTCCTGTCATCTCGTAGTACGTGCACTCGTGTACAGTAATGTCCAATCGAACTTGCAGAACTTCAATTCGAGCATCCAAACAAAGTATATTTGTACTTCTTCGGATCGCTTATGTCGAGAGTTACGTAATGACATGGATTAGAGGTTGTATGAAGTCAGGAAGAGGGGTCTTTGCCCATGGTCTTCAAGCTTCAAAGTCTATCTAAAGTACTGCCACACGTAATAGTCACTCGAGACTGTCACTCCTCGGTTCTTGTGGAACATTGTTGTATATATGTATGTATGAAGCATTGAGACGACGTGTCATTTGTCGAATGAACAAGATGATGTGTGACTCCTTGCTGGGGTTATCGCCGGGTTAAGTTGAAAGTAGACGTTGCTTAGGGTTACAGCTGAGATTGGACTACTTGTTGGTATGCTGCGATATCATCTTGTTGACGTGGTCAGATGACGTTGTGACTCCTCACCAGGGTTATCGCTGGTTTAAGCGGAAAGCAGACGTTGCTCAGGGTTACATCTGAAATTGGACTGCTTGTTTGTGTGCCTCACTGTCATCTGTGTATGTTCCTGTTTGAGGTATGTGTGCTTTGACAGGATGTATGTGGTTAAAGTTGATCGCATGTGTTTGAAACAAGCATTTTTGGTGTTATCGCCAGAACTGCAATGACATCTCTTGGGGCTATCACCAAGGATGGGGTTGCTACTCCCAGTATTGTCTCTGGGACTAGAACTGAACGTCGCGATGTTATCGCCGAGACAGAACTATTCTCTCTGGTGTTGTTGCCGGTATTTTGATCTGCATATCTCGGGGTTATCTCCGAGATTGGAGATGACATTCCTTGGTTGTGTTCCGGGTTTGGAACTGAGCTTTCGGTAGTATTCGGATTGGAGCTGATGTTCCCGGTTTGTGTTCCGGGTTTGGAGCTGAACTTCCAGTAGTATCCAGAATGTTTGTAGGTTGTCTTTCAGGGTTATCTCCAAAAGACGAATCTACCCTCCTGCAATGTCAGTAATAGGAGTGCAGAAAATTTCGAGTGTCTACAGCGGTCTATCGCATGCATGGTGATTTTTGTTGTTATTCCATTCTTTATTTGTGACGCCCCCAAAATAGGTCCAATCCACCCAACCTATTCTGAGTCGCCAAATACATGGTACAGAAAACAACTACAATTTTATTACAATTGTCGTGCAAAATACGACAACACATACTGTGAGTTTAAATACAAATATTGTCTTCTAGACAATATCCACAGCCAAATAAAGTCCTCATTACAATTATTGACACTATTTTACAAATAGTGAGGACTACTAAACAACTGTCTAGATCCATCATTCCACACCCCGACTACTTCCCGCTATGTTCTCGCTTCCTGAGAAGAAAAATGGAACAAAAAGGAAAAGGGTGAGCTCAACTAGCCTAGTAAAGAATATTATGACTAAGATAATATACAACAAATTATCCTTAGTCTTCAACAGGGAAAAATCTGATAGAATATAATAGACAACAAGTTTTAGATCAACAACTGCAACGGAAATAACAATTCATTAGAAGAGTTAAGTAGAGAATGAAATCTACTATCATTTATGAATTTAAAAGTCTATCATCAATATTTTATCCCTGTAACATCAATCAATATACATCTTGAATCAAATATTCATCTTTGCATTACAGGCCAAAGATATTCATTTGTATCACCAGTTGGTCATGTTCATCTCAACACTTGTTCATCTTTGCACTACGGGCAAAAGATATTCATCAGGTAATCATACATCTTTGCACTACGGGCCAAAGATATTCATCAAGTATCATCTTTAAAGACTGAGGATGATGAAAAAAACATTTTAGAGAACGAATCCAATGAGACAAAAGGATAAATATTAGGGATTCGTATTTCGGTTTATCCAAGTTCAATAATACTCCATAATAACCAAGTGTGAAGTAGAATTCAAAAATAAAGATAAAAACATAGATACAATCAAAGATAGTAACCATAAAAGACATCTGGAATGAAAAAGAGAAAATTTCATTTTTCAGTGAATAGAGTCGTATTCATGAATAGGTGTCATTATCGTGAATAGTCAAGTATACGTGAATAGTACCATTACGAGTCGCCAAAATACATGGTATAGAAAGCAAACTACAACTTTGACAATACGGATGTCGTGTAGAATACGACAATACAATTTGTGAGTTTGAATACAAATATTGTCTTACAGACAATATACACACCAAATAAGTCCTCATTAATTATTCATACACTATTTTCGAGAAATAGTGAGGGCGACTAAAACATCTTCTAGAACCATCACTCCATTACCCAGGCTTCGATCTGCTTTATGTTCTCACCTCACGAGAAGAAAAATGGAACAAAAAGGAAAGGGTGAGCTCAACTAGCCCGATAAAGAATATTATGACTAAGATAATATACAACAAATTATCGTTAGTCTTGACGGGGAAAAATCTAATAGAATACAATAGACAACAAGTTTTAGATCAACAAATCGTGAAGCAACAATCCATTAGAAGAGTCGCGTAGAGAAAGAATTCTCTTGTCTTACAAGGTTTAAAAGTCCATCATCGATAGTTTATCCTGTAATAACAATCAATATACATCTTTAATCATCTTTCTGGGCGAAGATATTCATTTATATCACCGGTTGGTCATATTTCATCTCGACACTTTTGTTCATCTTTTTTACTTCTGAGGCCAAAGATATTCATCGATTAATCGTTCATCTTTGCCTACGGGCCAAAGATATTCATTTATATCACCATTTAGGGTGAGGATGATGAAAAACATTTTTAAAAAAAGCGAATCGGTGAAACAAAATGTGAGGATTAAGGATTAAGGATTCGTACTTTGTTTTACCCGTGTCCAAAAATACTTGAAAATAATCATATTGGTGTAAAATTCAAGAATGATCAAAACATGGATCAATCAAAGCTAGTATCGAGAATAGATATTTTGGACAAAAGAAAAATTTTTATTTTTAGGATTGAATAGTCTTAAGTATATAAGTGAATAGTGTGCCAGTATCGTGAATAATTAGTATATCGTGAATAGTAACCCAGACACAACAAGTTCCAAATTTGATAAAAAAGTTCACCAATACTTGACATAATGATATTGAAGAAAAAAATATCATTTAAGAAGAAAATAATACCCCTTACCTCAAAATAGCAAGTACTTACATTTGAATTTCGGTATAGTCTTTGTGAAACCATATAGTATAGCAACACTCAAAGTATACTCACAAGAATAAACTCGATAATTTAGAGAGAGAGAGAGAAAACTTTGTTTACGGTGTGATTTTCAATTCTAACAGCCTCTATTTATAGGAAAATGTTAGAGCATGAAAGGAGACTAAAATAATAAAATAATATTATTTATTTTCAAATTTCTCGCATGCCTTTGAAAATCAGCCAACCAGCCATCTTTGAAAAAAATTTAGCATGACCCATGTTTTTTGACACCAACCAAAAGTGGGTCCCACCCATTAATTTAATAAAAATCATTTTATTTTCGAAACTTCAATAATTCGTGAAAATAGCTCGGTTATCGAGAAAAATTCAAAACTCGCGACTTTCCATGGGAAATTCCATTCTCTACAACTGCGACGGAAGAAAGTTTTCCAAATTCAAGCGAAATTGACCAAAATCCATAAGCAGGCGATTTTACGATACATAATAAATTTTCGGTCGAGAATTGTGTCCGCAAACACACAAAACATATATTAAACATTTAATGCCACAAAAATACTCTACCTCCTCATATACTCATATATCCCACATTCATTATAAAAATATCATAGTTAATATATTATTAAAATAATATATTTAAATGAATTATTTTATCGAGAAAAAGATAAAATATTAATTTTCAACAATTGTCACATTAAAAATTTTCTCCATCTATATCCACATAAAATAAATATTTTCTTTATCATAATAATCAATAATTAATTATTTAAAAATAATATTCTGAGAATCACGATCTTTTGTGACGGTAGTTCAGGAAAGAAGGGGCTTTCGATAAGGATTTCTCACTTCTTGGTGGTATGATTAGGTGACCAAACCTCTCCTTGAAGGCAGAACTTTCTAGACATTGCCAATAATGTTATCGATAATATTATTCAAATAATATGAATTATTGATTTGATAATGGAAAATCTTTGTGTAATGACAATTATTGAAACAATGACAATACAAAATATATCATATGACAATTATTGAATCGATAAAATATAATATTGAGCGGTAACTCTTTGTAACAATTATTGAGTAGTGCCTTCTTACGTAAGGATCAATAATTCAATAATCTTTATATGCGATCTGGTGTGTCTTCTTTGTGCGACCACGCGTATTCTTGTATTTTAACCACCGGGTAACCCAGCGGTGTTAGCGGTAACAATTTCGTCGTTATTTATAAAACTCGATCTTTGTCGTTTTCCTTCATCCAATAGTTTTTTCGTTATGGGGCCCTGATGATGGCTACTGTGAGTAAATGCGGAGATTCAAAAAAAAAGAATATTCCACGACGAAGCGAATATTCCCAAGCGATAATGAATATTTTATAACCACTTGCTTATTTTGTAAACTTTGCACATTTCACCCATAACAAAAGAATTATATCAAATTAACCCTTATTAATTTAGAATAATGAATAAAGGAAAATTCAATTTTATTTATAATAAGTTGGGGTCTTCTGACCCTCCCTCCTTATGAAATTTCGTCCTCGAAATTGGCGTGCGTACGATACAGTATATCGAAAAGGTGAGGGTACCTCGCTTTCATCTCGATTCAACTCCGTGTCATTTCCTCGATTGCATGGTTTCTCCTGAAAACCTTAACTTGTGGTATAACCTTCGTGCGTAAGACATCTTCTTTCTATCAAAATCTCAGCGGTATCTCTCTCGTAGGTTAAATCTTGACTTTATCTAAATGCGGTTCTAATGCTGATAATGTGGTTCGGGTCTTTCACATATTCTGAAGCATAGATATGTGGAATACATTGTGAAACACGAGACACACTTGGAGAGTGCAGTGAGTCTATGAGGCTCGTTTCTATTGGTCGAGAATCTCAAATGGACCAACAAACCTTGGATTGAGCTTTCCTCTTTTCCCAAATCTTGTAACTCCTTTCCATGGAGCAATACGTAACAATACATGATCTCGATATTAAACTCCCGTCCTTACATGAAGATCGGCATAACTCTTTTGTCGATCTTGTGAAGTTTGAATCGTTGTCGAATCATTTGGATCTTTTACGTAGTAAATGCGTACTAATTACGGTCCCAACAATGTTCTTCTCCCACCTCGTCGACATCTTTGGAGAAGCGACATTTTAAATCCATCTCTAGCGCCTCAAATGGAGCCATGCCTATACTTGCTTGATAAGCTTTGTTGTTGTAGGAGAATTCCACGGTGGTAGGTACTTATCGACTTCCTTTGAAATCTAGGACACGAGTCTTAATAGATCTTGAGGGTTTGAATAGTCCTCTACGATTGTAAAATCGTGGTTTGAGGATGGTATCTTTGGCCAGATAAATAAATCCGTGCCCGTAGCTTTACGCAAGCTAACCCAAAATCTTGAAGTGAATCTCGGGTCGCGATCGAAACTATGGATCTTGGCATGCCATGCTGATCGTACAATCTCATTCCACGTCATCTGAGCAAGGCGTTCGAGGGATAAGTCTACAGCGTGTCGGTAAGAAATGGGCGGAGACTTGGTTAATCTATCAACAATAACCCAAATTGCATCTCGCCTTGAGAAACTTTGGGAAGACACGTAACAAAATCCATAGTAATGTGTTCCCATTTCCATTAGGAATCTCAAGTGGTTCTGATGGACCTTTTGGCACTTGATGCTCTCGCCTTTACTTTACGTTGACAGGTTAAACATCTTGAGATAAACTCATAATCTCTCTCTTCGTATTGTTCCACCAAAATGTATGTCGAATATCATGATACATTTTGGTACTCCGAGATGGATTGCAAGCGGGGTGTTGTGTGCCTCCATCATGATTTTATGCTTGGTCGAGAATCGTTAGGAGCATGAAAGTCTAGAATTGATTTCGAAGTATTCCTTCCTCATCGATTCTTGCTTAGGAATAGCTCCTTCTTGCACTTTCTTCTTCATACGCATCATTGGTCAAGTAGCTTGGCGACTTTAACTTTATCGATTAAAGTCGGTTCTACTTGTATATTCGCCATCATTATGTGGGTCCACAGGTCTTTAATTCTACCTCCATCCTTTGCAAGTCATACAAAATGGGCCTTTGCGTTGACAATATCGCTTTTCGTGCTTGCATATGATCTTACTTAATCGTCGACTCTCTCGTTCGCTTTTCGAGGATGATATTGAATAGTGTGATCGTAATCTTTTAATGACTCGACCCAGCGTCGTTCTTGCGCATGTTGAGTTCTTTTTGGGTGAAGAAATATTTGAGGCTTTTATGATCAGTATAAATCTCTTTCTCTCCCGTACAAGTAGTGTCTCCATATCTTCAGCATGAAACACATTGCTTTGCTTGACTCGGATCATGAGTAGGATAATTCCTCTCATATTCTTTGAGTTGTCGTGAGCGCATAGGCTATGACTTTCCCATGTTGCATGAGAACACACACATCTAACCCCTTGCGGAAGCATCATTTGTAGATAACAAATCCATCCGAACCGGATGGTATTGTCCGAAACAGTCTTAGAAATGAGTCTCTCTTGAGCTCTTGGAAGCTCTTCTCGCATTCCTCGCTCCATAGAATTTTGCATCCTTAAAGTCGGTTTGAGTTAGCAGATAGCGATTCGAGAAAATCCTTCCACAAATCTCGATAATTAATTTAAGCCCGAAAATTGCTGCGTACTTGATCGCAAACTTGGTTGCTCCCAACTTTGTATTGCTTGATCTTGGCCGGGTTGATGAGATACTCCTTGTTTTGACACCACGTGCCCAAGGAATGCTACTTCCTCAAGCGAACTTCGCATTTCTTGACTTGGCATAAAGCTTGTGTTCACGAAGTCTTTGTAGTACCGAACTTCAAATGGTGCTCATGATCTTCACGGCTTTTGGAATAGATGAGGATGTCATCGATAAAAAACAACAATGGTGATCAAATATTCCTTAAATACGGTTCATCATATCCATGAAAGCGGCGGGAGCATTAGTCGATCAAAAGACATGACCAAGAATTCATAATGCCGTGTCGAGTCACGAATCGAGTCTTTGGAATATCCTCGGTTTTAATCTTGGTGATGATATCGAGCGAAGATCGATCTTTGAAAAAATTGCGCTCCTTATGGCTGGTCGAGCAGGTCATCGATGCGAGGTGGCGGATACTATTCTTGATGGTGACATGGTTCGATTCTCGATAGTCGATACAAAATCGCATACTCCGTCTTTCTTCTTTCTGAATAAAGCAGGAGCACCCCGAGGAGGCGTCTTGGGGCCGAATGAAAGCAGATGTCTAATAACTCACTGTAGTTGGACTTTTAACTCACGAAGTTCAATAGGAGCCATTCGATATGGGGTTTTAGAAATGGGCTTTTTATGCGGTTCAAGGTCGATAAAAATTCAACATCACGTTAAGGGGTAGGCAGGGAAGCTCTTGAGGAAATACATCGGGGAATTCTCAACCACGAAATATTATTCAAATCGACTTGTCTTTATTCAAATCCATAACATGGGCTAAGAAAGCTTGACATCCGTTTTTCAATAAGCGAATAGCTTTGTGGCTTGATATAGCGGTGGTGATTTTAGTGGTTTAGTGGTTTGAATTAGTATGTATGGCGGGTTGGTTAGGAATATGAAAACTAATGACACTTACGAAAACAATCAATTTTGGCATGATGGTGGTTAACGATCAATTCCTAAAATCACATCAAAAGCAAGTATCTTTAAAGAGATAAGATCAGCGGGTAATGTGATAGTGCCAACTTGGATCATGCAAGATTTATAAGCTGTAGATGTGCGAAGGTTTCACCCAGCGGAGTTTCAGCAGATAAATCAAAATCTAATTTCTCGGTCAAGTTTAAGCGTTGAGCACAAGCGGGAGAGATAAAAGAATGGGTAGAAGCCGGTATCTAGTAAGGTATAAACCGCTTGAGAATTCAAGATTAGCTTACACGTGATCACCTCGTTTGGGTTCCTCACGTTTTGTCGATCACGACAAAGCGCTCTTCGAGAGCCGTGATTTCGACTTATCGGAACGACCCTTGGAATCACCTCTCTCTTTGAACTTGGTTTCGCGATAGTACAATCTCGGCGATGTGGCCTTCCTTTCCACGGTTGTAACATACCTTGGATTGTTGTGGGCGGTTTTGGGTGATATGTCCCTCCTTCCGCATTTGTAACATCTAGCTGGCGGTCGTTCTCTCCCCCCAGCATTTGTTGTTGGTCTTTGGTCTTTCTTAGTTGATATCTTCCGTCATTGTTGAATCTTCTCTTTACGAAATTTCCACTTGAGTCACCTCTCTATTATCATGTCCACGATTACCACACAGTGGTTTCGCCTTTGTCAAGTATTCTTTCCTCCTCATTTGGTTATCATCGTTACGATGACTACTACGATTGTGGTCCCTCGGTTGAGTATACTCCTTTATCTCGCTCTAATAATGAGCCACATTGACAACATCGAATCTGAGAGAAAATTTATGAGAGATAAGGTATTGGCGAATCTACGGTTTTAGACCTCTCGAAACATCTGGCGTCATTCGTTCCTCATTCTCCACCGAATGAGGTGCGAACTGGATAATTCTGCGAACCTTGCCTCGTCTTTGAGACACCGTCGTGTTGTTACATTCGAGTCTAATAAACTCTACCTCCTTCGTATAGCGAATACTTTACGGAAAGTACTTGTCATTGAGCGATTCTGAAATCTTTCCCAAGACATGTTAAGTGCATCATGGTGAGTGCGCTTCTGATTCCCACCGATGTCTGCTTCACCCACGAAACATAAAGGTGGCGAATGGAACCATACATTCCTCCGTGCACCCCAAGACATCGAATATCTTGGTAATTTGCTTGACCCACGTTTACGCCTTGATGGGATCCGGCTTTCCATGGAAATCTGGTGGTCCCGACTCTTTGAATTGTTTTGGTAGTGACAAGCCTTGCGTTCTTATCATTTCCTCCGTATTTTGTACACGAGTCTCCTAAATGCGATTTTGCATGAGCGCAAAAAGCTTCTAAACATCCGTCGTTCATCATTTGCTCGATTGGCGTTGTTCACGGGAGGAACATTGCCCGACTGTTGCACGTTCTCCTCGTTGGTGAAGTCTGCAAAGGCGTCTCCACGGTCTCATAAACTCCATTGTTAACGTTCTCGTGACCATTCTTAAATCTTGCCATAAAACAAGGGTTAATTAAACAAATTAACATATCACATAATATCTATATTATAATGAGCCAACAAATAAGCTTAGGTAGGACACCTTTAGCGAAGGATTTACTCGTCTCTCCCCTCTAGTTCATTCCCGATCTCATGGAGATCATATCCTAGCTACGATACCCATTTGTGGCGCCCCCCAAAATAGGTATCTGACACCCATTTACGAGTCGCCAAAATACATGGTATGAAAAGCAAACTACAACTTTGACAATCTGAGGATGTAGGTGTAGAATACGACAATCAATTTGTGAGTTTGAATACAAATATTGTCTTACAGACAATATACACACCCAAATAAGTCCTCATTAATTATTAATACACTTTTTTTACGAAATAGTGAGGGCGACTAAAACATCTTCCTAGAACCATCACTCCATTACCCAGGCTCGATCCTGCTTTATGTTCTCACCTCACGAGAAGAAAAATGGAACAAAAAGGAAAAGGGTGAGCTCAACTAGCCCGGTAAAGAATATTATGACTAAGATAATATACAACAAATTATCGTTAGTCTTGACGAGGGAAAAATCTAATAGAATCTGATAAATGACAAGTTTTAGATCAACAAATGCGTGGAAGCTTGACAATCCATTAGAAGAGTCGCGTAGAGAAAGAATTCTCTTGTCTTAAGGTTTAAAAGTCCATCATCGATAGTTTACCTGTGTAATAACAATCGATATACATCTTTAATCATCTTTTGCTACTCTGGCCGAAGATATTCATTTATATCACCGGTTGGTCATGTTCATCTCAACACTTTTGTTCATCTTTTGCCTACTCTGGGCCAAAGATATTCATCGATTAATCGTTCATCTTTTTGCTACTCTGGGCCAAAGATATTCATTTATATCACCATTTAGGGTGAGGATGATGAAAAACATTTTTAAAAGCGAATCGGTGAAACAAAATATGAGGATTAAGGATTAAGGATTAGTACTTTGTTTTACCCGTGTCCAAAAATACTTGAAAATAATCATATTGGTGTAAAATTCAAGAATGATCAAAACATGGATCTGATCAAAGCTAGTATCGAGAATAGATATTTTGACATGAAAGAAAAATTTTATTTTTTTGATTGAATAGTCTTAAAAGTATTAAGTGAATAGTGTAAGTATCGTGAATAGTCTTTAGTATCGTGAATAGTAACCCAAACACAACAAGTTCCAAATTTGATAAAAAAGTTCACCAATACTTGGCATAATGATATTGAAGAAAAATATCATTTAAGAAGAAAATAATACCCCTTACCTCAAAATAGCAAGTCTTACATTTGAATTTCGGTATAGTCTTTGTGAAACCATATAGTATAGCAACACTCAAAGTATACTCACAAGAATATCGCTCGATAATTTAGAGAGAAAGAGAAAACTTTGTTTACGGTGTGATTTTCAATTCTAACAGCCCTCTATTTATAGGAAAATGTTAGAGCATGAAAGGAGACTAAAATAATAAAATAATATAATATTATTAATTTTCAAATTTCTCTCTCGCATGCTAGGTTGACCAAAAAGACCATGATCTTTTGAAAAAAATAATGACCCATGTGTATTCAACACCAACCAAAAGTGGGTCCACCCATTAATTTAATAAAAATCATTTTATTTTCCGAAACTTCAACAATTAAGTAGAAAATAGCTCGGTTATCGAGAAAAATTCAAAACTCGCGATTTTCCATGGGAAATTCCATTCTCTACAACTTTGCGAGAAGAAAGTTTTTCCAAATTCAAGCGAGAAATTGACCAAAATCCATAAGCAGGCGATTTTACGATCACATAATAAATTTTCGGTCGAGAATTGTGTCCTGCAAACACAAAACATATATTAAACATTTAATGCCACAAAATACTCTACCTCCTCATATACTCATATATCCCACATTCATTATAAAAATATCAGAGTTAATATATTATTAAAATAATATATTTAAATGAATTATTTTATCGAGAAAAAGATAAAATATTAATTTTCAACAATTGTCACATTAAAAATTTTCTCCATCTATATCCACATAAAATAAATATTTTCTTTATCATAATAATCAATAATTAATTATTTAAAAATAATATTACTGAGAATCACGATCTTGTGACGGTAGTTCGAGGAAAGAGGGCTTTCGATAAGGATTTCTCACTTCTTGGTAGCATGATTAGGTGACGAACCTCTCCTTAGGCAGAACTTTCTAGACATTGCCAATAATGTTATCGATAATATTATTCAAATAATATGAATTATTGATTTGATAATGGAAAATCTTGTGTAATGACAATTATTGAAACAACAACAATACAAAATATCATATGACAATTATTGAATCGATAAAATATAATATTGAGCGGTAACTCTTTGTAACAATTATTGAGTAGTGCCTTCTTACGTAAGGATCAATAATTCAATAATCTTTGTGCAATCTGGTGTCTTCTTTATGCGACCCGCGCGTATTCACGTATTTTAACCACCGGGTAACCCAGCGGTGTTAGCGGTAACAATTTCGTCGTTATTTATAAAACTCGATCTTTGTCGTTTTCCTTCATCCAATAGTTTTTTCCGTTATGGGGCCCCCTGATGCTGCTTGTGTAAATGCGGAGATTCAGAAACAAAAAAGAATATTCCACGACCAAACGAATATTCCCAGAGCGATAATGAATATTTTATAACCACTTGCTTATTTTGTAAACTTTGCACATTTCACCCATAACAAAGAATTATATCAAATTAACCCTTATTAATTTAGAATAATGAATAAAGGAAAATTCAATTTTATTTATAATAAGTTGGGGTCTTTTATTATCCTATGGGAATAACTCGTCATGCATGCGCCTATCGCATTTACGGTGAATCATTCTCATTATTCCATTCTTTATTATTCATTGGAATAACCTATCTATGTGGATTACCATGCGTGGTGAATGATCCTTTTGTATTCATTCCTTATTAAATTGTGGAAGTGATGCGTCAAGTGGATTCTTTTGCGACGGAAGTAAAATCCATTTGCAGATCCTATATTCTCTTATACTCGGTTGGTTAAAGCTTTTGACTTTATACTCCATAAAATTAGTAGAATATCCTTGATATTTGCGCTTCATCCAAAGATCTTCCCGAAAATATTCTTTCCGAGCATTCTTGAATTTTACTCACAAAGAAGTATCATGTTGACAATTTGGGCGTTATTGGTTCCTGGATAAATTAATTCTTGAACTTGTTTTATTGAATTATTATGTCATTGTCATCATCCTCATGTTTATATTATGTTGAAAGTCATCTGTGGCCTCTGTGGTGCATAGATGGACTTGGTATATTTATGACTGAGGATTATTCTAAGTATAATCATTTAATCGTAATGTTACAAATGATGTGAAAAAAGTCCTCATCAAATTAGCGTAATGCATTGATGGACAATTTTGGTATGATTATGGCTATGGATTCTCTTCACCAAGGGTGCAAAGATGAATTATTTTATGGTATGATCGGGGATGGTTGATGAAAACACGATTATCTTTGGCCCGTAGAAGGTAATGGATAATTCGTGGTCGTCGATCTTTAAAGAATATCCTTGGCAACCACGCCGTATTTCGTACTTTTATCACATGGTATTTCAACAGTTAACGGTAAAAGTTTTGCCGTTATATTTTATAAAAAAGGTTATTTCCGTGGCTTTGGTTATTCCGTTGTGGGGTCCACTAATGATTGCGTCGTCGTATGAATATTCTCCGATAAAAAAAATTCTCCGACCAAACGAATATTTCTCGACAAAACGAATATTTTATATCAACTTGCTTACTTTGTAAAATTTGCATATTACCCTTAACTTTAATATTTTATCAATTTAACCATTTACTAAATAGAACAATAATTATAAGAAAATTGAATACTTTTATTTCATAAAATTCAGAGTCTTACAGTTGGGGTAGATGATGAAAAAGAAGATGAACAGTAATAACATTTATCTAACTTAAATGTTAAAATTTAATTAAAACAATTATTTTACTACATTTAATTTATTAATTTGCCAAATAAAAATGCATGCATATAATTGTTAAAATAAATTTATAAATATGCATGTATATAAAATCAATAAAATTGTAAAAACAAATTTATAAATATGTATGTATATAAAATTAATAAGATTTGATTTGTAATTTTAGAATATTTTATTTTTATAATTTTTAAATAATTATACTTGTTACTAATTATTATTTTTATAATTTATTTTTGCTAACTTTTTTGATTTAATTTTATTTAAAAAAAATTATTTCATTTCCACTTAAGAGTGGCCACATCATACATGAGTTAAGAGTTTTGCTACACAGACAAGATTACTAGACAGAATTACTCTGTTTTTGTATATGTATCCAAATTATATTTAAAACACTATATTTTATAAAAATTCTTAATAGAATAAATACTATACATTTTTTAAGAGTCACAAGAAAAAAAAAAAACTGCTCCGGTCCAATAATCCTGTCTAGTATTCATGTCTGCCTAGAGTTATTCTGAGTTTAATGCCAATTTTGTCTCTCTTGTCATGTCAATTTTTTCACTCTTATATGAAATTAGACGTGCCAAACTATTTAAAGTCAATATAATTTAACAGATTTTCTAATTATTTATAAATAAATAAAAATATAATAAATTATTATAAAAAATAATAATTTAATGACTCATTTATAAATTGACATAAAGCGACAAAAAAATATTTAACCCAATCATTTACTCTTTTACTCTGACGAGTCATACGTTACACATGATCACGCAAACTCCTTGCCCCACTATTTCTTAAAGCAAAATCTTAGAGAGAGAAAGTGAGTAAATTGAAGAACATGTGACAGGGTCCTTCTGAAAATATGCATTTCTAGAGGGAGAAGGAAAAACTAAAAAAAAAAGAAGGTCTCAGTAGTTTCTTTCTCTCTCTAAAAATGGGTTTCTAGGGAGAGAAAGTTTCTGCTTTCACCCGCCTCTCTCTCTTCAGGTATCCGTCTGACACCCGTTTTTCTCTTTGTATGTAATAGAGAGAGGTGGATGAGAGAGAAAATCAGCAGAAAAAATGGAGTATGTGGGGAGAAGAGTGAGGAAAGAGGTTCCAGGGTTTGGGGTTTCTTCTGGGATGGTGAAATTTTACAATTTAGAAACTGGGTTTTTCGAGATCAAGTACGAAAATGGTGATTCTGAGGAATTGGAATTGTCACAAGTGGCTTCAATTTTGAAGGAACAATCTGCGTCTGCTGCTGCTGCTGAGGTGATTGATGATGATATGATTGGCCGGAAGCCGAAAAGGCGGCGGAAGAATGCAATTGTTGGTGATTCAGGTAATGATTGTGCTAATTTAGTTAGTGATAGTAGTGTAGGTGGTAAAACCCTAGAAGAGAATTTGGGTGTTTTAAATGGAAATGTTGATATTAATGCTAATTGGGGTGATGATGGGGTTGATTTGAATGATGGGAATAATTTGAAAAATGGGTTAGATTTGAATGTTTCTCTTGATGATGTTGAGCATATAGAGTTAATTAATAAGGAAGAATTGAAGAGGGGTGAGCTTATTGATTTGAATGTGTATGCGAGTGAAGAAGATTGCTTGGAATCGAAACTTGTGGGGTATAATGTGGATATTCCAAAGAAAGAACACTGTTTTGATTTGAATTTTGGTGTAGATGATGAAATGAAGTACTCAAATGCTGATGAAAACCAAGTAAAGGGGTTTAATGTTTCTACTGAAAATTTGGGGGTTAATTTACCTCCAAATGATCTAGCTGGTGATTCCACTGGTACTATGACGAGAACTGCTACCTTTGTAGTTTTGGATGCTAACTTTGTGAACGAGAGTGGTTCTTCAAATAATTTATTGATGGGTCCTTCTAATACCAGTCCTGCTGTGATTAATTATGAAGGGAACGTGGGTAGCACATTTAAAGGAAACAGTAAAAAAAGAAGAGTTTTAGAATCCACAACAAAAACAGTATTGAGAAGAAGTGCTCGTACCGGAAGAGCTGCTATTTCTGTTCAGGAAAATTTTTCTCGTGCGATTGGTTTGGATGAAGTGAAAGATGAATTGGTTTCTCCTGCACTTGGTGCAGTTTCAGAGGGAAAAATTACAGTCTTGGGCTGTGAAGAATTGGAAGGACGTCATATTCTTCCTCCGAAGCCACAGTTACCCCCATCTTCAGTAAATTTAAATGTAGACAGCATTCCCATATTTGATCTTTTCTCGGTTTATTCTTTTTTGAGGTCATTTAGTACTTTACTGTTTTTGAGTCCATTTGAGTTGGATGATTTTGTGGCTGTGCTGAGATGCAAGGCTCCTACTTTATTGTTTGATTATATACATTTGTCTCTTTTACAAACTTTGAGGAAGCATTTGGAGTCTCTTTCAGATGAAAGTTCTGAATCTGCTTCTATTTGCCTGAGGTATTCTGCTCTTTCGTCCCCCGAAAGGTTAATCCAGTTGTTTATTTGAACGATTTCCCACCTTGTTCTTAACGTCTTCATATTTGTCTTTTGAAATGTAGGAGTCTTGACTGGAATTTTTTAGACTTGGTCACCTGGCCCATCTTTATGGTTGAGTACCTCCTAATGCATAGTTCTCTATTAAGTCCTGGTTTTGATTGGTCTCGCTTGAAGTTATTTGAGAGTGATTACTACAAACAATCAGCAGCTGTAAAGATTGAAATGCTTCGGTGTCTTTGTGACGATGTGAATGAAGTGGAAATCATAAGATCAGAGCTTAATAGAAGAACCCTGGCAACGGATCCAAGTATGGATTTTGATCGAAAAATGATGTTTGAGACTCCCAAAAAGAGGAGGGCTGTAATGGATGTTTCGGGCACTTCTTGCTTGACTGAGGAGGTTGTTGATGAAACAACAGACTGGAACAGCGATGAATGCTGCCTTTGTAAGATGGAGGGGAGCTTAATATGCTGTGATGGTTGTCCTTCAGCATTTCATTCGAGGTGTGTTGGAGTTGTCAGTACTCTCTTGCCAGAGGGTGATTGGTATTGTCCTGAATGCACCATTGAGAGAGATAACCCTTGGACTAGAGTAAGGAAGTCGATTCGCGGTGCAGAGCTATTGGGAATTGATCCTTACAACCGGCAATATTATAACAGCTGTGGTTACCTGTTGGTGTAAGTTTTTTTTTAAAAAAATACTTTTTTGAGGTTAACTAAATAGCTGTTTTTGTTTTTATTATTATTGACATATGATAAATTAGCTAACAATGTGTTACTTATCAGTGGATTGTCAAAGGTATCATAGCACAGTGGTAAACTTGCCTTCCAGGTATCAAAAGGCTGTGGCGTCACGGAGTGAAAATTTCCGTATCTCACCTATAAATTTGGGGAGTTAGAAGTGGCGAATTTAGAAAATTATTTGCCATGACCTAAATGTGGTCTTGTTTATGGCATGGTTATTGTTATCTTTATAACTGTTGTTATTGAACCATAACAATGTACTGTTATAAAAAATTACATTACATGTGCTGTGATAGATGGTGGTTTCACTGATGATAAAGAGAACGAGGAAATTATATATTTCTACAAACATTCTCAATTGCTCAATGTTATGTGCTGTTATAACTTATAAAATAAGTTCTTCATTCTCTAAATCTATTATCATGTGACTCTTGTATGATTTTTCAGGCCAATTCTGAATAATTGAAGTAACTAGAGGTTAGATAGAGAATGGATGCTGGTGTACAGATAATAATGATCTAGAAACCCTTTTGTATCGTAGGTTGGTTTATATTGAATTAAACTAAATATTACAAATGCATCATCATTTATATAATTTGAAGTTGGTACAAGTTCAAAAAATTACAACTATAATAAAATTATCCATTTTGACTTGATATTGTTCACTTCTTGTTGTGATTTGATATGCTACAACCTGTATTATGAATATGGTAATTCATTAGAAAAAATAAAAATAAATATATCAAGATCTGGTTAAAGTAGTTGTTAAAATAAAAAAAATCTCTCCGCCTAGACTACGCCTAGGCCTCGGCTAATTTTCTGAAGGGATTCTTTTGCTGCCTAGGTGAGGCGTCAGGGGGGCTTAGCGCTTAGGCGGGGCGCCAAGGGGTCCTAGCGCCTAGGCGGGATTTTTAGAACACTGGATATACGGAAAATTTGATGTTAGGGTATCTTGAATTGATATATTGTCACACTGTATCTTATTTTACATTAAGATGCACCATTTCTTACGATACTCTAAGACGCACTATGTCTTACGGTACATTAAGATGCACAATGTCTTGCATTAAATTAAGATGCACCGCGTTTGACGATATATTAAGACGCACTCGTATTTGACCATACATTAAGATGCACTTCTATTTGATGATACACTAAGACGCACCATCATTGACGATACATTATGGCACACCGTAATCTGATGATACACATCTTATGACACGGTAACAATACATAATACATTTGAATTTAGAGACAGACTTGATAAGAGTTGAGACAACACATTAAACCTTTCTTTTTCCAAGCAGCTGGTGTTCACTCGTTCAAAAAGCCTTAAAATGCTTTCTAGGGTCCTTATCTTCCTCTAAAACTTTGTCTCCATTATTCTTTTCCACGTCTCTTTATCACATGGAGACAAATACATAGCCATATAGTTGATTTTGCTCTCAACTTTGCATTTTTGGGCTTAATTTTTATACTTATATAGTTAAAGGTAATTTCCCCCCTCTTTTTTCCTTTATAAATAATACTTGTGTAATATTGACTATTAATTAAACCTCTAGTTTTGTGTCTTCAAAGTGGAATATTGGGGAACCCCATCCGCCTTATAAATTGCGAATTGGGAACAATTGTTCCGCATTTTGAATCGTGGTACTGGAATGTAGATACCTTTTATATTTAACGTTCCTCGTACCTAATTTTGTTTTGCGTATCGAATTGAGCTACGCTCCTAGTAACCATAGTTCAAACTATAATTTGAACATCTAAAGTTTGTTTCTAGGCTTACTTTCGACTACTTAAACATTAAATTTAAGTTGGCCAGCTTTATTGCCCAATATTCTCTGTATGTATAGATATATAATTACTATGTTGCATTTTTTTCCATATTTTATTATATGATTCGTGATACACAATACTATACACGATTCGCGACACACAATACGATACACGACTTGTAATTCGGGATTTTTGATGCATCAGACGATTCATGACAACTATGATCCTATGTATAAGGATATCAGCGATTACCTAAATAATAAAGGCAAAAGGACTATTGGTTCAATCAACCACCCTTTTGCACATTTTTTGGATGTTAGTGGAGCTTTGCTTGTCACTGGTTATAGGGGAAATATTAGTTAGTTTGGGAGGAAAACCAATACGACCTCTATAACTTTTACTTTTTGATAGGCTTGACATTAAAATTTTAACAAATACAAGATGACCATACAGGTACATTCTAGCTTTGTGGCTAAGTTTCAACGAAGAAGAGTAGTTGTTTTAAACTAGCTAGCTGGTTCAACTTTATAAATTATTAGCTAACCTTGTTATCAAGAGTCAGGCATCTCTTATATGATCCCTCCCCATGTAGCTAAAATTCAAGCATTGTAGATGTCCATTATGATGGCCTGGTGATTTTTCTGTGGGAATAACTCAGGATTACCTTCATGTTTGTTCACAAATTTGTGGTTGCTCCGTAACACCTTGATCATAGTTGTCATTGCGTTGCCTAGGCGACGACTAGGCGTCCTGGCGTTGGACAAGGGCAAGCCAAAGCCTTGGACGCCGAGCCGCCAAGGTTCACGCATTGATAGCCGGCCGAAGTGTTGACTTATCTCATAAGGACGCTATGGCGGACACCTTATTGCCTAGATGTACTAGTGGTCAACTACCGCCGTGTCCCGCTTGGCGCCGTGACAACTGTGACCTTGATATGATTCATTTTCCTATTTTGAGTGTTTCCTCACTCTGAAATTTTTGTCTATCTTTGACCATTTGCCTCGTTCCTACTTATTAATTTGTGAGTTTAAGGTCTAGGCCATGCCACCTACGATGATTGCTTTCAAAACTTATTTTCTAACATTGTGGACCTAAAGATGGATTCTTTAGTATGATATTTCTGAATTCAAATGGGAAAACTGATAAGGATGAACTCTTGGAGAATAATTGATACTAACGACAAGACTTTTAATCCAAGTTACTTGAGACTCTTGTCTTGTTGACGTGCATTGCGTTTTAGTACATCTGCTCCCAAGTACTAAGGTTCCGAAACTCTAAATTTAAGTCCCCAAATATTTCTGTCTTCTCTATTTTTCCCTCCTTTTGTTTTAACCTCGAATTGCACGAATATCAATATTTTAATTTAGTATTGGAGCTCAGACATCACATTTGTACCAATCTTTTTTCTCAAATAATCATCTTGTTGATGTGGTTGAAAATTCTCTGAAATTTAGCTTTACCGCATGTAGATTCTAAGAGAATTCCTAACTACTAGAATCCATATAAAGCTACCTGTAGTGTATCACATTTTAGCGTACCATGTTTCTGTATCTGCTCAATTAGTTAAAACGATCCACGTTCTAGATAACATTGCTTTTAACCTCAATGTGTCCCTCCCAAAAAGTTTTCTTAGCTCTGCCGTGAATTTAGAAGTTTTGTTTTAGTAATGTGAATACTATAATGACTAGTAGCTGACAACAAATGAAATCAAATTGGGGATACAGATTACAGACTGAGTTAGAGATTTAACATGCAGCATAATCTAGCTAGACTAAAAGGTTGATTGCTGTACATGCTGGGCATTGGTAGGATTCTTGCCCGTAATATATTGCGGTACATACTATAAACAGTGAGTTGTTTATTGCTCTGTCCAGCTACAACCAATAACATCTGTTTGGACATTTCATGCCTTTGTTCAGTATGTGATATTTATGTGAGTTGCTCAACCTTTACCCCCCCTGAATATACCGGGTTTAAACCGTTGAAGTTTGAGCTGATAGCCTGATATTAATAGTTGGGTTTGATTTGTAACTGAAGCTAGATAGTATGTAAGAAGTTATACATTGATGTCTTTATCTAAAGAAGTTATAGATTAATCTCTTGAATGAGTTTCTTGGTTATTAGACTGTATAATGCTGAGATATTACTCTACTCTTTTTTTGAGGGCATATACTTTGTAGACATTTAGACATTAAACCTGTGCCCATCATGATAAATAAATTTGAAGCAACATCGTAGGATTTACTTCTAAACTATAAGTTAAGCCAGTAAGAAGGTGCAGCCATACATTCTTCGAGAGTGGAAAGCTTTTGTTTATTGTTATCGTAATTTACTAATTTCTCATTTCGAAACATCACATTACTGGGATAAATAGTTAGAAAATGACAAATTGATATTTTGGAATATGGTTTTGGTTTATTATTTGTTATTTAATATTATTTCTAATTACATAACTGATTTAGGCAAACTTCTTGTCCTCTCTGTTGTCCTATTTTCTCCATTCTAATAAAATTCTTTTTTATAGCTCAGAAAATAACGTCACTGATGTAGACATCAGACCCCAATCCCTTTGATGGCACAAAATTACCCAAATGAAAGTGGTTCTACCGAATCTCTTACACTAGAAAATATTAATTATTCACTCCCTCTGGGAAGGAGAGTCCAATTTATAAGAATAATTTATATTTCTGTTGTTAATCTGCATTAGTTTTAAGTATTAATACACATGTTGCATAAGGATGTTTAGTTTAGATGGTTAATTTAAAGCACAATAAAAGTAAAGGGTAGCATATTACTTTGATGATATACTTTTAGTTTGAGATATGCCATCACAAAAAACTCTTACATTACTACTTGTGGATTTTTTTTACTTGTAAGCATGATTAAATTAGGTTTAAATTTTGTATGAAGATTGAGGCTTAAACATATCATTATCTCAATTGTTAATGATTACCAAAAAATATTCTATTAAAAAAGTAATTAATGATTACCAAAAAATGATTTTCCTATCATTACTTACTAAAAAAATGATTACCACAATAAGTTATGAGAGGAAATTGACAAATAGTAAAACATTTTTTCCCCTAATAATAAGTTAACTTAAAATTTTACGCAAATAAAGATTAGAAGTCTAGGTTCTGTAGGTTAAACTAAATAAATAGACTAATCTATCTGAAAGGATAACTAGTCACTTAAGCTGGAGATGATAGTTTCAGCCTTAAGATAATTGTTTGAAAAATCTGGAAATTGCAAGATGTGTCTACAATTTTGAAGTACTAATCTGAATCACGGTTAGAAGTTTGAAATGAGGAATCAACATAAAAGAATAGTATGTTTAATACCTTTATTAGAAGATTGTGTGGTATATCGGGAGTGTGGAATTATAAAGACTTCTTTAAACGACTCTTAAAGAATCTGTCCTAAATCAAATAGATCTAGATTAGATATGAGGTACCTAATTTGTGTCTGGGAAAAAAATTGTTTTATTTCTCCACATGTATTATTCAAATTCAAGTCATGCATAAATAACCTGCTTCTATATATATGCATCATTTATGGAAATTATGTTGCAAACTGTAGATTTTGTCATGGTAAATGGTTGCTTAGACTGAAATGCGCAATGTCCAATGCTGCTTCTATAGATTATTTATGGCTGATGTAAATATGTAACAGATCTATAATGGCTATTTATGCTTCGTTTTGGCTGTTTCTCCTTTAAATTACATAAATTTAATATCATTGATTCTAATAGTTGCACGAGCTACTCTTGCATTTCCTTACAGTTGTGACCCTTCTTTAAAAGCATCTTTGAGTTTTTTTGACAGGTAATTATAGTTTTAGTTGAATGGTAATTTTTGTAAACTTTTATATTCATTACATTTTATGTTTTGTTCTTTTGAATATTTGTCAATTGACATAAGTTTGATTTTAAGTTGAATAAATGCCTACTAGTTTTGTTACCAATATTAATCCCTTCAGCCATGGCCTTATTTACTTTTAAGTTTATCTTTCTGATACACATTTCTGTATTAGTCTTGATTGTTTCATCTTGTCATAATATATATGATTTGCTTCAAACATGTCTTAAGGTTTGGTGCGTTTGAACTTGTAGGTCAGATTCAGGCGACACAGAATCCCCCTTCAGATATTACAACAGAAATGATCTGACTTCTGTTATTGAAGCTATTAAGTCGCCGCATATATTTTATGGCACATTATTGAGTGCAATCATGAAGTTTTGGAATGTATCTGCTAAAGTAAAAAGTGACACGGTTCCACAGACTGTTAGTGCTTCCATAGACTATATAATGAAAGGGCAAATGCCTGATATTCCTTTGCTGCCACTTTCAGCATCTTCAGAAACTTGTGTTGGGAAACCCGAAGAAAAATCTATGACATGCACATGTTCTGGTACTGTAGGGTTCGAGGTCTCAGAGCCAGTGGCTGTGGACAATTCCATGAATATCGGAAAACCAATAGCAAGCTCGGAAGGGTCAGCTGAAATTTCTAAAGCTATCACAGACATCCATAATTTAAAGAATACTAGGTCCTCAAGATATTCTGGGGTTTTGAATGATTCTATGATTTCTGGGATTTTGAATGATTTTAAGATTCCAGAAAAACCTATGTATGATGGAGACCGTCCTTTGCCATCTACCAATCAGGTTGAACATGGAAAGAACGTTCAGTTGGCAGACCATGGCAATACACCATCTAATGTAGATACTACAGCGAATATGCCACAGGGTCAGTGTGGTACAAATTATGTGAACCTTTATACTTTTGCTCGAACAGCCTCATCTGTTGCGGAAACGTTATTGTGCAAATCATCAGATAAAATCTCCGAAGATTCTAGAAAATCTGTGGAGGAAATAATATCAACACAGCTTAAGGTCTTGTCAAATATAACTACTGAGTTTTGTTGGTCAAATATTCGGAACCTAGATTTTGATGCTAGGAAAGAAAAATGTGGGTGGTGTTTCTCTTGCAAAGTTCCTGAAGATGGCGGGGATTGCTTATTCATCATAAAGGACACAAGCTCCTTTCTTAATAATTTTACTAGTGACTCTCTAGGTATTTGTCCTAAAAAGAATTGGAAAGGCCATCTTATTGATGTCATGTGCCATATCCTTTGCATTGAAGATCGCTTGCATGGGCTCCTGTTAGGTCCATGGCTGAATTCACAATATTCCAGTATTTGGCGTAAAGCTGTTTACAAGGCATCTGATGTTGCGTCACTGAAGCACTTTCTGATCATGGTAAGAGTATTCCTTTCCTCACTTGTGTTGATCTGAGAATTTTACATTGTAAACATGGGGTACAAGTGAAACAAAAAGTTTGGGTGGTCTATGGGATGGTTTGGAGGGCATTATCCTATGATATTTAGTCTACTATGAACTTTACTACTATAGGTTGACTATGTTTATTGAATCTAACTCAATTCTATTATTAAACATTCTGATATATCCCGTAGGTAGTATCAGGGTTTTAATCACATCCTATTTTTAAATATATTGGCAGGGAATCAATGACATTTTTATTTTTTATATTTTAATGTCACCCAACTCTATTTTGAACTTTGTTTTCAAGTGAGAGGAGACAATTGAAAATAAAACTGCACAATGTTGTTGATTGCTAGGTCAGTAGGTCCTATTTGGAATGAATAAGATTGCAATGAGTCAAAGTTGTTAATATTTTCCTCACTGTGTACTGTGCTTTGTTAAGCTTGGTGTGATCCATGTTTGCTTGTCTGCCTTATTCTGTAGTCTGTAATGGAAAAGTCCAATTTTGGTATGGTTTTGGGAACTTCCAACCATAGTTATGTAATCTTCAGTAGATTTATCAGATGGAAAACTTTATGGAAGTTTTGAGAATAATTTCTTTTATTGAAGTTTACTTATTTAAAATCAGAAGAATAAAGCTTCTATACTTTGTGGACAGGATGGTGCTTATTTGACCTAATATCTGAAGTAGTAGTTGGTTAGTTGGTAGGATTTTATGTTCTCATTCATGGAGTTGAATGTATTGGGAAATGGCTTACTGCGTGGTGCAGGAGGGTAGGACTGTAAGTCTGTAACAAGTGTTGTACACCCGGCCTCACTCAGACTGTAGGACTTCTTAACTGTAGAGCTGTATCCTGGTGGGAAGTTCTGCATTTAATTTGATAATAAAAACAGGAAACCGATTGAAGTTCTGTATAATTTATTTAAACCAGATGGATCAATTTGAGTGGGAGGGTATTTTGCTTCATATGGTAACTTGAAATCGTGGTTCAAGTGAATTCATGAAAGCCACATGATTTTTTCAGAGGATCGTCAATCTAATGCCCTCACCAGTCGGTCCATTCTTTCTACTTGTCAATGTTTAATTTTCTAAAGTATATATTAAATAAGTGTTTACACCAGGTTCTGGAATTTTTCTGTGTTGGTCCGAGCATATGTTTAGAATGGATTTGAGCAATTCCAGAGGCCAGATGAACTAAACCAAAAGATTTCTTTTTAATTAAACAAAATACTGTCCAGATTAAAAGAAACGTAGAAGACATAATTTATATAAAGAAAAGCACAAATTAAAAGAAGAATACTATTTTTTCTAAAAAAAAGGAGTGTAAGATGAAGAGTGTTATTTATATTACACTGATTTTTGGATACATACTTATAGAAACTTATATAACTTATATTTATACGTACCTTACCTGACTTGTTAAAAAATAAGATATGTAGCTTACTTGCTTATGAAACTGAGATGGTTTGGCTGGTTTCCTATTGGGTGAGCTTGTGATACTGTTGTGGTACCCAAATTTACTCTGTCTCTAGTATGAGTTATTACTTACTTTATTAAATAGGAATGCACACAGACACAAAAGGGAGATCGAAATGGTGTAGGAGTAAATAAGTTCAAGAAACTTACTTTTGCTACAAACTATTAAAATCTTAGAATAATATTAAATGTAATAGAAGCTTTAGAAAAGTTGTGATTGTGCAACTTAAAATTTAAAGAATTACATATAATTGTTAAAATTTGGCATAAAATAGGCTATAAGCCTAATAGGAAATAATCTTTGGAGGCATTTGTGTACATATTACTTATATAACTAAAGGTGCTGCCTGTGTCCCATTTCTTGTGGCAACGTCATATCGACACTTATTGAAGGAGAGTAAAGTTGAGTCTGTACAGTTGAGTCTGTCCACAACTTCTTAATTTTTTTTTATTAATTTGTTTGTAATACAGTCAATTCTTTCAAAGTAGTAAATATTCGTTAATACATAGACATTGTATGTACGAGTCTGAGACATTTTGAAACATATACCTTGTGTATTTAAATCTTAAACAAGCTCATCGTTTTGAACTTGTCCAAGAAGACCTTTACAATGCTTCTAGCACGGTTCATTATATAGATTTCTTCCGAAAAGAAAAATATTAATTTATAAATAGCGTGTATCAGATAATTTGAAACAGAAAAGACTGTTAAAATATGCATATATGCATTTTAATATTAGACAATCCCCAGCTTTATGAGCTTGTGCAAGCAGGGATTTACATTGTTTTAACTTTCCGCCTCTCTCCTTGTCGGTGGTTGAGTGCAAAAGTGTTTTTTTATCATATAAGCTCCAAATTGGAGCTCAAGGTCTAGTCATTTTTTATGATGAATGGACTTGAGTCGAGCCCTTACCAAGCTGAACCTCGGGTACTATGAGCTACTTGGTTAATTTGCTTCCCTATGGTTATGCTTAATATATTTCAGGATGGTTATACAAGGACTATTGTATAAATATTTATCAAAACAGGATACTTTGAACTCAAGATATTGATGAAGCAGATTAAGAAGAAGGGTTGAGCTATAGGAATTCCTGGAAACAAGAATTTCAGTATGAAGTTTATGTAATCAAAAGCGTTTCAAAACCTTATAGAGAATATCATATTAATACACTAATTAGGTAATGCTGAAAGCATGTTTGCTAACTGTTGGACATTTCCTAAAGGACAATAAGTCCATTTCTGGTGTTGGTAGAGTGTATTCCTTCTAGTGACTTATGACTCTGTATAAATTAGAAATGATACAGCATATTAAACTAGCAGACACAAACCAAGCATTAATATGAAATAACATTCTATTTACTTTGTTTTAAGTGGTTATCTTAAATTAGTTTTGTCATTTTCCGCTAATGAATTGTTTGAATTAAATTTTAAACCCGTTGCATCAGTTTAGCTAATAATCATCCAACTAGTTATCTGTTGACTTTCTGTCACTTTTGGTTCCAGTTAGAATCAAATTTGCACATTCGTGCATTTTCAGCAGAGTGGCATAGGCAGGTGGATAGTGCTACGACAGTAGGTTCTGCTTCTCATATTGTGACCAGCTCCCTTCGCGTGTCTTCAAAAAATGGGATCAGTCGAAGAAGGGCCAGTTGTCCTGATTCGGAGTCAAGTCCTTCTTCAAATGCTGCCAGTGGATTGGGTCTATTTTGGTGGAGGGGTGGTAGAATTTCTCGTGAGCTGTTCAAGTGGAAGGTTTTGCCACGTTCTTTGGCTTCGAAAGCTGCACGACAAGGTCTCGGATTTTTATTTCCTTTATTGTCTTCACTTTTTTACAGTTCTCCTTATTTGGTTACTGATTCTGAACATAGTTGAAGAATTGGCATTTAAATTTTGCAGCTGGAAGTAAGAAGATACCTGGCATAGTTTATTCTGATAGTTCAGAATTTGTAAGAAGAAGTAAATATGTAGCCTGGCGAGCTTCTGTTGAGGCATCTTCAAGTGTGGAACAGCTAGCTCTTCAGGTATGTTATTTCTTTCTATAATTTATATTGGTAATGCTTGAAGGTGTGGCAGTGACCTGCCTGACAATAACCTACATTATCCTAGTCCTGTTTTTATAAGAAAGGATTACAGGTCCTTGGACCACATGACTATTTTGTCTTATCACAATTCACCGCCATAATGGCTGTTAGGACTGTAAATGTAATTCAAAGGAGTTGCCATGCAGAAATATCGGGCATAAACTTTTGTTTTATAAATAGTTGACTCAATCTTTTTTGGGAATGGACCAATAAAAGAATGTAATAGATGATCTTACGTCTGATCGCAATCACCAGCATAATGGCTGTTAGGACTGTAAATGTAATTTAAAGGAGTTGCCATGCAGATATTATATATGTGAACTTTTATTTTATAAAATGTTGGCTGAATCTTTTTGGAAAATGATACACCGTAAGAAGAATCTAATAGATGATTTATGGAATGGGTGTCAATAGATGATTTACGGAATGTTACATACCATTTTATTTGCTATAAAAATAAATTATTTTTTTTGGTGATTTTTATTTGGACTTTAGACTTCAGAGGATATTGGAAGTGATGTGGTTGAAATTGTCATTTGTTGGATGACACCTTATGCTGGATGATATTCAGTTGGATTCTTTTCTTATTGGAGCATTTATCATCTTTCTTTACGCCCTAATTTGTCTTTTCAAACCTCCTATCATTATCTAGGCTAGATTTAAACTATCATTAGATTGTAGTATTTTATGTAAATGATGTCGATAATTGTTTTCTTAATGAATTTTACGTTTATCTACTGTAAACTTACTGTCACTTGATCTCCATCTTGATGCACGTGAGTACTATGCTTGAAGTAAATATATTTTGCTATTTGCATCCGTTACTGAAGGTTTGTTACGCTTTGCATTTGTCACTGTGATCACAATCGTGACAACAATGTAACACCCCAAACCTGTCCTGCTACGAGCTACATGCCGCAAGCCCGAAGGCCCACAAGACGACTAAAATTCAATTTGCGCGGATCGAAACAATTACAAAACCAAATAAATTATGTAACTATCAAAAATCCTTAATAAAATTTTCATCAAATGAGCAAAAGTATTGAGCCTAAAATAATACCAACGGAGGTGTAACTCTTATGAATTAAAGGCCAACAAAAATCAGACCACAATATTATACCGAAACTTAAATTAGTCATCTCATTTTTATCCTTGACTTCATCCATAATGTCTCAGCTCTTGAAATAAGATAACCTGTAATATTGTAAGGGGTGAGCGATGAAACCCAATAAATAGTAATCCTTCACTTTTAGGTAGATCAAATACAATTTGCAAAAACACTTTTTCGAAATAACTCTTTGCTCGATAACAATAGTAAATATACTTTCAAAACTAAAACAGATAATAACAAAGCAAATTCAGATTCAAAAGAGATTTCAATGTTTACAATATATCTTTTAATCCATAGCCTTAGCTACTAAGTTTACAAAAGTCCTGTAACACGGCCCAAAAGTTCAATAATGTCAATGATCGCGCATCCTACTAAGGTATCTATAAAATGTACACTCCCCGTAGGGCATTTAGCTCCGGAACTAAGCGGAGTTCTATACATAGTCGGACTGAAAATTTCAAAAACGTTTCTTAATGTTATCGATATTCTAAACTACATTTTTTTTTCACAATTCAAGATCGTTTAATCTCATTTTCTTAATCAAAATTCTATTTTGATACTTGATCCGAATTTTAAAATAAAAGAGTAACATTTTCATTTAAATGGAAGTCTTAAAATAAAACATAACTTTTGAAACAGTACATTTAGGCATCCGAGTAATTAATAAGGCATACATAAAAGTAATCGCTAATTTAGAAAACACTACATAGTTTGAAACGCCACTTATAATACATAATTTCAAAATACTAAATAGTTACCTAAAAGATTAATCTCATGATAACGTCATCTCAACCAGAGAATCAATTACCACTTCACCTCGTAACACTCCTCTGCATAATTAGAGTTTTAATAGTTAATCATAAATAATAAATCTCCAATTCCCAAAATCTCTCCAAATGTCATCAAGACCTCAGGCCACTATTTCTGCCAAAACTCCCTCATATTGAACTTATTTTTTGAATCTAAAATCATAAACAGAAACTAGACTTCAAGGGCTCGACTTTAGCCTCAAGAATCACCCAAATTGAACATAAAATCACCAAATTATCAATTTTGAACATTATTATAAATTGCAGAAAATCTGCTGCCAAAAATCTAAATTCCATAAAAATCTAAATCATAAAATCTAGATCAGCAATCTCTTAAATTCCATAACAAATAAATTATTTAACTTCAACGGTTCAAAATTGGTCGACATGTTCCCAACTTATAGAACTACAACATATCCAAAATTGAGAACAATCCAATGGTCGGATTATGAGTTATTGACCACACAACGGACTGCCAAAATAATAGAAAACAGATTTCAGATTTAAGTTTCTTACCTTCAATGTAGTTCTTTTCCTTTGCTAATTTCTGTTGATTTTCACTTCCAAATCTCCCAAGAAAAATATCCAAATATCCAAAATACCAAAATCAATATTTACCAATTAAAATCAAAATTAAAGAAGAGAAGGAAGAGCTCTTACCAAATATCAAGTTTCTATCTTCAAATCCTTCTCCACCCATCTTTCTCTAGTCTTTCTTCTTCTCTCTCAACTAGTAATTTTAAACTTTTTTTACGTTTTAACTGTGTCGTCTTGTTTATTATAACAATAACTCTTTTTCATCTTTTTAATCTGCAAGATAACTAGTTGTTAGGATAATAATCATTTTGAAATTCAAAAAGATCAATATCACAATTAGTTATCTTATGTTATAATTATCCATACATAAGTAACTACTCAATTAACTTTATTATTTTATTAATTATTATTGTTATTAACCACCAAGTACTTATTTTCTTTTTTTAAAAAAACTTTAATTATATTATTAAAAATTCGAGATATTACAAACAATATGGATTTAAAACCAATTAATAGGTCCAATCAGATCTAGAGGACTTTAGAGAGTGCAATTTTAAACTGTGATTTATATTTAAAACAACCATAGTTAGAATGTCAATCGGGGACTGCACTTTTTCCAAATAGTTAAGGCATAAATGGGGAATGTGGTTTATTATGGACAACGAAATGATGCTATGATTTAGACACTATGATTTATCCTATCTGAGTTCTTGCAAACCCTAAAGATATTAGGATATGTGTCAATTGTTGTTCTTGTTCTCTCAATGAAATTCTATGTCCACTAAATTTATTTATTCTTCTCAGGTCAGAGAGCTTGACGCCAACATTAAATGGGATGCCATTGAAAACACTAAACTTCTTTCAAAGACGGATAAGGAATTTGGAAAATTAATCAGGTTTTTTAAGAAGGTTATCATCCGCCGGAAGTGCTCAGAGGGAACAGTGGGGAAGTATCTTCTTGATTTTGGCAAGAGAAGATTTATTCCAGATATTGTTGTGAAATATGGATCCATGCTTGAAGAATCTTTGAGTGGTAGGAGAAAATATTGGCTTGAAGAGTCTTATGTTCCCTTGCATCTTGTTAAAGCTTTTGAAGAGAAACGGATTGCCCGGAAGATCAATAAGATGAGTTCCACAAAACTTCATGAGAATGGAAGAGTATTTAAGAAGTTTTCCAAGAAAACAGGGTTTTCATACCTTTTTTCGAAGGCTGAAAGATCAGAATATTATCACTGTGGGCACTGCAACAAAGATGTTCTGATCAGGTATCCAACAATTATGTTTTCTGACTATATAGTTATTTTATAACCATCTCGTACTCGAACTGTTTCCCACACAACTGAACTACTCCTAGTTCTACTACATGTTTTAGTATTGACCACTTTCTAGTTTTCTTAATGCTTTATGTTCTGTTAGTGGTAAATCATATTCATATATCATTTGAATCAGGGTTACCAAATATTTTTATTGACTTAGCGAACTGCTTATTGCTACTTGAGTACTCAAACATGGTGACATTTTGATACTCTAAATTTAGTGTACCCACATATCTCTTTGTTTTAACCTCTAATTGTACAAATATCAATATTGTAACTTAATATTGAATGCTCAAACATCACATTTGTACTAAATTATTTTATAACACAATCGATTTGCTGTTGCAATTAAAAATCTTTAATGATTTTAGCTTTATAGCATTTAGATTCTAATAGAATTTTGTACTATAACTCTATAAGCAATTAAGCATCCATATATATCTAGCACTAGCATAACACATTTTAGCCTATGTAGGGTACAACGTTCTCGTTTTGGTTCCATGAATTGAGATGACCTGTGTTCCAGTAACATTGATTTGACGTTGTGTGTACAAGGTCATAAGAAAATAATGCCATGTTAGGCTGAAAAAAAGGAAAAAATGAACTTATTGAATAGTAGTGTACTCTAACTAACATATTCTTAATGCACTCTCGTGTTTGCCTGTTTATAATGAATTTTGCTTGTTTAAGTCTTTTTCCCTTGCTAGGTAACTGTTTAGTTTTTATTCAGTAGTTCTCTATTTTACAGAAAAAAGTCTACATTTTATTTTAGGGCAAACTCATATAACTATCTTTGCGAAACAAAATGTGGTAATGTTGGTTTTGTCCATAAGATATATTAGGGTTCCTTTACAACATAGTTCAAAGTTTCGACTGATATGTGTTGGTATTGGCAGTAGCCGATGTAACGACCCCAAAATCTGGACAAATCCATCCCTTGACTTTGTCGTTAGCAATACATTTAGCTTACATCATTAATCGATGACACAATTATTAAAAATGCGGAATAATTAAATTTTTTTTGCCTACTTTATTTATTTCCTTGAATCACAACCTTTACGTTTACATATCTTAGAATCATGTTTATTTTATGATTCACTTTGACAAACTTATTATATAAGTTACACATCTCAATTCAATATCCTTAACTCAACATTTACAACCTGACATTTAGAACATCATAACATCTACTCCATAAAAAAAACCTTAGTATGGTTCAACAATTTCTAGATAAAGCAAGTTTATTTTCTTGCACGCCTTCTAATCATTACCATCCAAATGGCAGATAACATCACATTGAATCCTTAACCTACAAAAAGGCTATTTTTGCAAGATTGAGCTCGACAGCTTAGCAAATCAAACAATTTTCATGCATCACATAATACATAATTGCATGCTCAGCTTATACAATCATAAACATTCTAATTCTAATTTTGCATACATGCTGCATCTCAAATATCAAATATAAAGAATAAATTCCTTACTTAACCAACATAGTCATAAATGGACTTTCACATTTCATATACATATCATATGTAGTTCAACATTCTCATGACAGTACAGATTTCAATCAATTAGCTATCAAGTTCATACAACAAATAGGAACTGAAAGACTTGTCTTGATCGTTGATTACGAACAATAGATTAACAGCTATTGCTACCTACACTTCATGTGACACCCCCAAATCCGGATAATTCAGTTCCCACGTGATTTGATGTTCACTGTACAAACATCATATATCTATCTACCCATAATAAATGAAAACCATAAAATAGATAGAAATAAATCCTCCCCTTATGGGGTTACAACATCTGAATGTAAATACATCAATCCCAGGTTATACTAACCTTAAATCTCAAATGCGGAAACAAATAATAAGTCTTACACAACTTAAACATAAGTCTGAAACATAATATAACAAATAAACAACAAGTCTTCATCACTTGTTGACCTTGACCTTGCCTTTGCTAGTAGAAGGCTCGTCGGACCGTTTATTCTTAACTGCAATGTTATTATTACGCAAGAGTGAGCACGATTGCCCACAAGTATAATAATGTAACAACAATATAATAACATGCGAGTGAATCAAAGACTTCTGAAATAAGAAAACTCGGCTTTTGAATCAAGAATGAATAACAAGAATCAAAAGAACTTCTGAGGGTCATAAGACCTTGAACTATGTCCTAGGTTGTCAATTGTTTATACTTGAAACCTTTATCAGTCATAAGACTATGGACTCTTCTTCTCGTACTTAGGGGATCAACCCTTAGTACCATACTGTGCACAATATCTTAACGCTAAAGTATAATTAATCTCCTATAACAGGGTTGTTCATCTCAGTTTGACATTAGAGTCCGCACCAAAGGAAGTTTGGTTTGGATAAGCTCAACAAGGGTTTTGAAACTTAGAACGTTCATCAACTATGGACTA
Source organism: Panax ginseng (assembly GCA_020205605.1). Lineage (NCBI taxonomy): Eukaryota > Viridiplantae > Streptophyta > Magnoliopsida > Apiales > Araliaceae > Panax > Panax ginseng. The sequence continues at coordinate 14,748,614 of CM035135.1, read as the reverse complement.
GTCGAATCAATAAGGGTTCACTAGTCTTACAAGATTCGACAATAAATGATATTCAGTTTGAATAATAAACTCAAGAAGTATACAATCGAATAAATATTGTATAACAGAAATCATGCTTTAAAAGAATGATAACATCTAATATGAAATCTTGAACTTGATCAATAAATAATAAGAACTTGCTTGACATAGAATATAAGTCTAGAACTTGCTCAATCGAAATCGTGCGTAGATTACACGATTACTATTCACGTTCATCAATTTAATCTTACATACCATTTACATTCACAATACTAGTTAATTATAACGTAACTAGCATCACAAGTTCATTCTCTTCTCACAAAACTCTGATCATAACATTAATTCTCACACATTATTAGACTTCACGAACGACGAGCTAAATACGCATTCGACAAATCAATTAAACATGTAAATACCTTATTGACATGTTAAGAATCTATTTTAACATCACATTATATGTCTAATACATTTTTATGTTCATTAGATTAGATTACAATTACATTTTCTGGACTTGAACAATTAAAAATCTCATTTCTGGGCAAAACTGCATAGTGGCGCTGCAGCTCCACCAAATAAGCTAAGACTGGCACTGCAGCTCGGACTATAGGCTTAAGTCTGGCGCTGCACACATAATTTCACTGTTCTTGGTGTCTTTTGGAAGTTTTGAAGAAAAACATGAAATTTGACATTACGGGTTCATTATAACTCCGAATCTGTCCGTTCAAAGTCTGTTTTCTTCGTTTTAACATGTATTATCATAATCTACTGTCAAGTTTAAGTTCAACAAACAATTCATGGCATATAATTGCTCGTAAGGGCCATATATACAACTTTTATACTCTGTAACTTCAAAATTCAATTACGACATATTTATATGAAATTGATGGTTTGAAAACATACATAGATGGTAGAAAACATGTTATGATTATATATTATCATGTATATACACATAAATCATCAATTCATGCATTGATCATACAATAGTTGTTTTACAGAGAACTCAAAACACCCGTTAATGGAAAAACTCTGATTCTAGCATGTTTTCATGAAATCAATTACTCTAATCACATGAATATATGATATAAACATATTGTAAACATATACTAACATATATGTAACATCATATACTCATCAATTAACAATCTCTTCAATCACAGAGGACTTTGAAATAGTTTTTCACAAAATAAAAGAACGTAATTTAAAGTTTGGGTTGAAAAGATTACCTTGCTAGTGTATATGATTCAAAGATGATAAATTTCTTCTCTACTTCTCCTTCAATTCACACTTTCTCTCAAATTTCTCTCTAAATTCTCTCTGGATTTTTTAAATTTTCCTTCTGATGAATTATATAAAATATAAGCCTAATATAATTATACGTAATTAAACTGACGTTGTTGTGGTCAGTTAATCCCTTCATGGGTTAACTGGCCAACTCCTCTTAGGGTCCTGTTTGGCTAGCCTTTAAAAGGCTCTTTCCCATTTAATTTAATTAAACTCTTATTATAGTTTAATAATGTCGCACCCAGTTAAGAAATTAATCAAATCTCTTATTTAATTTAATAGAATAATTCCACATTAAATCACAGTCACAAAATTAAATTCTCATTTATTAATTATGTCAAATCATTAAATCTCTAATTAATTAGAATAACATTATACTTATTAAATAATTCATTTAATCAAATAAGCTCAATTAAATACATACTTTGAATAATAAAATTCTCCACATTAATTTAATCAATGTAACACATAATTAAATTAATCTTCCATAAATTCATCAATTAATTATTTAACCCAATAATTAAATCATCGAAAAAAATATTTATTTAATTTAATAAATATTCAAATTAAATTACAAAAATCTAGTTCGTCACATCTTTCCCCCCTTAAAAGGATTCTGTCCCCAGAATCACGACTCAATCAATTCGTCCCGTTACACTTCACGTATCCTACACAACATATAATCATACATATCAACTATTAGCCACATAACAATGCTTAGTAATTGTTTAATCAACTTTACTTTACGATCTATGGTGACTTCCTTTCATATCTCATTACGCTTCCTTTTAACTGACACTATGTTCAACTAAGTGTTTAAGGCTTGTCATGCCCCCACACCACGAATCTTATGTTTAATATTATTAACTATGGTTGACTGAAGCAACCTTTAACTTCTTTTTCTTTGTGTTTTTCTTCGTTTGACACTAAACATTTGGTTAAGTCCTAAACCTTGTTTTACATCACATTAGATATATAATATTTGTTAACATTGATTACATTAACGTTTATCTCATGCTTCTCCTCTAACTCACACTTAACGTTCGGTTAAGTTTATTAGGTTTTCTATCTCATCACCATTTGTGAATAAGGTTCATCAATTTTCATTTCATAAACCTTCATGTCATCCTATTAAATTAGCTCGTTTAAATTGATACTTATCATTCATATAAGTCTTTAAGGCCTCCCAAAGCTTCATAATAATTGTCTAAGGTTCATACAACTAATTAGAAACAAACTCCTTCTAACCATGCCTTTAAAAACCTTTACTGGCAGGGCCAGACACTCTGCCATGGCTGCTAACCTAAATCAGTATTGGCCACCAACGCTGTCGCGCCCAATATAAAGTCTTGACGCTCGACTGAAGAACCAATTTTTTCCCAGTTCGCGAATCAGAACTCTGCTCCTTACAAAATTCCCAACTTCTTCATCTAAACTCCAAATTGATTAATTTTTGATTCTATAAACTCGTTATACTCTGAACATCTTCAGAGCAACTATAACATCTTAGAAACTCTAACAAACCATTTTAAGGGTTCTAATTCAGTGCTCATGCTATATTTTCATACTTTGACATATTTAACGAAATCTTACGCCACGAATTCGTTTTAACTCCTTTTTTATTCATTCCAATCGGGTTGTTTTTGTTTCTCAGAGGAGAACAACATTCAACCATCAATTTCAGACTTTAAACACAAGGTCACCATTAATTTACCCAATAAAAAAGACCCAAAATGACTAACTTCAAACCAAAAGTCTATTTCTTCCCCAAATTCGAATTTGCTCACTTTGATTTCATTTGTAAGCTTCTATCAAACATCTAACAGTTAATCCATCAATTGAAATTACACAATTGAATTTCTTCATCTTAATCACCAAGACAAGTTTTAACAGTGAACTTATGCAATAGATATTAGGAGTTTTAGAATTCTTTTCTTACCTCTTGAATCTTTTTTAGCTTGATTAGATGATGAAGAATTCCCTAAAGCTTCCTCCCAATTCTACTGAAAACCCATTCTCTTTCTCCGAGTTCTCTCTGCTTTCTCTCTAAACTCTGTCTTTCTATTGCAAAATAACTGAAAATAGAACTTATGAATTTTACGTAACTTCATTTGGCTTAATAGGACGTTACCCGAAGAGAAAAGGTTCCAACAGTTTTGGTCCCTCAAGGGTCTAAGCCAAACAATGTTCGGCTTATGCTCCATTTTCATTTCCATGTTTTATTTTCAGTTTTCCTTTTATTTTTCTATTATATGATACATATGTCACACAAAACTCTTATTGCTAAATCATTTAGTCAACACTCTTCTCATCTATTTACCCATATAAATTATGAAATTACATTCATAATTAAAACATCTCTATTCAAATAAACATTTCCATTAAAATAATTAATATTTAAACCACTAATTATTTTAGTAAATTATACAATTATTATGTATAATTATTTAATTTCTTTCCTTCTCTAAAAATAAATTGTCCCAAGACAATTTATTTAATCTATACATTTAGTCACATCTTAAATATTGATTTAATTTATTAATCTTGACACCAATATTTATTTATAGATATATTGGTTTTTCTTCTCATCTCATAATCAATCTATATTCACTTAGCATACTATATTAAATAATATCATACTTATATTACATTTATATGCAATTTATTAATTCCTTCCCATTTTTATTAAAACAAATATATTTACGTTAATTCACTATTTTAATTAAGTGAATTAATCACATCATTTATATTTATTCATCATATAATTTTCAGCTTAATTTAAATTAACCAACATTACTCAGTTAATTCCCTTTGCCACCATATTCCTTTCCGTAACTAATTTTCCTCACTTTCTTTAATAGTTTAATTAATTATTAAATCCCATTTTTCCAATATATGAATATATATATATATATATATATATATATGTATATATAACTCTTTTATATACACATTTAATTCCTTCACACCAAATCACATGTTTTAAAATATATATAACACATGTTTTCTCGAGCCCGACACATTACATAATAAGAATTTTATTTAATAAATTCTTATTTTAATAATTTCTGAAAATTCGGGTTGTCACAACTGATACATGTCGGTATCAATCAATATGTTAAGGTATCGTCCGATATTGGTGTATGCAAGTTACAAAAAGAACTTGCAAATTTGCATTAAGAAAATGGTAACCAGTCTAATAGCTCTGTATCGTATGATGTATCCAATGGTATATGTGACAAATGATAACTTTATATTTATGTAATTCATTATTTTAATTCTTTCTTATTTTTTAGAATTTTTTTTTAAAAATTTATTAGGCAATATATAGCTTTTCTGTAGTGTATCGCCTGATATCGAGACCAATACCTAGTACAACACTGTTATTTAAGGCGTGAGGCACACTGAGACGCAAAGTTCTTCTTGGGGCCTAGGCGCGAGGCAAGGCGAGGCGAACTCATCGAACTGAGGCACACATTTTAAAAAAAAAATTAAAATATACACACACATTTAGTCATTTATATATCAAATTTATCAACCATTAGTAATTTGAAAAACTTCCAAGCATGTTCAAAAAGTTTCTTTCAAGGAGCGCAACATAGTGATACATTGATATAAATTATATCATAATTACATTTTGTGTAACTACATAGTTAAATACATACAATCTTATATATATATATATGTAAACACTAAACAACAATATAAATTCATATTTAAATATTAACAAAATACTCAAAAGTTATATACACATTTAATTATTTAATAAGTTGGTAAACACCGGAATAGTAGTGTAATAAATACCCAAATTTTTTTGAAAAAAATTGGGCAGCATAGCCCCTTAGTAATTTACAAAATACTTTTTTTTTTGGTGGCAAGTGGAGAGCATAAAAAAAGGGAGAAGAGATAAGGAGAAGAGAAAGACTTATGTAGAGGAGGAGGTTGCAATTGATGGTCTAGATTGCTTAAGAAAAAATAAAATTACACAACTTCGATGAAGTTCGCGCCTCGCGTGCTCCTCATTGAAGTAGCTGCGACCAGGGTGGGCTGGGATGGGACTAGTGCCTAGGCACACCTTTAATAACACTGGTACCAAATTTGACATTGATATTGCGTCATCCAATATTGCACCTTCGAACGGGTGAGAATCTACTGCGAGAATAGAGATGACTCTGGTAATAGACATTAAAAATTCTCCTCTCCTTTTGTTGAGAATTTATCAAAATCAATTGGGGTAAACTATGGTTAAGCTATTGATTGGTACTATAGAGCATAGAGTAATATTATTAGAGCAGTGGTATGCTATGTGGAATTTGGACGAGAGGAAGTTCTAGGTATTTGATGATTGTTATCTTTCTCTCCCCTTTGCTTTGGGAGAGTTTTTTTTTTTTAACTTCTCTTTGGGCTACATCTGTAGGAGTGTTTCTAGAGGGGTGGCATTGTCGAATATCCAGAGTTTAGTGGACTGATCTTCACTAACCTCTTAGTTTTCTTTCATGTTTGTTTGCTAAAATGTACCTGATACATTTTATAGATGCATATTGTTTTTATGTGCATTTGGTCTTGAGATAAGTTGGTCAAATTCTAATTGAGATAACTAAGGTATTTCTGGGTCCAATTTACTAAGGGAAGTTTAAAAAAATAAAAATATGTACTTTCAAGAATTTATTTTTGCATTTAAGACTAAATTTTATTTTACTTTTATATTTTGCTTTAAGGAATTGTAAATATTGATAGACAATATTTTTACAATAACATCTTCTTCTGATTTGAAATACACTTAGATATCAGTTTGTAAGTCCCACTATGAAGAAAAGTACTGGCTATGCCATTGCCTCAGTCTCTCTCTCCGAGTTTGTATTACCTTTTCAATATTTATAACAATTTTAACTTAGTTCTGCATGACTGATACTTTTCCTTTTCATTTGCAGGGAGGCTGTGAGTTGCCAGTATTGCGAAGGTAAAAGTTAGTAAAAGACTACTTGCTCTTTGAGTGCTTTATTGTGTAGTTTATGCTTTTGAAGCTGGTATTCTTCCCCGTTTCATTTACTTGAGTATTCAATATGTTGCTTTACATAAGCTGGATCTTGTTACTCTATTCCAATTCTATTAAGGGGCTGCTGCTGTTTAAAACTATCTGACTAGCCAGATTGTGTTCCCCTGAAGAGTTTGTATTTCACCTCATTACCTTAAAAAAACTGGGTCTTGTTATTCTTTTTCCAATTCCATATCCAGGCTGGTGGTGGTTAAATGATCTAGACCAAGCGGATTGTTTGCCTCAAGTGATTTTTGAAAGTTGGCTTTGACATTAGTTAAAACAATAACAGGTTTCTCTTCAAATTCTTAAGATTTGTTCCCCTCTGTAAGCAGTTTTAACTTTGACAGAAATGTTGAAATTATTTACTTTTAAGAGATTTTCGTTGTATAGTTTTTCATTTCCTTAGGTGGCCTTATCTATACCCTTTTTGTTATTTAATATTTAATTTTCATTTAATTGTATTTCTGCATTTTTAATGATTACTCTACTTTTTGAAGTCTTTTTGTAATTTTTCCTTATTATCTTTCTCTTTTATTGTGCTTTCTTATTTATTCATAAAACTACTATTGGTTAGAAGATGAGCCCTTCTTTATTTTGGTAAATCTATTTCTGATTTTTTCGGAGGTAGACAAACCATGTGTCATTGTGTACAGTCTTGGGCATTGGTAATATTGATAATTATCCTTTTTAAGTTACTGTTGTATAATATGGATAAATGAACACTGTTTTATCCACTTCAATTTTTTATATGAGAAATATATATTTGATATGTGTCCTTAACACGTCTCTCGCAAAGTTTCCAGAGTGTGCTATCCATGTTCGCGACTCCACGCCCGGTTGCCTGTAGAAGTGTTTGTTTGAACAGGCTAATATAGGGTAAGTTATAATTGATGTCATTTAAAAAAGAATTAAGGCCACGTAGTAGGACTAAAGAGCACTTGGTGAAAGGAAAGAGGTCTTGTCTTTGTCATCACACAAAATCTGCTCTCACTTGCCAACAACATGAATTCTCAGTAACTAAATTTAAATTTTAGTTCCATTCCAGTTTGTGGAATATTTTAGTACATGCATGCTAGTAGAAAACCTAAATCTACTCGATAGGGTATAAAATAAAATGAGTTGCCAAACTTAGGGACTGTTTGTTTACTTTTGAACGAGTCTGAATCTAATCGAATAAGTCAATTTTACAATTTTTAAACTCTGAATGCGTTTAAATGTATCTGAACGATTCATCCAAAAAATTGTGATTAAATTGATAAGACATAGTGTTGAATGATATTTTTACTTGCATATATCCTTATTGACAATTAAAAATTACATTCAATATCCGTCCATTTTACTATTGCAAACAATTTTTTTGTTGTGTACAAATTGTTTTTGATTTTTTTAAAACAAATTGGTCAATAACCAATTTAATAAATGTTGTTGTACTCTTTTGTTTTGATTTTATGGACCGCTAGAATGCTATTAATAATTTTAGTGTTTTATTCCTAAAATTTTATTACTAATAGTATACTCCATAAAAAATTGTTCAAAAGTTTATATTTAATTTTTCTTAGATAACAATGTTTATTTATAATTTGGCTACTTCTGTATGGTCTTAGGGTATTTCCACTTGTGTCTCCTTTTTTAGAATTTCTTTCATTGACCGGGTGGGGCATACCGTACATCTCTTTTCTCTGGAGCAGATAGACCTAGAGCAAAGCCCTTTTTTCATTCGCATCTAGTATCGTGGAGCAGTACCTATTCATAACAGTCTATAATGTTATAATAGGAAAATATACGTATTCAGATGTTTTAGACAGGCAATTATCAAGCACATCATTTCATTATGTATTTAGAGCTTCTACTTCATACAACTCATTCAAATTTCTTATACATTCAGAACTTTTCATTTAGTTTTATCAAAAACCTTACCCAATAAATTGAGTTCGAAAATAATATTTTCATCTGAAATCTTTATGATATTTAAGTCTTGAATTGCCTTAAATGCATATCCCAAGTATTTTACATTTGAAATCCCTATTTTCCCAATTTTTAGTGTTTTGTGTTACTAGGTGATAAGGTTATATAATTGATTACACCTGAAGTATGTTTTGAAGAATTTTATTTAACACTTGGTGCCATTAGCTTGCTAGCATTGTCCATTCTTTTGAGGGATCAGTAATATTCTTATTCTTCCTATTTTGCTTCTGATCTTTTTTCTTTTACTCTTTCATATCTCACTAAGCACTTTTTAAACTCTTAACCATCATTCTACCCCCGACTGTAATTTACTTTTGCTGCTCTGATTCTTTTTTTTTTCATCTTTCATACCTTTGCTTTTTCTATTTCGCTTTACAACTTAGAATTAGATTGATTTTTCTTTTGTTTATGCAAAAAAAATTTCAGTTGCTACAATGATACGACTGATATATCATATCTCGACTGCTTCTTTGGATCCAAATAATGCGAAGTGATGAGTTTGGTTAATCCTATGTTGTGCTAGGGTTTCAAGATATGTGTCCATATCGGTCACTTTTTAATAAGGGCCTCAACTCTGTAAGTTTTCACATATTGATATTGCTGTTGGTGTGAACTATTTTTTTTAAAAGCAAAGCTATTGATGTGAATATATTCATATTTACCTATCTGAATAATTGAACCGAATTAAATTCAGTGTTCTAAAAATCGTTAGGCAATTCTTGGCGGCGGAGGGGGCGGTCTAGGTGTACTAGGCATTTTATTAAGCCGTCTCATTTATTTATTTTTCTATTGTACATACTTATTAAACAATACGAAGCATATAGTAGGTGTAATTTTTTTTAAATTTTACATGAAATATTACCCCAAAAAAATCTTTTAATGTTTAACAAATTTATTTTAAGTATTGTAGAGTTTCAAAATAGAGGGCCGCCTAGCACCTAGGCGGGATTAATCAGACCTAGGTGGGGATTTTTAAAATTTGACCATGGTTATTTTATTGACGTATGAGACCAGATCTTAACCTGTTGATCATTTGAAAGGTCCTGAACCTGTTTTCCAAAGGCTATATTATATATGCAGTTCCTTCATGTTTTTTTACTTTGAATTACATTTTAACGTTCGAGGTTACCGATTAGTTCACCTCTTACTTTTTGTTTTTACTCCATTCAGTTGGATTTTAAGCCTTGGTAATATACTACTAATTTTACTTTAGTTTATCTGCCATTAATTTTTGAAATTTTGTTTAATCTGTATGTACGCACTTCATACAGATTTCTTGTATGGCTTGTATTTGTTATAATGTTTTTCATTTGACAAGTATTAAACATGTTAGAGCTTTTGGAACCATTGAATCTAATACTTTTCAAGTCTTTTCTCAGATTCAGCCTTTTCTTTTCTTCTGGTGATAATTTTACAGGATTTTTCCACAAAAAACATGTGAGGAAGTATGCTGGAGCAATCACTGCTGAATGCACTTATACATGTCACAAATGCCTGGATCAGACATGTGTGAAAATTGATACCAGGAAGGGAAAACGGAAGTTGCAGAAAAGCAAGAAAGCCTCCAAGATCAAGAGGCCAGTGCATACAAAAATCAGTACACACATTGGCAAAGACAAGCAACTAGAACTATGTCGAAGTAATAATAAAAATTCTGTTGTTGTTCCTTTGCGGCGTTCTGTGAGGAAAGTTAAACTGATTTCACAACAAAGTGAAAAGATTGGAGGCATAAAGCAAGGGCAACAAACCGCATCCAGGAAGGGGAAACCGAAGACAACAAAGAAACAAAAGAAAGGTACTCATCAGAAGAAAAGGACATTGGTATGTCATTCTTACTGGTTGAAAGGTCTTTGGTTGTCAAGAAAGCCTAATCATGAAAGACGCATGCAGTTTGGGAGTGAAAAACTTCTTGTGGCTTCCAAACAGTTGAATGCCATCCTTGATAAGCCTAAATGCAGTCTCTGCCGTGAACCAGAATCTACATCTGTATTGAATTATATTGGTTGTGAAATGTGTGGAGGTAAGTTGGAATAGTAAATTTTATTTCTATTGTCCATTTTATGGGTATGCAGATGTTTATTGGTTATCGAAGCATCTTAATTTCCTCGTATTTTCAGTACTTGCTTGCATAATTATTTTGTAAGCTGGCTTCATAATTTTGCAGATTGGTTCCATGGGGATGCATTTGGACTTGGTGCTGAAAAAATTGAATATCTTATTGGATTTAAGTGCCACAAGTGCCGAGATAGGGCTCCTCCAGAATGCCCCCATATGCATGCAATAACAACTGATGAAGGCCAATTAGGCAGGTCAAGTGCTGTCGGGGTTGGAAGCGATGCGGATATTTCTAGTAGTCCTGCACTATCGAATGAGGTACTTTGAATTTAGAATCTTACTCGGATAAAGATTTGAAACATTTACTTTTTGCTGACAAGTGTTCCTTTAGGAACATCATGCAGGAAATGATCGTGGTTTCTGTGAGAAAAGTTGGAGATCACCAGATAAATTGATGGAGTTCAGTGAGAGTAATTCATTTGGAGACAATTCATTAGAGATGGGTGAAGGACGTCAAAGGTGACTACTCTTGCTAAAATGGACTTCCCATTGGTCAAGTTTGATGTGGATGTTACTGGCAAAAAATTGACATCATCAGTGTGTAACAATTGTTCGGTGGAAACAGCAACCCTGCTAGGGTCAGCGGTAAATCAAAATCCTGTTGACTCATCTGGGTTGACTGCAGAAGCAACTGCAGATTCTGGTAAATTTCTAGATAGAAAGATGTTGTAGATTAGATTTTCGAGCTATGCTTTGACTGATGTAATGAGGCACCTATACCATGGAACTAAACCATTTGTGAATCTCAGTGCCATTTAAATTCTAGCTCAAATTTAGGATTATAAAGGGTGGTTCTTTCAAATTTAAAAATAATGGTTACTTTTGGGTTTAAACCATTCTTTGCATCATATGCTGTAATTTAATTCAGTAAAAATAGCTTCATGTGTCGCGGTCTGATATGGAAATGTCCATCTTAACATGCTACATGTGTTTTGCATCTATCCTAATCATATTCACCAACGGTCCTTCTCCTCAAGTAAAAATATCTATCTTTCACTTGCTTTTCAAATTCTTTTGAGTAGAACCTCTATTCAGTTGGATCGTATAGAGGCGTGCTTGGATTGGCCTTTGACATATGACCTCTGTCTTGATTTATGGAATGATTTTTGGTGACCCGTCGTAGGTATGGACATTAATAACATATCATCATCTTTGAAGTTGCTTAATATGACGAACTTTTAATTCCTTATGTTTTTTACTCATGCTTGGCCATAGTCTTCTCATTTTCACTTTCCCCTCTTCCTGTATCCCTCAGCAATGCTATCAGGTATTCTGCTTGGATGACATGCTTATTTTGCCTTCTCTTATCCATTGTAGTTTATGAATTCTTCTTTTGTGGTTGTGGAACACAATAAATTGTTGCTTTACCTACTCACATGATTAAGAAAGTTGTTGTAACAGTCTAGTAAGAATATGTATTATTAGAAGTGTCAAAATTGGAGAAGTTTGTTTATATCCCTTTTTCTATCACCAAATATGTTCAGCAGTATGTTTGTACTTCTCAATTTACATTATTTACCATCCCTTTCCCTTAGTTTTGTCAATTATAGGTAGTGTTAGCTATATGTAGTGCGCGCTATTTTTGGCTAACCTTGAATTGTCTGCACTCATATTTTTCCCTTTATGTCACAATTCAATAATAATTCTCTGCACTTCCATTTAAGAGGTGTACTACTTGAATGCTGAAAGTTTTCAGTCTAATATTTCTTCATCTGGGGTTTTGGTCAAGAACTGAAGTTTCTCCTTGATGGTTGAGATTATATTCTGAAAAGAATCTCTTTGTAAAATCTTTTCAGCACGGATTTGAAAGAGACACTTAGCTCGGACCATCGAGTGTAATTTGGGGTTTTAATCTAGTTCTTAGTCTAAATACACTTTTCTCTACTCTACTCAACCTTGATTTACAAATGCATCACTGAACTGAAAATTTTTACGGTCAACTCATTGAACTACACATTATTTACAAAAAGTGATAGAACCGTCTATGTTCGTTTAACATTTAACAGAAAATTGACGTGGCAATATACAAAATTAAAAATATTTAAGTCATGATGTCGTAGCTTACTTAGATTATTTAAATCATGATGTGGCAGATTAAATTAAAACCATATTATTTAATTTTTTTTAAAAAAAACTATACCCATTTTCTTTACCTACCATTCCACTAGGTTCATCCCTACCACCAGATTCACCGTTCACCACTTCTTCTTCTTGCGATACCTGCTTCAAAGCCATTATGCGGTGGCGGGTAGTGACTGATGATGGAGATGGTTGTGGTACATGTATGGATAGGATGAAAGAGGAACTGGATGGATCTAAAAGGGCAAGTAGGTTGTACCGGAAAAAAATTGGGGTTTCAAATGGGTTTCTAAACCCACTTGAAAGAGATTGACAGAAAGATGTTCTATAAATTGGGGTTTCAAATGTGTTCGAACAAATTAAGTTTGAAGTTCAAATTTTTGAAAAATTTGTTGCCAATATTGCGACCGCGGGCGGATCCGATTATTTTTGTTTTTTCAATTGCAATGGTATCTCCCCCTCCTTCAATCAAGATTTGAAACCCAACCCATAAAAATAAATTTGGTTACATATAAAGGGATAGTTATATATATATATGTATCTTTGGTTTGTTTACAATAGTGGTGGTGCGGTGGGATGTGTGTGTGGATGGATCTTGGGTTTGTTTGAAACAATGGTGGTGCGGTGGTGGTCGGGTGGGGGTAGAGGTAGGAAATGAAGATAAAATGACTTTTTTTTAGCCTTTCTGAAAAAGCATTCCCATTTTCTCTCTTTTTTTTCTTCTTTTTTCCCCTTAATATTTAAGAGTAGGTTGTTGAATTTGTTAAAGCTTGTTTGGTAGGCTTTAAAATTTTTGTTATATTTTTTATTTTAAATTTAATTTGTTTGATGTAATTTTTAAAATTTGTTTAATTTTGTAATATTAAAAGATTATTAATGTATCAAATTTATTTTCCACTATGTGATGCTTTTTAGTTAATTTTAGTATCAAGATATTATAAGTTTTTCACCTTGGCAGATTATATGGACAAATGTGTAATAAATTAGTTTCTCTCACATGTGCAAGTCACATGTGAGATTTCTGTTAAAAGTCAACTTATTTAACGGATTTTGTAACGATTTGACAAATATTTATAGTTCACTGACTTGATTGTAAAAATTTCAGTTCAGTGATGCATTTATAAAACGAGGTCGAGTATAATGGGAAAAGTGTATTTAATCCCATGTAAATATGAAGAGAAGTTGAAGAGTGGACAGAGGTGAAGAAAATGATATATGTATATATATATATATATATATATATATATGTATGTATGTATATATGCATGTACTTACGTTTGTTTGTTGATAACTGTAGCCTATAGAAATGACTTCAGTCTTATTGAGTAATTGTTCTTCCTTGCTCCAAATAGTTAATTTGTCAGTTATTTTTCTCTTCAACTATTGCTACTTATCCCATCTATCAAACATGTTTGTTTTCTAATATTGGCTACAACAAGGAGTCCATAAGAAAGACCCTAATACACCTTTTGGACTTAACTTGGTCTAAAAGCTAAAGTTGTTCAGTCATGAGCTCAATCTTCTATATTTTAAACCGTCAACTTCACACGGGATCACCGGTGTTGGACTATGCCAACTCATATGTTACGTTAACAGTTCTCCCCTTCAACATACACATGAGTCCCAATATCGTTGGAACTTTTCCTCCTTAGTGTGGACTTTAACACTCAACACGCTAAGGTACTTGAGCAGTTACTTTCGAACACGAACTCTAAACACCTAACACGCCGAGGTATGAACATTACTTAAGAGATTACCAGATCATGGACGTGGCTCTGGTCCAAATTTGTTGATGAGTCCGGGTTTCATGATGATGGTCCCAAATACACATGGTAAACACAACTTGAACCAAAAACTTAATCTGATAGGACTTTACTTGCGTAATTACTTGAAAACTCTGAAAGCATTTGGTAAGCTGCACCCTGCGCATTACTTTAGTTACTTTTGAAGTCTAACATAATCAAGGATCATATTTGTTGGTTCTGATACTACTTGGGAGTCCATAACGAAGACTCCAATACACCTGGACCGAACATAATCCAAATGGTTAAGTTGATAGGTCTTGGGTCCGACCTTATATATTTAGTCTTTATCCTCACAGTTGAGCATCGATGTGGGACTATGTCAACTCAAATTAAACCTTAACACTAATTTTATCTTCTCACATAGTCATTTTTGTATATGCATCCTGGTATGGTTCAAAAGTCATAGTAGTGACTTGGGTTGTAGAAGGTTTTTTTGGACTCGGTTTCGGTTTCGAACTTACGCTAGTTAGGAACTTTAAATTTAAAAAAAAATACCGAAAAAATTTAAACAATAAGAATAACAAGATGGATTAATTAGATAAACACAAAAACACTAGTACACATGGCATCGTCCAAATGGTAATACAGACATCCCGCACACTTGTCTATTGTTGTATAACTTGTATTGCATATTAATTGACCACTAACTATTTTAGACACTAAAAACTACATAAATACAATAAAATAATTTAAATAGTTATAAATCAATCCTCCTCGTACTCCTCTGCATCATCTCCCTCTTCATGTTTCTCAGCATTAGGTGGTGAAGCGGAGGTGGAGTCAGGAATTTATGTTAATATAATTTTATTTTTTTTGGATAAGTTAGCATGTACATATTCATATTTTTTTTATTACTATTATTTTTATAAGTTAGTATGTTCATAATATAGTACATATATATATATATATATATATATATATATATATATATATATATATTTGTTTTGATAGGTTAGTATGTATGTGTGTTTTTTATTTATTATTATTATTTGATAAGTTATTTATTTACTTGGTGTTATTTTCTGGTAAGTTAATATGTAAATATACATATTTTATTTATTATTACTCTTTATGTTTTACAAACAAAGTCCAATTGTTTATTATTATTATTATTATTATTAATACCGTTTGTTGTTATTATTACTCTCTCTCCCTTTGTTCCACAAAAGAGTCTCATTTTTCGATTTTTTGTTGGACTGTTATTTTTCCATTATGTTGTTACTTTTTCTTGATTTCTCCGTTGCGACGTTATTTTTCACCATCGCAGCGAATTTTCGCCTATGCACAGATTTTACATTAATAATGCTTGAAATTACAATTCGTGACTCGTTATCGGATCGGTGAATAAGGACACCAAACCGATTTTGGCGACTCAGCGACTTCTTGAACAGTGCATCCAGGTATAGAAATAATCTTAAACATAGTCTTTAAGTCAGTTTCAGAGGTTTGGTTTGTAAACATAGCTGATTCTATATGCTGTTGCAATACCTTTATTTAATGATTTTGGTTTCCCGATTCCGCACAAGTACTTGTCCCCTTAACGTTTCTAACTTAGTTGTGAAAGTCAACATTATCATTTATGCCAACCCCATGAAAATGAATCCTAGGTAATGATAAAATTCTCACTTTTGTAAATATGGCTTTCACCATCTCTTTAATTTTATTTGCATATATTCAATTCTTAACATAGTACTCCTCTGTCTCACATTTATTGCAACACTTTTTTATTGTCTGTGGCACAGAGTTTAAGACGTGCCAAGAGTGTATTCAGACATATTATTATATATAGTTCTAATTTTTTTAAAATAATATTCGAATATCTTTTTGGCATGTCTTAAAATGCGTGTTGCACACTAAATGAAGTATTGCAATAAAGGTGGGACAGAGGGATTACAAGATTAATAAGATATGTTGGATGTAGTCCCTTTTAGATACTGTGCACACAATTCACAATTAAGTACTTGATTAGATACTTGAGCTGTCCTATTTTTTGTCTCACTGCTCTTGAATATCTCAAAATCGTTGTCTTTTCTTTTGAAAACCAATTTTGGTATGTGTATTATGAAGCTATGTGCAACACATTTAGAGTTTTGGTGGGTTATTTAAAAGTTTAAGCGTTTCTTTCGTCATGTCAATGCATTAAATAAATATTCTAAAAAAGGTTAGAATTCCTAAAAGGGGAATAGAATAATGGGATAGGAGTATGTTTGATTTTATTGGTCAGGTATGAGAGGACGAGTATAAATATTAAGGACAAAAACCATATTTAATTGATGGATGATGCTGATATTTATGATTTGATAATCCTGTCATTATTGAAGGCGACTTATTAGGAAATATGAAATGATTAATTATTTGCTAGGCTGCACAAGTTTACTTGAAAGTTATGTTTGTTTCATTTATTCACTATTTGCCTATTTTGTTTGGTTTTAATGGATTTGCATTATAGACAGAATTTATAAACATAAGCTGACAACATGTGGATACTCCATCGAATGAAAATAAATTAAGGTGATGATTGCTTTGTCTTTTTATTTATTTATTCATAATCACTATTCTCATTTTTTCAATATTGATTGACCATTTATAGATTTTGTTAGTTTTTATTTATAAATTTTATTTTATTAATCATGGGTTTCCGAACCTCTTAAGAGCATTCAGCTAATCCCACGTGTACACATCCACCCATAAGATGGAAAATCCAAGCATAAGTTTGTGTGGGTACACCTTGGAGTTTAGTTTTGTTAGTAATCCTCACATTTTTATCAATCTGGTATTCTTGAACATATAGCGATCACTTGTTAACCTAATGTATGTACTGAATTGTCTGTCAAATCATAATGTTGCATCATCTTCTTTTATTTGATATTGATATAATTATAAGAAAGAAGTTATTGCAGGCAAAGAAACTATATACTATAAATGTCACAGTGATAATAATCAAAACAAATATTCATTTTTGGTCTGATAAGGTTAGTAACCAGAGTAGAGTCATTAAAGTCGTTAATAACAAATAAAAATTACATACAAAAAAGGAATAATATTAGTTCAGAAGGATAGGAGGAAAGAATTAAATCATCTTTATGATGGTGGTCCGGTCAATGGATTTTAATTTCTTTCTTTATTTACTAGTTTCTATGTTAGATAATTTCTTTCTTTATTTTCTAGTTTCGATGTCAGACAGTAGTTTTCGCTCTTCTAATCTGTTGGTGAAATGAAGGAGTTATACAAGGAGAAGTTTTGGTTTTTTTGGAACTCAAGTCAGATCCCCAACTTATCTCAAAGTAGGCCAAAATAATTAATATTATTTAGATGTTTAGTTGTTGTTACTTTTATATATGTTCTTTAGATTCTGTAGTTTGCTGAAAGGGCAGAGAAGTTCATGAAGAAGGCGGCCTATGTTGAAAATAACAGGCTATTGTGAGTTTAGTATTTGAAACAGCTGTCATAACTACCTGTGAAAAAGTATAAAACAGTTGTAACTGCTAGTTTAAACATGATCCAATATATGTATTATGAAGAATTGACAGAAGACCTTAGAGCATGCAGGATAAAATCGGAAAGAGGCCTGTCTAAATGTGGTCATCGATTGAAGATCAATTGATGAAGGTTGTTTGGTTTTTCTTTTGGTAGTGTGTTTCAGAGCATCTATTCTTCAAGACCAAGACAGTTTCTCTAGGTTTTCTTGAAATAGGGTTATTCATTTCGTTGGATTCGTAAAGTAGTTAATACTTTAGGTTTTTATTTATTTATTGTTTGCTTGACTGCACGCATGCACATTCTGATAAATTGGTTGTTTTTCTATAAAGATTTTTTTAACAGTCAGCTTTGACGAGCCATTTTCAATATGTCAAGGCCGATATAGGAAACACAGCCTTGTCCAGTACGTATTAGTAATTAATGATGCCAGTCCTGGTAATTCAAACTTTAAACTTGTGTGCACCATTTCAATTCGGATCGTCTTATGAACTATGTTATAGTAGTAATTTTTTAAAACTGATGGCAGTTTTACTGCCTTGTTTCATTAAGTTTGTTGGAATCTTCATCACTATTTAATACTCCATATTTTAGGTTTAGGATGTCTTTTAAATTTTCCTTGTAAAAATCCCCCAAACAGGTTACACCAGTTATGAATTTCCTTCATTACCGTTTGCGAAATGGTTGTTGGAATCTTCACCACTATTTTTTGCTTAAATTTCTTAAGTTGGGGCTGGGGGATTCATAGTTATCATGGCGACGCCTAGGCGTCTTGGCGTTAGAGAAGAGCAAGACGACAGCTTGAACGTCGAGTTGCCAAGGTCACGCCTTGGTAGCTAGCCCTACTTAAGTTACGAAGTCATTTTATACCTATAACTCATCATAACCCATGAACTTGCTATGTGGTGTAATTTTATTACTTAGTAGACTTGTAATGTGTGATAAGTGATGACTTGGTTGATTCTTTATTTGTGTTTATTGAATTGTTCTACTAATTTTTAATGTCAAGTGTTTTATTCATATTATTGTGTTTTTAATCGTATTTCATAGTGTTAGTTACTCGAGTAAAGTACAAATTTTACGCATTTTAAGAACAAAAATAGAGAAAAGAGAGTAAATAAAGTTCTAAATCCCTCCTTGGTGGTTCCACAAGATTCATAAAGTGATGAATAGTTTTACTTTTTATGCTAATGACACATTAAAGGACATAATTACCCTTCACTTTGTATACTTTATCTCATCTTTTTTGGGACAAAAATAGTTGTACTTTTAGTCATCATTTTGAGGATGGAGGGAGTTATATTTTGGATTTTTAACGTATATAAAATTTTACTGTTAATATACTTTTAAAATAAAATAAATAATATATAAATTGCACATTGTTAACGACTTGTCGCCATACGGATGTTGTGTGGCGACGCTCATCGCCTATGGCATTCTACTCTTCGTTGTCGTCTCGCCTAGTCGCCGTGACAACTCTGGGGGGATTTGTTTAGAAATTTACACTTAATGAATGTGAATGCGTTAAAAGTTTTCTATTGAAATGGTGAAACATTTATGATAGGGGAGTGTTATTTCCTCAATTGTTCTTTTCCACAAGGTTCCTCTCACATGAAAGTAGGTTGGTCCCATCACCATGTGAGAGGAGGGTTTGTGGTAATATCAGAAACACTTGGGAAATAACAATCCCCTTGTGTTAAGCTAACTTGACCAGATACTTGGGCATTACTTGTTGTCTTTATGCTGTAGAGTATTTGTGGTCGGAGAACAAATTTGTTGATATGATTTGATGCTTCCTCTTATCTATATGTTTGCAGCAAGTGGCATCATCAGGATTTTATTTGGCTCTGGATCTTTTCTGGAAGAGTATAAAAACTTACAAATTCTCGCTTATACATGCTGAACCCAATTCCTTTTCGCAGTTAATGTCGGTGTTTGAGGCAACTTAGAAGTAGAGTGTTATACAGTTGTATGTTGTGGTTGTTTAACTTTTGATCAAGACTTGGTGGAAATCTGTTGTTTTATGGAATCTTTATGATGTCTTTCTTTCTAAAGCCTCAGTCATTTGAAACCTGATAATGAGTGTTGATCAACTTGCGCACATGCTCAAGCATTATATTTGGATTGGACATAAAGATTCAGGTGTGAATTTATTTGTCCTTACTGATGGTTCGTGTCTCTGAACTTCAATATTTGACTTAAATTACTCTCTTTATAATAATGACTGCAATATTTTTAAATTAGAGATCAATAACATCCTTTAGAACAGATAGAACCTATTTCTGCATGCTCCTTTAGGTGAAATTGTTCTGCTTATTTCTGGAAGCTTGTGCCTGGGTTTTGGGACAACCAAAAAAAGGAAAGGAGGATGTTTAGACCGAGATGGATGGGGTACTTATTACGTGATGGCCATTTTACCGTTTTCCTCTGCTTTCAAATATATATGTGTGTATACAGTATATAGACTCGCATAAAAATAATACTGGTTGCTAAATTGCTTTTAGATAATTATTTTTTTGGGTTTTATTGTTTATTTTTTAAATAGAATTCCTGGAAGACCTAAGAAGATATATCATGCACCACTATTTAGGTTTTGGAATAATATTACCTATAACGTGGTTCATCCCGGTTCGTGGATTCCGGTTTAGACAATTTATACAGGTTTGCAATAAGCTACACGAGCTTAAATGTGGTACACTATGCTAGCTTTATATGAGTGCTTATAGTTAAGAATTCTCTTAGAATCAAAATGTAATTAAGTTTTATAGAATATTTTTAGTTGAATTAACAAGTCGATTTTGTTCATAAATAATTTAGTACAAATGGGATGTTTGAGCATCCAAATACCAAGTAAGAAACTAAGAATATTGATATTTGTGCAACTATAGGCAAAATAACAAACAATATTTCGGTTTGCTAAATTTAGAGTATTGGTATGTAAGAGTACCATGTTTGGGAACACAAGTACCAATACACGGTCTACTAGGTCATGAGCTATTAGATTAAAAGAATCACTTTATGTTAGGTCCCTTGGGGGAACCAAAAAGATTAGAGGTTAAATAAATAACCAAGCTAATTAATTAAAGCAGATAAATAGTTTGTTAGTCAATTATGCTGCGGAAAATCAAAATCCTCTTAACCTTAATTGAAATTACAGAGTAAGTGAAGTCCACAAACACGCACTAACAAATAAATTAGGTACTGAGTAAATTACTTAAGTGTAAATGTCAACACAAAATTTAAAGTGGTTCGGAGTATCCAACACTCCTACACCGGCTCTTCTTCTCTTCTCAGGAGGAATCGGTACTAAGCAAGTCTCACTTAGAGAAATCAGTTTTTAATTCACTGAAAACCTTAATAGAACAATCGAAATCATCAGATCTAAGTCACAAGGACTTGAGGCACTAAGACTTTAGGGTTTTGTTGAAAGTGATTTGCAGCTATGAATATCTTCAGAAAAAATATTGATGAAACTGATAAGTTTAAACTCCTGCTCTTGATTCTTCTTGTTCGGATCTGAAACTCTCAAGTCTTTGTGACTTGATTTTTGAGCTGAAGGCTTTTTGAGTTCTTCTCTAAGAGAGTTCCAGAGAGTGAGTGATATCTTTGTTGAAGATGAACTTCTCTTTTTCAGGTCACATGTCAATCATCATGGCTTCATATAATGATGTGAAGTTCTGTTTTTCCTTATGGATAATAGTCGTTTTCTCTGAGTTGGTTATTATCGTCTCTTGTTTGAAGTAAAAAATGTCAGCATATGGAAAAGCTGTTTGATATAGCTGTTTTGATTGTCCTTTTACGAGAGATGTATCAGAGTATAAAGACTTTTAAAGGATTCGTTGATAGTTTGTACACGTTGCAGCATATTTTCAAAATATTCTGAAGTGTTGTTCATGAAATCTACACTGTTGTTAATCTTACAAAGTTTGAGGGAAGTTTACTCTGTTGTTTAGCTATGCTGATGACTTACTTTACTGTGAAATCTACTCTGCGAATTGCTTTTCATAATTTGATGAAAACTGCTTTTAACACATGTCAACCAAAATGCTACTCTATGGATTACAAGAAAAAATTACCTATACATCAATTCTACTATTTACAGGGGAACACATTATTTACACCAACTCTACTAATCTACCTATAAAGTTTATTCTATAGCTAATTAAATAATTCTACTGATTACAACTTAAAATGGCTCCCATCTAGTTACCTTGTTTGAATGGCGTAAGGGTACCTCTCCTACAAAACATAATCCTTGATTTTTCCAGATGTTTCAAACAATTGGTCTAAAGTGGCAATTTTCTCAAGGGTATGAGTGAGATTCTCGGGAAGATCTCAAATGCAAAATATTTGAAGCTAACTCAACATGCTTACAGGTAGTCTTTCTTATCCTCTAAATACTTTATTTTATGCTTTTCTTTCTTTTACTGATTCATCCTAATAGTATTTATGTGGGATTAACAATATCATTAATTGTAAAATTTGTTTCTTTTTGTGACAGACTTGTCTTCACTCCTCTGCCTATGACCTGCCATTGTTTATTAAAATGAATCTTTTGGACATGCAAGTTGAGAATAGACGGACTTGATGCTAAATCTTTTGTACAAAGGTGAGTTTGGAAAATGTAGATAATTTGTGCTGCATGCTTAATATCTGAAATATGTGTGCAATTTACTTCTTATTAGGTCTATTTATTTATTTTGGTTGTCAAGTAATCTCATGCCTTCACATTGAGAGTCACCTTGCCCTCCAATTCACTGTAGTATGTGGCAGCATCCATGAAAAAGGGTTCCAAAGTGCTTGTTGTCACATGTGGCTAGAGTTCAAATTAGACGAAACTTATAAAATATTTTTTGAAGAATTTTAAGATTCTGAACTGAATGGTGATTTGTTGTGCTAGATAGTTTTCTCATAATAATGGAGTCAGAATTTCTTAAGGAGATATTACTGTTTCCTATAGGGCTAGAGGCTCTACCACCTGAAAAAAGTTGATGTTTAGCGAGGCTTTATTAATTATTTATATAAGAATTGGTTTATCCTAATTTAGACTTCCACAAAGAGTCAATATATTTTCTAAGGAGGAATACTACCTCCCATGTTGGGGGATTGGAAATCTTTCCTTATGTGGTGTCAGATATGATCAATTATATAAAGTAATACAAAAATTATCGGTCAGGTGCATTGGACATGTTTGCAGAACTAATACCTGCAGCTTTGGTGTATTTACTGTCCATCAAGTTCTCTTTAATTTTAGCATTTTAGACAATTTCTTTTTTTCTTAAGATAAGGATGCTACTCCTGATAACTTCTTGTGATTATATTAGTTTATTACCCACATATGCAGACACAACGAATTGTTTCATTGAGATCCTGTGGAGGAGGAGCACTTCAGGAAAAGTTCAGCAGATATAATAGTTGAAACCCATATTTAGGGCCGTGAGAAAACAAAGAAATTGGTGAATATATGAGGTCAAATCCTTCTCATCATTTCATTGTATATTTACTACACTTTGTTAAAATCAAACTACAATTAAGGCTCTAATTAGAGCTGTAATCAATGCTAAATACTACTTTTCCTAAATAGCTAGATTCTAATAATATTCTAACAGATTTACAGAATATTCTATATTCTAACACTCCCCCTCAAGTTGGTGCATGGATGTCTCGCAAGCTTAACTTGAAACGTAAGGGATGAAACGTTGTACCATTGAGACCTTTGGTCAAAATATCAGCAAGCTGATGATTTGTCTTGACAAAAAATATGCAAATGAGACCACTAGTAACTTTTCATTGATGAAATATTTGTCAATCTCAATGTGTTTCATTTCTATCATGTTGTGCTAGATCATTTGCAATACTGATGGTTGTTTTATTGTCACAAAACAATCTCATTGGCTCATTAGTTCTGATTCCCAAGTCTTCTAACAATATTCAGAACCACATTAATTCACACACCCAAGGCAATAATTCGATATTCGACTTCAGGACTAGATCTAGCCACGACCGATTTTTTTTTGCTGCGCCAAGTGACAAGGTTGCAACCTATAAAAGAACAATATCTAGATGTGGAGCAGCGATCATCTATACAACCGGCCCAATTTGCATCGGTAAAAGCTTCAATCCTCATATGGCCATGATGTGAGAATAATATTCCCTTACCAGGAGCATATTTTAGATATCTTAGGATTCTATAGACAACTTCCACGTGACAATCTCGTGGATCATGCATATATTGACTTGCTACTCCCATAACATAGGAAATATCAAGACTAGTATGGGAGAGGTAAATTAGTCTTCCCACTAACCGTTGTTCTCTCTCCTTATCAACAGTGGGTCCTATGCCACCTGTAAGATGATGATTAACCTCAATGGGAAAGTCAGCCGGTGAAGATGCCACTATAAGATCTTGCAACTTCTATGCCAAGAAAATATTTCAAGGGACTAAGGTCCTTGATTTCAAATTCATTGGCAAGTTTTGCCTTGAGATTAACCATCTTTTCTTCATTATTTTCAATTACTACAATGTCATCGACATAGACAATGAGAATGGTAATCTTGCCATTTCCACGTTTGATTGAATATAAGTGTGATCCCGCCCATTTTGCTTGTACCCAAATGTCATCATAACCTTATAGTACCTTTCAAACCATGCTTTAGGGGACTGTTTCAACCCATACAGTTCCATTAATTGTTGATGAGGTAAAGTCCGGAGGGACTTCCATGTATACTTCCTCTTTAAGGTCCCCATGAAGAAATGCATTCTTCACATCAAGTTGTTGGAGGTTCCACCCAAAGTTTGTTGCACAAGATATAACGATACAGACATAATTCATTTTTGTCACTGGAGCAAATGTCTCCTCATGCAACTAGTTTGACTTTAAGTCTCTCAACCGACCCATCGAACTTTTGCTTCACTGTATATATTCATTTGCACCCAACCGGTTTCTTCCCATGGGGAAGAGGATTTAACTCCTATGTCTCATTCTTTCTCAAGGCATTCATTTTCTCTATCATAGCTTTTTTTTTTCCATTTTTCATCTTGGATTGCTTCCTCCCACCCTTGAGTAACAAAAATAGAGTACAACAAGGAAACAAAGGCACGATAGGGGAGGTAGATAAATTATCACAAGTGATAAAGTTAGAAATAGAATGTTGAGTACATGATCTAACTCCTTTCCTAAGGGCAATAGGAATATTGATATCACAATTTTTACTAGGGATATTTGAGTTATTGCCATTAGGATCAATAAAGCAAGTTGGAGAACTAGGATCTGGGTAGGGTTGTTGTGGTAGTACAGAGGGACCGGTTCTTTATCTCTTCGGGAATAGGTTTTCAAATTAGGTTTATTCCATGTATCATATGACTCCCCCTGTGAAGATCAGTGACTATAGGATAAGTGACGGCAGAAGGAATGTCTCAACTAGGCTCAAAGTCCAACTCCTTTGCACTAGTAGATTTCTCCCCCTGAGAAGATAAGGGAGCAAGATAGAATGATGACATCACGAATAATATAAACTTTGTTAGGAGGATGAAAACATTTATACCCTTTTTGTGTAGGAGAGAACACAATAAAGACACAACAGAGAGATTTAGGATCAAGTTTAGCCCGAGTAGGATTTTTATCATGGACAAAGCACACTACCAAAAACCCGTGGAGAAAGTGAACGGCCAGGAAAATGTTTGAGAAGTGAGATTGGGCTCCGATTACTCAGAACTCTAGAAGGGAGCCGATTGATGAGAAAGGTAGTAGTAAGAATAGCATCACCCCAGAAAGATTTGAGTGTTTTCATTGTGAACATGAGTGTGCGGGCAACTTCTAGTGAGTGACGGTTTTTTCTCTCGACAACGCCATTTTATTCTGGAGTTTTTAACACAAGAAATATGAAGACTAATGCCATGGTTAGTAAGATAGGAACCAAAGAATATCGATATATTCACAACCATTGTCATTATGTAAAGTTTTGACCTTAGCATCAAATTGTGTTTGTATCATTTTATGAATTTTTCGAAAACAGGAAAAAACTTTATTTTTGGAACAAAGAAGATAAAGCCAAGTTATACTTGAATAACAATCAATAAATGTAATAAATCAACGATGACTAGTACGAGAAATAACTCGAGAAGGTCCCCAAACATCATAATGAATAACAACAAATGGTCCAAAATGACGATTATGAATAGCAGGATAAATTGAGCGTTTGCGTTTAGCTAATTCACAAGGCTCACAAAATAAACGATTTTTATTACACTGCTTAGTTAAATGAGGAAACAAGGATTCTAAAGTACTAAACGAATAATGTCCCAAACGATAATATCACTGGTGAAGGGAGGTCAGATTGGAGTCATAGATAGATTGAATACCGGAGGAACATCTAGATAGTAGAGGCCACCTACTGCACTACCATTGTCAATTCTTTGTCCCGTCACCAAGTCTTGAAAGATACAATGAGAAGGGAAAAAGTGACAGAGCAATTTAGAGATTTGGTGAGACATGGAACAGATAACAAATTTGCAAAAACAGAAGGTACGAGAAGAACAACGAATAAAGATATAGTAGGAGTACAAACTAAACCATCGATTATTAACATTTTGTTTTTGTCGAAGTAGAGTATAAGTGGTAAATAATTTGGATGAACCAGTTATATGTTCTATAGCACCTGAATCAATAATCCAAGAGGTGCATGTAGAAGAAACATTAAGTGCATGAGAAAAGATACCTAACTAGACATGAGCGGAGCTAGGAGTGGACAAGAGTGTCCAAAAAGCTATTATTTTCTCAAGAGAGATCACCACTATTGATAGGACTAGATTCTAACACGATATGGTATAACATAAACAACACGAATATCCAAGAAAATATCAACAAAGGTGATTCAAAGGCTTACGGAACACTATATGGTAGTAAGGTAAGCAACATAGATACCAACAACAGAAAAAAATAGAGATAATACTACTGTATATGAGAAAAATTGAGGAAACTTGAACTGAACAACACACGGCTACTGTAGATGAGAAGAGGAGAGAGAGGCGAGCACCCTGGAACTTATCGCGCACTAATGAACAATGCCGATGAACAATAATTTGCTATATTACCGATGAACATTAATTTGCTATAGTATCGATGAACTAGGCTCTGATACCAAGTTGAAATCCATATTTAGGGTTGTGAGAAAACAAAGAAATTTGTGAATATGAGAGGCCATATCCTTCTCATCATTTCATTGTATATATACTACATTTTGTTACAATCAAACTACAATTAAGGCTCTAATTATAGTTGTAATCAAGGCTAAATACTACCTTCCCTAAATAGCTAGATTCTAATAATTTTCTAAGAGATTTACAAAATATTCTACATTCTAACAATAATTGTTGAAGAATTAGAAACAAGGATTAGAACTACTCTTCTGAAAATATCAATATTGTTAATGAATTATTTGAAAACCATATGGCTACATTTGGAACTTGTTAAAAGGAAGGGGAAATGGAAAAGGGAAAGGGAATGAAATCTAAAATTTTATTGGAGTATCTTTATTCATTTTTTACACTATATTTAACATTGTTCCTAATATTAGATCTGTTAAAAGTATAGATGGTTATATTTATTCCATTGAGATAGATATTTTCTTTTCTTTTCATATTTATTTTTCTTTTCCTTTTCCTTTTCCTTTTCCTTTTCCTTTTCCTTTATTTCCCTCTGCGTTTTCCAAGTTCCATACGGAACCTATATTAACTTACTGTGCAATACAAAAAATTAATGTTGCTTCAGTAGATGACAAAGGACTAGTTTCCTACAAGTGAAACTTATCATTAATCTAGCCAACAAAGTAATCTCCAGAAAACCTTCAGCACTTTGATCTCTTACTCTGTGTTAGATGAAAAGTAATTTTATCCCATCTTTCCTTATATTTCCTTGTAGTCCTTTTGTTTTGCTCGTGTTTAAGTTGTGCTTCTGAACTGTCTGGTTCAGAGAGCCTTTCCTCTACCATCTCCTATAGATCGTGGAAAATTAAGAGGGCTCTCATTAGAAGGTTCCACTACTTTCCCCATTAAATGCGAGTACAAACTCTATGCTAACCCTTATTTTAACTTGACGTAGGCTTTTTTCAGTTATTTGGGGTTAATTTTATTTTTGAGGAATTTACATGGCAGCTGGTCTTTTTGATTGGACCTAAAGCACATGGTATCAACATTATTTGATTTAGTTTAAGATTTTTGAAACACTTTGTTGGTGGTGGTTTGATTTGATTTAATGATTTATTTGAATCTGTGGTGGCTACTTTATTTAATTCAGCAGCTTTGTTAACTTCAATACTAATTTGGAGCTTGCTCTTGGCAGCAAGTTGATTTGATTTATTGATCTAATGTGAAGATTTATATATGCAGAACGTGTTTTTGTGTATTAAAAAAAATGATTTAATTTGGAGTTTGCTCTTGGCGGTTACTTAGTTTGAATTAATAATTTAATCTCATACTTAACTTTGGAGCTTGCTTTCTTCGCAATTCAGTTTGATTTATGACTTCATTTGAATAAGTTAGATTTTGCTTATCGCGGCAATCCTATTTCATTTTAAATTGTTAGTGTTTCAGTATGTGCTTTCTAGAAAATTCTAAGAACTATCTGAAATAAATAAATACAAGGGATGGGATGGACCAAGTTTCCTGCTTGTATTTGTTTAAGAGTTGGGCTTATACTAGTTGATTCTAGTGCGATGTCACTGTACTGAGCTTAACAACAACTCTTTTTAGGTAATAAAGCTCCAAACCCAGCCGGGGAACATCATGGTTTTGATTAATGATCATAGGGATAGTCTAAGAAGGAATAGAGAAGTCAAGCATCCTTTCTAAGCTGAGCAAGTCTGCTTGAAAGTCTTTTGAAAAATATATATATTCATTTTATAAAAAGTATCTCTAATTATTGTGAAATATTCCTCCAACTTTAAAGACAAGCTTTAGGGGGAAAAAATAGGCCTTGTTTTGCACTTTGGATAAGATCTTTTACATGGATGGATAAGATATGACTTTATATATCCAATTTATATTCTATGTTTTGTATGTGTGTTGGCTTTTAATAAGTTATTTGTTGAACCTATGGTGGTTACCAAATTGGGGCGTTCGCGAGCCCGACTTGGTTCTATTCAAGTTCTCTTAACAAATCGAGAAAAAAAGCCCGTTTACCCGTTTAAATAAAGTAGTGGAGCTCGAGTTGTGTCATGTCTAGGGATGAGCAATTCGGTTATAACCGAACCGAATAAGCTATTCGGTTATAACCGAAAACCGAAATTAACACATTTTTAATATCCGAATTAGTGTTTAACCGAATTTCCGAATTACCGAATAACCAAATTTATAATTCGGTTATTCGGTAAATAACCGAAATAAAAAGCTTCCATAAGGCTCATTAGCGTATACCCAATACTAAGTCTGAATCAAAATCAATCATGGCTAAGATGTACTATGTGCTCATTCTTCTTCTTCATTCTTGTTCATCTTGTTCCTACTATTACATCAGATCTGAGATGGGCTTAAGCATTAAGCAGCAAATGGAAATCTTTTTATAAATAAAATCATTCTTCTTCATCTTGTTTCTACTATTACATCAGATCTGAGATATGGCATAAATAAATGATATAAATTAAATCATTCTTCTTCATCTTGTTCCTACTATTACATCAGAACTGAGATATGTGTATGAGATCTAAGATGGGAATAAGCATTAAGCAGAAATAGGTACACTCCCATTCATCAGATCTTATATGGGTATCGTGATCTCAGATCTGATAGTAGAGATTGATTAATTGAGTAGTGAGGGAGATGAGATTCGAGAGACTAATACTGAGATTAGAGAGACATAGAGACAGAGTGAGATCACTGAGATGAGAGAAGTGTTTTAATGTTTAAGTCTTAATTTTTTTTATTTCGCTTATTCGGTTAACCGAATAACAAAAAATTAAAAACTAGATTCGAACCCGAAAACCGGATATAAAATTGGATATAACCAAATTATAGAAAAAAACCGAATAATCGAAAAAATCGGTTCGGTTCGGTTCGGTTAGGTTATTCGGTTTTATCCGTTTTTTGCTCAGTC
Source organism: Panax ginseng (assembly GCA_020205605.1). NCBI lineage: Eukaryota > Viridiplantae > Streptophyta > Magnoliopsida > Apiales > Araliaceae > Panax > Panax ginseng. The sequence continues at coordinate 14,718,747 of CM035135.1, read as the reverse complement.
CTAGTCATGTCCAACTTATGGTTAAATGCTTTCTAGGTCACTGTATTATAGGTCGACTTACAAATGGGTCATGAACTTTTTTTTCATGATTAACTCACTAAACTTTATTTTTCTAACAAAAAGTTAAAACCCCGTTAAACTCGTTTGATCAAGTTAACGGAAAACATACATATCGGTAATGAAGTTGTCTGTTACAAAGTGATGTGGCATGTTTTACCGTGACGATAAGCGATTTTGTAGATTTGTGGAAAATTTTTATGAAAAAAATATTTTAAAGTGTAATATAAATTATAAAATTATAAAATTATACAAAATTTAATTTTATAATTTAATTTAATCAAATTTAAGAAATAATTATTTTATAAAAAATGCAGTTATTTTTATTTTTTAAAAAAAAAACGATTTCTATTTTATATAAAAAAATAAAAACGCAGTTTTTTTATAAAATAAAATAAAATGCAGTTTTTTAATAAAAAAAAAAAAAAACGCAGTTTTTTTTATAAAAATAAAATAAAAACGTTTTTTATTTTTTTTTTATAAAAATAAATGCAGTTTTTATTTTTTAATAAAATAAAATAAAATGCAGTTTGTTTTATAAAATAAAATAAAAAATACAGTTTTTATAAAAAAATGCAGTTTTTTATTTTATTTTTATTAAAAAAACTGCGCTTTTATTTTATTTTTATAAAAAAAAACTGCGCTTTTTATTTTACTTTTATTAAAAAATAAAAAAAACTGCAGTTTTTACTAAAAAACGCTTTTTTTTTTTTTTTTATTAAGAAAATAAAAACGGCATATTTTTTTTATAAAAGAAATAAAAAACGTTTTTTATTTTATTTTTATAAAAAAAACTGCGCTTTTTATTTTATTTTTATATAAAAAACTGTATTTTTATTTTATTTTTATTAAAAAAAAAAAAACTGTATTTTTTATAAAATAATTATTTCTTAAATTTGATTAAATTAAATTATAAAATTAAATTTTGTATAATTTTATAATTTTATAATTTATATTACACTTGAAAACATTTTTTCATAAAATTTTCCTAGAAATCTATATAGTCACTACCACGCCACACAAACAGCCGCGCCACATCGCCTTTGTGTACTAGATTTAATACCAAACAAGTTTAACGGGGTTTTTAACTTTTTGTTAGAAAAATAAAGTTTAGTGAGTTGACTTTAAGAAAAAAAAGTTCAGTTACTCATTTGTAAGTCGACCTTTAGTACAGTGACCTAGAAAGCATTTAACCCGTCCAACTTAAGATTCGCTCATATTATCTTGGCTTGAGATCATAATTGTCATGGCGTAAAGGAATGGCATGACGTGAGTCAAGTTGAGGTAGAGCTAGCAAGGCCTGCGCCTTGGTAGCTTGGCGTCTCAAGGCATCGTCTAGGCGACAACATGAGACGTCGAGCTACCAAGGCGCACGTTCTAGGCGGCGCCTTGAGACGCTGAGCTATCAAGGCGCACGCCTTGGCAGCTCTACTCCAAGACTTTAAAACATGGTTTTACCCTATATCAATAATGACCCATGGGTGACCCCGATTAAAAACAAAGGATAAAACCCTAAAACAAAAAATTGAGACTTATCTGCCTAAATTGAGTACTCCAACTCTTCTTCTCAACTTCTACTCGACACTTCACGACTCATCACAACCCATAGCAGCCCCATCACAACTTCATCGTAGTCCCATAGCAACCACATACATAGTAGAGCTACTTATGAAGTCATGAAGGTAGAGATCGCGCCTAGACGCTTAGCGATAAATGACAAGACGATCATATGGCCATGTCATCCGTGATAAGAACAAGTCATTTAAAATGTGTAATTTATATATTATTTATATTACTTAACAAATATATTGGCAATAAAATTTCATATACATTAAAACCCAAAACATAACACTATGAAATAACATTAAAAGCACGATTATGTAAATACTTAGTAATAAAAATCCAAAATAAAATACAATCAAATAAAAAATATATGACAAAATTGATCCAAAATAACAATCATTCATCAAAATATCAGTTTAGTTTATGGTTTAATAAACTGGTTAGAACTTACAACTTATATATATATTTAATATAAATTTATTATGTATAATATATATTATTATATAATATATATATATATATATATATATATATATATATGCCTATATGACTATCTTAAATTAAAGTTGTCTCTTTATTTGTTCTATAAGAGAGAGAAGATAAAGTTCTTTATTTATTCAAACCTTCTGAAAAAAAGAAGAAAAAAAGTGAAGCAGAGAAATTGAGAAAGAAACAAAGCAACAAGAAAAGCATAGCAAAGAAGGAAGAATAAGAAAAACATGTGTGTGAGATAAGGTTGGGTTGACTCGTCGATGGTCTGTGATGGTGATTTGTGAAGGTTGGTTGCCGATGAAGTCGCGAAGAAGTCGAGTTGTGATGGGTCTCCTTGCTGCGAATCGATGGGTCGCGACTCACGATGAAGTCGAGCACTCGAGTTGCGAAGCCTGCGATGAGTTGAAGCCTTGAACGAGATTCTGCGAGTCGAAGTCTGTTCTGCAGATAAGGGTTTTTTGCCTTTCTCCTTTTTTTCTTTTTTTTAATTGTCGAGTCATGGGTATTATGTTCATGGGTTAATGGATCAGAGGGTAGATGAGATAAACATTTAAGTTGGGTCAGAGCTACTAAGGCATGCGCCTTAGCAGCTCCACCTCAAGTTGACATCTCGCCGTGTCATTCTTTATCGTCTGGACGCCTAGGCGTCCTAGGTGATGCCTAGGCGACGCCGTGACAACTATGGCCACATAGCAACAACTAGGACTCGTAGCGACCTAACTATTAAGTCAACCCAACTCTTAGTTTCTCTTTTTCTCCTTTAGTTGCAGCGACCCAGTCCTCCCTCTCTCACACAACCATAGATTTGTTTCTCTCCTTGATTCTTTGTTTAGATTAAGCATTAATTTTATTATTTTTTCAAGTCTTTTAGGGGTGGGGGGCTGATTTAAAAGTGGATAAATAGCCCATTTCTTTAAGTTACTGACTTTTCAAGTTTAAGTTTATTATTAGGAAAATGCTATATTTTTCAAGTTTTAATTTTAGATTAAGTGACAATTTTATTATTTGAACTCTGTGGGTATTGTTTATCTTTAAAGTGGGTATTCTTTGTTTATCTTTAAAAGTGGCAAAGTTGGTATTGTTTATCTTTAACCGTGGCATAAATTATAAATGTTTTTAATATCAAGTGTTTTATTTTTGGATTGTTATTGCTAAATATTTACATAATTGTGCTTTTAATGGTATTCAGTAGTGTTATATTTTTGGCTTTAATGTATATGAAAGTTTATTGTGAATATACTTGTGAAATATAATAAATAATATATTAATTGCACACTGTGAACAATTTGTCGCCATACGGACGCTATGGCGGTCGCGTTGTCGCCTAGGCGTCCATGCGGTTGGCTACCGTCATGCCTCGCCGTGGCGCCATGACAACTATGCTCGAGATTGCTCGTTTAAGTGTGACTTATTTAATACTTAATTAAATAATTAGTTATACATGTATGGTATTATGTTATGATTAATTTCACATTTATCAAATTTCTTTTTAAATTTGGTTTCTCTTAGATTAGCTCTAAAGTTGTACAGGAAAAATTGAAAATTAATGAGTTCGCCTTAAGCTCAACCTGGACTGAACGATTAAAGAGTTGGTGTGTGTTTTAGTTTGTTTACTCGAAGCCTTATATTCACTTTATGAAATATAATAAACTTATACAATGTGCATTGCAAATTTAAACACGTATGTAGGGTGTCTATAAATAAGAACCGGAATCTTTTTCACCTAATTTAGAGTCGGCGAATCTCCTATTACTATTTCTTATTTATCTTAGAATATATGTTAAGGTACACATTACTAAGCAAAAACCCTTGCGGCAAGAACAAATGTGGAGGTGAGAGCCATAGCCACCATCGTCCAAAATCTCCACCGCCAAGCCGTTGTCCGAGATTTTCACCTCCATTACTGGTATGCATTTTATTTAATCGTCATTCTTTCTCTATAAACGTCTATCTATCTTCCTATTTATATAGCTTGTTCTAAATGATTTGTAGGTTCTATTCAAGCCCTACTCAACACGCATTTTGTCCAAACTAGTTGAGTTTTACTGAAAATGAATCCTATATGTCCTTCGTCATTTTCCAATACATAAAGAGAGTTTCGTTCATTTTAATCAACACTTTATTAATTAACATATCCAAACAGGCTTAAACTGACATAATTATGTGTTGACGTTGTACCGTATCTAGTGGGATACTATTTTCTACATACAGTATAGCTCATAATATTTTGTCCTATAGAATAAAAATTATAGCACACCAGTCACCACCAAACAAGAACTTATTGTATGTATGTTTTCTCCTTTCCATTTGCACTCTCCTAATCTTCTAGTCCTGAGTGGAAAATTTTCATATTTGGGGCTATAAATGCATTTCAATCATTTTATTAAATTTCAAACACTCATTAAAAGTCTTTATGGTCTTCATATTGGATAAAATTTCTATTTCTTAGTAAGTAAAATGATTTTATAAAGAAGATAATTTTGAGACAATTTTTTTTTTATATTTTATATACCATTACTTCAAAATAGGTAGTGATATGACACATCATTTTTTATGAAATAGACTAATTACTCTTTTTTGCATATATGTGGTTATATTGTAATTAAAAATTTTGGGTTCGTGAAAATGGTCAGCAATTCTCCTTTGCAAGCTGTACTTTATCCATGTAGTACTGTCCGCTTTTAAATTTTGAACAACTATATATGCACAATAAAAACAAGCTGATTTTATTTTATTTTTCTGGGTCACAGACAGCTATTCCCTGTATGCTTGTAACAAAATTTATCCTTATCCATTGGCATATTATTTTTCTCTTCAAAACCCCAATCTCTAGCCAAAATAATAATAGTTGATCAAAAAATTAAAAAAGACCCAATCTTCTGGTAGAATTTCTTTATTGTTATTTTGTTGTGTTTATGTATAAAGAAGAATAACTTGAGGTTACCCCAACACAAGTCTCAACTTGTCTCTTAAGTAGAGAATATTGGAAAGAAGCTCAAATGGGGGATAGTTTGGGGGATGATTTTAATAAGAAACTGAAAACTGGGAAGATGCAATTGCGACCAGCACTTTTAGCGAAGAGCTGGAGATATCTTTTGAGATCACGTGACGGTTATGAATTCAAAGACGATTGTTTACAAGTATTTTCTGATAAAATTGGTCCAAAAAGTAGATTCTTTGATTTTGTAGATGGGGTTCTAATTCGTTGCAATGTGCTGCATATCCGGAGATTACGCCTTGTAATTGGCTGAAATACAATTTATCACGGATAATTGAGTGGATTTGCACTGCATGTATGCGTGGTGTCGAGGAGTTTGATATTGACATTTTGTGGATGGAGATTACTAGCTTGCCTCAGTATTTTTTCAATTGCAAAACCCTAGTGATTTTGAGGTTATGTTTTTGTTTTTTTTTTAGTAATTTCCCTACCTCAGTGTGCTTTCCTAATCTCAAGATTCTCCACCTTAATTCGGTTATTATGACAGTTGGGGATGATGACCCTATCAACAAGTTTCTTAGTGGTAGTCCCTCCCTTGAAGAATTTCATTTCGATGGCGCACATGGTGGGGACGTAGGGCTAGCATGTGTAAACTCGTCATGATTGAAAAGACTTGTTGTATCTGTTAAGAGATCTGAGCAAACAAGCTTCACTGCTTACAATGCTGATCCAGTAGAACAACAAGAAGACAATATTCTTGTGGCTACTCGATCACTGGAGCATCTTATCTCTGTACCTTGTTTGACCGACTTTAAGGTGAATGAGCTACCCCTCCTTTAGAAAGTAAACCTTGATTTTTCCATATGTTCGAAAAAGATGCTCTACAGAGAAAATTTTAACAAGGGTATGAATGAGATTCTCAGAAAGATCTCAAAAGTGAAACATTTGCAGTTAACCCAACATGAATACAAGGTAATCTTTCTTATTCTCTTAACACTCTGTTTTATTCAGTTCCTTCTGTTACTGATTATACAACCCCACCCCCCCAAAAATAAAAATAAAAAGTAAAATACTGCCTACAATCCAAAATTAGAGAATAAAATTTTCCTTAAAAGTCATCATTTAGAAATGTATCTCCAGTTTTGGAACAGAGGGAGTACTATTTATATGGGATTAACCTTTTCAATGCAAATTCCTTTCTTTTTAGTTTCAGAGTGATCTTCATTCATCTGACTATGAATTGCTATCGTTTATTAACATGACTCATTTGGAGATGGAAGTTGTGAATTACTGGAATTTGATGTTTAAGTTACTTGAATGTTTGCCTAATTTGGAGGTCTTAATTTGTTCAAAGTTGAGTTTAGAAGCTGTAGATAAATTTTGCTGCATGCTCAATTTCCTAAAAATGTATGCAAGTTGAAGCTGCTACTGCTTCTTAGGTCTTAATTATTTTTCGGTCATCAGGTATGCTCATGCACTCGCATTCACAATAGCCTTTATGCTCCAACTGACTGTAGTTTGTGGAGCCGTCCAATAGAAAGGGTTCCGGAGTGCTTGTCATCTGTTGGTCGTTTTCCCGATCAATATATGCGTGCAAGTATACACGATCAACAAGTAATAAAGAGTACGTAGAGTATCGTTCCCACAGAGAATTATTTAATGAAAATTACCAAGTACCAACCCGTAACCTACTTAATCTTATTTAAACGATTGATTTGATATTTTGAATTAAAGTAATTAATTAAACTAATACTATCCCTAGAATGAAACTAGATAATGAAGACTTGAGACTACAATTTTACCTATTGTTTCATTTAAATTAATACACTTCCTATTAAGTCAAATTAATTATACCGAATTGTTAATCAAGAACACGAAGGTAAGATATGACCATCTTGTACCATACCTATATCACACTAAATCCACAGATAGAATGAATGCAAACACCCTAATTAACCAACTCACTATATCTCTATGTGAATTACAATTAAAGAGGGTTGAAGCTCAAGTTCTCAATAGACTACATGCGGTGCATAGGTATATCTCTCTATCCTAGGCACGAATCATGAATTCCATCGCCATGTAGAAGTCACAAACACGTGCTATTATGATCAGATCTAAACCCATAATCCGTTTCTTAATTTTATATGGATTATCACGGTAATTGATGGCCAAACAATTAAGCAATTAAACACAAATCATAATAAACAATCCAATAACAATTAATTAAACTAACAAAGAAGCATAACAAAGTAAATTACTCAGATCTATTGTAATCTCAAATTGGAGTTTAGCTCATCATAGAATCAAAATCCATAATCCACAATTGAATATACATTGAAAAATACAAATAGAAGTAGAGAGAATTAGGAATTAAGAATAGCAAATCTGAGTTTTTTTTCTTGCTTCACTTCTGAACTTTCAAGGATCTTCAATTGCTTCAATCCCCTAATTTAATCTAATCTAATCTAATCTAGGATTTTAATGTACTCTAATCTAACCTAATCTATGAAATTAAAGAAGGAATATACTAGATGGATCCTTCCAAGGAGGAATTTCTTTTTTGAATCTAGCTATGTTTCTTCTACTGCAAATAAGCTTTATTATAGGCCAATTCACGATCCCTTGCCCAAGCTTCAATCCGATTGGCCATTTAAGTGAAAGTCAAAATCTGGACTGCCAGATCGACTCAGCCACATACCCACAAACTCAAATCTGGGCGCAATTTGGCGGCGTAGTTTTGTCAATCGAGGTGAGAGCGCAATTGCTACCGGCCCCTTAAGCCATTTAGGCGTCAGTTGCTGCATGCACCGATTCTGCAATCTTCTGTTCTTTTGTTGCTGCTTCAAGTCCATTCCCATTATGTCAATACTTGGTCACTTTAAGCTCTCAATACATCTCTTTTGTTCCCAAATGCTACCAAGTCAGTTCCCAAGTATGTAACCTACAAAATGAGAGTAAAATGCATGAAAAGCAACTATAATAAACGGGATTAAGCAACAATTAAAGTTAGTTGATACCGGATAAGTAGTATAAAACCGACTTAATATCATCGCACCTGGAGAGAGTTGAACTCCGAGGATTTGTGGGGTGTCGAAATGAGGTGAAACTCTTGAAATATTGTTTGAAGAATGCAAAGATGCTCAATAGAATGGTGATTTGCTGTGCTAGCAAGTTTTCTCAGAAAAGGGAGAGAGAATTTCTCTGAGGAGTTATTGTTGTTTCCTAGGGCCTCACCCACCTGTCAAGTTGAGTTCTACTGAGGTTCATCAATTATTCATGTAGTGACAGGTCACTTAAAAAAACTTTTCAAATGCGTAACTCATCTTTTTAAGGAGTACTTTCTTAGGCCATTCAACATCTTTCCTTCTGCTGGTTTAGATTGTGATCATAAAACTTGTTGCATGCAGAATTTCCTTTTGTCGATCTAGACATTTAATTTGCAGCGTTAGTGTATCAACTGTTTGTCGAGTTTTCTTTAATTTAAGCATTTTAGACAATTTACTTTTGTTCAGGATGCAACTCCTGATAATATCTTGTTATTTAGTGCCCACATTTTTTTCTATGCGCTTGATGTTTACTACTACTTCAACACGAATCAGGTTAAGTATGTTGGAACAGACTATATATGTTATTAGACTGAGATCGCAGCAGGTTCCCCCGTCTTTATAATCCAGCATATGTATATGCAACTGGTGCACCTGTTTAAGCTTTCTTATCTTTACTGAAGTTTAGATATGTTTCATTAAATTGAGCCTCTGCAGGATTTGAAATTGATGCCCAAGTCTGTTGTTCAGGGAATTGCAGATGCTTGTGCTTTTTCTCCTGATTTAAAAGAACAATTCTGCATTAATCCTTCCATGATTGAGCCTGTGTTTTTTGTTGGGTTTTTTTCCCTCACTTTTAAGAGGGTTGTGTTTGCTGGATTTGTTTTATTTGAAGTAGAGGTTCATTTTACATAGGGGTGACAATTTTTGACAAAACATGATAACCTGACACGAACAAGACATAAAATAGGGTTAGTGTTGAGCATAAGCAGTTTTTAAGTTTTTATGTCATAAACAGCTTCATGTTTATGTATAATCAACGGGTTGTCACGATTAAACACATTTATTTAAAATAATTTAAAAATAAATATGATATAATGTTATAATATACCTTAAATATTGAATTTTATCTTTCTTGGTTACTTTTTAAAGAACGTTATCTTTATTTTGTTAATTTAATATTATTGTGATGAATAAATTATACTATTATTCAATAAATTAGTGAATGATGTTTATTTTTTTATTTAAAAAATTTAATTTATATAGTAAACGGATAGACATTAATAAACAGGTTAGTGTTAGTATTGAGTATTTTGACACGAATAATTAAACAGATAATGTTAGTGTTCATCTATTTACTGTCTAACCTGACAGAACAAGAATTTGTCAAACATGAATGCCACCTAATTTTACATCACAATGTCTTCCATTGGTGTGATGGGACAAGAATTTTTACACATGAAATTTGTTTGTTGTCACAATGATGGGAATTGTGAAATAGAACACTTTCAGCACGGATATAAAGCTACTTAAAATAGGTTGAAGAAGTTTTGAAGCACAATTATGGATTGATTTGTTGGATGGTCAGTTACGCGTTATCACTTACTAATAGTAGTGAAAGAGTACAATATTTTTAAATTTGCACCGTATATTTATTTTTAAATGGGAGAAGGTTCAAAAATGCTCGACTTTTAACGCAATGTCGATCGAGCACTTTATACTTTTTTTGTCCAAAACTATTCTTAACGTTATATTTTTTGAGTCGTCTGCGTACTTGCTAAGTTAACGAAAGAGATGGCGTATTTTGTTAAAATTGGTACGTAGCCAATACATTGAGGTTTAAAGGGAGAAGGTTTAAAAATGTCACTGACACATGTAAATGTCATTTAATCAAAACAAAAAAAATACTAAAATTCAAAATAAAAAAGCATAACATATTTACATCATTTAATCAAAATATTAAAATTCAAATTATTTTGTTAACTAATCAAAACAACTAATTAAATAAAATAAGTTGTATAACATATTTACATCATTTAATCAAAATATTAAAATTCAAAACATAACATATTTACATCAAATACTAATTAAAAAAAATACTAAAATATTAATTAAAAAATACTAAAATACTAAAATTCAAACTATTTTGTTAATTAATCAAAACAACAAAAATTCAAATTACATCATTAAAATACTAAAATCATAAAAAAAAAATACTAATTGATATAAAATTTTTAAATTACAAAAATCATAATACTAAATAATATTTTTAAAATTCAAAATACTAAATAACGTTATATAACTAATTGATATAATATTTTTAACGTTAATATTCAAAATACTAAAAATATTCAAAAATTCAACTAATTCAAAATAGTTCTAAAGCATTGATTGACGTTTTCTTTTGGAGCGTGGGTATATAATATATATGCTGATTTACAGTTTTGTATTTTCTTTATTTTCTAGAATTTTTCCTAATTGCTTTTTCGTTTTTCAGTCTGTAAATTAAATCTGTATTTGTTTTGCTTGATCACAAACAATTATCAAGATATCATTGATTTATTTCTAATCTTGGAATTTATCATGGTGCTTAATTGGTAATTTTATGAATGAAATGAAGTGTAAATAGTATTCTTGATTGAGGTACTAGAATTAATAAATAAAAAAAAAAAATAAGAGACTCATAGTTGAATTTTTCAATTTTAAAAATATTCAAAAATTCAACTAATTCAAAATAATTAACGTTATTTAGTAAAAAAATATTAACATTAATTATTTTTGATGATTTTAGTTGAATTAACGTTAATTATTTTGAAATTTTGAATTAATTGAATTTTTAAATTTTGAATTTTAAAATATTAACGTTAATCACCAAAATACTAAAAATATTTGTTGAATTTTCAAAATACTAAAAATATTAACGTTAATTTTATAATATTCACTTTAATTTCGATAACGTTATTTAATAATATTAAAAATATTAGTGTTAAAAAAATTTGATAACATTATTTAGTATTTTGAATATTAACATTAAAAATTTTATATCAATTAGTATTTAGTATTATGATTTTAGTATTTTAATGATGTAATTTGAATTTTTGTTGTTTTGATTAATTAACAAAATAATTTAAATTTTAGTATTTTAGTATTTTTTTAATTTGATTTTTTTTAGTATTTTAGTATTTTCTTAATTAGTATTTTAGTTTTTTTTAATTAGTATTTGATATAAATATGTTATGTTTTGAATTTTTGTATTTTGATTTAATGATGTAAATATGTTATACAACTTATTTTATTTAATTAGTTGTTTTGATTAGTTAACAAAATAATTTGAATTTTAGTATTTTGATTAAGTGATGTAAATATGTTATGCTTTTTTTTTATTTTGAATTTTAGTATTTTTTTTTGTTTTGATTAAATGACATATTTACATGTGTCAGGGGCATTTTTGAACCTTCTCCCTTTAAGCCTCCATGTGTCTGCCACGTCAGCCAATTTTAACTCCGTTTGTCTTTTGTTAACGGCAGGGGCACGAGCGACCCAAAAAATGTAACGTTAAGGGTATTTTTGGACAAAAATAAAGTATAAGGTGCTCGGTAGACATCGCGATAAAAGTCAGGGACATTTTTGATCCTTCTCCCATTTTTAAATGGCTACAGATGTATTTGTCTATGTAGTGTCATAACAAATATTTGTATCAACAACACAATCTCAACTATATATGTAAGATCCCAACTTTTTAATAAATAAAAAATTGAATTTCTTCTATTTATTATCTTGAAATAGTAAGGTGATAATTTGATATAATACTTTGGTTATGGGTAAAATGTACAAATTTTATAAAATAAACAAGTGGTTATAAAATATTTATTATTGTCGGGGAATATTCGTTTGGTCGTGGAATATTCTTGTTGTTGGAGAATATTCGTACGACGGCGCAGCCATTTGTGGGCCCCATAACGGAATAACTGTTGGATGAAGAAAACGACAAGTTTTAGTTTTTATAAATAACGACGTAATTGTTACCGTTAACACGGTTGGATTACCTGGTGGTTAAAATACGATGAATGGCGTGGTTGCAGACAAGAACACACTGATGATTGCACAAAGATTTTTGAATTATTGATTCTTACGTAAGAAGGCGTTACTCAATAATTGTTATAGTAATTACTGTTCAATATTTTATTTTATTGATTCAATAATTGCTACGTTGATATTTTATATTATTGTTGTTTCAATAATTATCACTGCACAGTATTTTCCATTATCAGATCAATAATTCATATTATTTGAATAATATTATTAGATAGCATTATTGACAATGTCTAGAAAGTTCTGTCGAGGAGAGGTTAGATAATCTAATTGCGCCATGATAGGAGAGAAATCCTTATCTAAAGCCCCCTCTTTCCTAAGGCTACCGGTTGTCATTATTGTGATTCTGTAATATTATTTGTGAATAATTAATTATTGATTTATATGATAAAGAAATATTAATGAAGGAAATATTTATTTTTATGTGGATATAAAGGAAGGAATTAATGTTGAGGTATTTTATCTGTATTTTGTCGGAATGGAGGTATTAAAAATCAAATCAGTGTTCTTAAAGCTCTATTGCGTGAGTTATCATTTTAATCCGACCGTTGGATCGTTGTGATTTTTGGATATGTTATACATATATAAGTTGAGTATATGTCCACAAATTTTGAATCGTTAAAAATTAACGTATGATTTGTTATGAATGTTAAGAGGTATTAAAAATCATCCGTTTGTGGATTTCGGATATTTTCTATTTGAAATTTGGAAAAACTTAAACCTACAAAGTTGTAGAGAATTCGATTTCGTATGGAATGGACATAAAATTCATATTTTTCTGATAAAAGGGCTATTTATTATGAATTATTGAAGTTTCAGAAATTAAATATTTTTTTATTAAAATTGGGTGGGACCCACTTTTGTTTTTAACATGTGGGCTGCAAATTTTGTTCAAAGGTGGCTGGTCTTGATTGTCCAACTTAGCATGCGTAGAAGAAAGAAAAAGAAATAATACTATTTTATTATTTAGTCTTCTATGACGTTCTAGCATTTTTCTATAAATAGGCGCTTAGGTTAGAATTGAAAATCATACCAGAAACAAGTTTTCTTTCTCTCTATATTATCGAGCATATTTTTGTGAGTATTTAGATACTTTGAGAGTTGCTATTCAATACAAGTTTTGTGACGCCCCCAAAATAGGTATACATCACCCATCTTGAGTCGCCAAATACATGGTACAAAATTCAAATACAACTTAATTATACATCAGTCGTGTAAAATACGACAAAACATATGCTGTGAGTTTTAATACAAATATTGTCATCTAGACAATATCCACACTCAATGGAGTCCTCATTACAATTATTATCACACAATTTTATAAAATAGTGAGGACTACTAAAGCCACTTATACTGGATCATCACTCCATTCCCCGACTCGTCCCAGCTATATTCTCATTTCCTGAAGAGAACAATGAAAGAAATGGTGAACTCAACTAGCCCAGTAAGAAATATTATGACTAAGATAATACAAAATAAATTATCCTTAGCCTTCAACAGTATAACAACTGATAAAATATAATAGATAACAAGTTTTAGATCAACAACTGCAGCGGAATAAACAATCCATTAGAAGAGCTAAGTAGACCATAAAATCTACTATCTTCTATGATTTAAAAAGTTTTTCATCAACTTTATCGCTGAGACTCAACCTAATAAATAAAATCAAATCATCCCTGCAACACGACCAATGATATTCATGTAATCATCAATGGTTATGATTATACCGAATAATCCCTGGTCATAATCATACCAACAACTGTCCATCAATGAACTACAGACCAATGAGGACTTTCATCACATCGTTCGTCACATTACGGTAATGATTATACCGAATAATCCCTGGTCATAATCATACCAAGTCCATCTATGCACGTAAGCTAAAGATGACTTTCATTACAATATAAGCATGAGGATGATGACAATGACATAATAATTCAATAAAACAAGTTCAAGGATAAATTTTAAAGATTTATAATTTAATTTATCCAGGAATCAATAACGTCCAAATTGTTAACATGATACTGCTTTATGGGGTAAAATTCAAGAATCCTCAGAAGAATATTTCCATGAAAAGATACTGGATGAAGCGTAAATATCAAGGATATTCCACTAATTTCATGGAGTATAAAAGCCAAAATTTTAACCAACCGAGTATAATAGAATATATGAAACTGCAAATGAATTTTTGTCCGCCATGCGGTAATCCACGTAGACAGATCATTTTCAAAATTTAATAATGAATGAATACGAAGGATCATTCACCATGCATGCGGTAGTCCACACAGACAAGTTATCACAACAGAATAATAAAGAATGGAATAACAAAAGAATTCATCAGGCATGCGATAGACCGCACAGATAGGTTATTCCAACAGAATAATAAATAATGGAATAATGTAAGAATTCTACCAGGCATGCGATAGTCCCTTGATGCATGTGATATTCAAATGTAATAATAAAGAATGGAACCAAAGTTATGCGTGAATCCGCATGCATGTGATATTCCAACAGAATAATAAATAATGAAACCAGTTCATGCGTAATCCGCACAGACAAGTTATTCCAACAGAATAATAAAGAATGGAATAACAAAAGAATTTCACCATGTATGCGGTACTTCGCATAGACATGTTATTCCAACATAATAATAAAGAATGAAATAATAGAAGAATTTCACCATGTATACGGTAGTCCGCGTATACAGGTTATTCCAACAGAATAAGAAGGAATGGAATAACAATAGCTCTCTTCATGAATACGAAAGAAATAATACCCCTTACCTTAGAAAAAAACTGGAATAGTGAGATAGCAGACTTCTCTTCTCCTTTCTCTCTATAATTTCTCTCTCTAAAAATTGCTCTATAGCTTTAGTGAATTGGTGGGAAATGAAGGAAGAATGAGCTTATAGAAAAATATAGTTTCAATAATTGCACGTTTTGGGGCTCGAAATGTTACAGTATAATGCCTCCCTCTTTTTCTTCATTTTTAATTTAGTCCTACAAGTATTATCAAACTTGCACCACTTCCCCTAATAGTAAATCATGTGAATCAATAGTAAATCATGTGTGAATCAATAGTTCTAAACATATGAAAATACGAATTACAATATAATACCTCCATCTATACCTCCATTTTTAACTTAGTCATGCAAGTATTATCAATCTTGCACCACCTCCCCTAATAGTACAAGAATGTGAATCAATAGTACACACATGTGAACATATAATTATAATCATGTGAATTAATAGCAATTAATTGCTCATTTATCCGTTTAATTACCCGATTGGTCAGTATAACTTCTAGACATCAATTATTATCGAAATAAATGTCAATTTTCACTAACACTAATAATTTCAACACAATGGAACTATCAATTTCATCTTTAATCAATACGAACTTATTCATCATTAATATTATAACGCACAATATTTAACAACCAGGTCGTTCCCAAGAAAGAGGGGGCTTTCCGATAAGAATTTTTTTTTATTGGCGCGTAATTAGGTGACCAAACCTCTCCTTGTCAGAACTTCTAGACATTGTCAATATTGCAAATAATAATATGAATAATTTTGCCATCTCAATTATTGATTTAATAATATAACATATTATCTGAGATGATAATCGTGATAAATAATTGAATCAATAATATGAGAGATATGATGTCGTAATTATCGTAGCAATAATTGAGTATAAGCTGAGTGACTTCTCACGTAAAGCATCAATAATCAATACCGTGTGCTGCTACTATGCAACTACGCGTTATTACATTATACTTTTACTATCGAGTAGTTCAGCAGTTTTAATTCAGAACACTTTTCGTAGTTATTTTTATAAAAAGATAATTCTGTCATTTTTTTACTATGACAATACTTCTATTGTGGGGTCCACCAATGATTGTGCCATCGTACGAATACTCCCTGTTAAAACGAATATTCTCCGACCAATCGAATATTATATAACAACTTGCTTACTTTGCAAAATTTATAAATATTACCCACAACTATAACATTATATCAAATCCACACCATAATTTTCAAAAAAAATATTTCGAGAAATTTAAATCTTTATTCATAAAATTTGGGGTCTCACAATCTCCCCTCCTTATGAAATTTCGCCCTCGAAATTTACGTTACGTACTGGTATGCCAAGAGGTGAGGATACCTTGACTTCATTTCAGATTCTAACTCTTGAGGTATAACCTTTGAGTGTCGAATATGATTCTTCTTATCCAAGATTTTAACACGTAACTCCTCATACGTTAAATCTTCTGCCATCTCGTCTAGTTCCAATTCAATAATGTGGTTCGGGTCGACCACATATTTACGTAACATCGATACGTGAAAAACGTTATGAACATGCGACATACTTGGCGGTGAAATGAGTCTATAGGCCACAGTTCCTACTCGATCGAAGATTTCAAATGGGTCAATTAAATCGAGGGTTGAGATAACACCTTCTTGAACCTTCTTCTTCATATTCATCAGATTTGGGTGTGTAGCTTGAATGGCTTTAACTTTATCGATTAAAGTCGATTCTACTCGTATATTCGTTATCTTCATGTGGGTCCCTAGAGTCTTTAACTCTATCTTCATTATTTGTAAGTTATATGAAATGGGTTTTTGTGTTAACAACATCGCACTCGTAAACGCATATGATCTTCTACTCATCACGTCAACTACCACGTTTGCTTTCCCACGATGGTATTGAATGGTACGATCGTAATCTTCAACAGCTTGAGCCAACGTCTTTAGCGCACGTTACGTTCTTTTTAGTTGAAGAAATATTTGAGGGTTTTAGAAATGGGTTTTGTACTGGGGTCAATACAAAATTCGATTTCACGCTCTGGGGTAGGCCAAGAAGTTCTTCGAGAATACATCAGGAAATTTATTAACAATAGAAATATCATTCAAAACTGTGACTTTCATCCCAAGACTTGGATATCACGTCACATTGATACCTATCAACTTGCCACCGTCATTCACGACGTCGCCTACGGAAAGTCTGGCTTCGGTGCATTCCACATAAGGAAGTCACCAGATAAAGGCTCAGGGCTCTTTACTTATGGCTTGATATGACAATGATTGACTTTAGTGGTTTGGTTGCTTGAATTCGCATAAAAGGTTGGTTAGGAATATGAAAGCTAACAACCTTACGAAAAACATGATGAGTAGTTAACCAATCGATTCCTAAAATCGCATCAAAGGCAAGTATTTTCAAAGAGATAAGATCGACAGGTAACGTGAGGGTACCGATTTGAATCAAACAAGATTTATAAACAGTGGAGCTAACGAAGGTTTCTCTTAACAGAGTTTCAACGGATAAGTCAAAGTCTAATTTTCGAAAGTTAAATTTAAACGTTGAGCGCGAAACAAGAGAGATAAAAGAATGGGTAGAATCCCAGATCTAATAAGGTATAGACTTAGCAAGAATTTATAATTAACTAACCCGTGCTAACCGTTGGTTACTCGCTTTTGAGGAGTCACAAAAACGCTCTTCTTGAAAAACCACCGACTTTGTTTTGTCCGTATCCGCCTTTGGTGCCACCGTCCCTGCTGGACTTGACTTTGGTGCAAGACAAAATAGGGCTAGGTGCTTTTCCACAATTGTAACATGCTTTAGACTGCATCGTGTAGCTTGGACTGATATGTTCCTCCCCTCCGCATTTGTAACATACGACCGACGGTCGTTCTCCTTCCTTAACAGGTGCTGGTGCTGTTGTCTTTCCATCATTGTTGAACCTTCTCTTTTTGAAATTTTCACTTCTATTATCTTCGCCATGATTACCACCGAAGTGGTTACCATCCTTGGCATGATAATTTCCCCCACGATGGTTATCATTGTTCATGACCGGGTCAAGCCACCCTGTATGATTATTATAGTGTTGTTGGTCGTTACCTTTTGGTTGTCTTCGACTCATTATCGCGCTCCAATAATCGGAGCCCTATTCACAACATCTCGAATATAAACAAAGTTTGTGAGAAATGAGGTATTGGCGTATTTCGGTTTCAAACCTCTTAGAAACATTCGCGTCTATTCGCCTCCTCATATCACCAAATGGGATGCAAAACCGAGATAACTCGTAAACTTAGCCTCGTCATCGCATACACGGCCATATTGTTTTTGCTCCAACTTGATAAACTCTACCTCCTTCATATGACGAATACTTTCGGGAAAGTACTTGTCGTTGAATGCTCTTGGAACTTCTCCCAAGACATCTTGAGTGCGTTAGGCTAGGTACGCTTTCTGATTCCCACCCAAGAATCGCCTCTTCATGCAACATAAAGGTGGCAAAGAAAACCTTTTTGCTCCTCGAGCATCCCAAAATATCAAATATCTTGGTGATCTGCTTAACCACGCTCCTCGCCTTTTAAGTGGTTTCGCTTTCCCAAAACTCCGGTGGTCTCCTTGAACGCTAATAGGCGATCAATCGTAGGTTGCCATTATTTCCATTTATATTTTTAACAGAGTCTCTCTCACCGATGTTGCATGAATTGCATAAAACCTTTGAACATCCCATCGCTCATCATCTCGATCGTGTTGTTGTTGTTTACACGAGGATTATTGTCTTCCGTTGCACATTATCACAGGTATTGATCGTTGGTGACTCAACGGTCTCATGTGCTTCATTGCTTATCTCAACATTTTGGATGCCATTTTCAAATACTGCCACAAAACAAGAGTTAATTAACATATCACATATTATCCCTATACTATGACCGACCAATTAAATACCAAATAAATTTAGGTAGGTCATATTAGCGAAGGAATTCCCCGTCACTCCCCTCCTAGTTCTTATCTCACATCTCAGCCTGGGACCATATCCCTAAGCTTTGATACCAACTGTGACGCCCCCAAAATAGGTATACATCACCCATCCTGAGTCGCCAAATACATGGTAAAAAATTCAAATACAAATTAATTATACATCAGTCGTGTAAAATACGACAAAACATATGTTGTGAGTTTTAATACAAATATTGTTATCTAGACAATATCCACTCTCAATGGAGTCCTCATTACAATTATTATCACACTATTTCATAGAATATTGAGGACTACTAAAGCCACTTATACTGGATCATCACTCCATTTCCCGACTTGTCCCAGCTATATTCTCATTTCCTGAAAAGAACAATGAAAGAAAGGGTGAGCTCAACTAGCCCAGTAAGAAATATTATTACTAAGATAATACAGAATAAATTATCCTTAGCCTTCAACAGTATAACAACTGATAGAATATAATAGACAACAAATTTTAGATCAACAACTGCAGCGGAATAAGTAATCCATTAGAAGAGTCAAGTAGAGCATAAAATCTATTATCTTCTATGATTTAAAAAGTTTTTCATCAACTTTATCGCTGAGACTCAGCATAATAAATTAAATCAAATCATCCCTGTACCACGACCAAGGATATTCATATAATCATCAATGGTCATGATTAAACCGAATAATCCCTGGTCATAATCATACCAACAACTGTCCATCAATGAACTACAGGCCAATGAGGACTTTCACCACATCATTCGTCACATTACGGTCATGATTATACCGAATAATCCCTGTTTATAATCATACCAAGTCCATCTATGCACGTAAGCCAAAGATGACTTTCATCACCATATAAGCATGAGGATGATGACAATGACATAATAATTCAATAAAACAAGTTCAAGGATAAATTTTAAATATTTATAATTTAATTTATCTAGGAATCAATAACGTCCAAATTGTCAACATGATACTGCTTTGTGGGGTAAAATTCAAGAATGCTCAGAAGAATATTTCCATAAAAAGATACTGGATGAAGCGCAAATATCAAGGATATTTCACTAATTTCATGGAGTATAAAAGCCAAAACTTTAACCAACTGAGTATAATAGAATATGTGAAACTGCAAATGGATTTTCGTCCGCCATGCGGTAATCCACGTAGATAGATCATTTCCACAATTTAATAAGGAATGAATACGAAGGATCATTCACCATGCATGCAGTAGTCCACACGCATAAAAGTTATTCTAATGTAATAATAAAGAATGGAATAACAAAAGAATTCACCAGCATGCGATAGACCGCATGTATAAAAGTTATTTCAATATAATAATAAATAATGGAATAATGTAAGAATTCACCGTGCATGCGATAGTCCGCATAGACATGTTATTCCAACGAGTAATAATAAATAATGGAACTCAGTCATGCGTAATACTTACGTAAAGGATATATAATAAAGAATGGAACCGGGTTATCGTAATCACGACACAGACGGATATTCTAATGTAATAATAAAGAATGGAACCGGTCATCGTGTCCCAGATGACAGTTATTCCAACAGTAATAATAAAGAATGGAATAATGTGAAGAATTTCACCATTTATGCGGTATCAGATAGATAAAGTTATTCAACATAATAATAAAGAATGGAATAATAGAAGAATTTTACCATGTATACTAGATTCAGCATATCGAGTTATTCCAACAGAATAATAAGGAATGGAATAACAATAGCTCTCTTCATGAATATGAAAGAAATAATACCCCTTACCTTAGAACAAAACTGGAATAGTGAGGTAGCAGACTTCTCTTCTCCTTTCTCTCTATAAAAATTGCTCTATAACTTTAGTGAATTGGTGAGAAATGAAGGAATAATGAACTTCTATTTATAGGAAAATATAGTTTCAATAATTGCACGTTTTGGGGCTCGAAATGTTACAGTATAATACCTCCCTATTTTTCTTTATTTTTAATTTAATCCTGCAAGTATTATCAAACTTGCACCACCTCCCCTAATAGTAAATCATGTGAATCAATAGTAAATCACGTGAGTCAATAGTTCTAGATATGTAAAAATACTAATTAAAGTATAGTACCTCCATCTATACCTCCATTTTTAACTTAGTCATGCAAGTATTATCAATCTTGCACATGAACTAAATTTTATCAATCATGCAGACACTAATCAATTCACAATGTAAAGAATTCATGAATGGCCAAATAATTTTCGAATATGAATTCAATTTACCATTAATAATATAGCATGTGACATTAACCATCACAAAATTTCAATAATTGATATAAATTTGAGAATCGAAAGTAATTTTTCACTTATTCATCAATAAATTTATAATTTATTCTCATTCACTTATATATTAATTATTATCACATAATATTCAAAAAATATTTTGAGAAATTTAAATATTTATTCATAAAATTTGGGGCCTCACAAGTTTCCTTCAGCATTACATCCGATATTCCGATTAGAAATACTGTTATTTTGAGGTAAGAGATGCTATTTTCTTCGTAAATGATATTATTTTCTTTAATATCATTATGTCGAAATATTGATATGAATTTTATTCTCGAATCTCTACCTTTTGTTTCGGGGGTTATTATTCACGATACTTAAGACTATTCACGATATGATACTATTCACTTATCATCGCACTATTTATCGAAAAATGAAATTTTCTCTTCTTTGTCCCAGATGTCTAGTATTGTAAGACCCCAACTTTTATGAATAAAGAATAATTTTTTCAAAATATATTTTTTGAATATTATGGTGTGGATTTGATATAATGTTATAGTTGTGGGTAATATTTATGAATTTCGCAAAGTAAGCAAGTTGTTATAAAATATTCGTTTGGTCGGGGAATATTTGTTTTAACAGGGAATATTCTTACGACGGCACAATCATTGGTGGACCGCACAACGGAAGTATTGTCGTAGTTAGAAAACGACAGAATTATCTTTTTATAAAAATAACGGCGAAAGTGTTACCATTAAAACTATTGAACTACCCGGTGGTAAAAGTACAGTAATACGCGTTGTTGCATAGTAGCACACGGTATTGATTATTGAAGCTTACGTGAGAAGTTACTCAGTTATACTCAATTATTGCTACAATAATTGCTGCATCATATCTCTCATATTATTGATTCAATTATTGTTACAAAGATTATCTCGCAGATATATATATATATTATTAAATCAATAATTAAGACGGCAGTTATTCATATTATTATTTGCAATATTGACAATGTCTAGAAGTTCACAAGGAGAGATTTGGTCACCTAATTATGCGCCTAATAAGGAGAAATCTTTATCTGAAAAGCCCCTTCCTCGAACGACTCGGTTGTTAAATATTATGAATTATAATATTAATGATGAATATGTTCGTGTTGATTAAAGATGAAATTGATAGTTCTATTGTGTTGGAATTATTAATGTTAGTGAAAATCGATATTTATTTCGATAATAATTGATGTCTAGAGGTCATATTGACCAATCGGGTAATTAACCGGATAAAATGAGAAATTAATTGCTATTAATTCATATGCTTATAACTATTTGTTCACATGTGTGTACTATTGATTCACATTCATTTACTATTAGGGGAGTTGGTGCAAGATTGATAATACTTGCATGACTAAATTAAAAATGGAGGTATAGTTGAAGGTACTATACTGTAATTAGTTTTTTTTCACATGATTATACTAATGAGTCACATGAATGAACTATTAATTCACATGATTTACTATTAGGGGAGGTGGTACAAGTTTGATAATACTATGGACTAAATTAAAAAATGAAGAAACAGAGGAAGATATTATAGTGTAATATTTCGAGCCCCAAAACATGCAATTATCGAAACTATATTTTCCTATAAATAGAAGCTCATTCTTCCTTCATTTCTCACCAATTCACTAAAGCTATAGAGCAATTATTATAGAGAGAAATTATAGAGAGAAAGAAGAAGAGAAGTCTTCTACCTCACTATTCCAGTATCCAGTTTTTCTTTTAAGGTAAGGGATATTATTCTTTCGTATTCATGAAGAGAGTTATTTTCTTTCAATACTCGTAAGGGTTGTTATTCCATTCTTTATTATTATGTTGGAATAACCTGTCTATGCGAACTACCGCATACATAGTGAAATTCTTCTGTTATTCCATTCTTAATTATTCTCATTGGAATAAACTCATGTCTGCATGGCCTATCGCATGCCGGTGAATTCTGTTGTTATTTCATTATTTATTATTCTCGTTGAATAACCTGCCTGCATCTTTGTCTATCGATGCCTTGTGAATTCTCATTATTATTCCATTATTTATTATTATGTTGAATAATCATTCATGCATGGCTTTATCGCATGCTCGGTGAATTCTCGGCCGTTATTCCATTATTTATTATTCATTGGAATAACCTTTTCGCGCGGTCTCATCGCATGCCCGGTGAATTGTTCTGTTATTCTATTCTTTATTATTCTGTTGAAATAACCTGTCTACGCGGACTACCGCATGCATGGTGAATTCTTCTGTTATTCTATTCTTTATTATTCTGTTGGAATAACCTGTCTATGTGGATTACCACATGCATGGTGAATGATCCTTCGTATTCATTCTTTATTAAATTGTGAAAATGATCTGTCTAGGTGGATTACCGCGTGACGGGCGAAAATCCATTTGCAGTTTCACATATTCTATTATACTCAGTTGGTTAAAGTTTTGTCTTCTATACTCCATAAAATTAGTGGAATATCCTTGATATTTGCGCTGCATCCAGTATCTTTCATGAAAATATTCTTCTGAGCATTCTTGAATTTTACTCTACAAAGCAGTATCATGTTGACAATTTGGACGTTATTGATTTCTAGATAAATTAAATTATAAATCTTTAAAATTTATCCTTGAACTTGTTTTATTGAATTATTATGTCATTGTCGTCATCATCATGCTTATATTGTGATTAAAGTCATCTTGGGCTTACGTGCATAGATGGACTTGGTATGATTATGACCAGGGATTATTCGGTATAATCATGACTGTAATGTGGCGAATGATGTGGTAAAAGTCCTCATTGGCCTCGTAGTTCATTGATGGACAATTGTTGGTATGATGATTATGACCGTGGATTATTCAGATAATCATTTGACCATTGATGATTACATGAATATCCTTGGCCGTGGTTCGTGATGATGTGGTTTATTTATTAAGTTGAGTCTCAAATGATAAAGTTGATGAAAATCTTTTTAAATTATAGAAGATAGTAGATTTTATGATTTACTTGACTCTTCTAATGGATTGCTTATTCCGCTGCAGTTGTTGATCTAAAACTTGTTGTATATTATATTCTATCAGTTGTTATACTGTTGAAGGCTAAGGATAATTTATTTCGCATTATCTTGGTCATAATATTTTTATCGGGCTAGTTGAGCTCACCTTTGCTTTCATTATTCTCTTGTGAAATGAGAATATAGCCGGGACTAGTCGGGAATGGAGTGATGGTCCGAGATGATTGCATTAGTAGTCCCTCACTATTCTCGTTAAATAGTGTGATAATAAATGTAATGAGGACTCCATTGAGTGTGGATATTGTCTAAATGACAATATTCTTATTAAAACCTTAGATTACGCTTTTGTCGTATTTTACACGATTGTTGTATAATTAAGTTGTATTTGAATTTTGTACCATGTATTTGGCGACTCAAGATGGGTGATGTATACCTATTTTGGGGTGTCATGTTTGGTATCAAAGCTTAGGATATGATCCTCGGCCGAGATGTGAGACAAGAACTAGGAGGGGAGAGACGGGGAATTCCTTCGCTAGTATGACCTACCTATGTTTATTTGGTATTTAATTGGTCGGTCAGAGTATAGGGATAATATGTGATATGATAATTAACCCTTGTTTTGTGGCAGTATTTGAAAATGGCATCCGAAAATGTTGAGATAAGCAATGAAGCACATGAGACTGTTGAGTCACCAATGATTAATACCCAGGGTAATGTGCAACAGGAAGACAATAATCCTCATGTAAACAATAACACCGATGAAATGGTGAACGATGGGATGTTCAGAGGCTTTATGCAATTCATGCAACATCAAGCGAGAGCGGCTCCTTTCCAAAATACAGGTGGAAATACTGACAACTCTCGGATGGTCACCGCTAAGCAGTTCAAGGAGCTGGGACCACTGGAGTTTTTTGGAGAGCCAAAACCACTTAAGGCGGAGACATGGATATATCATATCAACAAGATATTTGATTTCTTGGGATGATTCGAGGAGCAAAAGGTTCCCTTTGCCACCTTCATATCATGTACCAGAGGCGACATCGGTGGGAATCAGAAAGCGACTCAACCTCGCCAGACCGAAGATGTCTTGGGAGAAGTTCCAAGAATCGTTCAACGACAAGTACTTTCCTAAAAGTATTTGTCACATGAAGGAGGTAGAGTTCATCAAGCTTGAGCAAAATAATATGACCGTGGCGCAGTACGAAGCTAAGTTTACTGAGTTATCTCGGTTTGCGTCCCACTTGGTTGATAATGAGGAGAGAATGACGCAGATGTCTCTAAGAGGTTTGAAACCCGAGATACGTCAATACCTTATCTCTCACAAACTTTGCTTGTATTCAGATGTTGTGAATAGGGCTCAGTTATTGGAACGCGATAATAAGTCAACCCAACCAAAAGAGAGTAGTCGACAAAATGACAATACTAGTGATAGCAGTCATCGAAGCGATGACAACAAGCGTGGAGGGAATCAACATGTCAGAAATGGTAATCACTTCGGTGGTAATCATGGCCATGACAATAAGAGTGAACATTTCAAGAAGAGGAGATTCAACAATGATGGAAAGATTTCAAAGACCAAAGACCTTTGTTAAGGAAGGAGAAATGACCGGCCGTATGATACAAATATGGGGGGGGAAGGACACATCAGTCCAAACTACACGATGCAGTCCAAAGCATGTTACAATTGTGGAAAAGAAGGTCACCTAGCCCGATTTTGTCGTGCACCAAAGTCAAGTCCAACTGGGATGGAGGCATCAAAGGGTGTCCCAGACAAGACAAAACCGGTAGTTCAAGGGAGAGCGTTTGTCGTAACCTCCCAAAAAGCGAGGAATCCGAACGAGGTGATCACAGGAAAGTTAATCATAAACACTAGCGAAGTTTATATTTTATTTGATACCGGTTCTACCCATTCTTTTATTTCTCCTACTTGCGCTCAACGTTTAAATTTAACTCTGGAGAAATTAGACTTTGATTTATCTGTTGAAACTCCGTTGGGAGAAACCTTCATCACATCCATTGTTTATAAGTCTTGTTTGATTCAAATCGGTAATCGTACGTTACTTTTCGATCTTATTTCTTTAAAAATACTTGTATTTGATGTGATTTTAGGGATTGATTGGTTAATTACTCATCCTGCTAAAATTGATTATTTTCGTAAGGTTGTTAGCTTTCATATTCCTAACCAATCTATTATACGAATTCAAGCAACCAAACCACTAAAGTCAATCACTGTCATATCAAGTCATAAAGCTATTCGTTTATTGAAAAATGGATGTCAAGCTTTCTTAGCCCATGTCACAGATTTAAATAAAAATACGTCAGATTTAAATGATATTTCTATTGTTAATAAATTTTCGGACGTATTCCCTAAAGAACTTCCTGGCCTACCCCCAGAGCGTGAAATTGAATTTTGTATCGACCTTGAATCTGGTACAAAACCCATTTCCAAAGCCTCATATCGAATGGCTCCTATTGAACTTCAGGAGTTAAAAACCCAACTATAGGAATTGTTAGACATCGGTTTCATTCGTCCTATTACGTCTCCTTGGGGTGCTCCTGTTCTATTCGTGAAGAAGAAAGATGGAAGTATGCGACTTTATATTGATTATCGGGAGTTAAATCATGTCGCCATCAAAAATAGGTACCCGTTGCCTCGCATTGATGACCTATTTGACCAGTTGCAAGGAGCCAAATTCTTTTCAAAGATTGATCTTTGTTCCGGATATCATCAATTGAAGATTAAAACTAATGACATTCCAAAGAATGCTTTCAGAACTCGGTATGGGCATTATGAATTCCTAGTCATATCTTTTGGATTGACTAATGCTCCGCCGCCTTCATGGACATGATGATGGTCGAGTATTCAAGGAATATTTGGATCACTTTGTGGTCGTCTTTATTGATGACATCCTCATATACTCCAAAACCCATGAAGACCATGAGCAACACTTGAGGCTGATACTCCAAAAGCTTCGTGAAAACAAGCTATATGCCAAGTTGAAGAAATGCAAGTTCTGGCTTGAGGAAGTTGCATTTCTTGGGCACGTAATATCAAATCATGGAATATCTGTTGACCCGACAGAGATTGAAGCAATTCAAAGCTGGGAGTAACCTAAGTCAGTGACCGAAGTACGTAGCTTTCTCGGCTTAGCTGGTTATTATCGGAGATTTGTAGAAGGGTTTTTTCGAATAGCTACTCCATTAATTCAGCAGACTCGAAAAGATACAAAATTCGGTTGGAGCGAGGAATGTGAGAAGAGTTTTCAAGAACTCAAGAGAAGACTCATTTCAACACCTGTTCTGACAATACCATCTAGCTCGGAGGGATTTGTCATCTATAGTGATTCTTTAGGCAAAGGTTTAGGATGTGTTCTCATGCAACATGAGAAAGTCATAGCCTATGCCTCACGATAACTCAAAGAATATGAGAGGAGTTATCCTACTCATGATCTAGAGTTGGTAGTAGTCGTTTTTGCGCTTAAGATTTGGAGGCATTACCTGTATGGAGAGAAGGTGGAGATCTATATGGATCATAAAAGCCTCAAATATTTCTTCACTCAAAAGGAACTCAACATGCGGCAACGACGATGGCTTGAGCTGTTGAAAGATTATGATCATATCATCCAATACCATCATAGAAAAGCGAATGTGGTAGCCGACACATTGAGTAGAAGATCATATGCGGGTATGAGTGCGATATTTTCAACACATAGATGGACTTGGTATGAAAATAGTAGACTTTAAGCTGAGTCTCAGCGATAAAGTTGATGAAAATCTTTTTAAATCATTGAAGATAGTAGATTTTATGCTCTACTTGATTCTTCTAATGGATTGCTTATTCCGCTGCAGTTGTTGATCTAAAACTTGTTGTCTATTATATTCTATCAGTTGTTATACTGTTGAAGGCTAAGGATAATTTATTCTGCATTATCTTAGTCATAATATTTTTTACTGGGCTAGTTGAGCTCACCCGTTGCTTTCATTGTTCTCTTCAGGAAATGAGAATATAGCTGAGACTAGTCGGGGAATGGAGTAACGGTCCAGATGATAGCATTAGTAGTCCTCACTATTTTGTTAAATAGTGTGATAATAAATATAATGAGGACTCCATTGAGTGTGGATATTGTCTAGATGACAATATTCTTATTAAAACTCTTAGATTATGTTTTGTCGTATTTTACACAACTGTTGTATAATTAAGTTGTATTTGAATTTTGTACCATGTATTTGGCGACTCAAGATGGGTGATGTAAACCTATTTTGGGGGCGTCACAATTATGGTTACTATCTTTGATTGTATCTATGTTTTGATCTTTATTCTTAAATTTTACTCCATTATGGTTTATTATGGGGTATTTTTAAATTTGAATTATCTAAAGTACGAATCTCTAATCTTTGTCCTTTTATCTTATTGAATTCGTTCTTTAAAATGTTTTTCATCATCCTTAGTATTTAATGGTGATACTTGATGAATATCTTTGGCCTGTAGTGCAAAGATGAATGATTACCTGATGAATATATTTGGCCTGAATGATTACCTGATGAATATCTTTGGCCCGTAGTGCAAAGATGAACATGTGTTGAGATGAACATGACCAACTGGTGATACAAATGAATATCTTTGGCCCGTATTGCAAAGATGAATATTTGATGCAAGATGTATATTGATTGATGTTGCAAGGATAAAATATTGATGATGGACTTTTAAATTCATAGATGATAGTAGATTTCATTCTCTACTTAACTCTTCTAATGAATTGTTATTTTCGATGCGATTATTGATCTAAAATTGGTTGTCCATTATATTTTATTTGATTTGTTGAAGGCTAACAATAAATTGTTATTCTTTATCTTAGTCATAATATTCTTTACTGGGCTAGTTGAGCTCACCCTTTTTCTTTTTGTTCCATTTTTCTTCTCAGGAAGTGAGAATATAGCAGGATCTAGCTGGAGTATAGAGTGATGGTTCTAGAAAGTTATTTTAGCAGTCCTCATTATTTTTTGTAAAATAGTATATGAATAATTGTAATGAGGACTTATTTGAGTGTGAATATTGTCTAGAAGATAATATTTGTATTTAAACTCACAGTATGTGTTGTAGTATTTTGCACGATAATTGTAATAATAAAGTTGTAGTTATTTTCTGTACCATGTATTTGGTGACTCAGAATTGGTGATGTATACCTATTTTGGGGGCGTCACAGTTGGTATCAGAGCTTAAGGATATGGTCTCTGGCGGAGATCGGGGAATAGAACTTGTGATACCCCCAAATTCGGGTACTTCAATTCCACGGGATTTGGTGTCCACTGTACAAATATCATCTAACTATCTACCCATATATGCAACTCATGCAATATATAAGAATAAATCCTCTCCTTAAGGAGTTACATCATCTGAATTAAATACATAAATCCCAGGTTAAACTAACCTTAAATATCTGTGCGGAATCATAAACAAGTAATAGTCTTACACAACATTATCATAAGTCTGAAACATAAATACATAATCACATAAACAACAAGTCTTCATCACTTGTTAATCTTGCCTTTGCCTTTGCTAGTAGAAGGCTCGTCGGACCTTTCGTTCTTAACTGCAATGTTATTATTACGCAAGAGTGAGCACAATTGCCCACAAGTATAATAATATAACAATAAAATAATAACACGTGAATGAATCAAAGACTTCTGAAATAAGAAAACTAGGTTTTTTAATCAAGAATGAATACCAAGAATCAAAAGAACTTCTGAGGGTCATAAGACCTTGATAAACATACTTTCTCCTTCAAACTAAATATGATTATCTTGAAGACGAAAGTGACGAGCAATTTGTGCTGATAACGTATTATAAAAGAATACTAATATTAAGAACAAAGATGATTAGAGGAAAAGAGAGAGCATTCTCATTGTATTTTTATGTATATAATTCCCTTTACAACACATCTATTTATAGATACATGCATGAGTTTCAAAACTTAAAAGAGATGGGAGTTTTAAAAGCTCAAAGGACACTACAATAAATATGGGAGGAATGAATCTAGACATCCATATATTATAATTTTATAACAAATTAATAGTTGTTGTTTGCTCAACTTATTGGGAAGCATATTTATTTAACATTTCTTTTTATGATTTAATGAACATGTATTTTTTAATTACAATTTAAATGATTAAAAATAATAATTAAATTTTAAAGGTAAAAATACATTAATAATTCTATTTTTTGGACAATTGATCTCATTATCATTAAGTATTTATGTTTGGATCATTAATAACTAAGATGTCGAGATTAAAAAAATTGATGAGTATATATTCCATACGATTGTAAATAAAATTATTAATCTACACGTTTTAATGTATTACACTTTTGGCACATGCTTCAAAAAAATTATTGTGTACACACATAAGCGTGTGCTAATAATTTTTAAATATTAATAATTAAAAGTAACAAGATTAAAAAATAACTAAGGAAATAAATTATGGATAATAAAGAGATAAAGATGACAGAATAAATTGAAATTAGTGGTAGTTTATTTTTATTTATTTTATTTTTTTATATGGTTTCACCAAAAACAATTAAGGGCTTGGCTTAATTTGACTTAAATAGAGATATATCAGCCTTAGTATTTTAGGGGGAAAATTTGTAAATTAACTAACAAGAGGATATGCGGGTTAAATGCTTTTTCAGTCACTGTACTTTTGGTCAACTTACAAGTGAGTCACTGAACCGATTTTTCTTACAGTCAACTCAGTATACTTAATTTTACTAACAAAACGTTAGAAAATCCATCAAGTCGTTTGACTTTAGACGAAAATGAACAAATAAACTGCAGACATGTATGTAGACACTCAAAATTTTCTGCACCCTTATTACTAACATTGCAGGAGGGTAGATTTGTCTTTCAAAGATAACCCTAGAAGACAACTTATATCCATCCCGAAAATGCCACCAGAAGTTCAGTTTCAATCCCAAAAAAACACACCGGGAGTATCAGTTCCAACCTTGGAGATAACCCCGAGGTATGCAGTTTAAACACCGGAAATCCCATCGGAGAAGGCCGATTCATCTTGGAGATAACCCCAAGATATTCAGTCTCAGTCCCGAAAACAACACCGAAAATAGCAGTGCCAACCTTGGAGATAACCTCGAGGGATGCAGTTCAAATACCGGAAATAACATTAGAGAGGATAGTTCTGTCTCAGAGATAACCCCGAGATGCTCGGTTCTAGTCCCAGAAATAACACCGGGAATAGCAGTTTTATCCTTGGAGATAACCCCAAGGAGTACAGTTGCAGTTCCGGAGATAACCCTGGAAATGCTTGTTTCAAACCTTTGCAATCAGCTTTAACCTCGGAACTCACACCGAGGCACTCAGTCAAAGACTTGGAGATGACACCGGGAAGACAGACACACCTCAGAGATAACCCTAAGGACCTTCAGCACTTGCAGCAGTCCAATCTAGAGATAACCCTGAGCAACGTCTGCTTTATTAGCCCAAACTGGAGATAACCCCGGTGAGGGGCAAAATCATCATTTTGTCACCTCGACCCCACATTGCGCTGTCTCAACATCTCATACATACATTCTACACAGCAATGTCCCACAAGAACCAAGGAGGTCCAATCCTGAGTGACTAATACGCAGGACAGCACACCGGATAGAATTTGAAGCTTAAAGACCAAGGGCATAGTCCCATCTTCCTGACTTCGTACAACCTCTAATCCCATGTCATGGTGTAGCTCTCGACAACGACGGTCCGAAATAGGTCTTATACACCTCAATCGGATGCCCGGATTATAGTTCTGAAAGTTCGAGCGGACATCACAGTGCACGCGTGCACGTACTTCGAGACGGTGGGACCCGCAGAGCCCGGGGAATCTCAGGAAGCCGCAGGTACACCTGCAGCTCCCCCTCTATAAATAGAGGGCTTGGGGTGGCCATTTTGTAAGAGAAAAAGGCGAGGAAGCCCTGTCCAATTTTCTCTGTACACACCCTAAACTGAGTGCTTTCTCATTTTAAACACTTGTGAGCTCATATATAACTATTTTTTACTGGCGGGAGCCGAGTGTTCATCCACTTAAAGCTATTGAAGTCTTGTTTGGCAGTCCATTGTAAGCCTTCATACCTTTCTTAAAGCCTTTTCTCCACTACTGTGCACACACTATTCATCACATTGAGAGTTGTGTTGCCTATGTAGGCCCGGACTTCGGTCCGTGGTTTTTATTCCTGTCTGTATATATATATATATATATATATATATACACGGACTAACATTATCGAGTTATACCTCTATATATATATATGAACTGTTGTCGAACTCAGTTCGATGAGCCTGGATTTTATATCCGGGGAGTTTATTACTTTTGTGTGTGTGTGTGTGTGTGTGTATATATATATGATCTGTTGTCGAACTCTGTTCGATGAGCTTGGATTTTACATCTAGTGCGTTTACAGCTTTCTTTACATTTCGTCCCGCCTAGAGTTTACTTCGTGGCGGTTGATCATTTTTACAGCTTTATTTACATTTCTGATCTCCCATGGAGGTGCTTCATGGTGGTTGATTGTAAGACCCCAACTTTTTATAAATAAAATTTATTTTTCTCTATTCATTATCTTGAAATAATAAGCAGTTAATTTGATATAATGTTTTGGTTATGGGTGAAATGTGCAAATTTTGCAAAATAAGCAAGTGGTTATAAAATATTTATTTTGTCGTGAATATTAAATATCTGACAGTATGACCATTTGTGGCCCCTATAATGAATAACTGTCGGATGAAGAAAATGACAAGTTTGAGTTTTTATAAATAACGACGTAATTATTACCGTTAACACTATTAGAATACTCGGTTGTTAAAATACGATGAATACGCGTGGTTTAAGTAGTTACCAGTATTGCATAGTATTTTTGAATTATTGATTCTTACGTAAGAAGGCACTACTCAATAATTGTTACAATAATTAATGTTCAATATTTTATTTTATTGATTCAATAATTGTTGCGTTGATATTTTATATTATTATTTTTTCAATAATTGTCCGCATGAAGATTTCCCATTATCAGATCAATAATTCATATTATTTGAATAATATTATTAGATAGCATTATTGGCAATGTCTAGAAAGTTCTGTCAAGGAGAGGTTAGGTCATCTAATTGCGCGCCAATAGGGAGAAATCCTTATCGAAAAGCCCCCTCTTTCCTGGGAACGGCCTGATTGTCATTATTGTGATTCTGTAATATTATTTGTGAATAATTAATTATTGATTTATATGATAAGGAAATATTTATTTAATGTGGACATAAATGATGGATAGGAAAATATTTATTTTATGTGGATATAAATGAAGGAATTAATGTTGAGGTGTTTTATCAGTATTTTATCAGAATGAAGGTATTAAAAATCATCCGTGTGACACCCCCAAAATAAGTATACATCACCCATCTTGAGTCGCCAGATACATGGTACCTAAATTCAAATACAACTTAATTATACAACAGTCGTGTAAAATACGACGAAACATAGCTGAGAGTTTAAACAAGAATATTGTTATCTAGACAATATTCACACTCAATGGAGTCCTCATTACAATTATTATCACATTATTTTGTAGAATAGTGAGGACTACTAAAGCCTCTTATCCTGGACCATCACTACATTCCCCGACTCGTCCCAGCTATATTTTCATTTCCTAAAGAGAACAATGAAAGAAAGGGTGAGCTCAACTAGCCCAGTAAGAAATATTGTGAGACCCAGATTTTACGAATAAAGATTTAATTTTCTCGAAATATTTTTTCAAAATTTTGGTGTGGATTTGAAATAACGTTATAATTGTGGGTAGTATTTATAAAGTACGCAAGTTGTTATATAATATTCGATTGGTCGGGAAATATTCGTTTTAACGGAAGAATATTCGTGACGAATGGCACAATCATTGGTGGACCCCATGAAATGTAATTATCATTTGATTGAGAAAACGACAAAAAAATATTTTTATGAAAATAACGGCGAAGTTTTTCTTTATTAATCTTTGTTGAACTACTCGGTAGTAAAAGTACGATGAATGGCTGTGGTTGCATAGTAAAGACATGGTATTGATTGTTGATGCTCACGTGAGAAATCACTCGGTTATACTCAATTATTGCTACAAGAATCACGATCGATCATATCTCTCATATTATTGATTTGATTATTGTCAGTATCATCTGCATTATATGTTAAATTATTAAATCAGTAATTGAGACGACAAAGTTATTCATATTATTAAATTATAATATTTACAATGTCTAGAAGTTCTGTCAAGGAGAGGTTTGGTCACCTAATTACGCGCCAATAGGGAGAAATCCTTATTGAAAAGCCCCCTCTTTCCTGGGAACAACCTGGTTGTTAAATATTGTGAGTTATAATATTAATGATGAGTTCGTGTTGATTAAAGATGAATTTGATAGTTCCATTATGTTGGGATTAATTGTATTAATAGAAATTGACATTTATTTCGATAATAATTGATGTCTGGAGGTTATATTGTTTAATCGGTATTTAGGGCACTTTTCGTGTCCGAGTACTATTCATGAGTTACTATTCACGAGTTACTATTCATGAGTTACTATTCACCGAGTTACTATTCATGAGTTACTATTCACGAGTTACTATTCACGGGATACTATTCACCTGAACAAAATATATTTCTTTTCGGTCCAAATTATTTTTGAGTACAATATTATTCCATGAGGAGATGTGCTAATTTTTTAGACCGTTGGTTGAAATTATAATAGTAAATCAATATGGATCGTTGGTTTAAAGTTTTAATAGTGAATCAGTATGGACCGTTGGTTTATAGTTTTAATAGTGAATCAGTATGGACCATTGGTTTAAAGTTTTAATAGTGAATCAGTATGGACCGTTGGTTTTAAGTTTTAATATGGACCGTTCGTTTAAAAGTAAATCAATCTGGACTGTTCATGAATTAGTTACTATTCAGTCCATTCTCCTATAAATAGAAGCTCATTCCTTCATTATTTCTTACAAATTCACTGAAACTCTTGAGAGAGAAATTATAGAGAGAAAGAAGAAGAGAAGTCAACTACCTTTCTATTCCAATATCCAGTTTCTTCTAAGGTAAGGGGTATTATTCTTTCGTATTCATGAAGAGAATTACTTTCTTTCAATATTCGTAAGAGTTGTTATTCCATTCTTCATTATTATGTTGGAATAACCTGTTTATGCGAAGTACCGTATACATGGTGAAATTCTTCTATTATTCCATTCCTTATTATTATGTTGGAATAACCTGTCTATGCGAAGTACTGCATACATGGTGAAAATTTTCTATTATTCCATTCTTTATTATTCTGTAGGAATATCCTGTCTATGCGTTTACGCCGGACCTGGTTCCATTATTTATTATTCCGTATTTATTATTCTGTTGGAATATCCCGTCGATGCGAATTTTTACTTTGACTCGTTCCGCTTCTTTATTATTCGTTGAATAACCTATTCATGCAAGTACCGCATATATATGGTGAAATTATGTTGTTATTCCATTCTTTATTATTTTATTTGAATATCACGTCATCATGCGTTACACCGGATTCGGTTCCATTATTTATTATTCAGTATTTATTATTACGTTTGGAATATCACATGCTGCGCTTTCTGTGGGACTTGGGTTCTATTATTTATTATTACGTTGGGAATAACTTGTCTGTGCGGTCTCTATCGCATGCATTGTAGCATCCCCGAATCCAGGTCCCAAATCACCTCGGATCCGGTACACTATTTCTATTACTAATTGCGGAAGATATAAACATAAATTGTTTATACATTACATTACACACTATTCTCCAAGGTCGAAGTAACCTTTACTTATTACACAATCATAAATGATCTAACATTTATCACATTTATCAAACTATACTATTACAAAATAGTCAAGACAATTTATCCCAAGTTGAACTTGGCATTATCTTTTCCTCAGATTCGAACGCATTTGCCTTTATCTGCAATGTTTTATCATGATATAGCAAGGGTGAGCATGAAAGTTGCCCAAAGAAGTTTAAATACAACAATATAAGGATATATCATGATTCAAGAGTATGAATAATAAGTGGCTATAATTCATCAATATAATTGAGAACTAGCAGAACAAACTTTTGATCGAACAAGTTTTAAATATGAACAAACATTTCGAACCAACCTGGTAATGAAGGTGATCACTTTTCATACCGACTTATACATGCAAGATGTATGTAGTACAATTTTCATGGCAATCAAGAATGATTAACCATAAGCTTGAATAAAACACTCTTATTAGAGTTAAGTAAGAACAAACTTGCTCGAACTGCTGATTACCGCAACGCAATTTATAACGCTTTACCCAAAGACCTAATATTAATAATATAGATCTTCAATATTAGAATAATATCATCACAAGATAATATTGTTATATCTAAATACACGTAATAACCTAAACACATAACACATAACCCTATAAGTCTATATACAAAGACATAAGACTTTTAGCATCGTGTCAAACTATTTCAAATTCGATTAAAACTCCACACAATTCTATCATCTCGACGATCTAGTGACAATACTCGAAGTTTAAGTTCGCTTAAACTCTTCCCTAACACTTAACAATTATCACATATAATTTTCTTTATCACCAAAACATTTTTCCTAGGCTCGTAATAATTTTTTGAATAATTATTACCATTTATCATAATTTTCCAATCATTAATATCGTATTTAAATGAATTAAATACCGTATAATTCCTTAATCCTTAATATTCATTTAATATAAAATATTAATGAAAATCATTACATAATATTATAATGTAATTATAATATTTCAAAATATTTTTAATACCTTAAAAATCATAATTATTTGATTTTTAAACACTTAAATCCATTATCCGATAATTAATATTAATATTAAAATATTAATATTTCCATGCCAAAATATCAAAAGTTATATTTTATAACTTAAAATATTTTATAACACTTAAATCATTTTATATGATTTTAAACCATTAATTTATTTTTCCTTAATTTATTTAATATATTTATTAAATAAACTAATTACCATTAATAATAAATTATTAATGAAATTTATCATAAAATATTAAAAGTCATCAAAATAACTTAAAATATTTTCTTTTACCATAATATTATTTTTCATGATTTATCATGCTGAATTAAAAACTATTTTTCATAATTTATTTAATATTATAATTAAATAAATAAATACTTTTTATATTCTCAAAAATATTAAATATTTTTGAAATATATCCAAAATAATTAAAAACTATTTTTCATACTTAAAAATAATTTTCCGTAATTTATTATGTATTTTTAATAATTAAAACCATTTTTTCTATTTTTAATTCATTTTCGTGATTTTCCAAAATAAGTGTCGCTAAAGGGTCCTTAGGCGACAAAAGTGTCGCTAATTGTGTTCTTGGTGTTCTTGGCCAATTTCCAGATCTTCATGTCAGAATTCGAGTGAGCATGTTTGACTACTTGCCATTTTCGATCTAAACAGCTTGGAAATCGTTAGCACAAACTTGTAGAGTTTATATAACACTACAAGAATCAATAACAATATAAGTAATATCACAAAACACTATCAAGATCCAAGCCCTAAAGTCACCGATAACGTGACTGGAATTTTCTCGGCACGATAGCTCGAGTTGAGTTCTTAGTATTCAAGTTTCGGTTTAAGCTTTATGTTCGTCTTATTTTAAGTCGTTTGATGGCTCAAAGTTATCGTACTAGTGTCAAGGTACATTAATAAAACATAAACTCAAAGTTATCATCAATGTAATCAACCTCACAAGGCACGGCCAAAGTATGTCGAGCCATTTCGTTGCTCGAATTCGGTTTTACCTGTGATTTTCAAAATCTGCTTGAGACGCCTACTTTGACCAAATATTCGAGCAATCTAAAGCGCTTATAAGCGTTCTATGAACCCAGATCTATAGCCCACACTACTAGCTACAATATCTACCAATTAACAACAACAAAAGCTACACCTACTGACAGATCTAAGAACACAAAGTTGCTGTCAGACGTGTTTTAAAGTTCTGGGCTTGCCCAGATTTTGGTTTCAATAATCCCGGCCAATCTGGATTGGACTGTTAATATGTCATGATCTATCTATTCAATTGCTATTCTACCACTTGGAGATGAAAGACAAGATATCAAGCTACAATTAACAAGCTTAAAAAACACAAATCATGAACGATAAAGATCTAGAGCTACCGACATTCCTTGTCGAATCAAATGTTTTCTTAAGAACAGATTTTTGAAAAATCATTTTTCACCCACCTTGATGTTATGGATCCATCATGGATCATTATATAACAACTAAAAACATCCTATTACATAATAATAAACACAAAAACACCAAATTTTCTTAAGCATCAAAGATCAAAATTAAGAAATTTGGTTATACCTTTTTGATTCCGATTTTTGATCTTAGCCCTCCAATTTGTTTATGGTTGATCTAGGGCTGGATATATAACTGAAACACTTCTATTTTTCGTGGGTTTGAGAGAGAATGGGAATTGGTGAGAGCAACAAAGAAATTGGCTAAGTTTTGTGCACTTTCTCTCTAATCTCTTAAATAATGACCTTAGTTGTTAGATCCGATGTGTTGGGACGAATTTCAATGGATTTTGCCGAGATTTCAGCCACACAAGTTAATGTATTTGGTAACCTAACACAAATTTGCCAAGATTTGCAAGCTAGCTCACTAATTTACACTAAAGGGCATTTTGGTCATTTCAAAAATATAATTAATGGCATTCTTGTAATTTTTACAAACCCTTGTGGTTTAGGGTTTGTTAGGGTTTAGGTTTCGACATTTTTAGAGTTTAGGGTTTAACCCTTAACTTCCAAATTAAATTTCTAAAATTTCCAATTTAGGTTTTCAAAATTGAAAATTAATATTTCTAACTTATAATTAGAATTTTCTAATTATATATAAAATATCTTAATCACAAATTAAATCTTGCTAATTAGGATTAGTATTTCCTAATTAAAAAATAGCTAATTAAGCAATTAGGGTCAAAATCGTCATTAGGGTTTTCAACCCACAATTTAGGGTTTCTAAATAGAAAATAATTTTCTAATATAGAAATTAAATATTCGTAATTAGATTAGGGTTTTCTAATTACTTAACATTAAATTTAGGATTAATATATCCTAATTAACATTAAATTACTAAATTAACACTTTCATTTTCCCCATTTACAAATTAGGGTTTTCAAATCCATCATTAGGGTTCTTGACTTAAAAATTTAAGTTCGATAATTTGGAAATTAGGGTTTTGCTAATTAATTGTTGCTACCCTAATTAATATTATAATAAATAAAGAGAGCATTATAATTCTCCATTAATTTCCCAGATTAGGGCTTCAACTTATCGTAATCAAAACTAGGGTTTTCGTATCAAGTATTAGGGTTTCAGATTTAGAATTAGGGTTTTGTAATCAATTTGTTAAGATCAACCCTAATTAATCTTATAGTTATTTACACTCATGCCATTAAGTTCCGATTTAGGGTTTTATGCAATCAATTAGGTTTTGATTCTTAATCTAAACTAGGGTTTCAGTAACCAATTTCTAGGTTTCTTATCGACGTTAGGGTTTTCTAACCGAACATTGTCGTTCTTAATATATTCTTAGGGTTTGTTATGTATATAATTTATCTCGTCAACCTCGACCCTTAACCACATTCCGAACACATCATTAACCATATACACGTAACTTAATCACATAAACACTTAATCTTGAATAATTCACCTATAAGCCTTCACGAAATTTTGAAATCCTCAAAATTCCATCCTAATAACATTAAACGCATACACTTATTTTCTGTCTAGGTCTAATATTTGACCTTAAATCAATCATTTAAGATTTTAATAAATTGTCCAAATTCTCGGGTTGTCACATGCATGGTGAATCCTTCTGTTATTCCGTTCTTTATTATTCTGTTGGGATAACCTGTCTATGTGGATTTTCACATGCATGGTGAATGATCCTTTATATTCATTCCTTATTAAATTGTGGAAATGATCTGTATACGTGGATTACCGCATGGCGGGTGAAAATCCATTTGTAGTTTCATATATTCTTTATTATACTCAGTTGGTTAAAGTTTTGACTTCTATACTCCATGAAATTTGTGGAATATCCTTGACATTTGCGCTTCATTTAGTATCTTTTCATGGAAATATTATTCTGAGCATTCTTGAATTTTACTCTACAAAGAAGTATCATGTTGACAATTTGGACATTATTGAGTTTAGGATAAATTAACTTATAAATCTTTAAAATTTATTTTGAACTTGGTTTATTGAATTATTATGTCATTGTCATGATGAGTTATGTTGCTTATTATGTGAAAACATGAAAGTTTCTTAGAAATCACAAAGGGTTGAAAATCAGATTTTGGTGAAAATAGAACATGAAATTCAATTGACCATATCTCCTATTATATTTCAAATTTTTAGGTGTGGTCAAGTTCTAGAGTTAGATCTATGAGTTTTGTAGCATCTCCAAGTGGAATCACTGGAAAATGTGTTGTAGATTTTTGTGTGGACTGATTTTAGTAAAGGAGTCAAAAGCTGAAAATTACCGAAATGCTACTGTCAAGATTTTTAGAAGGGCTGTTTCGGAAACATAATTTGTAAGAAAACTTCCGGCCTTTTGGGACATGAAAATATATGGTATAAAGTACCTCCTGTCCAAAAATGAGCTCATTGTGACTTAAAATGAGCAAGTTATGACCATTTCAATATTTAGGTTTTTCCGATGAAAAATGCTATAACCGGAGTTCTATAACTCCGATGGCCATAAAATTTAAACTGGAAGCTCACATTAACATGCGTAAGATCCTGCCAAGATTTAGGAATTTCTAGAGTTAAACTTGAGGTAGCTAATTTCTTAAAGAATTAATTAGAAATTGATTTTTGAAAAATAGTAAATGAATTTTAAAATTCAGAGAAAAATATATGTTCATTATGGACTATATTCGCTAAATCCCGTAAAAGAAATATTTTGGGGATTGATTTGTTATTTTCATGAAAATGGTTTAGTTATTTAACATATGAGTTAAATATGTTATGTGAAGTAACAAAGTTGGAAAATAGGATTTTATGAAGCGAAAATCCTATATAAGGTATATGCAGATTTTTTTATAAGGGATTTGATCATTGGTGATGAAATCTTATGAGTATGGCATTTTTGAATGCATTATTTGGTAAAGTGTAAACAATTGAAATAAATTGTTTATAAGTTTAAGAAGTGAATAAAATATTGTTATGATATTAATAATATTAGATTATGAGTGGTTGATAATATTTGGATAAATTTAAAGTCTTTAATAATTATCCTTGTTTTCGTTTTGATTAATGCTTATATCATTGTCATCATCCTCATGCTTATATGGTGATGAAAGTTATCTTTGCCTTTGCATGCGAAGATGGGTTTGTTGATTATTGAGTTGTATATCTTTGGCTTACGCGGCAAAAAAGATGGATTGTTGATTATTGGTTTTATTGTTGTATATCTTTGGCTTACGTGCTAAGATGGATCGTTGATTATTGAGTTGTATATCTTTTCGCTTACGTGCAAAGATGGATTGTTGATTATTAGTTTTATTGTTGTATATCTTTGGCTTACGTAAGAGATGGACTTGGTATGATTATGACAGGATTATTCGGTATAGTCATGACCATTGATGATTTAATGAATATCCTTGGCCCGTAGTACAGGGATGATTCGATGAGGTGGTTTATTTATTAAGCTGAGTCTCAGCGATAAAAATTGATGAAAATATTTTTAAATCATAGAAGATAGTAGATATTATGCTCTACTTGACTCTTCTAATGGATTGCTTATTTCGCTGCAGTTAAACTTGATGTCTATTGTATTTTATCAGTTTAACATTGTTGAAGACTATTGATAATTTATTCTGCATTATCATAGTCATAATATTTCTTACTGGGCTAGTTGAGCTCACCCTTTCTTTCACTTTTCTCTTAAGGAAATGAGAATATAGCTGGGATGAGTCAGGGAAAGCAGTGACGGTCTAGAAGATAGCATTAATAGTCCTCACTATTCTGTTAAATAGTGTGACAATAAATATAATGAGGACTCCTTTGAGTGTGGATATTGTCTAGATGACAATATTCCTATTAGAACTCTAAGTTTATGTATTGTTGTATATTACACGACGGTTGTATAACTAAGTTTGTATTTGTATTCTGTACCATGTATTTGGCGACTCAGAATAGGTGATGCATACCTGTTTTGGGGGCATCACAAATATTATGACTAAGATAATGCATAATAAATTATCCTTAGCCTTCAACAGTATAACAACTGATAGAATACAATAGACAACAAGTTTTAGATCAACAACTGCATCGGAATAAGTAATCCATTAGAAGAGTCAAGTAGAGCATAAAATCTACTATCTTCTATGATTTAAAAAGTTTTTCATCAACTTTATCACTGAGACTCAGCTTAATAAATAAAATCAAATCATCCCTGCACCACGGCTAAGGATATTCATGTAATCATCAATGGTCATGATTATACCGAATAATCCCTGGTCATAATCATATCAACAACTGTCCATCAATGAACTACAGGCCAATGAGGACTTTTACCACATCATTCGTTACATTACGGTAATGATTATACCGAATAATCCCTGGTCATAATCATACCAAGTCCATCTATGCACGTAAGCCAAAGATGATTTTAATCACAATATAAGCATGAGGATGACAATGACATAATAATTCAATAAAACAAGTTCAAGGATAAATTTTAAAGATTTATAATTTAATTTATTCAGAAATCAATAATGTCCAAATTGTCAACATGATATTACTTTGTAGAGTAAAATTCAAGAATGCTCAGAAGAATATTTCCATGAAAAGATATTGGATGAAGCGCAAATATCAAGGATATTCCACTAATTTCATGGAATATAGAAGCCAAAACTTTAACCATCTGAGTATAATAGAATATATGAAACTGCAAATGGTTTTTTGCCCGCCATGCGGTAATCCACGTAGATAGATCATTTCCACAATTTAATAAGGAATGAATATGAAGGATCATTTACGTGCATGTGATAATCCACATAGTATGTAATTCCAAATGTAATAATAAAGAATGGAATAATGTAAGAATTCACCATGCATGCAATAGACCGCTTAAACAAAAGTTATTGCAATGTAATAATAAATAATGGAACCAGTCATGCGTAATCCGCATGCATGTGATATTCCAATGTAATAATAAAGAATGAAACTGTGTCATGCAGAATCCGCACCGCAAGCTGGGATATTCCAATGTAATAATAAAGAATGGAACCAGTCATGCGTAATCCGCACCGCATGTGATATTTCAACGAGTAATAATAAAGAATGGAATAATGTAAGAATTCACTGTGTCATGCGTAATCCAAGACCGACTAAAAAGTTATTCCAATGTAATAATAAAGAATGGAATAATGAAAAATTTCACCATGTATGCAGGTACTTGACATGCATGCATTATTCTAACATAATAATAAAGAATGGAATAACAAAAGAATTTCACCATGTATACGCA
Organism: Panax ginseng; assembly: GCA_020205605.1. Lineage (NCBI taxonomy): Eukaryota > Viridiplantae > Streptophyta > Magnoliopsida > Apiales > Araliaceae > Panax > Panax ginseng. The sequence continues at coordinate 14,674,855 of CM035135.1, read as the reverse complement.
GACTTGGCAGATATAAAAGTTATTCCAATAGAATAATAAGGAATGGAATAACAATAGCTCTCTTCATGAATACGTAAAGAAATAATACCCTTACCTGTAAAGAAAATCGGATCTTTGGAGTAGAGAGGTAGTAGACTTCTCTTCTTCTTTCTCTCTATAATTTCTCTCTATAATAATTGCTCTATAGCTTTAGTGAATTGGTGAGAAATGAAGGAAGAATAAGCTTCTATATATAGGAAAATATAGTTTCGATAATTGCACGTTTTGGGCCTCAAAATATTATAGTATAATACCTTCCTCTTTTCCTTCATTTTTAATTTAGTCCTGCAAGTATTATCAAACTTGCACAACCTCCCCTAATAGTAAATCATGTGAATCAATAGTAAATCATGTGAATCAATAGTTCAAGACATGTGAAAATACGAATTACAGTACAGTACCTCCATCTATACCTCCATTTTTAACTTAGTCATGCAAGTATTATCAATCTTGCACCAACTCCCTTAATAGTACAAGAATGTGAATCAATAGTACACACATGTGAACAAATAGTTATAATCATGTGAATCAATAGCAATTAATTGCTCATTTATCCTGTTAATTATCCGATTGGTCAATATAACCTCCAGACATCAATTATTATTGAAATAAATGTCAATTTTCACTAACACTAATAATTCCAACACAATGGAACTATCAAATTCATCTTTAATCAACACGAACTTATTCATCATTAATATTATAACTCACAATATTTAACAACTGTGTCGCTCCGTGAAAGATGGGGCTTTAGTTAAGGATTTCTCCATTATCAGCGCAATTAGATTATCTAACCTCTCATTGATAGAACTTCTAGACATTGTCAATATTGCAATTTAATAATATGAAAAATTTTATCGTCTCAATTATTGATTTAATAATATATCATATTATGCAGATGATACTTTGATAATAATTGAATCAATAATATGAGAGATATGATGCAGAATTATTTGTAGCAAAAAATTTAGTATAATGAAGTGACTTCTTATGTAAGCATCAATAGTCAATACCGTGCTACTATGCAACCACGCCAGACATCGCACTTTTACTACCGTAGTTCAACAATTTTAATTCAGTAACACTTTCGGCTGTTATTTTTATAAAAGATAATTTCGTCATTTTCTTACTACGATAATACTTCCGTTGTAGGGGTTCACTAATGATTGTGTTGCCGCATTTAATATTATTCGTTAAAACGTAATATTCCCCACCAATCAAATATTATATAACAACTTGCTTACTTTGCAAAATTTATAAATATTACACACAACTATAACATTATATCAAAACCACACCATAATATTCAAAAAAATATTTCGAGAAATTTAAATCTTCATTCATAAAATTTGGGGTCTCACAATCCCTATGTGGATTTCGGACATTTTCTGTTTGGAATTTGGAAAAACTTTCTTCTGTAAAGTTGTAGATAATTTGATTTCCTATGCAATGGACATAAAATTCGTATTTTTCTGATAAAAGGGCTATTTATTATGAATTGTTGAAGTTTTAGAAATTAAATATTTTTATTAAAATTATGGGCGGGACCCACTTTTGTTTTTGAAAACATGTGGGCTGAAATTTTTTCCAAGATGACTGGCTTTGATGTTTCAAAAGAGGTGGGCGTATAAAAGAAGAAAAGAAATAATATTATTTTATTATTTTAGTCTCCTTTGGTGTTCTAGCATTTTCATATAAATAGGTGCTTAGGTTAGAATTAAAAATCACACCCCAGAAACATAAGTTTTCTCTTTATATATTATCGAGCGTATTTTTGTAAGCATTTAAATACTTTGAGAGTTGCTATTCAGTGCAAATTTCTTTCAGCTTTACATCCGATATTCCGATCAGAAGGACTGTTATTTTGAGGTAAGGGATGTTATTTTCTTCATAAATGATATTATTTTCTTCAATATCATTATGCCGAAATATTGATATGAATTTTATTATGGAATTTCTACATTTTTGTGTTGGGGTTACTATTCACGTATACGGCACTATTCACCAAAAAATGAAATTTTCTCTTCTTTGTCCCAGATGTCTATTATGGTTACTATCTTTGATTGTATCCATGTTTTGATCTTCATTCTTGAATTTTACTCCATTATGGTTTATTATGTAGTATTTTTAAATTTGAATTATCTAAAGTATGAATCTCTAATCTTTGTCCTTTTATCTTACTGGATTCGTTCTCTAAAATGTTTTTCATCATCCTCAGTCTTTAATGGTGATACTTGATGCATATCTTTGGCTTGTAGTGCAAAGATGAATGATTACCTGATGAATATCTTTGGCCTGTAGTGCAAAGATGAACATGTGTTGAGATGAAAATAACCAACTGGTGATACAAATGAATATCTTTGGCCTGTAGTGCAAAGATGAATATTTAATTCAAGATATATATTGATTGTTGTTACAGGGATAAAATATTGATGATGGACTTTTAAATCTTAGAAGATAGTAGAACTCATTCTCTACTTGACTCTTCTAATGGATTGCTGTTTCCGCTGCAGTTGTTGATCTAAAACATGTTGTCTATTATATTCTATCAGATGTTTCCCTGTTGAGGACTAATGATAATTTGTTGTATATTATCTTAGTCATAATATTCTTTATGGGCTAGTTGAGCTCACCCTTTTCCTTTTTGTTCCATTTTTCTTCTCAGGAGGTGAGAATTTAACAGGAACTAGCCGGGGTATGGAGTGATGATTCAAGATAGTTGTTTTAGTAGTCCTCACTATTTTGTAAAATAGTGCATCAATAATTGTAATTAGGACTTATTTGAGTGTGGATATTGTCTAGAAGAAAATATTTTTATTTAAACTTACAGTTTATATGTTGTTATATTTTGCACGACAATTGTATTAATGAAGTTGTAGTTTTTTTTCTGTACCATGTATTTGGCGCACTCGAATGGGTGATGTATACCTATTTTGGGGGTGTCACAATTAGTATCGAGCTTAGGATATGGTCTGGCGGAGATCTGGGGAATAGAAGTAGGAGGAGAGATGAGTAAATCCTTTGCTAGTGTGTCCTACCTAAGCTTATTTGTTGGCTCATTATAATATAGGGATATTATGTTATATGTTAATTTGTTTAATTAACCCTTGTTTTATGGCAGCATTTAAGAATGGCAGCCGAGAACGTTAACAATGTAGTGTATGAGACTGTGGAAACACCTTTAGTCACCAATCAGGAGAACGTGCAATATGAAGGCAATATTCCTCCTGTAAACAACACTACCGAACAAACGATGAATGATGGGATGTTTAGAAGCTTTTTGCAGTTCATGGAAAATCAGACGAGGGAGACTCGTGTACAAAATACGGGTGGAAATGATAACAACGCATGGTTTGTCACGGCCAAGCAATTCAAAGAGTTGGGACCACTACAATTCTGGGGAAAGCCGGATCCGATTAAGGCAGAAACATGGGTTAAGCAAATTACCAAGATATTTGATGTCTTGGGATGCACGGAGGAACAGAAGGTTCCATTCGCCACCTTTATATTCCGTGGTGAGGCATATTACTGGTGGGAATCTGTGAAGCGTACCTAGCCTGCCGCACTCAATATGTCTTGGGAAACATTTCAGAAACTGTTTAATGAGAAGTACTTTCTTGAAAGTATTCGCCACATGAAGGAGGTAGAGTTCATCAAGTGGTGCAAAACAATATGAACGAGCGTAAAGACGGGCTAAGTTTGTCGAGTTGTCCCAATTTGCATCCCATTTGGTTTATAATGAGGAGAGAATGACGCGAATGTTTCTGCGAGGTTTGAAACCCAAAATATGTTAATACCTCATTTCTCACAAAATTTGTTTATATTCAGATGTTGTGAATAGGGCTCAGTTATTGGAGCGCGATAATGAGTCAGCTCAACCGAAGAATAACCAACAACTCGATGATAATCGTATTTGGGTGGTAATTGGCCATCTAACAATGATAACCATCGTGGAGGAAATTATCATGCTAAAAATGGTAACCACTTACGGTGGTAATCATGGCCAAGATAATAGAAGAAATAATTCAAGTGGAAATTTCAAGAAGAGAAGATTTAATGATGACGGAAGATGTCGTGAAGAACACCAAAGACTAGCAACAAATTCTAGGGGAGAGAGCGATCACTTAGGTTAGATGCTACTGAGATGTGAGAGGAGGGACATATAAGTCCAAACGTTTCACGACCATCCAAGGTATGTTTTAGTTGTGGAAAAGACGGTCACATAGCTCGATTTTATCCTGTAGCAAAATCAAGTCCAGCTTGGACGGTGGCACCAAAGGCGGATACAGACAAAACAAAATCAGCAATTTCTGGAAGAGCTTTTGTCGTGACTGCCCAAAACGCGAGGAACTCGAATGAAGGTATCACGGGTTAGTTAATTATAAATTCTTGCAAAGTCTATACCTTATTAGATACTGGTTCTACCCATTCTTTTATCTCTCCTGCTTGTGCTCAACGTTTAAACTTGACTCCGGAGAAATTGGACTGTGACTTATCTGTGAAAACTCCGTTAGGAGAAACTTTCGTTACATCCACTGTTTATAAATTTTGTTTGATTCAAATTGGTACCATCACATTACCTGTTGATCTTCTCTCTTTAAAGATACTTGCTTTTGATGTGATTTTAGAAATTGATTAGTTAACCACTCATCATGCCAAAATTGATTGTTTTCGTAAGGTTGTTAGTTTTCATATTCCTAACCAACCTGTTATGCAAATTCAAGCAAACAAACCACTAAAGTCAATCATTGTCATATCAAGCCATAAAGCCATTCGTTTATTAAAAAACAGATGTCAAACTTTCTTAGCCCATGTTTTGGACTTGAACAAAAAATACGTCAGATTTGAATAATATTTCTGTTGTTAGTAAATCTCCTCACGTATTTCCTGAAGAACTTCCTGGCCAACCCCGATAGTGTGATATTGAATTTGTTAGAGTTTATGCCCTAGAGGCCAATTATTTGATATAATTGCTTAATGTTTTGATATTATATTTGATTGAATAAATATATGATTTTATTATGGTTTTATTTACTGCGTAATATAATTGTTAACATAATAAAATTCCTTAGAATAGTGATACAAATTATATAGTTTCAATTATGTGACTTGAACATGAGATTATATATTACCATTAGTATCGTTGTTCTAAAATGTCCTAGTCGAAAGTATCATTGTTGATGGGACAACAATGATGCATGGAGACTAGTATGTGGATCGATTGATGACCAAATCTCATTGGTCATAAATATATGAGATATTAAGTCAATGCATAGGTACATGTTAGAGAAACGATGTCCGAGACGGACTCCACCATGAGAATTCTATATGGAGCATTATGCGTAATGTCGTTAGCAATTCTCATAGTGACAATGATGTAATGGTCCTCCCAGCACAAATCGCTATATTACTACACGAGAATTTATGTACTTTGATATCATCAAATGTCACCTTTAATAGGGTGGACTATAAAGGTGATTATTGGGTTCATCATTAATCGTGAGAAATATGAGTGATCTAGATGGAATTTAACCATCCTATATATTATGGGTGATATCCATAGGCCTCTTGATTGAAAAGTAGGACTATGAAATGCATGGCCATGCTCAAATAGTGATTTGTTTCATATAGTCTACTCATTGATCAAGAAAACTCAGATTAAATTATGAAGAGTATGACACATTCCATGACTCGAGTTTAATTTAGGATATTAAGGTTAAAAGGATTAAATTACATTGAAACATTGGTCATTTAAAAGGTTGCATCGAATCATCGATCTTATTATTACTTGGGTAGCGATGATGCATTACTAGATCTTTAGCCATTCGCTTATAATTTTATAATATGATTTTAAAATTATTGCCAACGTAATAATAACCTATAGGTCACACATGTAGAACGTTATTTAAAAAGTGAATTAATTTAAATTTTAAGGATTTAAATATATTAATATGATTAATAGTATTTAAATCACAATTTAAATTAAAAGGATAATTATATATATGTATATTAATTAAGTAAGACTTAATTAAGAGATATATATATATATATATATATATATATATATATATAAATTTGGATTTTATAAAATTAGGTTTTTATTTGATTAATTCCTTTTAACTACTATATATATGATATATATGACTACTTAGGGTAAGATATCATAATTTAAAAACCCTAGCCGCTTCTAAGAGAGAGACTAGAGAGAAAACATTTGAGAAAATCCATTCCTTTTGGTGGCTAGTCACCGCATAAGTCCTTCTTATTGCGAGAATCGTTCGACCGGTTATGCGGCGTTCGATGTGGAATCAGAGAGAAGTAATCGGTTTTGTATCATGCGTTGGAGATTCGAGGCAAATGATCGGTTTTGATTCTCATTTTTTGTTTATATCTAGTATAATCTCTAAACCTCGAATTAATTGATTTTCGCATGGATCCTATTTTAGGGTTTTGGAAATTGCTTTAAAATTTTAATTTCATTGCATGCGCCGCGCTTAAAGCCCAACGGTGGTATCAAAGCTACTTGCGAAAAAGATTAATTCAGACACGTGTTTTAATTGTATTCGATATATATGATATATGATGATGCATGTTTACCGATATAAAATTGAATATATGATATTCCGTTGAATGTGTATTACGGTAATATATATGATAATCGTTAATCGTATCTTTAATCGGTGGAATAACAATATAACTATTCTAATCGGATTAGAAGCATGAAGAATCGTTTTAATATGATTAATTGAAACCTGAAATATATGATAAATTGCGGGTGTCTTGTTATTCGTTTTAATATGATTAAATAAAGCTGAAATATATGATAAATTAAAGGTGTCTTGTTATTCGTTTTAATATGATTAAATCGAACCGGACATATATGATTTGTTATTATGGGTGTTTTGGTGGATTAAAATGTATGATTCAAATGCTGCCGTAGATTCGTATGGAAAAATCGCTAACCAATGTGGGAGACCCCCCTTGGACCCCCAAAGTCAGAAGCATTAGCGATGGTCGTGTCCCCTATATTTTATATATAGTTTTCTTTAATTATATATAAATTGTTATGTGCTTATTGTGATATGCATGGTGCCATGATTATGGCCTTTTGACCCATAGGTTAGTGGTTTTTGGTTTTGAAATACGGACTTGCATGTCGTGCCTTTCTATAAATTCTAATGTAATATTCTCTTCTCATCTAAATCCCCTCGAATGTAACTCGAGGTTTCTTTATGTCATGTAATAATCTGTAATTGATGAAGATGTCAAGATGGAGAACACAATGGAAAGATGATGATGGAGAGGAGGCGCATGCTAGAGGAAGATCCAAGGAAGTTATTTATTTTAAGATCTTTTACCACCTTAGATTGACCTTCAATCTTTTATTAGCTTGAAAAAGATTGATGATGGATTGGGCCATAAGCGTGACACATTTAATTTTGCACTTTATTTATGCTTGTATGTGATATGATATGATTAATAATGTGCATGCTTAACAAGATTAAAATTGGTGAGATCTAAATTAATAAAATCCCACATTAAATTATTAAGTCTAAATCAGATGCCTTCCAATGAATAACACTCATCAAGACCTTGATCAATAGATGTAGGTTTGCCAAAGCAAAGTACCCTATTTATCTAGGTAAGATGCAATAGAATAATTGTGATATCCAAACTATTAAAATCATTGGGCCCGACTTAACTAAGTTATCTCAATAGGATTGTGGACTTAGAGGCATAAAGTTTGGTTGGTACCATTAGATGGACTAGAAACAAATGTTGTTTACCAAACTATCCAGGAGTTATATATGATATAATTGACAAAGGGTTGTCTACCTAAATAATTATGTTTTTGAGAGAATAGCCAAAGCTAACTTAAGGCATAATGAAATATGGATCTTCGCTCACTAGAAAGATTTAATAGAAAATGCTTTAGAATTAATGGTGAGGGCTATTAATTTGAATAAAATAGTGGGAGGTATATTTTGAATGTACTATTATCAATTATATAATATCAACTTTGTAATTTGACTTATTATTGTTGCACTTATAAATTGTAGATATCAAATGGCAAACAACAACAACACAAATAGTCTTTCATTACGATCGGTCCTTGAAAAGGACAAGCTAAGTGGAATTAATTTCCTTGGCGGCATAGAACTTAAGGATTGCCTCAAACAAGAAGCGTAAGCTATATGTCCTTGATGGGCCCATTCCCGCAAAGACCGGTTTATCATCGCACCACGCATGGAGCACAATGCTTACAAGAAGCATCAAGATGATGCTCTGGATGTGAGTCAGGTCATGCTAGCAACCATGAACGCCTGAGCCCGGAAGCAATATGAGTTAATGGATGCTTATGAGATGATCGAGCATCTCAAGAAATTGTTAGAAGGGCATGCTCGACAGGAGAGGTATGATACAAGAAAGGCGTTGTATCACCGCAAAATGGGTGAACGTGATCCGGTTGGTCCACATGTAATTTGAAAATGATTGGGTATATTGAGTACCTTGATAGGTTGGGTTTTCCAATCACTCAAAAGCCCAAAAATGACCTTGTTTTGCAATCTTTGAACATCAGCTACTCTCAATTTGTTATGAACTATCTTATGAATGAAATTGAGAAACCCCATCTTGAGTTGTTGAGCATGTTAAGAAGCCGAAGAGAACAACATGAAAAAAGGCAGGACCCGCTCCCATAATGATGGTGCAAAAGGGAATGCTAAGGAAATTGGAAAGGCAAGAAGAAGATAGATCTAAATCTTTTGCCAAACCCAATTCCAAAACCAAACAGCTTTAAAACCTAAAGGTGGGGTGGCTAAAGAAGGTGAATGTCACTTACGTGGAAAACACGGACACCTTTGAAAAGGAACCGTCATGCTTATCCGGAAGAAGTGAAGAAAAGAAAAGGAAGTACGACTTTTGATTCGGTATATATGTTATAGAAGTCAACATATCTACTTCTACATCATGGGTATTGGATCTTTGGATGTGGTTCTCACATTTGTGTTAATGTGCGGGGACTCAGAAGGAGTAGAACTTTAGCGAAAGGAGAGGTTGACTCACGAGTTGGAAATAGAGCAAAAGTTCTTTGACTTTGGCCGTAGGAACTTATCAATTATCTTTGCCCTTTGGGCTAGTTTTAGAATTAGAAGATTGTTATTTTGTGCCTCGCTATAAGCAAAAACATTATTTCGCTTTTGTTTGGACAAGAAAGGGTTTTCATTTATAATAAAGAACAATCGTTGTTTGTTTTACTTAAATGATATTTGTTATGGTGTTGCACAATTGTTTAACGGTCTCTATATTCTTGATTTAGAAATGCCTATCTATAACATAAATACAAAACGATTTAAATCAAATGATTCAAACCGACATATCTCTACAGCACTTTGTCGTTTAGGCCATATAAATGAGAAACGATATCCAAACTCCATAAAGATGGGTTCTTGGATTCATTTGATTTTGAATCATATGAGAAATGCGAGTCTTGTTTATTAGGCAAGATGACTAAAGCCCCTTTCACTTCGGACACAGTTGAACGGGCTAGTATGTATTGGGACTTATACATAGTGATGTATGTGGACCCATGAGTTCAATTAGTAAGAGGTAGGTTTTATTACTTCATTACATTTATCGATGACTTTAGTAGATATGGATATGTGTATCTTATGAGACACAAATCCGAATCCTTTGAAAAGTTCAAGGAATTCAAGAATGAAGTTCAAAACCAATTTGGCAAAAGCATAAAAGCCCTTCGATCCGATCGAGGAGGTGAATACTTAAGCCAAGACTTTGATGACCTTCTAAAGGAGTGTGGTATTATATCACGACTCACTCCACCGGAACACCTGCGAATGGAATGGTGTATATCGAGAGGAGGAATCAACCTTGTTGGACATGATACGATCAATGATGAGTCATGCGAGATCTTCAATAAGCTTCGGGGTCATGCCCACAGAGACAGTTGCATTCACACTTAACCGTGTTCCTACAAAGACGGTTCGGAAGACACCATATGAAATGTGGACTGGGAAACGTCCTAGTATGTCGTTCATGAAGATTTGGGGTTGCGAGGCGTTCAGAAACGTCTGAATTCGACAAGCTCGGACCCAAATCGACAAATGTAATTTTTGGGATACCCAAAGGAAACAAAAGGGTATTATTTCTACAAACCTTCCGAGAACAAAGTGGTTGTTGCTCGAATCGGTATTTTTCTAGAAAGAGAATTTGTCTCTAAAGGAAGCAAGTGGGAGGAAAGTAGAACTCAAGAAATTCGAGAACCACAAAATATCATTGAACCGAAGTTGGAACATGGCGGGAACCACAAGAAATTGTGGAAAGTGAACTGCTTCAAATTACACAAGTCATTAAGTAGATCTGGTAGGACACGCCAAGAGCCCGAGAGATATTATGGATATCTTGTGACTCAAAAGCAGCGATGTGATGCTCATAGATCAAGATGAGCCCGCTTTCTACCAAGAAGCTATGAATGGACCAGATTTCGAGAAATGGCTTGAAGCCATGAAATCGAGATGGACCCCATGTATACTAACCAAGTATGGACTCTGGTTGATCCACCCGAAGGGGTAAAACCAATTAGGTGCAAGTGGGTTTTCAAGAAGAAAACCGACATGGATGGTAATGTACAAACCTATAAAGGCCGACTGGTAGCAAAAGGTTTCAAACAAATTCAAGGTGTTGACTATGATGAAACCTTCTCTCCAGTGGCAATGGTTAAATCCATCAGGATCTTACTTGCTATTGTAGCTTTTATGATTACGTAAATCTGTCGGATGGATGTCAAAACCGCTTTCCTTAACGGAAATCTCCTTGAGGATGTGTATATGACACAACACGAGGGTTTTGTCACCCAAAGGATCTTTGGAAAGGTATGTAAGTCATAAATGATCCATTTATGGATTGAAGCAAGCCTCTCTGAGTTGGAATCTTGATTTGATGAAGCGAATCAAAGAATTTGGCTTTATTAAAATGAAGATGAACCTTGTGTATATAAGAAGGTTAGTGGGAGTCACATTGTATTCCTAGTATTATATGTTGATGACATATTAATTATTGGGAATGACATTCCTTCTTACAGTTGTAAAAACATGGTTAGGAAAATGTTTCTCCATGAAAGATTTGGGTAATCATTTATATTTTAGGTATCAAGATCTATAGAGATAGATCAAGAAAATGCTAAACCTAAGTCAAAGTACATATATTGATAAAGTGTTGAAACGCAGTCAAGCATGCAAGGCGAAAAGATGAAACTTACCCGTGACTCATGGTGTAAAGATCTCTAAGGCCCAATGTCCTAAATCAAAAGATGATGAGGCAGATGAGAAAGATCCCTTATGCTTAAGAATTGGATCTATTATGTATGAAATGATATGTACTCGTCCGGATGTCTCGTATGCTTTGAGCATGACAAGCAGATACGATCGAATCCGGTGAAGGTCATCGACTTGGTGATCAAGAATATCCTCAAGCACACGAAAAGGACTAAGGATTCATTCTTGGTATATGGAGGTGAAGATGAACTAAAGTAAAGGGTTACACAGATGTTAATTTTCAGATCGACAATGATGACTATAAGTCTCGATCAAGGTTTTGTGTTTTGCCTTAATGGTGGTCTTTGTCAAGATGGAAAAGTTCAAGCAAGAGGCGATGGTCGATTCTTCTACAACAGAGGTGAGTATATTGTCGCTTCTAAAGGCAAAACCCGAGGAGGTCAGATGGATTAAAAAGTTCATCATTGAACTTGGTGTTGTTCCAACCATTGTTGATCCGGTTGCTCTTTATATTGTGATAATAATGGAGCCATTACGAAAGCTAAGGAACCCAGATCTCACCAATGATCCAAGCATATACTTAGGCGGTACCATCTCATCCGTGAAATCATTGATAGAGGAGATGTACATATAGGAAGAGTGCCAACTGATGATAATGTTGCAGATCCACTGACCAAGGCTTTGTCATAGCAGTGAAACACGACGGTCACACTAGTTCCATGGGTATTAGATACATGGGTGATTGGCTCTAGTGCAAGTGGGAGCTGTTAGAGTTTATGCCCTAGAGGCCAATTATTTGATATAATTGCTTAACGTTTTGATATTATATTTGATTGAATAAATATATGATTTTATTATGGTTTTATTTATTGCGTAATATAATTGTTAACATAATAAAATTCCTTAGAATAGTGATACAAATTATATAGTTTCAAGTATGTGACTTGAACATGAGATTATATATTACCATTAGTATCGGTGTTCTTAAATGTCCTAATCGAGTATCATTGTTGATGGGACAACAATGATGCATGGAGACTAGTATGTGGATCGATTGATGACCAAATCTCATTGGTCATAAATATATGAGATATTAAGTCGATGCATAGGTACATGTTGAGAACGATGTAATTGGGCCGGACTCCACCATGAGAATTCTATATGGAGCATTATGCGAAGTGTCGTTAGCAATTCTCATAGTGACAATGATGTAATGGTCCTCACGACTGAAAAATCGCTATATTACTACTACGAGAATTTATGTACTTTGATATCATCAAATGTCACCTTTAATAGGGTGGACTATAAAGGTGATTATTGGGTTCATCATTAATCGTGTGAGAAATATGAGTGATCTAGATAGAATTTAACCATCCTATATATTATGGGTGATATCCATAGGCCTCTTGATTGAGTAGGACTATGAAATGCATGGCCATGCTCAAATAGTGATTTGTTTCATATAGTCTACTCATTGATCAAGAAAACTCAGATTAAATTATGAAGAGTATGACACATTCCATGACTTGAGTTTAATCTAGGATATTAAGGTTAAAAGGATTAAATTACATTGAAACATTGGTCACGAAAAGGTTGCATCGAATCATCGATCTTATTATTACTTGGGTAGCAGTGATGCATTACTAGATGCCGCTCACTGTTTATAATTTTATAATATGATTTTAAAATTATTGCCAACGTAATAATAACCTATAAGGTCACACACATAGAACGTTATTTAAAAGGGAATTAATTTAAATTTTAAGGATTTAAATATATTAATATGATTAATAGTATTTAAATCTTAATTTAAATTAAAAGGATAATTGTATATATGTATATTAATTAAGTAAGACTTAATTAAGAGATATATATATATATATAAATTCGGATTTTATAAAATTAGGTTTTTATTTGATTAATTCCTTTTAACTACTATATATATGATATATAGCGACTACTTAGGGTAAGATATCATAATTGAAAAACCCCTAGTAGCTCTTAGAGAGAGACTAGAGAGAAAACAATTTTGAAAATCCATTCCTTTTGGTGGCTAGTACTGCAAGTCCTTCTTATTGCGAGTAATTGTTCGATGGTTCGATGCGGCGTTCGTGTGGATACCGTAGAGGCATAATCGGTTTGTATTACGTTGGAGATTCGAGGCTTGATCGGTTTGATTCTCGTTTTTGTTTATATCTGGTATAATCTCTAAACCTCCGAATTAATTGATTTTTGCATGGATCTGTTTTAGGGTTTTGGAAATTGCTTTAAAATTTTAATTTCATTTGTGCGTTTGCGTCGAAGCCCAATGAAATTTTGTATTGACTTTGAACCCGGTACAAAACCCATTTTCAAAAATCCATATCAAATGGCTCCTATTGAACTTCAAGAATTAAAAACCCAACTATAGGAGCCGGTACCCGAGCCTATATCTGGTAACTTCCTTTGTGGAATGCACCAAAGCCAGACTCTCCATAGGGGATGTCATATTCGTGTGGTGGTAAACTAATAGGTGCCATTGTTACGTGCTATCCAAGATTGGGATATGAGTCACAGTTGAGAGCAACCTAAGTCAGTAATCGAAATATCTAGCTTTCTAGGCTTAGCTGGTTACTATCAGAGATTCGTGGAAGGATTTTCTTTAATCACTACTCCATTAACTAAGCTGACTCGAAAAGATACAAAATTTGAATGGAGCGAGGAATGTGAGAAAAGCTTCTAAGAACTCAAGAGGAGACTCATTTCGGCACCTGTTCTTACCATACCATCCTGGAAAAACAAATGTGGTAGCTGACGCATTGAGTAGAAGATTGTATGCGAGTACGAGTGCGATATTGTCGAACACAAAGACCTATTTTGTATAATTTATAAACGATAAAGATAGAGTTAAAGACTCTAGGGACCCACGTGATGATGTCAAATATACGAGTAGAACCGACTTTAATCGATAAATTTAAAGATTCTCAAGCTACAGACCTGGAGCTGATGAATATGAAGAAGAAGATGCAAGAAGTCGTTATTCCAAAAATGAGAATCGGTGATGTGAGAAAAGCTCAAATCTTCGATTTATTAGTCCATTTAAAATCCTCGATCGAGTAAGAACTGTGGCCTATAGACTCGCTTGACCGCCAAGTATGTCTCGTGTTCATAACGTGTTTCACATATCCATGCTACGTAAATATATGAAAGATTCAAACCACATTATTGAGTTAGAACCAGACGAGATAGCCGAAGATTTAACATACGAGGAGATACCTATTAAGATCTTGGATAGGAAAGAGCATGTCCTACGCACCAATATTATACCACAAGTTAAAGTTTTGTGGAGGAACCATGCTATTGAGGAAATGACCTGGGAGTTGGAATCGGAAATGAAAATGAGGTATCCTCACCTTTTCAAAACACCAGGTACGTTGTGACACCCCTAAATCCGGGTACTTCCATTTTCGCAGGATTTGGTGTTCACTGTACAAATATCATCTATCTATCTACCCATAAATAAAAGTAAACCATACAATAGATAGAATTAAATAAATAAATCTCCCCTTATGGGGTAACATCATCTGCATAAAAATACAATCCCATGTCACTCTAACCTTAACATCTGTACGGAATCATAAACAATAACAAGTCTTAAATAACATCAAGTCTAAATATCATTACATAACCACATAAATAACCAGTCTTCATTACTTGCTAATCATGCCCTTGCCTTTACTAGTGGAAGGCTCGTCTGATCTTTCGTTCTTAACTGCAATGTTATTATTACGCAAGAGTGAGCACGATTGCCCACAAGTATAACAATATAATAATGAAATAATAACATGCGAATAAATCAAAGACTTCTAAAACATGAAAACTCAGCTTTTGAATCAAGAATGAATAACAAGAAACAAAAGAAATTCTGAGGGTCACAAGACCTTGAACTATGTCCTAGGTTATCAAGTGTTTATACTTGAAACCTTAATAGTCATAAGACTATGGACTCTTCTTCTCGTACTTAGGGGGATCAACCCTTAGTACCATACTGTACACAATATCTTAACGCTAACGCATAAGTAATCCCCTATACAGGGTTGTTCATCTTAGTTTGACATTAGAGTCCGCACCAATGGAAGTTTGGTTTGGATAATTTATCAAGGGTTCTGAAATTTAGAACTCTCATCAACTATGGACTAATCGAATCATGAAGGGTTCGCTAGTCTAACAAGATTCAACAATAACTGATATTTAACTCGAATAACAATCTCAAGAGATATACAATAGAATAATTATTGTATAATAGCATCATACTTTGAAAGATTAATATACTTTTAACATACAAAATGGACTTGATCAATAATAATGAGAATTTGCTCGATGTAAAGAGATAATTTATAACTCATATAATGATAATGAGTAGGGTTAGGAAACTTGCCTCGTGCGTAGATTACACTTTAATTATACTCGTTCCTTGATTTAATCCTACATATCATTTACGTTCAGAATACCAGTCAATTATAACGTAACTAATCATTGCAAGTTCATTCTTTTTGTCTAACTCGACTTAGTCAACTACTACACTCATTGTCACATAATTTACACTTCATGAATAATAAGCTAACTATGCATTCAATCATTCAAATTACACATAGATGTGTTCTTGACATGTTAAGAATTTATTTTAACACCTCAATATATATCTAACATGTTTTTATGTTCATTAGATTAAGTTACCAACACATTGCTAGACTTGAAAATTTTAAAATTCATTTATGGACTATTACGCTAAGTAAGACTTATGAGCCAGGTGTTAAGCTCGTTTCATTCTTGGCTACAATGGCGTGTGGTCATGACTTGAGACTTAAGCGTTGCGGTAGCAGTGGTGATCTGTTATTGAGTTTTAAACCTAGAGTTGGTGCCACGGTCTTGAAACTCAGTTTCAATTTTCGATTCGCGAAGAACGAGAATCAAAGTGAATTTATCATTACATAGTCATTAAATTCATCAAATTAAACATACCCAAATGCTAGAATTCATACATAATCATTACCCAACCTTTATAGAGTGATTTTAACCAATTAAAACACATAAACACAGAATTAAAACATGCAATTTTCACTGTTCTTGATGTTCTTGAAGGTTTTGAACACCAAACATAAAAATTACCAATACGGATTCGTTATAGCACCAAATCCATCCATTCAAGTTTTGTTTTCTTCGTTTAACATGCATAATTATATACAAGTGGGAATTTTACAAAACAATTTATGTTTGACATATTAAATTCACGTATAAGGGCCATATGGCCATATTTCTATACTCTGTAAATTTTGAGGCCATAACATACGTTGTAATTATAATATTATGAAACTTATGATATGGGAATCTATAATATATAGTAATGCATCCTATGCTAACATATCATCACCTATATTCTCATAACAATACCATTTACAAATTACAAAGACAGAAACTTGAAAGCCAAATATTTTACAAAACTTAAACAACGTAAATAAACTGGGTTGAAGAATTTACCGAAAGCGTAGATTAGTAGGAGGTGAATTCCTTCTCAACTCTTCTTCAATCACACACTCACAATCTCCTCAACAATTATCAATTTTTCTCTCTGAATTCTCTAACTCTCAGGTTGAACACTTAATAAAAATACGTAAAACAAAACAGACTTAATTATTTATGCGCACAATTGAGGTCAGTTATTCCATACGTGGTTTAACTGCCCCCAACTCCTCATAAGGCCTCATTTGGCTTGGAGACATGAATACCTCTTCTGATTATTTTCATTAATCTCCTATACTATGTTTCAATAATGTCACACCCAATTAAATAATAAATCAGACATCTAGTTTAATTTATTTTAAATAACATATAATAATTTCTCATTAATTTACATAGTCGCATAATTAAATTTCTCATTTATTAATAATGTCAAATTATTAAATCTCTAATTAATTATTAAATTAATTAAAATAACATTAGGCTTATTAAATGTTCCTTTTAATTCAATAAGCTCACATAAATACATGCTTCGAATAATAAAAATTCTTCACATTAATTTAATAAATATAACACATATAATTAAATTAATCTACCACAATTTCATCAATTAATTATTTAATCTAATAATTAATTTATCGAAAAATATTTATTCAATCCAATAAATATTAAAATTAAATTACAAAATCTCGGTTGTCACATACGTACGTCAATTTCGAGGACGAAATTTCATAAGGAGGGGAGGTTGTAAGACCCCAACTTTTTATAAATAAAATTGAATTCCTCTATTCATTATCTTGAAATAATAAGGAGTTAATTTGATATAATATTTTGGTTATGGGTGAAATGTGCAAATTTTGCAAAATAAGCAAGTGGTTATAAAATATTCATTTTCTCAAGGGATATTCGTTTGGTTATGAAATATTCTTGTTGTCGGAGAATATTCGTACGACGGCGCAGCCATTTGTGGGCCCTATAACGAATAACTGTCGGATGAAGAAAACGACAAGTTTGAGTTTTTATAAATAACGATGTAATTGTTACCTTTAACATCTTCTTTGGAATGCACGATGGTTAAAATACGAGAATCTGGCGTGGTTGCACAAAGATAGACACAAGATTGTATTGTATAGTATTTTTGAATTATTGATTCTTATGTAAGAAGGCACTACTCAATAATTATTACGGTAATTCTTTATTCAATATTTTATTTTATTGATTCAATAATTGCTACGTTGATATTTTTTATTATTGTTGTTTCAATAATTGTCACTGCACAGTATTTCTCATTATCAGATCAATAATTCATATTATTTGAATAATATTATTAGATAGCATTATTGGCAATATCTAGAAAGTTTTGTCAAGGAGAGGTTATGTCATCTAATTACGCGCCAATAGGGAGAAATCCTTATCGGAAAGCCCCCTCTTTCCTGGGAACGGCCTGGTTGTCATTATTGTGATTTTGTAATATTATTTATGAATAATTAATTATTGATTTATATGATAAGGAAATATTTATTTTATGTGGACATAAATGATGGATGGAAAAATATTTATTTTATGTGGATATAAATGAAAGAATTAATGTTGAGGTATTTTATCAGTATTTTGTCGGAATGGAGGTATTAAAAATCATCCGTATGTGGATTTTGGATATTTTCTGTTTGGAATTTAGAAAAACTTTCTGTTGCAAAGTTGTAGAGAATTCGATTTTCTATGGAATGGACATAAAATTCGTATTTTTCTGATAAAAGGGTTATTTATTATGAATTGTTGAAGTTTTAGAAATTAAATATTTTTATTAAAATTATGGGCGGGACCCACTTTTGTTTTTGAAAACATGTGGGCTGAAATTTTTTCCAAGATGACTGGCTTTGATGTTTCAAAAGAGGTGGGCGTAGAAAAGAAGAAAAGAAATAATATTATTTTATTATTTTAGTCTCCTTTGGTGTTCTAGCATTTTCATATAAATAGGTGCTTAGGTTAGAATTAAAAATCACACCCCAGAAACATAAGTTTTCTCTTTATATATTATCGAGCGTATTTTTGTAAGCATTTAAATACTTTGAGAGTTGCTATTCAGTGCAAGTTTCTTTCAGCTTTACATCCGATATTCCGATAAGAAGGACTGTTATTTTGAGGTAAGGGATGTTATTTTCTTCATAAATGATATTATTTTCTTTAATATCATTATGCCGAAATATTGATATGAATTTTATTGTGGAATTTCTACATTTTTGTGTCGGGGTTACTATTCACGTATACGACACTATTCACCAAAAAAATGAAATTTTCTCTTCTTTGTCCCAGATGTCTATTATGGTTATTATCTTTGATTGTATCCATGTTTTGATCTTCATCCTTGAATTTTACTCCATTATGATTTATTATGTAGTATTTTTAAATTTGAATTATCTAAAGTATGAATCTCTAATCTTTGTCCTTTTATCTTACTGGATTCGTTCTCTAAAATGTGTTTCATCATCCTCAGTCTTTAATGGTGATACTTGATGCATATCTTTGGCTTGTAGTGCAAAGATGAATGATTACCTGATGAATATCTTTGGCCTGTAGTGCAAAGATGAACATGTGTTGAGATGAAAATAACCAACTGGTGATACAAATGAATATCTTTGGCCTGTAGTGCAAAGATGAATATTTAATTCAAGATATATATTGATTGTTGTTACAGGGATAAAATATTGATGATGGACTTTTAAATCTTAGAAGATAGTAGAACTCATTCTCTACTTGACTCTTCTAATGGATTGTTGTTTCCGCTGCAGTTGTTGATCTAAAACATGTTGTCTATTATATTCTATCAGATGTTTCCCTGTTGAGGACTAATGATAATTTGTTGTATATATCTTAGTCATAATATTCTTTACTAGGCTAGTTGAGCTCACCCTTTTCCTTTTTGTTCCATTTTTCTTCTCAGGAGGTGAGAATTTAACAGGAACTAGCCGGGGTATGGAGTGATGATTCAAGATAGTTGTTTTAGTAGTCCTCACTATTTTGTAAAATAGTGCATCAATAATTGTAATTAGGACTTATTTGAGTGTGGATATTGTCTAGAAGAAAATATTTTTATTTAAACTTACAGTTTATGTGTTGTTATATTTTGCACGACAATTGTATTAATGAAGTTGTAGTTTTTTTTCTGTACCATGTATTTGGCGACTCAGAATGGGTGATGTATACCTATTTTGGGGGTGTCACAATTAGTATCAGAGCTTAGGGATATGGTCTCTGGCGGAGATCGAGGAATAGAAGTAGGAGGGGAGAGATGAGTAAATCCTTTGCTAGTGTGTCCTACCTAAGCTTATTTTTTGGTCGGTCATAATATAGGGATATTATGTGATATGTTAATTTGTTTAATTAACCCTTGTTTTATGGCAGCATTTAAGAATGGCAGTCGAGAACGTTAACAATGTAGTGTATGAGACTGTGGAAACACCTTTAGTCACCAATCAGGAGAACGTGCAATAGGAAGGCAATATTCCTCCTGTAAACAACACTACCGAACAAATGATGAATGATGGGATGTTTAGAAGCTTTTTGCAGTTCATGCAAAATCAGACCAGGGAGACTCGTATACAAAATACGGGTGGAAATGATAACAACGCATGGTTTGTCACGGCCAAGCAATTCAAAGAGTTGGGACCACCACAATTCTGGGGAAAGCCGGATCCGATTAAGGCAGAAACATGGGTTAAGCAAATTACCAAGATATTTGATGTCTTGGGATGCACGGAGGAACAGAAGGTTCCATTCGCCACCTTTATATTCCGTGGTGAGGCATATTACTGGTGGGAATCTGTGAAGCGTACCTAGCCTGCCGCACTCAATATGTCTTGGGAAACATTTCAGAAACTGTTTAATGAGAAGTACTTTCTTGAAAGTATTCGTCACATGAAGGAGGTAGAGTTCATCAAGCTGGTGCAAAACAATATGAACGTGTTGCAGTACGAAGCTAAGTTTGTCGAGTTGTCCCAATTTGCATCCCATTTGGTTTATAATGAGGAGAGAATGACGCGAATGTTTCTGTGAGGTTTGAAACCCGAAATATGTTAATACCTCATTTCTCACAAAATTTGTTTATATTCAGATGTTGTGAATAGGGCTTAGTTATTGGAGCGCGATAATGAGTCAGCTCAACCGAAGAATAACGACCAACAACTCGATGATAATCGTACCGGTGGTAACGGTCATCGGAACAATGATAACCATCGTGGAGGAAATTATCATGCCAAAAATGGTAACCACTTCGGTGGTAATCATGGCCAAGATAATAGAAGAAATAATTCAAGTGGAAATTTCAAGAAGAGAAGATTTAATGATGACGGGAAGATGTCAGCAGCAGCAACACCAGCACTAGCAACAAATTCTAGGGGAGGAGAACGATCGCCGGTTAGATGCTACAGATGCGGAGAGGAGGGACATATAAGTCCAAACTGTTCACAGCCATCCAAGGTATGTTTTAGTTGTGGACAAGATGGTCACATAGCTCGATTTTATCCTGTAGCAAAATCAAGTCCAGCTTGGATGGTGGCACCAAAGGCGGATACAGACAAAATAAAATCAGCAATTTCTGGAAGAGCTTTTGTCGTGACTGCCCAAAACGCGAGGAACTTGAATGAAGGTATCACGGGTTAGTTAATTATAAATTCTTACGAAGTCTATACCTTATTAGATACTGGTTCTACCCATTCTTTTATCTCTCCTGCTTGTGCTCAACGTTTAAACTTGACTCCGGAGAAATTGGACTTTGACTTATCTGTGGAAACTCCGTTAGGAGAAACTTTTGTTACATCCACTGTTTATAAATTTTGTTTGATTCAAATTGGTACCATCACATTACCTGTTGATCTTATCTCTTTAAAGATACTTGCTTTTGATGTGATTTTAGGAATTGATTGGTTAACCACTCATCATGCCAAAATTGATTGTTTTTGTAAGGTTGTTAGTTTTCATATTCCTAACCAACCTGTTATGCAAATTCAAGCAAACAAACCACTAAAGTCAATCATTGTCATGTCAAGCCATAAATCCATTCG
Source organism: Panax ginseng (assembly GCA_020205605.1). Taxonomy (NCBI): domain Eukaryota; kingdom Viridiplantae; phylum Streptophyta; class Magnoliopsida; order Apiales; family Araliaceae; genus Panax; species Panax ginseng. Next base: position 14,652,966 of record CM035135.1, on the reverse strand, counting down.
TTTATTAAAAAACGGATGTCAAACTTTCTTAGCCCATGTTATGGACTTGAACAAAAAATACGTCAGATTTGAATAATATATCTGTTGTTAGTAAATCTCCTCACGTATTTCCTAAAGAACTTCCTGGCCTACCCCCATAGTGTGATATTGAATTTTGTATTGACTTTGAACCCGGTACAAAACCCATTTTCAAAATCCATATCAAATGGCTCCTATTGAACTTCAAGAGTTAAAAACCCAACTATAGGTGCCGGTACCCGAACCTATATCTGGTAACTTCCTTTGTGGAATGCACCCAAGCCAGACTCTTTGTAGGGGACGTCATATTCGTGTGGAGGTAAACTAATAGGTGCCATTGTTACGTGCTATCTAAGATTGGGATATGAGTCACAGTTGAGAGCAACCTAAGTCAGTAATCGAAATATCTAGCTTTCTAGGCTTAGCTGGTTACTATCAGAGATTCGTGGAAGGATTTTCTTGAATCACTACTCCATTAACTCAGCTGACTCAAAAATTGATATGAATTTTATTGTGGAATTTCTACATTTTTGTGTCGGGGTTACTATTCACGTATACAGCACTATTCACCAAAAAATGAAATTTTCTCTTCTTTGTCCCAGATGTCTATTATGGTTACTATCTTTGATTGTATCCATGTTTTGATCTTCATTCTTGAATTTTACTCCATTATGGTTTATTATGGAGTATTTTTAAATTTGAATTATCTAAAGTATGAATCTTTAATCTTTGTCCTTTTATCTTATTGGATTCGTTCTCTAAAATATTTTTGATCATCCTCAGTCTTTAATGGTGATACTTGATGAATATCTTTGGCCTGTAGTGCAAAGATAAATGATTACCTGATGAATATCTTTGGCCCATAGTGCAAAGATGAATAGGTGTTGAGATGAACATGACCAACTGGTGATACAAATGAATATCTTTGGCCTGTAGTGCAAATATGAATATTTGATTCAAGATATATATTGATTTTTATTACAGGGATAAAATATTGATGATGGACTTTTAAATCTTAGAGGATAGTAGAACTCATTCTCTACTTGACTCTTCTAATGGATTGTTGTTTCCGTTGCAGTTGTTGATCTAAAACTTGTTGTCTATTATATTCTATCAAATTTTTTCTTGTTGAGGACTAATGATAATTTGTTGTATATTAGCTTAGTCATAATATTCTTTACTAGGCTAGTTGAGCTCACCCTTTTCCTTTTTGTTCCATTTTTCTTCTCAGGAGGTGAGAATTTAACAAGAACTAGCCGGGGTATGGAGTGATGATTCAAGATAGTTATTTTAGTAGTCCTCACTATTTTGTAAAATAGTGCATCAATAGTTATAATGAGGACTTATTTGAGTGTGGATATTGTCTAGAAGACAATATTTATATTTAAACTCACAGTTTATGTGTTGTCGTATTTTGCACGACAATTGTATTAATGAAGTTGTAGTTTTTTTTATGTAACATATATTTGGCGACTCAGAATGGGTGATATATACCTATTTTGGGGGCGTCACATTGATTATGTGTCTATATATATATATTTATCGCTTTTATATATTTACATTTCTGATCCACCATGGAGGTGCTTCGTGGTGGTTGATAAATATCTGATATATATATATATATATATATATATATATATATATATATATATATATATAATCGCCTTCGCTTTTCGTATAAATTGCGACATCATGTGAGCCTAGGAATCATGTGATCACAGATTCAATCTATTTAGTCTAGATTCGGTTCCCGTGATGGACATTTTCAGCTGTAAGCAGCTTGTAAATTATTCACGGCGTTCGAATTTCCTTAGATGGCTTTCATGCCCATGAGGAGTTCGGCACTGCTTTGTACATTATTTTCTCAAAGATGCTTCGCATCTCAAAAATAAAAGCAATCAAGCCGAACACTTAATAAAAATGGAAGTGTAAAAGGTCTCACTTACTATTGAGCATAAGGGTTTGAAAAATCCTTTTTTACAAAACATCACTGCTATATCTTATTTAAAATTAAATTTTTACACAAATTCAAAACCTGTGTATATAGGTGCGAACGAGGCCTTGCACTACTTCCAAATAACTGCACATTGACCCACACACACACACACATTCATATAACAGTTTCTTGAAAAGTAGCGGTCACCGTGGTAACACGGATGTCGGGGGGTGCCTAACACCTTCCCTCCGCATAATCAAGCCCCCGAACCCTAATGAATCTTGGTTTCACAGACCCATTTAGCAGTGTCACATCACTGGGTCAATGTGCAAACCTTTTTTAGGTTGCATTGGTGCAACCATTTAAAAACACCAACTGACGACTCTTACAGTCCATTCGTCGACATAAACATGTCGGACCTTTTCACAACTTGTTTTTTCAAACAAATCTCACCTAACATGAGAACACCAAAGAACAAGAACAGAAAAAGGAGCAATAAAAATCCTGACGTCGACATGTGGAGACTCTGCTGGGGACTCCAGTAAGAGGGCTTAAGCCGCTACTACAAACTTTTCAAAATTGTTATATGCTTGTGTGTGGAAGTTGCATTTACATTTTGATGAATGTTTACGAATGAATATATTTACTGCACTTAATGTTTTACACTATATCTACTTGTGATATTAGTGCTTCGCACATGTCATCATTTTCATAAACGGTGAGACACGTTGTATGTGAATGTATGTTGTGTGGTTCCTCCACCAGGAGGCTATCCTGTCGGTGTTTGATTACTGGACTCGTAGGGAGACTAATTCCAACGAGGCTCAAAAAAGGCACCACCCAGATTTGCTCCAGTTGAAAGACCGGATTAACTTCCCGTTAAGTAGATTGTGATGATTTGGGAACCTTCGTGCAAAAAAACCGCGAGAGTAAACCTAAGATAGGTCAGCCTCTGATAAACCAAACACGGAGGAAAGTCTCTTCATACTTTCCATTTTCAATTACTTGTAAGAACATTTACTTATAATATCATTTCATGTTAATCTCATTGTAATGGGAAATATGTGCACATGCCAATTTAAATTAGCATGCTATCCTGTATTACAAACAGCTAACATCCGTTTTGCAGGATAATTTTCCTAAAATGGATACATCACATATCATGTAAACATTTACATTATCCCTAAGACTAAACTACATAAGTTTTTGTAGGGAAATAATTGGGCATGTTACCCGCTCAAAATCCAAAAAGGCCACGAGCCTACAACCAATCATGTCTTCATCTGACCAGTCTAATCCCATTTCTCGTGAAGAATTTAACGGATTAAGTAACCAAATCACAGATTTGGCTGTTCTGCATAAAGAACTACATTAGTCTACTCATGGCCCAAAAATGGCCACACATACAGAATCCTCTGCACAGAGAGGAACCCAAGCTTCAGATAAAACAAATCCGAAACTTCAGTTGGATACAACCAATAAAGACCCTGAAAACACCCATCTCATAGGATATGTAGACACCGGTGATATCAGTAAAAAAGTCCTTCAAATAGAAAAAACCATCCGTTCTCTCAAAGGGATTGGAGCACATGGGAGTGTTTTATATGCTGATCTTTGTATGTTCCCTGGTGTTCATTATCTAGAGAAGTTTAAAACTCCTGACTTTGAAAAGTATGACGGGTTAGGGGATCCTTATACACATTTGAAGGTGTTTATTGGAGAACTTGGATCTTATGCAGAAAATGAGAAGCTCAGAATGCAGCTCTTCCAAAAGAGTCTGATTGGAGAAGCCCATTCATGGTATACCAGATTAGACAACTCAAAGATCCATAGCTAGGAGGAGTTAGCTCATGCATTCCTCACTCAGTACAACATCCAGTCTCAGATTGATAGTAGTATGCACATAAGCCAATTATGTTTGGTGATAAAGCATATACTTTGTAACAATCTTATTCATTTATTAATAAAAAGTATTAATTTATTAAAGGCTTTTAATTATCTACATGATGCTATTTTATAATATGTGATAAACCCATAGTTTTAAGCAATGCTTTTAGAATAATGATGATGATCATTCTAATGAGATCTAAATTTTTAGAAAGCTTAAAACTAAAATTGTTCCCAATCGTTGGATTACTAAATTGGGGATTAGTGAATATCGTTCATGTTAATCCCATAGTTTTAAGCAATGCTTTTAGAATAATGATGAGGATGATTGATCTCATGATCATTTGTGTGGAGACACTAAAGCAAGTATGTAGGTGCTTATTAGAAAATAAGTTCACTGAACGTGGCTCGCTAAGGAATACCTAATGGAGTTTTACCACCGTCAATAGGAATTTCTGTAGTGATAGTAGTACAAGTGATCCTTGGACTTGAGATCATCATAGTATCTTGTGTATGATGAGTTATACTTTGATTTATTCCTTAAGACCCTTAGGGTATATCAAAGGGTATGCTTGGGTATAATAAGTTGTACATGGAGATAATGTATGATCAATAAAGAATCTACCACTTCTAGTAAAAGAAGAGAAATGTCTATGTGATTCGATAAATGACAACCCAGTGAGTCCTTTGGCTAAAAGCGAAATTAAATTAGAAAGGAGTTTCTAATTTGCATTATTTGGAGTTGTGCATATAAGAGTGAAATACATATAATTAAATAAAATAAGACTTATTCGTAATTCCATGTCTTATATTTAATTGGGACATTGTATGGTGGAAGACTTGAATTGTGCAGTAACTATTTACTCAAAGGTTCTTTTATGATTAATGTTGAAATCTATATTATCCGGAAAGTCGTTGATCATTAGGAGGCTTATCCCTATTGTAGAATAAATATTATTTATTTAAATAAATTAATATTTTAATTTATTTATTTAAATAAGATTAGAATTGTTCTAATTGATTTATTCACAACCGATTTAATATGGAGAACCTAAAGGGTCACATCATAAAAGAAAGAATAATTATTTAAAAAGTTAATGGCATAATCGTAATAATAAGTTAAGTATATTTAATTTAATCTATGGTGATAGAATAAATTAAATAGCTTAATATTTATTATTTAATATTTTGAAAATATTAAATATAAATTAATAAGAGGAGTCTTATTATTATTATTATTATTATTATTATTATTATCACTATTATTATTATTTAATTCCTAAAGGAGTTTGGAAATTAATTAATAAAAGTACTCTCATTTATTCCTAATAAGATTAGGAGGCTAATTAATTAAAAGTTTAATTAATTATTCCTAATAAGATTAGGAGCCTAATTAATTAAAGGAGTTTAATTAATTAAAATAAAGTCCAATTCTTTAATTGTTAAGGAGGGTTGCTCACATTTATAAATAAGAGGAGTCTTATTATGGGTGAGGTGGTGGTTGACGTTTTCAAAAACACGTGAATACATAATTCCAATAGTTGGGAGAGTACACCCATTTCTATGAGAGATATAAAAATTAGGGTTTTGCCAAACACCCATCTTCTTGAATTTTTGTTCTTTTTTGGTGGATCACCTCTAGAGGCCAAACACTTGGGTGGCTAACGTTGATCAAAGGAAGGAACCAAACCCGGTGAATTCAAGATGAACGCGAAAAAGATTGTAGGTGAACTTGTACCTGAGGAAGCTCGGATCTTCAAGGGTATGATTCTTGTTCTTTCTTTTTCGTTTAATTAATAATTGTGCATAAAGGGTGATCTGGGTATATGGTTTGTAAAATTTTAAACTCTGATTTTTCACATTTCTGCTTAATTTGTGCAATTTGATTGCGTCCAAAAATATTACAAACCTAACAGTGGCATCAGAGCCAAACCTTTATGCAAATTATTAATTGTTTAGATTTGATATGTAAATTGATATGTGTTTAGAACAATTTAATTGACATAATTTTGTTATATAAAAATAAAAAAAAGAAGAAAAAAGAAAATTATTCTAGAAATCGCAGTATTGTGATTTCGCTGAATCCTGTTACTTCGCACGGTAATATATATAGTGATTATATATATGATTCACGTTATTTCCGTAATCATTCACCTACGCCACGTTTTTTTTTCAAAAAACAAAAAATCGCTTATTCACGTGGTCACCATGATTATATATTGAGAAAATTTGATTATAAGTCCATGATTATTCCTGTTTCACGTGGTTGTTAACATGGCTTGAATTTTTTTTTTTTTGAAAAGAAGCAATCAGTTTTCTAACCTGGTGAATCATTTGGATTATGTTACCTTGGTGAGAAGCACGTGAATGATCATTAGTATGATTATTTATATATTATAATATATTATATTCTTAATTATTTATAATTAAAATAAAATTTTATTTTAATCTTAAAATAAAAAGTTTATTTTAATATTAAAAATAAAAGGTTTATTTTAATTTTTAAAATGAATTTCATGCTAACTAATTAGAGTTAAAATTGGATAACTAATTGGAGTTGAAATTGGATTCCATATTTCCTTAAATAAAATAGTTTATTTAGATATGAAATAAGATTTCATATTATTCAAAATAAAAGAGTTTATTTGTGAATAGGAAAGAGAATCCTAATTTCTTTAAATAAAGAAGTTTATTTAGATATGGAATAAGATTTCATATTATTCAATATAAAAGAGTTTATTTTTGAATAGGAAAGAGAATCTGTGTTTCCTTTAATAAATGATTTTTTTAATTTTTTTTTTACTTTGGAATTGGATTCCATAATTAATTAAAATAAAAGAGTTTATTTTGATTAAAGATTTTGATTAAAATAAAATAGTTTATTTTATTCAAAATTGGATAAATTAAAATAAAAGAGATTTATTTTGATTTAAATTTGGATTAAAATAAAAGAGTTTATTTTGATTCAAAATTAGATTTTATACTAACTAAATTTGCCTATTAAATGATATCAATATATATATTGAATGTTTATTATTCATGAGATGAATGTTATTTATTGATGCATATGGTGATGTGTATGATAATAAATGGGATTGATTATAGACTATTGACCAATGTGATTGGATTTTATTTTAGTTGGATGCATGAATGTATGGATTTTATTAAATGAGGTCTGCGTACCTCGTCTTCTCTAATTTTTCTTAATGTAAATTTTATCTCTCTCCTATGTACTTCCCCTTGACTGCTGATCAAGGTTTCTATTTATTTTAAATAGTTTTGTAATAAGAATAGTTAGAATTATTTTGAAGAATTGGAGATCAAGGATCAAGGAGCGCTTGAAGACCCGTTTGTAATGGAGCCCGGGTTTAAATGTAATAGTTATATTTAAATATTTATTCTTGCACCCCTATGATTTGACCTTTTGGTTCACTTGGTGGCTCTAGTGAACCAAACTAGAATAAAAATCCATAATCAATCCAGGTAGAATATAGTATTCTATATGTGCATGCTTATACTATATATATATATATATATATATATATATATATATATATGTGTGTGTGTGTGTGTGTGTGTGTGTGTGTGTGTGTGCATGCGCGCTAAACAAGATGAGACAAATTAATAACAAACCCCTCAAATATTTTATATTAAGCCCTAAGCGTTCAAAGATATTTGGAATATCGAACGTCGCCTTCTAGCATGATAAAAAATAATAGAGTATCAATTAATTATTATAAGTTTGTTGTGTCACCATAAGACTTATCTTAATTCTTTGAGATGTTGATTTTATCACATTTGATGCTTATAAAGAAAATTGAACAATATTGTTTTGTTATGTCACCACAAGGACAATATTTTTCTTTTTTGAATATATGGAGTGCTAGGTTGGACTTAACTTAAATCATTTTAGTTCGAATGTGCACACACTTGACCATTATGATTTAAGAGGCAAAATACAAGGAGTTACATAGTTGATGTAATTAACAAGAGTTGTCTATCTATTTATTTATATATAGTTTGTTGTGTCACCACAAGGCTATATACATTTGAAATGGGATCCTTATTCTCACTAGCATATCTTTAATTAGATATTGCCGAACTATATATATTGAGGGTAATATAGTTTGAAAAAAATAGTGGGAGATACCAATTTAAAACAAGACCTAATTTATTTTGGTAATTAATAAAAGAATGTATGTTAAAATGTTGTTAATTACAAATTCATTTACAGAATTTTACAATGTCTAAATTACTATCACTGTGAAGCATATTAGATGTTATTTAACCGGACCGAATTAAATGGATTGGTTAAGGTATTTGAGAATAGTTCTCATGGCTGAAAAGCTATCTTATATCATGTCGCCTATCCTCGTAATGGTTGCATATAATGCCTCTGAGGTAGAGTTTGCTACTTTTAGAAAGTGGCAAGATGATGCACATTGATTGGCTCGATGCATCATGCTCGCATCCATGAGTAACGAGCTTCAAATTTCGGCATGAAACTATGGATGTTTCTTACTATATTCCCCGCACATCAAGTAGTTGATGGTTAGGAAAGTAGGACTGATAGATATCAGATATCTAAGGAGCTCTTCCGATCTAGAATGACCGATGACACTATAGTACAGACACAAGTCCTTAACATAATCAATATGATTGAACAATTAGGACAATGAGTTTTGTCATGGATGGAGAGTTGAGCCAAGATTTGATCTTGCACTCACTCTCGGACTCCTTTCACAATTGTTGTGAATTTTTCATATGAACAAGCTAGATATTAGCCTCACTTATTTGCTTAACATGTTGAAAAATGTTGAGAGTCAATTTCCAACCAAGAAAGATCATGTCTTACTGGTAGGGGCCAAAGGATCTTCTGAAAAGAAGAACGATTCAAAGAAGGTAAATAAAAAGGCAAAAACAAAGGATAATATGAACAAAATTGATATGGATAGCAAATGAGTTTGCTTTCACTACAATAAGCCTAGACACTGAAAAGAAACTGCGAGAAGCATCTTGCAGAGGCTAACCAAAGAAGCTTAGTGAAGTTTTGGTTACAATTACAATTTTGTTCATAATTTAAAATAAATTTTTCTTTAAGTCAAGATTCTACTTGGGTATTGGATACCGACTTTGGTTATCATAAATATAGATTTATGAAGGGACCATGCAGAAGTAGAAAGCTAAACAAATATAAGTAATCCTATGTTTGGTAAATGAAGAAAAGGTTGCTACATTAGCCATAGAGACTTATAGTTTAACAATGCCTACGGGCAAGTCTATTAAGCCAATAAGTTGTTATTGTATTCTAGTTCTTGTTAGAAATATTATTTCCATTTTATTGTTGGACAATGAAATCTTTGGTATTATATTTAAGAACACTTGTTGTTATATTTATAATAATAATATTTTGCATAGAACTGGAATATTACTTAATGGATTTTGTATACTTGACTTATGTGAAAATAATTTTACAAATTGAACAAACTAGTATAAGAAAAGGAGATGATCATTCAAAGAGTTGAATGTTTGTATTTGATGAAATACAAGTATGAATTATTGAAAGGTTCAAAGAATTCAGAAGTGAAACAAATTGGCAAAGTATTAAGATTCTTTGATTAGATCAAGGAATAAATACTTGTGCAATGAGTTTCTAGATTATCTCAAATGGTTTTCTCACAATGGACGCCTCCTGATACGCAATAATTGATTGATGTATCTAAAAGGAAAAATCGTACCTTGTTGGACATGGTGCGGTCCACAATGATTTTACCGACATTCCAGTATCCTTCTGGGATAATGCCCTAGAAATGGCTGCATATCTACGAAAAGGTAACCTCAAAATTCAGCCCCAAGACTCCATAAAAGTTATGGACAGGGAGGATTCCTAATCTTAAGTATGTTAAGATAAGGGGTTGTCCAACTTATGTGAAAAAGGTTTCAAAGGATAAGCTTGGGACAAGATTTGACAAATACAAATTTGTGGGACATCCTAAAGTAAGTTTAGGGTATATGTTCTATAATTCTACTTAACAAAAGGTGTTTGTTGCGAAACACGCTGCCTTCTAAGATAAAGGTGTTTATCATTGAAAGAGCTAGTGAGAGGATAATAGATCTTGAAGAGTTCAAGAACCACAAATCACTATAAGTTAAATAAGAGGAACCTGTAGATGTCTTGTACCACAACTGAATCGTAAATCTGAAATAGTACCGAAGATACCTGGGAGGTATGGATTCATCAAGATGATGATGATGAGGTATGTATCATAGAAGATGATGAACCAGTTACATACGACGAGGTAAGAGTTGTAGACACTTAGAGAAATGAATTGAAGTAAGTTTCTCAAAATGGAACATTCGTTTTGATGAAATAATCAAAAGAGTTTGATTTTATCAAAAAAAAAAGAACTAACCTAGTGTGTACAAAAGGGTCAGTGGGAACGTCGTGACATTCCTAGTATTATATGTTGATATACTACGGATAAGGAATGACATACCAATGCTACAATCAGTAAAGATAAATTTGTCTAAACATTCCTCCATGAATGATTTGGGAAGAGTATCTTAATTGGGGATATAAATCTATATAGATAGATTTAATAGGATGCTCGACTTAACCCAAGGAACATATATTCATTTCATGCTGAAGTTGTTTAGCATGGCAAACTCCAAGAAATGTTTCATGTTGATGAGCTATGGAGTGTATCTCTCTTAATAGTCCCCATAGACTCCTGAAAAGAGAGATCGCATGAGTGACAATCATGTATGCAATGAAATATATGAGATCTGATGTTGATCACTCATATTCTGGAGAAGTTCACTGTGGACAGTGAAAAACATCTTAAAGTACTTAACTGGAACTAAGGATGTGATCATATTTATGGTGGGTCTAAATTAAAACTAGAGGGCTTAACAGACTCAAGTTTTTCAGACGGACCAAGACGACAGAAAATCCACTTTAAGGTAAATCGTTACCTTGAACGGTGGTGCAGTGAATTAGAAAGGTTCCAAACAGCAAAGAGTTGCTGTTTTAGTGATAAAGACAAAGTATATAGCTATAAATGAAGCTGCAAGTTGATTGTTTGGATTAAAAATTCATTACAGAACTAGGAATAGTTCCTAAGTCTCATCTTGGATCTAAACATGTGTTGTGGCACTTTCATTTGATTATATGAATCATTGAAAGATGGGAAATCACTATAGAGATAGTGAACACTCAAGAACAACATTACATATCCATTAACTAAAGCTTATCCAACAGCAGGATAATCGTCACTTAGAGAAGAAGGGTATGAGATACCATGGCGATTGGCTTTAGTTCAAGTGGAAGATTGAAAGTAGTATGCACACAAGCTAATCATGTTTGATGATAAAGCATATACTTTGTAACAATCTTATTCATTTATTAATAAAAAGTATTAATTTATTAAAGACTTTTAATTATCTACATGATGCTGTTTTATAATATGTGATAAACCCATAGTTTTAAGCAATGCTTTTAGAATAATGATGATGATCATTCTAATGAGATCTAAATTCTTAGAAAGCTTAAAACTAAAATTGTTCCCAATCGTTGGATTACTAAAAAGGGGATTAGTGAATCTGGATAGATTGGTACATACGTTGCTTACTCATTGGGTGAGGATGAATTATCTCATGATCATTTGTGTGAAGACACTAAAGCAAATATGTAGGTGCTTATTAGAGAATAAGTTCACTGAGCGTGGCTCATTAAGGAATACCTAATGGAGTTTTACTTGCCTGTCAATAGGAATTCCTGTAGTGATAGTAGTACAAGTGATCCTTGGACTTGAGATCATCATAGTATCTTGTGTATGATGAGTTATACTTTGACTTATTCCTTAAGACTCTTCGGATATATCAAAGGGTATGCTTGGGTATAATAAGTTGTACATGGAGATAATGTATGATCAATAAAGAATCTACCACTTCTAGTAAAAGAAGAGAAATGTCCTATGTGATTCGATAAATGACAACCCAAAGAGTCCTTGGCAAAAGCGCGAATGAAATTAGAAGGATTTTCTAATTTGCATTATTTGAGTTGTGCATTTAAGAGTCAAAATACATATAATTAAATAAAATAAGACTTGTGACAAAGAATTCCATGTCTTATATTTAATTGGGACATTGTATGGTGGAAGGCTTGAATTGTACGGTAACTATTTACTCAAATGTTCTTTTATGATTAATGTTGAAATCTATATTATCTGGAAAGTCGTTGACCGCTAGGGATGCTTATCCCTATTGTAGAATAAATATTATTTATTTAAATTAATTAATATTTTAATTTATTTATTTAAATAAGATTAGAATTATTCTAATTGATTTATTCATAACCGATTTAATATGGAGAACCTAAAGGGTCACACCATAAAAGGAAGAATAATTATTTAAGAAGTTAATGTTATAATCATAATAATAAGTTAAGTATATTTAATTTAATCTATGATGATAGAATAAATTAAATAGCTTAATATTTATTATTTAATATTTTGAAAATATTAAATATAAATTAATAAGAGGAGTCTTATTATTATTATTACTATTATTATTATTTAATTCCTAAAGGAGTTTGGGAATTAATTAATAAAAGTAATCTCATTTATTCCTAATAAGATTAGGAGCCTAATTAATTAAAGGAGTTTAATTAATTAAAATAAAGTCCAATTCTTTAATTGTTAAGGAGGGTTGCCCACATCTATAAATAAGAGGAGTCTTATTATGGGTGAGGTGGTCGTTGACATTTTCAAAAACACGTGAATACGTAATTCCAATAGTTGAGAGAGTACACCCCTTTCTATGAGAGATAGAAAAACTAGGGTTTTGCCAAACACCAATCTTCTTGAATTTTTGTTCTTCCTTGGTGGATCACCTCTAGAGGCCAAACACTTGGGTGGCTAACGTTGATCAAAGGAAGAAACCAAACCCGGTGGATTTAAGATGAACGCGAAAAAGATTGGAGGTGAACTTGTACCTGAGGAAGCTCGGATCTTCAAGGGTATGATTCTTGTTCTTTCTTTTTCGTTTAATTAATAATTGTGCATAAAGGGTGATCCGGGTATATGGTTTGTAAAATTTTAAACTCTGATTTTCCACGTTTCCGCTTAATTTGTGCAATTTGATTACGTCTAAGAATATTACAAACCTAACACAGATGGCTCCAGACCGGTACCAGATTACCAAGGTCAAGAAATAATCCAATGAGTCTTTCAGAGAGTATGCTCAAAGGTGGAGGTGCCTGGCTGCTTAAGTTATTCCTTCTATGACGGAGTCAGAAATTGTTATGAGCTTTATAGACATACAAGAAGCTCCTTTCTATGAGAGAGTCTTAGCTGATATTGGTAAACCATTTTTTGAAATGATCAAACACGGAGAGATGGCTGAGATGGGGTTGAAGTCAGGAAAGATTCAAGACCTAGCCACTCTTATAGCAGTTGTCGAGCACATCCAGTCCAGAACTTATGGAAAGAACCCTCGGAGGGTCCATAAAAAGAAAGAGGAGGATGTTTCCTTGATACTACAAGGTCAGAAAGGTAATCAGAATATGCCTATCCAAAGGAGAAACTACTCTCGTTTTCAAGCACAGTCTTCAAACCCTACATTGCCTAAAGGTGGAGAAGTAAAACGCACTTGAACGTTCACACTCTTAGGGGACTTGCTCAAGAATATCCTTACTCTTCTGACTACTCAAAAGAAAATCACACATCTTCTTCCACCAGCCAACCCGAATGGGAAGGGTTTCAATGCTACTCGGAAGTGTGCTTATCATGCTGGGGCACCGTGACATGATACTCAGGATTGTTCGGCCTTGAAACACAAGATCCAAGATTTAATAGACAACGGTGAGATCGTGGTCACCAAGCCAGATCAACCTCATGTGCAAGACAACCCTCTTCCTCAACACAAAGAAGAAGAGGTCAATATGATTAATTGGAGCAGTGGACAGAGTTCCAATTTTAATGGTGAATCATCCCAGACCATCAAAGATGGTGTTGACAAATGGGATTATGCAAAGTTCCAGTTTGTGATGGAACGAAAGATGAAAGCTCTCTGTAAGCAAGTTGAGAAATTGGAAGAACTGGTGATCCATCAGCATCAAGTCATATGCCAATTAGTCAGCTAGGAGCATGCCAGTATCCTTCCTTTTGTTATGAATACTCCAACATTGCCTTCAAAAAATGAAACACTGGAGGACAAAGTTACGAAGAGAGCAAGTACTAATGCCCGTCAGGATTTTGCCAATAGAAGGGAATTTACATACCTGGGCCAACCTATGGAGGAGATATTTTAGATGCTGATCAATGAAGGAAGGATCACCTCCCTTCTACCTCCAATTAATCTACGTTCAAGACAATTCAACTCTGATGGAGTATGTTAATATCACTCACATTCTCGCCGTACATATAATGACGAAGAATCTTGGGCACTCCACCACCTTATTCGTAACCTAATTGTGGCGGTGTCCTCAAGAATCGGTAGATGATGACATTGTCTTTACTTGAGAGTGAGAATACATGTCCTACTAAATGGAAGGGATTAGTAGTAGTTATATCCGTTGAGGCTGATGGGACTGTCAAACAATTCACTATACAAGCGATTCAACTCAAAGGTGTTGACAATCTGTTGAAAGTGGCTGCACCAAAGCCAATTAACTTACCATTTAGACCACAATATCCTGTTATCAGCTTACAAAAAGTCCCATAGAATTATGGAGAAGCTGAAGGATCCACGTGTCATACAACTGCTGCAGTGTCAAAGGAGAATCCATTGTATCTTCCCCAAAGGGTGATGAAGCCTACAGTCAAATCAAAGGGAAAAATTCCCATGGAGAAGATTGAAAAATTCCTCCGTACTATGGGCCATAATGAAGCCAAGGTGGTTTTAAGCTTAAGAGAAGCTCCACATCAAATTTCAATACTGGACTTGGTTTTCTCTTCCGAGGATCACCGGAAGATCTTGCTGAAGGTTTTGGAAGAAGCCTATTTGTCGAAATCAGTGGATGTGGAAAAATTCCAACATCTGGTTGATCACATTTTTAACAACAATGTGATATCTTTCACTGATGACAACATACCGCCTGAAGGAACCAGTCATTGCAAGCCATTGCACATTATGATTTTGTCCTCTGAGTACATACTAGCTGGAGTCTTGATAGATGGAGGTTTGTCTCTGAATATCTGTCCTTATGCCACTTTGTTCAAGATGAACTTCAATCTCAAACGGATCCGAAGTAGCCATACGGTTATTAAAGCTTTTGATGGATCCCACCGAAATTCAGTCAGAGAGATTGAACTGCTAATTGAGATTGGTCCCATACATTTTGCGTATCTTTTCACATGCTCAAGACAACCTGCTATTGGGGAGACCATGAATCCACATGGATGGATTGTTAGTTCCCGGAGGCACAATAAATATCTAGAAGGGGGGGGGGGGTTAAATAGATAATTAAAAACTTTTCTTTTAAACTAGTTCGTATGATTGTGATTAATGCACAGCGGAATAAGTATGTGATAAACCTTCTTTGAGATATCTTAAATTAATGAGAGTGAGGCAGTTATGACAGTTATAGCAGTTATAACAGTTATAGCAGTTAAAGCAGTTATAATGGACACAGTAGTTTTAAGTGGTTCAGAGCACTTAAAGCTCCTAATACACTCTTCTACTCCTTGAGTAGGAAATCCACTAAGGATGTCTGTTACACTTCTTGAATCTCATAGATTCCTTCTAGACCAGCAGTCTAGGCACTTCTTAGTTCACTTTTGAACTCTTTAAGTCCAGCAGACTTGGTTCTTTACAGTTCACTTAGAACTCTTCAAGTCCTTTAGACTTGGAACTTCTTACTTCAGTTGATTGGTTGTTGTTGAGATCGTAATTGGTGCTACTCAGTTGCTATTAAGCACTTATTTGAAAGAACTGAGTAGCTGAGCAAGCTTTCTCTTTTTCTCAGATCGTAGAGTTGAGCGTTGAGTGTTCTTGTACGTTTTTGTTCAATGCTTGCTTGTCTTTCTCATCTGTCTTTGTTTTGTATATATGTGATCTATTTAAATCTATTCGTTGAAGTCATCTGATGAGCCATTAAATGCGTTTGACATTTTTGAGCTTTGATGGAGACTTCTCTGCATATCTTTTGAATTGCAATCTGGCCCACTAACACAGCAGACTGCTTTCTCACCTAACACCTGAAAAGGTGTTTTCCTCTGCCCAATGGTCCTTTTCTTAGTTTCTTGAATACGCTTTTTTTGATCAATACTAAGGATATCTTTTGTACCATTGGGATTGGTGAGAGCTTCAGCATTCAAAACCCATTCCACATTTATTGGAATTTGTTTCCAAATAAGAGATGGGGCTTGACGCTTCTGACACAAGACAGATGATACTCTACGATGCATATCGTGGTGTCTTGTCATATTTGTTCTTGGTCTGAATGGAACACTACGATTTCTTTTAATAGTTTTGCATACTACGATCTTCACTTACTCGTTTTGCAGACTCTACGTTTCGGAAAGCACACTACGATCTCAGAGTTATCTTCGGTAAATGTCTGGACCACTCTACAATTTTTGGAGAGGCCCTTCAAGGCAGATGCACTACGATCATTTCAGCACTACGATCCTGCCTTAGCTTCTGCATTCTGTTGATCAGCTGGATAGACTACGATTCTCTTCAAGGCCTATCTATTTCTTTCTAGTCATAGATCAACCTAACATTTTTGATCTCTTTATCTATACAAGTGAACATTAAAGGCTAAGATCAACCTAACAATTTTGATCTATCACTAAGTCCTTGTACATATATTCCCTGAAGGACTTTACATATAATTATGAGCATTTACTTTAAACATCAAATCAAAATATGCATTCTTCCAACAATCTCCCCATATTTGATGTTGACATAACCAAGGAGATTTGTTGTCATGATTATCAAATTCTATATGCAGTTGCAGCAAAGTAAATATGACTTAATATTTCAGTGAGCAGCTAAAATTTTTAGAGAATAAGCATGAATTTATTGATGTGTGAAGATAGATATTACATTTGAGTTTGACTACATCAATAAGAGTTAAAATTCAACTTATCTCTATTTCTTCGGCCTTTTGCTTCTCGGAGGATTTGCATATTCCTCAGCTCTCCTTTTTCTGCTTGCTTCGTCTCTCCTGGCTAGATCTTCCAGCTCACTTGGACTTAGTCTTGGATTGTGATCATGCCTATTCATGAATACAGGATCTCCAATTGGCATTCTTAGCCCTGTTGTTGTTACCTCATGAGATCTGGGAGAAGGCCTTTGACTACTTAATGGTTGAGCCATTAAAACTTCTTGCTGATCAATTCGTTGAGTTTGATGGCTGGATCGTGGATTCTGTTGGTGGAATTTCCTTACAGGAGGATTTCGTGAAGATTGAATTTGGGATTGACCTCTGCCCTTGCCTTGAACTCCTTTCCATTTAAACTCCCCCTTTATGTCAGCATCAAGGGTTCGAATGTCTTCTGAGAGGTGACACTCCTTGGACAAGTTCATTGAGTTGACTCTGAGTTTGAGCAATGTCTTCTCGATTTTTGGTGATCAGAGCTTCAGATCGAGTTTACCGTTGTTGAAGAACGGCCAGTATGTTGTCAGTCTGTTGACCTTGGCTGACATAAAATTGTTGGAACTCTTTGATAGCAGTTTGTAGATTGAGGAAGCTCTCCATCATTAGTTTATTTTGAGCTTCTTGAGTGGACTACAAAACAAGAACAACATCTCTGTGTCTTTTGGCTGCTAGAAAATGAATGTCATCCCTGTCCTTTATGCTCTGAATCATTTCCTTGATGATCTCTTTAAGCGTTTTAGAGAGCGTAGAGTTTAGGGAGCTTGGGAGATTATTTGCAGCATTGATCATTGTAGTTAATCTCATCTGAATGAGTTCAATGTGTTCTTCAAGACTCTCATCGAGTTCCTTTATCACTTCCTTGGACATGGCTATCAAATCAGCTTTGGTGGGCAGCTCTGACAGAAGTTCATTGAGATGGGGAATTTGTGAAGGAGGTGGTGTGCTCTTGAATTGATCTTTCAATGAGTAGAAAGCAAGATCAAGGTTGAAGTATTCGTTGTTGGATGAGGAGGGAATATCAGATGGAGGGGCCTGTGTTTGGGTGTGTGTAGTAGGTGGCTCTACGATTTGGACTTGGGACTCTTTACTAGGGTTAGAGTCTGTAATCGAAGAGTTGCTGGGAGGTGGGAGCAGTGTAAAGTTTGTTATATTTGATTCATCAGTTACAGAATTTTGGAATTCTGCAACTGGAAATTGATTTAGTGGATGTAGAATTACTTCCAACCACCGTGGGAATTCATAAAATTGATGGAAGGAGGGTGATGGAAAGTGATTAACTCTGAAGAGGGTTGGGATAGACAGTACCTCACGTTCATTCTTTGGAGAGGAGTTATTGGTGAGTAACTTCTTGGCAAAGTTGAAATTACCTGGGAATCCATGAGCTAGCACAGAGATGGCTGGATATTCTTTGAAGCTCCAAAACATGTGATTCCAGGAGTTTAGAATTTGAGCTTGGTGGAAAGGCATCATGGGTAGATAGGAGAACAGTTGCTCATATTTATCTTTTCTGTACCCATCTATTCCTACTGCTATGATCTCAACCTCGTTGTCTTCATCCTCTTCTCGGTTCTCGTTTGAGGATTCCATTATATCAATGGCCTCATGATGTTCTTGTACTGGTTCTCCCTCTTTGTCTACAGGAACCTCTTCTTCTGTCATGGGGATATTATGAGCCTCCCCTCAGTATGATCATCCTCTTGTACGATTAGTAGCTCCCCCTCAGCTGGAGCATCTTCTTCAGGCATCTCCCCCTCAGCTGGCATGCTCTCTGTGATTATAATTTCAGGTGTTTCCCCCTCAGCTTGAGTTCTGTCCTTTTTACTTTCTTTGGACAGTTCCTGTTCAGTAGCCCTCTCTTTGTCTTCCTTTTTAAGTACTCCTTCATTAACAAGGATATACTTCTTAACTAGTTTTTTTCTTGTTTTTCTAGGTTGAGCCACAGCCTCAGGACTTTCTTGAACTTCAGTTTTGCCTTACTAATCAGCTAGAATGTTTGATTCAACTACTTCCTTGCTTGATGTATTTGGTCTGGTCTCTACGATCGGTAGAGACTTTACGATCGAAGAGATGGATGGCCTTTTTGATTTATAGCTGATTTTATTCTTCTTCCGCAGCTGAGAGATGGTAGCTCTATCTTCTTCTACCTCAACCTGCTGTTCCTTCCTTCTTAGGATCCTTAGAGTCTCAATGTCTGAGGACTCTACAGGCTTATCGGTAGTGGATCCCTGAGGCTCTTCTATAGTTCTGGCTTTCAGCTTTCTTTTCCCTTTGCTTTTTCTGACCAGAGCAATGGGTTCTTCTTTGTTAGCTTCTTCTTCAGCTTCTCTGACAGCTGACATATTTCCTGGCACTCCTGATTCCTTTATTTCACCAGTTCTACCACTGGATTTAGACATCATCCGTACATTTTCAGCTGGATTCCTTTTCCAGTTCTCGAATAGTTGTTGGGTCATTCGACGGTTTGGATTAATGGCTTCTCCTTCATCATCCTCAATTAAGTCACCTAGAGCAGACTGAAGAATGATACTTATAAATCACCCGTAGAGCATCTTTTGAGAGCTTTTTGACTTCTTTGAGTTGGTGATCCACTTCCCAATCCATTCAAGCAATAGAGCTCCATAGTTAAGTTGTATTCCATAACATATGGCAGTCACGAGCTTGAGTTGCACCTCATTTACAGATTCATGACCAGAACTCTTGCAACATATACATTTTCCAACAATATCAGCTAAAACTTCATACCTCTGAGGAAACTCCTTCTTCTTGTATCCTTTTACAGAGGGGAATTTCTTGTGATGCATTCTTTTCAGTCCTTCATTGAAATCTATGCCATCTATAAACGAGTACCCTTCAGATTTGAAACCTAGGGCTAGGTTGATATCTTCAGCCTTCAACTTGATTTCCACATCCCTGACTTTCGTAGTGATGGCGTCATTTTCAAACATACCATTCCTGTAGAATTTTTCACTAACTTGGGGTAGATCAATGTGTCTGTACCCAAAGATTCTTCTAGACCTGCCTTCTTCAATAACAACAAAGTTTTGTGAAATTTGGGTTCAGCTGTTTTGAACTCGTCAAAGTAGAGTTTGTAGCCAGAGATGACGTTGGAAGCCGCCATTGAATTCTTTGCAGAGTGTATGGTTGATTGAGCTTTCTAGATAGTTTAGGGTTTCTTCTTGCAGAGATAAGGAGATGGATAAGCTTTTGAACTTCTGATTTCAAAAAGGGCGCCTTCAAATGGAACAAGTAACTTCCCTCTCTCCATTTTGCTTAGTGGGACAGGTGTCGAATTTTGCTTGGCTCTACGAATTTGACAGAGAGGGATTGTACTGAATTACCCTTGACTTTTTCTGGGCTAATATGTCCTTTGGGAGGACTACTATCGTTGAGATGGTCCTTGGAATCGTCGAGTCTGTTCTATCATCATTGAGTTTGTTCAGCAGTCATCGTGTCTGAGCTGCACTTGTAAAGTCTGAACTGTGATCATCGAGTCTGACTAGCAATCGTAGAGTCTGATCAAGTCCTCGTTATGAACTTTTGACTTAGCATTCTTCTTGGTTTAAGGTAGCTCAGGAAGGGCCAACCTCTTGAATAAAATAAGGGTTAGGTTTGTCCCTGAGGAACTTATCAGAGAGATTGCTTTGTTTTATACTTGATCATCATAGAGTTCTCCTTTGGTCTTGATGATGTAGCTCTGCTATCGTTGAGTCTGCACTGCGATCGTTGAGTCCTCACTGCGATCGTTGTTATTTTATGATACTTCGGTTCTACGATCGTGGTCTTCCTTTGATCATGTCTATGATTTCGAACATAGCCTTTAAACCTGTATGGTTAGTACATACTAGAGCATATTTTTCATGGTTGTAAGTTAAGAATGCCTAGCTCACTTATTAACTTGTTAAATCTGGATTCATCTAGAGGCTTTGTAAAGACATCAGCAAGTTGATTTTCAGTAGGGATATATTGTAAAGATATAGTTCCATTCTGCACATGATCCCTAATTGTGACGCCCCCAAAAATAGGTATACATCACCTATTCTGAGTCGCCAAATACATGGTACAAAATACAAATACAAACTTAATTATACAAACGTCGTGTAAAAATACAACAAAACATAGCTAAGAGTTTTAATAAGAATATTGTCATCTAGACAATATCCACACTCAAAGGAGTCCTCATTACATTTATTGTCACACTATTTAATAGAATAGTGAGGACTACTAATTCTATCATCTCGGACCGTCACTCGCTCCCCAGAGCTCGTCCCCAAATTTATATTCTCATTTCACGAAGAGAACCTTTGAAAGAAAGGGTGAGCTCAACTAGCCAAAGAAGAAATATTATGACTAAGATAATGCGAGAATAAATTATCGTTAGCCTTCAATGATGTTAAAGCCATACAATATAACAAACATCAAGTTTATCTACAATGAACAAGCAATCCATTAGAAGAGTCAAGTAGAGAATAAAATCTACTATCTTCATGATTTAAAAAGGTTTTTCATCACTTTTATTGCTGCTAAGACTCGAACAACAAATAATCCACATCATCAAATCATCCCCGCACTACGGCCAAAGATATTTTTAGTATCCACGACCACGAATTATCCATGCACTACGGGCCAAAGATAATCGTGTTTTCATCAACTAGTCCGATCATGCCATAAAATAATTCATCTTTTGCACCCTTGGTCAAGAGAATCCATAGCCATAATCATACCAAAAACTATCCATCAATGCATTATGTGCCAATGAGGACTTTTTTCCACATCATTTGTAACATTACGGTCATGATTATACCGAATAATCCCTGGTCATAATTATACCAAGTCCATTTATACACTACAGGCCACAGATGAGTTTCAACATAATATAAACATGAGGATGATGACAATGACATAATAATTCAATATAACAAGTTCAAGAATTAATTTATTCAGGAACCAATAACGTCCAAATTGTCAACATGATACTTCTTTGTAGAGTAAACTTCAAGAATGCTCGGAAGAATATTTCCATGAAAAGATCTTTGGATGAAGCGCAAATATCAAGGATATTCCACTAATTTCATGGAGTATAGAAGCTAAAACTTTAACCAATGAGTATAATAAAATATATGAAACTACAAATGGATTTTCGCCGCCATGCAAAGTAATCCACTTCTATGATCATTTTCACAATTTAATAAGGAATGAATACAAAGGATCATTCACCATGCATGTGATAATCCACATGTATGAGGTTATTCCAAGAGAATAATAAAGAATAGAATAACAAAAGAAATCACCATGCATGCGATAGGCCGCAGATGCATAAAAGTTATTCCAATGCGTAATAATAAAGAATGGAACGGTCATGCGAAAAGCCTTAAAGGATATTCCAATGTAATAATAAATAACGGAACCGTGTCATGCATAAAGCACGACACATGATATTCTAAAGAATAATAAATAATGGAACCGTGTCATGCGTAAAATACGACATGTGATGTTCCAATGAATAATACATAATGGAACCGAAGTCATGCGTAAGCACGCATGATGTGATGTTCAATAGAATGATAAATAATGGAATAACAAAAAGACTTCACTGTGCATGCGATAGATCTTGCAGACGAGGTTATTCCAAGCAGAATAATAAATAATGGAACCGTGTCAGCGTGTCACGCGCAAGCCATGGATATTCCAATGAATAATAAAGAATGAAATAATGGAAGAATTTCACCATATATGCAGATTTACTTAAACATAAAGTTATTCCAACATAATAATGAAGAATGGAATAATGACTCTTACAGTATTAAAAGAAAATAATTCTCTTCATGAATACGAAAGAATAATACCCTTACGAATACAACAAATAATATCCTTACCTTTGAAAGAAGAGTATTACGACGGGTAGGTATGAATATACTTGAAGAAAACTTGCACTATCTTCTACGCTCAAAGCTTTACGAAACTCTAAAGAAATACGCCGAGATTACGGTAAGAAAAACTCTCTCTATAGTTTCTCTCTAGAGTTTCAAATGAATTCGTAAGAAATAATGAAGGAATGAGCTTCTATTTATGAAGAATGGATCTGAATAGTAATTAATTCATGAACGGGTCGATTGATTTACTTTTTAATCAGACGGTCCATATTGATTTAATAAAGTATTCTAATAAAACAAAATCTTTTAAATAAAATATAATATATTCTATTTATAATCTAATAAAAACGAATAACTTTATAAAAGTATTCTATTTTATATAAAAAAGATTTTTTACTATGCAAAACACTATGCATGCACTATGCATAATAAAATATAATATATTCTATTTATAATCTAATAAAACAAATAACTTTATAAAAGTATTCATTTTATATAAAAAAGATTTTACTATGCAAAAACACTATACAAACACTATGTATAATAAAATATAATGTATTCTAATTATTGTCTAATAAAATAAATAACTTTATAAAAGTATTTTGTTTTATATAAAAAGATTTTTCATTTTATTACATTAATAATACTAATAAAACAAAATTTATATATATATATATATATATATATATATATATATATATATATATATATATATATATATATATATATATAAACTTTCGTGACTTCATAAAAAGACACCTCAATATAATTAACAACATTTATCATCATTATTATAATTCACAATATTAATCGACTGTGTCATTCCCGGAAAGAAGGGGCTTTCCAATAAGGATTTTTCCCTATGGCAGCCAAGAATTAGGTGGCCAAATCTCTCCTTGGCAGAATTTCTAGACATCGTTAATATTGCAAATAATAATATTAATAACTCTTTCATCTTAATTATTGATTTAATAATATATAAAATATCGACAATAATTGAATCAAATAATGTGAGATATCTTGTGTAAAAGAATTATCGAAAGTAATAATTGAACAAAAGCGAGTGACTTCTCACGTAAGCATCAATAATCAATACCGTGTGTATTACTATGCAACCATGCGTATTACTATACTTTTACTACAAAAAGTAGTTCAAGCAGCTTTTAACAGAAACTTACGCCCTTATTTTTTATAAAAATATTTTTTGTCGTTTTTCTCAATCCAACAATAATTCCGTTGTGGGGTCCATTAATGATTGTGCATCGTCGCATGCGGATATTCCACGACAAAAAGAATATTTCCCAACCAATCGAATATTATACAACAACTTGCATACTTTTCAAAATTTATAAATATTACCCACAACTATAACATTATCTCAAATCCACACCATAATTTTGAAAAAAAATATTTTGAGAAAATAAATCTTTATTCATAAAATTTGGGATTTTACACTAATGAAGTGATATCTTATCTCTATATGCTTAGTCCTAGAACGCATGACAGGATTATGAGTTATAGCAATTGCACTTGTGTTATCACAGTGAATAGGAATGGATTTAAATTCAAACCCATAATCTGCTAGTTGATTTTTCATCCATAAGATCTGAGCACAACAACTGCCTGCAGCAATGTATTCAGCTTCTGCAGTTGAAGTAGACACTGAATTTTGCTTCTTGCTAAACCAGGACATAAGTCTGTTTCCTAGCAATTGATAGGTGCCACTGGTACTCTTTCTATCAATTTTCCAGCTTGCAAAATCAGCATCTGTGTATCCTGTTAGCTCAAATGAGGACTCCTTGGGATACCAAAGCCCCAAGTGGGGTGTACCTTTGAGATATCTAAAAATCCTCTTTATAGCAGATAAATGAGATTCTTTAGGACTAGCCTGAAATCTAGCACAAATGCATGTTGCAAACATTATATCTGGTCTACTGGCAGTTAGATATAAAAGAGAGCCAATCATACCTCTGTATTGAGTTATATCAATACTATTACCTTTTTCATCTTTGTCAAGCTTGGTTGCAAGAGCAATTGGGGTGTTCATGGGAGAAGCTGACTCAATGCCATACTTCTCAAGTAAGTCTTTAATGTACTTGGCTTGGTTGATGAAGATTCCTTCAATAGTCTGCTTTACTTGTAGTCCAAGGAAGAAGTTCAGCTCACCCATCATGCTCATTTCAAACTTGCTCTGCATAAGCTTGGAGAATCTCTTGCATAGCTTTTCATCAGTAGATCCAAAGATAATATCATCAACATATATTTGAACTAATAAGTCTTTGTCTTTGTGCTTTCTAAGAAATAGTGTGGTATCTACTCTACCTCTAGTGAATCCATTTTCAATAAGGAAGTTAGTTAGTGTTTCATACCATGCTCTAGGTGCTTGTTTAAGACCATATAAGGCTTTTTCTAATCTAAAGACATAATTAGGAAGAGATGGATTGATGAAACTTGGAGGCTGCTCTATATAGACTTCTTCTTGAAGTTCACCATTCAAGAATGCACTTTTGACATCCATCTGAAAGACCTTGAATTTTATGTGAGTAGCAAAGGCAAGAAATATTCTGATGGCTTCTAGTCTGGCAACAGGTGAAAATGTCTCATTGTAGTCAATGCCTTCTTCCTGAGAGTAACCTTTGGCCACTAGTCTAGCCTTATTCCTGGTTATCACTCCATCTTCATCCATCTTATTTTTGAAGACCCACTTGGTTCCAATGACAGGATGGTTTTTTTGTCTTGGAACCAATTTCCAAACTTTGCTTCTTTCGAACTGATTAAGTTCTTCCTGCATGGCCTCTATCCAGCTAGAGTCTTCCATAGCATTCTCAATTTTCTTTGGTTCCATTTGTGATAGGAAGCTTAGATAGAAGCATTCATTTTGGGTAGTAGCTCTTGTTTTAACTCTTGCATTCGGATCTCCAATGATTAGATCTTGAGTGTGATCTCTTGCCCATCTGCTTCTTGCTGGGACATCTGTTCTTATGCCTTCTTGTCTTAGATCTTCAAGATCTATTTCTTCTTCTTGGTGTGAAGGTTCATCGTCTGGTATAGGTCTCTCTACGATCTCATTTCCTTGCTCAATGATTTCACTGTCTGGTACTACGATCGTAGTGTTGAGCTTGACGACCTTGTTCGTAGTGTCTGAACTGTTGGTCGTAGTGTCTTGGGGCACTGTTTTGTCTAAATCTGTCTCATCAAAGATGATGTGAATTGAGATTTCAACACTCAATGTCTTCTTGTTGAACACTCTGTAGGCCTTACTGTCTGTGGCATATCCTAGAAAGATTCCTTCGTCTGATTTTGGTTGAAACTTTGTCAAGTACTGCTTTCCATTGTTGAGTATGTAGCATGCACAACCGAACACATGAAAGTAGCTAACACTTGACTTTATTCCTTTCCATAGTTCATAAGGAGTCTTCTTAATCGTAGAGTGTATGAGTGATCTGTTCTGAGTATAACATGCAGTGTTGACCGCTTCTGCCCAGAAGTACTCAGGAAGATGAGCTGCTGCTAGTAGAGTCCTTCCAGCCTCTAGTAATGTCCTGTTCTTTCTCTCAGTAACTCCATTTTATTGAGGAGTTCATGGAGCTGAGAAGTTGTGACTAATGCCATTGTCTGTGCAGAATTGGTCCATTTCCGAGAAGTCAAATTCTCTACCATGATCACTCCTTATAGCCTTGATTTTCTCTCCTTTCTCGTTCATCACAAGCTTGAATATCTTGATCAGCTGGGAACTTGTCTCATCTTTTGAGGTTAGAAAGAACACCCATGTAAATCTGGTGAAGTCATCGACTATGACTAGAGAGTATCTCTTTCCTCTAAGGCTCATTGTTGGAATTGGCCCAAAAAGATCTATATATAGCAACTGCAAAGGCTTGTCAATTGAATTGACAGTTTTGCTCTTGAATGTGCTTTTGGTCTGTTTTCCAAGTTGACAGGCATTTCACGACCTTTCTTTAATGAAATTGAACTTGGGTAGGCCTGCAACTAGATCTTTTGAAGCTAATTTAGACATGCTTTTGAAGTTGAGATGAGACAGTCTTCGATGCCATAGCCAGCTCATTTCTTCAGATGCTTTTTAGCTTAAAGCATATTGTCTCGTCTGAGCTCGAGTTTTCCAAGATTTCTTGTGTAGACATTTCCTTCTCTTGTTCCAGCTTAGCTTTTACGTGCCAGATGTCTTCGTGTCTCGGACATGACATTGATTGTTGAGAAATGTTACTTGATGACCTCGTCGCAGAGAGTTGGCTAATGCTTAGAAGATTATGTTGTAGTCCTTCCACATGGCCACTTTCTGTCAAGGATACCACACCATTTTCGCTGAGCCATAGCCTCTTGTCTTGTCGAGCCATTATCTCCAAAGATGACCGAGGACCCTCCTTCTCTATGTAGTTGAGCGTAAGGGCTTTGTTTCCAATCATGTGTCTTGAACATCCACTATCCAGATACCAGGTTGTGTTTGTGGAGCTCTTTTCCTGAGGCAACATTAAACCTTCATTTTGGTACCCATACTTGCATGGGTCCTACTATGTTAGTACCCTTAGGGACCTAAATCTGCTTGATTTTGGGTCTCTCATGCATAGAATTATAATGACACTTTGCAGCCTTGTGGCCAACTCTGTAGCACACAAAACATTTGATATGATGCATGTTTGTGTGTGTGTGAAAGTTCTTCCTCCACTCAGACTTTTGTGGGTTGTTGGTCATCCTCCTGCTAGGCTGATATTCCCTTTTACATGTGTTCTCTTGTTTCATTATTTGTGAGGAGTGTATCTTACTTCTACTGTATCTTCCTGGTTGGTTCGTGGAGTTAATTTTATTGGACTCTACGACCCTTCGAGGTTGATGAGTAGTAATTAGATTACTCTTCTCTTTTCTAAAACCTAGACCAGCATGAGATCCCTTTCTCTTGGGAATATGAATTGAATCAGCTGGGCAGGGTTTGACAGACTCATCGTTCTGTAAGGATTTCACAAATATAATGCCTCTACTTAAACTTGAGGCATCACTCATGCTAATCTCCTTTACTTTTTCCACACATGGCTCTGAGATAGATTCCCCAAAGCCTAACCCTGTTCTATCAGAGACACTTCTCTGGTTAGAGATTAAGGAGTCCATGGATGAAGAGGATTTATTCCATGTAGAGACTGTCTTTTCTAGATCCTCAATCTTGGAGGTTAGACTAGACTCTCTTTGTGCACTGAGCTTATTTGCTTGTCTCAAAAGCTTATTCTCAACTTCAAACTTTGAAAGAAAATTAGTACTGAGAAGGGTTGTTTCCAGTTCTTCTTGAACTTTCTCTTTCTCCTTTTGAAGAAGTGAATAGTCTTTAGACAGAACTCTAAACCACTTCATGTATTGGTGTAGATAAGATGTTATCTTTGTCGGTAATACTGATTCTAAGGTCATCAATATCTACATCGAGAGTTAAAGTCAAATACCTCGCCGATACTTACTTCATGTATGTTGAGAGTTCATTTGTCCCTTGCATTTTGGCCATCAAAGCGTAGATTTGCTATTTGAGGATCTTCATCATCTCTAGATTCAGGAGTTGAGTCATTTATGCGAGTCACTCCACGATCCTCCAAATTTATAAGGCCTTTGTCTTTCTTCGTGGCCTTTTGTTGCCTCTCTGTATTCTTTCTTTGAATGAGATTTCTTCGAAGTTCTTCTCTCGAGAGGTTTGTTGCAATTGGCAAAATGAAGTGGCCCGGCTTTCTTGCAATTGTAGCATAGGTCATTCATTTGCTCTCGGGTCTGCTTTGTGAATTCTTGACTTTCTTTGGTTTCTTTGGTTTTGCCTTGTCGCATGAACCTTCTTAGTCTTTTCACTAGCATTGCAAGGTCCTCATCGTCATCTTCATCGTAGTCAGTATTAACTTCAGTGCTGACTTTGGAGGAGTTATCAGTTGCTTTAAGGGCAATACTTTTATCCTTCTTCCTTCCTTCAGATAAGGTTTCTGCTCATTGAGTTAGCTCTAGTTCGTATGTGAGAAGGCTGCCATACAACTGTTGAACAGTCATTTCATGTAGATTTTTAGATTCTCTAATGGCAGTGGTTTTGGCATCCCACTTGCTTGGTAAGGCTCTCATGAACTTTATGATTAGATCTTTGTTAGGATAGATCTTCCCATAGGCTCGTAGAGAGTCAGAAATTACATTAAATCTTTTTGTAGGTGGCGATGACGTTCTCTCCTTGAACGTGAGCGAACATCTCATATTCTTTGAGTCAAGAGAGATTGTTTGTTTTCTCCGACTTCTTCATTCCTTCATGCATAATGAGCAAAGGCTTCCCAAACTTCCTTTCTTTGCTTTTCTTTGTTGACCACGTTTTCAAACAGATCATCTTCTAAAGATTGGAACAATATATTTTTGGCCTTTTTTGTGAAATTTGGGCCTCTCTTCTCGCTCTTCTCATCCATTCTTCCTCGACCTTGATCGTACAGACTGTTTGGGTCATCGTAGTTGGTGCAAGCTTTGTAGGAACATAGGGCCCATTCTGAATAATTTCAAATAGATTTTCATCTATTGAATCCATGTAAGCTTGCATCCTAACCTTCTAGTTAGCAAATTTATCTTTGTTGCACATAGGTGGCTTGCTGCCTCCTCCAGTCTTTGATTCGCTTGGTAAGTGTGCCATTGGATCTTCTCAAGCTATGTAAGGTTGTGATATAGAACCCCTTCCGATACCAATTATTAGTTCTGAGGCCTGATAAATATCTAGATGGGGGGTTGAATAGATAATTAAAAACTTTTCTTTTAAACTAGTTCGTATGATTGTGATTAATGCACGGCGAAATGAGTATGTGATAAACCTTCTTTGAGATATCTTGAATTAATAAGAGTGAGGCAGTTATGACAGTTATAGCAGTTATAATGGATACAATAGTTTTAAGTGGTTCAGAGCACTTAAAGCTCTTAATCCACTCTTCTACTCCTTGAGTAGGTAATCCACTAAGGATGTCTATTACAATTCTTGAATCTCACAGATTCCTTCTAGACCAGCAGTCTATGCACTTCTTAGTTCACTAATGAACTCTTCAAGTCCAGCAGACTTGGTTCTTTACAGTTCACTTAGAACTCTTCAAGTCCTTCAGACTTGAAACTTCTTACTTCAGTTGATTGGTTGTTATTGAGATCGTAATTGGTGCTACTCAGTTGCTATTAAGCACTTGTTTGAAAGAACTGAGTAGCTGAGCAAGCTTTCTCTTTTTCTCAGATCGTAGAG
Organism: Panax ginseng; assembly: GCA_020205605.1. Taxonomy (NCBI): domain Eukaryota; kingdom Viridiplantae; phylum Streptophyta; class Magnoliopsida; order Apiales; family Araliaceae; genus Panax; species Panax ginseng. The sequence continues at coordinate 14,622,919 of CM035135.1, read as the reverse complement.
TTGAGCGTTGAGTGTTTTTGTACGTTTTTGTTCAATGCTTGCTTGTCTTTCTCATCTATCTTTGTTTTGTATATATGTGATCTCTTTAAATCTATCCGTTGAAATCATCTGATGAGCCATTAAATGCGTTTGACATTTTTGAGCTTTGATGGAGACTTCTCTGCATATCTTTTGAATTGCAATCTGGCCCACTGACACAGCAGACTGCTTTTTCACCTAACACCTGAAAAGGTGTTTTCCTCTGCCCAATGGTCCTTTTCTTAGCTTCTTGAATATGCTTCTTTTGATCAATACTAAGGATATCTTTTGTACCGTTGGGACTGCTGAGAACTTCAGCGTTCAAAACCCATTCCACATTTGTTGGAATTTGTTTCCAAATAAGAGATGTGGCTCGACGCTTTTGACACAAGACAAATGATACTCTACGATGCATATTGTGGTGTCTTGTCATATTTGTGCTTGGTCTGAATGGAACACTACGATTTCTTTTAATAGTTTTGCATACTACGATCTTCACTTGCTCGTTTTGCAGACTCTACGTTTCCGAAAGCACACTACGATCTCAGAGTTAGCTTCGGTAAATTTCTGGACCACTCTACGATTTCTGGAGAGGCCCTTCAAGGCAGATGCACTACGATCATTTCAGCACTACGATCCTGCCTTAGCTTCTACATTCTGTTGATCATCCGGATAGACTACGATTCTCTTTAAGGCCTATCTATTTCTTTCTAGTCATAGATCATCCTAACATTTTTGATCTCTTTATCTATACAAGTGAACATTAAAGGTTAAGATCAACCACCTAACAATTTTGATCTATCACTAAGTCCTTGTACATATATTCCCTGAAGGACTTTACATATAATCATGAGCATTTACTTTAAACATCAAATGAAAATATGCATTCTTTTAACAGAGCCGTCCCTTCTACCCTTTATCAACAACTTAAGTACATTATCAACAATAGCCTCGTCACTGTTAATGTTGAGCCGGAATGCCTTGAACAGGGTTACATACCACTCATCAGCTTCAATTTAGAAGTTGAGCCAGTCAGTTTTCATACCTTGGAGGTGAGCAACAATCAGTACCATCCTATTAGGACGCCACCTCCCGTACCCAAGATTTCTGCCGAAGTAATGGCAGCTACTCAAGAAATGATGTCATTGGGTCATTATCCTGGACAAGTATTTTGGTAAAATCATCGTAGGCATTAGCGCTTCCGATTCAAATGTCCAGTCAAACCGGGACAGTTGGACTAGGCTATTCTTCCAGTTCCAGTCACAGGAATCCTCATAAGCACAAACAAATTCCTCCAGCTTTAGCCACACGGCGATTATCTCTACCTACAAATCCTGAACCGATACAATCTCCAGTAAAGGTGCCAGCCAACGTAATGGCTATGTTATTTCCTAAACCGATATCGGTCAAAGGAAAAGAGGTCCTAGTTCCTGATCCCAAAGTGGAAGAGAAGGAATGGAGACGTAAGCAAGACATCGCCAGAATGATGTCCAATATACGCATCATTGTCCATGATGAGCATACAAATAGATACAACACTGACGATGATTGTCCAGACATAATGGTCATCATTCGGGAAAAGGAGGACAATGACAACCCCTCCATCACTGTAGTCCATCATGACTTTGCCCTCAACAATTGGAGCAACACTCCATGCATTGGTCGACAAGGGTAAAACGGGTAGAAAACCCCTCTGCCCTGTAGATATCAATAATTGCTTACTTTTCTGTACAATATTAGCAGTTATTTTTTCAGTACATGCTAACTGTGATGCCCCAAAAATAGGTATACATCACCCATCTTGGGTTGCCAGATACATCGTACATAAATCAAATACAAACTCAATAATACAACTGTTATGTAAAATACGACAAAACATAATCTGAGAGTTTTAACACGAAAATTGTCTTCTAGACAATATTCACACTTAAACTCAATCTTATTACATTTATTATCACTCTATTTCATAGAATAGTGAGGACTACTAATGCTATCATCTGACCGTCACTCCGTTCCCCGACTAGTCCCTGTTACGTTTTCATTTCCTGAAGAGAACAATGAAAGCAAAAGGGTGAGCTCAACTAGCCCAGTATGAAATATTATGACTAAGATAATGCAGAATAAATTATCGTTAGCCTTCAACGGTGTTAAACTGATACAATATAACAAACATCAAGTTTAACTGAAGCAGAACAAGCAATCCATTAGAAGAGTCAAGTTGAGAATAAAATCTACTATCTTCTATGATTTAAAAAGTTTATCATAAATTTTTATCGCTGAGACTCAGCTTAATAAATAATCCACATCATCGAATCATCCCTGCACCACGGCCAAGGATATTCTTTAGTATCACGACCATGAATTATCCATGCACTACGGGCCAAGGATAATCGTGTTTTCATCAACGGTCATGATCATACCATAAAACAATTCGTCTTTGCACCCTTGGCCGAAGAGAATCCATAGCCATAATCATACCAAAAACTGTCCATCATTGCACTACGGGCCAATGAGGATTTTTACCACATCATTTGTAACATTACGGTCATGATTATACCGAATAATCCCTACTCATAATCATACCAAGTCCATCTATGCACTACAGGCCAATGATGACTTTCAACATAATATAAACATGAGGATGATGATAATGACATAATAATTCAATAAAACAAGTTCAAGAATAAATTTTAAAGATTTATAAATTAATTTATCCATGAACCAATAACATCTAAATTGTCAACATGATGCTGCTTTGTAGAGTAAAATTCAAGAATGCTCAGAAGAATATTTCCATGAAAAGATACTGGATGAAGCGCAAATATCAAGGATATTCCACTAATTTTATGTAGTATAGAAGTCAAAACTTTAACTAACTGAGTATAAGAGAATATATGAAACTGCAAATGGATTTTCGCCCACCATGCGGTAATCCACGTAGACAGATCATTTCCATAATTTAATAAGGAATGAATACAAAGAATCATTCACCATGCATGTGGTAATCCACATAGACATGCTATTCCAACAGAATAATAAAGAATGGAATATCAGAAAAATTCACTATGCATGTGGTAATCCACATAGACAGGTTATTCCAACAGAATAATAAAGAATGGAATAACTGAAGAATTCACCATGCGACGATAATCGCAGTATGAAAAGTTATTCCAACAGAATAGTAAGGAATGGAACCGAGGTCATGCGTAATATGCATGACAGGATATTGAACATAATAATAAAGAAACGGAACCTGAGTCATGCGCGAATCCGCACGCATGGGGATATTTCAATAGAATAATAAATAATGGAACTTTGTGTCATGCGTAAGAACGCACAAGCAGGATATTGAATGTAATAATAAATAATGGAACCAGTCATGTGTAAACGCATGACAAGATATTCCATGAGAATAATAAATAATGGAATAATAGAAAATTTCACCATGTATGCAAGACTAAGATAGACAAAGTTATTCCAACATAATAATAAAGAATGGAATAATGTAAAATTTCACCAAGTATAGGGTAGTCACATGATCATGAGTTATTCTATGAATAATAAAGAATGGAATAACAGAAGTTCTCTTCATGAATACGAAAGAAATAATACCCCTTACCTTAGAAAAAACTGGAATAGTGAGGTAGCATACTTCTCTTCTTCTTTCTCTCTATAATTTCTCTCTATAATAATTGCTCTATAGCTTGAGTGAATTGGTGAAGAATAATGAAGAAATGAGATTCTATTTATAGGAAAATATAGTTTTGATAATTGCACGTTTTGGGGCTAAGAATATTATAGTATAATACCTTCCTCTTTTCCTTTATTTTTAATTTAGCCCTGTAAGTATTATTAAACTTGCACCACCTCCCCTAATAGTAAGTCATGTGAATCAATAGTAAATCATGTGAATTAATAGTTCTAGACATGTGAAAATACGAATTACAGTATCGTACCTCCATCTATACCTCCATTTTTAACTTAGTCATGCAAGTATTATCAATCTTGCACCAACTCCCCTAATATTAACAAGAATGTGAATCAATAGTACACACACGTGAACAAATAGTTATAATCATATGAATTAATAGCAATTATTTGCTCATTTATTCGATTAATTACCCGACTGGTCAGTATAACTTCCAGACATCAATTAATACCGAAATAAATGTCGATTACCACTAACACTAATAATTCCAACACAATGGAACTATATATCAATTTCATCTTTAATCAACACGAACTTATTCATCATTAATATTATAACTCATAATATTTAACAAACCGTGCCGTTCGTGAAAGGGGGCTTTCCGATAAGGATTTCTCCTTATTGGCGCGCAATTAGATGACCAAACCTCTCCTTGACAGAACTTCTAGAAATTTTAAATATTGCAATTTAATAATACGAATAACTTTGTCGTCTTAATTATTGATTTAATAACATAAAATGCAGATGATACAGTGACAATAATTGAATCAATAATATGAGAGATATGATGTAGCAATTACTGTAGCAATAATTGAGTGACTTCTCACGTAAGCATCAATAACCAATACCGTGTGTTATTATGCAACCACGCGTATTACTGTACTTTTACTACCGGGTAGTTCAACACTTTTAACGATAAAACTTCCGCCATTGTTTTTATAAAAAGATAATTCTGTCATTTTCTAACTACGACAATACTTCAAGTTATGGGTCCAATAATGAAATGTGTAAATCAGTATCTGAATATTTCTGTTAAAACGAATATTCCCACCCGATGAATATTATATAACCACTTGCTTACTTTGCAAAATTTGTAAATATTACCCACAACTATAACATTATATCAAATACACACCATAATATTCAAAAAAATATTTCAAGAAATTTAAATCTTTATTCATAAAATTTGGGGTCTCACAATTTTCCCTACTTATGAAATTTCACCCTCGAAATTTACATACGTACCTGGTATGCCGAAGAGGTGAGGATACCTTGACTTCATTTCAGATTCTAACTCTTGAGGTATAACCTTTTAGTGTCGAATATGATTCTTCTTATCCAAGATTTTAACACGTAACTCCTCATACGTTAAATCTTCTGCCATCTCGTCTAGTTCCAATTTAATAATGTTATTCGGGTCGTCCACATATTTATGTAACATCGATACGTGAAAAACATTATGAACACACGATATACTTGGCTATAAAACGAGTCTATAGGCCACAGTTCCTACTTAATCGAGGATTTCAAATGGGCCAATAAAATTGAGGGTTAAGATTTCCTCTCTTCATCGACTCTTGCTTCTAGAATAACGCCCTCTTGAACCTTCATCTTCGCATTCATTAGCTCCAGGTGTGTAGCTTGAGCGGCCTTTAACTTTATCGGTTAAAGTAGATTCTATTCGTATATTCGTTATCTTCATATGGGTCCCTAGAGTCTTTAACTCTATCTTCATCATTTGTAAGTTATACGAAATGGGTTTTTATGTTAACAACATCACACTCGTAAACGCATACGATCTTCTACTCAACACGTCAGCTACCACGTTCGCTTTCCCACGATGGTATTGAATGGTACGATCGTAATCTTCAACAGCTCGAGCCAACGTCTTTGGCGCATGTTACGTTCGTTCTAGGTGAAGAAATATTTGAGGGTTTTAGAAATGGGTTTTGTACTGGGGTCAATACAAAATTCGATTTCATGCTCTAGGGGTAGGCTAAGAAGTCTTCAAGAATACGTCAGGAAATTTATTAACAATAGAAATATCATTCAAAACTATGACCCTCATCCAAGACTTGGATAGTACGTCACATTGATACCTATCAACTTTCCATCGTCATTCACGATGTCGCCTACAGAAAGTCTGGCTTCAGTGCATTCCACACAAGGAAGTCACCAGCGAAAGGCTCAGGGTTCTTTACTTATGGCTTGATATGACAATGATTGACTTTAGTGGTTTGGTTGCTTGAATTCGCATAATAGGTTGGTTAGGAATATGAAAACTAATAACCTTACGAAAAACATGATGAGTAGTTAACCAATCAATTCCTAAAATCACATCAAAGGCAATTATTTTCAAAGAGATAAGATCAACAGGTAACGTGAAAGTGTCGATTTGAATCAAACAAGATTTATAAACAGTAGAGGTAACGAAGGTTTCTCCTAACAGAGTTTCAATAGATAAGTCAAAGTCTAATTTCTCCAGAGTCAAATTTAAATGTTGAGCGCAAATAGGAAAAATAAAAAAGTGGGTTGAACCGGTATCGAATAAAGTATAGACTTCGCAAGAGTTTATGATTAACTTACCCGTAACAACCTCATTCGGGTTCTTCGACAAACGCTCTCACTTAAAATCCCGGCTTTGACTTTTCTGGAACATCCTTTGGCATCGCTATCCCAGCTGGACTTGACTTCACCATACGATAAAATCGAGCTAGGTGACCTTCTCTTCCGCAATTAAAACACACTTTGGATTGCTGCGTACAGTTTGGACGGATGTGTCCCTCCTGTTCGCATTTGAAACATACGACCGGTGGTCGTTCTTCTTCCTTTGAAACGGTTGCTGGTGTCGATGTCTTCACGTCATTGTTGAACCTCCTCTTCTTGAAATTCCCACTTCTATTATCTTGGCCATGATTACCACCGAAGTGGTTACCATTCTTGGCATGATAATTTCCCCCACGATGGTTATCATTGTTCCGATGGCTGTTGCCACCGGTACGATTATTATCGTGTTGTTGGTCGTTGCCTTTTGGTTGTGCTACCTCATTATCGCGCTCCAATAACTGAGCCCTATTCACAACATCTGAATATAAACAAAGTTTGTGAGAAATGAGGTATTGACGTATTTCGGGTTTCTAACCTCTTAGAAACATTGGCGTCATTCGCTCCTCATTATCTACCAAATGGGATGCAAACCGGGATAACTCCGCAAACTTAGCCTCGTACTGCGACACAGTCATATTGTTTTGCTCTATCTTGATAAATTCCACCTCCTTCTTGTGATGAATACTTTTGGGAAAGTACTTGTCGTTGAACAATTCTTGGAACTTCTCCCAAGACATCTTGAGTGCGTTATGCTGGGTACGTTTTATAGATTCGCACCAATGATCTGCTTCTTTATGCAACATAAAGGTGGTGAATGGAACCTTTTGCTCCTCTGAACATTCCAAGACATCAAATATCTTGGTGATCTGCTTTATCCACGTCTCTGCCTTAAGTGGTTTTGGCTTTCCCAAAAACTCCGGTGGTCCCAGCTCCTTGAACTGCTTAGCGGTGACCAACCGTGGGTTGCCATTGTTTCCTCCTGCATTATGAACAGGAGTCTTTCTCGTCTGGTGTTGCATGAATTCTAAAAAACACCTAAATGTACCGCCGTTCGTCATTTGGTCAGTGTTGTTATTTATACGAGGATTATCGCCTTCCTGTTGCACATTATCCTAGGTATTGATCGTTGGTGACTCAACGGTCTCATGTGCTCCATTGCTATTCTCAACATTTTTAGATGCCATTTTCAAACACTATCACAAAACAAGGGTTAATTAACATATCACATATTATCCCTATACTTTAACCGACCAATTAAATACCAAATAAACTTAGGTAGGTCATACTAGCGAAAGAATTCCCCGTCTCTCCCCTCCTAGTTCTTGTCTCACATCTCAGCCAGGGATCATATCCCTAAGCTTTGATACCAACTGTGACGCCCCGAAAACAGGTATACATCACTCATCTTGGGTCACCAGATACATGGTACATAAATCAAATACAAACTTAATAATACAACTGTCGTGTAAAATACGACAAAACATAATCTGAGAGTTTTAACATGAATATTGTCTTCTAGACAATATCCATACTCAAATTCAATCTTATTACATTTATTATCACTCTATTTCATAGAATAGTGAGGACTACTAATGCTATCATCTGGACCGTCACTCCGTTCCCCGACTAGTCCCTGCTACATTCTCATTTCCTGAAGAGAACAATGAAAGCAAAAGGGTGAGCTCAACTAGCCCAGTAAGAAATATTATGACTAAGATAATGCAGAATAAATTATCGTTAGCCTTCAACAGTGTTAAACTTATACAATATAATAAACATCAAGTTTAACTATAGCAGAACAAGCAATCCATTAGAAGAGTCAAGTAGAGAATAAAATCTACTATCTTCTAGGATTTAAAAAGTTTATCATAAATTTTTATCGCTGAGACTCAGCTTAATAAATAATCCACATCATCGAATCATCCCTGCACCACGACCAAAGATATTCTTTAGTATCACGACCACGAATTATCCATGCACTACGGGCCAAGGATAATCTTGTTTTCATCAACGGTCATAATCATGCCATAAAACAATTCGTCTTTGCACCCTTGGCCGAAGAGAATCCATAGCCATAATCATACCAAAAGCATCCATCATTGCACTCACAGCCAATGAGGATTTTTACCACATCATTTGTAACATTACGGTCATGATTATACCGAATAATCCCTACTCATAATCATACCAAGTCCATCTATGCACTACAGGCCACATATGACTTTCAAAATAATATAAACATGAGGATGATGACAATGACATAATAATTCAATAAAACAAGTTCAAGAATAAATTGTAAAGATTTATAAATTAATTTATCAGGAACCAATAACGTCCAAATTGTCAACATGATACTGCTTTGTAGAGTAAAATTCAAGAATGCTCAGAAGAATATTTTCATGAAAAGATACTGGATGAAGCGCAAATATCAAGGATATTCCACTAATTTCATGTAATATAGAAGTCAAAGCTTTAACCAACTGAGTATAAGAGAATATATGAAACTGCAAATGGATTTTTGCCCACCATGCGGTAATCCACGTAGACAGATCATTTCCATAATTTAATAAGGAATGAATACAAAGGATCATTCACCATGCATGTGGTAATCCACATAGACAGGTTATTCCAAAAGAATAATAAAGAACGGAATAACAGAAGAATTCACCATGCATGTGGTAATCCACATAGACAGGTTATTCCAACAGAATAATAAACAATGGAATAACAGAAGAATTCACCATGCATGCGATAGGCCATGAAAGATGATTATTCCAACAGAATAATAAAGAATGGAACCGAGTTATGCATAATATGCAGCGTAGATGTGATATTCAATAGAATAATAAAGAACGGAACCAGGTCATGCGTAATCTTCACAGACAGGATATTCCAACATAATAATAAATAATGGAACCAGGTCATGCATAAACGCACAGACAGGATATTCCAACAGAATAATAAATAATGGAATAATAGAAGAATTTCACCATGTATGCAGTACTTTGCATAGATAGGTTATTCCAACATAATAATAAAGAATGGAATAACAAAATAATTTCACAAAGTATAGGGTAGTCCGCGTATACAGGTTATTCCAATAGAATAATAAAGAATAGAATAATAGAAGTTCTCTTCATGAATACGAAAGAAATAATACCCCTTACCTTAGAAAAAACTGGAATAGTGAGGTAGCATACTTCTCTTCTTTTTTCTCTCTATAATTTCTCTCTATAATAATTGCTCTATAGCTTGAGTGAATTGGTGAAGAATAATGAAGAAATGAGCTTCTATTTATAGGAAAATATAGTTTCGATAATTACACGTTTTGGGGCTCAGAATATTACAATATAATACCTTCCTCTTTTCCTTTATTTTTAATTTAGCCCTGCAAGTATTATCAAACTTGCACAACCTCCCCTAATTGTAAATCATGTGAATCAATAGTAAATCATGTGAATCAATAGTTCTAGACATGTGAAAATACGAATTACAGTATAGTACCTCCATTTTTAACTTAGTCATGCAAGTATTATCAATCTTGCACCAACTACCCTAATAGTAACAAGAATGTGAATCAATAGTACACACATGTGAACAAATAGTTATAATTATGTGAATTAATAGCAATTAATTTCTCATTTATCCGATTAATTACCCGACTGGTCAGTATAACTTCCAGACATCAATTAATACCAAAATAAATGTCGATTTCCACTAACACTAATAATTCCAACACAATGGAACTATCAATTTCATCTTTAATCAACACAAACTTATTCATCATTAATATTATAACTCATAATATTTAACAACCAGGTCATTCCCAAGAAAGAGGGGGCTTTCCGATAAGGATTTCTCTTTATTGGCGCGCAATTAGATGACCAAACCTCTCCTTGACAGAACTTCTAGACATTATAAATATTGCAATTTAATAATATGAATAACTTTGTCGTCTCAATTATTGATTTAATAACATAAAATGCAGATGATACAGTGACAATAATTGAATCAATAATATGAGAGATATGATGCAGCAATTACTATAGCAATAATTGAGTGACTTCTCACGTAAGCATCAATAACCAATACCGTGTATTACTATGCAACCACGGCAGTATTCTTTGTACTTTTACTACTGGGTAGTTCAACACTTTTAATCAGTAAAACTTCCGTAGTTATTTTTTATAAAAGATAATTACGTCATTTTCTAACTACGACAATACTTTCCGTTGTGGGGTCCAATTAATGAATGTGCCGTAAATACGAATATTTCTGTTAAAATGAATATTCTTCACCAATCGAATATTATATAACCACTTGCTTACTTTGCAAAATTTGTAAATATTACCCACAACTATAACATTATATCAAATCCACACCATAATATTCAAAAAAATATTTCAAGAAATTTAAATCTTTATTCATAAAATTTAGGGTCTCACAATCTCCCCTCCTTATGAAATTTCGCCCTCGAAATTTACATACGTACCTGGTATGCCGAAGAGGTGAGGATACCTTGACTTCATTTCAGATTCTAACTCTTGAGGTATAACCTTTGAGTGTCGAATATGATTCTTCTTATCCAAGATTTTAACACGTAACTCCTCATACGTTAAATCTTCTGCCATCTCGTCTAGTTCCAATTTAATAATGTGATTCGGGTCATCCACATATTTACGTAACATCGATACGTGAAAAACGTTATGAACATGCGACATACTTGGCGATAAAACGAGTCTATAGGCCACAGTTCCTACTTAATTGAGGATTTCAAATGGGCCAATAAAATCGAGGGTTAAGATTTCCTCTCTTCATCGACTCTTGCTTCTAGAATAACGCCCTCTTAAACCTTCATCTTTTCATTCATCAGCTCCGGGTGTGTAGCTTGAGCGGCCTTTAACTTTATTGGTTAAAGTCGATTCTATTCGTATATTCGTTATCTTCACGTGGGTCCCTAGAGTCTTTAACTCTATCTTCATCATTTGTAAGTTATACGAAATGGGTTTTTATGTTAACAACATCACACTCGTAAACGCATACGATCTTCTACTCAACGCGTTAGCTACCACGTTCGCTTTCCCACGATGGTATTGAATGGTACGATCGTAATTTTCAACAGCTCAAGCCAACGTCTTTGGCGCATGTTACATTCATTCTAGGTGAAGAAATATTTGAGGGTTTTAGAAATGGGTTTTGTACTGGGTCAATACAAAATTCGATTTCACGCTCTAGGGGTAGGCTAAGAAGTCTTCAAGAATAATTTAGGAAATTTATTAACAATAGAAATGCCACGTCTTTGCCGACGACGTAAAGACGACAGAGGCCAAGAGCGAAGCTATCTACTACTTGACAAATAAAAGATTCAGTGAGAGTGAACACAAGTACACTCTGATTGAGAAAACTTGTTGTGCTTTAGCATGGGCTTCCATGAGGTTACAACATTACCTCCGTGGTCACACAACCCATCTCATATCCCGGGTGGATCCTCTTAAGTACGTATTCAGTAAACCCATGTTGAATTGTCGACTATCCAGATGGCAGTTGATCCTACAGCAATTTGACATCGTCTACGTGACGTAAAAGTGTATCAAAGGTCAAGGAATTGGGGATCAACTGGTCTCCACACCTTCAGGAGACTTCAAACCCTTAGAAACATACTTCCCCGATGAAGGGGTAATGGCGAACAAAGAACACCATCAAGACGATACATAAAATGTACGTGGAAAGTGTATTTCGATGGAGCTGTTAATTTAGAAGGTTATGGAGCTGGAGAAGTTCTAGTATCCGATACGGGGGAGTAGTATCCCGTCGCCGTTAAATTGCAGTTTATCAGCACCAACAACACAACCGAGTATGAAGGCTGTATCATGGGGCTAAAAATTTCCCAATCAATAGGCATCAGGCGGTTAACTATCTTTGGGGATTCGGAGTTGGTAATCAAGCAATCCACGGGAATCTATCAAACCAAAGAACTACATTTGCTGCCTTACCATCGATAAGTTTTACAGATGGCTTTGGAGTTCGAAGAGATCTCCTTTCTACACATTCCTCGTAATAGGAATGACTTTGCAGATGCGCTAACAACTTTGGCCTCCTTCATTCACATACCTGACAAGGAAAACATGCCAAGCATCACATTTTCCCTACAAAAGGCTCCAGCCTATGGGAACTATGATGGAGAAGTATCGGATGAGCTACCTCCCATCCAACACCCTTGGTATCAACACATCAAGGAGTACTTACGAGATGGATCTACACCCGCTGAGGCGAGCCTGATTGAAAGAAGGCGGATACATGACTAGGTCTCCTCAGATGCACTCTACAAAAGAGATGCATGACTAGGTCTCCTCAGATGTCTGGACAAAGGCCAAGCTCAGAGGCTCATGGATGAGATCCATGGTAGAGTATGTGGCCCACACATGAGCGCCCCCCTACTTGTTAAGAAGATCCTCAGAACAGGGCATTACTGGCTTACTCTCAAAGCTGACTGTGATGATCACGTCAAGAGATGCTATCAATGCCAAAATCATGGGAATGCTATCCACTCCCCTCCAAGGGAACTCCACAATATGAGTTCGCCCTGGCCCTTATCAATGTGGGGAATGGATGTGATCGGGCCCATCGAGCCCAAACCCAGTAATGGGCATCGGTTTATCTTCACCATGATTGAATACTTCACCAAATGGGTAGAAGAAGCCTCCTTCCCCAGGGTTACCAAAGAAGTCATCATTGCTTTTATCAGAAATAATGTCATTTATCGGTATGGACAACAAAAGGTCATTGTGTTAGACAATGCTAAGAACCTCAACAACAAAATGATATAGGAGTTATGCAGTAAATTCCACATCAAACACCTTAACTCCGTCATCTACCATCCAAAGATGAATTGTGCTGTAGAAGCGGCTAATAAAAACATCAAGAAGATTATGCAAAAGATGTCCGCCAACCATAAAGGATGGCCTGACTTGTTGCCTTTGACTTTATTAGCCTACGGAACATCAATGCGTACTTCCACTGGGGCAACCCCCTACTCATTAATCTATGGGATGGAAGCAATGCTCCCCATAGAGGTAGAAATGGAATCTCTCAGAGTGTTGATAGACGCTTAGCTGGATGAAGACCAATGGATACAAGATAGGTATCACCAATTGTCTCTAATAGACGAAAGACAAACCGCGGCTATCTTCCATGGTCAGTTATATCAGCAAAAGATCGCCAGATCCTACAACAGAAAAGTCCGGCTATGGCAGTTTAAACAACATGACTTTGTTTTGAAAAAGATCATTGACAACCAAGATCAGTCCAAGGGAAAATTCGCTCCAAACTGGGAGGGCCCATTTGTTGTCAAGGAGGTATTGACAGGAGGCGCTCTTAGATTACAGGAAATGGATGGCGATGAATTTCCACAACTCATCAACTCGGACACCGTGAAACGGTACTATGTCTAAGGTTACCATCAAGAAAACATCCTGGTTTTGGATCACCAGATCACCAGTCATTTCAGGTTCTTTAACCCTTACTACACAAAACCTTTCCTTTCACCCATTTGCCCCATCAGGGAAAAACACACTTTTCAAGACAGCAGCCTGGTTTCACTTCATTTCACTTCTTACACACTTCGGTTATCCCACCAGGGATTGAACCTTTCACACCTGTAGTTTATCCTGAATATGGGATTAAACTTTTTCTACACTCGCAGTTTGTCTTGTACATGGAATCAAACTTTCTTCACCTGCAGTTTTTCCTGAACATGGGATCAAACTTTTTCGGCTGCAAATCGTCCTGAACGTGGGGCAAACTATGTCGACCTAATCTCTCCGATACCTGGGAGTACGTAGGCAACCATATTTTATATGGCCTGGTCGCAAGAGAAAAAAAAACAAAAACAATACAAAACAAAAACATTTCTACACCCTTCTTCACCAATAAAGCACCTACACCTATACAGCTTTGAACCTCTTACACCAGGTTCGAACTATGCAGACCTGATCTCCTCTTCAATATGAGTACGTAGGCAGCCATTTATGTTTCGATCTAATCCCCTACCAGAATACAAAGACTTGTTAACGGTACTGGGATCAAACTTAATTCCATCATATTTCATCGGCTTCAGACCAAATGGATGGAACTACCTGACCTCCCCCTAAATGGGAGATTCGACGACCATCTAAGCTGTGGTTGTGTCTCAAAGAGCAATACCAATCCATAAGAGATGGAACTAACTGGGCTCCTGGAGTACTGGCGACCATCTGTGGTGTGGTTAATCTCACAGAGGAAGAGCCACACTCCTCTCCGCATTTCCATACAGAAACTAATCCCAAGACACTAAAAAAGGGTAGGGATTTATACACATAGATCAACAATCCATTTTGAAGATCCTAAGACATCTCAATGTCCATATATCAAGGAGGAATTCAGAATAGAACAAGATCACAAGCCCTAAAGAAGCATGCAAAATATCAAGCAAGTAGCGAGGCATAACTAAAAGGGAAGTGAACCAAAACATATTTCCCTGCCATATATAATGCTGTTTGATATATACAATATATGCTGTACATGACAAAATGGCTAAGCTAGTATCTGCAGGAAAATACAAGGCTATCTACAGATCGGTGTGTATATGGGCCAGCAGATCTAACATAGCATCTCTCTTAGAGGAAGGGGGTAATGCTATGGTCTCCTGCATTAACATATCTACATGAGCCAACAAGTCCGAGGCTAACTGCATGGTGACATGATGCTCAACAATATAAGCACTCATCTCGAAAATCATACCAGTGGTGGGGATCTCTCAAGCATCTTTGAATGCAAGCTAGCCACATCAAAGGCGGATATGTGACATCCGCTCAATGATCCTTTGAATCTCTAGCTGATCTGGTATCATCCCGCTCCTCAATAGCGGTGTCTCTATGAGCTACAACATCATCTCTCTCTAATAGAGCGGGGTCTTTCCCATCAAGAGTTGTAAACATCAAGGCCCTAGCCTAATCTCTCTCAAAGGTCATTTGATGAAGACTCTGCTCGAAATATTGTGCTGAATGCTGAATCACAGTGGCACTCGTACTGGGAGAATCTACAAGAGCTGCTGGCAACCTAGTGAATAGCTCCTCCTCGGTAGGAATATCAGTGTCCTCCATGGGCTCCCCATCATCGGAATCAATCTCCTGAACTGTGGATACTACCACAGCCAATGCAGTCTCTGTCTCCATCCATGCAGAATACTCTGTAGAACAGCCCGGATGGCTCACAAAAAAATTTTCTAGCTAACGATGATCTCAACAAGTATACACCCTGGATTTGTCCTCTGCTGATAAGTGGAGAGAAGCCAAGCACTGACTCAATGCCCCTCGAAAGGATGGAAGTCCTAAAACTGGTCAAATTGACACATTACGGCTAGTGGGTGATAAGTAGTCATGCCCCTCAATCCAGCCAGAGGAAGATAATCCATGCCTGAAGCATGAGTAATGAAGTTGTAGAGTGAACTGAGCCCTGTACACGAAAATATATCAAACGGATCTCTGATCCCTACCAGAAAAGCGGACCAAGATGCAGGATCTGTACACTCTGCAGGCTGAAAGGAGTACGACATAGCTATCTCATAGGTGAAACAATATTCGTGCCATCTAAAAGTGCCATTCGGTCTCAAGTGTGACATGAACCACACATACAGCATGACTGAGCTGCCTGTAAATACTCCTAAAGGATAAGTGCAGAAATATATAGTCGATCTCAGCGTCTCTACTACAATCATCGGTATAATGGTGTGACTCTCCCTAAGAGCTCTCACTGCCATAATGACACCTATGTCAAACTTATCCATGTACTGTGGCATGCATACAAATGATAATACACACAGTAGCAATACATCCACTTTGGCCAAACGCCATTGATCCTCCGGTGTGGTGAAATCCCTGGAATGCTGTGTATAACTATCCTCTGAGCCGAATCTGTCCATCAGAAAATGCTGGGATATAACGTGGCCGGATGTGAGCTCATCCTGCACAACCCTATGCCTCAACCCGGTGAGGGTCATAAACTGTTGGCTCATGTCACCAATAGCCATATGCACGCAAGTCTCATCCAAAAGGGGCAAATCGATCGTCATACTCCTCCGAAGTTTGAGTCAACTCCACGGGTCCCAAATCGAAAAACACGCCTCTCCGGTGCCACCTGCTCCAAAGATACCCTCTAGAAAGCCCGGGGAACTGAAACATCAACAGGGTCATAGAATCCTGTAATAGCTAATCTACAGTCACCTTGGCTGATGGTGGCATACTATCATACCACGACCTCAGGCGTGAGGCCACCAATACTGGTGGAGTGTGGTCAATGTGGCTAACTATCAAGTACGACATCTGTGTGGGCCGTATCATAAGACCATCCAGGGGTCAATGCTAAATATCTCTGGACATACATACATATGAATAACATAATACATGCATAATAACAATAGATGATAATATGATATAGGGAATGGAAAATTATACATACATTCCTAAGTATATCATCATCTAATACATCATCTCTGTACATCTAAAAATATAGGGAAATGGGGCAAGACTGCCCAACAACTAACAGAGGCATATCAAAAGATATAGCGAGAATTGGGCATAGCCACCCAGTGTCTAACAGAGGCCTATCAAAAGATATAACAAGAATACACATCAGAAGAAGACAATAGTGTCAATGTCTACATCATCAATCCTGTCCACCTGATGTAAATCCTCATAAGTCACTGGATCTCTATTTACAGGGATCTCAGGCCTATAAAATGGAGGATCTGCGCCGACAAAGCCAAATGGGTCATTTGAGGGGCCAGTGCCTGAGCTGGAAGAATCAAATGTATCTGCCTCTGCCGAATCTCTGCCCAAGTGCCGGATAAAGAAATGTGATCGGTCTAATCGCTGGGTCAAACTGTCAATCTGTGTTAAATGAGTCGGATCTCAGACACAGGCTAACCAATTCGTCATCATCACGGATCCTGGAACCATATCCCTCATGAACTGAGTGGCGTGGGTCTGGGCTCTAATGGTATGAGGGGACCACCAATGCTGGAATATCTCCTGAGTGCAGGGACCCTTTGACAGTGCAAAACTGTTAACACCCAACAATGGGATATTAATGACGGGCGACTATGAAACAGGCCAGTAACGCCTGGCAGGAGGCAAGATCGGCATACAGATCTCTCCTGTGGTGCTCCTGATAGCACGCTTTTTTAAATAGAGTTCCCATCCTCCATCAGTAAAGAGAGAAACCCTACGGGTGGAAATCACGTACTCGACACCAGTCGGGTACCCATCCTCAAATCCAATGGCCAAGTGCTCCACGGAATAGGGAATCCATATGATGACATCAGCCGTCAATAACTCCAGCTGTAGGCGACAATGAGTAAAACCCTCAACTATAGGGACCTCCGCCAGTATGGAATGATTCTATCTCCGTCCTTGTGGATAGGTATCCAATCCTAACACACTCACAGGACGCAAACATAGGAGCCTCTCACAGGCCCAGAACTGCCAATACAATGGCACACATCTGCTGTCAGTTAAAACTCTTAAACCTGTACATGGTAAAAGACAAGAGAAATACTCACCAGCAGAAATGGGTAGAATCCTAACCAAGCTTTGGTCAAGCCTGCGAATGCATGCGCATCCCCCTTGAGAAAATAGGCAAATGTGTAGGAACCCCAATCATACTCTCCAATATTGTCCACCTCCTGAGTGGCGCAGACCAAAGCGAATGACATTGTAGAAGAGTTATCAGCTATGAAGCAGCCCCTAATGATCATCAGGAACAATCGCCGAAGAATGTGATCTATGACTCTCACATCAGCGGGTATGGGCTTACTCAATAGCCCATTCATGGAATCTATTCTCAAAGGACATGTACGCACAGTCCTGCCCTTGAGCGCCTCAAACAGGACTCCTAGTAAGGATCTGACGGTAGTCGGGGTAATATCTGTCGTACAAGGCACTGGTGTCCCTCCAAACTCCATCCCTGTGATAAATCGCCAATTCATCATCACCTCATAGTCCAGTAAATGGAGTGACTGAGTCTGGTGAAACCAGCGCTCAGACAATTCCCTGAGGTAACCCCAGGGAAGGATGGAAAAGAATGCCCCGAATCCCCAGTCATGCACAATTGCTTTATAGTCAAGATGTAGAGCCTGGTACATGGAGTGAATGATGAACCAGTTCCCCCTAGGCTGTGTAAAGCCAGGAACCTACATCACAAAGCAGATCAACATCAAAATCCTTTAGTCCTCATCAATAGGAAAGAAGGAAGATCAAGATCTAACTTTATACCTCGTTTGCGTGCAGGTAAACTGAAGGGTGTCGACTCAAATCACCCAGAAGCTCTGGGTTCGCCACTTAAATGCCTGAGAAATCCCTATTGGGAACATGTGCAGTAGGAGCGAGGTCCACAACCGAAACATCCTCCTCCTCGTCCTCGACGTCCGACACATCAACCCGGACTGGACGTATCACCGCCTCCACCAAACGACGAGGCTGTCTAATAGAATGGGGTCAAGGCACTTTAGAAGCCTTCTTTCGTACACCAGAAGTGGTCCTGCGGGAACTACTCGGCTGATCCGGATCCATAATATCAGGACAAAAGTCTCCAAATCACCTCAGAAGGGGTGGGGTAATTTTTAACCTGGAGCTTTTCAATGCATTTTATGACTACATGCATGCATGCATTACTTTAACATACATCTATAGTAGAGTTAAAAATGCATGACTACCCAATGCCTACATTTTGAATTTTTTTTTGCCATAGTCCCCTTTGTAAATAGGATTATCCACATGCACATAGGCATGACTAGGTGGCCATTCAGTAGCACACCTGCCCATAGTCATATACATATTATATGCATTAAAATGTTAAAGTCATCAATCCATAAGGGTAGCTTAATTACCAAGATCACTTTGCATCACCACCTTTGCTCATTTGTCCTCAAATAGGATAAGAAATAGCAGAAAAAGGTGTCAATTTGACTGTTTCAAAAGTCAAATTTTTTTCACATCATTATGTTCAGCATGGTTAAATACTAACATTTACTATGTTGAATATTTTTTATCAAGTCATATGAGAATGCATATTCATTATTATGTGTTTAAAAGCGTTTCATGTGATAATTCATTTTCCAACAGATAAAAACTGGAAAAGAAGACATGCATATGTTACCAGGACAGTGTAAAACACTTGTGCGATGACAGAATATACAGAAAAACGTGCAAACTCAACAGATCTGAAGAAGTGCTCTTAGATTTCCTTCGCGGTGCAACTTGAAAATGACTTGGGAAAGCAACCAGTCCATTTAAGGACATTCATTATTGGCCGCAGGTCCACCTGCGGCTACTATAGGTGTACGTGTGGCAGCCCTACATGGGTCCAACCCCTCCAGCTCGGTCCAGTTTGAGTTGCAAAGGAGGTCTAACAAGCTGAAAAGGCCAAATCAAGAATAAAAATGCTACGCGATTGAGCAGAATAGATTGAAATCCTGGTTTCACAAGTCAAACTATGGCTTTACATATCACTCATTGGTATTCGCCCAAACACAGGGTACACTATACTGATGATCTCAGCTTTTGCAAGTCACACTCGGCAATGCCTCACACAGGTCCGATGCCATCAAATGCAGGGTCGTCACCCTAAAACCTTTCTCTATCCCCGGCGGGGGTGTCACGCATCTTCATCCATTGATGTACACGTCAACGAAGGTCAAACAACCTTGAAAGTTGGCCGACAGGGATCTTATCTGGTGATGCACATGTAAATGAATGTCAGGAAACCCTGACGACACATACTGTTGGCAGTAACTCCGACAGAACATTGGTATGTCCTGGTGGTACGAACCAGGAGAGATTATCCTCATCGGGGAGGACCGATGATGGAATATGTTATACACATCCTCAAATAGACAAAGCTTTATCCCCCACAGATCTCTTGTACATAAGAGATACATCTTCAGTGTAAAGTCTGTATTAAGGATTTAGGACTTTTGTGATAACCTCAACGTCAACATTCTAGAAGATTTGGATCACATGTCCAATCTTGTCATCAGAGACATCATTAATTGCCAATCCTCGGTAGAAGCAACAGGGAGCCATCAATCATCCTACCATGTTTGAGAACAATCCAACAAAACACATGCATCATACATTTGCATCATGTTGCTGCACATGGCATCAAGTTTATCTTGTTGCATTTTAAGTGTCTATGATTCTTTACCTATCCATGCCATTGCATTGCATGAATATGATAAAGAGGGGCATCTGTAGACACTTGAAATTTTCTGCACCCCTGTTACTAACATTGCAGGAGGGTAGATTCGTCTTTCAGAGATAACCCTGGAAGGCAGCTCATATCCATCCCGAAAATGTCACCGAAAGTTTAGTTTCAATCCCGAAAAACACACCGGGAGTATCAGTTCCTACCTCAGAGTTAACCCCGACGCATACAGTTTAAACACTGGAAATCCCACCGGAGAAGGCCGATTCATCTTGGAGATAATCCCAAGATATTCAGTCTCAGTCCCGGAAATTACACTGGGAATAGTAGTGCCAACCTTAGAGATAACCTCGAGGGATGCAGTTCAAACACCAGAAATAACACCGGAGAGGACAGTTCTATCTCGGATAAAACCTCGAGATGCTCGGTTCCAGTCCCAAAAATAACACCGGGAATAGCAGTTTCATCCTTGGAGATAACCCCAAGGAATATAGTTGTAGTTCTAGATATAACCCCGGAAATGCTTGTTTCAAACCTTTGCAATCAGCTTCAACCTCGGAACTCACACTGAGGCACTCATTCAAAGACCCGAAGATAACACTGAGAAGACAGGCACACCCCAGAGATAACCCTGAGGACCTTCAGCACTTGCAGCAGTTCAATCTCAGAGATAATCCTGAGCAACGTCTGCTTTATCAGCCCAAACCGGAGATAACCCTGGTGAGGGGCAAAATTGTCATTTTTCCACCTCGACACCACATTATGTCGTCTCAACATCTCATACATACATTTCTACACAGTAATGTCCCATAAGAACCAAGGAGGTCCAATCCCGAGTGCCTACTACGCAGGACAACACACTAGATAAAATTTGAAGCTTGAAGACCAAGGGCATGGTCCCATCTTCCTGACTTTGTACAACCTCTAATCCCATGTCATGGCATAGCTCTCGACAACGGCGGTCCGAATAGGTCTTATACACCTCAATTGAATGCCCGGATTGCAGTTCTAAAAGTTCGAGCAGACATCATAGTACACGCGTGCACGTACTTTGAGACGACGGGACCTGCGGAGCCCGGGGCACCCCAGGCAGTCATAGGTACACCTATAGCCCCCCTCTATAAATAGAGGGCTTGGGGTGGCCATTTTGTAAGAGAAATGACGAGGAAGCCCTGTCCAATTTGCTCTGTACACACCCTAAACTGAGTGCTTTCTCATTTTAAACACTTGTGAGCTTATATATAGCTATTTTTTTTATTGGCGAGAGCCGAGTGTTCATCCACTTAAAGCTATTGAAGTCTTCTTTGTCAGTCCACTTTAAGCTTTTATACCTTTCTTAAAGCCTTTTCTCCACTACTGTGCACACACTATTCATCACATTGAGAGTCATGTTGCGTGTGTAGTCCCGGACTTCAGGTCCGTGGTTATTATGGTTATTTGTATATATATATATATATATATATATATATATATATATATATATATATATATATATATATATATATATATCTGACTAACATTATCGAGTTATGCCTCGATTGAGCCTGAACTTACATCTGAGGCGTTTAATTGCTTTTGTATATATATATATATATATATATATATATATGTATATATATATATATACTTATATATATGAACTATTGTCGAACTTTGTTCGATGAGCCTAGATTTTACATCCGGTGTGTTTACAGCTTTCTTTACATTTCGTCCTGCCTGGAGTTTACTTCGTGGTGGTTGATCGTTTTTACAGCTTTATTTACATTTCTAATCCCCCATAGAAGTGCTTCGTGGTGGTTGATCATGTCTCTATATATATATTTACCGCTTTTATATATTTATATTTTCGATCCCCCATGGAGGTGCTTCGTGGTGGTTGATCATATATATAACTACTTACTACTTTCGTATAAATTATGACATCATGTGAGCCTAGGAATCATGTGATCACATATTCAGTCTACTGAGTATATATTCGGTTCCCGTGATGGACATTTTCAGCTGTAAGCAGCTTGTAAATTATTCACGGTGTTCGAATTTCCTTAGATGGCTTTCATGCCCATGAGGAGTTAAACCTTTGCTTTGTACATTATTTTCTCAAAGATGCTTCGCATCTCAAAAATAAAAGCAATCAAGCCGAACACTTAATAAAAATGGAAGTGTAAAAGGTCTCAATTACTATTGAGCATAAGGGTTTGAAAAATCCTTTTTTACAAAACATCACTGCTATATCCTGTTTAAA
The DNA here is from genome assembly GCA_020205605.1 of Panax ginseng. Classification (NCBI taxonomy): domain Eukaryota; kingdom Viridiplantae; phylum Streptophyta; class Magnoliopsida; order Apiales; family Araliaceae; genus Panax; species Panax ginseng. Next base: position 14,600,105 of record CM035135.1, on the reverse strand, counting down.
ACTGAATTTTTACACAAATTCAAACCACTGTGTATATAAGTGTGAACGAGGCCTCACATTACTTCCAAATAAGCGCACATTACCCCCCACACACATTCATATATGAGTTTCTTGAAAAGTGGCGGTCTCAAGTAGTAACATGGATGTCTGGGTGCCTAACACCTTCCTCCGCATAATCAAGCCCCCGGATCCTAATGAAACTCGATTTAACAAACCCGTTTAGCAGTGTCACATCACTGGGTCAATGTGCAAACCTTTTCTCAGTTGCGTTAGTGCAACCATTTAAAAACACCAACTGACGACTCTTACTGTCCATTCGTTGACATATACATGTCAGACCTTTTCACAACTTGTTTTTTCAAACAAATCTCACCTAACATAAGAACACCAAAGAACAAGAATAGAAAAGGGAGCAATAAAAATCCCTACGTCGCTAGTGTACAAATTTTATGTTGTGGTAGGACTCGTTCTATGTGGCTTTCATTAAATGGATATGGAGGGAAAATCTCCCACTCAAATACTAGTTGATGGACCCACATCTATTAGAAGCCAAGTTGGAAATGAATCGTCATTTTGTTTTGAGTTTGATCGATGAAGCAAACTGAGCCTTAAGCCAAACATTCTAAAGGGGTTAAATGTGAAGACCCAGAATTTTAAACAATTCTAATTTTTCGAATAATTTTTATTTATTTAATATTGGTATTGATTATCAATAGTATGTTGAGTATCTGTGATATAAGCAGAGCAGGATGGTCAAGCTATTTATTGATTGAGTACTATGAGTGAAGTTTTGTTAAACAGTTGAGGAAAATCCTAACCCTAATTACGGATAGGGATTCAATAGTAAATATAATTATTATAATTGTATCGGTTTTGTACCGTATGGAATTAATGATCAAAGGTTGATCAGATAAGGTATAATCTTAGTAAACCCTAATGGTAGATTAGAAACCCTAATATGTGATTAAGAAACCCTAACGATCAGTTAGGAACCCTAATTATATTTTCGAAAATCCTAATTTCATATTCGAGAATCCTAAACTCTAGTTATCAAATCCTAATAGTGATTATCAAACCTTAAGGGTTAAGATTAAAGAGAATCATGTCAATTGACAAATATACCCTTAAAATCATGCGAGAAATTACTAAAATACCCTTTTGGAGACAAAATTACTAAAATACCCTTTACTTAACTTTTAAGTTAAGAGATTTGCTAAATCTAGTGACTCACCATATTTTGGATATCAACATGTGATCAAATCTAGACCAAATCAAGTGACACCTTGCAATATATAGATTCATTGAATCAAAATTAAAGAGATTAAAGAGAGAGAAAACCAAAACCAAGCCTCATTTGTGTCCATACACATAACCAAGTCTTTTTTCTCTCTAAAGCCACGAAATCCATTAGTAAATCAGTCCTTAGTAAAATCCCTAACACCTCAAGAACAACTTAGGAAGCAAAGATCAAAAATTGATCAAAGAGAGGTATAAATCCTAACTTAATTTAATCTTGTATGGTAAGATAGATTTTGTGTTTTTGTGTTTAATTATATGTTATAAGATGTTATTTAGTGATCCATAATGATATATCATGGATCCATAACATCAAAGTGCTTAAAAATAAAGTTTTAAAAAACTGTCAAGAACCCTAAAATATGGCTTGACAACCATATGTCAGAAGCCATGGATCTAGATCTGTTAATTGTTAGACTTGTTAGATGTAATAGAGTTGTAGTATGCTATGAGAGGAGTAATCTGGAAGTTGAATCATGTCCATATCATGTCCAGGTTCCAAGATATTAATGGTCAAAGTGGGTTGACCAGCCATGACTTTGCATTTCTGGGTAACCCAGAAATTTCCCAGATGGGTCTGATAAGATGTTCATGAGCCCAGATCTGTAAGATGTTATGTGTTTAGCTTGTGTTAATGTATCAATGTTATACTCTGTTATATGAACTATAGAATCATGGCTTTAGATCACTTAAATAAACAACAGAAGCAAAGTAGTGAGCAGTCAAAGTAGGTTGACCGAGCATGATTTGTGTTTTCTGGAATTTCCAGAAAATGTATGAACATTGTTTCTGACAAGGTTTGACCTACTCAAATCTTGAGATTTTGATGTAGTTAAGCTACCCATGTGTAGTGATGTTATTCTTTGACATGAGGACTACAAGATTGTATCATATAAACACTTAAACAATGACCAGAACCTGAATAAATCAAGGCACAAAGTAGCTATCAAGCACTGCCTGGGTTTTTGGGTAACCCAAAAATCCCAGAAAAGGCCTGACAGCCACTTTGAGCCCACAGATCTTGCATATGTGTTGTAATTTGACCTTGATCATTGTTGTTACATGTAGTATTACATCAATACTACATAACCAATACCTTTGCATGCCTAGAAACAACTTGAGCAATGAATTAAAGCTGGTCAAAATAGGCACCTTATAACTAACTTTGAATGTTCTTGAGGCTCAAGAACACCAACAGTGACAGTTAGTGTCGCTAAAGCCTTTAGCGACGATTTTATTAAAATTAATTATATTAATTTACAATAAAAATAGAAAATAATTACTAATAAAAATTCCAAAATGAGTTTTAAAAATTATTTTAAGTTATAAAAATTAACTTTTGATAATTTGACATAATTTTCATTAATATTTTATTTATTAAATTAGTTAAAAATGATTTTAATATTTCAAAAATCATTTTAAATGATAATAAAGTGTTTAAAATAATTTATAAAAGATGACTTTTAATATTTTGAGATAAATTTCATTAATAATTTAAATATTAATGATAATAAATTTATTTAATACTTATATTAAATAAATGATTTAAAAATGATGTTTATGATTTAAAAATCATTTTAAAAATATATAAATGATTTAAAAGTATTTTTAGTTATAATAAATGACTTTTAATATTTTGATGGAAAATACATTAATATTTGAATATTAATGGTAATTATTTAAAAATGATTTTAAATGTTTTAAAAATCATTTAAAGGGTAATAATAGTGTTTAAAAAATATTTTGAGTTATTATAAATAACTTTAATATTTTGACAAATATTAAAATATTAATGATAATGATATTATTTAGTATTTAAATAATTTAAAAATGATTCTAGTGTTTGAAAAATTATTATAAAAGATAATAATTATTTGAAAATTATTATAAGCTTCCGAAAAATATTATAAAAAATAGTTTAATTATCTAAAATAGTATTCGAAGCTTTGGAATAGAGTTTTATTGAAAATAAACTCGCTAAATTATGTGATAGGGTGACCAGGACATCGTATTAATACCGAAGTTCAACCAGACTGATATAGTTTGACCTGATAAGTGTTTGTTTAAGTTCTAAATACTGTTGTGACTACATGATTATGTGTCTAAGTGATATAGTGACGTTAAATAATAGTATTATGTGTTGTGATGTGTTATGCTAATTGCAAGACCGATATTATTGATTATAGGTTTTTTAAACGCAGCTAAATTATATTGTGTAGCAGTAGACAACGACAAAGGAAAGTTTCCTTAACTCAATCTCGAGTTATTACTTTTCAAAAATAGTAGTGGATAATTATTGCTAATTATTCCACATCTGAGATTTATTATTGATTATTCGCAGTTAGTGCAAGTTCATTAACTTACATTAAATTTTAAATTTTGAAAGTATAACTAGGGAATAACTATTGTTGGTTATTCATAATATTATCATTGATTGCAAATAGTGCAGTTGATTTCGGTCTATTATTGAACAGTTTATTAACTATGTCTCAGCTAATTATTTTTGGCGAGACGAATATTTGTTAAAACTTGATACGTTCTAGTATTTGAACTCAATTGTTATTAAAAGATCAATGCCAATTATTTAGGCTAGATTGATATAGGTATTAGAGGTTGAAATCATAATATTTCTTTAAATCCAAACTATATGGTTGCGATACGAACTTTTGATGTAAGACTAAGATGAACAACCTTTTTATAAAAGGGGAACTTTGTGGTCGGATATACAGTCGTTGCGCGAGTTTGAGTATTATGCATAATATTGGGTACAATGAAGCTGATCACTTTATGTACTTGCGAAGGGGTATGATTTAATCTTTATGGTTATCTGATACACCTGGGTAATTTCAGCATTAAATAACTGTTAATTACTCGATCGATTCAAGATCCATTGTGATCACTCAGCATAACATCTGGATATAATTCACTTTATTATTGTGATTGTATTATCTCTTGATAATCAATTGAACATTATTGAAACTTGAAAAATGTTTTACTCTTTCATCATTGAATGCTTGTTTAGAATGAAATTCGATAAAGTCTTGTTATTGATAAATGATTTGTTCAGCTAATTCAAAGTCCTTTGAACTTTAGTAAAATTTATCGAATCAATAGTCTATTATTCTTTTTTCACATCTTTTATTGTATGTTTTAACTTACAGAGCAAACTCGTTGCTCACCCTTGCTTAAATATAATATTTCAGCTAAGAACAAAGTAGCAGGAGGGTCTGAGAAGGACAAGGGCAAAGGTAAATTATAGGAGTAGTTAATATGAACTTTAATTATTATGTTGTTATGTGTAACCCTTTTTGTATATCTGAGGGTATGTTTGTTATGTTAAGGTTAGAAAATCTGGGATATTGTATTAAGGATATTACTTAATGATATGTATGATGTTATTCATAAATGAATGGGTAGTTAGATGTTGTTTATATGATGGATCATGAGCACCAAACCTGGGGGTTAGGTAACCCGGATTTGGGGGGTGACAGATTAAATGCTTATTTGGTCACTATACTATTGGTCAACTTACAAGTGAGTCACTAAACTGATTTTTCTTACAGTCAACTCACTATACCTTATTTTACTAACAAAACGTTAGAAAATCTGTCAAGTCGTTTGACTTTAGACGGAAATAAACAACTAAGCAAGTGACGTGTAAAAATTATATGATGTGGTAGGACCCATTCCATATGGCCTTCATTACGTGGATATGGAGGGAAAATCACCCATCCAAATACCATTTGATGGACCCACATCTATTAGAAGCCAAGAAGCAAGTGAATCGTCATTTTGCTCCAAGTTCAATCGATGAAGCAAATCAGCCCTAAGCCAGCCCTTCCAAAGTTATCGATCAATTGAAAAGTTCAAAAAAGAACCACGTCTTGTTCGATTGAACTCAATTTCAAAACAAAATCGATTATTTGGTGTGATTTTGACATAAAATCGACTTGTTGGTTAAACTCGTTTGATGCTCGATATCAAGTAACGGTCGATAGGTATGTCCCATTTGATGGTCCCCTTATCTGACTTTGATGATTTTTTTTGTGTTACTTGTTGTCGTATTGCCCTTTTATGTCTAAACTATAAAGACCCCAACTTTTTAATAAAGATGATTTTTCTATAAATATCATTTTTGAATATTATAGAATGAATTTGATATAATGTTATAGTTGTGGGTAGTATTTATAAATTTTTCAAAGTACGTAAGTTGTTTTATAATATTCGATTGGTCGGGGAATATTCATTTTAACGAGGAATATATTAAATGCGACGGCACAATCATTAGTGGACCCCATAGCGGAATTATTGTCGATTGAAAGCGACAAAAATATTTTTATGAAAATAACGGCGGAAGTTTTACAGTTAAAACTGTTGAACTACTCTGTAGTAAAAGTACAATAATACGCGTGGTTGCATAGTAGCACACGGTATTGATTATTGATGCTTATGTAAGAAGTCACTCAGTTATACTCAATTATTACTACAGTAATTATTGCATCATATCTCTCATATTATTGATTCAATTATTGTCACAGTATCATCTGCATAATATGTTATATTATTAAATCAATAATTGAGACGACATAGTTATTCATATTATTAAATTGCAATATTTACAATGTCAAGAAGTTCTGTCAAGGAGAGGTTTGGTCACCTAATTGCACGCCAATAGGGAGAAATCCTTATTGGAAAGCCCCCTCTTTCCTGGGAATGACCTGGTTGTTAAATATTATGAGTTATAATATTACTGATGAATGTTATTAAACATCGAAGTTGAGTTCGGAGTTGAATTTGGAGACGCGGACGTGATATTTGAGTCCGAAACGATGAAATTAGTAAAAATAGACTATAAACATAAAATTTTTCGGGATTAACTTTTTGGTCAAAAAGTCAACAGTTGACTTTTTCGGGAAAAGTCAAACTTTGAAATTTCAAAATTTACATTGTTGATAAAAATAGTTCCATTGTGTTGGGATTATTAGTGTTAGTGGAAATCGACATTTATTTCGATAATAATTGATGTCTGGAGGTTATATTGACCAATAGGGTAATTAACCGGATAAATGAGCAATTGATTGCTATTAATTCACATGATTATAACTATTTGTTCACATGTGTGTACTATTGATTCACATTCTTGTTACTGTTAGGGGAGTTGGTGCTAGATTGATAATACTTGCATGACTAAGTTAAAAATGGAGGTATAGATGGAGGTACTATACTGTAATTCGTATTTTCACATGTCTAGAACTATTGATTCACATGATTTACTATTGAATCACATTATTTACTATTAGGGAGGTGGTGCAAGTTTGATAATACTTGCGTGACTAAATTAAAATAAAGGAGCAGAGAGGAAGGTATTATATCTTTGTAATATTCTCGAGCCTAAAAGCGTGCAATTATCGAAACTATATTTTCCTATAAATAGAAGCTCATTTCTTCACCATTCTTCACCAATTCACTCAAGCTATAGAGCAATTATTATAGAGAGAAATTTTAGAGAGAAAGAAGAATAGAAGTCTGCTACCTCTCTACTCCAGTATCCAGTTTCTTTCTAAGGTAAGGGGTATTATTTCTTTCTTTCGTCTTCATGAAGAGAACTTCTGTTATTCCATTCTTTATTATTATGTTGGAATAACCTGTCTATGCAAAGTACCGCATACTTGGTGAAATTCTTCTGTTATTCCATTCTTTATTATTACATTTGGAATATCCTCGTCACATGCGTTTTACAGGACTGGTTCCGTCTTTATTATTACATTGGAATATCCTGTTTTACATTTTACGTGGGACTGGTTTAAAAGTCTTTATTATTCTGTTGGAATAACCACTGTATCTGATCTATCGCATGCACGGTGATTTCTTTTGTTATTCCATTCTTTATTATACTCGGTTGGTTAAATTTTTGACTTCATACTCCATGAAATTAGTGGAATATCCTTGATATTTGCGCTTCATCCAAAGATATCTTTTATGGAAATATTCTTCTGAGCATTCTTGAATTTTACTCTACAAAGAAGTATCATGTTGACAATTTGGACATTATTAGTTCTTGGTTAAATTAATTCTTGAACTTGTTTTTATTGAATTCTTATATCATTGTCATCATCCTCATGTTTATATTATGTTGAAAGTCATCTGCGACCTGTAGTGCATAGATGGACTTGGTATGATTATGACCAGGGATTATTCGGTGTAATCATGACCGTAATGTTACAAGTGATGTGGTAAAAGTCCTCATTGGCCCGTAGTGCATTGATGGACAGTTGTTGGCATAATCATGACCATTGATGAATACAAGAATATCCTTGGCCCGTAGTGCATGGATAATTTGTGGTCGTGACCCTAATGAATATCCTTGGCCGTAGTGCAGGGATGATGTGGATTATTTATTAAGTTGAGTCTCAGCGATAAAAAGTGATGAAAAACCCTTTTTAAATCATAAAAGATAGTAGATTTTATTCTCTACTTGACTCTTTTAATGGATTACTTGTTCCACTGCAGTTAAACTTGATGTCTATTGTATTTTATTAGTTTAACATTGTTGAAGGCTAATGATAATTTATCCTGCATTATCTTGGTCATAATATTTCTTATTGGGCTAGTTGAGCTCACCCTTTCTTTCACCTGTTATTCTTCGTGAAATGAGAATATATTTTGGAACGAGTCGAGAGCAGATGCGGTCCGGATGATAGTATTAGTAGTCCTCACTATTACATGCAATAGTGTGATAATAAATGTATTGAGGACTTATTTTGAGTTTGCAAAATTGTCTATAAGACAATGATTGTATTAAAACTCACAGCTCATGTTATATATTCAAGTTTGTATCTGAATTTTATACCATGTATTTGACGACTCAGAATAGGTGATGTATACCTATTTTGGGGGCGTCTCAGTTGGTATCAAAGCTTAGGGATATGATCCCTGGCTGAAATATGAGATAAGAACTAGGAGGGGAGAGACGGGGAATTCTTTTGCTAGTATGATCTACCTAAGTTTATTTGGTATTTAATTGGTCGGTCATAGTATAGGGATAATATGTGATATATTAATTAACCATTGTTTTGTTGCAGTATTTGAAAATGACATCCGATAATGTTGAGAACATCAATGGAGCACAAGACACCGTTGAGTCTCTACAGATCAATAATTAGGATAATGTGCATCAGGAAGGCGACAATCCTCAGGCAAATAACAACACTGACCAGATGATGAACGATGGAATGTTCTGAGGCTTTATGCAATTCATGCAACATCGTGCAAGTAGCGGGGGCTGCCATAAAATGCAGGTGGAAACACTGGCAACTCTCGTACGGTCATCACTAAGCAGTTCAAGGAATTGGGACCACCGAAGTTTTTTGGTGAGCCAAAACCACTTAAGACAGAGACATGGATAAAGCAGATCAACAAGATATTTGATGTCTTGGGATGCTCCGAGGAGCAAAGGGTTCCTTTGCGACCTTCATGTTGCGGGCAAAGGCAAATTACTGGTGGAAATCTGTAAAGCGTACTTAACCTGTTGCACTAAAGATATCTTGGGAGAAGTTCCAAGAACTGTTCAACGACAAGTACTTTCCCTAAAGTATTCTTCACATGAAAGAGGTAGAGTTCATCAAGCTGGAGCAAAACAACATGACCGTGTCGCAGTACGAAGCCAAGTTTGCTGAGTTGTCCCGATTTGCCTCCCATTTGGTTGATAATGAGGAGAGAATGACGCGAATGTTTCTAAGAGGTTTGAAACACGAGATACGTCAATATCTTATCTCTCATAAAGCGTGTTTGTATTAGGATGTTGTTAATAGGGCTCGATTATTGGGAGCGCGATAATGAGTCAACCCAACAAAAGAGAGCAAATGACAAAATGATAATACCAGTGATAACAGTCATCGAAGCGGTGATAATAAGCGTGGAGGGAATCAACATTCCAGAAATGGTAACTACTTCGGTGGTAATCATGGACAAAACAATAAGAATGGACATTTTAAGAAGAGGAGATTCAACATTGATGGAAAGACGTCAGCATCAGCACCTGTCGTTAAAGAAGGAGAACGACCACCTATCATATGCTTCAAATGTGGAGGGGAGGGACACATCAGTCCAAATTGCGCGATGTCCTCCAAAGCATGTTACAATTGTGGAAGAGAAGGTCACCTGGCCCGATTTTGTCGTGCACCGAAGACAAGTCCAGCTGGATGGAGGAATAAAAGGCCATCCCAGACAAGACAAAACCGGTAGTTCTAGGGAGAGCGTTTGTCGTGACCTCCCAGAAAGCAAGGAACCCGAACGAGGTCATCACGGGTAAGCTTATTATAAACTCTAGCAAAGTATATACCTTATTTGATACCAGTTCTACCTATTCTTTTATTTCTCCTACTTGCGCTCAACGTTTAAATTTGACTCCGGAGAAATTGGACTTTGACTTATCTGTTGAAACTCCATTGGGAGAAACCTTCATTACATCCACTGTTTATAAGTCTTGTTTAGTTCAAATTGGCACCCGTACGTTATCTGTCGATCTTATTTCTTTGAAAATACTTGCATTTGATGTGATTCTAGGGATTGATTGGTTAACTACTCATCATGCAAAAATTGATTGTTTTCGTAAGGTTGCTAGCTTTCATATTCCTAACCAACCTATTATGCGAATTCAAGCAACCAAACTATTAAAATCAATCACTGTCATCTCAAGCCATAAAGCTATTCGTTTATTAAAAAACGGATGTCAAGCTTTCTTAGCTCATGTCACGGATTTAAACAAAAATACGTCAGTTTTGAAAGATATTTCTATTGTTAATGAATTTCCTGACGTATTCCCTGAAGAAATTCTTGTCCTACCCCCAGAGCGTGAGATTGAATTTTGTATCGACCTTGAACCCGGTACAAAACCCATTTCCAAAGCCCCATATCGAATGGCTCCTATTGAACTTCAGGAGTTAAAGACCCAACTGCAGGAATTGTTAGACATTGGCTTTATTCGTCCTAGTACTTCTCCTTGGGGTGCTCCTATTCTATTCGTGAAAAAGAAAGATGGGAGTATGCGACTTTGTATTGATTATCGAGAGTTGAATCATGTCACCATCAAAAATAGGTACCCACTGCCACGTATTGATGACCTGTTTGACAAGTTGCAAGGAGCTAAATTCTTTTCAAAGATTGATCTTCGTTCCGGATATCACCAATTGAAGATTAGAACCTATGACATCCCAAAGACGGCTTTCAGAACTCGGCACGAGCATTATGAATTCCTAGTCATGTCTTTTGGATTGACTAATGCTCCTGCTGCTTTCATGGATATGACGAACCAAGTATTCAAGGAATATTTGGATCACTTTGTGGTCGTCTTTATTGATGACATCCTTATTTATTCCAAAAGCCGTGAAGATCATGAGCAACACTTGAGGCTGATACTCCAAAAGCTTCGTGAATATAAGCTTTATTCCAAGTTGAAGAAATGCAAGTTCTGGCTTGAGGAAGTAGCATTCCTTGGGCACATAATATCAAGTCATAGAATATTTGTTGACCCAGCAAAGATTGAAGCTATTCAAAGCTGGGAGCAACCTAAATCAGTGACCGAAGTACGTAGCTTTCTCGGTTTAGCTGGTTATTATCGGAGATTCGTGGAAGGATTTTCTCGAATCGCTACTCCACTAACTCAGCTGACTCGAAAAGATACAAAATTCGGTTGGAACGAGGAATGTTAGAAGAGTTTTCAAGAACTTAAGAGAAGACTCATTTCAGCACCTGTTCTGACAATACCATCTGGCTCAGAGGGATTTGTCATCTACAGTGATGCTTCAGGAAAATGGTTAGGATGTGTTCTCATGCAACATGGGAAAGTCATAGCCTATGCCTCGCGATAACTCAAAGAATATGAGAGGAATTATCTTACTCATGATCTAAAGTTGGCAACAGTCATTTTTGCGCTTAAGATTTGGAGGCATTATCTGTATGGAGAGAAGGTGGAGATCTATACGGATCATAAAAGCCTCAAATATTTCTTCACTCAAAAGGAACTCAACATGTGGCAATGACGATGGCTTGAGTTGTTGAAAGATTATGATCATACCATCCAATGCCATCCTAGAAAAGCGAACGTAGTAGCTGACGCATTGAGTAGAAGATTATATGCGGGCACAAGTGCATTATTGTCAACGCAAAGGCCCATTGTGTATGACTTGGAAAGGATGGAAATAGAGTTAAAGATTCCAGGGACCCATGTGATGATGGCGAATATACGAGTGGAACTGACTTTAATTGATAAAGTTAAAGCTGCTCAAACTACAGACCTGGAGCTGATGTGAATGAGGAAGAAAGTGCAAGAAGGTGCTATTCTAGAAGCAAGAATTGATGAAGAAGGAATACTTCGAGTTAACTCCAGACTTTGTGTTCCTAACAATTCTGACTTGAAGTATAAAATCATGATGGAGGCGCACAACACACCGTTTGCAATCCATCCTGGGAGTACCAAAATGTATCGTGATCTTTGACATACATTTTGGTGGAGCAATATGAAGAGAGAGATAGCGGGGTTTATCTCAAGGTGTCTAACTTGTCAACGAGTTAAGGCAGAGTATCAAGTGCCAAAAGGTCCATCACAACCACTTGAAATTCCAGAATGGAAATGGGAGCACATTACCATGGATTTTGTTACTGGTCTTCCCAAGGTTTCTCAAGGCATAGATGCGATTTGGGTCATTGTTGATAGATTGACCAAGTCTGCTCATTTCTTACCGATACGAGAAACTTATTCATTTGAACGTCTTGCTAGTATGTACATAAATGATATTGTAAGATTGCATGGTATGCCAGTATCCATAGTTTCTGATCGAGACCCAAGATTCACTTCAAGATTTTGGGTTAGTTTGCAAAAAGCTATGGGCACAGATTTACGATTTAGTTCAAAGATATCATCCTCAAACGGATGGGCAAATGAAGGACTATTCAAACTCTTGAAGATTTATTAAGACTCGTGTCCTTGACTTCAAGGGAAGTTGGGACAAGTTCTTACCATTGGTGGAGTTTTCCTACAACAATAGTTATCAAACAAGTATTGGCATGGCTCCATTTGAGCGCCAGTATGGAAGAAAGTGTCGTTCTCGAATCTTTGGGATGAGGTGGGTGAAGCAACGTTGTTGGGACCGGACGGTAACGTATGACTACGGAAAAGATTCAAACGATCCGACAATGTATAAAAACCTCACAAGATCGACAAAAGAGTTATGTTGATCTTCATCGAAAGGACGTGGAATTCGATATTGGAGATCATGTGTTGTTACGTGTTGCTCCATGGAAAGGAGTTACGAGATTTGGAAAGAGAGGAAAGCTCAATCCTCGATTCATTGGCCCATTTTTAATCCTCGAACGAGTAGGAACTGTGGCCTATAGACTAGCTTTACCGCCAAGTATGTCTCGTGTTCATAATGTTTTTTATATATCTATGTTACGTAAATATGCGAAAGACCCGAACCACATTATTGAGTTAGAACCGGACGAAATAGCGGAAGATTTAACGTATGAAGAGGTTCCTATTAAAATCTTGGATAAGAAGGATCATATTCTACGCTCCAAGGTTATACCTCAAGTCAAAGTTTTGTAGAGAAACCACGATGTGGAGGAAATGACTTGGGAGTTAGAATCTGAGATGAAGTCAAGATATCCTCACCTCTTCGACATAACAGGTACGTACCCTAATTTTGAGGGCGAAATTTCATAAGAAGGGGAGGTTGTAAAGACCCCAACTTTTTAATAAAGATGATTTTTCTATAAATATCATTTTATAGAATGAATTTGATATAATGTTATAGTTGTTTTATAATATTCAATTGGTTGGGGAATATTCGTTTTAACAAGGAATATTCGTACGATGGCACAATCATTGGTGGAATATGATATTCCAACAGAATAATAAAGAATGGAATAACAGAAGAATTTCACCAAGTATGCGGTACTTCGCATAGACAGGTTATTCCAACATAATAATAAAGAATGGAATAACAGAAGTTCTCTTCATGAAGATGAAAGAAAGAAATAATACCCCTTACCTTAGAAAGAAACTGGATACTGGAGTAGAGAGGTAGCAGACTTCTATTCTTCTTTCTCTCTAAAATTTCTCTCTATAATAATTGCTCTATAGCTTGAGTGAATTAGTGAAGAATGATGAAGAAATGAGCTTCTTTTTATAGGAAAATATAGTTTCGATAATTGCACATTTTGGGGCTCAGAATATTACAATATAATACCTTCCTCTTTTCCTTTATTTTAATGTAGTCATGCAAGTATTATCAAACTTGTACCACCTCTCCTAATAGTAAATAATGTGATTCAATAGTAAATCATGTGAATCAATAGTTCTAGACATGTGAAAATATTTAATTACAAAGATAGTACCTCCATCTATACCTCCATTTTTAACTTAGTCATGCAAGTATTATCAATCTAGCACCAACTCCCCTAATAGTAACAAGAATGTGAATCAATAGTACACACATGTGAACACATAGTTATAATCATGTGAATTAATAACAATCAATTGCTTATTTATCCGGTTAATTACCCGATTGGTCAATATAACCTCCAGACATCAATTATTATCGAAATAAATGTCGATTTCCACTAACACTAATAATCCTAACACAATGGAACTATTTTTATCAATAATATAAATTTTGAAATTTCGAAGTTTGACTTTTCCTGAAAAAGTCAACTGTTGACTTTTTGACCAAAAAGTTAATCCATGGTTGGATGTTGATTATATTTGTATGGGTGCTATTAATGACTTAGCTATTGAACTCAATTATCGTCCTAAATCAAGTTTTTATTTTAAAATTGATGGAGTAGATATTAAAAATGGGGTTAGATTTGTTCATGATAATGCTAGTATAAGAGACATGGTCAATATTTGATTGCCACATGGTGTACTTGATGTCTATGTAGACCATGTATTACCATATAATACTGATCAAACCTCCATATTGGATGAGCATATTAGTATTAATGTGATTGATAACGTGCTTGAAAATACTAATGAAACTTGTGGCTGATAATGTGATTGAAAATGTTGAAATTATGGCTGATAATGTTACTGGTAATGTGAATGAAATTGTGGATGAAAATGTGATTAGTAAGTGTGAGGGTGAGGGTGATGACAGTGTGGTTGGGGAGAAGTTGAGTGATAGTAGGAGTAGAAAATGTTAGAATGTCAAAAAGAGTGCTAAAAGGAAGTCCAAAAGAGGTAAACAAAGAATAGTTGAGCAATGTTCTGATATAGATACCTTTGATAGTGATTTTAATGAAGACTGTAGTGATGAAAAATTAGTAGAAGCTAGGAGGATGGCTAGGGAGTATAAGAGGGAGATGAACAAGAACACAGAGTTGGAGGATGAGAGACATGAGACAAAAAAAGAGGGAGAGGAAGGAGAAAATCAGGTAGATGAAGGAGATGTAAAGGGTGAGGATGATCTTGAAAATGTGGAAGAACATATGGCAGGACATGACCTAGAATTAAAACACAGATAGGGAAAACAAATTGCGAAAGATATTGAGGGTAGCGAATATGAGACTAGTAATTCAGATGATCCATCGTGGCAAAGTGAATATGAGAACGGTGATATACTGAGATCTCTTTCTGAGAGCAGTGAAGAAGATAAGGATGTTTGCTATGTAGGGCCTACCCCTAGTAAAGAAAAAAGAAAGGTAGTTGAGGTTTATAACAAGAAGATAAAAAAGAAGTTGATAAAATTTAAGGAGTACATGACATTTTCCAGCAATAGGTAGTTTAAAGATGCCATAAGAGACTACTCTATTGCAAATGGGAGGAAATTATGGTATCCAATCAATAATTTGAAGAGGTGCCAAGTCAAGTATGAGAAAGGATGTCCATGTAAATTATGGGCTAGTTACATACAAGGGACTGATACATGGCAGGTTAAGTCTATCTTAGACATTCACAATTGCACCAGAATCTTCAAAAATAAGCTGGCTACAATCAAGTATTTGGCTGGGTACTATGGGAATAGGATTAGGAAGAATCCTAGCTAAAAATTAAGGGAGATGGAAGAAGAGATAAAGTTGGAACTGAATTTGGATGTTACAGAGGTTAAGTGTATGAGGGTTAGACAGTTAGCACTGCAGGGGATTCAACAGGTTATGAAGGATCATTATACAAAGGTGTGGGACTTTGGGGCTGAGATAGTGAAGAGTAATAAGAATAACACAGTTGACATAAAAATAACCAGATTGAATCCTGAAGATGTGCCAAGATTTAAGAGATTTTATATTTGTTATGATGCTTTGAAAAAGGCTTGGAAAGGTGGATGTAGACCTGTTATTGGCTTAGATGACAATTAGTTGAAAACAGTGTGTGGTGGACAGCTTCTATCTGTAGTTGGCAGGAATGGAAACAATCAGATGTTTCCTATAGCTATGGGGGTGCTGGAGAGTGAGAATTATGACAATTGGACTTGGTTCGTGTAGTTGTTGGTCTCTGATCTTATGTTGGGAGATAGCTATGGGCTGACTTTAATATCTTACCAACAAAAGATTAACATCTTTGTTAATATTTGGTAATAATTATAATTCACAACATTATTTATTTTTGAAATTGTGCCATTTACATTTATCTAATAGTTGATATTTTTCGGGGTTAAAAGAAGCTATTCAAGATCTTCTTCCTCATGCAGAACATAGAAACTGTGCAAGGCACATCTATGCAAATTGGAGGAAGAAGTATCCTTCCCAAGCTCTTAAAACAGCTTTTTGGGAGGCAACCATGGCAACATATACTGTAGCACACAAAAGGGCAATGACAGAGGTTAAAAAAGTATCAAATCTTGCACATGATAAACTGGCAGAGCAAGATCCCAAGGTTTGGTCCAAGGCATTCTTTAAGACTCACTCAAAGACTGACAGTGTGGATAATAACATGTCTGAGTGCTTCAATGCATGGATCATAAAGGCAAGATATATGCCAGTGTTACACATGTTAGCTGAGATATATGATCAAATTATGGTGATATTACACCAAAAAGAGATGAAATATTTAAGACTGAAGAATTAATATGCCCAAGGATTAAGAAGAAATTGGATGCTGGTATATTAGAATCTACACATTATGAAGCTTTATGGGATGGGTGTTAATGTACTGTTAACCTTGTGGAGAAAAGTTGTGCATGTAGGGTGTGGGATTTGACAGGAATCCCTTGTTGTCATGCTATTAGGGCAATTCATTCTATATATGGAAACCCAATATATTATGTGGCTCACTGGTACACTAGGGACACTTACATTAAGACTTACTCTCATACCTTAGAAGTATTGAATGGAGAAGATTTTTGGGACATTACTAATTGTGATATCTTGTTACCTCCACCTATGAAAAAGAAGTTTAAGGGAAGGCCACAAATGTTAAGAAGAAAATAGGAGTGGGAGGATATAGCAAATAACAGTGGGAATGTGGGTAAGGTGTCAAGGAAAGGGAGGAAGATGCACTGCAGCTTATGCAAGGGAGAAGGTCACAATCGAATCAGGTGTCCAAAGCACCCAATTCTGCCTGGACATTACCTGCATACCCATAACCTCCAGTCTCCAAGGCAAAAAATAAGAGCAAAAAAATAAGTGAATCTACCTACTGAAAATGTTGTAAGTTTTATTTTTATATATATACCCATTTTCATATATTTACAATTTTTTATTGACTATTCCTATTCTATTCCATAGCGTACTGAAATAGTTAAAAGGGTTGACAATGCAAGCGAGACTTGAAAAGACAAAGATAAAGTTACCTTTGAAAGTATAAGTTCTACCCAGTTGTTTTCTAAATTTCTAACTTTAATTGATAGCATTTGAAGTTAAAAGAAATTACCTTTATAAGTATAAGTTAAAAGAAATTGCTAAAGAAGTTACCTATATTTATGATTTAGTATTGTTCATAAGTGTTAAATCTAACTAATAGTAATTGTTCCTATTTGGTCTAAACAGATGCCAACTCCAACCCTTATGAGAAAAAAGAAGACCTCAACAACAACAGGGGAAGGTTGCACTCCACCATCTTCTACACCATCGAACCAGGAAAATACAAGGAAAAGAGAAACATACACTATAGGGTCACAGTCTTCAACATGCAGGCCATTTAAAACACCAAGACAGAAGGATGTGACATTTATTGTTGTGGTTTGGTTAAAGATAGATTACAGTTTGGTTATGACATTTTCTGTTGGACAATCATTACTGATAAATGGTGCAGTTCTGTTTCTAACAGAGCTTAATAATGCCATAACATTTTGGTAAAATTTTGTCATACCAATGCTTTGGCAAAAGAGCAATATGCTCTGTTTAGTTTGTCACTATGGTGCAATTCTATTTCTAACATACCAAATACCAAATGTTAGTTAGATTACCAAATGTTGGTCAGATTACCATACCAAATACACCAAAAGATCAAAATGCTCTATTTTTCCATTTCATTCATTAAAATTAGAGGGTTCAAAATCCAGACTTCCCCATTTACAATCATAACCTTCAAACACTAAACTTCCACAATAACAATAAAACACATAAACCATCCCAAAATATTACAATCATTTTGTTCAATGTTGATTTAAACCACAATTACTACAAAAAATTTAAAACATCATCCATGAACAAATTAGAATAAGCCATATCCTTCCGAGTTATTTTGTTTTTTGGGAATTTTCCCTCTTCAATTCTTTGAGCACACTCGATTCACTTCCATTCTCAAATAATTTCAACCGTTGTATTTCTTCATTCAGTGAGTATAGTTCATCCCTCAATTTTTTATCACTTCCCTTGATCTTTCAGTGAATGGAGGGTCACACCACTTGAAAAATCGACAATACATCTTTGGCTCCTGCTTATAAGATACAATAGGGGAAGATTTGTGACATTTAAATCCCTTTTTTTTATTTCATATAAATTTTTTAAAAAAAGATTGCAAAATTCACATACCTTATACCTGCTACAACAAACAAATCGTCTACCTGGATCTAAGGTTCCATCTTTCCATGCTTCCCACATGGGTGTAATGATTCCACATCCGCAGATGATGGGATTGAATGAGGCAATGTCGCGTTGCAAATCTGCAGATATGCTCAGCATTTTTCTTCTATAAGAGCTCTCTACCCCACTTGAAGTACTCATCTTCTCTACATACACTTTAGTATAATTCTTTTACTCTCAATTACTTTACGGATTCACCAATTTGAACTAAACTCTTTACTCTTCTGAAGAACCCTAAGCTAAGCCCCTTTTGAACTGAACTAAATTCTTTATTTAACGTTGATGAAATGAGATGGGTCGAATCGGATCGAGTGGGCTGGGTGGGCATGGGCATAAGTTGGGTCGAATCGGGTGGGCTATAGCTTATGTGTGTAATGACTAGGATTTAGTAATTTAATTTTTTCACACGTCACTTTTCCATTCAAAAACTTAACCTCGCTAAGAAAAATTTATTTTTTTGTTAGTAAACTAAGGTATAGTGAGTTGATTGTAAGAAAATTCGGTTTAGTGACTTACTTGTAAGTTGACATATAGTACAATGACCAAATAAGAATTTAACCCCATTTTAAAGTGATCGATCAATTGAAAAGCTAAGAAAAGAATGACGACTTGTTAGATTGAACTCTATTTCTAAACAAAATTGAGTATTTTGTGTGATTCAAGTTGGTTAAACTCGTTTGATGCTCGATATCAAGTAACAATCGATAGGTATGTCCCATCTCATGGTCTCCTTTTGTCCCTTTATCTGACTTTGATGATTGTTTTGTGTTTCTTGTTATTGTATTGCCCTTTTGTTTCTAAACCCTAGATTGATCATGCATTTTTTGTTCTTTTTTGTCTTTTTCTTTATTGATTCTTGGGTGGGAGATTTATAAAATCCTTCTTTACTAAATTTTGGTCCCCTTTTGTCCCCACATGAATGCTCTATATTTATTTTCATTCCTTCAACTTATGCTCTATTTTGCATGCGGTTTATTACAGATGGATACTATTGTGCAACTGAATATACACCATGGTGGGAAGTTCATCTATACTCCTTTATGTGACTATGTGAGAGGTAATATTTATCATATCCCACAGTTGGATGTTGATTATATTTATATGGGTGCTATTAATGACTTAGCTACTAAACTTAGTTATCATCCTCAATCAAGTGTTTATTTTAAAATTGAAGGAGTAGATATTAAAAATTGTGTTAGACTTGTTCATGATGATGCTAGTATAAGAGATATGGTTAATATTAGTTTGCCACATGGTGTAATTCGTGTCTCTGTAGACCATGTATTACCATATAATACTCATCAAACCTCCATATTGGATGAGCATATTAGTATTAATGTGACCGATAACGTGCTTGAAAATGTTGATGAAACTGTGGCTGATAATGTGGTTAATGATGTTGAAATTGTGGCTAATAATTTGGTTAATCATGTTAAAATTGTGGCTGATAATGTTACTAGTAATTTGGATGAAAATTTGATTAGTGAGGGTGATAATGCGGACAGTTTGGATGGGGGGAAGTTGAGTGATAGAAGGAGTAGAAAATGTTAGAATGTCAAAAAGAGTGCTAAAAGGAAGTCCAAAAGGGGTAAACAAAGGGTAGTTGAGGAGGAATGTTCTGAGATAGATACACCTGATAGTAATTTTGATGAATATTATAATGATGAAGAATTAGTAGAAGCTAGAAGGATGGCTAAGGAGTATAACAGGGAGATGAAAAAGAACACAGAGTTGGAGGATGAGAGACACGAGACATGCAATAAGGGAGAGGAAGGAGAAAATTAGGGAGACGATGGAGATGAGGCAGATGAAGGGAATGATGGAGATGAAGAAGGTGAGGGTGAGGATAAGCCTGAAAATGTGGAACTATATGTAGCAGGACATGACCTAGAAATGAATGACATGAAGGGAGAACAATTTGGGAATGATGGTGAGGGCAGTGAATATGAGAATAGTGATTCAGATGATGCATTATAACAAAGTGAATATGAGAACATTGATCTGTTGAGGTCTCTTTTTAAGAGCAGTGAAGAAGATGAGGAAGTGTGCTATGTAGGGCCTCCCCCTAGTAAAAAAGAAGAAAGACAATTGAGGTTTACAACAAGAAGATAAAAAAAAGTTGATAAAATTTAAGGAGTACATGATATTTTCCAGCATTAGAAATTTTAAAGATGCCATAAGAGATTACTCCATTGCAAATGGGAGGAAGTTATGGTATCCATTCAATGATTCAAAAAGATGCCAAGTTAAGTGTGAGAAAGGATGTCTATGGAAATTATGGGCTACTTACATACAAGGGACTGATACATGTTAAGTTAAGTCTATCTTAGACATTCACAATTGCACCAGAATATTCAAAAATAAGCTGGCTACAATCAAGTATTTGGCTGAATACTATGGGAATAGGATTAGGAAGAATCCTAGCTGAAAATTAAGGGAGATGTAAGAAGAGATAAAGTTGGCCAAGTTGGATGTTATAAGTTTAGTGCATAGGGTTAATTATAATGCTGCAGGGATTCAACAGGTTATCAAGGATCATTATGCAAGGGTGTGGGACTTTGGGGCTGAGATACTTAAGAGTAATAAGCATAACACAGTTAACATAAAAACAAAAAGACTGAATCCTGAAGATGTACCAAGATTTAAGAGATTTTATATTTGTTATGATGCTTTGAAAAAGGCTTAGAAAGGTGGATGTAGACCTGTTCTTGGTTTGGATGGCTGTTTTTTGAAAATAGTGTGTGGTGGACAGCTTCTATTTGCAGTTGGCGGGGATGGAAATAATCAGATGTTTCCTATAGCTATGGGGGTGGTGGAGAGTGAGAATTATGACAGTTGGACTTGGTTCATGCAGTTGTTGGTGTCTGATCTTACTTTGGGAGATGACTATGGGCTGACTTTAATATCTGACCAACAAAAGGTTAGCATCTTTGATAATATTTGGTAATAACTAAAATCCACATCATTTTTATTTTTGAAACTGTGGCCATATACATTTATCTAGTAGTAGCTATTCAAGATCTTCTTCCTCATACAAAGCATATAAACTTTGCAAGGCACATCTATGAAAATTGGAGGAAGAAGTATCCTTCCCAAGATCTTAAAATAGCTTTTTGGTAGGCATCCATGACAACTCATACTGTAGCACACAAAAGGGCAATGAGAGAGGTTAAAAGGTTATCAATTCCTGAACATGACAAACTGACATAGCAAGATCCCCAGGTTTGGGCCAAGGAATTCTTTAAGACTCACTCAAAGACTGACAGTGTGGATAATAACATGTCTGAGTGCTTCAATGCATGGATCATAAAGGCAAGATATATGCTAGTGCTACATATGCTAGCTGAGATATATGATCAAATTATGGTTAGGTTGCACCAAAAAAGAGATGAAATATTTAAGACAAAAGACTTAATCTGCCCAAGGATTAAGAAGAAGTTGGATGCAGCTTTCTTAGCCTCTGTACATTGTGAAGCTTTATGGGATGGACAGCCAAAGTTCCAACTAAAGGAGAGAGGGATTGGAGGATACACTATTAACCTTGTGGAGAAAAGTTGTGCATGTAGGGTGTGGGATTTGACAGGAATCCTTTGTTGTCATGATGTTAGGGCAATTCATTCTATATATGAAAACCCAATAGATTATGTGGATCACTGGTACACTAGGGACACTTACATTAAGACTTATTCTCATACCTTAGAAGTATTGAATGTGGAAGATTTTTGGGACTTTACTGAATGTGATATCTTATTACCTCCACTTATGAAAAAGAAATTGAAGAGAAGGCCACAAATGTTAAGAAGAAAAGAAGTGTGGGAAGATGGACCAAATAACAATGGGAAGATGGGTAGGGTGTCTTGGAAAGGGAGGAAGATGCACTGGAGCATATGCAAAGGAGAAGGTCACAATCGACTCAGGTGTCAAAAGAACCCAACTCTGCCTTGACATTACCTGCATAACCATAACATCCAGTCCCCAAGGTGAAAAAGTATAGCACAAATGCTATATAATCCACCTACTGAAGATGCTGGAAGATAAAATTATATATATATATACCCATTTTCATATAAATGCAGTTTTTTATTGACTGTTTCTATTTTATTCCATAACGTACTGAAATAGTTAAAATGGTTGACAATGCAAGTGAGACTGGAAAAGACAAAGACAAAGTTACCTTTGTAAGTATAAGTTCTATTTAGTTCTTTCTGAATTTCTTACTTTAATTGATTGTGTTTGAAGTAAAAAGAAATTACTAAAGAAGTTAACTTTGTAAGTATAATTTAAAGGAAATTACTTATGTTGATTATTTAGTATTGTTTATAAGTGCTAAATCTAACTTACATTAGTTGTTGGGTTATAGATGCCAAGTCCTACCCTTGTGAGGAAGAAGAAGACCTCAACAACAACTGGGAAAGGCTGCACTCCACCAGTTTATACACCACCAAACCAGGGAAATACAATGAAAAGACAAACAAACACCCCACCATCTTCTACACCACTAAACCAGGAAAATACAAGGAAAAGACAAGAATACACTCGAGGGTCACAATCTTCAACATCTAGGCAATTTAAAACACCAAGGAAGAAGGATGACGGTAACATAACATAACAGTAGTAGTATGCAAACAAAATGAATTTTTTGGTATATATTTTGGTGTACTTTTGGTATAGTTTGACAGCTCTTTTGCATAGTATTTTGGAATAGCTGGCCATAATGTTTTGGTTTAGGGGTTATATATGTATGAGATAACTAATCATACTCTTTTGGTATATTTGGTATGGGATAACTTTATATATGTATGGTACAATTTATTGGTAGTTTTTTGCCGATTGTTTTTGGGTAAATTGTACCAACTGATGCAAGGAAGCCAATTCAATTTACTATAATGCTACAGATTAATCAATGTTATATGCCCAATGGTTATCAATTTATTTTAGTTTATTATGACATTTATTTTTAGTTTGGTTTAGTTAAAATATTATATTTCAGTTTGGTTGTGACATTTATTTGACAATCATTATGGTTAGTTTTATCATTACTAGTACACAAATGGGTTCTTTTCAGTTTGATGAATGCTCAAACTTCTTATCTTGTTGAAAATCTTCTACAATTTACTCATTGTCCAAATGTGTTGATTTTCCTTATTCATTTGGTAATATATGTGTGTTTAGTTTGTTGAGACATTCAATAGGACCATTGCAGTGCATTTTGTTTCTAACAGAACTTAATAATACCATACCATTTTGGAAAAATGTCATACCAATGCCATGGCAAAAAAAAAGAATATGCTCTGTTTAGCTTTGGAGACACTATGGTGTAAATTTATTTCTAACAGAACTTAACAAATGTCATACCATTTGGTAAAAATGTTGTCATACCAATGCCATACCAAAGTGTAAAATGTTGTTAACAATACCATACCAAAAGATAACATGTTGTTACAAATACATACCAAAACACCAAAAATGCAAATGCTATGTTTTCCATTTCATTCATTAAAATCAGGGATTCAAAATCTAGACTTCTCCATTTACAATCATAACCTCAAACACCAAACTTCTACAATAACAATAAAAAACATAAACCATCCCAAAATATTACAATCATTTTGCCCAATGTTGGTTTAACCCACTATTACTACAAAAAAATTAAAAACATCAACCATGAACATATTAGAAAAAGTCACATCCTTTTGAGTTTTTTTTTGTTTTTGGCCATTTTCCCTCTTCAATTATTTGAGCACACTTGATTCACTTCCATTCTCAAATAATTTCAGCTGTTGTATTTCTTCGTTCCCTAAGCATAGTTCATCCCTCAATTTTTTATCACTTCCCTTGATCTTACAGTGAATAGAGGGTCACACCACTTAAAAAATTGACAATACATCTTTGGCTCCTGCTCAAAAGATAAAATAGAGGAAGATTTGTGACTAAAAAGTACCATTTTCATTTCATCCCAAAAAATAAAAAAAAATTGCAAATTCACATACGTTATACCTGCTACAACCAACAAATCTTCTACATGGATCTAGGGTTCTATATTTTCATACTTCCCATGTGGGAGCAACGATTCCACATCAGCAGATTGGGTGGGCTGGGTGGGAATGGGTATAATTGTTTTTGATGGGTGGGTTATAACTTATGTGTGTAATGACTAGGATTCAGTAAAAAAATTCCGCATCACTTTTTCGTTCGAAAACTTAACCCCGCTGACAGAAATTCAAATTTTTGTTAGTAACGTTAAGTATAGTGAGTTGACTGTAAGAAAAATTAGTTCAGTGACTCACTTGTAAGTTGACATAAAGTATATTGACCAAAAAGACATTTAACCCGAGGATATGTTGATGCAAATCATCCAAATATACGCAGTTTGTTATAACATTATGATTTCCTCAAAAGTCATAAGCTACAAGCTAGAAACTAAGGTCTAATTTATGATTTTTTGAGTCTTGGTTATATATATGTTTTCTTAATTTTTGCTTATAAAAGGTAGTGAAAGATAAGAGGCCGAAGAAATGAAAATTATCTGATACTTTTATATTTGCAACTTTGTTATTTATTTAGTTCTATAACATCTTTGCAACTTTGTTATTTTGTTAGTTCTATAAAACGTTATCAGCATGAAGCTCCAACCAACTGAGACGGTAAAACTTTAAATTCTTGCAATTAAAAATTATACTACTGACTTGGATTTGACACCGATTATATTATTTAAACTATCAAATTATAGTCACGTTTTATTATCCATTTTCAAATTTTGTTATTTACAATGGTATCATCTATCCTTGTTGATCTTACAAGACTTGATGGGAACTTTTTTACCATTTATTAACTTGTGGGAATAACCTGACTACACGGACTACCACATGCTTAGTGAATACCCATCGTATTCTTTCTTTATTAGCAATTTGTAGAAATAATGTGTACAATAATACTTGTATATACATTAATGATTGCATACCTTTTAACTAAAAGGATATGCTAATAAAATAAACATTTATATATTTATGTTTTTTATATATTTATCACTTGAGGTGGTGGCTTATGTAGACGTCAGGATTTTTATTTGTCCCTTTTTTGTTACTTGTTCTTTGGTGTTCTCATGTTATGTGAGATTTGTTTGAAAAAACAAGTGAAAAAAGGTCCGACATGTGTAATGTCGATGATTTGACTGTAAGAGTCGCCAGTTGGTGTTTTTAACTGGTTACACCAACGCAACTGAGAAAAGGTTTGCACATTGACCCAGTGATGTAACACTACTAAACGGGTCTGTGAAACCGAGATTCATTTGGGTTCGGGGGCTTGATTATGCAGAGAGAAGGTGTTAGGCACCGTCCGACATCCGTTTTGCCACGGTGACCGCCACTTTTCAAGAAACTATTATATGAATGTGTGTGTGTGTGTGTGTGGATCAATGTGCAATTTATTTGGAAGTAGTGTGAGGCCTCGTTTGCACCTATATACAAAGGGTTTGAATTTGTAGAAAAATTCAGTTTTAAACATGATATAGCAGTGAAGTTTTGTAAAAAGAAGTTTTTCAAACCCTATGCTCAATAGTAATTGAGACCTTTTCATACTTCCATTTTATTATTAAATGTTCGACTTGTTTGCTTTTATTTTTGAGATGCGAGGCATCTTCGAGAAAATAATATACAGCAGTGCCGAACTCCTCATGGGCATGACAACCATCTAAGGAAATTCAAACACTGTAAATAATGTACAAGTCACATAATTTGAAAATGTCCATCACGGGAACCGAATCTAGATTTAGTAGCCTGAATCTGTGATCACATGATTCCTAGGCTCACATGATGCCGCAGTTTATATGAAAAGCAATAAGCAGCTATATATATAAAAGCATTAAATATATATATATATATATATATATAAACCACCATGAAGCAACTCCATGGGAGATCAGAAAAGTAAATAAAGCAATAAATGTGATCAACCACCACGAAGTAAACTCCAGGCCTGACAGATATATATATATATATATATATATATATAAGCAAATAAACGCTCCAGACATAAGTCTAGGCTCAATCGAGGCATAACTCGATAATGTTAGTCCATATATAAATATATACATATATAAGTATATATATACATACAGAAATGAAAACCACGGACCGAAGTCCGGGCAGACACACACAATGTGACTCTCAATGTGAAGAACAGTGTGTGCAAAGATGAAGAGAAAGGCTTTATAGAGTGTAAGAAGGCTTATAGTGGGCTGCCCAGACAGGCTTCTATGACTCTAGATGGATAAACACTCAGTTTCCGTAGGTAAAATATAGCTATATGTGAGCTAACAGGTGTTTAAAATGAGAAAGCACTCAATATAGGGTGTGTATAGAGCAAATTGGGCAGGGCTTCCTCGCCTTTTTTTTAAATGGCCACCCCAAGCTCTATATTTATAGAGCTAGTGGCGCAGTGTACCGCTCAACTCGATGCAGATCATACTGCCTGCCCGGTGAGTGCCCGAACTCCATGGTCCCCGCTGTCTCAAGTTCGTACCTTTGTGATGTCCACTCGAACTTGCAGAACTTCAATCCGAGCATCCGAACGAGGTGTACAAGACCATATTTAGACCATTTGTGCTGAGAGTTACACAATGACATGGGATTAGAAGTTGTACAAAGTCAGGAAGAGGGGACCATGCCCATGGTCTTCAAGCTTCAAATTCTATCCGATGTGCTGCCACGCGTAATAGTCACTCGGGATTGGAACTCCTTGGCTCTTGTGGGACATTGTTGTGTTGTATATATGAAATGTTGAGACGGTGCGCAGGGGTTGAGGTGGCAAGATGACATTTTGACTCCTCACCGGGGTTATCTCCGGTTTGGGCTGATAGTAGACGTTGCTCAAGGTTACATCTGAGATTGGACTACTGCAAGTGTTTTAATTTCGCAAAGTCATCTGTAAGTGTGCCTGTCTTCCCGGTGTTAGCTCCTGGTCTGAGGGATGAGTGCCTCGACGAGAGGTCTGAGATTGAAGCTGATCGCATTCATTTGAAATAAGCATTTCTGGAGTTATCGCCGGAACTGCAATAGCACTCCTTGGGGTTATCTACAAGGACGAAACTCGGGGTTATCTTTGAGGTGGGGATTGGTATTCCCGGTGTGTGTTCCGGGTTTGAAACTGAACTTATGGTAGTATCCGGAATGGATGTGAGCTGTCTTCTAGAGTTTTCTCCGAAAGACGAATCTGTCCTCCTGCAATGTCAATAACAGGTGTACAGAAAATTTTGAGTGTCTACAGATGCCCCTCTTTATCATATTCATGCAATGCAAGGCATGGATAGGATAAAGAATCCTAGACACTTGAAATGAAAACAAGATAAACATGATGCTATGTGCAGCAACATGATGCAAATGCATGATGAATGTATGAATGATTGTCGTTTCCCTGCTAATCCTGCCGGGGATGACAATCAGTGATGTCTTGGACATGCGATCCAAGTCTTCAAGGATGTTGACATTGGGGCTATCACCAAAGTCTTGAATCCTAGACACAGACTTTATTCTGAAGATGTGCCTCTCGTGTACAAGAGATCTGTGGGGATAATGCTTTGTCTATTTGAGGATGTGTATAACATATTCCATCATCGGTCCTCTCCAATGAAGATGGCCTTCTCTAGTTTGTGTTGCCAGCATGTACCACGGTCCTATTGGAGTTACTACTAATAGTATGTATTGTCAGGGCTGCCTGATATTGGGTAAAATCTAATTACGCACAACACGCAAGTATACGTGGTCAACAAGTAATAAAGTGAAAGTAGAGTATCGTTCCCACGAGGAATTTTTTAATAAAAAATCATCAAGTACTAACCCGTAACCAACTCAATCTTATTTAAAAGAATGAATTTCAAATTATACAAATTAAATTATTTAATTACACTAATTCTAATTACCACTAATTAAAAATCAGATTACGGAGATTTGAGATCACAACTTCACTTATTGCTTCATTTAAGTTAACACACTTCTCATCAATTATTTTCTATCTTGAATTGTTAATCAAGAACACTAAAGCAGATAAAACCACCTCTCGATGCATAATACCCATACTCACTTAAATCCACAGATGATAGAATTAAATAAGACACCCTAATTAACTAATCCACTATATCTCTATGTGAATTACAATTAAAAAGGATTTAAAGCACAAGTTCTCTATAAGATTACATATGGCGTAAAGGCATATCTCTATCCTAAACAAGAATCATGAATTCCATCTATGCAGAAATCACAAACACATGTTATCATGATCAAATCTAAATCTATACTTCATCTCTCGAGTTCATATAGATTATCACGGTAATTGTTAGCTAGACAATTAAGTAATTAAGTCCAAATCACAATAGACAATCCTCATAATAGAACATAATAATTGATAACGAAGAATATTAAAATAAACTACACAATAAGATCCATTGTAATCTAAAACAAAGAATTAGTTCATGATTATTGAATTAAAACCAAGAATCCACAATTGAATACACATTAAAAGACAAATATAGAAGAAGATAGAATCTATTGTTTGTCGATTTGATGCTCCCTCCTTGCTCCTACTTTGAATCTTCAATGGTCTCCAAGTTATGTCAATCTCCAAATCTAATTAGAACTAGTGTTTTGATCTAATCTACTCTAATCTAATCTAATGGAATCATCTTTCTCCTCTAATCCGCCCTCTAATCCTTGTTATTCCCCTCCTTTTATAAGTCTTTTTACACGTCTTTAAGTCCTCTTGGAAGTCCTTGAGTCAATTGGATCGAAACAATTCTTCCCGAAATCAAATTTGGGCAAAAAACACTTTTTTTGCGCATATCCCCACCCCGGCAGGGGTTTATACTTGTAAAGGGCCCATCCCGGCGGGCTAGGATTCTGTTTCGCAGCTAGTATGCCCGCCCCGACAGGCATTTTGTTAAGGAAAAGCCCGCCCCACCGGGGGTCCATTTTCTATCACAGCGTCCTCTGGTAAAATGGCCATAACTTTTGATCCATGAGAAGTTACGGGGCCTACCACCTATTAAATTGAAGATATCGACGAGCTCTACAACTTTGATTATTTGAGAATTGAGAATTAACGAATGGATGAAGATTGAAATTGGGCTGGAAGTGACTGCTATGCAAATGGCCACCCAAAACAGTGACGTTCGACGTCCGTTGGTACAAAGATCATAACTCTTGCATCCGAACTCCAATTAGAATGATTCAAGATGTTCCAAAAAGCTACGAAGATTCTCTACAATGTAAGCCAAGTTCCAAGCCAAAAACATGAAATGAACACAAAAGCCCAAATGATGTCCGAATTGCTTTTCTTTGTGTTTTCTTACCAATTCTTTGCGATTTCCTTGCTTTTCCTTACCAATAGTCGCTCACACCGCTCCCAAACATATAACCTACAAAATGAACAAACAATGCATGAAAAGTAACTAAGACACATGAATATAAGCAACTAATTTAAGTAACAAATACCGGATAAGTGGATATAAAATCCACTTATCAAATACCCCCAAACTTAATCCTTTGTTTGTCCTCAAGCAAAAACACAAAACAACAATGTTATGCAATGCAACTAATCTATATGCCTACGAATCCAGCAGTAATGATAGAAACAAGTCTATTCAACTGGCCTTAGAGAAATCAAGTAAACATGATAATACATCATATCAAAACAAATCAATAATTTCCCAATCAATCATTAAATCTTAGATTGTTATCACTAATATAGTGTGTGTGTGCTCCACAACAATGTTAACTGATATAAAATCAAATTTAACACATAACAAGTCTCTTCGAATGCATCATACAGTGTAAACTCATGAAATCCAAAAACAAGCTAGATCCAACTAAAATCAAATAATTGCCAATATCAAGGGTCAACATGGGATATTTATGCTTTATTTTTCATCTATGGGGGATTTTTGCTCTTATTTCCCATTTTATTCATTTTTTTTCTTTTGTTTTACATACACATAGCTATGCAATGTCTTATTCCCTTAGGCTTTTCAATGCTACCTTAACGAGCTTTCGACCAACAACTCCCAGACCATTAAGACCTTAGGGCGCTAGGTGTAAAGACAATCCCCTCGGGCTTACTTACTCATATAACAAAGGCCACAAAACTAGAAAAGCACGCCACAGTTTTTATTCATACTTTTTTTTCTTTTTTTCTTTTTTTCTTTTTTTTCTTTTTTTTACAATATAGCTTATATACCCCAAATATTCCCCCAAACTTAGGTTCTTGTCTAACTTTAGCCATCACTACTTATTCTTGTCATTCTTTCATTCAAACTAGCATTATCCTTTAAAGTCCCATTATGTATCAATTTAAACTCAATCAATCAACAAGGTTGTTTCTAACGTGCTAACCTTGATTATACCAGTTTCAAACAGGAAAAGATTCAATTCATAACAAGAAATCACATCAAAACTCTAATAATTAGTACTACACTTGTCTACTTAATTCCAATCTCATCATTAGCCAAAATAAACTGAACTATCTAATAGCTAGAATCATGCAAGATGAACATAGTAACTAACTATTATTTTTGAATTTTTGATTTGATTTGATTTGATTTTTTTTTAATAATGAACCTAAACTAAATTAACAACATATGCAAAATAACATAACATAAACATGAAACTAAACATGCAATAAAGAACTAAACTAAACTCCCCCAAACTTAGCAATTACAATGTCCTCATTGTAAGAATATAGCAATAAGTAGAAGAGAACTTCCCTGTAATCAGCTAAGCGTGAAGTGATGGTGGCGATGGCGGCGACGATCATTTTCCTATCCATTGAACCTCCAATACCTGCAATGAAGAGAGACAACATGGATTAGAATAGCACTTTGGAATATAACGCGATTCCTATCTACTAAATAAACTAGGAAAGCATATAAATAAATAAATAAATAAATAAAAATTCCTGGGTTGCCTCCCAGTCAGCGCTTGATTTACAGTCTTTCAGCCTGACTTTGTCTTGTCAAAGCTATCCAATTCCTCTTCGAAAGTTGAGGAACCCTTCATCCATCGGAAATAATTTAGCTTTTGGTAGGTTCCCATTTGTGATGGCTATCAAGTTAAAGTCATCTAGCATGCTTTGTTTAAATATGTGCCCAATTGAGAATGTTGAATAACTAGGTGCTTTTTCGTCCATTGAGCTTATGATTCG
This sequence comes from Panax ginseng, assembly GCA_020205605.1. Taxonomy (NCBI): domain Eukaryota; kingdom Viridiplantae; phylum Streptophyta; class Magnoliopsida; order Apiales; family Araliaceae; genus Panax; species Panax ginseng. The sequence goes on along the minus strand of CM035135.1, from coordinate 14,568,599 downwards.
ATTGGGGCTTTGAGGCTTGGCAAGAATTACGGGCTCTTCTTCTATCTTTTCCTCCTCATCCCACCATGGCTTCACATTTGTACTAGCTCTCATGTCATAAAGAGCTTTGCCGACGACATGACTACCAAGCGAGCATGATTTTGCAAATTTAATTGGACCCTTGATCTTTGGCAGAGAAGGAACTTGGGGCACTAATAACATCGGCTCATCCTCATTGGTGCTCATAGTTAGTTCTTCACCGACCTTATTTTCATTATCCCCACTTGTCTCCTCTTTTTCAACATCTCGTGGCTCATCCAGTTGTAGATATGGCTCGGGCACTTCATCAATCTCAGAATCCTCGTCATAACGCCAATTGTTTTGCGGATAGATGTTCAGGGCTTTGAGAATTTGATTCATTTGGTTCTGCAGATTTTGAATTGATATATCTTGATTCTGAATTGACCGCTCTTGATTAATCATCCTCTCCTCATTTGATGCTACGAACTTGGACAATAATTCCTCCAACCTTGAATTATCTGTCTCAGTCTCGGAAGCCATGTATTAAGGACCATTTGTTGAGCTAGTGACGAGTTGTTCCATCCGATTATTAAAATTTTGGGTTGACAACTCTTGGCTAATCCTCATCTCCTATAGGTTTGTTATGCCTTTCAATATTACATCCCTCAGATTTGGCTTTTCTTCTTGTGGCAATGGAGGTGGACATGAAAATTCTGGTGTGTATGTTGGATTTGGAGCGTAGTATTGGTCTTCATAAGTATAGCTCCATGACGAATCCAGGTGATACCCCCAAACTTGATGATAATTAGCGTATGTATAATTGTTGAGGTATTCACCACCATGTTGTCCAGGCCCAAAACTAATGGTGCATTGATGACTCGGAAGATTACCAACATAATAATTGCAAGTAACTGCTATCCTTCGATTACATTGGGCTGCAACAACGTCCAACCTCCTCGAAAGTGTCTCAAGCTGCGCTGATAATACAAAAAATGCATTGAGACCATCAATCCCCACTTCCCTTGGTTGAGTCATGTTCGAATATGGCCTTTGATAATTGAATCCAGCCATGGTACCTGAACCGAGAGAAAAAGAAGAAGATAATAAAATAAAAGAAAAATAAAGAAAGAAAAAAATGTTTAAATTAAGACTAATTTGATTGAAGCTAATATTGGCAAAAATATATTAAACTAATTTCCAAGAATTCTACGCCAAAAAAACTTGTTGGGTAAAATCTAATTACGCACAACACGCAAGTATACGTGGTCAATAAGTAATAAAGTAAAAGTAGAGTATCGTTCCCACGAGGAATTGTTTAATAAAAAATCACCACGTACTAACCCGTAACCAACTCAATCTTATTTAGACGAATGAATTTTAAATTATATAAATTAAATTATTTAATTACACTAATTCTAATTACCACTAATTAAAAATCAGATTATGGAGATTTGAGATCACAACTTTACTTATTGCTTCATTTAAGTTAACACACTTCTCATCAATTATTTTCTATCTTGAATTGTTAATCAAGAACACTAAAGCAGATAAAACCACCTCTCAATGCATAATACTCATACTCACTTAAATCCATAGATGATAGAATTAAGTAAGACACCCTAATTAACTAATCCACTATATCTCTATGTGAATTACAATTAAAAAGGATTTAAAGCACAAGTACTCTATAATATTACATATGGCGTAAAGGCATATCTCTATCCTAAACAAGAATCATGGATTCCATCTATGCAGAAATCACAAACACATGCTATCATGATCAAATCTAAATCTATACTTCATCTCTCGAGTTCATATAGATTATCACGGTAATTGTTAGCTAGACAATTAAGCAATTAAGTCCAAATCACAATAGACAATCTTCACAATAGAATATAATAATTGATAACGAAGAATATTAAAATAAACTACACAATAAGATCCATTGTAATCTCAAACAAAGAATTAGTTCGTGATTATTGAATTAAAACCAAGAATCCATAATTGAATACACATTAAAAGACAAAGATAGAAGAAGATAAGTAGATAGAATCTACTGTTTGTCGATTTGATTCTCCCTCCTTGCTCCTACTTTGAATCTTCAACGGTCTCCAAGTTGCGTCAATCTCCAAATCTAATTAGAACTAGTGTTTTGATCTAATCTACTCTAATCTAATTTAATGGAATCATATTTCTCCTCTAATCTTCCCTCTAATTCTTGTTATTCCCCTCCTTTTATAAGCCTTTTTACATGTCTTTAAGTCCTCTTGGAAGTCCTTGAGTTAATTGGATCGAAACAATCCTTCCCGAACTCAAATTTGGGCAAAAAATATTTTTTCTACGCATACCCCCGCCCCGACGGGGGTTTATACTTGTAAAGGGCCCGCCCTGGAAGGCTTGGATTCTATTTCGCAGCTGGTATGCCCGCCCCAGTGGGCATTTTGTTAAGGAAAAGCCCGCCCCGGCGGGGGTCCATTTTCTGTTACAGCATCCTTTGGTAAAACGGCCATAACGTTTGATCCGGGAGGAGTTACGGGGCCTTCCACCTATCAAATCGAAGATATTGACGAGCTCTACAACTTTAATTCTTTGTAAATTGAGAAATAACGAACGGATGAAGGTAGAAATTGGGCTGGAAGTTACTGCTATGTAAATGGCCACCCAAAACAGTGACGTTCGACGTTCGTTGGTACAAAGTTCATAACTCTTGCATCCGAACTCCGATTAGAATGATTCAAGATTTTCTGAAAAGCTACGAAGACGCTCTACAATGTAAGCCAAGTTCTAAGCCAAAAACATGAAATGAACATGAAAGCCCAAATGATGTCCGGATTGCGTTTTTCTACCAATTCTTTGTGATTTCTTTGCTTTTCCTTACCAATAGTCGCTCACACCGCTCCCAAACATATAACCTACAAAATGAACATAAAATGCATGAAAAGTAACTAAGACACATGAATATAAGAAACTAATTTAAGTAACAGATACCGGATAAGTGGATATAAAATCCACTTATCACCTGACCTTCGCTGATGTGTGTATCACCGGATAGATCCCTGTTAGGCAAACTGTCAAGGCTTCTTGACGTTCATTGATATGTGTATCAATGTTTTACTTGAATTGTGACCCTTGTTAGGGAGTATGCCAAGGATACTTGACCTTCATTGACGCTTATATCAATGGTTGAGTCGCGTTGTGACCCCTGTTGAGGACACTTTATCAATGACTGACTATGGCGTTGTGACCCCCGCTGGGGACACTTTATCAATTTATAACTTCGGCGTTGTGACTCCGCCGGGGATACTTTATCATTTTATAACTTCGGTGTTGTGACCCCCGCCGAGGATACTTTAGCAATTTATAACTTCGACGTTGTGACCCCCGCAAGGGAATACTTTAACAATTTATAACTTCGGCGTTGTGACTTCACGTAGGGATACTTTAATTAGGTTACTGACAACCTTTGTGTTCAAGCATCGCACCGGTGTGAGGTATTGTCGAGCATGATTTGCAAAAGCTGAGCTCATCGGTATATGGTACCCTGCATTCAGGCGAATACCAATGAGTGATGTGGGCAGCCAGATTTTGGCTCGTGAAAATCAGGATTCTAAGCTATTCCGCTCCATCGCGTAGAATTTTTATTCCTGATTTGGCCTTTTCAGCTTGAGAGACCTCCTTTGTAACTCAAACTGGACCGAGCCAGAGGTGTGGGACCTATGTAGGGGTGCCGCAGGTACACCTGCAGCAGCCGCTGGTGGACCTGCGGCCAACCGTAAGTATGAAAGGCCTGCGGGTTGCTTTCATGAGTCATTTTCAAGTTGCGCTACGAAGGAAATCTAAGAGCTCTTCTTTAGACCTGCTGAGTTTGGGAAACTTTTTGTACATTCTGCCACCGTATAAGTGTTCTTCACTATCCTGGTAACATATGCCTGTATTCTTTTCCAGTTTTTATCCGTTGGAAAATGACTTATCACATGAAATGCATTTAGACACATAGTAGTGAATATGCATGCTGATATGACTTGATAAAAAATCTTCAACATAGAAAATGTTAGTATTAAACCATGCCGAATATAATGATGTGAAAAAATTTAACTTTTGAAACATTAAAATTGGCACCTTTTACTGTCATTTCTTATCCTATTTGAGGACAAATGAGTAAAGGTAGAGAAGCAAAATAATCCTAGTAATTTAGACTACACTTACGGTTTTTTACTGTGATGCATTAATGCATGTAGGATGTATATGACTGTGGGTAGGTGTGCTACTGAATGGACACCTAGTCATGCCTATATGCATGTGGATAGTCCTATTTCCAAAGGGGACTATGTCAAAAAATTTCAAAACGCAAGCATTGGGTAGTCATGCAATTTTAACTCTATTGTAGACGTATGTTAAAATAATATATGCATGCATGTATTCATGAAAATGCATTCTGAAAAGCTCCTGGTTAAACATTACCACACCCTTTCTGAGGTGATTTGGAGACTTGTTGTCCAGATATTATGGATTCGGATCAGCCGAGTAGTTCTCGCAGAACCATTTCTGGTTACGGAGGAGGGCTTCTGAAGTGCCTCAACCCCGTTCTGTTAGACAGCCTCGTTGTTTGGTAGAGGTGGTGATACGTCCAGTACAGGCTGATGTGCCAGACGTCGAGGACGAAGAGGAGGATGTACCAGTTGAGGTTCCTATTCCTGCTGTACGTGTTCCCCGTAGGGATTTGCCAGGTATTCAAGTGGCGATCCTAGATCTTTTGGGCGACTTGAGTCGACATCCTTCAGTCTACCTGCACGCAAATGAGGTATAAGTTAGATCTTAATCTTCCTTTTTCCCATTGATGAGGAGTCAAGGATTCCGATGTTGATCTGCATTTGATGTAGGTTCCTGGCTTTACACAGCCTCGAAGGAACTGGTTCAGCATTCACTCTATGTATTAGGCTTTGCACGATGACTATAGAGCAATTATACATGGTTGGGGATTCAGGACGTTCTTTTCCATTCTTCCCCGTCGTTGTCCCTGGGGTTACCTCAGGGCATTGTCGAATGTTGGTTTCACGCACTCACCACTCCATTCTTTGGATTGTGAGGTGATGATGACGCTGATGGATTGGCGGTTTATCACAAGTATGGATTTTGGAGGGGCGCCAGTGCCTTGTATGACGGATATTACCCCTACTGCCGTCAGATCCTTGTTGGGAGTTCCGGTAGAGGCGCTCAAGGGCAGGAGTATTCATATAGATCCTTTGAGCGTAGATACTATGAGCGGGCTGTTGAGTGAGCCCATACTCGATGATGTAAGAGTCAGGGATCACATTCTTCAGCAATTGTTCTTGATGATCATTAGGGGCTGCTTCATAGCAGATAACTCTTCTACGGTGTCCTTCCCTTTGATCAGCGCCACTCGACACGTGGACCGTATAGGAGAGTATGATTGGGGTTCCTACTCCTTTGCCTACTTCCTCAGGGGAATGCGCATGCGATCACATGGCTTGACCAAGGCTTGGTCAGGATTCTACCTGTTTCTGCTGGTGAGTGTTTCTCTTATCTTTTCCCATGTACAGGTTAAAAGTGTTAACTGACAGCAAATGTTTGCCTTTGTGTTGGCAGTTTTGAGCCTATAAGAGGCTTCCATATTTGCGTCCTATGAGTGTGTTAGGTTTATACACCTATCCACGAGAACGGAGATGGCATCATTCCATACTGGCAGAGGTCCCTGTTGCTAAGGGTTTCACTCATTGCCGCCTACAGCTAGAGTTGTTGACAATGGATGTCATCACGTGGGTTCCCTACTCTGGGGATCATTTGAGCATTGGATTTGAAGATGGGTACCCGACTGGTGTTGAGTACGTGATCTCCACCAGTAGGATTCCTCTCTTCATAGATGGAGAATGGGAGCTCTATTTAGGAGAGCGTGCTATTAGGAGCACTATAAGAGAGATTCACATGCCGATCTTGCCTCCTGCCAGGCGTTATTGGCCTATTTCGCAATCACCCGCCATTGATATCCCATTGTTGGGGATTGACGGTTTCACATTATCAGAGGGTTCCTGCACTCAGGAGATGTTCCAGTATTGGTGGTTCCCTCGTACCATTGGAGCCCAGACCCACGCCACTCAGTTCATGGGGAATATGGTTCCAGGATCCGTGATGATGACGGATTGGCTAGCCTGTGTCCGAGATCCGACTCATTTGACACAGATTGATAGGTTGACCCGGCAGTTGGACTAGCCACATTTCTTTATCTGGGACTTGGGTAGAGATCCTTCAGAGGCAGAAACTTTTGATCCGTCTAGCTCTGGCACTGGCCCCTTAGGTGACTCATATAGTTTTGCTGGTGCAGATCTGATAAGTGTATTTTATATACGCGATTTAATATCCAATTCATGCTTATTTGTGCTAAAATTCTTGTAATCATGTTCATTTTTACTTGTTTTATGTTATTTCATGTGTAGAATGGTGGTTGTGGCATTCAACTTACATTTGGAGATATTCGGTGTGATTTGGAATCAAATGGAGCATAATTGGAAGCAAGTTAGCAGAGCAACAAAGTCAGTTAACAGAAGATATGGCCGCCGGGGCAGGCACGAATAGCTTATACACTCCCGCCGAGGCGGGGGGGGTGTCTTACACTCCAGTTAATAGGAACATAGTTTCGCCTGTATGCATTATTATACTACACACCTCGCTGTATGGGTCTTCATCTGAGCAAGTCAGAGCATAGTCACGTATGCATGAACATGAATACTTGATACACCCGCTGTAAGGGGGTCTTACTCCGATTAATAGAACATAGCTCACCAGGCATGGCATTATTAGACTACACACTTCGTCGAAGCGGGGTCTTCATACGAGCAAGTCAAGAGCATAGCCACTTGCATGGCTTACATATATATAAACCGGCGTATGGGGTGGAAAATCTGAGTGTCTTGTTATGTTTGCAATTCTTCTTGGGCACGAATTTTAGCTATTTTCATGACAATGGAACTCTATTTGATGAAAATTGTGGTTGGAGCTTTATGCTAGATATCTATTACTCCGTCAAGAACAACTAATCAGAGGAGAAGAGATATTACGAAGATCTAAGCTGAGTTTTAGAGAGCAAGTGTGGAGGAGTATTTCGGGAGATTTTCAAGACGATTGCGGTTCTAGTCTACGTGAAGGGTGTTTTCTAATATTCTTCATGTCGGATTATTATTTGTAATTGGAAGAATGATTTCTATGATTTATTCAGTGTTATTTTGTTTAGCATGAACTAATTCACTTTTTAGGCTTGTGATGGATCCTTGAGTGAATCAATGATTTTGTAGACTTTAATTTCCAATTTAATAATCTATTTCCAGTTTATTTATATTGATTTGTGCTTGAATATATGAATTGCCTGATCAACAATTCTTTGTGGAGTTGGATGGAATCGAGAGAGGATATTCAAATCTAGACCTAGTCGATATATCATGTGTTCAGGATTTTGTTAGTAGCTTAAACTTGATGAGTGTTAAGGTAGAGATATGCTTGACATTGCATGTAATCGGATAGAGAACTTATTCTTAAACCTTCTTCAATTGTAATTCAGATAGAGATACAGTGGGTTAGTTGATTAAGGTGTTTAATGAATTTCTATCTTAACTGTGGATTGATGTTAATACGGTATTAGTGCATCGAGAGGTGGTTAATATTACTTTCGTGTTCTTGATTAATAAACTGGGATAGTGCATTGAATTGGAATAAAGGTGTTAAAATCAAAGTGAAACTTAGGGTGAAATCATAAGTCTAATTCTCCATTAATTGTTTGAAATTCCAGATTTTAATATTTGTGATTATTTTGTGTTAGTTTAGTTGTTATTTAATTTGTTTTTTTAATTATAATGTGATTTGGGGGAGAGTTAGGGCAAAACAAGTAATTGGGAGAGACATGGCTTCACAATCATCGTCAAAACGCCAACGGGGGGAGAGTTCTCGTCCATGTCAACCAACCCGCACCTTCGATCATCGAAAATTCGCGAGTGTCGCCACCGCCGACTGTTATGACTACATGCTAACCAAAGCCCTTACACCGGAGAGGGGGTTGGCACCGGATCCTAATGATGGGGACCTTATGCCACAAATTTATCAAAAGGGATGGACCAAATTCACCGAGGAGCCGGAACCAGCCGTCGTTAACATCGTCAAAGAATTCTACGCAAATGCTGTGGACAAAGAACCATTCCACGCATTTGTGCGAGGACGGTTGGTTCCATTCAGTGCCGATGGCATCAATACTTACTACCAACTGAGGGTGCCGCGCCACTACTAGTATACTCATCTCCAAAATTCTGACCTAGATTTTGATGCCATAATCATGGAGATGACAAAGTCGGGAATATCGTGGATAAAGGGGCAAAAGGGAGGCACTGTGTTTTATAGCAAGGACCTTAGTCAGTATGGGAAAATCTGGTATGCATTCCTATATGCAAAATTACTTCCATCCCAACATACCTCGGACGTCACCAAAGAGAAGGCGTTGCTGTTGTACGGCATTGTGCAAGATTTTATAATTGACGTCGGGGCCATTATTTGCGCCTCCATCCGTCGGTGCCTACGTGGAAATTTTACTGGAGGCCTACCACACCCATCCCTCATTTGTTGGTTGTGCCGTCAAGTAGGAGTTAGATGGTTTGATGATGAGCCCACTCAAATGCCGTTTGCGCTGCTTGATTCAAGAATGATATCGCGGTATTCTGTATGGGCAGGAGGTGAGTCACACCCCCGTGGTATGGTGTTCATTTTTTCGTCATCGTCGGAAGACGACGTGGATGCTACAGAGGCATCGGGGGATAATGATGAAGAAATGGGCGATCAAGGGGATGAGCAGGTACCACAGGCCGATGCTATATCTAGATCTCAATTCCTTGAATTCCAAAATCAACCGAATGCACACACCAAGGCAACTTATCGGGAAATGCGCCGATTGGCAATGAGGCAAGAGCACATGTTCGATGCTATGCACACATCTTTTGCCTCGTTGAACACAACTCTTCAAAGTTTTAACTCGGCGGCACAATTTCCATACCAACAGCCCGGATCGATGCCAAGGTTCCCACCGAGTGATTTCGATGAAGAAGAACACCAACCACCTCCTCAGACTTAAGAGATAAAGAGAAGTCCTCATGTCCTTATTTTGTCTACTCATCCAATGTGGACATTGTCTAACTTAAGTTTGGGGGATTTAAATACATGTTTGCATGCATTTAACTCATTTAGGTTGCATTTTTAATTTTTAATTTTTAATTTTTGTCATTGTCATTTTAATTTCAGTATTGCATGATAGCTTAGGTGCATTCATAGTAGCTTAGGTTTTGCATAATAGATAATTTTGTAATGTATTTTGGTTATCCTTATAAAATAAATAATAATAATAATAATAATAATAAATATTTAGTTAGTAAATATTGTGTTGGAGTAAGTCCATCAATGTTGTAGTTTATATTATTTGTGGGACAATGATGTGATTGACAATAAGTAACAAATACAATATTGAGTATTAAAACTATGATATAATTTTTGTTATGAATCGAATCTCGAGCTTGTTTGAAACTGGTATAAAAGGATAGCACGAGTAACAAACATCTATGTTAATTGGTCAGTTCAAATTGGTACCTAAATGATCTCTAAAGGATAATGCTAGAGTGAATGATAAAATGACAAGGATGGATAATAAAGGCTAAAGTTAGGCAAGAATCTAAGTTTGGGGGATGTTATGTGGGTATATAAGCTTTATTCATCTAAAAAAAATGAATAAACACCGTGGCATGCTTGTCTAGTTTTGTGGCCTTTGTTACTTGAGCAAGTAAGCCCGAGGGGATTGTCTTTACACCTAGCGCCCTAAGGTCTTAATGGTCTGGGAGTCGTTAGTCGAAAGCTCGTTAAGGTAGCATTGAAAAGCCTAATGGAATAAGACATTGCATAGCTATGTGTATATCTATATAAAAAAAAGAAGAAGAAGTGTTTGAATAAAGTATAAGTACCCTGCTTGAACCCCTGAGTTAGCGATTGTTTAGTTTTGGTTGAAGTTGTCTATTTTTTGAAATTTTTAAGTTTGTGCTGCATGATTCCTTCTAAGAGAATGGTTATGTACTAAAATTTGAGTCAATATCGGTTATCATGGATGTTACACACACACACACACACACACTATACCAGTGATGATGGATTGAGATTCGTGGATTAAAACGAAATTGTAGATTGGTATTTGGTAATTGGTATTGTATAGTTTTTTATTTTCACTGAGGCGGTTAAGTAATCTTGACACTGCGATATGGTTAGATTTGAAAGCATATAAGTAAATTCGTATTCATATAGCATTGCATGTAGTTGTTTTGTGCTCGAGGACTAACACGGTTTAAGTTTGGGGGATTTTGATAAGTGTATTTTATATACGTGATTTAATATCCAATTCATGCTTATTTGTGCTAAAATTCTTGTAATCTGTTCACTTTTACTTGTTTTATGTTATTTCATGTGTAGAATGGTGGTTGTGGCATTCAACGTACATTTGGAGATATTCGGTGTGATTTGGAATCAAATGGAGCATAATTGGAAGTAAGTTAGCAGAGCAAAGAAAGTCGATTAACAGAAGATATATCAGGTAGTGGTATGAATAACTTATGCATTTCACCCGGTGGGGTCTTACACTCTAGTTAATAGGAACATATTCACCTGAAATGGCATTATTAGATTACACACACTGCTTCGCTTAGTGGGGTCTTTCATATGAGCAAGTTCTGAGCATAGCTTCGTAAAGGTGCATGAATAACTTATACACCCCGCTGTATGGGGTCTTACACTCAGATTAATAAGAACATAGCCTGGCAGGGACAGCATTATTAGATTACACAGCTCATTTGGGCTGGGTCTTCATAACGAAAGCAAGTCAGGAGCATAGCCCGTCAAGGTGGGCTTACATAGTATATAAACCCCCGCCGGGGCGGGGGGTGGAAAATCTAAGTGTCCTGTTATGTTTGCAATTCCTCTTGGGCACGAATTTTAGCTATTTGCATGACAATGGAACTCTAATTGATGAAAATTGTGGCTGGAGCTTTATGCTTGATATCTATTACTCCGTCAAGAACAACTAATCAGAGGAGAGGAGCTATTACGAAGATCTAAGCTGAGTTTTAGAGAGCAAGTGTGGAGGAGTATTTCAGGAGATTTTCAAGACGATTGCGGTTCTAGTCTACGTGAAGGGTGTTTTCCAATATTCTTCGTGTTAGATTATTATTTGTAATTAGAAGAATGATTTCTATGATTTATTCAGTGTTTATTTTGTTTAGCATGAACTAATTCACTTTTTAGGCTTGTGATGGATCCTTGAGTGAATCAATGATTTTGTAGACTTTAATTTCCAATTCAATAATCTATTTCCAGTTTATCTATATTGATTTGTTCTTGAATCTATGAATTGCCTGATCAACAATTCTTTGTGGAGTTGAATGGAATCGAGAGAGGATATTCAAATCTAGACCTAGTCGATATATCATGTGTTCAGGATTTTATTAGTAGCTTAAACTTGATGAGTGTTAAGGTATAGATATGCTTGACATCGCATGTAATCAGATAGAGAACTTATTCTTAAACCTTCTTCAATTGTAATTCACATAGAGATATAGTGGGTTAGTTGATTAAGGTGTTTAACGAATTTCTATCTTAACTGTGGATTGACGTTAATACGGTATTAGTGCATCGAGAAGTGGTTAATATTACTTTCGTTTTCTTGATTAATAAACTGGGATAGTGCATTGAATTGGAATAAAGGTGTTAAAATCAAAGTGAAGCTTAGGGTGAAATCATAAGTCTAATTCTCCATTAATTGTTTAAAATTCCAGATTTTGATATTTATGATTATTTTGTGTTAGTTTAGTTGTTATTTAATTTGGTTTTTTTAATTATAATTATTGAGTGATTTGTTTAATAAAATTAGGGTTAATAGGAGATTGGTAATTGTAAGTTAAGATTTTTGCTAATAAGTCTCTGTGGGAATGATACTCTACTTATCACTCTATTACTTGTTGACCAAGATCCTCCCTTGTATAGGCTTGACATTCCTGTGGATAGAGATCCAGTGACTCAGGAAGAGTTACATCAGGTGGACAGGATTGATGATGTAGACTTTGACACCATTATCTTCTTCTGATGTATATTTTCATTATCTCTTTTGATAGGCCTCTGTTAGACATTGGGTAGCTTCACCCCATTCTCGATATCTCTTTTGATAGGCCTCAGTTAGATGTAGGGCAATTTTGCCCCATTTCTCTGTATTTTAGCTGTACAGAGATGTATTAGATGATGATATACTTAGGAATGTATGTACAGTTTTCCATTCCCTATATCATATTGCCATCTATTGTATCATGCATGTTATTATGTTATGCATATGTATGTATGTCCAGAGATATTCAGCATTGACCCCTGGATGGTCTTATGACATGGCCTGTACAGATGTCTTCTTCGACAGTTAGCTGTATTGATCACACCCCACCATTATTGGTGGCATCTGGTATGCGATCGTGGTGCGATATCATGTCACCATCAGACATGGTGACTGTAGATCGTTTGTTGTAGCATACTATGACCCTATTGATGTTTCAGGTTCCCACAGGATTCGTGGAGGGCATGCTGGAGCATTGGGTATCGGAGAGGCAGGTATTTCGATTTGGGACCCAAGAGTTGACTCCTACTCGAGAGGAGTATGCACGTTTGATGATGCTACCATTGGACAGACCTTGCATGCATATGACGATTGGAGACATGAGTAGGAAGTTCATGACCCTCACTAGCTTGAGGCGTAGAGTGGTACAGGATGAGATCACATCTGGCCACGTGATATCCCAGCATTTTTTGTTTGATAGATTTGGCTCTGAGGAAAGCTATGCACGACATTCTGGGGATTTCACTACACCGCAGGATCATCAAGGCCCGCCGCAGTGGATGTATCTCATCGTGAATACTGTCGTATGACTACATGCCACGATACATGGATGAGTTGGACATTGGCATCATTATGATAGTGAGAGCTCTTAGGAAGGGTCACACCATCATACCGATGATCATCGCAGAGACTCTGAGGTCAGCCACCTACTGCTGCACTTATTCGATAAGAGTGTTTACAGGCAGCTCGGTCATGTTGTACGTGTGGTTTATGTTACACTTGAGACCGATTGGCACTTTCAGACGGCATGGATATTGTTTCACCCATGATATAGCCATGTCATACTCCTTTCAGCCTGCGGAGTGTACAAATGCTGCATCTTGGTCAGCTTTCCTGGCAGGGATAGAAGATCTATTTGCTATATTATCGTGTTCAGGGCTTAGTTCACCCTACAGCTTCATCACTCATGCTCTGAGCATGGATTATCTTCCTCTAGCTGGTTTGAGAGGCGTGTTTACTTTACCACCCATCGGGTCGTGATGTGGCTTGACCGGCCCCAGACTTCCATCCTTTTGAGGGGCATCGAGTCGGGCCCGCTTCTTCGGCAAGATTTATCAAAGATAGATGATCCGAGTTGTATGCCTGTTGGGATCAGCGAGAGCTAGCTGAGTTTTTTTCCAATCATCCGGGTTGTTTTGCAGAGTATTCCGCATGGATGGAGATAGAGATTGCATTGGCAGTGGTAGTATCCACAGTGAAAGGGACTGATTCTGACGATGAAGAGCCTATGGAGGAGGCTGGTATTCCTATCAAGGAGGATTTAACTGCTGGGTTGCCAACATTTGTGATGGATTCTCCCACTACGAGTGCTACTGTTATTCAACATTCAACACAGTATTTGGAGCAGAGCTTATATCTGATGACCTATGAGAGAGATCAGGCTAGGGCCTTGATGTTGACAGCTCTTGATGGGAGAGACGCAACTCTATTAGAGAGAGACGAGGATAAATCAGCCAGAGATGCATTGATTGTGGAGCCGGATGTTGCCCTATCTGCTCGGGATGTGGTCATCACAGATAGTACTTCAATGAGATCCCTTACGACTGGCATCCTTGCCGATATGAGCATATACATTGATGAGCATCATGCCACCATGCAGTTAGCCTCGGATCTGCTAGCTCGTGTAGATACCATTGGGCAGGAGCTTGCATCGTTACCTCCTTCTTCATAGAGGGATGTTATGTTAGATCTAATAGTCCGTATACACACAGATCCGAAGATAGACTTGTATTTTCCTGTACAGACTAGCTTAGCCATTTTGTCATGTACATCACATATGTATATATAAAACAGTATTATGTATGGCAGAGAAATATATTTTGATTCACTTCCCTTTCAGTTGTGCCTTGATACTTGCTTGATATTTGCCTGTTTCTTCAGGGCTTGTGATCTTGATGCATTCTGAACTCATCCTTGATATGTAGACATTGAGACGTCGCAAGATCTCTCAGAATGGATCATTGAGCTCTGTGTATCCCTACCATCCTTGGTGTCTTGGGACTGGTATCTGTATGTAGATATGGAGAGGAGTGTGGCTTTTCCTCTCTGAGATTGACCGCACCACAGATGGTCGCCAGTACTTCTATTTGAGAAAAGCCTAGTTAATTCCATCTCTTATGGATTGATGTTTCTCTTTGAGGCACAACCGCATCTTAGATGGTCGCCGAATCTCCTATTTGCAAGGAGAGGTTGGGTAATTCCATCCCTTTGGTCTGAAGCCAATGAAACGTGGTGGATTGAAGTTTGATCCCAGTACCGTGTGACAAGTATTTTTGGTTCTAGTAGGGGGTTAGACCGAACCATAAATGGCTGCCTACGTACTCCTATTGAAGAGGAGATCAGGTCTGCTTAGTTCGAACCTGGTCTAAGAAGTTCAATGCTGAATGTGAAAGGCAGATGGGTGTAAAGCTTTATTGATGACGGAGGGTATAGAATTGTTTTTTTGGTTTTTGTTTTTGTAGAGAACAACAGAAATGTTTTTGTTGTTTTTTATTTATTACGACCGGGCCATATAGAATATGGTTGCCTACGTACTCCCAGGTATCAAGGAGTTAGGTTGACGTAGTTAGCCCCTCAGGACGAATTGTAGCCGAAGAGAAGTATGAATTCCATGTGCAGGCTATACTGCGGGGAGAAGAAAGTTTGATCCTATAATTAGAACAAACTGCAGGTGTAGAAAAAGTTTGATCCCGTCTTCAGGATAAACTGCAAGCGTAGAAAAGTTTAATCCCGTCTTCAGGATAAACTGCAGGTGTGAAAGGTTCAGTCTCGTCTTCAGGATAACCGAAGTTGTGTGAAAGGTTTGAAATGAGGTGAAACCAGGTTGCTGGTTTGAAGGGTATGTTTCCCTGAGGGGCAGAAGAGTATGTGGAAAGGGTTAGAAAACAAGAATGATTGGTGATTTGATGATCAAAACCAGGATGTTTGGTTGATGATAGCTTTAGACATAGTACCGTTTCACGATGTCTGAGTTAATAAGTTGTGGAAATTCATCGCCATCCATTTCCTGTAGTCTGAGAGCGCCTCCTATCAATACCTCCTTGACAACAAACGGTCCTTCCCAGTTAGGAGCGAATTTTCCCTTAGATTGATCTCGGTTGTCAATGATCTTCTTCAAAACCAAGTCATGCTGTTTGAATTGCCGTATTCAAACTTTCCTATTGTAGGATCTGGCGATCCTTTGCTGATATAACTGACCATGGAAGATAGCCGCGGTTTGCCTTTCGTCTATTAGAGACAATTGGTGATACTTGTCTTATACCCATTGGTCTTCATCCAATTGAGCGTCCATTAACACTCTGAGGGATTCCATTTCTACCTCTATAGGGAGCACTGCTTCCATCCCATAGGCTAATGAGTAGGGGGTTGCCCTAGTGGAAGTACGCATTGAAGTTCTGTAGGCTAATAAAGTCAAAGGCAAGAGGTCAGGCCATCCTTTGTGATTGGCGGACATTTTTGCATGATCTTCTTGATGTTTTTATTAGCCGCTTCAACAGCACCATTCATCTTTGGATGGTAGATGACGAAGTTAAGGTGTTTGATGTGGAATTTTCTGCATAACTCATCCATCATTTTGTTGTTGAGGTTCTTAGCATTGTCTGACACAATGACCTCTGGTTGTCCATATCGATTGACCATATTATTTCTGATAAAAGCAATGATGGCTTCTTTAGTAACCCTAGGGAAGGAGGCTACTTTTACCCATTTGGTGAAGTAGTCGATCATAGTGAATATGAATCGATGTCCATTACTGGCTTTGGGCTCGATGGGCCCGATCACGTCCATTCCCCACAGGAGAAGGGCTATGGCGAACTCATATTGTGGAGTTCCCTTGGAGGGGCATGGATGGCATTTCTGTGACGCCCCCAAAATAGGTCCAATCCATCCAACCTATTCTGAGTCGCCAAATACATGGTATAGAAAATAACTACAACTTTATTACTACAATTGTCTTGCAAAATACAACAACACATATACTGTGAGTTTTAATACCAACTGTGACTCATGTCCCAAGCACCTCAAATTGATACATTACATAAAGATACAGTCAATAACTGTTTTAGAAATTAAAATCTTTGGGAAGTGCTCAAGGAAACCTTCGTACATGGGAGGCCATGCGTCTAGGTTATGATAGATATGATATGCCCACAGAATTATTACTATCATGTTCTTTCCAATGATGAGTCTTCTCTTGACATATAACTATCTCCACTATCTGCAATTGAAAATTATATTTCAACCAAACTCCAAGATTATATAGGTAGTGCTCGTAGATATACTCAGCAAGTGGATGTGCACAACCATGTCTTATGATAACACGAGGTTGTATGTCATTAGACATCTTGTGTGATAGTGGCAAAACACCCTTCCAAAGTTGGGTTCGCCTCACCCTATTCGGTTCACCAAAATTAAATATCAAATGACGTATACAATACGACACACTTATCTAAAGCTCTCAATAAAATTATTTCCATACTATTTAGGGAGAACCTCAACATCTATAGACCACCATTCTATTCCCCTGTTATCCCCACTCGACCGTGCAACACTCTTATTACCTGAAAGGAATTGTGAAGCAAAAGGGTGAGCACAACTAGCTCAGTAAAGAATATCATGACTAAAGATAATTAAATTATCAATATAGCCGATCAATAATAAATCGTAGATTTAGAACATATGGTAGATGATAAAACTTTTCAACCATAGTTACAGCGGAATGAGCAATCCATTAGAAGAGTTAACTAGACCATAAAGTCTATTATCTTCTCCATTTTAAAAGTCCACCAACAATGTTTTATTCCTGTAACATCAATCAACAGTTCCTATCCACAATCATGTGAATAACTCATAACCATAATTGTGGTTCTAAATTCCTCTTCTCATCCAGGACGAAGATAATTTACATCATTGTCTTTACGAAACATCAAAGATCCCGATTATACCAAATCACGATTCTGCTCATAATCATACTAATAAATTCATCTTTGCACTCACGGGCCAAATATATTCATCAACAGTTCATCTTTGCACTACAGGCCAAAGATATTCAACAACAGGACATCTTTGCACTACGGCCAAAGATATTCATCAACGGTTCATCTTTGCACTACGGGCCAAAAATATTCATCAATAATTTATCTTTGCACTACAGGCCAAAGATATTAATATCTCAAAGAAATATATAATCATTTTAGAATTTATATAGACAATAATTATAACCATGTTGATCCATTCACCTTTGCACTTAAGCTAAAGATATTCAATTTTAAATTCAATGGTCATGATCACACTAGTCAACAATTCATCTTTGCACTACTGGCCAAAGAGAACCCATAGTCACGATCATACCAATAATCTACCCATCTTTATACTCAAGTTAAAGAGAAATATCATCTTTAGGGTTATAAGAATATTATATATGATAATAAAAACAATATAATCAACATATAGATTTAATTTCAAGAGTAAGATTCATAAATCAATGATTTAATAACACCTTAATCCAAATGTTATAAATCACTCAATAATCTCATAATCTAATATTATTAATATTACAAAAATATTTTAATCATTTTTTAAACTTATAAACAGTTTATTTTAATTATTTACACTTTATTAATTAATGCATTTAATCATCCAAAAATGCCAAACTCATAAGATTTCATCACCAATAACCAAAACCCTCATCAAAAATCTGCATATACCTCATATAAGATTCTCAAGCCATAAAATCATATTTTCCCATTTTTTTACTTCACATAACATATTTAATTTAATTATTCATAACTAGTTCATTTTCATGAAAAATACCAAATCAGTACAAACAAATTTTCTTTTCTGGGATTTAACAGAATATAGTCCCAGATTGAACATATATTTTTCTCACAATTTTTAAAATTTATTTACTATTTTTCATATGGCCAAAACTGCCGAATATTTAGACATTTATCATAAATTATACTTTTTATCCAAAAATTCCAAAATTTACAGAGTATACTTCTATTATATACATGTACTCCCAATAAAAAGTTCACTAATTTTGGAGTTAACCACAAGAAGTTATAAGGGTTTACTTTTAAAATAGTCTTTTCTCATAAAATTCATAACTCTTAATCTATACATCCAAAAATCGCCATTTTTGGACACAATCTAGAAAACTCATCAAATCATCATTTCAAATGTTTCCAGAATTTTTGAGGGTCGGAAAAATTACGAAACTGAAAAACATAATAACCCTTAAAATCCCCTACCTCAAAAGAGCAGTACTTCTGACCGGAATATCAGATATGATGCTAGATGAAACTTGTACTGAATAGCAACTCTCAAAGTATCAAAATACTCAAACAAATATGCTTGATAATATAGAGAGAAAGAAAACTTGTTTCTGGTGTGATTTTCAATTCTAACTAATTAGCCCTCTATTTATAGGAAAATGTTAGAACGCCAAAGCAGACTTAACCTGTAACCTGATGGCTTTACCTGCTACTATTCCCACCCACCACATTTGAAATTGAATTTCAACACATTTCTTCACAAACCATAGGTGGGGCCCACGCATTCTAGAATTTTCCATCAAAATGATAAATTCAGAAACTTCAACAATTTCTGAACCAGTCACCTCTTAAAATTCATAACAAATCATACGTTCATTTTTAACGGTTCAAAATTTGTGGACATATACTCAACTTATATATGTATAACATAGCCAAAAATCACAACGATCCAACGGTCGGATTAAAAATTATATCTCATGCAATATATCTCAAGAACACTGGTTTAATTTTTAATACCTCCAATCCGACAAAATACTGATAAAACACCTCAACATTAATTCCTTCATTTAAAACCACATAAATAAATCCATCATTTATATCCGCATCAAATAAATATTTCCTTATCATATAAATCAATAATTAATTATTCACAAATAATATTACAGAATCACAATTATGACAACCAGGCAGTTCCTAGGAAAGAGGGGGCTTTCCGATAAAGATTTCTCCTTGCTAGCGCGCAATTACGTGACCAAACCTCTCCTTTACAAAACTTTATAGACATTTCAAATAATGCTATCTAGTAATATTATTCAAATAATATGAATTATTGATCTGATAATGGGAAATACTGTGCAATGATAATTATTGAAACAACAATAATATAAAATATCAACGCAACAATTATTGAACCAATAAAATAAAATATTGAACAGTAATTACTGTAACAATTATTGAGTAGTGCCTTCTTACGTAAGAATCAATAATTCAAAGATATTGTGCAATACCGTGTGCTATTGTGCAACCACGGGTATTACTGTATTTTAACCACCAAGTATTCCAACAGTGTTAACGGTAACAATTACGTCGTTATTTATAAAAACTCAAACTTGTCTTTTTCTTCATCTGACAGTTATCTGTTATGGGGCCCACAAATGGTTGCGTCGTCGTACGAATATTCTCCGACAACAAGAATATTCCACGACCAAACGAACATTCCCCGACAACAATGAGTATTTTATAACCACTTGCGTATTTTGAAAAAATTTATATATATCACCCTTAACTTCAACTTTTTATCAATTTAACCATTTACTAAATAGAAAAATTGAATACTTTTATTTCATAAAATTCGGGGTCTTACAATCTCCCCTCCTTATGAAATTTCGTCCCCGAAATTTATGTACCTGGTATTTCAAAGAGTTGAGAATACCTTGCTTTCATTTCAGATTCCATCTTCCCTGTCATCATGATTTCTCCATTGCTCATCTCCTGTATTTCAGATATCATTCTAGAATACAGCTTCAAAACAAAGGTTAATTTACATATCACAATTTGTCAATTTAAACAATAAAATTCAGCTTAGGTAGGACACACACTAGCGAAGGATATTACTCGTCTCTCCCTTCCTAGTTATAATCCCGGATCTCCGCCAGAGATCATATCCCTAAGCTCTGATACCAACTATGACTCATGTCTCAACTGTGGACAGCACCTCACAGTGGTACCTATCAGTTTGCCACCGCAGAACGGCGTCCCCTACGGAGAGTCTGGCTTCAGTGCATCCCACACAAGGAAGTCACCAGCGAGAGGCTCGAGGCTCTTTACTTATAGCTCTGATACCAACTGTGACGCCCCCAAAATATGTCCAATCCATCCAACCTATTTTGAGTCGCCAAATACATGGTACAGAAAACAACTACAACTTTATTACTACAATTATTGTGCAAAATACAACAACACATATACTATGAGTTTTAATATGAACTGTGACTCATGTCCCAAGCACCTCACATTGATACATTACATAAAGGTACAGTCAATAACTGTTTTAGAAATTAAAATCTTTGGAAGTGCTCAAGGAAACTTTCGTACATGGGAGGCCATGCGTCTAGGTTATGATAGATATCATATGCCCACAGAATTATCGTTGGTTGAACCAATAGACCCCAAAGAAAAATGAGAAGATTACTATCATGTTTTTTCCAATGGCGAGTCTTCTCTTGACATATAACTATCTCCACTATCTGCAATTGAAAATTATATTTCAACCAAACTCCAAGATCATATAGGTAGTGCTAGTAGATATACTCAGCAAGTGGATGTGCACAACCATGTCTTATGATAACACGAGGTTGTATGTCATTACACATCATGTACGATAGTGGCAAAACACCCTTCCAAAGTTGGGTTCACCTCACTGTGACAACCAAGATTTTGTAAATTAATTTTAAATATTTATTTGATTGAATAAATATTTTTCAATGAATTAATTATTAGATTAATTAATTAATTGATGAAGTTGTGATAGATTAATTTAATTATATATGTTATATTTATTAAATTAATGTGAAGAATTTTTTATTATTCGATGTATGTAGTTATGTGAGCTTATTGTATTAAAAAAAATATTTAATAAGCCTATGTTATTTTAATTAGTTTAATTATTAATTAGAGATTTAATAATTTGACATTATTAACCAAAGAGAATTTGAATTATGTGACTATGTGTATTAATGAGAATTTACTATATTTTACTTAAAATAAATTAAACTAGATAATTGATTTATTTTATAATGGGTGTGACATTATTTAAACTATATGATAAGGTTTTATTAAATTAAATAGTTTTTTAAACCTTTTAATTCCAGCCAAACAAGACCCTAAGGGGAGTTATTAGCGGTTCACCATGATGGGGTAACTGACCATTACTACGTCAGTTCTTCTCTTTATTTATCAGATGTCTTTTCTTTTCTTTTTCATTATTTGCCCAAGTCTAGAAAGCGTAACAGAGAGAGTTTGAGTAATTTAGTGTGTGATTGGTAAAGAATTGAGAGGGAATTCATCTTCTGCAAGTTATATTCTACGCTTTGGGTAATTCTCTCCAACCCAAATCCTTATTTTACGTCTTTTAAGTTTCATGAAAATTGGCTTTCTTACGTTCTTTAAATTTCTATAAATTTGGGATATGGTGTTAGGAATATATGTAATAATACGAGTAGTTTAGCATGTTTAATGTGTAATTTATATGATTACATATCATAAGTTTCATAATATATTATGATTTGTTATTTCAAAATCTCTGTAGTACGTGATATGGCATTATATGGCCTTATCGTGATTTTATATGTCAAACATAAATTGTTTTGCAAAATTCACACCCTTATATGATTATGCATGCTAAAATGAACAAAATGATATTTGAATGGTTGGATTTAGTTTTATAACGAATCCGTGGCGTTGAATTTTAGGAAATTATGTTCAACACTTCAAGAACATCAAGAACGGTACAATTTGCATGCTTTAATTCTATGATTATGTGTTTTAATGGGTTAAAATCACTCTATATATGTTGGTTAATGGTTATGTATAAATTCTAGCATGTGGGTATGTTTAATTTGGTGAAATTAATATCATATAGAGTTTATTTCGCTGAATTCTGTGTTCTTCGCGAACTGGAAATTCAGAATCTGGAGTGTCATGGCGCCAACTCAGAACTCGAGACTCATAGTCATACACCATCACAAATGTGTGAGACACTACGCCAGAGTAGCGCTTAAGCAATGGGCTATGCGCCAAGACATAGTATAAAAGTGGCGCCGCAGTGTCACTTAGCAGAATGGTCAGAAATGAGTTTTTAAAAGTGTACAAGTATAGAAATGTGATAGCAACTTAGTCTAATGATTATAAATACTTTTTAGACCTATAATGAGATGTTAAAATAAATTCTTAACATGCCCATAACACAATTACATGTAAATTGAATGATTAAATGCATAGTCACCTTATTGTTTGTGAAGTCTTAATTTTTGACAATAAGTGTAGTAATTGACTAATTATAGTCATGAACTCGAGTTAGACAAAGAATAAACTTGTGATGTTTATTACGTGATAATTGATTGGTGTTGTTAACATGAATGATATGTAGGATTTAAATCAAAGAACGAGTTTTATTAACGTGTAATCTACGCACGAAGCAAGTTTCTTACCCTAAACTTTCGTTGAGCAAGTTTCCTAACCCTACTTGTTATCATTATATAAGTTGATTAATTCATCTTTCGATATTGAGCAAGTTCTCATTATTATTGATCAAGCCTGTCTTGTATATTAAAGTTTATTAATCTTCAAGCATGATGTTGTTATACAATAATTATTCTATTGTATACCTTTTGAGATGTTATTAAAGTTAAATATTCATTTACTGTTAAACCTTGTTAGACTAGCAAACCCTTATTGATTCGACTAGTCCATAGTTGATGAGCGTTCTAAATTTCAGAACCCCTTGATGAATTATCCAAACCAATCTTCCTTTGGTGCGAACTCGAATGTCAAACTGAGATGAACAACCTTGTATAGGGGATTATTTACGCTTTAGTGTTAAGATATTGTTCACAGTATGGTACTAAGGGCTGATCCCCCTAAGTACGAGAAGAAGAGCCCATAGTCTTATGACTGTTAAAGGTTTCAAGAATAAACACTTGACAACCTAGGACATAGTTCAAGGTCTTATGAACCTCAGAAATTCTTTTGATTCTTGTTATTCATTCTTGATTCAAAAGTTGAGTTTTATATCAGAAGTTATTATTTCTATCGCATGTTATTATTCATTGTTATATTGTTATACTTGTGGGCAATCGTGTTCACTCTTGCGTAATAATAACATTGCAGTTAAGAACGAAAGAGCAGACGAACCTTCCACTAGTAAGGGCAAGGGCAAGATTAGAAAGTAATGAAGACTGTTTTATTATTATGGATATGTAATGTTATTTAGAATTGATGTTACTTAAGACTTATTTGTTTATGTTTCTATACAGATGATTTAAGGTTAGAGCAATCTGGGATTTATTTATTATGCAGTTGATGTAACCCCATAAGGGGAAAGATTTATTATTTATTTCTATCTATTGCATGGTTTGCATTTATTTATGGGTAGATAGATAGATGATGTTTGTACAGTGAACACCAAATCCTGTGGAAATGGGAGTACTGATTTGGGGGTGTCATAGGTTGGGATCAAAGCTGTAGGTTATGAACCTTAGGTGGGGGAACAACCTTAGGTAGTAGCCTCGTAGGAAATTGAGAAAATAGTAGTGGTTGACTCTTATCGAGTTATAAGAAATGGATTTCTAAATTTATTGAAGATAATAAAAGACTTTATGTGCTTCTGTGTTAATCTATGTGTTCACTAGTACGGATTAGTAATTAAAGCTTAAAATTTTGTTGTCAGGATGTCAGATGTTGGAGGAGCTAGTTGAGCTGGGGAGGAGGAACCCCGATTACCTATAGAGGAGGAGCCCCGAGACATTCATGTCATCAGGGAAAAACTAGTACAGAGAGAGCCATCTTCATTGATCACTGTTGTTGGTCAGGAGCATGAGTCGAAGACTGATCCAGAGGAGGATCCTAAGGAAGAGGAGGAAGAAGAGGAGTTCCCACCGAACTCCATTGATGCTGAGATGTATGATGCACTCTATGATCGTAACGTAGAGTTGTAAGATACTGTTCGGGATCTGACTGAGCAGGAGGTTAGTCAGCAAATTACTATTGAGCAGAGGGATATGGAGATTGTGGCTCTTCACACATATTTGGGAAACGTGGAGTGGGATTTGGTTCACGAGAAGGGTCAAACCGAGGATAAGTCCGCAGAAATAGAAAAGTTAAAGAAGGATCTGAAGGAGAGCTCAGAGAGGCTTGCCATAGCAGAGGAGGGTTAGGTACGAGAGTCATGTCGTGCTGATCTTGCAGAAGATGATCGTCGTACGAAGAAGGCTAAACTTAAGGAGACATACTCTACACTACAAAATGCAATGGATGCGGTCCAAGATCGAGTTAGGAAGTATCAAATCCAGTTTGAGGATCTACCATCATATATGCTAGATCGCAGAACGATGTCTAGCATCATGGAGGAGGAACGTAGCAAGGCTATCCAGCGCCTTAACAGACAGTGATAATATTAGTTTAATTATGTGAAAACTATTTGATTGTTAATGATATAAATTCCGATGTGTTATAAACAAAGTAATATTTTGATGTTTTAAATCCTGTAGATTCTTATCTCGGGAAAGTGGATGTAAATAGCAATGATGCTATCTTTTTATGTAAAAGCTTTTGAATTAAATGAAATGACAGAGTTTATTTGAAGTAATGTATTCAGTGAGTTATGATTAAATATTTTAGTTAAGCCTTAATTGTTTAAGAGATTGAGTAATGATCTAATAAGCATATATTCTTAACAGAAATATGCCGCCTAGAAGACAAAATCATCAGCAAGCCCAAGAAGGGTCAACAAACAATAACAATGACGCCAACGCTAACCCGGTTCAGCAGTTGGTGAACCTTTTAGCTGGAGCACTTAATAATCAACCACAAGCTCCACAAAATACTTCGTTTAAGGACTTCAAGGCGGTGGGACCGCCAGAGTTTAAGGGTTCCATAAACCCAATCGAAGCTCAGACCTGGGTAATGGAGATGGAGAAGGTGTTCGATGTTGCTAGGGTAAGGGAAGATCGTAAGACCGCTTATGCAACGTTTTATGTCAAGTCCAAAAGCCGCCTATGGTGGCGGTGAGCAAACAAAGTGAGAGGAGGTGAAGGTGTAATATCCTGGGAAAGATTCAAAGAGATGTTCTTCGAGATGTACTTTTCGGGAAGTTCACAAAATCCGATGGGAAGTCCAGTTTCTAGAGTTGAAGAAGGAAGTGTCGATGGTGATTACACGGCAAGGTTTAACGAGTTGGCTAGGTTCGCCACATACCAAGTGCACACTGATGAGAGGAAGGTAAGACAATTCGAGCAGGGACCGAAGCCCTGGTTGTATAGCAAGGTGTCAATGTTCCAATTGAACACTTTTGCCGGAGTGTTAGAGAAGGCCATACTCGCTGAGGGTGGAAGCGATGCAAAGAACGAAGTATAATCGGGAGAGAAGAAGAAGAAGAAGAGTGAGAAGGAAGGTAATAACAAGACCGTGGGGAGTACATCGGGGTAATCACAATCGAAGAGGAAGTGGACGGATATAACTCATCGGCCTAAGTCAACAAGGAGGCGAAGATCAAGGCGTGCCAAACACCGTGGAAAAACTCATCCGGGAGTTTGCTTAAAAGGAAACGAGTGTGCTACAATTGTGGTCGAAGGCCACATAGCACCTAACCGCCCCTAACCCAAAGAAGGTGCCTGCTTCACTTGTGGTTCAAAGGATCATCTTGCTGTGGATTGTCTAAGAAGGATCGGGAGGGACGAGTTCGGGAGGAAACAGAGGAAATCTTGGTGGAAACACTCGACCATCGCAAAGACCAACCGCAACTCAACCCAATCGCCGCTGAACATTCAACATGACAAAGGCAGGACGCAATGCAGTCTCGCGATGTGGTGTCAGGTATCATTCCGATCAATAAATTTAATGCTTATGTGTTATTTGATTCGGGTGCTACTTGTTTATTTATATCCAATGACTTTGTTAAGAACTTAGAATTGCTTAAGGACGAGTTAGAATACCCCATGAACATAGAAATTTCGAATAGATAAATTATCCCTGTTAAGTACGTGCATAAGAACTGTAGAGTGGATATTAAGGGTAATATCATGAACGTAGATCTTATCCCTATTCGACTTGGAGAATTTGATGTTATTTTGGGTATGGACTGGTTATCCAATTATGGGGCGGTAATCGACTGCCAAAAGAAGCTTATTAACCTTATGACTCCATTAAAGGTTGTGTTTTATGGTAGCAAGTCGCCTAGACAAGCGAGTTGTCTAATTATGATGCAGCCCAGGAGATTGTTAAGACAAGGCTGTGTAGGATATCCAGCTTACATAGTCGATAATCGTAAAGAGAATCCGAAAATTGATGAGATTTCGGTAGTGAGAGATTTCGCAGATGTATTTTCGGACGATTTGCCGGGACTTCCTCCAGATAGAGCAGTTGAATTCGTGATCGATTTGGCTCCAGGAACGGCTCCAATATCGAAGGCACCATACCGAATGGCACCGGTAGAGATGAAAGAATTGATGGTCCAACTACAAGAATTACTGGACAAGAAGTATATTCAACCAAGCGTATCACCGTGGGGAGCGTTGGTTTTATTTATGAAGAAGAAGGATGGAACAATGCGACTCTGCATAAACTATAGAGAACTGAATAAGGTCACGATTAAGAATAGGTATCCATTATCGCGAATCGACGACTTGTTCGATCAGTTAAAGGGAGCAAGATATTTTTCAAAGATAGATTTGAGAAGTGGTTATCATCAACTGAAGGTGAGACCAGAGGATGTACCAAAGACAGTGTTTAGAACACGATATGGTCACTACAAATTTTTGGTAATGTCATTTGGTCTAACGAATGCCCCTGCAGCATTTATGGGCTTAATGAATGGAGTGTTCAAGCCATTTTTGGACAAATTCGTAGTGGTATTTATAGATGACATTTTGGTATATTCAAAAACCAAGGAAGAACATGAAGAGCATTTGAGGTTGACATTAGAGACATTGAGAAGAGAGAAGTTGTATGCTAAGTTTTCGAAATGTGAATTCTGGATTGAAAGAGTATAATTTCTTGGACATGTGATTGATAGAGACGAATTTGGTGGATCCTCTAAAGTCAAGTTGTGATTAAGCGGGATCACCAAGACGCCATTTAAGTAAGAGGTTTTCTTGGATTGGCAAAGTTATTACAGAGAAGATTCATTCAGGATTTTTCCAAGATAGCAACTCCGTTGACGAATTTGACTAGGAAATCAGTGAAATTTGTTTGGACGGAGAAGTGTGAGGAAAGCTTTCAAGAATTAAAGAGGAGGTTGAGTTTAGCACCTGTGTTATCTCTTCCGGATGACACAGGAAATTTTGTGGTATATAGTGATGCGTCGCACAAAGGACTTGGCTGTGTGCTTATACAAAACGGCAGAGTCATTGCATAGGCGTCACGACAACTTAAGGATTATGAGAGGGGGTATCCGACCCATGACTTGGAGTTAGCTGCAGTGGTTTTTGCTTTGAAAATCTGGAGGCACTATCTCTATGGGGAGAAGTGTGAAATATATACAGATCACAAGAGTCTAAAATATATTTTTACATAGAAAGACTTGAATATGCGCCAAAGAAGGTGGTTAGAGTTAATTAAGGACTACCATTGTGAGATTCTATACCATCTGGGTAAGGCAAATGTGGTGGCCAACGCCCTAAGTAGAAAAGGTCGGGAGAAATTGATGATGTTGACCGCTCAGGAGGAGCTAATTTTAGCAATGGAAAAGCTGGAATTAGAAGTGAAGTATCCTATGGAGATCGACAAGAAGTTGTTCCAGTTGTAAGTTGGTACAACTTTACTGGAAAAAAGTTAAGGAGGTTCAACTTCAGGACGAAGAATGTGAGAAAGTAAAAAAGAAGATATCTAAAGGGACTGAACCGAGATTCAAAATAGACAGTGAGGGACTACTAAGATTTGAGAGCAGAATTTGGGTACCGCCAATACCAGAGATTAAGGAAGAAATTTTGAGCGAGGCTCATAACTCACGATATTCGATTCACCCTGGTAGTACCAAGATGTATCAAGATCTTCGACAACACTTTTGGTGGCCAAATTTGAAACGAGAAGTTGCAGAATGTGTTGCCAAGTGCCTGACATGTTAGAAAGTTAAAGCAGAACATCAGAGGCCAAGTGGGTTACTATAACCTTTAGAGATTCCATAATGGAAATGAGAACATATTACGATGGATTTCGTGGTTGGCCTACCGATAACTCAGAAAGGCTACGACGCAGTATGGGTTATTGTTGACCGACTGACAAAATCCGCACACTTCCTTCCGATCAAAATTAGATTCAACTTAGATCAGTTGGCAAGGTTATACGTAAAAGAGATTATTTCAAGGCACGGAGTCCCAGTGTCAATTGTTTTTGATAGAGATCCGCGTTTTACGTCGAACTTTTGGAAACATCTACAGGAATGCATAGGTACACAGTTGCGAATGAGCACAGCATATCACCCTCAGACAGATGGACAGAGTGAGAGAACAATTCAGACATTGGAAGATATGTTAAGAGCTTGTATAATGGACTTTAAATGAAATTGGGATGACCATCTACCGCTCGTAGAGTTCGGCTACAACAACAGTTACCATGCTAGTATTGGCATGCCACCTTATGAAGCGTTATACGGCAGAAAGTGCAGAACTCCATTATATTGGGATAAAGTTGGCGAAAGACAACTACTAGGCCCGGAATTGGTATAACAAACAGCAGAAATAATCAAAGTGATCCGAGCAAGATTGACAGCAACCCAAGACAGACAGAAGAAATACGCCGATCCACATCATAAGAATGTTGAGTACGAACCAGGTAGTTATGTGTTTTTAAAGGTCTCTCCTTGGAAGGGAAAGATTAGGTTTGGAAAGAAAGGAAAATTAAGCCCAAGATTCATTGGACCCTTTGAAGTTCTAAGAAGGGTCGGAGAAGTTGCTTATGAGGTAGCCTTACCTCCAACTCTAGAGAATGTCCACAACGTTTTCCATGTCTCAGTCCTACGACCCTACAAACCTGATTACAAGCACGTGATTGAATATGAACCCCTACATTTCGACAAAGACTTGTCTTACGAAGAAATTCCTGTTCAAATTGTTGACCGAAAAGAACAAGTTCTGAGAAATAAAGTAATACCTTCTGTTAAGATAATTTGGAGGAACCACAACGCTGAAGAAGCTACGTGGGAACTCGAAGAGAATTTGATGAAGAATTATCCTCATTTGTTTACTCAAATTGTTGTAAACGATTCTGGGGACAGAATCTTTGTATGGGGGGGGGGGGAATGTAACGGGATGAATTGTTGAGTTGTGATTCTGAGGACAGAATCCTTTTAAGAGGGGAAAGATGTGACAACCGAGATTTTGTAAATTATTGTTGAGTTGTGATTCTGAGGACAGAATCCTTTTAAGAGGGGAAAGATGTGACAACCGAGATTTTGTAAATTAATTTTAAATATTTATTTGATTGAATAAATATTTTTCAATGAATTAATTATTAGATTAATTAATTAATTGATGAAGTTGTGATATATTAATTTAATTATATGTGTTATATTTATTAAATTAATGTGGAGAATTTTTTATTATTCGATGTATGTAGTTATGTGAGCTTATTGTATTAAAAAAATATTTAATAAGCCTATGTTATTTTAATTAATTTAATTATTAATTAGAGATTTAATAATTTGACATTATTAATCAAAGAGAATTTGAATTATGTGACTATGTGTATTAATGAGAATTTACTATATTTTACTTAAAATAAATTAAACTAGATAATTGATTTATTTTATAATGGGTGTGATATTCTTTAAACTATATGATAAGGTTTTATTAAATTAAATAGTTTTTTAAACATTTTAATTCCAGCCAAACGAGGCCCTAAGGGGAGTTATTAGCGGTTCACCATGATGGGGTAACTGACCATTACTACGTCAGTTCTTCTCCTTATTTATCAGACGTCTTTTCTTTTCTTCTTCATTATTTGCCTAAGTCTAGAAAGCGTAACAGAGAGAGTTTGAGTAATTTAGTGTGTGATTGGTAAAGAATTGAGAGGGAATTCATCTTCTGCAAGTTATATTCTACGCTTTGGGTAATTCTCTCCAACCCAAATCCTTATTTTACGTCTTTTAAGTTTCATGAAAATTGTCTTTTTTACGTTCTTTAAATTTCTATAAATTTGGGATATGGTGTTAAGAATATATGTAATAATACGAGTAGTTTAGCATGTTTAATATGTAATTTATATGATTACATATCATAAGTTTCATAATATATTATGATTTGTTATTTCAAAAATCTACAGAGTACGTGATATGGCCATATGGCCTTATACGTGATTTTTCTATGTCAAACATAAATTGTTTTGCAAAATTCACACCCTTATATGATTATGCATGCTAAAACGAACAAAATGATATTTGAATGGTTGGATTTAGTTTTATAATGAATCTGTGGCGTTTAATTTTAGGAAATTATGTTCAACACTTCAAGAACATCAAGAACGGTACAATTTGCATGCTTTAATTCTATGATTATGTGTTTTAATGGGTTAAAATCACTCTATATATGTTGGGTAATGGTTATGTATAAATTCTAGCATGTGGGTATGTTTAATTTGGTGAAATTAATGATCATATAGAGTTTATTTATTTGAATTTCATGTTCTTCATGACCGGAAATTCGAGAATCTAGATTATCGCGTCATGACGCCAACTCGAACTGAGACTCATAGACATGGCCTTGAGCAGCATGCATGGAACAGGTTGCATTGTGCAGGCCATTAGCCACGCATGACGCTAAGACATAGTATAAAAGTGGGCGTATTACCACTTAGCGAAACGGTTCGAAATGAGTTTTAAAAAGTGTGCAAGTATAGAAATGTGATAGCAACTTAGTCTAATGATTATAAAGACTTGTTAGACCTATAATGAGATGTTAAAATAAATTCTTAACATGTCCATAACACAATTATGTGTAAATTGAATGATTAAATGCATAGTCACCTAATTGTTTGTGAAGTCTTAATTTTTGACAATAAGTGTAGTAATTGACTAAGTATAGTCATGAACTCGAGTTAGACAAAGAATAAACTTGTGATTTTTATTACGTGATAATTGATTGGTGTTGTTAACATGAATGATATGTAGGATTTAAATCAAAGAACGAGTTTTATTAACGTGTAATCTACGCACGAGGCAAGTTTCTTACCCTAAACTTTCGTTGAGCAAGTTTCCTAAACCTACTTGTTATCATTATATAAGTTGATTAATTCATCTTTCGATATTGAGCAAGTTCTCATTATTATTGATCAAGCCTGTCTTGTATATTAAAGTTTATTAATCTTCAAGCATGATGTTGTTATACAATAATTATTCTATTGTATACCTTTTGAGATGTTATTAAAGTTAAATATTCATTTACTGTTAAACCTTGTTAGACTAGCGAACCCTTATTGATTCGACTAGTCTATAGTTGATGAGCATTCTACATTTCAGAACCCCTTGATGAATTAGCCAAACCAATCTTCCTTTGGTGCGGACTCGAATGTCAAACTGAGATGAACAACCTTGTATAGGGGATTATTTACGTTTTAGTGTTAAGATATTATGCATAGTATGGTACTAAGGGATGATCCCCATAAGTACGAGAAGAAGAGTCCATAGTCTTATGACTGTTAAAGGTTTCAAGAATAAACACTTGACAACCTAGGACATAGTTCAAGGTCTTATGATCCTCAGAAATTCTTTTGATTCTTGTTATTCATTCTTGATTCAAAAGTTGAGCTTTTATATCCGAAGTTATTATTTCTCTCTCATGTTATTATTCATTGTTATATTGTTATAATTGTGGGCAATCGTGCTCACTCTTGCGTAATAATAACATTGCAGTTAAGAACGAAAGAGCAGACGAACCTTCCACTAGTAAGGGCAAGGGCAAGATTAGCAAGTAATGAAGACTGTTTTATTATTATGGATATGTAATGTTATTTAGAATTGATGTTACTTAAGACTTATTTGTTTATTCTTCCGCACAGATGATTTAAGGTTAGAGCAACCTGGGATTTATTTATTATGAAGTTGATGTAACCCCATAAGGGGAAAGATTTATTATTTATTTCTATCTATTGCATGGTTTGCATTTATTTATGGGTAGATAGATAGATGATGTTTGTACAATGAACACAAAATCCTGTGGAAATGGGGAGTACCGGATTTGGGGGTGTCATACTCACCCTATTCGGTTCACCAAAATTAAATATCAAATGACGTATACAATACGACACACTTATCTAAAGTTCTCAATATAATTATTTCCATACTATTTAGGGAGAACCTCAATGACTATAGAGACCACCGATTCTATTCCTGTTATCCCCGCTCGATTCAAGAACACTCTTATTACCTAAAAGGAATTGTGAAGAAAAAAGGGTGAGCACAACTAGCTCGAGAAGAATATCATGACTAAAGATAATTAAATTATCAATAGCCTTCATCAATAATAAATCAGAGATTTAGAACATATGGTAGATGATAAAACTTTTCAACCATAGTTGCAGTGGAATGGGCAATCCATTAAAAGAGTCAAATAGACCATAAAGTCTATTATCTTCTCCATTTTAAAAGTCCACCAACAATATTTTATTCCTGTAACATCAATCAACAGTTCTTGTCCACAATCATGTGAATAACTCATAACCATAATTGTGGTTCTAAATTAATCTTCTCATCCAAGACGAAGATAATTTACATCACATGTCTTTACCTGAAACATCAAAGATCTTGATTATACCAAATCACAGTTCTTGTTCATAATCATACTAATAAATTCATCTTTGCACTACGGGCCAAAGATATTCATCAACAGTTCATCTTTGCACTACAGGCCAAAGATATTCAACAACGGGACATCTTTGCACTACGGCCAAAGATATTCATTAACGGTTCATCTTTGCACTACGGGCCAAAAATATTCATCAATAATTTATCCTTGTACTACAGGCCAAAGATATTAATATCTTAATGAAATATATAATCATTTCAGAATTTATATAGACAATAATTATAACCATGTTGATCCATTCACCTTTGCACTTAAACTAAAGATATTCAATTTTAAATTCAATGGTCATGATCACACTAGTCAACAATTCATCTTTGCACTACTGGCCAAAGAGAACCCATAGTCCCGATCATACCAATAATCTACCCATCTTTATACTTAAGTCAAAGAGAAATATCATCTTTAGGGTTATAAGAATGTTATATATGATAATAAAAATAATATAATCAACATATAAATTTAATCTCAAGAGTAAGATTCATAAATCAATGATTTCATAACACCTTAATCCAAATGTTATAAATCACTTAATAATCTCATAATCTAATATTATTAATATTACAACAATATTTTAATCATTTCTTAAACTTATAAACAATTTATTTTAATTGCTTACACTTTATTAATTAATGCATTTAATCATCCCAAAATGCTAAACTCATAAGATTTCATCACCAATAACCAAAACCCTCATCAAAAATCTGCATATACCTCATAAAGGATTCTCAAGCCATAAAATCCTATTTTCCAATTTTCTTACTTCACATAGCATATTTAATTCAATTACTCATAACTAGTTCATTTTAATGAAAAATACCAAATTAGTACAAACAAATTTTCTTTTCTGGGATTTAGCAAAATATAGTCCCAGATTGAACATATATTTTTCTCGAAATTTTTAAAATTCATTTACTATTTTTCATATGACCAAAACTGCCGAATATTTAGACATTTATCATAAATTGTACTTTTGTCCAAAAATTTCAAAATTTACAGAGTATACTTCTATTATATACATGTACTCCCAATAAAAATTTCACCAATTTTGGAGTTAACCACAAGGGGTTATAAGGGTTTACTTTTAAAATAGTATTTTCTCATAAAATTCATAACTCTTAATCTATACATCCAAAAATCGTCATTTTTTGACACAATCTAGAAAACTCATCAAATCATCATTTCAAATGTTTCCAGAATTTTTGAGGGTCAGAAAAATACGAAACTGAAAAACATAATAACCCTTTAAATCCCCTACCTCAAAAGATCAGTACTTCTGACCGGAATATCGGATATGATGCTGAATGAAACTTGTACTGAATAGAAACTCTCAAAGTATCAAAATACTCACAAAATACGCTCGATAATATAAAGAGAAAAAAACTTGTTTCTGGTGTGATTTTCAATTCTAACATAGCCCTCTATTTATAGGAAAATGTTAGAACGCCAAAGTAGACTTGACCTGTAACCTGATGGTTTTACCTGCTACTATTCCCACCCACCATATTTGAAATAGAATTTCAGCACATTTCTTCACCAACCATAGGTGGGGTCTACGCATTCTAGAATTTTCCACCAAAATGATAAATTTAGAAACTTTAACAATTTCTGAACTAGTCACCTCTTAAAATTCATAACAAATCATACGTTCATTTTTAACGGTTCAAAATTTGCGGACATATACTCAACTTATATATGTATAACATAGCCAAAAATCACAACGATCCAACGGTCGGATTAAAAATTATAACTCACGCAATATATCTCAAGAACACTTGTTTGATTTTTAATACCTCCAATCCGACAAAATACTGATAAAACACCTCAACATTAATTCCTTCATTTATAGCCACATAAATAAATCCATCATTTATATCCGCATCAAATAAATATTTCCTTATCATATAAATCAATAATTAATTATTCATAAATAATATTACATAATTACAAGTATGACAACCAGGCAGTTCCCAGAAAAGATGGGGCTTTCCGATAAGGATTTCTCATTGCTAGTGCACAATTAGGTGACCAAACCTCTCCTTGACATAACTTTCTAGACATTGCCAATAATTCTATCTAATAATATTATTCAAATAATATGAATTATTGATCTGATAATGGGAAATACTATGCAATGACAATTATTGAAACAACAATAATATAAAATATCAATGTAGAAATTATTGAACCAATAAAATAAAATATTGAATAGTAATTATTGTAACAATTATTGAGTAGTGCCTTCTTACGTAAGAATCAATAATTCAAAAATATTGTGCAATACCGCGTATTTTGAAATATTTTATATATATCACCCTTAACTTTAACTTTTTATCAATTTAACCATTTACTAAATAGAAAAATTGAATACTTTTATTTTATAAAATCCGGGGTCTTACAATTTCCATGAATCTGGCAATGATAGCACCTCTTGACGTGATCATCACAGTCAGCTTTGAGCGTAAGCCAATAATGCCCTGTTCTGAGGATCTTCTTAACAAGTAGGGGTCCATTCATGTGTGGGCCACATACTCCACCATGGATCTCATCTATGAGCCTCTGAGCTTGGTCTTTATCCAGACATCTAAGGAAACCTAATCTTGTATCTCTTTTGTAGAGTGTATCTCCGCTCAGGTAGAATTTCATAGCAAGTCGATGGATCCGCCTCTTTTCAGTCAGGCTCACCTCAGTGGGTGTAGATCCATCTCGTAGATACTCCTTGATGTGCTGATACCAAGGGTTGTGGATGGGAGGTAGCTCATCTGATACTTCTCCAACATAGTTCCCATAAGTTGGGGCCTTTTGCAGGGCAAATATAATGCTTGGCATGTTTTCCTTGTCAGGTATGTGAATCAAGGAGGCCAACATTGCTTGTGCATCCGCAAAATCATTCTTATTTCGAGGAATGTGTAGAAAGGAGATTTTTTCGAACTCCAAAGCCATCTGTAGAACTTGCTGATGGTAAGGCAGCAATTGTAATTCTTTGGTTTGATAGATTCCTGTGGATTATTTGATTACCAACTCTGAATCCCCAAAGATAGTTAACCACCTAATGCCCATTGAACGGGAAAGTTTTAGCCCCATGATACAGCCTTCATACTCAGCTGTGTTGTTGGTGCTGACAAACTACAATTTGACGGTGACAAGATACTGCTCCTCCGTACCAGATACTAGAACTGCTCCAGCTCCAGAACCTTCTATGTTAACAGCTCCATCAAAATACATTTTCCATGTACGGCCTGTATCGTACTTATGTTGTTGCTGAACTGTCATTACCCCTTCATCGGGGAAGTATATTTCCAAGGGTTTGTAATCCCCTGCAGGTGCGGCGGCTAGTTGATCCGCAATTCCTTAACCTTTGACATATTTTTGCGTCACGTAGACGATATCAAATTGTTGTAGGATCAACTGCCATCTAGACAGTTGACAATTCAGTATGGGCTTAATGAACACATACTTGAGAGGATCCACGTGGGATATGAGATGGGTTGTGTGACCATGGAGGTAATGTTGTAACCTCATGGAAGCCCATGCTAAAGCACAACAAGTTTTCTCAATCAGAGTGTACTTATGTTCACTGCTGCTGAATCTTTTACTGAGGTAATAGATAGCTCGTTCTTGGCCTCTATCGTCTTTACGCTTTGACATGCAAACCCATAGCATTGTCATTAATGGGATGTGTACATGAACAAGGGAACATCATCCCTGGGAGGTACCAAAATAGGAGCGTTAACCAGCTATTCTTTGATTGTAAGGAAGGTTTTCTGACACTCATCGTTCCATTCATGGAGGAGTTCTTCCTTAACAACTTGAAGATGGGCTCATAGGTTACTGTGAGTTGAGAAATGAACCTGCTAATGAAGTTGATTCTTCCCAAAAATCCTCGTATTTCCTTCTCTGTCTGAGGAATGGGCATTTCCTTGATGGCCTAGATTTTGGCGGGATCCAGCTCAATCCCTTTGTGGCTGACTAAGAAACCTAGCAACTTACCTGATTTGACGCCAAAGGTGCACTTGGCTGGATTCAACTTCAAGTTATACTTACGCAACCTGTTGAAAAGCTTTTTGAGATGGTCTAAATGGTCTTCTTCCCTTCGGGACATGACAATGATGTCATCCATGTAGATCTCTATCTCTTTATGCATTAAGTCGTGGAAAAGAGTCATCATGGCTCACTAATAGGTTGTCCCGACATTGATGAGGCCGAATGACAACCATCTATAGCTGAAAGTTCCCCAAGGCGTGATGAAAGCAGTTTTCTCACGATCTTCCTCAGCGACCATAATCTGATGGTACCCAGCAATGCAATCAGCAAAGGAGTACATGCCGTATTGAGTAGTATTGTTAATAAGAATGTGGATAAAGGGCACGGGAAAGCTATCCTTAAGGCAAGCTTTATTTAAATCCCGATAATCCACACAAACTCGCACCTTTCCTCCTGGTTTAGGCACGGGAACAATGTTGGATATCCACTCCGGATATGTAGAACCCATGATAATGCCAGCTTGAAATTGTTTCACAATTTTTTCTTTCACCTTTAAACTCCACTCAGGTTTCAATCGCCTGATTTTCTGCCTAACTAGCTTAAATGCTTCCTTAATAGGAAGGCGATGAAGAACAATATCAGTGGATAAACTGTAACGCCCGATAAAATAATCGGATTTTTATGACAATTAAATTTTTATTTGATTATGTGAATTAAATGAATTTAATTGATTTATTTTGTGAATAAACTATGTGAAGGTCGTTCTATGACCTAGAATGTGCTTATGTGGTTAGTAATTTGGCTACCTGCTAGAATTAATTGTTTAGAATTTCCAAGACGAAAATAAATGTTTTTCGAGAAATTTCTGTAAAACATTATTCATCCGTTTCTGTTCGGAGAATTATTTTGAAATTTCGAGAAACGCATAATGATAGAATATCGAGATAAGATGAAATATCTAATAATATTTCATTTATGCCAAACGATGTTTTCGCCTGCGAACTTAAAACCTAAGGGTTGAGTATATTGATTTCCGAGAAGGAAATAAAACGCGTAAAAGGAATTGCGTTATGGTTAAAGCGTGTGCTATACAATTAGGATACTATTTAGTATCCATGTATAATACAACGAGTTAATACTAGGTACAATACGATTATCGTACTAGTATTATACGAAGAGAATACGTGAATTATACGTATGGAATATGAATAGTATTATAGTATTAAGTAAGACTTAATGTTATTTCATTTGGGTTGGATTATGTTTAGTCCAATCACTTGAATGAGAAAGCCCAAAGAATTAGTGTGTTAAGCCCAAGTCAAGGCCCAATATTAGATTGGTTAAGCCCAATGCAAGAAAATCGAATCGTGGATCGAACTGGTGGGTCACCGAATGGGTAAAACCCATGGGGCAACCCATGGGGATGACCCATGGGCAAGGTGGGTCGGCCACTTGGTGTGCAAGGCAAGCATATCACTTGGTCACCAAGTATTTTACTTGGTGACAAAGTGTTGAATAGTAAGGAGGTGGGACATTTGACCAAAAAGCCCTTCCTCTTGTTTTCCTATAAATAGGAAGCCTATGTTGGCCATTTGTTATTTTTCCAAGACTCAACCAATATATCTGCGAGAGAAAAAGAGCTAGACTTAAACCATTCTTTTACCTTGAAGCTTTTTCATTAGAAGTTCATCAAGAACACAAAGATTGATTAAGGTAATATTCCTTAATATTAGTTCCATCTCTTTTGATTTTCTTTTATCATGGAGAATCATAGATGGGTGGGGTATGTCTTGTATGGTGGAATAAGAGTGACTTACCATAGATTCAATCTCTATAAGTCATGAGATCATAATAATCATAAGAGTTGTTATAGCTTAAAATCATGAAATATTGATTGTTGAGATTGATTGTTGTTAAATAATTGAACTCCATCAATACGTAAATATGTGCATCTTGCTTAGTTAGGATGTAGATATGAAGTCCATGGAGTATTCCATGTGATTTGGCTTAGAGAACGTTAGTAACGAAGTTATGGCGAATTTCACGGAAATAGACGTTAAACGTCGAAAACGTTAAAATTCTGAATTGGTGGTCGAATGTTGCCATGAGACTTGAAAGCGTTGTTTTTCAATGTCAACACGTGAGATAGGGTATTTAAGAGTCGTGGAATCGAGAATCGTCGGATTCTGACTTAAAACAAAGAAAACGAGCATTGAACGCTCATTAACATTTACGAACGCTTAAAAATGAAACTCAATAGTGAATTTTGAGTTAATTAATTCAAAACTCTCGAATTCTTATATGAATGCGTAGATTATGTTGTTTATGATGTGTAGGCTTTTGAACGGACCAAATCGGACTTATAACGAAGAAGTTATGGCTCTGAGAATCTCACCAAAATTTTTATCTGCGAAAATTTCTAGTACTGAGGTCTGGCGCCGCTGCGCCAGACATTGTGTTAAGTGTCGCGCCGTAAAGGCTGTGGTCAGTTGATTAAGTTATTTGAAGATGCTAAAAGGCAAGTTTTCTTAACGCTTATCTAACCTTCAAGTTAGTCAAGTTTTATGTGACTCATTGAACTGAATTGCACGACTGGTTTTAAAGAAAGGGTCAATGCTAGATTTAACTCGGCTAGACTACTCGTAAGATATAGATTGATTGATATTCATATCTTTCTATATAGAAATGTTAACGCTATCCTATGCCAAGTAATTGGTACGGATGTGAAGGTAAGGTTTGTCTATGAACAAACAAAAGCATTTTTCATCGATTATTCGATGGGCACGCGAGTTTGCCAAATATTAAATGTAAATACATTTAATGAATGAGTGTTGATCAACATAGGGTACTATAGGCTGATCACCTAGAAGTGCTCGTAAGTTATGCGGATGTACGGTTTTAGTGTTGTGATGTCCTTTTCAAGTATGAAAACAGAAAGCTACTGTTCATGGTCTATCGACTGGTTCAGAATTCCTAATCTACTCTATACTTTGGGAATTGATGTTATGAAATGTTAAAGTATTAGTGTTTCATAATACTTCATAACTACTTGTTCAGTTATGTATGAGTTGTTATATAATTCACGAATGTGGTATTACTGTTATCCTTTGATAAACTTGTTGAGCTTGTTATGCTAACTTCTTGCGTGAATTATATGGCAGTAGTTAAGGATAAACGTACTGAGAAAGCTAAGAGAGATAAGGGCAAAGCTAAGATGGATACTTAGCCATCATGTAATAGATTAGTATGTTTGTATGTATTATACCTTATGAACAACGAACTATGTAATCGCTTTATAAACCTGGGAAGGATTATACTTTGATTATAATAAGAAGATAGTAATTACATTCATTATGTTGTATCTCAATGGAATGATTGTATAGTTATGAGTACCGTGTAGCACCATATGTCGGGTTATAAGATACCCAAATTTAGGGGTGTCACAGGTTGGTATCAAAGCATTAGGTTATAAAACTTAAGGGGGGAAGAACCTTAGGCTAATAACCTCGTAAGGAAGGTAAAGTCCGAAGAAAGAATTCAAGTCAAATGAATTATTAAGGTATTGAGAAAACTCAGTACTGAAAGATTTAAAAGATGAAAAGTAACCTTAAATAAATTAAATATGATTTGTGTTTATACTATTATGTATTATGTACTAAACAACTTGTTATGTGCTATTGTAGATGTCACTTGATAGCGTGATGTATAGAGACATTCACATTGTGAGTGAAGAGTCAGTGAACCAAGTGGAGGTAGTACCAATGCCAGTGGCGGAGGTACCAGTAGTGGTTCTAGAAGATTCTGATCCGGAAGAGTACATTTCTGGGGAGGAATACTCTGAGGAAATAATGGGCATAGCATCATATCTGAATATGATGATAGATGTGGAGGAGGACATGGAGGTAACATCAATTAATACGGTGGTACCTATGTGAGACCCTAGATTTTATGAATAAAGATTTAATTATTTCGAAATATTTTTTTATATTATGGTGTAGATTTGATATAATGTTATAGTTATGGGTAATATTTATTAATTTTGCAAAGTATGCAAGTTGTTATATAATATTCGATTGGTCGGGGAATATTCATTTTAACAAGGAATATTCGTACAACGGCACAATCATTGGTGGACCCCACAATGGAATTATTGTCGAATTGAGAAAATGACAAAATTATTTTATGAAAATAAGGGCGGAAGTTTTACCGTTAAAACTGTTAAACTACTCGATAGTAAAAAGTATACGATGTCTGGCGTGGTTGCATAGTAGCACTACGGTATTGATTATTGATGCTTACGTGAGAAGTCACTCAGTTTTGTTCAATTATTGCTACAGTAATTGTTGCATAGTATCTAACATTATTTGATTCAATTATTGTCCATATTTTATATATTATTAAATCAATAATTGAGATAACAAAGTTATTAATATTATTATTTACAATATTAACGATGTCTAGAAGTTCTACCAAGGAGAGATTTGGTCACCTAATTGCGCGTTAATAGAGAGAAATCCTTATTGGAAAGCCCCCTCTTTCCTAGGAACGACCTGGTCGATTAATAGTGTGAATAATAATAATGATGATGAGTTTTATTTTATTAGTATTATTAATGTAATAAAACAGAAAAGCTTTTTATATAAAACAGAATACTTTTATAAAGTTATTTGTTTTATTAGGCAATAATTAGAATATGATATATTTTATTATGCATAGTGTTTTGTATAGTAAAAATTTTTATATAAAACAAAATACTTTTATAAAGTTATTTGTTTTATTAGATAATAATTAGAATATATTATATTTTATTATGCATAGTGTTGCATAGTGTTTGCATAGTAAAATCTTTTTATATAAAATGCAGAATACTTTTATAAAGTTATTCGTTTTATTATATTATAAATAGAATATATTATATTTTATTTAAAAGATTTTGCTTTAAATATGGACCGTCCAGATTAAAAGTAAATCAATACAGACCGTTCATGAATTAGTTACTATCTTGATTCATTCTTCTATAAATAAAAGCTCATTCCTTCATTATTTCTTACGAATTCACTTTGAAATTCTAGAGAGAAACTAGAGAGAGTTCTTCTTCTATAATCTTGAGCGTATTTCTTTAGAGTTTAAGAAAGCTTTGAGCGTAGTGCAAGTTTACTTCAAGTATATCAACGCCTTCCGGTCGAAGTACTCTTCTTTATAAGGTAAGGGATACTATTTATTGTACCTTACAGAGGGTATTATTCATTAAGTATTCATGAAGAGAATTATTTTCTTTCAATACTGTAAGAGTGTTATTCCATTCTTCATTATTATGTTGGAATAACTTTTGTTTATCACAATCTGCCGCATACATGGTGAAATTCTTCTATTATTCCATTCTTTATTATTATGTTGGAATAACCTGTTTATGTGAAGTATCACATACATGGTGAAATTCTTCTATTATTCCATTCTTTATTATTATGTTGGAATAACTGTTTATGCGAATTAACGCATACATGGTGAAATTCTTCTATTATTCCATTCTTTATTATTATGTTGGAATAACATGTTTATGTGAAGTACCGTATACATGGTGAAATTCTTCTATTATTCTATTTTTTATTATTATGTTGGAATAACTTGTTTATGCGAAGTACCGTATACATGGTGAAATTCTTCTATTATTCCATTCTTTATAATTATGTTGGAATAACCTGTCTTTGCGAAGTACCGCATACATGCTAAAATTCTTCTATTATTCCATTCTTTATTATTATGTTGGAATAACTTTTGTCTGTCATAAATCTTTGCATACATGGTGAAATTCTTTTATTATTCCATTCTTTATTATTATGTTGGAATAACTTTGTCTACATCTGAGTATTGCATACATGGTGAAATTATTTTATTATTCCATTCTTTATTATCTTTGTTGGTTATTTGTTTTTCTGGTTGTATGTCTTTGGCATGTAGTGCAAAGATGATATATTGTTGAATATCTTTGGCCTGTAGTGCAAAGATGATCTGTTGTTTGATAGCTTTGACCCGTAGTGCGAAGATGGACAGGTGTATGACATGATCATGACCACTAGTGATACTAACGAATATCCTTGGCTGTAGTGCATGAATAATTTAATGATGTGATTGGCAGGATCATGACCATTAGTTAACAATTAAATGTCTTTGGCCGTAGTGCACTGACAGGAAATTGATTGGTATGATCATGACCATTGGTTTTATAGTTGAATATATTTGGCCCGTAATGCAAAGAAAGACAACTGATTGATATGATCATTGTTATTACATTTGAATATCTTCAGCCTTTGGGGTAAAAATATTGAGTAAACATTCTATTAAGCCTTTGTGACAAGAAGGAACTGTTAATTCACTTTTTTATAAATATGAATTATGAATTTAACTAACATCTTTGGTGGTTCAGGTGAAGACAAGTGATGAAAGTTCTATTTGTCTTAAGCATAACAAAGAACTGTTGATGAGTATTACAGGAATAAAATATCAATGATGGACTTTTAATCTAGTGAAGATAGTAGACATTATGTTCTACTTGACTCTTCTAATGGATTGTTGATTCCGCTGCAGTTAAACTTGTTTTCTATTATATTATATCAGTTGTTATACTGTTGAAGGCTAAGGATAATTTATTCTGCATTATCTTAGTCATAATATTTCTTACTGGGCTAGTTGAGCTCACCCTTTCTTTTATTGTTCTCTCCTCGAAATGAGGAAGCGTGGGCTAGGGCTAGTCGGAGAAGCAGTGATGGTCTAGATGGTGCATTAGTAGTCCTCACTATTACGTGAAATAGTGTAATAATAAATGTAATGAGGACTCCATTGAGTGTGGATATTGTCTAGATGACAATATTTGTATTAAAACTCATAGCATATGTTTTGTCGTATTTTACACGACTGTTGTATAATTAGTTTATATTTGTATTCAGTACCATGTATCTGACGACTAAAATGGGTGATGTATACCTATTTTGGGGGCGTCACAGTTGGTATCAAAGCTTAGGGATATGATCCTAGGCTAAGATGTGAGACAAGAACTAGGAAGGGAGAGACGGGGAATTCCTTCGCTAGTATGACTTACCTAAGTTTATTTGGTATTTAATTGGTCGGTCATAGTATAGGGATAATATGTGATATGTCAATTAACCCTTGTTTTGTGACAGTGTTTGAAAATGGCATCTGAAAATGTTGAGATAAGTAATGGAACAAAATAATATGACCGTATCGCGGTACGAGGCTAAGTTTACGTAGTTATCCCGGTTTGCATCCCATTTGGTCGATAATGAGGAGCGAATGACGCGAATGTTTCTAAGAGGTTTGAAAACCGATATACGTCAATACCTCATTTCTCATAAACTTTGTTTATATTCAGATGTTGTGAATAGGGCTCACTTATTGGAGCGCGATAATGAG
The DNA here is from genome assembly GCA_020205605.1 of Panax ginseng. Lineage (NCBI taxonomy): Eukaryota > Viridiplantae > Streptophyta > Magnoliopsida > Apiales > Araliaceae > Panax > Panax ginseng. The sequence goes on along the minus strand of CM035135.1, from coordinate 14,523,885 downwards.
TTAACACAACCAAAAGGTAATGACCAACAACACGATAATAATCGTACCGGTGGAAACGGCCATCGGAACAATTATAACCATCGTGGAGGAAATTATCATGCCAAAAATGGTAACCACTTCGGTGGTAATCATGGCCAAGATAATAGAAGTGGAAATTTCAAGAAGAGAAGGTCATTTAGCTCAATTTTGTCGTGCACCAAAGTCAAGTCCAGCTGGGACGGTGGCACCAAAGGTGAATACGGATAAAACAAAGTCGGTGGTTTCAGGAAGAGCGTTTTTCGTGACTTCTCAAAAAATGAGTGACCCGAACAAAGTTAGCACGGGTTAGTTAATTATAAATTCTTGCGAAGTCTATACCTTATTAGATACCGGTTCTACCCATTCTTTTATCTCTCTTTCTTGCACTCAACGTTTAAATTTAACCCCAGAGAAGTTAGACTTTGACTTATTAGTTGAAACTTCATTAGTAGAAGCCTTCGTTACCTCCACTATTTATAAATCTTGTTGATTCAAATCGACACTTTCACGTTACCTGTCGATCATATCTGTTTGAAAATACTTGCCTTTGACGTGATTCTAGGAATCGATTGGTTAACTACTCATCATGCCAAAATTGATTATTTTCGTAAGGTTGTTAGCTTTCATATTCCTAACCAACCTTTTATGCGAATTCAAGCAACCAAACCACTAAAGTCAATCATTGTCATATTAAGCCATAAGTAAAGAGCCCTGAGCCTTTATCTGGTGACTTCCTTATGTGGAATGCACCGAAGCCAGACTTTCTATAGGCGACGTCGTGAATAACGGTGGCAAGTTGATATGTATCAATGTGACGTGTCTTGGGATGAGAGTCACAGTTTTGAATGATATTTCTATCATTAATAAATTTCTTGACGTTTTCCCTGAAGACTTCTTGACCTACCCTAGAGCGTGAAAGAAAATTTTGTATTGACCCCAGTACAAAACCCATTTCTTAAACCCTCAAAATATTTCTTCAACTAAAACGATCGTACCATGCTCCAAAGACGTTGGCTCAAGATGTTGAAGATTACGACCATACCATTCAATACCATCGTGGGAAAGCGAACGTGGTAGCTGACGTGTTGAGTAGAAGGTCGTATGCGTTTACGAGTGCGATGTTGTTAACACAAAGACTCATTTTGTATAACTTACAAGTGATGAAGATAGAGTTAAAGAATCTAGGGACCCACATGAAGATAACGAATATACGAGTAGAATCGACTTTAATCGATAAAGTTAAAGCCGCTCAAGCTACACACCCGAATTTGATGAATGTGAAGAAGAAGGTTCAAGAAGGCGTTATATCAACCCTCGATTTTATTGGCCCATTTGAAATCCTTGATCGAGTAGGAACTGTGTCCTATAGACTTATTTTACCGCCAAGTATGTCGCGTGTTCATAACGTTTTTCACGTATCGATGTTACGTAAATATGTGGATGACCCGAACCACATTATTAAATTAGAACTAGACGAGATAGCAGAAGATTTAACGTATGAGGAGATACGTGTTAAAATCTTGGATAAGAATGATCATATTTGACGCTCAAAGGTTATCCCTCAAGAGTTAGAATCTAAAATGAAGTCAAGGTATCCTCACCTCTTCGGCATACCAGGTATGTATGTAAATTTTGAGGGCAAAATTTCATAAGGAGGGGAGATTGTGAGACCCTAGATTTTATGAATAAAGATTTAATTTTCTCAAAATATTTTTTTATATTATGGTGTGGATTTAATATAATGTTATAGTTGTGGGTAATATTTATAAATTTTTCAAAGTATGCAAGTTGTTATATAATATTCGATTGGTCGAGGAATATTCATTTTAACAGGAATATTCGTACAAGCACAATCATTGGTGGACCCCACAATGGAATTATTGTCGGATTGAGAAAACGACAAAATTATTTTATGAAAATAACGGCGGAAGTTTTACCGTTAAAACTGTTAAACTACTCGGTAGTAAAAGTACAGTAACACGCGTGGTTGCATAGTAGTACACGGTATTGATTATTGATGCTTACGTGAGAAGTCACTCAGTTTTGTTCAATTATTGCTACAGTAATTATTGCATAGTATCTCACGTTATTTGATTCAATTATTGTCAATATTTTATATATTATTAAATCAATAATTGAGATAACAAAGTTATTAATATTATTATTTGCAATATTAACGATGTCTAGAAGTTCTACCAAGGAGAGGTTTGGTCACCTAATTGTGCGTCAATAGGGAAAAATCCTTATTGGAAAGCCCCTCTTTCCTAGGAATGACCCGGTCGATTAATAGTGTGAATAATACTAATGATGATGAGTTTTGTTTTATTAGTATTATTAATGTAATAAAACAGAAAAGCTTTTTATATAAAACAAAATACTTTTATAAAGTTATTCATTTTATTAGGCAATAATTAGAATATAATATATTTTATTATGCATAGTATTTTGCACAGTAAAATCTTTTTATAAAAAATAGAATACTTTTATAAAGTTATTTGTTTTATTAGATAATAATTAGAATATATTATATTTTATTATGCATAGTGTTTGCATAGTGCTATTGCATAGTATTTTGCATAGTAAAATCTTTTTATATAAAGCAGAATACTTTTATAAAGTTATTCGTTTTATTAGATTATAAATAGAATATATTATATTTTATTTAAAAGATTTTGCTTTAAATATGGACCGTCAATTAAAAGTAAATCAATCTGGACCGTTCATGAATTAGTTACTATTGATCCATTCTTACATAAATAGAAGCTCATTCCTTCATTATTTCTTACTTAATTCTTTGAAACTACAGAGAGAGAGAAACTATAGAGAGTTCTTCTTCTATAATCTTGGCGTATTTCTTTAGAGTTTAAGAAAGCTTTGAGCGTAGTGCAAGTTTTCTTCAAGTATATCACCGCCCAACCCGTCGGAGTACTCTTTTTTATAAGGTAAGGGATATTATTTGTTGTACCTGTAAGGGGTATTATTCTTTCGTATTCATGAAGAGAATTATTTTCTTTCAATACTCGTAAGAGCTATTATTCCATTCTTCATTATTATGTTGGAATAACCTGTTTATGCGAAGTACCGCATACATGGTGAAATTCTTCTATTATTTCATTCTTTATTATTATGTTGGAATAACCTTTTTATGCGAAGTATCGCATATATGGTGAAATTATTCTATTATTCCATTCTTTATTATTATGTTTGAATAACCTGTTTATGCGAAGTATCGCATACATGGTGAAATTCTTCTATTATTCTATTCTTTATTATTATGTTGGAATAACCTGTTTATGCGAAGTACCGCATACATGGTGAAATTCTTCTATTATTCCATTCTTTATTATTATGTTGGAATAACCTGTTTATGCGAAGTACCGCATACATGGTGAAATTCTTCTATTATTCCATTCTTTATTATTATGTTGGAATAACCTGTCTATGCGAAGTACCGCATACATGGTGAAATTCTTCTATTATTCCATTCTTTATTATTATGTTGGAATAAACCTATATACATCAATAATCTGCATACATGGTGAAATTATTTTATTATTCCATTCTTTATTATTATGTTGGAATAACATGTCTATGCGAAGTACTGCATACATGGTGAAATTATTTTATTATTCCATTCTTTATTATACTGTTGGTTATTTGTTTTACAGTTGTATGTCTTTGGCATGTAGTGCAAAGATGATATATTGTTGAATATCTTTGGCCTGTAGTGCAAAGATGATCTGTTGTTTGATAGCTTTGACCCGTAGTGCGAAGATGGACAGGTGTATGACATGATCATGACCACTAGTGATACTAACGAATATCCTTGGCCGTAGCGCATGGATAATTTAATGATGTGATTGGCAGGATCATGACCATTAGTTAACAATTGAATGTCTTTGGCCGTAGTGCACTGACAGGCAATTGATTGGTATGATCATGACCATTGGTTTTATAGTTGAATATCTTTGGTCCGTAATGCAAAGATAGACAACTGATTGATATGATCATTATTATTACATTTGAATATCTTCAGCCTTTGGGGTAAGGATATTGAGTAAACATTCTATTAAGCCTTTGTGGCAAGAAGGAACTGTTAATTCACATTTTTATAAATATGAATTGTGAATTTAACTAACATCTTTGGTGGTTCAGGTGAAGACAAGTGATGAAAGTTCTATTTGTCTTAAGTATAACAAAGAACTATTGATGAGTATTACAGGAATAAAATATCAACGATGGACTTTTAATCTAGAGGAGATAGTAGACATTAAGTTCTACTTGACTCTTCTAATGGATTCTTGATTCATTTGCTTGATTAAACTTGTTGTCTATTATATTATATCGGTTGTTATCTTTGTTGAAGGCTAAGGATAATTTATTCTGCATTATCTTAGTCATAATATTTCTTCCTTGGGCTAGTTGAGCTCACCCTTTCTTTTATTGTTCTCTTGGAAATGAGAAGCGTGGTTGGGGCTAGTCGGAGAACAGAGTGATGGTCTAGATGGTGCATTAGTAGTCCTCACTATTCTGTGAAATAGTGTAATAATAAATGTAATGAGGACTCCATTGAGTGTGGATATTGTCTAGATGACAATATTTGTATTAAAACTCACATCATATGTTTTGTCGTATTTTACACGACTGTCGTATAATTAGTTTGTATTTGTATTCAGTACCATGTATCTGGCGACTCAAGATGGGTGATGTATACCTATTTTGGGGGCGTCATAACCTACTCATGAACCAACACCTCCGGATGCAATGAGATCATTGTATCTGGCAGTTTTGGATAGGAATGTGCATCTGCGCACTGTAGTGCAGTTGCAGAACGAGGAGATAACCGCCCTATATGAGGCGAAGGAATCTGCAGAGGCGGATTTTGAGTCGGAGCATGATGAGAAAGTGCTGATGTCGGATAAGGCGAGAGACTATAAGGAAGAGGTCGTTGAGCTTTGAAAGAAACTGGTCGAAAAAGACCAGAAGATAGCTAGGATGTCATACATCCATGAATGTGCTCATGAGGATTTCAAGCTGAAAATTGCTTGTTATTCTATTGAGTCAGGACAGACTCGACATACCATTAATCGGGATATTGTGTCGATTTTAGCGAATCAGAAACATGAGAATGCCGTAAGGCAGTGTTAGTGGATCGTTAAATCTTTGTGTATATGTGTAGTGACGTAAAGCCCTCTTTTGTATAATTAAAGGGTAGTCTTTTTGTAAATCTTAATTTTTGTATAAGTCAATCGCGGGATAGTGATGTAATAACTTTTGGTTAAGGAAGCATGACGTAAATAGTTTTGACTATGAAAGCGTATTAATATAATGAAGTTTTTTTTTAATGTGCTTTATGTGGTATGAGTTGTTATTTGAGAATGATAACTAGGTAGTTAAATAAATAATAACGAAACTTTATTTATTTAATCAGAATTATGCCGCCAAGAAAGAGACAACGTAACCAAGAGACCGAGTCTCATAATGAGAATCAGGGGGTCCTAATAACCCTATTCAAGAGTTCGTTAATTTATTAACGGCTTCATTTAATCAAGTTGGGGGAGGGATTCCTGTAGCTCCTGGGGTAGTAAGAACAACTACCTTCAAGGAATTTAAGAGTGTGGGTCCTCCGGAGTTTAGAGGAACGACAGACCCATTAGAAGCCCAGACATGGGTAAAAGAAATTGAAAAGGCGTTTGTGATAACAAAAGACTTCTTTTGCGACTTACATGATGAAGGGAGAAGCCAACTCTTTGGTGGGAGGCTCACCGGGGGGGGCTAGGACCAAGAAGGCATTGCGATGGGAGCAGTTTAAGAAGGTCTTCTTCAAGAACTACTTCCCTCTTAGCATCACAGTAGGATGGAGATTAAGTTCTTAGAACTTAAGAAGGGATATAATGAGATCCCGAGATCTTGTAAATTCAATGAATTGGCGAGTTTTCTCCACATCGGTGGACCTGAAGCGAGGAAGAGCACGTGAAGCTTGGCGGGGCTTGAAACCTGGCTCTCTGGTAGAATATCGATTTTCAGAGTGCTTCCTACTGGGACCATTACGGAAAAGGCGATAATAGTTGAAGGTGGTGGTGAGGCTTTGTCTACGGTACCATAAAGAGCAGAAGAATAAGAGTAAGTTAGAAGGAGGTAGTAAAGCTGAAGTTGCCAGCGGAAGCGGCAACTTGCCAAAAAGGAAGAGTTTTGACCCTAGGAATCTTTGGGGTAAGCGAGGAGATCTAAGCGAGAAGCGGAGGCATGCAAGACATGCGGAAAGACTCAAATAGAATCTACATTAAAAGGAAATCAGTTTGTTACAACTGTGGGCAGGAGGGGCATTTGTCACCCAACTGTCCTAAACCTAAAAAGAACCAGGGGTGTTTTATCTATGGGTCATTGGACCACATGGAAAGGAATTGCCCGAAGAAAGGGTTAGATGGAAATAAGGGTTCTGATAGTGGTAAATTAGCCATTACTGGACCAACACTATCAGTGGGTAGACCCTCAGCTCGCACATTTAATATGACTGTTCAAGATGCGGTTGCATCCTCTGATGTAGTAGCAGGTATCATTCCGGTCAATGAGATAAATGCTTATGTGCTATTTGACTCGGGTTATACTTGTTCTTTTATAGCATGTGAATTTGCTAAGCGATTAGGTTTAATCCCTAAAAAGTTACCACTACCTTTAGACGTTAAGGTAGCAAATGAAGAGATAATCCCCATTGAACATATTCATAAGGATTGTTGTGTAGATATTAGAGGGAATAAGTTATCGGTAGATTTGGTACCGATAAGGTTAAAAGAATTCGATGTAATTCTTGGTATGGATTGGTTGATTAATCATAAGGCGATAATTGATTGCCATAGGAAAAGTGTGAACCTTCGGCTTTTTAAGAAAATCAAGGTAGTGTTCTTCAGTAGTAAATCAATGAGACGCTCTTGTTGTCTATCGATGACATAAGCTAGGAAGATGTTGAGAAAAGGGTGTGTAGGTTATCTGTGCCATGTTGTGGATACCCAAAGAGTGGGAACATCCTTGGACCAGATACCTATAGTGCAAGAGTTCGCGAATGTATTTCTGGAGGAGTTACCGGGTATTCCACCGGATAGAGAGTTTGAGTTTGTAATTGATCTGTTACCGGGAACGGCACCAGTTTCAAGGGCACCTTATCGGATAGCGCCAATAGAGATGAAGGAGTTAATGGTTCAGTTGCAAGAACTATTAGATAGAAAGTACATTCAACCGAGTGTGTCTCCTTGGGGAGCACCGATATTGTTTGTAAAGAAAAAGGATGGGTCATAAGACTTTGTATCAACTATCGAGAGTTGAACAAATTAACGATTAAGAATAAATACCCGTTGCCCAGGATCGATGATCTATTTGATTAGTTGAAAGGGGCAAAGTATTTTTCTAAGATAGATTTGCATATGGGGTATCATCAATTAAAAGTGAGGAAGGAAGATGTACCTAAGATGGCGTTCAGAACTCATTATGGTCATTATGAGTTTCTAGTTATGTCGTTTGGGTTGACAAATGCGCCAGTCGCATTTATGGATATGATGAATAGAGTGTTCAAACAGTATTTGGACAAGTTCGTCGTAGTGTTCATTGATGATATTCTAGTCTATTCAAAGACGTCAGAAGATCATGCTGAACATTTAAGAATAGTGTTGGAAACACTAAGGAAGGAAAAGTTGTATGCGAAATTCACGAAGTGTGAATTTTGGCTCGAGAAAGTCGATTTCTAGGACATGTTATTGATAAAGATGGCATTTACGTAGATCCAAAGCAAAAATAGTAGCGATTAATGAGTGGGAGCAGCAAAAAGCATGGCCCGAGGTTAGGAGTTTTCTAGGGTGAGCGGGATACTATAGAAGGTTCATTCCAGACTTTTCTAAAATAGCTACTCTGTTGACGAATCTGACAAGAAAGTCGGTGAAGTATGTGTGGACTAAAAAATGTGAGGACAGTTTTCAGGAGTTGAAGAAGAGATTAAGTGAGGCACCTATATTGTCCTTGCCAGACGATACAGGGAATTTTGTAGTATATAGCGATGCTTCGCATAAGGGACTGGGTTGCATGTTCATGCAGCATGGCAAGGTCATTGCGTATGCGTCACGTCAATTAAAAGATTATGAGAAGGCCTATCCTACTCATGATCTGGAATTGGCAGCGGTAGTTTTTGTTTTGAAGATATGGAGGCATTATCTATATGGTGAGAAGTGTAAGATATACACGGACCATAAAAGTCTGAAATATATCTTCACACAGAAGGAGTTGAACATGAGACAGAGAAGATGGTTAGAGTTAATAAAAGATTATGACTGTGATATTTTATATCATCTGGGGAAAGAAAATGTAGTAGCCGATGCGCTAAGTAGGAAGGGTAGAGAGAAACTGTCAATGTTAACAACTCAGAATGAGTTGATAACAACGATGACAAGCATGGAGTTAGAAGTTAAGTTACCGGAAGAAGCGGTGGAAATGTTATTTTTCATGGAAACCCAACCGACCATAGTGGAGCGGGTTAGGGGAGTACAATTGAGCAATGAGGAATGCACACAGATGAAGAAGAGGATAGAAGATGAAGAGAAGACTAAGTATAACCTTGATAATGAGGGATTACTTCATTTTGAAGGAAGAATTTGGGTTCCCAATGATCCCGAATTAAAGGAGGAGATAATGATGGAGGTCTATAGTTCGAGGTACTCGATACATCCCGATAGCACGAAGATGTATCAAGACCTTCGTCAGAACTTTTGGTAGCCGAACATGAAAAGAGAGATAGCAGAATATGTTAGTAGGTTCTTAACTTGTCAAAAAGTTACGACTGAACACCAACGACCTAGCGGGTTGTTGCAACCGTTAGAAATTCCAGAGTGGAAATGGGAGCACATCACAATGGACTTTGTGGTGGGACTTCCAACAACAAGAAAAGGATACGATGCTATTTGGGTGATAGTGGATCGATTGGATGAAATCGGCTCATTTTCACTGATAGGAGTTAGGTATAATCTAGATTAGTTAGCTAAAATTCGTATGTCGAGAAATTATTTCCGGACATGGAGTACTGTTTTGATTGTGTCAGATCGTGATCCACGATTCACATCGAACTATTGGAGGAGTTTGCAAGAGAAAATGGGAACGCAGTTAAGATTGAGTACGGCGTATCATCCTCAGACAGATGGTCAGAGTGAACGGACAATTCAAACTCTTGAAGATATGTTAAGATCTTGCGTTATGGATTTCAAAGGGAATTGGGACGAATATCTACCGTTGGTGGAATTTTTGTACAACAATAGTTTTCACGCTAGTATAGGCATGCCTCCTTACGAAGTGTTGTATGGAAGGAAGTGCCGAACTCCATTGTGTTGGGATGAGGTGGGTGAACGTCGGATGTTGGGACCTGAGTTGGTACATCAAACGGCAGACATGGTGAAGATAATACGTTCTCGATTAGTTGCGGTCCAAGATAGGCAGAAGAAGTATGCAGATCCTCATAGAGAGTATAGAGAATTCGATGTAGGGTCTTTTGTCTTTCTGAAAGTATCACCTTGGAAGGGGAAGATATGTTTTAGAAACAAAGGGAAGTTAAGTCCAAGGTTTGTAAGACCTTTTGAGATTTTAAGAAGGGTAGGAGAGGTGGCTTATGAAGTAGCCTTACCTCCAGAAATGGAACGCATTCATAATGTGTTTCACGTGTCTGTGTTGCGTCCTTATAAACCGGACTATAAACTCGTAATAGAGTATGAATCTATCCAGATAGAGAAAGATTTATCTTATGAGGAACTTCCAATTCAAATTATTGATAGGAAGGAACAAGAATTAAGAAATAAGGTCATACCTTCAGTGAAGGTGTTATGGAGAAACCACAATGCTGAAGAAGCAACGTGGAAACTCGAAAGTAAAATGAATGAAGATTTTCCTCATTTGTTTATGTAATTATGAGCTAGATTCTGGGGATGGAATCCTTATAAGGGGGAGAGAATGTAATGCCCGAGAAAAAAATTGGATTTTTATGACAATTAAATTTTTATTTGATTATGTGAATTAAATGAATTTAATTGATTTATTTTGTGAGTAAGCTATGTGAAGGTCGTTTTATGACCTAGAATGTGCTTATGTGGTTAGTAATCTGGCTACGTGCTAGAATTAATTGTTTAGAATTTCCAAGATAAAAATAAATATTTTCCGAGAAATTTTTGTAAAAACACTATTCATTCGTTTCTGTTCGGGGAATTATTTTGAAATTCCGAGAAACGCGTAATGATAAATATCTAATAATATTTCATTTATGGCAAACGAAGTTTTCGCCTGTGGACTTAAAACCTAAGGGTTGAGTATATTGATTTCCGAGAAGGAAATGAAACACGTAGAAGGAATTGCATTATGGTTAAAGCGTGTACTATACAATTAGGATACTATTTAGTATCTATGTATAATACGACGAGTTAATACTAGGTATAATACGATTATCGTACTAGTATTATACAGAGAGAATACGTGAATTGTACGTATGGAATATGAATAATATTATAGTATTAAGTAAGACTTAATGTTAATTCATTTGGGTTAGATTATGTTTAGTCCAATCACTTGAATGAGCAAGCCCAAGGAATTAGTGTGTTAAGCCCAAGTCAAGGCCCAATATTAGATTGGTTAAGCCCAATGCAAGAAAACCGAACGTTGGATCGAACCGGTGGGTCACCGAATGGGTAAAACCCATGGGGATGACCCATGGGCAAGGTGGGCCGGCCACTTGGTGTGCAAGGCAAGCATATCACTTGGTCACCAAGTATTTTACTTGGTGACAAAGTGTTGAATAGTAAGGAGGTGGGACATTTGACCAAAAAGCCCTTCCTCTTGTTTTCCTATAAATAGGAAGCCTATGTTGGCCATTTGATGTTTTTCCAAGACTCAACCAATATATTTGAGAGAGAAAAAGAGCTAGACTTAAACCATTCTTTTACCTTGAAGCTTTTTCATTAGAAGTTCATCAAGAACACAAAGATTGATTAAGGTAATATTTCTTAATATTAGTTCCATCTCTTTTGATTTTCTTTTATCATGGAGAATCATAGATGGGTGGGGTATGGCTTGTATGGTGGAATAAGAGTGACTTACCATAGATTCAATCTCTATAAGTCATGAGATCATAATAATCATAAGAGTTGTTTTACCTTAAAATCATGAAATATTGATTGTTGAGATTGATTGTTGTTAAACAATTGAACTCCATCAATACGTAAATATGTACATCTTGCTTGGTTAGGATGTAGATATGAAGGCCATGGAGTATTCCATGTGATTTGTCTTAGAGAACGTTAGTAACGAAGTTATGGCGAATTTCACGAAAATAGACGTTAAACATCGAAAACGTTGAAATTTCGAATTGGTGGTCGAATGTTGCCGTGAGACTTGAAAGCGTTGTTTTTCAATGTCAACACGTGAGATAGGGTATTTAAGAGTCGTGGAATCGAGAATCGTCAGATTCTGACTTAAAACAAAGAAAACGAGCATTGAACGCTCCTTAACGTTTACGAACGCTTAAAAATGAAACTCAATAGTGAATTTTGAGTTAATGAATTCAAAACTATCAAATTCTTATATGAATGCGTAGATTATGTTGTTTATGATGTGTAGGCTTTTGAACGGACCAAATCGGACTTATAACGAAGAAGTTATGGCTCCGAGAATCTCACCAAAACTTTTATCTGTGAAAAATTTCTAAATCGAGGTCTGCGGCCATTACTTGCCATACATTGTGTTAAGTGTCGTAGCGAAGTAGTCTTGGCATAGTGTCAATAGCTCTTTGGAAAGTGGCACCATGGCAGGCGGTAATGTGTATAAAGGGAGTCTCGTAACAATGACGAGACCAAAGTCGGAGTCTTTGAAGCTGGCGCCATGATTTCAGGTCTTGTATAGAAAGTCAATCGCATGGCCATGAGTCGCAAAAGTCGAGGTTTTGTTAGAAAAGCTAGGTTTTGAACTTTAGTTGTTTCGAGACCTACATGGGTTGAGTTTATATACTCAATGAATGTACGAAGACTATTCCTATACTACCTATACTAATGTATACGGTATTAAACTTAGGAATTGAATGCATGTAGTAAGTTATGAATGATGAACACAAAGTGTTATCAATGAACCCTAGTCGGGAAATAACATTGGTATTTTAGCAATGATGATAGAGTCTAGTTAATGACGTAAGATTGTTAATAATCCAGGACGAAGGGTAATAGTCGATTTAACGTTATTAATGATATTAAGTTAATAAAGACATAGAAGAGAAAGAAGTTGGTAGGAACAATGTGAATAATTGTTTGGTAGCTAATTACAGTATGCTATGTGAATATATCTTGTAGATTCTATAAAGGCTGTGGTCAGTCGATTAAGTTATTTGAAGACGCTGAAAGGAAAGTTTTCTTAACGGTTGTCTAACCTTCAAGTTAGTCAAGTTTTATGTGATTCATTGAACTGAATTGCACGACTGGTTTTAAAGAAAGGGTCAATGCCAGATTTAACTCTGCTAGACTACTCATAAGATATAGATTGATTAATATTCATATCTTTCTATATAGAAATGTTAACGCTATCCTATGCCAAGTAATTGGTACGGATGTGAAGGTAAGGTTTGTCTATGAACAAACAAAAGTATTTTTCATCAATTATTCGATGGGCACGCGAGTTTGCCAAATATTAAAAATAAATACGTTTAATAAATGAGTGTTGATCAATATAGGGTACTATAGGCTGATCACCTAGAAGTGCTCGTAAGTTATGCGGATGTACGGTCTTAGTGTTGTGATGTCCTTTTCAAGTATGAAAACAGAAAGCTACTGTTCATGGTCTATCGACCGGTTCAGAATTCCTAATCTACTCTATACTTTGGGAATTGATGTTATGAAATGTTAAAGTATTACTGTTTCATAATACTTTTATAACTACTTGTTCAGTTATGTATGAGTTGTTATATAATTCACGAATGTGGTATTACTGTTATCCTTTCATAAACTTGCTGATCTTGTTATGCTAACTTCTTGCGTGAATTATATGATAGCAGTTAAGGATGAACGTACTGAGAAAGCTAAGAGAGATAAGGGCAAAGCTAAGATGGATACTTAGCCATCGTGTAATAGATTAGTATGTTTGTATGTATTATACATTATAAACAACGAACTATGTAATCGGTTTATGAACCTGGGAAGGATTATACTTTGATTGTAATAAAAAGATAGTAATTACATTCATTATGTTGTATCTCAATGGAATGATTGTATAGTTATGAGTACTGTGTAGCACCATATGTCGGGTTGTAAGATACCCGAATTTGGGGGCGTCACACAAACCCACCATGTCTTCATGAGACCATGAAAACACATCCTGGAATTGGGTAAATAGCACAACCATGTCATTTCGTTGGTTTGGGGTTAGGTCTGAACCAATCTGGATTAGCTTAGGGCTTTCTAAGGTTCCAAGATTGAAAGAAGTGGTTTGATCAAGGTTGGGTTTAGGTTTGTCTGCAACCCATTCTTTGATCTCTGAGGTGTCTCAATGTCCTCTTGGATTTCCATCAAGTCACGAGTCAACTTTTCATCAAAAGTTACTGGTCCTTGTGGAGAAAAGGCACCTCATCGGCAGAAATCTGAGCACATCTAAATTTGAGTCTGAAACAAAATATGCTTTCACTTAATATATGAAACTGTTTAATCATACAAAAGTGTTAGCATGTACTTGATAAAATAACTACTAATATTGTATAGAAAAGTAAGCAATTAAAGTTATCTCTGAGGCGAAAAGGGTTTACGCTTGTTTTACCCTAAATCGACCCGATGCATGGAGTGTTGCTCCAATTGTCAAGGGCAAAGTCCTGATGGAATGTAGTGATGGAGGGGTTATCATCATCCTCCTTTTCCTGAATGATGACCATAACATCTGGGCAATCATCGTCTGGGGTATATCTGTTTGTATGTTCATCATGGACAATGATGTGTATGCCTGACATCATCAAGGTGATGTCATATTTACGTTTTTGTTCCCCCTTCTTCCACTTCGGGATCAGGAATCAGCACCTCTTTTTCTTTGAACGGTATTGGTTTAGGAAACAGCATGGCCATAACATGGGCTGACACCTTTACTGGAGACTGTATCAACTCATGAGGTGCTGGTGGATAAAATCGCCATGTAGCGGAAGCTTAAGGAACCTGCTTGTGCTTATGAGGATTCTTGTGACTGGAACTGGCAGAATAGCCTAGTCCGACTGTCCCAGTTTGACTGGACATTTGAATAGGGTGCTTAATACCCTGCTTATCTTTACCAAGCCCTTATTTAGGCTAATGACCCAATGACATCATTTCTTTAGTGGCCGATATAACCTCGGCAAAAATCTTGGGTACGGGAAGTGGTGCTCCAATAGGATGGTATCGCGTGTTACTCACTTCCAAAGTATGAAAACTGGCCGGCTCAACTTCTGAATTGAAGCTGATGATAGGTAGGTCTCCTTGTTCAGGACATTTTGGCTCAGCGTTGACAGTGACTAGGCTATTGTTGATAATGTATTTGAGTTGTTGTAGTGTAGAAGGGACAGCTCTAGCCATGTGGATCCATGGTCTCCCCAATAGCAGGTTGTATCCTGAATCTATCTTGAGGACTTGGAAGGATACACTGAATGTATTAGGACCAATCTCAATTGGTAGCTCAATCTCTCTGAAAGAATTTCGTTGGGATCCATCAAAAGCCTTGATAACTGTATGGCTGCTTCAGATCCCTTTGAGATTGACGTTAATCTTCACCAAGGTGGCATAAGGACAGATATTCAGAGATGAACCTCCATCTATCAGAACTCCAGCTAACATATACCCAGAGGACAAAACTGTGATATACAATGGCTTGCAATGACCGGTCCCTTCGGGCGGTATATCGTCATCAGTGAAGGATATCACATTGTTGTTGAAAATGTGATCAACCAGATGTTGAAATTTTTCCACATCCACTGATTTTGGCAAGTAGGACTCTTCCAAAACCTTCAATAAGATCTTCATGTGATCCTCGGAAGAGAAAACTAAGTCCAGTATTGATATCTGATGTGGTGCTTCTCTTAAGCTTAGAACCACCTTGGCTTCATTATGGCCCATAGTACAGAAGAATTTTTCAATCTTCTCCATGGGAATATTCCCCTTTGCTTTGAAGGTGGGCTTCATAACCAGTTGAGGAAGATATAGTGGATTTTCCTTCGACACTGTAGCAGTAGTATGAGACGTGGATCCTTCAGCTTCTCCATAATTCCATGGAACGTTGTGTAAGCTAACAACAGGATACTGATGTCTGAAGGGTAAAAAATTGGCTTTGGTACAACCACTTCCAAAGGATTGTCAGCTCCTTTGAGTTGAATTGCTTGTATGGGAAATGGTTTGACAGTATCACCAGCCTTAACGGATATAACTGCTACTAGCCCCTTCCATTTGGTAGGATAGGTATTCCCACTCTCGAGTAGCACAGTGTTATCATCTGCCAACTGCAGGACACCGCTGTCAATTAGATTCTGAATAAGATGGCGGAATGCCCAGCATTCTTCTGTGCTGTAACCGCGAGAATGTGAATGATAGTGACATACTCCATTAAAGTTGAACTGTCTTAAATGGGGATTGATTGGAGGTAGAAGGGTGTTGATCGATTTCGCAATCAATGAATACGTGCAAGTATACACGGTCAACAAGTAATAAAGTGAAAGTAGAGTATCGTTCCCACGAGGAATTATTTAATAAAAATTACCAAGTACTAACTTCAACCAAATCAATTTTATTTAAAGCGACCGATAATTGTGATTTTTCTAGTTAAGAAAACTAAATTAAATAATTAAAACTAAGATTTTAACGAATGAATTGAGGATAAATAAAGATTAAAACTCAATATCCCCAATTATGAACTATAAACCAATTATCCAATTATCCCAATTATTATGCTTACTGAATTGTTAACAGGAATTCTCAAGTGCCAAAAGCCCTTTCTCAAGTGATCATTTGCCTTATATTTAACCCAGATTAATTTTTCTATATCTATGTGCCATAACTTCTTCGTTCGAACTCTGATTTAGATGATTCAAGATGATACGGAAAGAGGAAAAGTAGATCTACAACTTTCATTCTTTAAGATTTTCGAAATAAGGTCTGTGGAAATACTCAAATTGGCTCTGAAGTAAATTTTGTGTAAATGGCAAGCCGAAAATGCGAATCTAGCCACCCCGAACGTCGATCCATGTAACTTTTGTCCCAAATCCTACAAAACAATATAAAACATGCTTGGATAGACACAAACACATAAAAACATCCTAAAAGACTTGAGAACAACAATAAATTAAGCCCGAATGTATCCAATTCATGTGTATAAAACTCACTCATCAAAGGGAAGTAATTCTTCCTTCATTGATTAGCATCTGAAATATCTCCTCCATAGGTTGGCCCAGGTATGTAAATTCCCTTTGATTGGTGAAATCCTGATGGGCTTTATCATCTGCTCTCTTCGCAACTTTATCCTCCATAGGATTGTCAGCTCCTTTGAGTTGAATTGCTTGTATTGGAAATGGTTACTTGAAGATCATCGACCTCAGCGGATATAATCGCTACTAGCCCCTTCCATTTGGTAGAGACGGTATTCCCACTCTCGAGTAGCATAAGTGTTATCATCGCCAACTGCAGGACAATCATTGTCGATTAGATTACGAATAAGATGGCGGAATACTTGACGATTCTTACGTCTTTATGAATCATGCGAGAATGTGAATGATAGTGACATACTCCATTAAAGTTGAACTGTCTTAAATGGGGATTGATTGGAGGTAGAAGGGTGTTGATCGATTTCGCAATCAATGAATACGTGCAAGTATACACGGTCAACAAGTAATAAAGTGAAAGTAGAGTATCGTTCCCACGAGGAATTATTTAATAAAAATTACCAAGTACTAACTCTTAACCAAATCAATTTTATTTAAACAGCCAATAATTGTGATTTTTCTAGTTAAGAAAACTAAATTAAATAATTAAAACTAAGATTTTAACGAATGAATTCAGATAAATAAAGATTAAAACTCCAATATCCCCAATTATGAACTATAAACCAATTATCCAATTATCCCAATTATTATGCTTACTGAATTGTTAACAGGAATTCTCAAGTGCCAAAAGCCCTTTCTCAAGTGATCATTTGCCTTATATTTAACCCAGATTAATTTTTCTATATCTATGTGCCATAACTTCTTCGTTCGAACTCTGATTTAGATGATTCAAGATGATACGGAAAGAGGAAAAGTAGATCTACAACTTTCATTCTTTAAGATTTTCGAAATAAGGTCTGTGGAAATACTCAAATTGGCTCTGAAGTAAATTTTGTGTAAATGGCAAGCCGAAAATGCGAATCTAGCCACCCCGAACGTCGATCCATGTAACTTTTGTCCCAAATCCTACAAAACAATATAAAACATGCTTGGATAGACACAAACACATAAAAACATCCTAAAAGACTTGAGAACAACAATAAATTAAGCCCGAATGTATCCAATTCATGTGTATAAAACTCACTCATCAAAGGGAAGTAATTCTTCCTTCATTGATTAGCATCTGAAATATCTCCTCCATAGGTTGGCCCAGGTATGTAAATTCCCTTTGATTGGTGAAATCCTGATGGGCTTTATCATCTGCTCTCTTCGCAACTTTATCCTCCATAGGATTGTCAGCTCCTTTGAGTTGAATTGCTTGTATTGGAAATGGTTTAACAGTATCATCAGCCTCAACGGATATAACTGCTACTAGCCCCTTCCATTTGGTAGGACAGGTATTCCCACTCTCGAGTAGCACAGTGTTATCATCTGCCAACTGCAGGACACCGCTGTCAATTAGATTCTGAATAAGGTGGCGGAATGCCCAGCATTCTTCTGTGCTGTAACCGCGAGAATGTGAATGATATTGACACACTCCATCAAAGTTGAACCGTCTTAAACGGGGATTGATTGGAGGTAGAAGGGTATTGATCGATTTCGCAATCAATGAATACGTGCAAGTATACACGGTCAACAAGTAATAAAGTAAAAGTAGAGTATCGTTCCCACGAGGAATTATTTAATAAAAATTACCAAGTACTAACTCTTAACCAAATTAATTTTATTTAAATAACCAATAATTGTGATTTTTCTAGTTAAGAAAACTAAATTAAACAATTAAAACTAAGATTTTAACGAATGAATTTAGATAAATAAAGATTAAGACTCCAATATCCCCAATTATGAACTATAAACCAATTATCCAATTATCCCAATTATTATGCTTACTGAATTGTTAACAGGAATTCTCAAATGCCAAAAGCCCTTTCTCAAGTGATCATTTGCCTTCTATTTAACCCAGATTAATTTTGCTATATCTCTGTGCCATAACTTCTTCGTCCAAACTCCAATTTAGATGATTCAAGATGATACGGAAAGAGGAAAAGTAGATCTACAACTTTCATTCTTTAAGATTTTCGAAATAAAGGTGCAGTAGCAATACTCAAATTGACTCTGAAGTGGATAGCATGTAAATGGCAAGCCGAAAATGCGAATCTAGCCACCCCGAACGTCGATCCATGTAACTTTTGTCCCAAATCCTACAAAACAATATAAAGCATGCTTGAATAGACATAAACACATAAAAACATCCTAAAAGACTTGAGAACAACAATAAATTAAGCCCGAATGTATCCAATTCATGTGTATAAAACTCACTCATCAAAGGGAAGTAATTCTTCCTTCATTGATTAGCATCTGAAATATCTCCTCCATAGGTTGGCCCAGGTATGTAAATTCCCTTTGATTGGTGAAATCCTGATGGGCTTTAGCATCTGCTCTCTTCTCAACTTTATCCTCCATAGCTTCGCTTTCTGAAGGTGATGGTGGAGCATTCATAACAAAAGAAAGGAGATAGGCATGCTCCTGGCTGACTAACTGGCGTGTGACTTAATGCTGATAGGTCATCAGTTCTGCCAATTGTTTAATTTGCTTACAAAGAGACTTCATCTTTCATTCCATAGCAAATTGAAAATTTGCGTAATCCCATCTGTCAACACCATTTTTGATGGTTTGGGATGATTCACCATTAAAATTGGAACTCTGTCCAACGCTCCAACTAATCATGTTGACCTCTTCTTCTTTGTGTTGAGGAAGTGGGTTATCTTGCACATGAGGTTGATCTGGTTTGGTAAACACGATCTCACCGTTGTCTATTAAATCTTGGATCTTGTGTTTCAAGGCCCAACAATCTTGAGTATCATGTCCAGGTGCTTCGGCATGATAGGCACACTTCCGAGTAGCATTGAAACCCCTCCCATTAGGGTTGGCTGGTGGAAGAAGATGTGTGATTTTCTTCTGAGTAGTCAGAAGAGCAAGAATATTCTCAAGCGAGTCCCCTAAGGGTGTGAACGTTCGAGGGCACTTTGCATCTCCACCTTTAGGCAATGGAGGGTTTGAAGACCGTGCTTGAAAAGGGGAGTAGTTTCTCCTCTGTATAGGCATGTCCTGACTTCCTTTTTAACCTTGTAATATCAAGGAAACATCCTCCTCTTTCTTTTTATGGACCCTTCGGGGGTTGTTTCCATAAGATCTAGACTAGATGTGCTCAGCAACTGCTTTAAGAGCGGCTAGGTCTTGAATCTTACCGGACTTCAATCCCATCTCAGCCATTTCTCCGTGTTTAATCATTTCAGAAAATGGTTTGCCAATACCAGCTAAGACTCTCTCATAGAAAGGAGCTTCCTGTATGTCTATGAAAGTCATGACCATTTCTTACTCCGTCATGGAAGGAATAACTTGAGCAACAAGGCGCCTCCACCTTTGAGCATACTCTCTGAAAGACTCATTAGACTGTTTCTTGACCTTGGTAATCTGGTACAGGTCAGGAGCCATCTGAGATTAAAAACTGTATTGATTGAGGAAGGCGTGAGCTAGCTCTTCCCAGCTATGGATCTTTGAGTTGTCTAATCTGGTATACCATGAACAGGCTTCTCCAGTCAGACTCTTTTGGAATAGCTGCATTCTGAGCTTCTCGTTTTCCGCGTAAGATCCAAGTTCTCTAATAAACACCTTCAAATGTGTGTAAGGATCCCCTAATCTGTCATACTTTTCAAAGTCAGGGGTTTTGAATTTCTCTGGATAATGAACACCAGGGAATATGCAAAGGTCAGCATATGAAACACTTCCATGTGTTCCAATCCCTTTGAAAGAACGGATAGTTTCTTCCATTTGAATGACCTTCTTCCTGATATCACCAGTGTCTAGATCTCCTTTGAGATGGGTATTTTCAGGGTCTTTGTTGGTCGTATCCAACTGAGGTTTTGGATTTGTTTTATCCAAACCTTGTGTTCCTCCTTGTGTAGAGGATTCTGTATGTGGAGGCATCTTTGAGCCTTGAGTAGACTGATGCAATTCTATAAGCAGGACAGCCAAATCTATAATTTGTTGACTTAATCCGTCAAATTTTCAACGAGAAACAGGATTAGCCTGGTCAGAAGAAGACATGATTGGATGTAGGCTCGTGGCCTTTTTTGATTTTGAGCGGGTAACATGGCCAATTATTTCCCTACAAAAGACTTATATATGTAGTTTAGTCTCAGGGAATATGTAAATGTTTACATGCTATATGAGGTATCCGTATTAGGAATATTATACTGCAAAATGGATGTTAGTTATTTTGTAATACAGAATAGCATGTTAACTTTGAATATGCATGTGCACATATTTCTTCATATTTTCCATTACAATGAATTGATATGAAATGATTATTACAAGTAAATGCTTTTACAAGTAATAGAAAATGGAAAGTATAAAGAGACTTTCCTCCGCGTTTGGTTTATCAGAGGCTGATCTATCTTAGGTTTACTCTCGCGGCTTTTTGGCATGAAGGTCCCTAGATCATCGCAATCTACTTGACGGAAAGTTAATCTGATCTTTCAACTGGAGCAAATCTGGGTGGTGCCTTTCCTAAGCCTCGTTGGAATTAGTCTCCCTACGAGTCCAGTAATCAAACACCGACAGGATAGCCTCCTGGTGGAGGAACCACACAACATACATTCACATACAACGTGTCTCACCATTTATGAAAATGATGACATGTGTGAAGCACTAATATCACAGATAGATATAGTACAGTGCAGTAAATAAAATGCATTCGTACACATTCATCAAAAATGTAAATGCAACATTCACACACAAGCATATAATAGTTTTGAAAAGCTTGTAGTAGCGGCTTAAGCCCTCTTACTGGAGTCCCCAGCAGAGTTGCCACCTGTCGACGTCAGGATTTTTATTTGTCCCTTTTTCGTTACTTGTTCTTTGGTGTTCTCATGTTATGTGAAATTTGTTTGAAAAAACAAGTGAAAAAAGGTCTGACATGTGTAATGTTGACTATTTGACTATAAGAGTCGCCGGTTTGTGTTTTTAACTGGTTGCACCAACATAACCGAGAAAAGGTTTGCACATTGACCCAGTGATGTAACACTTCTAAACGTGTCTGTGAAACCGAGATTCATTTGGGTTCGGGGGCTTGATTATGCGGAGGGAAGGTGTTAGGCACCCCCCGACATCCGTGTTGCCACGGTGACCGCCACTTTTTAAGAAACTAT
Organism: Panax ginseng; assembly: GCA_020205605.1. NCBI lineage: Eukaryota > Viridiplantae > Streptophyta > Magnoliopsida > Apiales > Araliaceae > Panax > Panax ginseng. The sequence goes on along the minus strand of CM035135.1, from coordinate 14,502,237 downwards.
TATATGAATGTGTGTGTGTGTGTGGATCAATGTGTAATTTATTTGGAAGTAGTGCGAGGCCTCATTCGCACCAATATACAAAGGGTTTGAATTTGTAGAAAAATTCAGTTTTAAACATGATATAGCAGTGAAGTTTTGTAAAAAGAGGTTTCTCAAACCCTGTGCTCAATAGTAATTGAGACCTTTTCATACTTCCATTTTATTATTAAATGTTCGGCTTGTTTGCCTTTATTTTCGAGATGTAAGTCATCTTCGAGAAAATAATATAAAGCAGTGCCGAACTCCTCATGGGCATGACAGCCATCTAAGGAAATTCAAACACTGTAAATAATGTACAAGCTGCTTACAGCTAAAAATGTCCATCACGGGAACCGAATCTAGATTCAGTAGTCTGAATCTGTGATCACATGATTCCTAGGCTCATATGATGACGCAGTTTATATGAAAAACAATACGCAATTATATATAAAAGCGGTAAATATATATATACAGACATGATCAACCACCACGAAGCACCTCCATGGGGGATCGGAAATATAAATATATAAAAGCGGTAAATATATATATATAGACATGATCAACCACCACGAAGCACCTCCATGGGGGATCAGAAAAGTAAATAAAGCAATAAATCGATCAAACCGCCACAAAAGTAAACTATAAAGTGACGAAATGAAAAAAGCGGTAAAAAGAAAAACGTAAGTAAACTCAGTGCTGACAAAATGTAAATATATATATATATAAGTAGTATGCGCTTTTTGATATAAAATCAAGCTCATCGAGCGAGTTCGACAATGATTCATATATATAAGTGTGTGTGTGTGTATATATATATATATATATATATAAGCAAATAAACGCTCCAGACATAAGTCTAGGCTCAATCGAGGCATAATTCGATAATGTTAGTCCATATATAAATATATACATATATAAGTGTATATATATATATACAGATAAATGAAAACCACGGATACCGAAGTCCGGGCATACACACACAACGCGACTCTTAATGTGAAGAACAGTGTGTGCAAAGATGAAGAGAAAGGCTTTATAGAGTGTAAGAAGGCTTACAGTGGGCTGCCAAGGCAGGATTCTATGACTCTAGATGGATAAACACTCAGCTCCCGTCGGTAAAATATAGCTATATGTGAGCTAACATGTGTTTAAAATGAGAAAGCACTCAATATGGGGTGTGTACAGAGCAAATTGGGCTGGGCTTCCTCAACTTTTTTTTCTTCAAATGGCCACCCCAAGCTCTATATTTATAGAGATGGTGGCCGCAGGTGTACCTGCGGCTGTCCGGGGTGCCCCAAGCTCCGCGGGTCCCGCTGTCTCGAAGTACGTGCACTCGTGCACTGTGATGTCTGCTTAAACTTACAGAACTTCAATCCGAGCATCCGAATGAGATGTACTAGACCATCTTCAGACCGCTTGTGTCTAGAGTTACGCAATAACATGGGATTAGAGGTTGTACGAAGTCAGGAAGAGGGGACCATGCCTATGGTCTTCAAGATTCAAATTCTATCTGGTGTGCTACCACGCGTAATAGTCACTCGGGATTGGAACTCCTTGGCTCTTGTGGGACATTGTTGTGTTGTATGTATGAAATGTTGAGACGGTGCGCAGGGGTTGAGGTCGCAAGATGACATTTTGACTCCTCACTGGGGTTATCTCTGGTTTGGGCTGATAGTAGACGTTGCTCAAGGTTACCTCTGAGTTTGGACTGCTACAAGTGTTTTAATTTCGTAAAGTCATCTGTAAGTGTGCATGTCTTCCTGGTTTAGCTCCGGGTCTGAGGGATGAGTGCCTCGACGGGAGGTCTGAGATTAAAGTTGATCGCATGCATTTGAAACAAGCATTTCTGGAGTTATGAACTACAACAACACTCCTTAGGGTTATCTCCAAGGACGAAACTCGGGGTTATCTCTGAGGTGGGGATTGGTATTCCCGGTGTGTGTTCCGGGTTTGAAACTAAACTTTTGGTAGTATCCAGAATGGGATGAGTTTGTCTTCAAGGTTATCTACGAAAGGCGAATCGCCCTCCTATAATGTCGATGAATAGTGTGTAGAAAATTTCGAGTGTCTACAGCTTAGTGGTGGGATGCTGGATATAAATCCCCACAAATGTGGGTTTGAGTCCTGGTAAACCCCACTATACTCAAGCAGTCTCACGCCCTGGAGACAACTATTTAGCTTGGGCACTTGATGCAGAATTACACCTTAGTGGAAATGGGTTCGAAAAGACCATTGAATCAGGAAACAAAGCAACTACAACACAAAATGTACATGCTATAATCTTTCTTCATCATCACATTGATAAAGGATTAAAAACTGAGTATTTAACAGTCAAAGATCCTTTGACCTTATGGACATAACTAAAGAAAATATTTGACCACCAAAAATTTGTTGTTCTCCCTAGTGCCAAATTTGAATGGCTTAATTTAATGCCACAAGATTATAAATCGATTACAGAGTATAGTTCTAATATCTATAGAATAACCTCTATTTTGTCCTTGTTTTGGGATCAAGTTTTTTAAACCTAAATGTTAGAAAAAATGCTTTCAACTTTTCATCCCACTAATATAATTCTGTCACAACAATATAAACAAAGTAAGTTCACAAAATTTAGTAAATTATTGTTTATCCTCCTTGTTGCCGAAAAGAATAATGAATTGTTGTTGAAAAACCATCAAGTACTGACAACGGGTTCTACCCCATTGCCAGCATTAACAACACATCATTCCATCAGAACAGACATGATAATGAATGCTAAAATAATAAGATGTTTCAGGGACGAAAAAATAAATGAGACCATCATAACAACAAATTCCATAATCGCAACAATTCAAGCCATTAGAAGTGGCAAGAGTCTGGGTCGGGTAAAAATAAAGGAAATGTCGCACAGACAAAGAATAAACCCGATGTTTGTTTCAGGTGTGGGATGAAAGGGCATTGGTCACTTACCTATCGTACGTTAAGGTGTGACGCCCCCAAAATAGGTCCGCACAGCCCATTTTGAGTCGCCAAATACATACTACATAATTCAAATAAAAATTTTCCTATTTACAACTATTAAACGGTCGTGCAAAATATGACCACACACATGCTGTGAGTTTCAATATAAATATTGAACCGTATAAAATAAGACAATATCCACACTCAAATTAAGTCTTCATTACAATTATTGCCACACTATTTTACAACATAGTGAAGACTTCTATAACAAGTATCTCAGATCATTACTCCATTCTCCTAGTCCCAGTTATACTCTCATTTCCTGAGGAGGACAATGAAAGAAAAAGGGTGAGCTCAACTAGCTCAGCAAAGAATATCATAACTAAGATAATGAAGAATAAATTATCTTTAGCCTTCAACAATGATAAATCAGATAAAATATAATAGACAACGAGTTTTAGATCAACAATTGCAGCGGAACAAACAATCCATTAGAAGAGTCAAGTAGAGCATTATGTCTACTATCTTCTATGATTAAAAATCTATCATCAATATTTTATCCCTGTAAAACCAATCAACAGTCCATGTTCATAATTATGCAAATCAACAGTTTATCTTTTCACTACGGGTCAAAGATATTCATTTGTATCACCAGTGGTCATGATCATGCCAAAAATAGTCCATCTTTGCACTACGGGTCAATGAGAACTTTTACCACAAGTCTTTGCATGTAACATTAAAAGGTCATGATTATACCAATACACAATTCCTAGTCATAATCATAACAATCTACAGTTCATCTTTACACTACCGGCCAAAGATAACTTTTTACCCCGATTTAAGTTTGAGAATTATAACAATGATATAAAGGATGAATAAAAGTGAGATCAAGAATAAATATTAGATATTTGTAATTTAGTTTATCTAGAGTTGAATAATGTCCAAATTGTCAACATGATAACTAATTATGGAGTAAAATTCAAGAATAATATTTAAGATTCATATTTCAAAGATAATTTGGACACAAAAAAAAAACTAAATTCTGTCGTGAATAGTACTCTGGCGTGAATAGTACCTCAGCGTGAATAGTACCTCAGAATTTAAAATTTAATAAGAAAGTTCAGGTAATAAATTATTTAAGTGAAATGATATTAGATGAAACACAAACCTCAAGAAATTTCTAATCATTTCAGGAATTATAAATGCAATACTTACCATAGTAAGTTTAGATTTAAGAATATGAAATGAAATAATATTACTTACATAATATGAAGTGAAAGAAAATGATATCCCTTACGAGTATAGAAAGAAAATAATATATTTTACCTTAGTAGAAGACTAGATCTGACTGGTATAAATGAGATTATCTTGAGAAAATCTTACACTATAAGTGTAAAGCCCCCAAATTTGGGTACTTGAAACCCGAACTCGGTGCTTCACGATACCATTTCTATGAGCAGAATAATACTAATAATAATAACAATAATATAGATATCAAACTTAATTAACATAATCATCAGAGTCTAGCTCCCAAGTACGTAACCTTTATTACATACATTACATAGTATGATAGATAATATATAGCATTGTCTTAATAATATAAAACTATTACATAAGATAGCATTGCATTTACTCAGCAACCTTTTCTTTTCCCTTGTTCTTAGCAGAGCCTTCTGGTTGTTCACACTTAGCTGAAAATATTTAAATTAAGCAAGGATGAGCATTTGAGTGCCCAACAAATATTAACAATTATAAATATTAGCTGAAAGGACTAAATATTTTCTTTGTACTACCCTTCTACAACAAATCAATAGTTGTGAAGTAATCTAAACCGATAATAATAACATAACAACTATCTTTCAAATTTTTGAAACTATTACTGACTATAAATAGGTTTAGGGTGACATACTATGAACATTGTTTTTTATTTTTGAAAAGGTTAAGCGTAAATTCATCTCATAAAACCGTCATAACTTTACGCACGCAGGGGTGATAAACTGTTATACCTGTATTGATCAATACTACATGCAAGAACGATATTATCGTTCAATCTGTCCGCCTTGGGCACATAAAAGTTTTTCCATGTTTGGGATGTTCATACTTAGTCAGGAATCCGAATCAAAACAATTTAATTGGATACAAAAAGGTTTTTATCATATTTAACAATATTTCTAAATATGTGTCTAAATTGGTCAAATAAGCTTAGATTTTGACTTCTACTTATTGTATACATACTAGTGATCAATAGGTATATATATATATATATATATATATATATATATATATATATATATATATATATATATATAAACGGGTGATTAAATACAATGATTATCGAAGTGGGGTCACTTGAATAACCATATTTAGAAATTAACGAACAGAATATATATCTGAATTACAATATAGTACCATGTTGATAATCAATGATCAGATATAACATATATAACAATAGGGTTAGTAATCTAGCATAATAATAATAATATAATTCTGAAACTTCTTATGCATGTCCATTGCATAAAGAAAATGCAAAGTTAGGATACTTGACTGGTACGCTGCTTACAATTCGCAACTTAGTTATATCTTTTATGTAATCACCTATCAGTAATAAAATCATTTTACTGATTAGTATAACATATCGTAACACATAATCTTTATTGCGATTAAAGACATAACCTAATCACATTCTGTTGCATGCTCAACAATCATTGAATCACAAACAAACATTAATACAGTCAAAATATCTAAGTCCAGATCAATTTACGAAATATAGCCGGTTACTTAAAGCGGTTTGATCGAGTAATCTTAGTCTAAGACTCTATCCGATTAGTTCAATAATTGTAATTATCAGTCATATTATTTTCAATTGACTTATAATAATTTTAAAAATATTTATTATAATTTTATCATGAATTTTCAAACACCAGAATCATTATTAAATAATTTAAATATTAAACAATTCTATTATCATTAATATTTAATTAATATTAAACTATTAATGAAACCATTGCCAAAATATTAAAGTTATTTATAATAACACAAAATACTTTTAAAGTATTAATATTACCCTTAAATGATTTTTAAAATATTTAAAATCATTTTAAATAACTACCATTAATATTTAAATATTAATGTACTATTTATCGAAATATTAAAAGTCATTAATTATAACTTAAAAATATTTTTAATTCATTTGTATCCTTTTAAATGATTTTAAATTAATAAAACCATTTTTAAACTATTTATTTAATATAATTATTAAATAAATTTAATATCACTAATATTAAATTAATATCATTAATATTAAATTATAAATGAAATTATCCTTTAAATATTAAAAGTTATATTTTATAACTTAAAATATCTTTAAACACTTTATTTTCATTTAAAATAATTTTTATAATAATAAAATCATTTTTAAACTAATTATTTAATACAATTATTAAATAAATTTAATATCATTAATAATAATTAATTCTTTGAAATTTACCTTTAAATATTGAAAATTATATTTTATAACTTAAAATATTTTTAATTACCTTATTATTATTTAAAATGATTTTTATTATAATAAAATCATTTTGTATTTATTATTTAATTCATTTATTAAATAACTTAATTATCATTAATATTAATTTATTAATTAATTTCATCCCAAAATATTAAAAGTCTTTAAAAATAACTTAAAATATTTTCTTATATCATAATATAATTTTAAATCATTTTCAAATATTAAAATCATTTTTAAATAATTTATTTAATATAATAATTAAATAAATTAAATACCTTTAATATTTTAAAATATTAATTATTTATGAAATATACTTAAATTAATTTAAAAACTAATTTTAGACTTTAAAATAATTTTTAATAATTTAATTTATATTTTTAATAATTTAAAACTAATTTTCTATAATTATTTAATAAAAATATAATTTTTATATAGAAATCGTCATTAAAAGACCACCCATAGCGGACGAGGTAAAATATTATATAGGTATTCTTCATGTTCATCTTCAAAACCCGAACACCAAGTCGACATCTGAGGGTGGGTGTGTGCGCCCCCAAAGCGGTATACATCACCCATTACGAGTCGCATAGATCATGGTACATAATTCAAATACAACTTAATTATACAACTGTCGTGTAAAATACGACGAAACATAATCTGAGAGTTTTAACCCGAATATTGTCATCTAGACAATATCTACACTCAAATTCAATCTTACATTTATTATCATACTATTTCACAGAACAGTGAGGACTACTAATGCAACCATCTGGACCGTCAATCCATTCCCCGACTAGATCCAGCTATATTCTCATTTCCTGAAGAGAACAGTGAAAGAAAGGGTGAGCTCAACTAGCCCAGTAAGAAATATTATGACTAAGATAATGCAGAATAAATTATCATTAGCCTTCAACAGTATAACAACTGATAGAATACAATAGACAACAAGTTTTAGATCAACAACTGCAGCGGAATAAGCAATCCATTAGAAGAGTCAAGTAGAGCATAAAATCTACTATCTTCTATGATTTAAAAAGATTTTCATCAACTTTATCACTGAGACTCAACTTAATAAATAAAATCGAATCATTCTTGCACCACGACCAAGGATATTCATATAATCATCAATGGTCATGAGTATACCGACTAATCACTGGTCATAATCATACCAACAACTGTCCATCAATGAACTACAGGCTAATGAGGACTATTACCACATCATTCGTTACATTACGGTCATGATTATACCGAATAATTCCTGGTCATAATCATACCAAGTCCATCTATGCACGTATGTCAAAGATGACGTTAATCACAATATATGCATGAGGATGATGACAATGATATAATAATTCAATAAAACAAGTTCAAGGATAAATTTTAAAGATTTATAATTTAATTTATCCAGAAATCAATAACGTCTAAATTGTCAACATGATACTGCTTTGTAGAGTAAAATTCAAAATAATTTTCATGTACCAAAAATAATTTGGACAGAAAAGAAATATATTTTTCGGGTGAATAATACTTCGGGTGTAAAATCCCAAATTTTACGAATAAAGATTTAATTTTCTCAAAATATTTTTTTCAAAATTATGGTGTGGATTTGAGATAATGTTATAGTTGTGGGTAATATTTATAAATTTTGAAAAGTATGCAAGTTGTTATATAATATTCGATTGGTTAGGGAATATTCGTTTTAAGCGGGAATATTAAATACAATGGCACAATCATTGGTGGACCCCCTAGCGAGTAATTATTGTCGGATGAGAAAGCGACTAAATTATTTTATGAAAATAACGGTGGAAGTTTTACGATTAAAACTATTGAACTACTCGGTAGTAAAAAGTACGATGTCTGGCGTGGTTGCATAGTAGCACGATATTGATTATTGATGCTTACGTGAGAAGTCACTAAGTTTTGTTCAATTATTACTCTGATAATTCTTGCATAGTATCTCACATTATTTGATTCGATTATTGTCGATATTTTATATATTATTAAATCAATAATTGAGATGACAAAGTTATTAATATTATTATTTGCAATATTAACGATGTCTAGAAGTTACATCGAGGATAGGTTTGGTCACCTAATTACGGCATGATAGGGAGAAATCCTTATTGAAGCCCCCCTTTCTGAGAAGCGACACAGTCGATTAATAGTGTGAATTATAATAATGATGATGAGTTTTGTTTTATTAGTATTATTAATGTAATAAAAGCAGAAAACTTTTTATATAAAAGCAGAATATTTTTATAAATTTATTTGTTTTATTAAACTATAAATAGAATATATTATATTCTATTATGCATTGTATTTTTGCATAGTAAATTTTTTTTATATAAAATAGAATACTTTTATAAAGTTATTTGTTTTATTAGATTATAAATAGAATATATTATATTTTATTATGCATAGTATTGCATAGTGCTGCATAGTGTTTTGCATAGTAAAATCTTTTTATATAAAGCAGAATACTTTTATAAAGTTATTCATTTTATTAGATTATAAATAGAATATATTATATTTTATTTAAAAGATTTTGTTTTATTAGAATATTTTATTAAATCAATATGGATGAGTTAGATTAAAAGTAAATCAATCTGGATAGTTCATGAATTGAAGTTCTTATTAGGTCCATTCTCCTATAAATAGAAGCTCATTCCTTCATAATTTCTTACGAATTCTTTGAAACTCTAGAGAGAGAAACTATAGAGAGAATTCTTCTTCTATAATCTTGGCGTATATTTTAGAGTTTAAGAAGCTTTGGCGTAAAACAAGTATAAGTTTTCTTCAAGAATATCCTCGCCCTACCAGTCGGAATACTCTTCTTTCTAAGGTAAGGGATATTATTTGTTGTACCTGTAAGGGGTATTATTCTTTCGTATTCATGAAGAGAATTATTTTCTTTCAATACTCGTAAGAGTTGTTATTCCATTCTTCATTATTATGTTGGAATAACTTTTGTTTATGGTGAAATCCGCATACACATGGTGAAATTCTTACATTATTCCATTCTTTATTATTGTGTTGGAATAACTTGTCATGCAATACCGTATACATGGTGAAATTCTTACGTTATTCCATTCTTTATTATTCTATTGGAATATCACATTTGTGCATATACGCTTTGACTAGTTCTATTATTTATTATTCGTTAGAATAACTTCGTATGCATGCGATCTATCGCATGCACGGTGAAGGCTTTTGTTATTTCATTCTTTTTATTACCATTGGAACATCTCATCGGTGCGTTTACGCATGACTGGTTCCATTATTTATTATTACATTGGAATATCACATGCGTGCGTTTTGCATAACACAGTTCCATTTTTTATTATTCTGTTGGAATAACCTGTTTGTGCGGTCTATCGCATGCATGGTGATTTCTTCTATTATTCCATTCTTTATTATTTTGTTGGGATAACCTGTCTATGTGGATTATCACATGCATGGTGAATGACCCTTCGTATTCATTTCTTATTAAATTGTGGAAATGATCATCTGCACTGGATTCTGCATGGTAGTGAAAATCCATTGCAGTTTCATATATTCTACGATACTGATTTAGTTAAAATTTTGGCTTCTATACTCCATGAAATTAGTGAAATATCCTTGATATTTGCGCTTCATCTAGTATCTTTTCATGAAAATATTCTTCTGAGCATTTTTGAATTTTACTCTACAAAGAAGTATCTTGTTGACAATTTGGACGTTATTGGTTCCTGGATAAATTAATTCTTGAACTTGTTTTATTGAATTATTATGTAATTGTCATCATCCTCATGTTTATATTATGTTGAAAGTCATCTGTGGCCTGTAGTGCATAGATGGACTTGGTATGATTATGACCAGGGATTATTCGGTATAATCATGGTAGTAATGTTACAAATGATGTGGAAAAAAGTCCTCATTGGCCCGTAGTGCATTGATGGGACGCTTTTTGGTATGATTATGGCTATGGATTCTCTTCTTGGCCAAGGGTGCAGATGAATTGTTTTATGGCATGATCGGGATAGATTGATGAAAACACGATTATCTTTGGCCCGTAAGTGCATGGATAATTCGTGGTCGTGATACTTAAAGAATATCCTTGGCTTTGTAGTGCATGGATGATTTGATGATGTGGATTATTTATTGAAATTTGAGTCTCAATGATAAAAGTGATAAAAACCCTTTTAAATCATAGAAGATAGTTGACTTTATTCTCTACTTGACTCTTCTAATGGATTGCTTGTTCATTCATTGTTAAACTTGATGTTTGTTATATTGTATCGGTTTTAACTTTGTTGAAGGCTAACGATAACTTTATTACGCATTATCTTAGTCATAATATTTCTTCTCTTGGGCTAGTTGAGCTCACCCTTTCTTTCATTGTTCTCTTGAGGAAATGAGAGCGTAATGGGGCTAGTCGGGGAGCAGAGATGGTCCTAGATGGTGCATTAGTAGTCTTCACTATTATGTGAAATAGTGTAATAATAAATGTAATGAGGACTCCATTGAGTGTGGATATTGTCTAGATGACAATATTTGTATTAAAACTCACAACATATGTTTTGTCGTATTTTACACTACTGTTGTATAATTAGTTTGTATTTGTATTCAGTACCATGTATCTGGCGACTCAAGATGGGTGATGTATTCCTATTTTGGGGGCGTCACAGTTGGTATCAAAGCTTAGGGATATGATCCCTGGCTGATATGTGAGACAAGAACTAGGAGGGGAGAGACGGGGAATTCCTTCTCTAGTATGACCTACCTAAGTTTACTTGTTATTTAATTGGTCGGTCAGAGTATAGAGATAATATGTGATATGTTAATTAACCGACAGTGTTTGCGAATGACATCTAAAAATATTGAGATAAGCAATGAAGCACATGAGACCGTTGAGTCAGCTCAACCAAAAGGTAAAGAGCAACAACACGATAATAATAAATGCACTCTTGCTTGTGTGACCATCGAACAATGATAACCATCGTGGGGGAAATTATCACGCCAAGAATGGTAACCACTTCGGTTGTAATCATGGCCAAGATAATAGAAGTGGAAATTTCAAGAAGAGAAGATCATTTAGCTCGATTTTGTCGTGCACCAAAGTCAAGTCCAGCTGGGACAGTGGCACCAAAGGCGGATATGGACAAAACAAAGTCGGTGGTTTCAGGAAGAGAGTTTTTCGTGACTTCTCAAAAAGCGAGTGACCCGAACGAAGTTAGCACGGGTTAGTTAATTATAAATTCTTGCTTGAAGTCTATACCTTATTAGAATCTGGGTTCTACCCATTCTTTTATCTCTCTTACTTGCGCTCAACGTTTAAATTTGACTTCGGAGAAATTAGACTTTGACTTATTGGTTGAAACTTCGTTAGTAGAAACCTTCGTTACCTCCACTGTTTATAAATCTTGTTGATTCAAATCGACACTTTCACGTTACCTGTCGATCTTATCTCTATGAAAATACTTGCTTTTGATGTGATTTTAGGAATCGATTGGTTAACTACTCATCATGCTTTTCGTAAGGTTGTTAGCTTTCATATTACTAACCAACCTATTATGCGAATTCAAGTAACTAAAACCCTAAAGTCAATCACTGTCATATTAAGCCAAAAGTAAAGAGCCCCGAGCATTTCGCTGGTGACTTCCAAGTCTTGGAATACACCGAAGCTAGAATATCCGTAAGGGATGTCATGAATAACGGTGGCAAGTTGATAGGTATCAATGTGACGTACTATCCAAATCTTAGATGAGGGTCACAGTTTTGAATGACATTGCTATTGTTAATAAATTTCTTGATGTATTCCTGAAGACTTCTTAGCCTACCCCTAGAGCGTGAAATCGAATTTTGTATTGACCCCAGTACAAAACCCTTTTCTTAAACCCTCAAAATATTTCTTCAACTAAAATAAACGTATCATGCGCCAAAGATGTTGGCTCGAGCTGTTGAAGATTACGATCGTACCATTCAATACCATAATGGAAAAGCAAACGTGGTAGCTGACGCGTTGAGTAGAAGATCGTAAGCGTTTACAAGCGGAAATATATGAACCTACGTGAAGATAACAAATATATGATTAGATCCGACTTTAGTCGATAAAGTTAAAGTCGCTCAAGCTACAAACCCAGAGCTGATGAACACGATAAAGAAGGTTCAAGAAGGCATTATCTTAACCCTCGATTTAATTGGCCCATTTGAAATCCTCGATCGAGTAGGAACTGTGGCTTATAGACTCATTTTACCGCCAAGTATGTGGCGTGTTTATAACGTTTTTAACGTATCGATGTTACGTAAATATGTGGAAGACCCGAACCACATTATTAAATTAGAACTAGACGAGATATCAAAAGATTTAACGTATGAGGAGATGCGTGTTAAAATCTTGGATAAGAATGATCATATTTGACACTCAAAGGTTATACCTCAAGAGTTAGAATCTGAAATGAAGTCAAGGTATCCTCACACGTTCGACATACCAGGTACATACGTAAATTTCGAGGGTAAAATTTCATAAGGAGGGGAGATTGTAAAATCCCAAATTTTACGAATAAAGATTTAATTTTCTCGAAATATTTTTTTCAAAATTATAGTGTGGATTTGAGATAATGTTATAGTAGTGGGTAATATTTATAAATTTTGAAAAGTATGCACATTGTTATATAATATTTAATTGGTCAGGGAATATTTGTTTTAATATGGAATATTCGTACGATGGCACAATCTTTGGTGGACCCCACAACAAAATTATTGTCGGATTGATAAAATGACAAAAATATTTTTATGAAAATAACGGCGGAAGTTTTACGGTTAAAAGCTGTTGAACTACTCATTAAGTAGTAAAACAAGAAATGTCTGGCGTGGTTGCATAGTAGCTAGCACTGTATTGATTATTGATGCTTACATGAGAAGTCACTTAGTTTTGTTCAATTATTGCTACGATAATTGCTGCATAGTATCTCACGTTATTTGATTGATTATTATCGATATTTTATATATTATTAAATCAATAATTGAGATGACAAAGTTATTAATATTATTATTTACAATATTAACGATGCCTAGAAGTTTTGTCAAGGAGAGGTTTGGTCACCTAATTGTGCGCCTAATAGGAGAAATCCTTATTGAAAAGCCCCTCTTTCTCAGGAACGAACAGTCGATTGGAATTAATAGTGTGAATTATAATAATGATGATGAGTTTTGTTTTATTAGTATTATTAATGTAATAAAATAGAAAACTTTTATATAAAATAGAATACTTTTATAAAGTTATTTGTTTTATTAGACTATAAATAGAATATATTATATTTTATTATGCATACTTGTTTTGCATAGTAAAATCTTTTTATATAAAGCGAGAATACTTTTATAAAGTTATTTGTTTTATTAGATTATAAATAGAATATATTATATTTTATTATGTAGTGTAAGCATAGTGTTGCATATAGTGTTTGCATAGTAAAATCTTTTTATATAAAACAGAATACTTTTATAAAGTTATTCGTTTTATTAGATTATAAATAGAATATATTATATTTTATTTAAAAGATTTTGTTGTATTAGAATATTTTATTAAATCAATATGGACCGTCCGATTAAAAGTAAATCAATCTAGACCATTCATGAATTAGTTACTATTCAGTCCATTCTCCTATAAATAGAAGTTCATTCCTTCATAATTTCTTACGAATTCACTGAAACTCTAGAGAGAGAAACTATAGAGAGAATTCTTCTTCTATAATCTTGAGCGTATTTCTTTAGAGTTTAAGAAGCTTTGAGCGTAGAAAATAGTATAAGTTTTCTTCAAGAATATCCTTGTCCTACCAGTCGGAATACTTTTCTTTCTAAGGTAAGAGATATTATTTGTTGTACCTGTAAGGGGTATTATTCTTTCGTATTCATGAAGAGAATTATTTTCTTTTAATACTCGTAAGAGCTGTTATTCCATTCTTCATTATTACATTGGAATAACCTGTTTATGCGAAGTACCGCATACATGGTGAAATTCTTCTATTATTCCATTCTTTATTATTATGTTGGAATAACCTGTTTATGCGAAGTACCGCATACATGGTGAAATTCTTCTGTTATTCCATTCTTTATTATTTTGTTGGAATATCCTGTCAGTGCGTATTACGCCTGACCTGGTTCCATTATTTATTATTCTGTTGGAATAACCTGTCTGTGAGGTCTATCGCATGCCTGGTGAAGTCTTTTATTATTCCATTCTTTATTATTATGTTGGAACATCCTGTCGGTGCGTTTACGCATGACCTGGTTCCATTATTTATTATTCTATTGGAATATCCTCGGCTCATGCATTTACGCATGACACGGTTCCATTCTATATTATTCATTGGAATAACTCATTCATGCGTGATCTATATCATGCATGGTGATTTCTCTTCGTTATTCCATTCTTTATTATTCTTTTGGAATAACTTTGTCTATGTGGATTATCACATGCATGGTGAATGACCATTGTATTCTTTTCTTATTAAATTGTGGAAATGATGTTTCACGTGGATTCTGCATGGTGGTGAAAATCCATTGTAGTTTCATATATTCTATGATACTCATTTGGTTAAAATTTTGGCTTCTATACTCCATGAAATTAGTGGAATATCCTTGATATTTGCGCTTCATCTAGTATCTTTTCATGAAAATATTCTTCTGAGCATTTTTGAATTTTACTCTACAAAGAAGTATCATGTTGACAATTTGAACGTTATTGGTTCCTGGATAAATTAATTCTTGAACTTGTTTTATTGAATTATTATGTTATTATCATCATCCTCATGTTTATATTATGTTGAAAGTCATCTGTGGCCTGTAGTGCATAGATGGACTTGGTATGATTATGATCAAGGATTATTCGGTATAATCATGACCGTAATCAGGGACGGAGCTATGTTGATTTTGCAAGGGGCCATGGCCCCCCCCAAGATTTAAATTTTTTTAAGTACTAAGGCCCCATCTACAATTGTTAAAATAAATTTTTTCAGTACCAAGGCCCAGTTATAATTTTTAAGACTTAAAATTACTAAGGCCCACATTTGATCCGGTGATCCCGATTCATTTAAATCATTTCATTTTCATTACGCCATTTCTACCCCTTAAGTACAATTTACAATTTCTGCCCGACTGCCCCTTTTCATTTCATCCCAGTTCATCCATTTCAGTTCTGCGGCTTCTGCCTTTTTTCCCTAACATTTTCTTCCGCGTGTTCTGCCAAGGCCCTATCCGTCAACGATTTCACTGTCAAGGTATTATTTATTTTCAACCCTTTTTTCTCTTCTGCCATTTGCCCATTTCTGTATGATTTTGATCATGTAGATGTTGTATAAACACACATGTATTAATGTATATAATTTACGGCTTATATACTTTTATGGGAAATGTGAATGTAAAAATGTGTTTTTTTAGATTCTTTGTGTGTTAGTTAGGTTTATTTTTTGGGAATATTGTTGGTTATTTTTTTGATTTCTTGGTTTATCTTACTCAGTTACTCCCTCTGCTCCAGAAAAAGGGTCTTATTTAGTATTTTTATTTTTCTTCCTAGTCAATTTGTGAATTCCTAAAATTCAAAATTGATGTGAATATATTTTTTTGAATTATTTATTTTTTGTTTTAGAGTAATGGGAAATCACATACTATTGAGTCATTTTTCAAGAGAAAGCAATCAAATCATGTTGACACATCTTTGCTTACCTCTGAGCCTAATGTTCAAACATATCTTCCTATCCCTGAACAAGAACAACGTGCTCTAAAATCACCAAGAATTGAAGGTAAAGAATGGGATATTAATTGTTTGGAGCATGATCCTGGAAAACGTATTGAAATATGTAAATGTCCTGGTGATCTACTTGATGAAGTTCGATGAGCTTACATCAATTACGGTCCATATCAATGCATTATTCCTAAGTACCCTTTTTCTGGATCTGAAAAGCATCCTCGCCGCTTTCAATCATCATGGTTCAAGGTATTTCCATCTTGGTTAGAGTATTCCCCTTCAAAGGATGCCGCATTTTGTCTACCTTGCTATCTCTTTAACAAAGAAGGTGCACAACATGGGCAAAGTAGTTTTTCAAAGGATGGATTTAATAGTTGGAAGAAAGTAAGGGATGGGAAGAATTGTGCATTTTTGAATCATGAGGGAAAAGATCCAAATTCATTACATAAAATTGCTCAAAAATCATGCGATGATCTAATGAATCAATCACAACATATTCAAAAAGTTATTGAGGAACAAACTTCTGAATAGTGTGCAAACAATCGGTTGCGACTTAAAGCCTCAATTGATTCAGTTTGTTATCTTACACTCCAAGGTATGGCTTTAAGAGGTCATGATGAAAGGAAAAGTTCCATCAATCGTGGTAATTTTCTTGAATTAATAAGCCTTTTTTCCGAGTATAATGAAAATGTTGCAAATGTTGTGTTAGAAAGGGCTCCTCAAAATGCCTCATATACGTCACCCCAAGTCAAGAAAGGGATTTTACTTGTTTACTCAATGAAAATTAGAAAGGCAATATGCGAGGAAATTGATGATGCAAAATTTTGTATTCTTGTTGATGAAGCTCGAGACCAGTCAAAAAGGGAGCAAATGGCTATTGTTATTAAATTTGTTGACAAAGATGGTTTTATTCGGGAGCATTTTTTTTGGTCTCATACATATATCAGATACGAAGGCGCTAACTCTAAAGAACGAGATATTTTCTACTCTTTCCCGTTATGATCTTGACTTTCATAATATTCGAGGTCAAGGATACGACGGAGCAAGTAATATGCGAGGTGAATGGAAAGGGTTACAAGCTCTAGTTGCTAATGAATGTCCGTATGCATATTATGTCCATTCTTTTGCTCATCGTTTACAATTGGCATTAGTTGCAACATCTAGAGAAGTTACTTTTGTACATCAATTTTTTTCAAAATTGAGTTTTATTATAAATATTGTGGGCGCTTCTTGTAAACGTAACGATGAGTTGAAAGCTGCCCAATTATCCGATATTGCTCATTTGATTTCCATTGGAGAGCTTGAGACTGGGACAGGAATGAATTAGATTGGTACTTTACAAAGGGCGGGAGATACACGATGGGGTTCTCACTTAAGGTCTCCTTCTAGCTTGATAAAGATGTTTAGTGCAACTTTTCAGGTTTTATTGAACATCATTGATGATGGAACTTGGGATCAACGTGGAGATGCTGATTCGGCTTACACTTCTTTGACTTCTTTCGAGTTTGTGTTCATCTTGCATCTTATGAAAGCAATTATGGAAATCACTGATATGTTTTCTCAAGCTTTGCAGCGAAAGTCTCAAGATATTTTAAATGCTATGCACCTTGTGAAAACCATAAAGAAACTTATTCAGAAGTTGAGAGATGATGGATATGATACTTTCATAGTGAAGGTGAAGTCTTTTTGTGAACGACATACAATAGATGTCCCTGATTTAGATGCTTTATATGTTTAGAGAAGAGGCCGAGCTTGACATCAACAAGATAAATTTATAGTGATTGAGCATTATCGGATTGATATATTTGCAGCTATAATAGACTCTCAGTTACAAGAGCTAAACAATAGGTTTAGTGAGCATGCAGTGAAGTTACTTGTTCTAAGCTCTACATTGGATCCTCAAAATGGGCATACGTCTTTCAGTATTGATGATATTTGTAAGCTTGTGGATGAATTTTACCCCAAAGACTTCACAGAGCATGAGAAAGGGGACTTAAGGATACAATTGCAACATTACAAGTTTGATGTACTCCAACATCAAGAATTTCAAAAGTTATCCACTATTTCTGATCTTTGTCAATGGTTAGTGAAAACTAGAAAGTCAACAATCTATCCATTAATCGATAGACTGATTAGGCTTGTTCTAACTCTTCCATTTTCTACTGCAACTACAGAACGTGCATTTTCAGCTATGAGTCATGTCAAATCTGAACTTTGAAATAAGATGGAGGATGAATATCTTACAAATTCTCTTATTGTCTACATTGAAAAAGAAATTGCAAAACAGTTCACTACAGAATCAATCATAGATGGATTTTGTGATTTGAAAGAACGTCGGGTGCAATTCTGACAAAACGTTGATATGTTCTAAAAGACTTTTTTTGTTATGTTTTGTTGTCTTTGTCAAAGCAAATTTTATTCCTACATTATTTTTGTTTTAGTAAAAATATGTTTTGTACTGGTGGATGAATATATATATTTTTTTGCCCCCCCCAAAAAAAATAAATAACAGCTCAAAAGTCACGGTAGTAATGTTACAAATGATGTGAAAAAAAGTCATTATCGTCCGTAGTGAATTGATGGACGATTTTTGGTAAGATTATGGCTATTGATTTCTTTCGCCAAGGGTGCAAAGATGAATTGTTTTATGGCATGATCGGGATAGTTGATGAAAACAAGATTATCTTTGGCTCAGAGTGCATGGATAATTCGTGGTCGTGATACTAAAGAATATCCTCGCTTTGTAGTGCATGGATGATTTGATGATGTGGATTATTTAATTATTTGAGTCTCGGTGATAAAAGTGATGAAAAACCTTTTAAATCATAGAAGATAGTAGACTTTATTCTCTACTTGACTCTTCTAATGGATTGCTTGTTCCAATCGCAGCTTAAACTTGATGTTTGTTATATTGTATCGGTTTAACATTTGTTGAAGGCTAACGATAATTTATTACGCATTATCTTAGTCATAATATTTCTTCTTTCAAATTGGGTTGAGCTCACCCTTTCTTTCATTGTTCTCTTCAGGAAATGAGAACGTAGCTGGGGCTAGTCGGGGAACAGAGTGATGGTCCTAGATGGTGCATTAGTAGTCTTCACTATTCTGTGAAATAGTGTAATAATAAATGTAATGAGGACTCCATTGAGTGTGGATATTGTCTAGATGACAATATTTGTATTAAAACTCACAGCATATGTTTTTGTCATATTTTACACGACTATTGTATAATTAGTTTGTATTTGTATTCAGTACCATGTATCTGGCGACTAAAGATGGGTGATGTATACCTATTTTGGGGGCGTCACATCGGGAATAGTACCCCGTGAATAGTACCGCAACACGAAAAGTGTCCCGAATACCCGAGTGAATGATACTAGAGTGAATAGTAATTGGGTGAATAGTAACTTTTGAATAGTACTCTGGCACAAAAAGTGCCCCGAATACTCGAGTGAATAATACTAGAGTGAATAGTAATTGGGTGAATAGTAACCTATGAATAGTAACTTGTAAAAGAAAAATACCAAAGAAAATGATATTCCATGACAAGTACAAAAGAAATGATATCTCATACGAGTATAATAGAATTTTCTAAAGCGCAAATGGATTTTCACCCTCCATGCAAAGAATCCAATGCATGCAGATCATTTCCATAATTTAATAAAGAATAAATACGAAGGATCATTCACCATCCATGCGGTGAGTCCGCACAGAGACATGTTATTCCAATGAATAATAAAGAATGGAATAATGTAAAGAATTCACCATGCATGCAGTAATCAGATATACAAAGTTATTCCAACAGAATAATAAAGAATGGAATAACAAAAGAATTCAACAGGCATTCGATAGACTGCATAGACAGGTTATTCCAATAGAATAATAAAGAATGGAATAAAAGAAGAATTCACCAGGCATGCGATAGACCGCACAGACAAGTTATTCCAACAGAATAATGAAGAAAGGAATAACAACTCTTACGAGTATTGAAAGAAAATAACTCTCTTCATGAATACGAAAGAAATAATACCCCTTACCTTAGAAGAAAACTGGAATAGTGAGGTAGCAGACTTCTCTTCTTCTTTCTCTCTATAATAATTTCTCTATAGCTTTAGTGAATTGGTGAAAAATAATGAAGGGATGAGCTTCTATTTATAGGAAAATATAGTCTCGATAATTGCACGTTTTGGGGCTCAAAATATTATAGTATAATACCTTCCTCTTTTTCTTCATTTTTAATTTAGTCCTGCAAGTATTATTAAACTTGCACCACCTCTCCTAATAGTAAATCATGTGAATTAATAGTTCACACATGTGAACACATAGTTATAAGCATGTGAATTAATAGCAATTAATTGCTCATTTATCCGGTTAATTATCCGATTGGTCAATATAACCTCCAAACATCAATTATTATCGGAATAGATGTCAATTTCCACTAACACTAATAATTCCCACACAATGGAACTATCAATTTCATCTTTAATCAACATGAACTTATTCATCATTAATATTATAACGCACAATATTTAACAACCAGATCGTTCCTAGGAAAGAGGGGGCCTTCCGATAAGAATTTCTCCTTATTGGTGCGTAATTAGGTGACCAAACCTCTCTTTGACAGAACTTCTAGACATTGTCAATATTGCAAATAATAATATGAATAACTTTATCGTCTCAATTATTGATTTAATAATATAACATATTATGCAGATGATACTGTGATAATAATTGAATCAATAATATGAGAGATACGATGCAATAATTATTATAGCAATAATTGAGTATATCTGAGTGACTTCTTACGTAAGCATCAATAATCAATATCGTATTGCTACGATGCAACCACGCCAGACATCGCATTTTTACTACTAGGGTAGTTTAACAGCTTTTAACGGTAACACTTTCGTAGTTATTTTTATAAAAGATAATTACGCCGTTTTTCTAACTACGACTGACAATACTTCCGTTAATGGGGTCCATTAATGATGATTGTGTCGTCGCAAATGAATATTCCCTATTAAAACGAATATTCCCCGACCAATCGAATATTATATAACAACTTGCTTACTTTGCAAAATTTATAAATATTACCCACAACTATAACATTATATCAAATCCACACCATAATATTAAAAAAAATATTTTGAGAAATTTAAATCTTTATTCATAAAATTTGGGGTCTCACAATCTCCCCTCCTTATGAAATTTCGCCCTCGAAATTTATGTACGTACCTGGTATGCCGAAGAGATGAGGATACCTTGACTTCATTTCAGATTCTAACTCTTGAGGTATAACCTTTGAGTGTTGAATACGATCCTTCTTATCCAAGATTTTAACACGTATCATCTCATACGTTAAATCTTCTCCTATCTCATCTAGTTTTAATTTAATAATGTGGTTCGGGTCATCCACATATTTACGTAACATCGATACGTGAAAAACGTTATGAACACGCGACATACTTTGTGGTAAAACAAGTCTATAGGCCACAGTTCTTACTCAATCGAGGATTTCAAATGGGCCAATAAAATCCAGGGTTGAGATTTTCTCTCTTCATCAACTCTTGCTTCTAGAATAACTCCCTCTTGAACCTTCTTCTTCGTATTTATCAGCTCCAGGTCTGTAGCTTGAGCGACTTTTTAACTTTATCGATTAAAGTTCTGTACTGGGGTCAATAAAAAATTCTTTTTCACGCTCTAGGGGTAGGCTAAGAAGTCTTCAAGAATACGTTAGAAAATTTATTAACAATAGAAATATCATTCAAAACTGTGATTCTCATCCAAGACTTGGATATTACGTCACATTGATACCTATTAACTTGCCATCTTCATTCATAGAGTTGCCTACAGAAAGTCTGGCTTCGGTGCATTCCACACAAGGAAGTCAACAACGAAAGGATCGGGGCTCTTTATTTATGGCTTGATATGACAACTATTGCCTTTAGTGTTTTGGTTGCTTGAATTCGCATAACAGGTTGGTTAGGAATATGAAAGCTAACAACCTTACGAAAAGCATGATGAGTAGTTAACCAATCGATTCTTAAAGTCACATCAAAGGCAAGTATTTTCAAAGAGACAAGATCGACAGGTAACGTGAGGGTATCGATTTGAATCAAACAAGATTTATAAATAGTGGGTGTAACAAAGGTTTCTCCTAACGAAGTTTCAACCGATTAGTCAAAGTCTAATTTCTCCTGAGTTAAATTTAAACGTTGAGCACAAGCAAGAGAGAATTTAAACGTAGAACCAGTATCCAATAAAGAATATACTTCGCAAGAATTTATAATCAACTAACCCGTGCTAACTTCGTTCGGGTTACTCGCTTTTTGAGAATTCACGAAAAATGCTCTTCCTGAAACCACTGGCTTTGTTTTGTCCGTATCCGCCTTTAGTGCCACCATCCCAACTGGACTTTACATTGGTGTACGACAAAATTGGGCTAAATGACCTTCTCTTCCACAATTAAAACACACTTTGGACTGATGCGTACAGTTTGGACTGATGTGTCCCTCCCCTCCGCATTTGTAACATACGATCGGCGGTCGTTCTCCTTCCTTAACAATAGGTGCTAGTGCTGACGTCTTTCTATTATTATTGAATCTCCTCTTCTTAAAACTTCCACTTCTATTATCTTGGCCATGATTACCACCGAAGTGGTTACCATTTCTGGCATGATAATTTCCTCCATGATGGTTATCATTGTTCCGATGACCGTTGTACGATTATTATCGTGTTGTTGCTCGTTATCCTTTGGTTGGGCTGGCTCATTATCGCGCTCCAATAACTGAGCCCTATTCACTACATCTGAATACAAACACAATTTGTGAGAAATGAGGTATTGACGTATGTCGGGTTTCAAACCTCTTAGAAACATTCGCGTCATTCGCTCCTCATTATCGACCAAATGGGATGCAAAGCAAGATAACTCCGCAAATTTAGCCTCGTATTGTGACACGATCATATTTTTTTGCTCCAACTTGATAAACTCCACCTCCTTCATGTGACGAATAATTTCGGGAAAGTACTTATCGTTGAATAGCTCTTAGAACTTCTCCCAAGACATCTTGAGTGCGTCAGGCTGGGTATGTTTTACATATTCCCACCATTAATCTGCTTCTTCGTGCAACATAAAGGTGGCAAAGGGAACCTTTTTCTCCTCGGAGCATCCCAAGACATCAAATATCTTGGTGATCTTCTTTAACCACGTCTCCGCCTTAAGTGGTTCTGGCTTTCCCATAAAACTCTGGTGGTCCCAGCTCCTTGAACTGCTTAGTGGTGACCGACCATGGGTTGCCATTATTTCCACCTACATTTTGAACAGGAGTCTCTCTCACCTGATGTTGCATGAATTGTATAAAGCCTCTGAACATCCCATCGTTCATCAATTGATCGGTCTTTTTGTTTACCTGAGGATTATTGTCTTCCTGTTGCACATTATCCTCGGTATTGATCGTTGGTGACTCAACGGTCTCATGTGCTTCATTGCTGATCTCAACATTTTCAGATGCCATTTTCAAACACTGTCACAAAACAAGGGTTAATTGACATGTCACATATTATCCCTATACTACGATGAACCAATTAAATACCAAATAAACTTAGGTAAGTCATACTAGCGAAGGAATTCCCCGTCTCTCCCCTCCTAGTTCTTACCTCACATCTCAGCCAGGGATCATATCCCTAAGCTTTGATACCAACTGTGACCCGCATCCAAGACTTGGACAGAACCTCACAATGATACCTATCAACTTTCCACCGTTACTCACGGCATCCCCTACGAAAAGTCTGGCTTCGGTGCATCCCAAGACTTGGAAGTCACCAGATAAAGGCTCAGGGCTCTTTTTTATGCCTTTGATACCAACTGTGACACCCCCAAAACAGGTATACATCACCCATTCTGAGTCGCCAGATACATGGTACATAATTCAAATACAACTTAATTATACAACTGTCGTGTAAAATACGACAAAACATAATCTGAGAGTTTTAACCCGAATATTGTCATCTAGACAATATCCACACTCAAATTCAATCTGATTACATTTATTATCACACTATTTCACAGAATAGTGAGGACTACTAATGCAACCATCCGGACCGGTCAATCCATTCCCCGACTAGATCCAACTATATTCTCATTTCAAGAGAACAAATGAAAGAAAGGGTGAGCTCAACTAGCCCGGTAAGAAATATTATGACTAAGATAATGCGAGAATAAATTATCCTTAGCCTTCAACAAAGATAACAACCGATAGAATACAATAGACAACAAGTTTTAGATCAACAACTGCAAATTGAATAAGCAATCCATTAGAAGAGTCAAGTAAAGCATAAAATCTACTATCTTCTATGATTTAAAAAGTTTTTCATCAACTTTATCGCTGAGACTCAGCTTAATAAATAAAATTGAATCATCCTTGCATCACGACCAAGGATATGCATGTAATCATCAATGGTCATGATTATACCGAATAATCCCTGGTCATAATCATACCAACAACTGTCCATCAATGAACTACAGGCCAATGAGGACTTTTACCACATAATTCGTTACATTACGGTCATGATTATACCGAATAATTCCTAGTCATAATCATACGAAGTTCATCTATGCACGTAAGCCAAAGATGACTTTAATCACAATATATGCATGAGGATGATGACAATGACATAGTAATTCAATGAAACAATTTCAATGATAAATTTTAATATATTATAATTTAATTTATCAAGAAATCAATAACATCCAAATTGTCAACATGATACTGCTTTGTAGAGTAAAATTCAAGAATAATATCCATGTAACAAAAATAATTTGGACAGAAAAGAAATATATTTTTCGGGTGAATAGTACCCCGTGAATAGTACATTGGGAATAGTACCCCGTGAATAGTACCCCGACACGAAAAGTGTCTCAAATACCCGAGTGAATGATACTAGAGTGAATAGTAATCGGGTGAATAGTAACCCATGAATAGTAACTTGTGAATAGTACTCTGGCACGAAAAGTACTCCGAATACCCGAGTGAATAATACTAGAGTGAATAGTAACTGGGTGAATAGTAACCCATGAATAGTAACTCGTAAAAGAAAAATACCAAAGAAAATGATATTCCATGATTTAGTACAAAAGAAATGATATCTCATATGAGTATAATAGAATATCTTAAACCGCAAATGGATTTTCACACCGCCATGCAGTAATCCATGTGATGGATCATTTCCACAATTTAATAAAGAATGAATACGAAGGATCATTCACCATCCATGCGGTAGTCCGCGTAGACAGGTTATTCCAACAGAATAATAAAGAATGAAATAACAGAAGAATTCACCATGCATGTTGTAGTCTGTGTAGACAGTTTATTCCAACATAATAATAAAGAATAGAATAACAAAAGAATTCACCAGGCATGCGATAGACCGCACAGACATGTTATTCAAACAGAATAATAAAGAATGGAATAACAGAAGAATTCACCAGGCATGCGATAGACCGCACAAACAGGTTATTCCAACAGAATAATAAAAAATGGAATAACAGCTCTTACGAGTATTGAAACAAAATAACTCTATACATGAATACGAAAGAAATAATACCCCTTACCTTAGAAGAAAACTAGAATAGTGAGGTAGCATACTTCTCTTCTTCTTTCTCTCTATAATTTCTCTCTATAATAATTGCTCTATAGCTTTAGTGAATTGGTAAAAAATAATGAAGGAATGAGCTTTTATTTATAGGAAAATATAGTTTCGATAATTGCACGTTTTGGGGCTCAAAATATTACAGTATAATACCTTCCTCTTTTTCTTCATTTTAATTTAGTCCTGCAAGTATTATCAAACTTGCACCACCTCTCCTAATAGAAAATCATGTGAATTAATAGTTCACACATGTGAACACATAGTTATAAGCATGTGAATTAATAGCAATTAATTGCTCATTTATCCGGTTAATTACCCGATTGGTCAATATAACCTCCAGACATCAACTATTATCGGAATAGATGTCAATTTCCACTAACACTAATAATTCACACACAATGGAACTATCAATTTCATCTTTAATCAACACGAACTTATTTATCATTAATATTACAACGCACAATATTTAACAACCAGGTCGTTCCCAGGAAAGAGTGGGCTTTTCGATTAGGATTTCTCCTTATTGGCGCACAATTAGGTGACCAAACCTCTCCTTGACAGAACTTCTAGACATTGTCAATATTGCAAATAATAATATGAATAACTTTGTCGTCTCAATTATTGATTTAATAATATAACATATTATGCGGGCGATCTTTGTGACAATAATTGAATCAATAATATGAGAGATATGATGCAGCAATTACTATAGCAATAATTGAGTATATCTAAGTGACTTCTTACGTAAGCATCAATAATCAATACCGTGTGTCTATTATATTAACTAACCACAGTACATCGTACTTTTTACTACTTGGGTAGTTCAACGGTTTTAATAAGAACACTTTATTTGTTATTTTTATAAAAAGATAATTTTGTCTTTTTCTAACTATGACAATACTTCCGTTGTGGGGTCCACCAATGATTGTTCCGTCGTACGAATATTCCCTGTTAAAACGAATATTCCCTGACCAATCGAATATTATATAACAACTTGCTTACTTTGCAAAATTTATAAATATTACCCACAACTATAACATTATATCAAATCCACACCATAATATTAAAAAAAATATTTCGAGAAATTTAAATCTTTATTCATAAAATTTGGGGTCTCATAGGGTGAGTTTGACCAATAATTATTCTCAATCTGTGATATTTCATGGAATGATTATGAGCAGATCTTATAGTGCTAGTGCAGGACTACACCATTCAACAACAAACACAATCATAACATGCATAACAAAGGAGATCTGGGTACCCAAAGTAGCTGTCAGAAGCTGTTCTTCATTTCTGGGTTGCCAAAAAATGAAGAATAGTTCGAGCATGCACCTTTGGGCTTCCACAACTTGCAATCCTGTTAATGTTTATGTGATTTAAGACGTCTAGATTGTAGCTAGCATGTAAGAAAATAGATCTGTTACATAATATACATCTAACAACATTACATCACCAAGATCTGTGTCGGTCTACCCATGCCAGAACACATGTTCATCAATTTTCTGGGTTGCCCAAAAAATATGAACTGTGTTCTACCAAACTACTTTGACCGGCCACTGAATCTAACCTACTTGATGTTTAGGAGATTTAAAGGCATAAATATGTAGTACATATACAAAGCTACAACTTAGATACAACAACAACAACAAAACTCCCACAACTTGTCAGATCTAAGTGATTGAATATATTGTCAGACACTAGTAATGACTTTTTGGGTTGCCCAGAAATGGTCCGATCATGGTTGGTCAACGACCTTTGACCAACAATATCATGCAATCTAGAGCAGATCTAAGCCTGATTGTTGATCCAGATCAAAGATCACATAACAGACTACATAAACAAAGCTTTAAACAAGAAAAACACATAACAGAGAAAATTTGGTGGCCACTGACTTCGTTGTCAGACCATTGTTTGAACTTTTTCCAGATTTTGTAAAACATCAAATCCGAGCCTCTACATGTTATGGATCTAACATCTAGCAACCCAGATCATAAATATACACTACATATAACATGTTAAAACACAGAATCATAACATCTAACAATAGATCAATGGTCAGATTTTCAAGTTAGGGTTTATACCTTTACTTTGATCAATCTTGATCTTAGGGTTCTGATTTGATATAGATGTTAGTGGGGCTTTGATATGGGATTGATATACTAATAAATTTTGTAGGTTTTGAAGGATAGAGAATTGGTTAAGGGTTTATGCAAAAATGAACTAACAAGTTCCATTTTCTCTCTCTCAATCTTATTTATAGAAGTCTAAGATGCATGTATGGTTGGTCTAGAGCTGATTGCTGCCAAATTTAAGTTAAAAGAGTAGTTACATTAGGTCACCAACTTCACCTAATGCCAAAACCTACATACTAGCTTCAATAATGTACAAAAGGGCAATTTAGTCTTTTGGCTTGAGAATTTAATGGCAAAAATGTAAACTTGGCAAACCCTTAGGGTTTAACCCTAAGGTTTAGCATATAATTTATAGGATTTTTAATTTGGGTTTGCACAAAAAAATAAAATTTTAGTTTCTAAAATTTGTAATTAGGGTTTTCTTAATTAGATTAGGTTTCTAATTAAATTATACATGAACATTAGGGTTTAATATCACTAATATAATTAACCTTGCTAATTTTAGCAATTAGGGTTTACAATTTTGATAATTAGGGTTACCAAATTACAGTTAGGGTTTCTAATTACAAAACTAAGGTTCTAGTCATTAGGGTTTTAGATTACTAATTAGGTTTTCCATAATTAGAAACAAAATCTACTATACATGATATTACTCATATTAACACAATTTCTGACTGAACATAAACTCTAGTTTAAATTCCACATTAGGGTTTTAATTTACAATTAGGGTCTTCTATAATTAGGGTTTCCTAATTAGCATCAAATCTTTATAATATCCATCATACACCACATAACACATTGACTTAATAGATTTTAAAGTCTCATTTGACTTCAAAATTAGGGTTTAACAGTAATACTAGGGTTTGGTCATAATACACCATAATTGACCAACCATTATCAATACATACATGCAGTACATATTTATAGCACTGAAATCAAAATATAATTAATATTATATTAGTATTCTTATTCCTTGATTAAAATCTAAAATTAGGGTTTGGATTCCATATCTGATTTATCTGCCATACTTAACATTATTAATTAAGTTAAAATAATTAACTTAATAATCTATACTAAAATTCATATAATAAAATAATTATTATAATTATTATATAATTCATTTCATATATTATTTAAATAATATATAATTATATTTTCATGAAAAATAATTAATAAAATATTTCTACTATAAAATTAATTATTATAAGAATATAATTTATAATAATCAATAATTCTAAAATAAAATTATTTGCAATAATTATTGTAATAAATAAATTTTTATTTATCACACACACACACACACACACATATATATATATATATATATATATATATATATATATATATATATACACACACACACACATTACTAAAGCACATACTTCTCCATATTTATTTTAATAAATAAAAAAAATTATATGCAAAATTTCTAATTTATTTATATAGAAAATATCGGGTTGTTACAATAAGCTACACTCAAAGTATATTTATACTCAAAAAAAATACGCACAATATTATAAAAGGAGAATTTCTGATATTGTGATGGTGTATTTTTCATCGTCTAAAGATGGATCCTTAATGTCCAATAATAATTTAGAAGGGGAGGTTGAATAGATTATTATAAATTAAAATTTATCTTAGGCCTTTTTGAATTTTTAGATAATTAATTTGCAGTGTTAGAAATTCATATATAAGACAATAAAAATTTAATCACATAATGCACAGAGATTTGTCTGGTTCACAACATACATCCCGGGTATGTTGCTACGTTTAGTCTCAAACTCCTCTCCAAGACTTGAGATCCTATTACTATTAGTAATAAATACTCATTCAATAGGCGGAGAAGCCTTTACAAAGTTTAATTTTATAGACAAACTTCCAACTATTTACAACTACCTATCTTGGACAACAAGCTCCCAGCTCACTCCTCAAGCTTAGTTGTTCTTCTTTTGAGTTCAGTTCTATTCTATGATCTGGTCTTAAAACAACAACCTCTTCCTCACCTCACAAGTTCACTAGAGACCCAACTCCC
This sequence comes from Panax ginseng, assembly GCA_020205605.1. Lineage (NCBI taxonomy): Eukaryota > Viridiplantae > Streptophyta > Magnoliopsida > Apiales > Araliaceae > Panax > Panax ginseng. Next base: position 14,472,235 of record CM035135.1, on the reverse strand, counting down.
AGTTGACCTCTTTAAGACTCTGGTCTTGGTCGAAGAATTACTCATTTTTCTCACAGGTACATACAATAAACTAACTTTGACTTTTCTTTTTTACAAAAGATTTTGATACAGATATGCTTCTAAAATAAGCATATAGCAATTTAAGATCAAGTAATAAAATTTTAATAACTTTTATATGAGAGAAGTGCTTCTGTGTAACCAGATATAATTTTAAGCTTGTAGATATGCTTCTTGATTAAGCAGATAAGATAGTTTAAGTGCATTTTGAAAGAATGCTTCAAAATAAGCAGATATATAGTTTAATGTAGGTTTATAAAGAATTATTTATTCTTTATAATAAAGAATGTGTTTTCTATGGATTTAAACAAATATATCTTTTATGATAACAGTTTAAATAACTTTTGTATTATGCAACAAGTATTTTGTGAATAAATGAATTTATGATCAAATACTTGTGATGACATATATCAAGTATAATAAATAAATCAGTTAAGAAATACTTGATATAATAAATATATTTGTTTAACTCAAAGAATATATAAAAATATTTTATCTATTATGTGAATATTATATAAAGGAGGCCACTTAGGATTTTAAAGACCATTTGAACAATTCATGCTATCATATGCTCAAGGGTGAAAAAATTTAAATTGTTTCGGTGCCTACGTACTGACCAAATTTATATTTTTCACACTTGTATATTTATATAAATATTTTTGATAAACTACTTGAATTTCTAGGACAGTCCAAATAGTTCTCTATGAGAAGTATCTCGGGGTCGATCAAGTGTTAATCTATGATATTTATGTAAATAATGAATATATAAAGTACTTATATAAATATTTTCGATAGATCACTAAGAAATTCAAAGACTGTCATGATAGTTCTCTATTAGAAGTATCTCAGGGTCGTTTTGACGATCAAAGTGTAATCTACTTCACGATATTTATATAAATAATAAATATATGAAATACTTATATAAATATTTTCAATAGACCTCCTTGAAATTCAAAAACTGACCGGATAGCTCTCTATTAGAAGTATCTCAGGGTCATTTTGACGATCAAGTATGTGTCTACTTTACGATATTTATATAAATAATAAATAGATGAAATATATATATATATATTTATATATATATATATATATATTTATATATATATATATATATAATTGTGTAGAACAATGTATATTCTTATATCTATAATAATAAACAAGTAAGAGATACTTTAATCAAGTAATTTAAACAACTTATCTCAAATACTTGTGACCAATTTTCTCTTCTTCAAGTAATCAAAATTTTGAAGTAGAAGAGAGATAAAGCTTTTAGAGAGAGAAAATATGTAGGCAAGGAGTAAGCTTTTTATTAATAATGAATTGGTAAGTTTGGAATGAAGAAAAACTTCCCATTTATTGGATTTTCAAGCTTGGGGCAAAATGCTCTTTTTGAAAAATCACAGGCTAAAAATTGTTTGTTTGAAATGGAAGGCTCAGATGAATTTTAATAGATAAAACACACGGATTGCTCAGTCACCAATTCATCCAAAATTTTGAAGGCTTTGGACCTTTGAAAAATATGCCAACATTCTTGCATTAAATGCTCATTGTTATAAAACTTTAGCAAAGTGTAGAAAGATACTCTTATAATTATTGCATAAATTTAGAGAGAATAAGTAAGAGATAAAGAGAGAGAAAGCATTCAGAGAAGTTTTTATTATTTCCTTCAGTATCATTTCCTTTATATAGGAAAATGAGAAGTCACGGGGAGAAGGAAAAGGTTCACGGGAGGAGAAGAAGAAAGGAGAAGGAAGAGGGAAAGGGAAAGTGATGCCCTCAAGAGGAAGGAATCATCATTATAACACTTCCCCTGATTTCCTACGATAGAAGATTATGTCTCATTATAAACCTTGTTAAGAAAACTCAGTGGAAAAAACTTAACGACGGAAAAAAGAGTACATATCTTTTAATTGGCTGCCTCGTTAAAACCTTGTCAGGAAAACCCTTTGGGATAAAAACTGTGACTAAGGAAAAAGAGTACAGTCTTCCCCTCAAAAGGAATCCATTACTCCTTGATGAAATGTTGTCATAAGTCTTTCAGTCGACACATTCTGATCTTTTTTCAAAGTTTTGCAAACGTTGCATTTGGTAGCGACTTTGTGAATAAATCGGCTAGATTATCACATGATCGAATTTGATGCACATCTATATCACCCTTCTTTTGTAGCTCATGTGTGAAGAAGAATTTAGGTGACATATGCTTAGTTCTATCTCCCTTGATGTACCTTCCTCTAAGTTGAGCAATGCATGCAGCGTTATCCTCATACAGAATTGTAGGAATGTCTTTGATTGATGGTAATCCACATGATTTTTGAATATGCTGAATAATTGATCTCAACCAAACACACTCTCTGCTTTCTTCATGTATAGTGAGAATCTTTGAGTGATTTGAAGATGTAGCTGTCATGGTTTACTTGTGGATTTCCAGGATATAGCCATGTCATAATATGTAAATACATAACCTGTTTATGATCTTCCATTGTGTGGATCTGATAAATATCCTGTATCGACATATCCAACCAATCGCGACGTTGAATCTCTTGGATAAAATAACCCAAGATCTATACTTCCACGGAGGTATCTCAAAATGTATTTGATACCATCCCAATGTCTCTTAGTCGGAGAAGAACTGTATCTTGCTAACAAGTTTACAATAAAAGTAATATCCGGTCGTGTATAGTTTACAAGATACATAAGAGCACCTATTGCACTTAGGTATGGAACTTCAGGTCCAAGAACTTCTTCCCCACTTTCTAGAGGCCGAAATGGATCTTTATCAACTTCTAAAGATCGAACAACCATCGGGAAAGTCAAACGATGAGCTTTATCTATATGAAAATGACTGAGAATTTTTTCAGCATATGTGGATTGATGAACAAAAATTCCAGATGCTAAATGCTCCACTTGTATTCCCAAACAGAATTTTGTCTTTCCTAGTTCTTTCATTTCAAATTCATCTTTTAAATAAGTAGTAGTTCTTGTGAGTTCTTCAGGAGTACCTACAAGATTCAAATCATCCATATATACAGCAATGATGGAAAATCCACTTTGTGATTTCTTAATAAAAACACATGGACATACTTGATTATTTATATATCCATCTTTTATTAAATAATCACCAAGTCAATTATACCATATCTGACCGAATTTGTTTTTAACCCATATAATGGCGTTGTAACTTGATCAATATATGTGGATGGGGCCTTTGGATTCAACCATTTTCAATCCTTGAGGATTCTCATGTAAATCTCACCATCAGTGAGCCATATAGGTATAATGTTACAACATCCATCAGACGTGTTTCCAAACCTTCCATGGTTGCCATACCTATCAGAAAGCAAAAAGTGACTCCATCCATTACTGGAGAGTATGTATCCTGATAATCAATACCAGGTTTTTATGAAAACCCTTGAGCTACAAGTCGGGATTTGTATCTCACAATTTCATTTTTCTCATTTTGCTTTTATACAAATACCCATTTGTTTCCAACCGAGATTACACTCAATGGTGTTTGGACTACTGGTCCAAATACTTCTCTTTTCAATAGAGATTGTAGCTCAATTTGAATAGCATATTTCCATTTTGGCCAATCTTTTCTTTTCCGACATTCTTCCACATTTTGTGGTTCAGGATCCGTGTCAGGAATCAAAGTAATATCTGATGCTATAGAGAAAGTAAATATATCATCAATCATGACTTTGCTTCGATCCCATATTTTCTCATCGTGTACATGATTTATTGAGATCTCTTGGTGTTCATCTCTTATCCCTTCACTGAGCTTGTGTACCTCTTCTGGGGTTATTCCCACTCTTGGAATAAGTCTTATACGGGCGGGTATTCTTCCAGGATTCCCTTATTTGCTTTTTGATTTTATAGTGGCAGTGTCTTTTGCACCATGGGTCTTCCACACTTGGCGTGGTTTAGATTCTTCTATTACCTTATTTGTCAATTCTCCAGGAATTGATTTTTTAATAGGTATTTCTATCATTGCTGGAGTATTCACTGCAGGTGTATGTGACTTTATCATTTTTCTAGCATCATTAAATGCATCTGGCATTTGATTTGCAATATTTTATAAATAAATAATTCTTTGAACTTTAATTTCACATTTGTCGCATTTGAGGATCAAGTGAATTTAAATCTGATGCATTCCATGATATTTCAGAGGGTTTTTTATTTAAAACTTTTCCTCTTCCTAATGGTGGAAATAAAAATTCATCAAAATGACAATCTACATAACGTGCAATAAAAACATCTCCAGTTAAAGGCTCAAGATATCTGATAATAGAAGGAGAATCAAAACCAACATAAATACCTATTCTTCGTTGGGCTCGCATTTTAGTTCTTTGTGGAGGTGCAATTGGAACATATACTGCACTTCCAAAAACTCAAAAGTGTGATATGTTGGGTATCTATCCAAAAACTAACTGTAGAGGAGAAAATTTATGAAAAGTCGTTAGTCTTACTCGAATGATGACTGCAGCGTGAAGAATTGCATGACCCCAAACTGAGGTAGGTAAGTTAGCCCTTAACATTAATGATCATGCAATTAGTTGAAGTCTTTTTATTAAAGATTCAGCTAAACCATTTTGTGTATGAATATGAGGAATGGAATACTCAATGGAGATTCCAATTTGGTCTATTGATCTTCCAATATGCTAGTTTCAACAACTCTCGTTCTTTACATTTCTTCCTAGCTGCTTGGCCTGTAGTAGGTATCTGGTTCACTGCTTTAGGTATTAGCACTATGGCTTTCAACCTAAACGGTTTCAATTTCAACCAATCTGTAGTTGATAGTCAAGGCCGTGTAATTAATAATACAAAAATCATTAAAAGTCATTGACGAAAATTTAGCTGCGTTATTAAGTCAAATTGACTTGATTGGGTGATCCGAGAACTGAGCCCGTAACTTAATTATTTGAGCAAGAAGTTTTGAGGGGGCAAAATTTCGAGAAGAGAGAAGACAAATATGAGACCATCTAGTTGAAGCATCTATTAAAATCATAAAATATCGAAATGGGCTAGACAATGGGTGAATAGGTCCACAAATGTCTCCTTGAATTCTCTCTAGGAATTTTGGGGCTTCTTTATAAACTTTTACTGGTGATGGTTGAACAATTAATTTTCCTCGAGAACACGCAGCGCAAGAAAACTCACTACTAGAAAAAACCTTCTTATTTTTGAGAGGATGACCAGTAGAATTTTCAATAATACGGCGCATCATAGAAGTACATGGATGACCGAGTCTTTCATGCCAAAGCATAAAGGATTTGGGATCTATGAATTTTGGAATCATAACAATATAAGACTCAATTGCTCTAATTTTCATAGTATATAATCCAGAAGAAATTGAATGAAGTTTTTCTAGGATATTCTTTTTTTCAGAAATAGTAGAAGTGATGAGAAGATATTCATTATCATTTTCATTGGTTGTTTTAATGTGAAAACCATTTAGTCGAATATCTTTAAAACTAAGCAAATTTCTTCTTGATTTACTAGAATATAGAGCATTTTTGATAAAAAAAAACTTGTGTCGTATTTGGTAGCATGAAACTAGCTTTTCCAAATCCCTCGATTAAATTTGATGTGCCAGAGATAGTTCCTACATTTCCTTTAGCTTTGATTAGTTATGAAAAATATTTCTCACTTTGAAGGATTGTATGAGTTGTTACACTGTCTACTAAACATATATCCTCCATATCCATTAAAGATGGTCTGACACATTTAAAAACATAAATAAGAAAAGTTACATTTCATATATAATTTTATTCATGATAAACACATACCACGTATAGACTGAAAACTAATAATATTATACATGTAGGGTGTTTAATTAAAACAAGAAATTAAACGATATCCCAAAAGATACTTTCAGAAGGTTCAGTAATATCAACAACCTTTTCCTCATTGTTGGTCATTGGTGGAACATCAACAATATTCAATTGATGATTAACAAAGTTTGTTTCTGCCTCCATTACTTTGTTCTTTTGAGACTCCTGGAATAAATTAACCATATGCCTCGGCGTACGATAGGTACGCAACCAATGCCCTTTCATCCCACACCTAAAACAAACATCTGGTTTGTTCTCTATCTGTGTTGCATTTTCTTTATTTTTACCCAACCCAGACACTTGCCACTTCTGGTGGCCTAAATTATTGCGGTTCTGGAATTTGTTGTTATGATAACCTCATTTATTCTTTCGTCCCCAAGGCTTCTTATTATATGACCATCTATTGTCACATTTATTCTGCTGGAATGACCTGCTGTTAATATCTAGTAATGGGGTAGCACCCGTTGGCCGTACTTAATAATTTTTCAACAACAATTCATTATTCTTTTCTACAATAAGGAGGATAGACAATAAGTCACTGAATTTTGTGAACTTACTCTGTCTATATTGTTATGACAGAATCATATTGGTGGGATGAAAAGTTGAGAGCGTTTTCTCTAACATTTGGGTTTCAGAAACTGGATATCCACATAAAGCCAAAGTAGAGGTTATTCTATAAACATTGGAACTATATTCCGTAATTGATTTGTAATCTTGTAGCCTTAAATTAAGCCACTCAAATTTGGCATTATGGAGAACAACCAATTTTTGGTGATCAAATCTTTCCTTCAGTTGTGTCCATAAAGACAAAGAATCTTTGACTGTTAAATACTTAGTCTTTAATCCTTCATCAATATGGTGTCGAAGAAAAATTATGGCTTTTGCATTTTGTACCGAAGTAGCTATATTTCCTGATTGAATGGTCTTTTCTAACTCATTTGCACTAAGGTGCAATTCTGCATCAAGTGCCCAAGCTAAATAGTTGTCTCTAGAGATTTTCAAAATAGAAAAATCTATTTTTGCCAAATTTGTCATCTATTCTGGGTTAAAACACAATTTTATTATTTATTAAAACAATAAATAATTGCATGTATGATATAGAAAAATAAACTAAGTCACGACCTCAAGTGGTGATAAAATGCAAATATAAATATTCTTATATTTATGTTATTAGCATATTATTTTAGTAAAAAGAATATGCAATCGTTAATGTATATACAAGTATTATAGTTTAATAAAAAATATATATGTACAAAACTGCAAATGGATCTTCACCAGGCATGCAGTAGTTCGCATAGATAGATTATTTCCACAAAACGCTAATAAGGAATTAATACGAAACGATATTCACCGAGCATGCAGTAGTTCGCATAGTCAGGTTATTCCCACAAGGTAATAAGAAATAAATACAAATGATTATTCACCAGGCATACGGTATTCTGCATAGACAGGTTATTCCCACAATTTAATAAGAAATGAATAAAAAGGATTATTCACCAGGTATGCGGTATTCCGCATATACAGGCTATTCCCACAATTAATAAGTGGTAAAAAGGTTTCCACCAAGTCTTGTAAGATCAACAAGGATAGATGGTACCACTGTAAATAACAGGATTTAAATATGGACAATAAAACATAAATATAAGTTGACAGTTAAATAATATAATAGGCGGCAAAGCCAAGCTAATTGTAAGAATAACATTATACTATTGATGACATAGCCAAACCGGTAGTATAATAATAAATTACAAGAATTTAAAGCCAATTATAGGAATAAAATTATATTATTGGTGGCATAGCCAAACCGGTAATATAATAATAAGTTGCAAGAATTTAATTTTACCGTCTCAGTTGGTTAGAGCTTCGTGCTGATAATGTGTTATAAAACTTTAGCAAAGTGTAGAAAGATACTCTTATAATTATTGCATAAATTTAGAGAGAATAAGTAAGAGATAAAGAGAAATAAAACATTCAAAGAAGTTCTTATTATTTCCTTCAGTATCATTTTCATTATATAGGAAAAGGAGAAGTCACAGGGAGAAGGAAAAGGTTCACGGGAAGAGGAGAAGAAAGGAGAAGGAAGAGGGAAAGGGAAAGTGATGCCCTCAAGAAGAGGGAATCATCATTATAACACTCATTTAATTTTTTAAAGTTCATTTTTCAACACATGGACGCATACTTTTTCCCTAAAAGAATGTCACCTTTCATTTGGTCAAATGAACATTAAATGTTTAATTTCAAATCCTTTTCTTTCTCTTTACCTACACGGTTTGCACACACATGCACAAAAATTCTTTTACCAAATATGAAATTATTTTTTACTAAAAAAATCTTTTTGCCCTTTTTGTGAAAATAATTTTGAAACCTTGAATATAAATATTTTATTTTGAAAGAAAATAGGAATACTCCTTGCCTTGGAGAAATTTTATTTTGTGAAATAATATTTTTAACACTTGATATTAAATTATTAAGGTTAGGTAAATATTAGTTCAATTTAGAAAAACATTTTTCGTCAAAGTAAATAAGATTTTGAAATAAAACCTATGGAGAGGATTCTAATTTAATTACTCTATTTCCCAATTATTGTTATCATAAAAATATATTCTAAAAAATAACTACATATCACATCCTTTTATAGGCGAAGTTTAGGCACAAACTTCCGTTAATTACGGAATTTTAGTCACAGGTTTCCAAATCTATCAGTATACCATTTGAAAACCTTGACCAATGAGGGGCCACCCCTTGTGAAATACTCCCTCTGTTCCTTAATATAGGTCGTTTTAGGGTTGTGCACAAGTATTAAGGTAATGATTGTATAACATTAACTATAATATCAATTGTCTATATTGCACTTGTATTGGAATAAGAGTTTGTTATTTATTGGATAAAAAATAGTGAGAGAACCAAAGTTACATTTAATACTTGGGGTAATATTGGAAACTAAACAATTAATGCTTACTTGAAATTCTTAAAAGACTTATATTAAGGAACAAAAACATTTCTCTAAAACGACTTATATTAAGGAATAGAGGGAGTAATTCATAAGTTGACAAAATAAGAATTACACCACTTTGGAAAATTTGGCCAATAAGGGCCACCCATCACCATCTGCCAAAATTAAAATAAGAAAATATACATTGAATGAGGGGCCACACCATGAAAATGATTTCATTATATGCCAAAGTTTAAAGAAAAGGAAGGCGTGTCCTTTGGAAAATTGATAAATGAGGGGCCACCTATAGAAGAAACACACCACTTGAAAATTTGGTATTTGATGGGGCCTCACCCATTGCAAAAGTAGTCAGCATTTTCCAAAGTCAAAAAGGCATCAAGTATCTGCCAGAATTAAAAAGAAAAGCACACCAATTAGAAAGTTGAGGGACCACTTATTTTTAAATCAAATAAATCAATTATTCATACATTTTAAATCTTTCTACAATTATTCACAATTACTGCTAAAGATTCATAATAAGGATTTGTCCTTATTAGCACGTAATTACTACTAAATAGGAGGCTTTCCGATAAGGATTTCTCCTTACTAGCGCACAATTAGATAACCTAACCTTTTTCCTCGACAGAACTTTATAAACATTGCCAATAATATCATTTCAATAATATGAGTTACTGTGTCATGATAATTATTGATTTAATAATATGAAAATACTATTCAATTGTTACTGTGACAATTATTGAGTCAATAATATGAAATACTATGCAATTATCACTGTAGCAATCAATAATATGAATTACTGTGCAATATCGTGTGCTACTGTGGGATATCGTGTACTACTATGGAATAACGCGTATTACTGTACTTTTATCATCGGGTATTTCAATAGTTAACGATAAAAGTTTTACCATCAATTTTTAAAAAGGTTATTTCTGTCGCTTTCTATATCCGACAGTTATTCTGTTGTGGGGCCTACCAATTATTGGTTATTTCAGCGCCGTCGTACATTAACGAATATAATATTTTTGACAGAAAAATATTTCCCGACAAAACGAATATTCCGCAACAAACTGTTTATCTGATAATTTGCATATATCACCCGTAACTATAACATTATATCAAATCAACACCTTACTATTCAGAATAATATTTAGAGAAAATTAAATCTTATTCATAAAAAGTTGGGGTCTTACACAAGGCATCTAGTTAATTTATACCAGTAGTCTCAAAAGAGTAAGGAGAAATGTGGCAGAAACAAACTTTGTTAACCATCAATTGAATATTGTTGATACTCCAACAATGACCAACAATGAGGAAAAGTTTGGCAACATTGTTGGACCTTCTGAAAGCATCTTTTGGGATATCGAATAATTTCATATTTTAATTAAGCATCATGCATGTATAATATTATTAGTTTTCATTTTGTACGCTACATATTATGTGTTCCTCATAGATAATATTATGAACAATATATATATATATATATATATATATATATATATATATATCTAATATATTTTTATATGCGTCAAACCAACTTTAATGGATATAGGAGATATGTGTTTAGGAGACAGTGGAACAACTCATACAATGTGAGACCCCAAATTTTATGAATAAAGAACCAATATTATGATGTGGATTTGAGATAATATCATAATTGTGGGTAGTATTTATAAATTTTGCAAAGTATGCAAGTTATTGTATTATATTCAATTGGTCGGGGAATATTCGTTTTAAGGAGGAACATTCGCATATGGCATAGCAATCATTGGTGGACCCCACAACGGAATTATTATCGGATTGAGAAAATGACAAAAATATTTTTATGAAAATAATTGGCGGAAGTTTTACCTTTAATAATTGTTGAACTACCGGTAGTAAAAAGAACAATGAATAGCGCTGTGGTTGCATAGTAAAGACACGGTATTGATTATTAATGCTTACGTGAGAAGTCACTAAGTTTTATTCAATTATCGCTACAAGAATTCTTTGCATAGTATCTCACATTATTTGATTCAATTATTGTCGATATTTTATATATTATTAAATCAATAATTAAGATGACAGAGTTATTAATATTATTATTTGCAATATTAACGATATCTAGAAGTTCTGCCAAGGAGAGGTTTGGTCACCTAATTGCGCGCCAATTGGGAGAAATCCTTATTAGAAAGCCCCCTCTTTCTTGGGAACGACCTGGTCGATTAATAATGTGAATTGTAATAATGATGATGAGTTCTGTTTTATTTGTATTATTAATGTAATAATACAGAAAAGCTTTTTATATAAAACAAAATACTTTTATAAAGTTATTCGTTTTATTAGACTATAAATAGAATATATTATATTCTATTATGCATAGTGTTTTTGCATAGTAAAATCTTTTTATATAAAATGTAATACTTTTATAAAGTTATTTATTTTATTAGACAATAATTAGAATATATTATATTTTATTATGCATAGTGTTGCATAGTGCCTCGTGATAACGTTTTTGCATAGTAAAATCTTTTTTATATAAAATGTAATACTTTTATAAAGTTATTCGTTTTATTAGATTATAAATAGAATATATTATATTTTATTTAAAAGATTTGTTTTATTAGAATATTTTATAGTAAATCAATCTGGCCGTCCGTTTAAAAGTAAATCAATCTGGATCGTTCATGGATTAGTTACTATTCAGTCCATTCTTCTATAAATAGAAGTTCATTCCTTCATTATTTCTTACGAATTAACTGAAACTCTAGAGACAAAATTCTTCTTCTATAATCTTGAGCGTATTTCTTTAGAGTTTAAGAAAGCTTTGGCCTTGATGCAAGTTTTCTTCAAGTATATCACGCCTCACCCGGCTTGAAAGTACTCTTCTTTATAAGGTAAGGGATATTATTTGTTGTACTCGTAAGGGGTATTATTTCTTTTGTATTCATGAAGAGAACTTCTGTTATTCCATTCTTTATTACTATGTTGGAATAACCTGTTTATGCAAAATACCGCATACATGGTGAAGTTCTTCTGCTATTCCATTCTTTATAATTATGTTGGAATAACCTGTTTATGCGAAGTACCGCATACATGGTGAAATTCTTCTATTATTTCGTTCATTATTATTCTTCGTAATATCCCTATCGTACATTTACACATGACTGGTTCCATTCTTTATTATTCTCGTTTAATATCCTATTTCCATGCGTTACGCATGACTCGGGTTCCATTTTTATTATTACATTGAATAACTCATGCATGCGATCTATCGCATGCATGGTGATTTCATTGTTATTCCATTCTTTATTATTCGTCGAAATATCCCGCTTGCGCTTATTACGCCCGACCTTGTTCCATTATTTATTATTCTCATTGAGAATAAAGCGCTCGGCATGCGATCTATCGCGATGCATGGTGATTTCTTCCGTTATTCCATTCTTTATTATTTCGTTGGAATAACCTATCTATGTGGATTACTACATGCATGGTGAATGATCCTTGTATTCATTCCTTATTAAATTGTGGAAATGATCTCAGATATCGTGGATTACCGCATGGCGGATGAAAATTCATTTGCAGTTTCATATATTCTATTATACTCAGTTGGTTAAAGTTTTGACTTCTATACTCCATGAAATTTGTGGAATATCCTTGATATTTGCGCTTCATCCAGTATCTTTTCATGGAAATATTCTTCTCAGCATTCTTGAATTTTACTCTACAAAGAAGTATCATGTTGACAATTTGGACGTTAATAGTTCCTGAAAAAATTTATTCTTGAACTTGTTTTATTGAATTATTATGTCATTGTCATGATGATTTATGTTGGTTATTATGTGAAAACATGAAAGTTTCTTAGAAATCACAAAGGGTTGAAAATTAGATTTTGGTAAAAATAGAACATGAAATTTAATTGACCATATCTCCTTTTATATTTTGAATTTTTGGGTGTGGTCAAGTTCTAGAGTTAGATCTATGAGTTTTCTAACTTATCCAAGTGGAATCACTTAAAAAGGATTTACAGATTTTCGTGTGGAATGATTTTAGTAAAGGATGAAAAATCTGGAAATGCTTAAAATGCTACTGCCCATAAATTTAAAAGGGCTGTTTCGGCCACCTAATTTGTGAGAAAAATAACGGCCTTTTGGGACATGAAAGTATATTGTATAAGGTACCTCCTATCCAAAAATGAGCTCATTTCGACTTAAAATTACCAAGTTATAACCATTTCAATATTTAGGTTTTTTTGACGAAAAATGCTATAACCGGAGTTCTATAACTCCGATGACCATGAAATTTAAACTGGGAGCTCATGTTAACATGTGTAAGATCCTGCCAAGATTTGGAAATTTCTGGAGTTAAACTTGAGGTAGCTAATTTCTTAAGGAATTAATTAGAAATTGATTTTTGAAAAATAGTAATTGAATTTTAAAAATTCCAAGAAAAATATATGTTCATTATGAGACTATATTTTGCTAAATCCCAGAAAAGAAATATTTTTGGGACTGATTTGATATTTTTCATGAAAATAGTTTAGTTACAAACATAAGAGTTAAGTATGTTATGTGAAGTAACAAAGTTGGAAAATAGGATTTTATGGCTTGAAAATCCTATATAGGGTATATGCAGATTTTTGATAAAGGATTTGATCATTGGTGATGAAATCTTATGAGTATGGCATTTTTGAATGATTAAATGCATTATTTAGTAAAGTATAAACAATTGAAATAAATTGTTTATAAGTTTAAGAAGTGATTAAAATATTGTTATAATATTAATAATATTAGATTATGAGTTTATTAAGTGATTGATAATATTTGGATAAATTTAAAGTCTTTAATATTTATCATTGTTTTAGTTTGATTAATGCTTATATCATTGTCATCATTCTCATGTTTATATTGTGATAAAAGTCATCTTTGGCTTACGTGCATAGAAGCGGACTTGGTGTGATTATGACTGAGGATTATTCGATATAGTCATGACCGTAATGTGACGTAATGATGTGGTAAAAATCCTCAAATGGCTTCTGTAGTGTATTGATGGACAGTTTTTGGTATGATTATAACTAGGGATTATTCGGTATAGTCATGACCATTGATGATTTAATGAATATCCTTGGCCCGTTGTGCAGGGATGATTTGATGATGTGGTTTATTTATTAAGCCGAGTCTCAGCGATAAAAATTGCTGAAAAATTTTTAAATCATAGAAGATAGTAGATTTTATTCTCTACTTGACTCTTCTAATGGATTGCTTGTTCCGCTGCAATTAAACTTGATGTCTATTGTATTTTATCAGTTTAACATTGTTGAAGACTAATGATAATTTATTCTGCATTCTCTTAGTCATAATATTTTTTACTGGGATAGTTGAGCTCACCCTTTCTTTTACTGTTCTCTTCAGAAAATGAGAATATAGTTAGGACGAGTCGGGGAACGGAGTGACGGTCCAGATGATAGTATTAGTAGTCCTCACTATTCTGTTAAATAGTGTGATAATAAATGTAATGAGGACTCCATTGAGTGTGGATATTGTCTAGATAACAATATTTGTATTAAAACTCATAGCATATGTTTTGTCGTATTGTTTACACGACGTTTGTATAATTAAGTTTTTATTTGTATTTTGTACCATGTATTTGGCGACTCAAGATGGGTGATGTATACCTATTTTTGGGGGCGTCACATACAATCCTTCAAAGTGAGGAATATTTTTGACAACTAATCAAAGCTAAGATAAGCGTGAGAACTATCTCTGGTACATCAAATTTAATCGAGGGATTTAAAAAAGCTAGTTTCATGTTATCAAATGAGACACAACTCTTCATCAAAAATGTTCTATATTCTAGTAAATCAAGAAGAAATTTGATTAGTTTTAAAGATATTCGACTAAATGGTTTTCACATTGAAACAAAAAAAGATAATGAATATATTATCATCACTTCTAGTATTTCTGGAAAAAAGAATATCTTAGAAAAAGTTCATTCAATTTCTTCTAGGTATATACTATGAAGATTAGAACAATGGAGTCTCATACTGTTGTGATTCCAAAATTCATAGATCCCAAATTATATATTCTTTGGCATGAAAGACTTGGTCATCTAGGCACAATCTATGATGTGTTGCATTATTGAAAATTCTACTAGTCATCCTCTCAAGAATCAGAAGGTTTTTCCTAGTAGTGATTTTTCTAAAATTAATTGTTCGACCATCACCAACAAAAGTTTATAATGAAACATCAAAATTCCTAGAGAGAATCCAAGGAGACATTTGTGGACCCATTCATTCATTGTCTGGCCCATTTCAATATTTCATACTTTTAATAGATGCTTCAACTAGATGGTCCCATATTTGTCTCCTCTCCTCTCGAAATTTTGTCTTCTCTAAACTTCTTGCTCAAATAATCAAATTACGGGCTCAGTTCCCAGATCACCCAATCAAGTCAATTCGACTTGATAATGCAGTTGAATTTTCATCAAAGACCTTTAATGACTTTTGTATGACTATTGGAATCTCCATTGAATATTTTGTTCCTCATATACATACACAAAATGGTTTAGCTGAATCTTTAATAAAAAGACTTTAACTAATTGCATGTCCATTAATATTAAGGTCTAACTTGTCAACCTCAGTTTGGGGTCATGCAAATTTTCACGCTACAGCCATCATTCGAGTGTGGCCAACATCTCTTCATAAATATTCTCCTTTACAGTTAGTTCTTAGTCAGATACCCAACATCTCACACCTTCGATGTAACGAATGTGATTTTTGCTATTTGTTAAAAATATTTATGGGATTAAATAAATATTTTAGTTGATTTATTTATTGAGTTAAATAAATATTTGATGAAATTATTGTGAAATAATTTAATTAAGTGTGATATATTAATTAAATTGATGTTTAATAATTTTATAATTTCTAGTTATAATTTATTAAGATAATTAAATTAAATAATTTGTTAAATAATTATAATGTGGTGTAGTGGTGGAGTACTAATTTAGTTTAATCGTTAAAGTAGAGATTTATAATGGAAATTGTATCAAGGTTTAATTGAATTAATATTGTTATAATTTAATTAAGGATGTGACACATGATACTTTATAGTAAGGGAATAATGAAAATAAATTTAAAAGTTTTAGGGATTCTAGCCAAACAAAGCCTTAAGACTCTTGGTGTTTGTAACAGATATCAAATTACGTAATATTAAAATCCATTTAATTCAAATTTGAAATTCAATTTAAATTTAAATTTCAAACTATGTAACTGATACGCGTTATATTTTATCAATTCAAGTTTTGGTTTTACGTATTATTTTATCTGCTAAGTTTAAAACACAAAGGTTAGAGAGAAGAGAAAAATTGAGAGTACTGTGTAATTGGAGAGGGGAAATTCTAAGAAGTAAGAGGGAAGAAGAGGATTGAGAAAAAATATCTAATCATCTGTGCTAAGAATCAATGTAATAATTTGACTTTAAGTTGTTAGTTGTGTTCTTTATCATTATTTACTGAAAGTTTTATTTATTTGTCTGTAAATTGATTTCCATGGCTAATGCACGAGGAGATGGTTTATATGTGTTGGTTAGTATGTATAAATCATTTTATGTTGTTTATAAACGATTTTCATAAACTAAATCCATGCAAACATGTTTTAGAATGGAGATTTATGTGTTCTTGAGTCTTTGGTGGTATATATATGACATGTATGGTTTTGGAGTCAAAAATTGGGGATAAATTCATGTTGTAATCTATAAATTGGTTATAAATTGTTCATCAATCCACATATACTGAAAAAATTCTCAATCGCTTTCATATGGATAAAGCTTACCCTTTGACTACCCCGATGGTTGTTCGATCTTTAGAAGTTGACCACGAGATAAACTCCGCGATCTCTCTCTTCATATTGCTCCACCAAAATGTATGTCAAAGATCATGACACATTTTGGTACTCCCAGGATGGATTGTAAAAGGTGTGTTGTGTGCTTCCATCATGATTTTATTCTTCAAGTCAGAATCGTTAGGAACACAAAGTCTGGAGTTGACTCGAAGTATTCCTTCTTCATCGATTCTTGCTTCCGGAATAGCACCTTCTTGAACTTTCTTCTTCATACGCATCAGCTCCAAGTCTGTAGTTTGAGTAGCTTTAACTTTATCGATTAAAGTCGGTTCTACTCGTATGTTTGATATCATGACGTGGGTACTTAGAGCCTTTAACTCTATCTCCATCCTTTGTAAGTCGTACAAAATAGGTCTTTTTGTTAACAACATCGCACTCGTACCCGCATACGATCTTCTACTCAATGCATCAGCTACAACATTTGCTTTTCCAGGATGATATTAAATATTATAGTCGTAATCTTTCAACAGCTCGAGCCAACGTCATTATCGCATGTTGAGTTCCTTTTGGGTGAAGAAATATTTGAGGCTTTTATGATCCGTATAAATCTCCACTTTCTCCCCATACAGGTAGTGTCTCCAGATTTTCAACGCGAAAACAACTGCTGCCAACTCCAAATCATGAGTAGGATAATTCCTCTCATATTTCTTTGAGTTGTCGCGAGGCATAGGCTATGACTTTCCCATGTTGTATGAGAACACATCCTAACCCTTTGCCTGAAGCATCGCTGTAGATAACAAATCCATCCAAACCAGATGGTATTATTAGAACAGGTGCTGAAATGAGTCTCCTCTTGAGCTCTTGGAAACTCTTCTCGCATTCCTCGCTCCATATGAATTTTATATCTTTTCGAGTCAGCTGAGTTAACGGAGTAGCGATTCGAGAAAATCCTTCCACGAAACTCCGATAATAACCAGCTAAACCCAAAAAGCTACACACTTCGGTCACCGACTTCGGTTGCTTCTAACTTTGTATTGCTTCAATCTTCGTCGGGTCAACAAATACTCCATGCTTTGACACCACATGCCCAAGGAATGCTACTTCTTTAAGCCAGAACTCGCATTTCTTCAGCTTGACATATAGCTTGTTGTCACGAAGTCTTTGAAGTATCAACTTCAAATAGTGCTCATGATCTTCACGGTTTTTGGAATAGATGAGGATGTCATCAATAAAAACAACACCGAACTTATCCAAATATTTCTTGAATACACGGTTCATCATATCTATGAAAGCAGCAGGAGCATTAGTCAATCAAAAAGACATGACTAAGAATTCATAATGCTCGTACCGAGTTCTGAAGGCAGTCTTCAGCTGATGATATCTAGAACGAAGGTCGATCTTTGAAAAGAATTGTACTCCTTTCAACTGGTCAAATAGGTCATCAATGCGAGGTAGGGGATACCTATTCTTGATGGTTACATGGTTCAATTCCCGGTAGTCAATACAAAGTCGCATACTCCCGTCTTTCTTCTTTACAAATAAAACAGAAGCACCCCAAGGAGATGTACTAAAATGAATGAAACCGATGTCTAACCATTCCTGTAGTTGGACTTTTAACTCCTGAAGTTCAATAGGAGCCATTCGATATGGGGTTTTAGAAATGGGCTTTGTACCCGGTTCAAGGTCAATAAAGAATTCAACTTCACGTTCTGGGGGTAGACCAGAAAGTTCTTCAGAAAATACGTCAGGACATTCACTAACAACAGAAATATTATTCAAATCTGACGTGTTTTTGTTCAAGTCCATAACATGGGCTAAGAAAGCTTGACATTTGCTTTTCAATAAACGAATAGCTTTATGGCTTGATATGACAGTGACTGATTTTAGTGGTTTAGTTGCTTGAATTCGTATAACAGGTTGGTTAGGAATATGAAAACTCATAACCTTACAAAAACAATCAATTTTGGCATGATGAGTGGTTAACCAATCAATCGCTAAAATCACATCAGAAGCAAGTATTTTTAAAGAGATAAGATCCACAAGTAATATGATGGTGCCAACTTGGATTAAGCAAGATTTATTAAAAAGAGGATGTAATAAAAGTTTCTCCTAACGGAGTTTCCACTTATAAGTCAAGGTCTAATTTCTCTAGAGTCAAGTTTAAACGTTGAGCACAAGAAGGAGAGATAAAAGAATGGGTAGAACCGGTATCTAGTAAGGTATAAACTTTGCAAGAGTTCAAGATTAGCTTACCCGTGATCACCTCATTCGGGTTTCTCACGTTTTGGCCAGTCACGACAAACGCCCTCCATTGAACCACCGATTTTGTTTTGTCCGTAGTCGCCTTTGGTGCTGCCATCCCAGTTGGACTTGACTTCGCTATCGGAAAAAATCGGGTTATATGATCGTCTTTTTCATAATTGAAACACACCTTTGAAGGCTGTGAACAGTTTCGACTTATATGTCCCTCCTCTCCGCATCTTTAGCATCTAACTGGCAGTCGTTCTCCTCCCCTAAAATTTTTTGTTGGTGCTGCTGCTGCTGCTAATGTCTTCCTATCATTGTTGAATCTCCTCTTTTTAAAATTTTCACTTGACTCACCTCTCCTATTATCATGGCCACGATTACCACCCAAGTGGTTACCGCTTTTGTCTATATTTTTCCCTCCTCGTTGGTTATCACCGCTCCGATGACTGTTGTCATCGGTATGACCCTGGTTGTGGTCCCTCGGATGAAAATACTCATTGTCTCGCTCTAATAATTAAGCCTTGTTGACAACATCTGAATACAGAGAAAATTTATGAGAGATAAGGTATTAGCGAATCTCAGGTTTTAGACCTCTTAGAAACATCCGTGTCATACGTTCCTCATTCTCTACCAAATGAGGTGCAAACCTGGATAACTCCGCGAACTTCGCCTCATCTTGACCTACCTTGAATCATGTTGTTACGCTTCGGTCTAATAAACTCTACCTCCTTCATATGATGAATACTTTCAGGAAAGTACTTGTCATTGAACATTTTCTGAAATCTTTCCCAAGACATGTTGAGTGTGGCTGGCTGGGTACGCTTCACAGATTTCCACCAGTAATTCTCCTCACCACGGAACATAAAGGTGGCGAATGGAACCTTTTGTTCCTCTGTGCATCCCAAGATATCGAATATCTTGGTAATTTGCTTGACCCACATTTTTGCCTTAATCGGATCTGACTTTCCCCAGAAATTTGGTGGTCCCAACTCCTTGAATCGCTTGGGTTTGTGATAAACCGCAAGCGTGCTTATCATTTCCACCCGTATTTTGTACACAAGTCTCCTCGTTCGATTTTGCATGGCGCAAAAAGCTCCTAAACATTCCATCATTCATCGTTTGCTCTGGTAGTGTTGTTTATGTGGAGGAATATTGCCTTCTGTTGCACGCCCCCGGGTTGGTGATTCAAGGTTGTTCCACGATCTCATACACTCCATTGTTAACGTTCTCATTTGCCATTCTTAAAAACTGCCATAAAACAAGGGTTAATTAAATAATTAACATATCACATAATATCCCTATATTATGACCGACCAAAAAATAAGCTTAGGTAGGACATACTAGCGAATGATTTACTCATCTCTCCCCTCCTAGTTCTGTGACAAACGAGATTTTGTAATTTAATTTTAATATTTATTGGATTAAATAAATATTTTTTTTGATGATATAATTATTAGATTAAATAATTAATTGATGAAGTTGTGGTAGATTAATTTTATTAAATTAATGTGGAGAATTTTATTATTCAAAGTATGTAATTATGTGAGCTTATTGAATTAAAAGAAATATTTAATAAGCCTAATGTTATTTGAATTAATAATTAATTAGAGAATTAATAATTTGACATAATTAATAAATGAGAAGTTTAATTATGTGACTATGGGAATTAATGAGGAATTATTATATTTTATTTAAATTGAATTAAATAAGATATTCGATCACTTTCCTAATAGGTGTGACATTATTAAACTATAGTATATGAAGTTTATCAAATTAAATGAGAATGAATTATATTGATTAGCCAAACAAGGCCTTAGTGGAGGTTGAAGGCAGTTAACCCATGATTGGTTAACTGACCACAACTGCGTCAGTTTATAAATTATATGCGTATTCTTTTTATTTCATTTTCTAAGCTTGATAAAACTAGTCAGTGAGAAATTGATAATTGTTGAGGGGAATTGTGAGTGTGTGATTGAAGAATAATCTGAGAGGGAATTCATCTCCTACTAAATCTACACTACGCTTTGGGTAATCTCTTCAACCCAATTTCTATTTTACGATTGTTAAAGTTTTCATGAAAATGGCTTTAAGTTTTGTTAAAACCTCTGTAATTGGAAAAGGGTTGTGATTATGTGTTGTATATGTGGTAAGATGTTATTATAACATGTTTTACTATATATTGTAGTTTTCCATATCATCGGTTTCATAAAAATATGACGTATATTATTGCTTCAAAATTACAGAGTATAAAAATATGGCCATATGGCCCTTACTCGTAAATTTAATATGTTATTCATATATTATCTCATAAATTTTACACTTGTAAATAATTATGCATGTTAAAACGAAGAAATCAAACTTCAAATGGACGGATTTGGTAATATAACGAAATCATAGTGTTAATTTTTATGTTTTATGTTTAAAACTTTCAAGAACATCAAGAACAGTGGAATTACATATTTTAATTCTGTAAATTATGTGTTTAAACTCGTTAAAAACACTCTATAAAAGGTGGTTAATGATTATGTATGAATTCTAGTATGTGGGTATGTTAAATTAATGTAATTAATGACCATATAATGATAATTTCGCATAACTCTGTGTTCTTTGTGAACTGGAAATTCAAAAACTAGAGTTTCACGCATGGCAAGCGCCAAATCCATGCCTTTTAAGTCCCGCATCATAATAAATACATAGGCACAAGCAAATTAATAAATCTAAAGTCAGCATATTAAGAACAAGTTTATTGTGGTGAAATAGTCAATACCACTCGCAAATTGCTCAAAAATGCAATGTTTTGATTATTCATGTCCATGAAAGTATTAGTAACCTAATCTATTGAACATAAAAATATGTTAGACATATAATGAGATGTTAAAATAGGTTCTTAACATGTCAATAAAACATTTACATGTGGGTTGAATTATTGAATGCATAGTTAGCTTATTATACGTGTAGTGTGATATTATGTGAAATTAAGCGTGATAATTTGACTAAGTATAGTCATAACTAGAGTTTAAACCAAAGAATAAATTTGTGATGACTAGTTACGTTATAATTGACTGGTATTGTGAATGTAAATGGTATGTATGATTAAATCAAGGAACGTGTATAAATTAACGTGTAATCTACATACGAGGCAAGTTGTTGTATTCGTACGATGGCACAATCATTGGTGGACCCCATAACGGAATTATTGTCGGATTGAGAAAACGACAAAAATATTTTTATGAAAATAACGGCGGAAGTTTTACCGTTAACTGTTGAAACACCCGATGTTAAAAGTATAGGAATACGCGTGGTTGCATAGTAGCACACGATATTGATTATTGATGCTTACATGAGAAGTCAATCAGTTTTGTTCAATTATTGCTTCAGTAATTGTTGCATAGTATCTCATGTTAATTGATTCAATTATTGTTGATATTTTATAATTGAGATGACGAAGTTATTAATATTATTATTTGCAATATTAACGTTGTCTAAAAGTTCTGTCAAGGAGAGGTTTGGTCACCATCATGTGCAATAGGAGAAATCCTTATCGAAAGCCCCTTCCGTCATTCCGGGAACGATTCGATCGATTAATAGTGTGAATAATAATAATGATGATGAAGTTTTTTTTTATTATTATTAATGTAATAAAAATGTAAAAGCTTTTTATATAATACAAAATACTTTTATAAAGTTATTCGTTTTATTAGGCTAATAGTAAAATCTTTATAAAAAACAAAATACTTTTAAAAAGTTATCTGTTTTATTAGACAATAATTAGAATATATTATATTTTATTATGCATAGTATTTGCATAGTGCCTGCATAGTGTTTTCATAGTAAAATCTTTTTAAAAGTTATTCGTATTATTAGATTATAAATAGAATATATTATATTTTATTGTAAACCAATCTGGACCGTCTGTTTAAAATAAATCGATCTGGATCGTTCATGGATTGTTTACTATTCAATCCATTCTTCTATAAATAAAAGCTCATTTCTTCATTATTTCTTACGAATTCACTAAAACTCTAGAGAGAGAAACAATAGAGAGAAAGAAGAAAAGTATTTTGCTACTTCACTACTTCTTTATCCAGTTCTTCTTTATAAGGTAAGGGGTATTATTTTTTTCATATTCATGATGAGAACTTCGTTATTCCATTCTTTATTATTCTCATTGAATAACTCAGATAACGTTGTGCTACCCTATACTTGGTGAAATTCTTCCGTTATTCCATTCTTTATTATTCGTTGAATAACTCAGATACGCCTCTACCCTATACTTGGTGAAATTCTTCCGTTATTCCATTATTTATTATTCTACCGAATAAGTCGCCTCATGTGAAGTACCGCATACATGATGAAATTTCGTTGTTATTCCATTCTTTATTATTCGCTGGAATATCCATCATCAGGCGCTTTTACGCCTGGGACCTAGTTCCGGCCTTTTATTATTCTCGTTGAATATCCTATCTGCGGCTTTTACGCCGGACCGGGTTCCGTTATTAATTATTCCGCTGGAATAACTCTTTTATGCGCAAGTACCACATGTATGGTGATTTCGTTGTTATTCCATTCTTTATTATTCTGTTAATATCCCGCTTTCAAGGCGTGTTACGCTCGACCGGTTCCGTTATTTATTATTCGCTGGAATAACTCGTCATAACACGGCACCGCATGCATGGTGATTTCTTTTGTTATTCCATTCTTTATTATACTCTGTTGGTTAAAGTTTTGACTTCTATACTCCATGAAATTAGTGGAATATCCTTGATATTTCCGCTTCATCCGGTATCTTTTCATGGAAATATTCTTCTGAGCTTTCTTGAATTTTACTCTACAAAGAAGTATCATGTTGACAATTTGGATGTTATTAGTTCCTGGATAATTTAATTCTTGAACTTGTTTTATTGAATTATTATATCATTGTCATCATCCTCATGTTTATATTTTGTTGAAAGTCATCTCAGACTTGTAGTAGTGCATAGATGGACTTGGTATGATTATGACCTGTGGATTATTCTTTATAATCATGACCGTAATATTACAAATGATGTAGAAAAAGTCCTCATTGGTCGTAGTGCATTGATGGACAATTTTTGGTATGATTATGGATATGGATTCTCTTCGGCCAAGGGAGCAAAGATGAATTATTTTATGGCATGATCAAGACCGTTGATGAAAACACAATTATCTTTGGCCCGTAGTGCATGGATAATTCATGGTCGTGATACTAAATAATATCTTTGGCCTCAGAGTGCGTGGATGAATTGATGATGTGGATTATTTATTGTCGAGTCCCAAATGATAAAAGTGATGAAAAACTTTTTAAATCATAGAAGATATTAGATTTTATTCTCTACTTGACTCTTCTAATGGATTGCTTGTTCCACTGCAGTAAAACTGGATGTCTATTGTATTTTATCAGTTTAACATTGTTGAAGACTAATGATAATTTATTCTGCATTATCTTAGTCATAATATTTCTTACAGGTCTAGTTGAGCTCACCCTTTCTTTCACTATTCTCTTTAGGAAATGAGAATATAGCTGGGATGAGTCGGGGAACGGAGTGACGGTCCAGATGATAACATTAGTAGTCCTCACTATTCTGTTAAATAGTGTTACAATAAATGTAATGAGGACTCCTTTGAGTGTGGATATTGTCTAGATGACAATATTCTTATTAAAACTCTCAGTTTATGTTTTGTCGTATTGTTTACACGACAACCAGATTATTAAGTTGTATTTGAATTTTGTACCATGTATTTGGCGACTCAAGATGGGTGATGTATACCTATTTTGGGGGCGCCACAGCTTGGTATCAAAGCTTAGGATATGATCCTGCCAAGATGTGAGACAAGAACTAGGAGGAGAGGCGGGGAATTCCTTCGCTAGTATGACCTACCTAAGTTTATTTGGTATAACTTACAAATGATGAAGATAGAGTTAACGACTCTAAGGACCCACGTGGTGATATCAAATATGAGTAGAATCGACTTTAATCGATAAAGTTAAAGATGTGCAAGCTACATACGCAGAGCTGATGAATGTGAAGAAGAAGGTTCAAGAGGGAGTTATTCTAGAAGCAAGAATCGATGAAGAGGAAATCTCACCCTCGATTTTATCGCCCATTTGAAATCCTTGATCGAGTAGGAACCGTGGCCTTTAGACTTGTTTTTACCGCCAAGTATGTCGCGTGTTCATAACTTTTTCACATATCGATGTTACGTAAATATCTCGGACGCATTCGAACCACATTATTGATTTAGAACCTGACGAGATTAAGTGATAATTTAATGTATGTAAGAGTTACCGTTAAAACTCGAATATATTCTACGCTTTAAAGGTTATTCCTTAAGAGTTAGAATCTACTAAGTGTCCCTCATCGTTCTGTACAGATAAGGTACGCATATAAATTTCGAGGGAGAAATTTCATAAGGAGGGAGATTGTAAAATCCCAAATTTTACTTAATAAAGATTTAATTTTCTCAAATATTTTTTTAATATTATGGTGTGAATTTGAGATAATGTTATAGCCAGGGTAGTATTTATAAATTTTGCAAAGTATGCAAGTTGTCAGATTATATTCGATTGGCCTGAGAATATTCGTTTTAGCAGGAATATTCGTGACGACTCAAGACAATCATTGGTGGACCCCATAATGTAATTATTCATTTGATCGAGAAAATGACAAAAATATTTTTTATGAAAATAACTATGGAAGTTTTACTCGTTAATCTGTTGAAACAATCTTGTTAACATGAATATCCTATCTGCGCTTTACGCCGGACCGGTTCCGTTAATTCTTGAACATGTTTTATTGAATTATTATATCATTGTCATCATCCTCATGTTTATATTTTGTTGAAAGTCATCTGTGGTTTCAGTAGTGTATGATGGACTTGGTATGATTACGATCAAGGATTATTCTTAATAATCATGACCGTAATGTTACAAATGATGTGGAAAAAAGTCCTCATTGGCCCGTAATGCATTGATAGACCGCTTTTGGTATGATTATGGCTATGGATTCTCTTCTGCCAAGGGAGCAAAGATGAATTGTTTTATGGCATGATCAGAGATCATTGATGAAAACACAATTATCTTCGGCCGCGTAGGCATGGATAATTCGCGGTCGTGATACTAAATAATATCCTCGGCCCAGTAGTGTGGTGGATGAATTGATGATGTGGATTATTTATTAAGTTTGAGTCCCAAATGATAAAAGTGATGAAAATCTTTTTAAATTATAGAAGTTATTAGATTTTATTCTACTGACTCTTCTAATGGATTGCTTGTTCGTACCGCAGCTTAAACTTTGAAGTCTATTGTATTTTTATCACTTTAATATTGTTGAAGACTAATGATAATTTATTCTTCATTATCTTAGTCATAATATTTCTTACTAGGCTAGTTGAGCTCACCCTTTCTTTCACCGTTTCTTCTCTTGAAATGAGAATATAAATTTGGGATGAGTGTGGGAACGAAGTGGCCGGTTCGAGATGATAGCATTAGTAGTCCCTCACTATTATGTTAAATAGTGTGACAATAAATGTAATGAGGACTCCTTTGAGTGTGGATATTGTCTAGATGACAATATTCTTATTAAAACTCTCGCTTATGTTTTATCGTATTGTTTACACGATAATTTGTATTATTAAGTTGTATTTGAATTTTGTACCATATATTTGGCGACTCAAGATGGGTGATGTATACCTATTTTGGGGGCGTCACATATGTTATTAGATTTTATAATTTCATAATAGTCATCTAAAAATGATTTTTCAGAAATCAAATTCATGTATTTATGCTAAAGAATAGGAATTTGGGTTTTGATGGTAATGTGTGTTTTGGTGTACTTTGAGACTAAAATTGATGATAAATTCATGATTGAAACTTTAAATTGAGGAATGAATTTATTCTCCTCTATAAAACGAAAACAACGCAACTTGAACGAAACGAATTGGTTAATAAACGAATTCGTGATGAATGAATACACTTAGCATGTTAAAAATATAAAAAGTTAGTATAAACCAATTAGAATTAGTATAAACCAAGTCCCACATCGACTAAATTGAGAACTTTATCCCCTTTCTAAACCTTTAAATAGAAGGGCTTGGCCCTTTGTTTCATTCAACAACAATAAGGCCTCCAATTTTGAGAAAGGCTTTGTTGTGGGAGAACTTTTTATAAAGATCTCCTTAGTTAAATCTTGGTCGAGTACGTATTCAGTTTGTGGAGTTCATATTTTTGGGTATGTTTCTTATTTAATTTTTGGTAATGTTATTATTTTAAATATTGTATGTAGTTTGTTAGTTAAAGTTTGAATTTTGGAAGTTTAGTTAGTTTTGTTAGTAAACTAGTTAGTTTACTATATTTATTTTGGCCTGGAATTGATTATGTAAATGAGTTCTAATGATTTTAATTAGAGATATGAAACCGAGACCTTAGACGAGTCTGATTATGTTATATAAGACTTATTTGTAAAGAAAGTTGGGTTGGAACGAATCGAGGCGAGTTTTGGATGCCAAAACGAGAAGTCTGAAAAACTAGTAGACTGCTGATCCAAAAATGAAAATTCGGGGTTAGTTAGATTGTTTAGAAAATTATGGGCTTTTGGTATGTTATATGACACTGAATAAGCTTTCCATAGACTCCGGAATGGACTAATTCCGACTTTGGAGCAAAGAGTTATGACCATTCAAAATAGTCGCGTCAAAACTGTCTAACCAACTCGGGACAGTCACCTTGAACTAATTTTCTAGAATTCTGTGTTTAGAATTTGGAAAAGGTCAAAGAATAAAAGTTGTAGTCCCAGAAGTTAGCTTCGTATGGGCTTAAGAATCGCTCAAAAATGTTTTAAAACGGAAATGTTATGACTGTTTTAGCGAGAGAGGGTTAAGCTGGGAAAGAATGAAAAAATAGTTTTGAACACCCATGTTTGAACTGTCTATCTTATCCGAAATTGGTGTCCAATAACTTTTAAAAATAGGTTAATATGATGTTTATAGCATATCAGCATATCCAAATTTGGATGTCATCGGACTTATGAGATATAGAGTAAAGTTTACATTACAACTATTATGCGTTGTTATGGCTAATAGTTGATGTGTATGATTATATAATTGTGTAGGGCACGTGAAGTGTAGATAACTGTTATTGGTAAACAACGATCAAGCCAAGTCTTTCGGTTCCTATTTTCTACTTAGACTTGATGAACTGTTTTAAATTGCATGATATGTTATATGTGTTGTAAGCGAGCATGATATGTTATACATGTTGTAATCATAAAATGTTAAAGTCAATTTATGACTACATTGTTTTGGTTAAATAATGATGATTGAGTAAGGAACTCAATCTTTATATTTGCTATATGAATTTAAGCATGTATGACATGTTACATTAATTATTAGGATATGTATATTGAGCATATTATTATGTGCTATGTGATGCATGAAAACTGTTAGAACTTGCTGAGCTGTCGAGCTCACCCTTGCAAATAACCATTTTTGCAGGTCAAGATTTCAAGGTAAGGATATGTGCTAAGTGAATTATAGAGATCCATATTCACGAAGATTACTTATGTTTTATGAGAAATGTATTTAATATTTTGAATGTAACATGTTGTTGAATTGTAAGTTGAGCTATCCGGTGTATATGGATATCTATTTATGATGTAAGACTTTGTATAGTCATTTTATTGTAATGATTCATGATATAAATTTGAATCGATGAGATGTAATGTAAAGGTTGCGATTTAGGGCAATAAAAAAGGAAATGTATAAAAGTTTTAAATATTCTGCATTTTTAGTGATTTTAATATCGAATAATGATGTAAAGATAGATTAAAGTTGTATTGTTAACGATCGAGAAGGAGAATATTATTGTATGAATTTTGGGGTCGCTCCAGTTGGTATCAAAGCTGTAGGTTATAAACCTTAGGTAAGAGTACTCTAGGTTATAACCTTAAAGAATAAAGGAGAAGATGATAAAGAATAAGCTCAGATAGAGTTTGAACAATAAGAAGTAATTTATGAAATTTATAAAGAAGGGATTAAAACATGCGTGAGAGGATTCAAAGAAGAATCTCGTAGAATTATAAGGAGTATGAATGTGGGGTTACCCAACTCCAATAATAAGAATGTAAGATGATAATAAATAGACAATTTCTATAAGAAGAGAATGATAAAGAAGTTAAGAATAAAAAGTTGTATTTAAGTATGGTACAATCGTACTCTTTAATAGTTGATGTATGGTATCTGGGCTAAACGATTCTTTCATAGAGCGAAGGTATATACGAACTAGCAACTCGGAACCTAGTTTGTTGGTTGTTTGTGGGAAACCACTTAGCGTACTATATTGAAACTATTAGAGACTCGATGTGTACCAAGTGTAGAAAATGGATACGTATGATGAAAATATGGAACCCGAATGAAATGTTGAGCAATGTAAATGAAGTTGGAAATTCTTAAAAGAAGAATTGTTATATAAACAAGAAAATTCAAGGAAGAATCTTGAAGAGATATAAATATAAGAAATGGGAGTTACCTAACTCCAATAGCCAAGATAACGAATAATGATGAATAGACAAAATCTATAAGATTAAAAGCATAAATAAAATTGTAAATGATGAAAAAGGAAAGAAAGAGGATCGTAAAACAAAACGATCACGAGTGAATAAAAGAATTTTAAGGGAGATGACTATAGAATAAGATCACGACGTGATCTGTTGAAGTAATAAAAGAAAGATGGTCTATAATGTTTGAATAAATATAGCTTGATGCTATGAAGATAATGTACTATGAAATAGTACGTGATAAACTCACGAGGAATTATAAATGATGAGGTACGAAAAATTAGTATCGAGCAAAGAGCAAGTTATACGCAAGATAGAGTTAGGTGGGATTTCAATTGAGGACTCATGTGATGGCTGAGTTGTACAAACCTTTGTATGGGCGAGGGTTTTGTGCTTGAACTCAGTTTATCACATTGATAATCATTGGAATGTTGGTGTCGCTCTATCAATGTATATGTGGCGAAAAGGTGATTCTTTTCTCATGTGTATATTTAATGGTTAGAAACTATTAAGATTAGTCAGATATTATTAGGATTAGGTGAGGTTCTTGTAAGACCCCAAATTTTATAAATAAAGATTAATTTTCTCAAAATATTTTATTTTGAATATTATGGTGTGGATTTGATATAATGTTATAGTTGTGGGTAATATTTATAAATTTTGAAAAATATGCAAGTTGTTATAAAATATTCGATTGGTCGGGGAATATTTATTTTATAAGGGAATATTCGTACAACGGCGCAATCATTGGTGGACCCCACAACAGAATTACTGTCGGAATGAGAAAATGACATAAATATATTTTTATAAAAATAACGGCGGAAGTTTTACCATTAAAACTGTTGAACTACCTGGTAGTAAAAAGTCACAAGAATACATGCCAGAGTTGCACAAAGAATAATACGCGTGTATTGATTATTGATGCTTATGTGAGAAGTCATTCAATTTTATTCAATTATTGTCTGCGATAATGTGGCCTGCATAGTATCTCACGTTACTTGATTCAATTATTGTCGATATTTTACATATTATTAAATCAATAATTGAGATGACAAAGTTATTAATATTATTATTTGCAATATTGACGATGTCTAGAAGTTCTGTCATTGAGAGGTTTGGTCACCTAATTGCACGCCAA
The DNA here is from genome assembly GCA_020205605.1 of Panax ginseng. Classification (NCBI taxonomy): domain Eukaryota; kingdom Viridiplantae; phylum Streptophyta; class Magnoliopsida; order Apiales; family Araliaceae; genus Panax; species Panax ginseng. Next base: position 14,441,625 of record CM035135.1, on the reverse strand, counting down.
TAGGGAAAAATCCTTATTGGAAAGCCTCCTCTTTCCTGGGAACGACCTGGTTGTTAAATATTGCAAATTATAATAATGATGATAAAGGTTGTTACAAATATTGAGGGAATTTTTATGCAGTATTTGTTGTAATTTTTGACGTATTTTATGGACCACCATTTATCCATTTTTAAAATAATCAGTAGAAAGTTGTTTAGTATAAATATAATGGGACCCACTTTATGATTATGAGATGTTGGTGGGAGGGGAACACGTGGGGCCCATGATTGGAAGAAAAAATGGGGGGGGGGAGGAGAAATTCTAAAGATTTGTCATGGGTGTTAGGATTTTTCTAATATAACATGTGTTATATTATATATATATATATATATATATATAATAAAATTTGTTTTTATTTGATAATGTTGAAAATCTAGCGTATAATTTCAGCCCGTGAATTTCAAACACTGTTGGTCCGTGATTTATTTTTCTAAATAGTATCCTTCCATTCTCCTATAAATAGGATGCTTATTAAGAATTGAAAATCACACCAGAATCAGAGAATTCTTCTTCTATAATATTGAGAGTATTTCTTTCGAGTTTTAGAAAGCTTTGAGTGTAGAAAATAGTGAAAGTTTTCTTCAAGAATATCCCCGCTATACTAGTTGGAATACTCTTCTTTTCAAGGTAAGGGGTATTATTTATTTCATATTCTGAAGAGACATTATTTTTCGTATTCGTATAAATATTATTTCGTTCAATATTCGCAAGAAATATTATTTTTATTTAATATTCGTAGGGAATATTATATTCGTTCAATATTCGATATGAATATTATTTTCGTTTAATATTCGTAAGGGATGTTATTTTTGTTCAATATTCGCTTGAAATAATATTTTCTTTCATACTCTGTAGTATGTAAGTAATATTATTTCGTTTCAGATTTAGATTTCTATATTCATTTTGGTTAAAGTTTTGGCTTCTATACTACATGAAATTAGTAGAATATCCTTGATATTTGTGCTTCATCCAGTATCTTTTCATGGAAATATTATTCTGGGTATTCTTGATAAGTTTTAACTTTTTCATGCCAAAGTATTATTCACGGGGTACTATTCACTTGAGTACTATTCATCCGGGGTACTATTCATGATAAAAATTGATTCGTTTTCAGTCCAAATCATTTTTGGTACAATGTTATTCTTGAATTTTACTCTACAAAGCAGTATCATGTTGACAATTTGAACGTCATTGAATTCTAGATAAATTAAATTATAAATCCTTAAAATTTATCCTTGAACTTATTTTATTGAATTCTTATATCATTGTCATCATTCTCATGCTTATATTATATTGAAAGTCATCTATGGCCTGTAGTGCATATATGGACTTGGTATGATCATGACCAGGGATTATTCAGTATAATCATGACCGTAATGTTACAAATGATGTGGAAAAAGTCCTCACTGGCCCGTAATGCATTGATGGACAGTTTTTGGTATGATTATGGCTATGGATTCTCTTCGGCCAAGGGTGCAAAGATGAATTATTTTATAGCATGATCAGGACCGTTGGTGAAAACATGATTATCCTTGGCCCGTAGTGCATGGATAATTCGTGGTCATGATACTAAAGAATATCCTTGGCCCGTAGTGCAGGGATGACTTGATGATCTGAATTATTTATTAAGCTGAGTCTCAGCGATAAAATTGATGATAAACTTTTTAAATCATAGAAGATGCTAGATATTATTCTCTACTTGACTCTTCGAATGGGTTTCTTATTCCGCTTCAGTTGTTGATCTAAAACTTGTTGTCAATTATATTCTATCAGTTGTTATACTATTGAAGGCTAAGGATAATTTATTCTGCATTATCTTAGTCATAATATTTCTTACTGGGCTAGTTGAGCTCACCCTTTCTTTCATTGTTCTATTCAGGAAATGAGAATATAGCTAGGACTAGTCGGCGAATGGATTGACGGTCCAGATGGTTGCATTAGTAGTCCTCACTATTTTGTGAAATAGTGTGATAATAATTGCAATAAGATTGAATTTGAGTGTGGATATTGTCTAGATGACAATATTCGTATTAAAACTCACAGCTTATGTTTTGTCGTATTTTACACGACAGTTGTATAATTAAGTTTGTATTTGAATTTTGTACCATGTATCTGGCGACTCAGAATGGGTGATGAATACCTATTTTGGGGGCGTCATAGTTGGTATCAAAGCTTAGGGATATGATCCCTGGCTGAGATGTGAGACAAGAACTAGGAGGGGAGAGACGGGGAATTCCTTCGCTAGTATGACCTACCTAAGTTTATTTGGTATTTAATTGGTCGATCAGAGTATAGGGATACTATGTTGCATGTGAATTAACCCTTGTCTTGTGGCATTGTTTGAAAATAACATCTGAAAATGTTGAGAATAGCAATGGTGCAGATGAGACCGTTGAGTCACCAACGATCAATACCCAGGATAATGTGCAACAGGAAGGCGATAATCCTTGTGTAAACAACAACACTGATCAAATGACGAATGATGGTACGTTTAGGAGTTTTCTAGAATTCATGCAAAACCAAACGAGAGAGACTCCTGTTCATAATGTAAGTGGAACCAATGGCCACCCACGGTTGGTCACGGCTAAGCAGTTCAAGGAGCTGGGACCACCGGAGTTTTTGGAAAAGCCAGAACCACTTAAGGCGGAGACGTGGATAAAGTAGATCACCAAGATATTTGATGTCTTGGAATGCTCAGATGAGCAAAAGGTTCCCTTCGCCACCTTTATGTTGAGTGAAGAAGCAGATCATTGGTGGGAATCTGTAAAACGTACCCAAACTGACGCACTCAAGATGTCTTAGGAGAAGTTCCAAGAATTATTCAACGACAAGTACTTTCCCGAAAGTATTCGTCACATGAAGGAGGTAGAATTCATCAAGCTAGAGCAAAACAATATGACCATGTCGCAGTACGAGGCTAAGTTTGCGGAGTTATCCCGGTTTGCATCCAATTTAGTCGATAATGAGGAGCGAATGACGCGAATGTTTCTAAGAGGTTTGAAACCCGAAATACGTCAATACCTCATTTCTCAAAAATTTTGTTTATATTTAGATGTTGTGAATAGGGCTCATTTAGTGGAGCGCGATAATGAGTCAGCACAACCAAAAGGTAACGACCAACAACACGATAATAATCATACCGGTGGCAACGGCCATCGGAACAATGATAGCCATTGTGGGGGAAATTATCATGCCAAGAATGGTAACCACTTCGGTGGTAATTATGGTCAAGATAATAGAAGTGCAAATTTCAAGAAGAGAAGGTTCAATAATGATGGAAAGACAGCAGCACCGACACCTGTTTCAAAGGAAGATGAACGACCACCGGTCGTATGTTTCAAATGCGGACATAAAGGACACATCCGTCCAAACTGTGCGCAGCAACCCAAAGCATGTTTCAATTGCGGAAGAGAAGGTCACCTAGCTCGATTTTGTCATATGGTGAAGTCAAGTCCAGCTGGGATGGTGACGCCAAAGGATGTCCCAGACAAGTTAAAGCTGGTAGTTTAAGTCAGAGCATTTATTGAGGAACCCAGACGAGATTATTACGGGTAAGTTAATCATAAACTCTTGTGAGGTTTATACCTTATTTGATACCAGTTCTACCTATTCTTTTATTTCTCCTACTCGCGCTCAAAGTTTAAATTTGACTCCTGAGAAATTAGACTTTGACTTATCTGTTGAAATTCCATTAGGAGAAACCTTCGTTACCTCCACTGTTTATAAATCTTATTTGATTCAAATCGACACTTTCACGTTACCTGTCGATCTTATCTCTTTAAAAATACTTGCCTTTAATGTGATTTTAGGAATCGACTGGTTAACTACTCATCATGCTAAAATTGATTATTTTTGTAAGGTTGTTAGCTTTCATATTCCTAACCAATCTGTTATATGAATTCAAGCAACCCAACCACTAAAGTCAATCACTGTTATATCAAGCCATAAGTAAAGAGCCCCGAACCTTTCGCTGGTGACTTCCTTGTGTGGAATGCACCGAAGCCAGACTTTCCGTAATGAGACGCCGTGAATAACGTTGGCAAGTTGACGTGCTATCCAAGTTTGGGATGAGAGTCACAGTTTTGAATGATATTTCTATTGTTAATAAATTTTTTGACGTATTCCCTGAAGACTTCTTAGCCTAGCCCATAGTGTGAAATCGAATTTTGTATTGACCCTAGTACAAAACCCATTTCTAAAACCCTCAAGTATTTCTTCACCCGAAATTAACGTAACATGCGCCAAAGATGTTGGCTCGAGCTGTTGAAGATTACGATTGTATAATTCAATACCATCGTGGAAGAGCGAACGTGGTAGCTGATGCATTAAGTAGAAGATCGTATGCGGTTACGAGTGCGATGTTGTTAACACAAAGACCCATTTCGTATAACTTATAAATGATGAAGATAGAGTTAAAGACTCTTGGGTCCTACGTAAAGATAGTAAATATACTATTAGAACTGACTTTTAATCGATAATGTTAAAGCCTCTCAAGCTACACACCCGGAGCTGATGAATGTGAAGAAGAAGGTTCAAGAAGGCGTTATTCTAGAAGTAAGAATCGATGAAGAGAGAAAATCTCAACCCTCAATTTTATTAGTCTATTTGAAATCCTCGATTGAGTAGAAACTGTGGCCTATAGACTCGCTTTACCGCTAAGTATGTAACGTGTTCATAACGTTTTTCACGTATCGATGTTACGTAAATATGTGGACGACCCTAACCACATTATTGATTTAGAACCGGACGAGATAGCGGAAGATTTAACGTATGAAGAGATAGATGTTAAAATCTTGGATAAGAAGGATTATATTCTACCCTCAAAGGTTATACCTCAAGAGTTAGAATCTGACAAGGTATCCTCATTTGTTTGGCATACCAGGTACGTAAATAAATTTTGAGGGCGAAATTTCATAAGGAGAGGAGATTGTAAGACCCCAAATTTTATTAATAAAGATTAATTTTCTCAAAATATTTTTTTTGAATATTATGGTGTGGATTTGATATAATGTTATAGTTGTGGGTAATATTTATAAATTTTGAAAAGTATGCAAGTTGTTATAAAATATTCGATTGGTCAGGAAATATTCATTTTATCAGGAAATATTCTTACAACGGCGCAATCATTGGTGGACCCATACAATGTAATTCATCTTGTTTAATGAGAAAAGCATGTAAATATATTTTATGAAAATAATGGCGGAAGTTTTACCGTTAAAACTATTGAACTACCCGGTAGTAAAAGTACAGTAATACACGTAGTTGCATAGTAACACACGGTATTGATTATTGATGCTTACATGAGAAGTCATTCAATTTTATTCAATTATTGCTGCAGTAATTGCTACATAGTATCTCACGTTATTTGATTCAATTATTGTCGATATTTTACATATTATTAAATCAATAATTGAGATGAAAAAGTTATTAATATTATTATTTGCAATATTGACTATGTCTAGAAGTTCTGTCAAGGAGAGGTTTGGTCACCTAATTGCGCGCCAATAGGGAGAAATTCTTATTGGAAAACTCCCTCTTTCCTGGGAACGACCTGGTTGTTAAATATTGCGAATTATAATAATGATGATAAAGGTTGTTACAAATATTGAGAAAATTTTAATGAAGTATTTGTTTTAATTTTTGACATATTTTATGGACCCCCATTTATTCATTTTTAAAATAATCGGTAGAAAGTTTTTAAGTATAAATATAATGGGACCCACCTGCGATTATGAGATGTTGGTGGGAGGGAACACGTGGGGCCTATGATTGGAAGAAAAAATGGGGGAGGAGAAATTCTAAAGATTTGTCACGGTGGTAGGATTTTTCTAATATAACATGTGTTTATATATATATATATATATATATATATATATATATATATATATATATATATATATATATATATTATAAAATTTGGTTTTATTTTGACAATGTTGAAAAATCTAGCGTATAATTTCAGCCCATGAATTTCAAACACTGTTCGTTCGTGATTAATTTTTCTAAATAGTATCCTTCCATTCTCCTATAAATAGGATGCTTATTTAGAATTGAAAATCACACCAGAATCAGAGAATTCTTCTTCTATAATATTGAGTGTATTTCTTTCGAGTTTTAGAAAGCTTTGAGTGTAGAAAAAAGTGAAAGTTTTCATTTCAAGGTAAGGGGTATTATTTATTTCATATTCTGAAGAGACACTATTTTTCGTATTCGTATGAATATTATTTTGTTGAATATTCGCAAGAAATATTATTTTTATTTAATATTCGTAGGGAATATTATATTCGTTCAATATTCGAAATGAATATTATTTTCGTTTAATATTCGTAAGGGATGTTATTTTTGTTCAATATTCACTTGAAATAATATTTTCTTTCATACTCTGTAGTATGTAAGTAATATTATTTCGTTTCAGATTTTGATTTCTATATTCGTTTTGGTTAAAGTTTTGGCTTCTATACTCCATGGAATTAGTAGAATATCCTTGATATTTGCGCTTAATCCAATATCTTTTCATGGAATATTATTATGGGCATTCTTAATAAGTTTTAACTTTTTTATGCCGGAGTATTATTCATTGGTTACTATTCACGAAGTACTATTCACTGGGTACTATTCACTTGAATACTATTCACCCGGGGTACTATTCATGATAAAAATTGATTCATTTTCGGTCCAAATCATTTTTGGTACAATATTATTCTTGAATTTTACTCTACAAAGCAGTATCATGTTGTTAATTTGAACGTCATTGAATTCTGGATAAATTAAATTATAAATCTTTAAAATTTATCCTTGAACTTGTTTTTATTGAATTCTTATATCATTGTCATCATCCTCATGCTTATATTATTGTTGAAAGTCATTTGTGGCCTGTAGTGCATATATGGACTTGGTATGATTATGACCAGGGATTATTCAGTATAATCATGACCGTAATGTTACAAATGATGTGAAAAAAGTCCTTATTGGCCCGTAGTGCATTGATGGACAGTTTTTGGTATGATTATGGCTATGGATTCTCTTCGGCCAAGGGTGCAAAGATGAATTATTTTATAGCATGATCAGGACCGTTGGTGAAAACATGATTATCCTTGGCCCGTAGTGCATGAATAATTCATGGTCGTGATACTAAAGAATATCCTTGGCCCGTAGTACAGGGATGATTCGATGATGCGGATTATTTATTAAGTTGAGTCTCAGCGATAAAATTGATGATAAACTTTTTAAATCATAGAAGATGGTAGTTATTATGCTCTACTTGACTCTTCTAATGGATTGCTTATTCCGCTGCAGTTGTTGATCTAAAACTTATTGTCTATTATATTCTATCAGTTGTTATACTGTTGAAGGCTAAGGATAATTTATTCTGCATTATCTTAGTCATAATATTTTTTACTGGGCTAGTTGAGCTCACCTTTTCTTTCATTGTTCTCTTCAAGAAATGAAAATATAGCTAGGACTAGTCGGGAAATGGATTGACGGTCCAGATGGTTGCATTAGTAGTCCTCACTATTCTGTGAAAAGTGTGATAATAATTGTAATAAGATTGAATTTGAGTGTGGATATTGTCTAGATGACAATATTCCTATTAAAACTCACAGCTTATGTTTTGTCGTATGTTTCACGACAGTTATATAATTAAGTTTGTATTTGAATTTTGTACCATGTATCTGGCGACTCGTAATGGGTGATGTATACCTATTTTGGGGGCGTCACAGTTCTTAAAACTAATACATATGGTAAGTTCATAACTCATAATAATATGGTATGTTTTGAACCCCTCAGCGAATGGACGCCTATGGTCTGACTAGGATAAGTTCATAAACTAATATTATTGTGGCAAGTTCCTGAACTTCCAATGTGCGGTAAGTTTGATGAACTATACTGGGGGTATATGAAGATTGTAAGTTGAAATACAAGAATATTTAGTATAAGAGCATTAGTGGTGCTAGAAATAAAAAGAATTAGTCAGTAATGAAGTAATGAAGTAAAGATTGAAATTAATGGAGAAAATTAGATATTCCAAATCTTCTAGCTTTGCTAGATTTTTGAAATTTATTGACTTCGTGCCGATGGTTGTACTTCTAATTTTTGAAAAATGTTGGATCACACTAGTGAACCAAAGAATTTTTAAAATAGTGCTATTATTCGCGTATCTATGCTGTTTGTTTTGACTAGATAAAATAATATATGCTTTTTTTAAAATTTTCAAAATATATTTTAATTATATGTATCGGGTGATATGATAAATGATGTAGTCATCAATGCAATAGAACCTGGTGTTGGATGTGATCATATGATCGTCAGCCCACTATGGTGAGATGTAGTATGACAACGTCATAATCATGACGCCATAAAAGGATTTTTGAGATTTCTTTAAGATATGAGAATATATATATATATATATATATATATATGTTTTGATTGATGTCCGAGTTGTTGTAGAAGTCTATGCTATTTGATTCAACTAGACGAATATTGAAAGATGTTCATGAAATTCAAGCGTTCTTTGTCAAACTATACCAAACCAAATTGTTTTGGTGCGGATTCAGATATTAAGAAGCTGAGGTGAACAACCCTATAAAAAGGGACATGTTATCAGAGACAATGGTTCTGAAAGTAACGCATATAGTCGTTACGATGTTAAGATGTAATATGTTGTGCACGACGTAGTGGTAATATAGGCTGATCACCTAGAGTACTTGCAGAGGGTGTTTTCAGTCTTTGTGATTGATAAACATTCTGTTAAAAGGGTTTAAAGTGTGAAGAACCGGGGGTGAAGTCATATTAAACCTAGAGATGAGTTCATGGTCTTGTGACCCCTCAGCATGATTGGATAATCTTTTAAAATCCTGAGTTATTCATACTGCTTCCCAATTATTGAGCAATTGTGGAGGATTCATGTTATTCTGAAGTGAATATGGTAAGGATGATATTCCTTAGAAAGAAGTAAGTCGTAGAATGTGACACTGAATGATGAATATATTGAATAAGTGAGAAAAGAAATTTTGAAATGAGAAGGAGATGAGTTATCAAAAAAAAATAATGTAAAACTTTTAATAGAAAATTTTAATAATTGTAGAAAGATCTTTGTGGAAAGAAGTGGTTATAGAACCCAATGAATGAATAAAGTATTAACGTAAAATCTATTTTGATAGATTGAATGAATGAAGATTAATAAATAAAATTTCGAGGATGAAATTCTTAGAAGAATGGGTGAATGTAATATCCCGAGTGTTTATGATAACGATATTTAGAGAAGGAAATGAATAGGTTAAATAATATATAATACTCAAAATATAATTGAGTTCAAGTGAAAGTTATGAAATAAAACCTAGAATTTGTTGAAGTAATGAATGTAGTAGGAAATATAAAACCTATATTAAGGTAATGTATTGAAGATATTCAATGATAAATTTTGAAAAGAGATTTTGTGAAAATCAAGTAAGAGAGGTTTCTTTGATTCCGAGGACGGAATCCTTATAAGGAGGAAATGATTTGACAAGCCGAATTTTCATAAGTTATTAAAATAAGAATTTAATAATTAAAATTCTTATTATGAGGTATATATATTTTGAATTATGTGATTTGGTGTAAAGAGAATTATATATTCATATGTTGGAGAATGTAAGATTTAATAGTTAATTAAACTATTAAAGAAATTAAATAATATTAGTTAATTGAATTAAGTTGAAATTATGTTATGAGATAATATAATTTTAATTGTTATACCTTGTGGGCAATTGAAATTATTATGAGTTAAGTTTTATAAATAGTGTAAATAATTCACTTAATTAAAATAGTGAATTAATACAAGTATAATTGATTTAATAAAGTGAGAATGTAATATATTGCATGAAAATGTTAATGTTAGTATAATGCGAGTAAAATATTTATTAAGTACATTAAATATTTTAGTTGGAAACTTTATGGAATAAAATGAATATTTATGGTATTAAATAAATATTTGATGAAAATTGTTATGGGATAGTTTATTTAAGTGTGATAAAATAGATGAGATTTATAGGTATTTTATTACGCTTAGTATACGAGGATATTCTAATTTAATTAAATAATTAAATTAGAGGAGTGAGATTTTTTTAAATAATGTTATGACTATAATGGTTGAATAGAAATTATAATTTTACTAATAAGGTTAATTTTATTTCTTAAGGAATTAAAAGTACATATTCTAGTTTATATTTCTAGTTTATGTGTTCTTGAGTTTCATTTAAAATTGGGGTTTTGGTTAATGAATTTGTAGGTTATGATGTTATATATGTTATTAGATTTTATAATTTCATAATGGTCATCTAAAAATGATTTTTCAGAAATCAAATTCATGTATTTATGCTAAAGAATAGAAATTTGGGTTTTGATGGTAATGTGTGTTTTGGTGTACTTTGAGACTAAAATTGATGATGAATTCGTAATTGAAACTTTAAATTGATGGATGATTGTTGTTCTTCTCTATAAAATGAAAACAACGCAATTTGAACGGATCGAATTGGTTAAGAAACGAATTCGTGATGAATGAAAACACTTAGCATGTTAAAAATATGAAAAATTAGTATAAACCAATTAGAATTAGTATAAACCAAGTCCCATATCAACTAAATTGAGAACTTTATCCCTTTTCTAAACCTATAAATAGATGGGATTGACCCTTTATTTCATTCACCAACAATAAGGCCTCCAATTTTGAGAAAAACTTTGTTGTGGGAGGACTTTTTATAAAGATCTCCTTAGTTAAATCTTGGTCGAGTACGTATTCAGTTTGTGAAATTTGTATTTTTGACTATGTTTCTTATTTAAATTTTGGTAATGTTATTATTTTAAATATTGTATTTAGTTTGTTAGTTAAAGTTTGAATTTTGGTTGTTTAGTTAGTTTTGTTAGTAAACTAGTTAGTTTACTATGTTTATTTTGGCTTGAAATTGATTATGTAAATGAATTCTAATGCTTATAAGATATGAAGTCGAGACCTTAGACGAGTCTGATTATGTTATATAAGACTTATTTGTAAATAAAGTTGGGTTGGAACGAGTCGAGGCGAGTTTTAGATGCCAAATTGAGAAGTCTGAAAAACTAGTCGACTGCTGATCCAAAAACTAAAATTCGGGGTTAGCTACTATTTAGAAAATTTTGGGCTTTTGGTATGTTATAGTAAACTGAATAAGCTTTCCATAGACTCCAAAACGGACTAATTCCGACTTCGGAGCAAAGAGTTATGACCATTCAAAGTAGTTGCGTCAAAACAGTCTAACCAACTCGGGGAAGTCACCTTGAACTAATTTTCTAGAATTTTGTGTTTAGAATTTGGAAAAGGTTAAAGAATAAAAGTTGTAGTCCCGGAAGTTAGCTTCGTGTGGGCTCAAGAATCGCTCAAAAATGTTTTGAAACGGAAAAATTATGACTGTTTTAGCGAGAGAGGGTAAAGCTGGGAAAAAATGAAAAATAGTTTTGAACACCCCTTTTTGAACACTATTTTGGACTGTCTATCTTCTCCGAAATTAGTGTCCAATAACTTTTAAAAATAGGTTAATATGATGTTTATAGCCTATCCAAATTTGGATGTCATCGGACTTGTGAGATATAGAATAAAGTTTATATTACAACTACTATGCGTTGCTATGTGGCTAATAGTTGATGTGTATGATTATATAATTGTGTAGGGCACGTGAAGTGCAGATAACTGTAAGCTGTTAAACTGTTATTGGTAAACAACGATCAAGACAAGTCTTTCGGTTCCTATTTTCTACGTGGACTTGATGAATTGTTTTAAATTGCATGATATGTTATATGTGTTGTAAGCGAGCATGATATGTTATACATGTTGTAATCATGAAATGTTAAAGTCAATTTATGACTACATTGTTTTGGTTAAATAATGATGATTGAGTAAGGAACTTAATCTTTATATTTGCTATGTGAATTAAAGTATGTATGCCATGTTACTTTAATTATTAGGATATGTATATTAAGCATATTATTATGTGTTATGTGATGCATGAAAACTGTTAGAACTTGCTGAGCTGTCGAGCTCACCCTTGCAAATAACCATTTTTGCAGGTCAAGATTTCAAGGTAAGGATATGTGCTAAGTGAATTATAGATATCCATATTCACGAAGATTACTTATGTTTTATGAGAAATGTATTTAATATTTTGAATGTAACATGTTGTTGTATTGTAAGTTGAGCTATCCGGTGTATATGGATATCTATTTATGATGTAAGACTTTGTATAGTCATTTCGTTGTAATGATTCATGATATAAATTTGAATCGAAGAGATGTAATGTAAAGGTTGCGATTTAGGGCAATACAGAAGGAAATATATAAAAGTTTTAAATATTCCGCATTTTTAGTGATTTTAATATAGAATAATGATGTAAAGATAGATTAAAGTTGTATTGTTAACGATCGAGAAGGAGAATATTATTGTATGAATTTTGGGGTCGTTACAATTGAAATCTAATGTCGTTGGTCAACAACTTCGCCAATATCATATCAATTGGATGTATACGGAAAACAAATTTAGAAGCATTAAGTAAAGGTTGCATAACATCATTTAATTCTTAGGTGTCCATGAGAATCATAAACAGTGAAAGAAAAAAAAATCAATTTTGAAAATGTCATACAGCCTTATGTTTTGAGATAACCATAAAGGCAACAAACTGAAAGTCTAATATCCATGTGTTCAGAAATGATTATTCAAACTGTTGGGATGTTTTTTTGGCATGGAAGCATATTTAAAAATTATATTTTAATATTTTGAGTCTATTTAAATGTTATAACACACACACACACACACACACACACACACACACACACACACACACATATATATATATATATATATATATATATATATGGAACATAAACAGAAATTATCGTGATTATCAGATGTTCATGCACATGTGAATAGTTATATGTGGATAGTTATAATAAATTAAATTTTTAATAATTTTTGATATTTTTTTTATGAAGTTACAATGATAAATTTTGCCAAACTTGAGTTCGTGGAACTTGATATTACAGGTAAGAATTATTTGTCATGGATCATTGATGAAGAAATTCATTTTGATGCCATGGGTCTTGGAGACACCATTAAAGATGGTAAGGAAACATCTAGCCAAAACAAGGCAAATGCCATGATTTTCTTACGCCATCATCTCCACAAGAGTTGAAGTTAGAGTATCTCACAATAAAAGATCCTCTTATTCTTTGGAAAAATTTGAAAGAAAGATATGACCATCAAAAGACAGTTATTCTACCAAAAGCTCGTTATGATTGGATACATTTACGATTGCAGGATTTTAAATCAGTAAGTGAATATAATTTTGCAATGTTTAAAATCAGTTCTAAATTGAAATTATGTGGAGATAATATCACTGAAGAAGATATGTTAGAAAAAACATTCTCTACTTTGCATACGTCAAATGTGCTCCTAGAGCAGTAATATAGAGAAAGAGGTTTTAAGAAATACTTTGAACTGATTTCATGTCTCCTTGTGGCTGAACAAAATAATGAGCTTTTAATGAAAAATCATGAATCACGACCAATTGGTTCAGCTCCATTCCCTGAAGTGAATGCTACGAGATATAATAATAATTATGGTCATGGTCGTGGTCGTGGTCGTGGTTGTGGTCGTGGACGGTTTAATTACCGCAACTATAATGGTCGTAATTTGTCAAATTCTAACAAACCTTCAAAGAATGAGGAGAAACAAGAAAGGGGGGAGAATATAAATAACATAGATACCATGAAGGAAGAAAATATATGTTATCGGTGTGGAATGAAAGGACATTAGTCTCGTACCTATCGTACGACCAAACATCTTATTGATTTATATCAGTCCTCATTGAAAGGAAAGGAGAAGAACATAGAAATAAATTTTTCTCATCCCATCAAGATAATGATGATATTTATTTTGATCCTTTGGATATGACGCACCTTGACGTTGTAGATTTTTTTGAACAAAATAATGAGCAAGTTGATATTTATTGTAATGAAAATAATTAGTTTAAAATTATGTTAATCCTTTAAGTGTGCTTATTTTACGCTAATATATTCCAATATATTTTCTTTTCTTCCTTTCATATTGTCTTATTTAATCTAAAGGGTTGTGTTATTAAATATATATAATATTATGTCTTATTATTAACTTATTATATATTTATTCCTTTTTATGAAGAAAATATGGATTTATGTTATGTTATAAATGATCTAATATCAGTGGTGGATATATATGCTTAGCAGATGGTGCAACGACACATACCATTCTCAAACATAAGCAATATTTTCAAATCTAAGAATGATGAAAGCAAAAGTAAATACAATATCAGGTTCAACAGACTTGATTGAAGGCTCTGAAAGAGCCAATATAATGCTTCCTAGTGGAATAAAATTTATTATTGATAATGCTTTGTTTTCCACTAAATCAAGGAGTAATATGCAAAGTTTCAAAGATGTATGACTTAACGGGTACCATATTGAGACAACCAATGATAATGGTATAAAATATCTTTACATCGTATCAAATGTCTCTACTAGAAAACAAATATTAGAAAAATTACTCGTTTTATCTTCTGGTTTATACTATACAAGTATTAGTACAATTGAAGTCAATGCAATAATGAACTAGAAGTTCAATGAACCAAATAATTTTATTATTTGGCATGACTGGTTGGGTCATCCTGGATCAATAATGATGCGGAGAATTATTGAGAATTCACATGGTAATCCATTAAAGAAATAGAAGATTCTTTAATTTAAGGAATTCTCGTGTGCTTCTTATTCTCAAGGCAAATTGGTCATTAGACCATCAACAACTAAAGTTGGCATTGAATCTCTAAGATTTCTAGAATGTATTCAAGGAGATATTTGTGGGCCTATTCACCCACCAAGTGGACCATTTAGATATTTTATGGTTTTAATATATGCATCTATGAGATGGTCACGTGTGTGTTTATTATCAACTCGCAACTTGGCGTTTGCGAGATTACTTGCTCAAATTATTAGATTACGAGCACAATTTCTAGATCATATAATCAAGACTATTCATCTTGACAATGCTGGTGAATTCACATCACAAACATTTAATGATTATTGCATGTCACTTGGGATAAACAATGAACATCATGTTGCCCATATTCATACTCAGAATGGTCTTGGTGAATCGTTTATTAAATGCCTCTAGTTAATTGCAAAACCATTGCTCATGAGAACAAAACTTCCCATCACTATTTGGGGCCATGCTATTTTACATGCAGCAGTACTTATTCGTATTAGGCCAACATCATATTACAAATTCTCCCCATTATAATTGGTTTTTGGTCACGAGCCAAATATTTCCCATCTAAGAATATTTGGTTGTGCGGTATGTGTTCCAATTTATCTGCCACAACGTACAAAGATGGGTTCTTAAAGGAGGCTGGGAATATATATTGGGTTTGAGTCCCTATCGATAATTAAATATTTTAAACCCTTAATAGGTGATTCATTTACGGCACGATTTGCCGACTGTCATTTTGATGAGACTATGTTTCCAGCATTAGGGGGAGAAATTAAACATCTGGATAAAGATATTACTTGGAATGCATTGTCATTATTGAATTTTGATCCTCGTACAAAACAATGTGAACAAGAAGTTCAAAAGATACTTCGTTTGCAAGATATAGCAAATCAACTACCGAATGCATTCACCAACTCAAAAGGAGTAACCAAATCTTATGTACCAGCTGTAAATGCTCCAGCTCGGATTGAAGTCCTAGTAGGACAATCGACAAAAATTATAGCAAATGAGTCTGAGGCACGCCAGAAGCGTGGTAGAAAAACTGGTTCAAAAGACAAAAATCCTCGGAAAAGAAAAGAAGTAAATAAACAAATTGACATTATTGAAGAGGAAAATATTCATGAGTGCAAGACCCCAACTTTTTATGAATAAAGATTTAATTTTCTCTAAAAATTATTCTAAATAGTAAGGTGTTGATTTAATAAATGTTATAGTTAAGAGTGATATATGCAAATTATACAAAGTAAACAGTTGTCAGAAAATATTCATTTGGTCGGAGAATATTCTTTTTATCGGGAAATATTCATACGACGGCGCAATCATTGGTGGACCACATAACGGAATAACTGTCGGATATAGAAAGCGACAGAAATAAACTTTTTTTATAAAAATAACGGCAAAACTTTTACCGTTAACTATTGAAATACCCGGTCATAAAGGCACAGTAATACACGTTGTTGCTGTTGGGTTTGTATATAGCGCAATCATGCAATCAAATTACATAAAAGGTGCGGAAGCGCGATAAAATAGGAATTTAAAATTTTCATACATACCCATCACCAAGATCATACTATGTGCATAATTATCAATCAAAAGAAAAGAGATGGAGATTAGATTCATACCCTTGTAGAACTAGCTTCCTCAGGTACAAGTTCACCTCCAATCCTTTTCGCATTCAACTTGAATCCACCGGGTTAGATTCCTTCCTATGATCAACGTTAGTCACTCATGTGTTTGGCCTCTAGAGGTGATCTGTGAGACCCCAAATTTTATGAATAAAGATTTAAATTTCTCGAAATATTTTTTTAATATTATGATGTGGATTTGATATAATGTTATAGTTGTGGATAATATTAATAAATTTTGCAAAGTAAACAAGTTGTTATGTAATATTCTATTGGTCGGGGAATATTCGTTTTAACATGGAATATTAAATGCGGCGGCACAATCATTAGTGGACCCCCTAACGAAGTATTATTATGCGTAGTTAGAAAAGCGTATGAATTATCTTTTATAAAATAATGGCGAAAGTGTTACCGTTAAAACTATTGAACTACCCGTTAGTAAAAAGTATGATGTCTGGCATTGTGGTATAGTAGTAGCATACGGTATTGATTATTGATGCTTACGTGAAGTCACTCAGTTATACTCAATTATTGCTACAGTAATTGCTGCATCATATCTCTCAGATTAGTGATTCAATTATTGTCACAGTATCGTCTGCATAATATATATTATTAAATCAATAATTGAGACGACAAAGTTATTCATATTATTATTTGCAATATTGACAATGTCTAGAAGTTCTATTAAGGAGAGGTTTGGTCACCTAATTGCACACCACTAAGGAGAAATCCTTATCGGAAAGCTCCCTCTTTCCTGGGAACGACCTAGTTGTTAAATATTGTGAATTATAATATTAATGATGAATAAGTTCGTGTTGATTAAATATGAAATTGATAGTTCCATTGTGTGGGAATTATTAGTTTTAGTGGAAATTGACATCTATTCCGATAATAATTGATGTCTGGAGATTATATTGACCAATCGGGTAATTAACCGAATAAATGAGCAATTAATTGCTATTAATTCACATGCTTATAACTATGTGTTCACATATGTGAACTATGAATTCACATGATTTACTATTAGGGGAGGTGGTGCAAGTTTGATAATACTTGCAGGACTAAATTAAAAATAAAAAAAAGAGGAAGGTATTATACTGTAATATTTTGAGCCCCAAAACGTGCAATTATCGAAACTATATTTTCCTATAAATAGAAGCTCATTCCTTCATTATTTTTCACCAATTCACTAAAGCTATAGAGCAATTATTATAGAGAGAAAGAAAAAGAGAAGTCTGCTACCTCACTATTCCAGTATCTAGTCTTCTTCTGAGGTAAGGGGTATTATTTCTTTCGTATTCATGAAGAGAGTTATTTTCTTTTAATACTCGTAAGAGCTGTTATTTCATTCTTTATTATTTTGTTGGAATAATATGTCTGTGAGGTCTATCGCATGCCTGGTGAATTCTTTTGTTATTCCATTTTTTATTATTCTGTTGGAATAACCTGTCTACGCGGACTACCGCATACATGGTGAATTCTTCTGTTATTCCATTTTTATTATTACATTGGAATAACTTTTGTCTCTGCGACTACCGCATGCATGGTGAATTCTTACATTATTCCATTCTTTATTATTCATTGGAATAACTTTCATCTCATGGACTATCGCATGCATGATGAATGATCCTTCGTATTCATTCTTTATTAAATTGTGGAAATGATATGTCTACGTGGATTACTACATGGCGGGTGAAAATCCATTTGCGATTTTGTATATTCAATTATACTCGTATGAGATATCATTTCTTTTACTAAATCATGGAATATCATTTTCTTTGGTATTTTCTTTTACGAGTTCTTATTCACGGAGATTCTTATTCACCCTATTATTATTCACTCTAGTATTATTCACTTTCGGGTATTAAGGGGCACTTTTTTGTGTCGAAGTACTATTCACGAGTTACTATTTACGATTACTATTCACTCTAGTATCATTCACTCGGTATTCGGGACACTTTTTCTCGTCGTGGGTACTATTCGTCTTATTCACGGGTACTATTCAAGAAAAATATATTTCTTTTTATGTCCAAATTATTTTTGGTACACGAATATTATTCTTGAATTTTACTCTACAAAGTAGTATCATGTTGACAATTTGGACGTTATTGATTTGTGGATAAATTAAATTATAAATCTTTAAAATTTATCTTTGAACTTGTTTTATTGAATTATTATGTTATTGTCATCATCCTCATGCATATATTGTGATTAAAGTCATCTTTGGCTTACGTGCATAGATGGACTTGGTATGATTATGACCATGAATTATTCGGTATAATCATGACCGTAATGTAACAAATAATGTGGTAAAAGTCCTCATTGGCCTGTAGTTCATTGATGGACAGTTGTTGGTATGATTATGACCAGGGATTATTCGGTATAATCATGACCATTGATGATTACATGAATATCCTTGGTCGTATTGCAGGGATGATTCGATTTTATTTATTAAGCTGAGTCTCAGCAATAAAGTTGATGAAAATCTTTTTAAATCATAGAAGATAGTAGATTTTATGCTCTACTTGACTCTTCTAATGGATTGCTTATTCCGTTGCAGTTGTTGATCTAAAACTTGTTGTCTATTGTATTCTATCAGTTGTTATACTGTTGAAGGCTAAGGATAATTTATTCTGCATTATCTTAGTCATAATATTTTTTACTGGGCTAGTTGAGCTCACCCTTTCATTCATTGTTCTCTTCAGGAAATGAGAATATAGCTGGATCTAGTCGGGGAATGGATTGACGGTCCAGATGGTTGCATTAGTAGTCCTCACTATTCTGTGAAATAGTGTGATAATAAATGTAATAAGATTGAATTTGAGTGTGGATATTGTCTAGATGACAATAATCGGGTTAAAACTCTCAGATTATGTTTTGTCGTATTTTACATGACAGTTGTATAATTAAGTTGTATTTGAATTATGTACCATGTATCTGGCGACTCAGAATGGGTGATGTATACCTTTTTTGGGGGCGTCACAGTTGGTATCAAAGCTTAGGGATATGATCCCTAGCTGAGATGTGAGACAAGAACTAGGAGGGGAGAGACGGGGAATTCCTTCGCTAGTATGACCTACCTAAGTTTATTTGGTATTTAATTGGTCTGTCATAGTATAGGGATAATATGTGACATGTCAATTAACCCTTGTTTTGTGACAGTGTTTGAAAATGGCATCTAAAAATGTTGAGATCAACAATGAAGCACATTAGACGAAGAAGAAATTAGAGATATCTACGTGGTGAGTGAAGAACTAATAGTTGCACTTTTAGCTGAATTTACAGTAGAAAGGTGAGAGTGAGTGAGGAAGAAGAGGAACCTGAGGAGAATTTATTAGAAGAATTTTATGATCGAAATTTAGAATTACAAAATCGTATTCATGAGTTAGAAGAGCAGGCGGTCGTGGAACAAAGAGATGTAACAATTCAAAATTGTGTTACCCGATGTACGATGCTTGAATAGAAGCACTCTTTGGTAGAGTATAAGATACTAGAGCTGGAATCTGAGAATGTTATGATCAAAGTTCTGATGAAAGAAGAAACAACTGAACGAATGAGAATAGATGATGGATGGGTAAAAGCCACGCGACGTGTAGATATTGTAGAAAAAGACGTCCAATCCAATAAGGCCAAAATAGATGAAATGGATTTTGCTTTTTGGACAACAATTGGGAGAATCCAACATCGAATTCGAAATTACCCTATGCAGAGCAGTCAACCCCAATTCGATATGGATCGGAGAGTAATGATTTGAATCATGGATCAGGAATGTGACGAAGCAATTAAGGGTGGAATGTACTCTATAGCAAATTCAAATCCGGTAGTTTAAGTGAGAGCGTTTGTCGAGAAACCCGAACAAAGTTATTACGGGTAAGTTAATTATAAACTCTTGTGAAGTCTATACCTTATTTGATACCAGTTCTACCCACTCTTTTATTTCTCCTACTTGCGCTCAATGTTTAAATTTGACTCCGGAGAAATTAGACTTTGATTTATCTGTTAAAACTCTGTTAGGAGAAACCTTCGTTACCTCCACTGTTTATAAATCTTGTTTGATTCAAATCGACACTTTCACGTTACCTGTCGATCTTATCTCTTTGAAAATACTTTCTTTTGATGTGATTTTAGGAATCGATTGGTTAACTAGTCATCATGCTTTTCGTAAGGTTGTTAGCTTTCATATTTCTAACCAACCTGTTATGCGAATTCAAGCAACCAAACCACTAAAGTCAATCACTGGCATATCAAGCCATAAGTAAAGAGCCCCGAGCCTTTCGCTGGTGACGCTGTGAATGACGATGGAAAGTTGATAGGTATCAATGTGACGTGATATCCAAGTCTTGGATGAGAGTCACAGTTTTGAATGATATTTCTATCGTTAATAAATTTCCTGACGTATTCTTGAAGACTTCTTAGCCTACCCCTAGAGCGTGAAATCGAATTTTGTATTGACCCCAGTACAAAACCCATTTCTTAAACCCTCAAATATTTCTTTAACTAAAATGAACGTAACATGTGCCAAAGACGTTGGTTCGAGCTGTTGAAGATTACGACCATACCATTCAATAACATCGTGGAAGAGCAAACGTGGTAGCTGATGCGTTGAGTAGAAGATCATATGCATTTACGAATGCGATGTTGTTAACACAAAAACCCATTTCGTATAACTTACAAATGATGAAGATAGAGTTAAAGACTCTAGGGACCCACGTGGTGATATCGAATATACGAGTAGAATCGACTTTAATCGATAAAGTTAAAGCCGCTCAAGCTTCAGACCCGTAGCTGATGAATGTGAAGAAGAAGCTTCAAGAAGGCGTTATTCTAGAAGAAAGAGTCGATGAAGAGAGAAAATGTCAACCCTCGATTTTATTGGCCCATTTGGAATCCTTGACTGAGTAGGAACTGTGGCCTATAGACTCGTTTTACCGCCAAGTATGTCGCGTGTTCATAATGTTTTTCACGTATCGATGTTACGTAAATATATGGATGACCCGAACCACATTATTAAATTAGAACTAGACGAGATAGCAGAAGATTTAACGTATAAGGAGATACGTGTTAAAATCTTGGATAAGAAGGATCGTATCCAACACTCAAAGGTTATACCTCAAGAGTTAGAATCTGAAATGAAATCAAGGTATCCTCATCTCTTCAGCATACCAGGTACGTACGTAAATTTTGAGGGCAAAATTTCATAAGGAGGGGAGATTGTGAGACCCCAAATTTTATGAATAAAGATTTAAATTTCTCGAAATATTTTTTTTAATATTAGGGTGTGGATTTGATATAATGTTATAGTTGTGGGTAATATTTATAAATTTTGCAAAGTAAGAAAGTTGTTATATAATATTTGATTGGTCGGGGAATATTCATTTTAACATGGAATATTCATACGATGGCACAATCATTGGTGGACCCCACAACGGAAGTATTGTCGTAGTTAGAAAATGACATAATTATCTTTTTATAAAAATAACGGCGAAAGTGTTACCGTTAAAACCTGTTGAACTACCCGGTAGTAAAAAGTACGAAGAATCTGGCGTGGTTGCATAGTAGCACTTGCGGTATTGATTATTGATGCTTACGTAAGAAGTCACTAAGTTATACTCAATTATTGCTACGAAGAATTGTTGCATCATATCTCTCATATTATTGATTCAATTATTGTCACGATTATAAATCTGCATAATATATATTATTAAATCAATAATTGAGACGGACAAAGTTATTCATATTATTATTTGAAATATTGACAATGTCTAGAAGTTACATCAAGGAGAGGTTTGGTCACCTAATCACTGCATGATAAGGAGAAATCCTTATCGGAAAGCCCCTCTTTCTTGGGAACGACCTGGTTGTTAAATATAGTGAATTATAATATTAATGATGAATAAGTTCGTGTTGATTAAAGATGAAATTGATAGTTCCATTGTGTGGGAATTATTATTGTTAGTGGAAATTGACATCTATTCTGATAATAATTGATGTCTGGAGGTTATATTGACCAATCGGGTAATTAACCGGATAAATGAGCAATTAATTTCTATTAATTCACATGCTTATAACTATGTGTTCACATGTGTGAACTATTAATTCACATGATTTGCTATTAGGGGAGGTGGTGAAAGTTTGATAATACTTGCAAGACTAAATTAAAAATGAAGAAAAAGAGGAAGGTATTATACTGTAATATGTCAAGAATAAACATATGAATGATATTCCTATTTACATATGATTTGATTATGATATATATATATATACATGAATGAATATGCAAGTATGTTTGCATCAAGAAAAGCTGTAAAGTCCTTTGATAGATAATAGAAACATATATACAAGGACTTAGGATGAATTGATCAAATATGTTAGGTTGATCCTACATAAGCAAAATAGCTTTGTAAAGTCCTTAAAAAGAAATGATGTATAAGGACTATAAATATAGGAAGATCAAGCATGTTAGGTTGATCTTATAATGTAATAGATATGCTTGTCTGATCGACCGAACCTTCGCACCGTAAATCGTAGTCTACCAAGAGAGTCGAGGATAACAAAAGAGCTATCCGAGGCGAGTAATCGTAGTCTGCAAGATAGTTGATCTCGAAGTTTGTAGACTTCCAGGAGAAACGAGGAAGGATCGTAGTGTGTCGAGGAGCACTTCCTCGGAGCCATAGTCTGCTGAGGAAGTCATGTTCAGAATCGTTGAGACAGGCCTCTGAACCAATTCGGAAAGCATCTGTCCGGAAGCCAAGTCAAGAATCGTAGACTACACACGAATTGAGTCGTAGCTCACCGATCGCATCAAAGGCGGAGATCGTAGTCGAAAGAGGATCAGGATGAAGACAACAAGAACAACAATATAAATCGTAGTGTCAAGATATGATCTCGGAGTCGTAGTGTCTGCACAACCGAAGCTGAATCGTAAAGTGCAGAGCTAAGACCTCAACAGATGTGCTCACAAAGCCAAGGTAGAATCATAGAGCAAACACGATTCTCAATAATTGAGCACTCCTAGAATATCCAAAGAAATGAAGCCTCTGGTTGGTAATGCAAAGATACATCTCACGAAGGAAGCGGAGAGCACTTTCAAGCTAATGGCATGCAAGCTAATAGAAGATCTAAGTTTAAGCATCAACTCAATCAAAGATCCAGATTGAGTTATGAAGCCATTCAAGGTGAAGTCTTCCACAAGATGATCATAAGAAGACTTGATGGTGACTAAGGAAAGTCAAGATATGCAAAGGGTTGTCAAGTAGAAAGATGACAATGATCCTGAAAGTAACCAGGATCATAGTGTTTGCCAAACAAAGAAGGAACTGATGGAGTATACACAAAGATACTGGTCATCCTCTGAAGAACAAGGCTAAAGTGATTAAGCATTGGGTCAGTCCATTGATGATAAGTGAACGGGAGATCACAAGGAGAAAGCGAGCTCGACACGCCACAAATCTGAAGTGTCTTGTTATTCAGAAGGGGCCTGAGCAAGGAGTCAAGCCATCAGTATCTGAGAGCAGTCGAGGCAAACAGAAGTGATGAAGCTACACGAAGAAGGAAGAGGTGTTCTACATTGAAGATCCAATCAGCACTCTTCAAGATCGTAGTGTTGAGCAATAGTTAACAAGACACTACGATCAGGTCCAAGAAAGCAAGCATCAGAATCGTAGAGTTCGGTCATCCTAAGATTGAAGCATTGGCAACGGTTCAATCTGAAGGTTAGTATTTGGACAAAAGCTCATTAAGAGCATCGATGCAAAAGGAAAACCTCTGATCAAGATAATCAGAAGGGGGAAATAAATTCGTCGACCTGCCCAAGACATCAAAGTGACATATCTGATGGGGTAGGTGAACCAGTAGACTGCAGTGTCAGAAAGTCAGAGAAGGACGACATGTCACATCTATAATCTGGACCAAATAACTCAAGATCTGTGAAGCAATTTGAATAGCTTTCAA
This sequence comes from Panax ginseng, assembly GCA_020205605.1. Taxonomy (NCBI): domain Eukaryota; kingdom Viridiplantae; phylum Streptophyta; class Magnoliopsida; order Apiales; family Araliaceae; genus Panax; species Panax ginseng. The sequence continues at coordinate 14,417,211 of CM035135.1, read as the reverse complement.
CGGCTACCTTCCAACGGGAAGATTGGAGAGTAGTATAAATCAATAGAGCTTCAAAGATCAAGAGCTGCTGATGATTGTTATGTTATGGAATCATTGAGTTTTTGAATGATATTGTTGACTCTACGAGTTCCACCAGAGAGTAACAGAACACGCCTCAGTGACAGTGAGACTACATAGGTGGAAGTGAAGCAACTTTGGAGAAGAACTTAAACAAACTAGATCTTCACTCAACAAAGATGAGAATGCCACTAAAGATGGCATCCAAGCTGAGAGCCGAGAAGGCCAAGGAGATAGCATTCAGAAAAGTAGCAGAGTATAAAGAAGATTAGAAGAGCCACTCTACGAATCACCATGAACCAAGAGCTGAAAAAGAACAGAAGCAAAATCATGTCTGCAAAACATTCATGAAGGGTTCAGGGTTTGTTAAGTGCACTACGATGTCTACCAAAAGCTTAGAGACTTAGCAAATCCAGATGGTGATGGTGCATAGCTGTCATCAAATGGAGATGAGCAGAAAGAAGCAAAGTCAGCTGCACCAAAGAAGATGTAGTCCAGACTGTAAGCAGAATGCCAAGAGGACTACGCCAAAGCTGCTAAGTACATAAGATGTTCAAGCTTAAAAGACATCTTAGCAGCCCAACACCAACAACAACAACAACTACAATAACAAGAAGCCAGGGCCTGAGGGGTCCTTGTCTAGAGGGACTAAATGAAGATTCCAAGGCTGCTGGGCTTGAAGAGTTCCTGGGGAATTAGAGAAGTTCCAAGGCTGCTGGCCTTGAAGAGTTCTTAGTGAACTGATGTCCCAAGGCTACTGGCCTTGAAGGAATCTTAGTGATTCAGGGTGCTGCCCTTCCTTAGTGGAAATCCTGCTAGTTGAAAGTAGAAGAGTGGATTAGGAGCTTGAGTCTCTGAACCACTTAAAACCATTTGTGTCTTTTACTTTATTTCATTTACATTATGTACATTAACTGCTATAACTGCTATGTATGTTTTAACTGCTTACTACTGAATTAACTCTACGAACAATGTATGTCTGATTATGAATATATCAATGAAGGGGATCTTTTACTTATTCCGCTGTGCTTGAAAAGATTCTTATGTTTGTCATATGCTACTTCATGAGCAATACAAAATAAATGAGAAAAGTATTTGAACTAAAAAGGATCTATTCAACCCGCCCCCCACCTTCTAGATCTATATTGTGCCTACTGGGAACTAACAATTGGTATCAAAGCATATTCTCATGCTATATTCAAAAGCTAATCGCTTTGAGTCTGATCCTAGGCACAAACATTGTTCTAAACTTGGTTTAGAAGTAAGTCACTTGTTATATGCAGATGATCTTACACGTTGGAAATATTGTGTACAGGTAAATGTGTATAAACACCAGAAGCTGCTCAGATTGGTCCATGTTCTTGATTGTCATATCAACAAGACCAATCCTTGCTCGCGGTCAATCTTGTAGTCTGAAGACCAGGCTAGAAAGCTGAAAAGACATCAACAGAAAAGAGTCAAACATCCACCATCCTGAAAAGATGAAAAGGCCACACATGCTAAGAAATTCTTATCCAAAGAAGAAAGAAAAACTTCTCAAACATGTATCTGGCCAACCAGCAGCTGGATCTTCAAGACCATGACTAATTGATTGAAGGTCAACGGGAGCAAATGAGAAACTATACACATCAATGCTTAAACTCAATATATCTAAGATAAATGACTGTTAAGAAATTAACAGTAAAAAGGTACGGTTCCTCACTAATATAAATATGTACATCATGATTGCATCTCCTTATGAACTATAACAGTATTCTTTTAAGGAATCATAATCTACCTAAAAAGGTGAAGAGAGAAAGTACACTGAGGGTGGAAAATAAAATGCCTATAAACTTTCTCTCCATCCAACTTTTAGGTTGAATGTGACATCTTGAAAGAAATCTGAAATAGGTCATAAGAGCATCATATGTTAAATTAATTCTATGTGAAGTAATATTTACTGATGGGTTAGTATGTATGTACTACCTATGGTCTGAGTGTTTAATAACACACAGACTATGATCAGTTCTACAAGAGTATCTTGAAGATTCATAGAAACTGATCACCTCTATGAGTCAACAAGATACTAATAAATCGTAGAGTTGATTCTTACTCTGTGAACATTTAAACCCTGGGAACATAACCCAACAAATGATGAAACCATCAAAAAAAAGAGTGTTTCATTAAAATAGCAAATCTTACACACACTCACCATCATGCATCTCAAAATGTATTATCTAAATTAGTTACATGCATGAATATGACTTGTGGTGATCAATATGATGATTATCCAAATATGTGAGGAACAGGGGTCTAGAAAACTAACCTAGTAGGACCCATTTAACCATGGGTACAAAAAATAGAAATTTATAACCTGCAGGTACTTAGTCTATCTGGCCACACTAAGGAATGCTGAAGCAAAAGACTTCAGTCAAGAAGATTCAACCAGCAGAAGGCTTAAGACTGTTCAGAAATGATTCTGATAAAACTCCTATATGTCAAAGCCTGTCCTTGAAGACCTGCTGAGCCGATCTGGATAAAGCTCACATGGCTACTGATTTTTATGTGGAAGCAGGCCATTCAACCTAAGATGAAAAAGGGCCTTAGATGCTCAATTATGCAAAGAGAATAATCCTCAAGAAAGCTCTTCACAGAGGATCATCGAGCATCAAATATGAGGAACTCATTACAGGAGAAAAACTCCACAAGCTCAAGCTGACAAAGAAGACTACGTTCGTAGTGCTGTCAAAAGATCGTAGAATGATCAGTCCTGGAATTATCCATGTCTACGATGAAAATAGATTTGATTGCTTATGGTGATTTCTGTCAGAAAGAGATATGCAAGGATGCCTCCTAATACACATGATGAAAAAGAAATCACACCTCACTGAGAAGATAACATCAACCATGGGGGAACAGTGATCTGTTAAGGAACAACAACACTAAAATATTCTATGTACCAGCTACAGAGTCCCAAAACCTTGTGGCTAATGAACTAAATGAAGATCCATAGTCAGTAGAAACGTCTCAAAATGTCCTACTGATAACCTATCAGCCACCCAACTCAAAATCGTGGAGTACCTACGATCAAACATCTGATCATAGTGTAAGAGCAGGAGGACACCACGATTACAACAAATGTAATTGTCTAAAGTTGGGAGAGGACCTCCCCACTAGATAAGGTCAAATGAGATATCAGTGCAAACTACTCCTAAAGTACTTCATCTGGAAAGCGCCTCAGGGACAAACATGACCCTTAGTTCATTCTAAGAGGTTGGCCCTTCCTAAGCTACCTTAACCCAGAAGGATTGCTTGATCAAGTTCATCTCAAGGACCAAGACAGTCAACGATCGTAGAGTACAGTTTGAAGAGAACTCAATGATCATGATGTAACCTCAACGATCGTAGTGCAACCTCAGCAATCGTAGAAACAGACTCAACGATCGCAGTCTTACAAGAGGCTATTACAACTCATGAGGAGCATGAAAGAACGGGAAAATTGCTCAACCATTCAGATTATGGAAGATCAATTCAAATGTTGGTTAGAAAGATGTCCTGCTAAAGAGAAGTACCCAAGGCTTCATGAAGTACATCAGTAGTTGAGCAATGCAGGTTCAAAATAAAAAGTAATGTCAAAAACCATCCACTGCATCATCTCTCAAAAGTTGATCGTTGAGTCATCAAAGGAAATCATAGAGTCCATAGCTGCCTTATCATACCACTCTACGAACCAGAGAGGTCAACGGTCAATCCACGTCAATCAAACATCTACTCTTCTAAAAGAAACATCTAACTAAAAAGTTAATGGGGGAGTTACAGCTCACTACTGGGCATTGTGCAACCAATGGCTAGTTGACACATCACAGCATATGCAGGATGAGAAGGAACTGCCATAAAGACAAATTCAAAATCTATAAACAGTTGTTAGAACCTATTGAATCTCTCTCCCTCCCATTTTTCAAAATCCTAGAAACCTCTTCAAAGCCAAACCAATCAATCTTTCAGAGCCCAAATCACATTCAGCTAAATCTCTCCGAATCATATACCATATACCTTGAACTCCTCAAATGGAAGAATGGAAAGTTATAACTGGTATTCAACTCGGGTTTACAAAGTTTGAAGAATCAGAGACGAAGTTTAAGGACATACTTGAACTCGTAAAGAAAGCTTGGTTCTCTGATTGCTTGTGTAAGACCCCAACTTTTATGAATAAAAATGAATTTTCTATAATTATCATTTTTGAATATTATGAAATGAATTTGATATAATGTTATAGTTGTGGGTAATATTTATAAATTTTGCAAAATACATGAGTTGTTATATAATATTCGATTGGTGGGGAATATTCATTTTAACGAGGAAATATTAAATACGACGACACAATCATTGGTGGACCCTATAAATGTAAATTATTGCTTGATTGAGAGAAAACGACAAAAAATATTTTATTGAAAATAACGGCGGAAGTTTTATCATTGATACTATTGAACTACTCAGTAGTAAAAGTACAGTAATACGCGTGGTTGCATATGTGAGAAGTCACTCAGTTTGATTATTAATGCTTATGTGAGAAGTCACTCAGTTTGATTCAATTATTGTCGATATTTTATATATTATTAAATCAACAATTGAGATGACGAAGTTGTTAATATTATTATTTTCATTATTAACGATGTCTAGAAGTTCTGCCAAGGAGAGGTTTTGTCACCTAATTGCGCGCCAATAGGGAGAAATCCTTATTGGAAAGCCCCCTCTTTTCTGGGAACGACCTGGTCGATTAATGGTGTGAATAATAATAATAATGATGAAGTTTGTTTTATTAGTATTATTAACGTAATAAAACAGAATTTTTTTTATATAAAACAGAATACTTTTATAAAGTTATTCATTTTATTAGGCTAATAGTAAAATCTTTTTATATAAAACAGAATACTTTTATAAAGTTATCTGTTTTTTTAGACAATAATTAGAATATATTATATTTTATTATGCATAGTATTTGCATAGTGCCTGTATAGTGTTTGCATAGTAAAATCTTTTATAAAGTTATTCATTTTATTAGATTATAAATAGAATATATTATATTTTATTTAAAAGATTTTATTTTAAATATGGACCGTCCGATTAAAGTAAATCAGTCTGGACCGTTCATGAATTAGTTACTATGCATTCAATTCTTCTATAAATAGAAGTTCATTCCTTCATTATTTCTTACGAATTCACTGAAACTCTAGAGAGAGAAAACTATAGAGAGAAAGAAGAAAAGTGTTCTGCTACTTCACTACTCCTATATCCAATACTCTTCTTTCTAATGTAAGGGATATTATTTCTTTTGTATTCATGAAGAGAACTTTTGTTATTCCATCTTTATTATTCTGTTGGAAAAACCTATATACGTGGGCTACCCTATACTTGGTGAAATTCTTCTGTATTCCATTCTTTATTATTCTGTTGGAATATCATGTCTGTGCATTTACGCCGGAACTGGTTCCGTCTTTATTATTATGTTGGAATATATTGTCTGTGGTTTACGCCAGACCTTGTTCCATCTTTATTATTCTGTTGGAACATCCCGTCGGTGTGAATTTCACCTGACCAGGTTCCGTTATTTAGTATTCTGTTGGAATAACCTGTCTATGCGAAGTACCGCATGCATGGTGATTTCTGTTGTTATTCCATTCTTTATTATTCATTGGAACATCCCCGCTTGCGTAATTTAAATGCGACTGGTTCCGTTATTCATTATTCTGTTAGAATAACCTATCTATGCGAAGTACCGCATGCATGGTGATTTCTTTTGTTATTCCATTCTTTATTATACTCAGTTGGTTAAAGTTTGACTTCTATACTCTATGAAATTAGTGGAATATCCTTGATATTTGCACTTCATCCAGTATCTTTTCATGGAAATATTCTTCTAAGCATTCTTGAATTTTACTCTACAAAGAAGTATCATGTTGACAATTTGGACTTATTAGTTCCTGAATAAATTAATTCTTGAACTTGTTTTATTGAATTCTTATATTATTGTCATCATCCTCATATTTATATTTTGTTGAAAGTCATCTCGTGGCCGTAAGTGCATAGATGGACTTGGTATAATTACGACCTGTGGATTATTGATTGTAATCATGGACCGTAATATTACAAATGATGTGGTAAAAGTCCTCATTGGCCCGTAGTGCATTGATGGGCGATTGTTGGCATGATCATGACCATTGATGAATACACGAATATCCTTGGCTCAGAAAGTGCATGGATAATTGGCCGTAGTGCAAGGGATGATGTGGATTATTTATTAAGATGAGTCTCGGCGATAAAATTGATGAAAACCTTTTAAATCATAAAAGATAGTTGATTTTATTCTCTACTTGACTCTTTTTAATGGATTGCATAGTTCATTGCGATTAAACTTGATGTCTATTGTATTTTATCAGTTTAACATTGTTGAAGGCTAATGATAATTTATTCTGCATTATCTTAGTCATAATATTTCTTACTAGACTAGTTGAGCTCACCCTTTCTTTCACTGTTCTCTTCAGGAAATAAGAACGTAGCCGGGACTAGTCGGGGAACAGAGTGATGGTCCAAGATGGTGTCTTAGTAGTCCTCACTATTCTGTTAAATAGTGTGATAATAAATTTAATGAGGACTAAATTGAGTGTGGATATTGTCTAGATGACAATATTTGTATTAAAACTCACAGCATGTATTTTGTCGTATTTTACACGACTATTGTATAATCAGATTGTATTTGTATTCTGTACCATGTATTTGGCGACTCAGAATAGGTGATGTATACCTATTTTTGGGGCGTCACAGTTGGTATCAAAGCTTAGGGATATGATCCCTGGCTGAGATGTGAGATGAGAACTAGGAGGGGAGAGACGGGGAATTCCTTCACTAGTATGACCTACCTAAGTTTATTTGGTATTTAATTGGTCGGTCAGAGTATAGGGATAATATGTGATATGTTAATTAACCCTTGTTTTGTGGTAGTGTTTGAAAATGGCATTCGAGAATGTTGAGAACATCAATGGAGCACAGGAGACCGTTGAGTCTCCACAGATCAATAATCAGGATAATGTGCATCAGGAAGGCGACAATCCTAATGCAAACAACAACACTGACAAAATGATGAATGATGGAAATTTTTGAGGCTTCATGCAACATCAGGCGAGAGCGGCTCCTGTCCAAAATGCAGGTGGAAACACTGGCAACTCTCAGACGGTCACCGCCAAATAGTTCAAGGAGCTAGGACCACCGAAGTTTTTTGGAGAGCCAAAACCACTTAAGGCGGAGACGTGGATAAAACAGATCAACAAGATATTTGATGTCTTGGGTTGCTCCAAGGAGCAAAAGGTTCCTTTTGCCACCTTCATGTTGCGTGCAGAGGAAGATTATTGGTGGGAATCTGTAAAACGTACCCAACCTGCCGCACTGAAGATGACTTGGGAGAAGTTCCAAGAATAGTTCAACGACAAGTACTTTCCCGAAAGTATTCGTCACATGAAAGAGGTAGAGTTCATAAAACTGGAACAAAACAACATGACCGTGTCGCAGTACGAAGCCAAGTTTGCCGAGTTGTCCCGGTTGGTTGATAATGAGGAGAGAATGATGCGAATGTTTCTAAGAGGTTTGAAACTAGAGATACGTCAATATCTTATCTCTCATAAACTGTGTTTGTATTCAGATGTTGTTAATATGGCTCAGTTATTAGAGCGCGATAATGAGTCAACCCAACCAAAAGAGAGCAGCCGGCAAAATGATAATACCAGTGATAGCAGTCATCGAAGCTGTGACAATAAGCGTGGAGGAAATCAACATGCCAGAAATGGTAACCACTTCGGTGGTAATCATGGCCAAAATAATAAGAATGGACATTTCAAGAAAAGAAGATTCAACAATGATGGAAAGACGTCAGCATTAGCATCTGTCGTTAAGGAAGGAGAACGACCACCTATAATATGCTTCAAATATGGAGGGGAGGGACACATCAGTCCAAACTATGTGATGCCCTCTAAAGCATGTTACAATTATGGAAGACAAGGACACCTGGCCCAATTTTATATGCAAGTAACAAGATAAGTCCAATTTGGGATGGAGGAAGAGTAGTCAGTCAGCATAAGACAAAAATCGGTTGTTCAAGGAGAGCATTTGTCGTGACCTCCCCAAAAGCAAAGATCCCCAAACGAGGTCATCACGGGTAAGCTTATCATAAACTCTAGTGAAGTATATACCTTATTTGATACCGGTTCTACCCATTCTTTTATTTCTCCTATTTACGCCAACGTTTAAATTTGACTCTAGGAGAAATTGGACTTTGACTTATCTATGAAACTCCATGGGAGAAACCTTCATTACATCCAATTGCTTATAAGTCTTGTTTGGTTCAAATCGGTACTCACACATTACCTGTCGATCTTATTTCATTGAAAATACTAGCATTTGATGTAATTCTAGGGATTGATTGGTTAACTACTCATCATGCAAAAATTGATTATTTTTGTAAGGTTGTTAGCTTTCATATTCCTAATCAACCTATTATGTGAATTCAAGCAACCAAACCATTAAAATCAATCACTGTCATCTCAAGCCATAAAGCTATTCGTTAATTAAAAAATGGATGTCAAGCTTTCTTAGCTCATGTCACGGATCTAAAAAAAAATACGTCAGTTTTGAATGATATTTCTATTGTTAATGAATTTCCTGACGTATTCTGTGACGCCCCCAAAATAGGTATACATCACCCATCTTGAGTCTCCAAATACATGGTACATAAATCAAATACAACATAATTATACAACCGCTATGTAAAATACGACAAAATATAAAGCGAGAGTTTAAACAAGAATATTGCCTCTAGACAATATCCATTCTCAATGGAGTCCTCATAGACAATATACAAACTCAAATTCAAGTCCTCATTACATTTATTGTCACACTATTTAATGTAATAGTGAGGACTACTAATACTATCATCCGGACCATCACCCGTTCCCTCGACTAGTCCTCGCTACGTTCTCATTTCTTGAAGAGAACGGTGAAAGAAAAGGGTGAGCTCAATTAGCCCAAGAAGAAATTTTATGACTAAGATAATGCGGGATAAATTATCATTAGCCTTCAACAATGTTAAACCGATAAAATACAATAGACAACAAGTTTAACTCCAAGGAATAAGCAATCCATTAAAAGAGTCAAGTAGAGAATAAAATCTACTATCTTTTATGATTTAAAGGTTTTCATCACTTTTATCGCCGGACTCGCCTTTAATAAATAATCACATCATCCCTCGCACTACTACCAATGATATTCATTAGTATCACGACCACAAATTATCCATGCACTACGGGCCAAGGATATTCGTGTATTCATCAATAGTCATAATCATGCCAACAACTGTCCATCAATGCACTACGGGCCAATGAGGACTTTTATCACATCATTTGTAACATTACGGTTATGATTATACCGAATAATCCTTGGCCATAATCATACCAAGTCCATCTATGCACTACAGGCCATAGATGACTTTCAAAAATATAAACATGAGGATGATGACAATGATATAAGAGTTCAATAAAATAAGTTCACAAATTAATTAATCCAGGAACTAATAACGTCCAAATTGTCAACATGATACTTCTGTGTAGAGTAAAATTCAAGAATGCTCAGAAGAATATTTCCATGAAAAGATCTTTGGATGAAGCGCAAATATCAAGGATATTCCACTAATTTCATGGAGTATAGAAGTCAAAACTTTAACCAATTGAGTATAATAAAGAATGGAATAACAAAAGAAATCACCATGCACATGCAGTACTGCCGCATGACAAAGTTATTCCAACATAATAATAAGTAATCGGAACCGGTCGCATAATATGCAATCGACAGGATATTCTATCAAAATAATAAAGAATGGAATAACAATAGAAATCACCATGCATGCAAAGATTACGATGTATAAAAGTTATTCCAATGAGAATAAAAAAGAATGGAATAACAACAGAAATCACCATGCATGCGGACAGGATATTCGAATAATAAATGCGGAATAATAAATAATGGAACCGTGTCGTGAAATTCACACCAGGATATGATATTCCGGAGAAATAATAAAGAACGGAATAATAAAAGAATTTCACCAAGTATGCGGTACTTCACATAAACAAGGTTATTCCAACATAATAATAAAGAATGGAATAACAAAGAAGATCACCAAGTATTGGGTAAACCACATATACGTGGTCATTCCACCAAGTATAGGTAAAGCATAGCAAAAGTTATTCCAATGAATAATAAAGAATGGAATAACATAAGGATTTCACCAGTATAGGGTATGCAGGTATACAAAAGTTATTCCAATGTAATAAATAAGAATGGAATAACATAAAGGATTTCACCAAGTATAGGGTATTAAGCATGTATACAAAGTTATGTGTAGGGTACGCCACTTTTACAAAAGTTATTCATATAGAATAATAAAGAATGGAATAATGAAGTTCTCTTCATGAATAAGAAAGAATAACACCCACCCCTACCGTAAAAGACACCTTTGGATATCAAAGTAGTGAAGTAAAGAATACTCTTCTTCTTTCTCTCTATAATTTTCTCTCTAGAGTTTCAAAGTGAATTGTAAGAAATAATGAAGGAATGAGCTTCTATTTATGTAAGAATGGATTGAATAATAATTCAATTCATGAAGCGGTCCGAGATCGATTTACTTTTAAACGAATGATCCAGATCGATTTACTATTAAAACTTAAAGCGACGGTCCATACTGATTTACTATTAAAACATTAAACCAGCGACCCATATTGATTCACTATTATAACTTTTCACAAGCGGTCCATATTAATTCATTCAACCAACGGTCTGAAAAATTAGCACATCTCGTCATGGAATAATATTGTACCCAAATACCCAAATGCACAATAATAGAGTGAATAGTAACCGGGTGAATAGTAACTCGTGAATAGTAACTCATAAATAGTAACTCGTGAATAGTAACTCATGAATAGTAACTCATGAATAGTAACTCGTGAATAGTAACTCATGAATAGTAACTCGTGAATAGTAACTCATGAATATTAACTTCGACACAAAAAGTGCCCCAAATACCCGATTGAACAATATAACCTTTAGATATCAATTACTATCGAAATAAATGTTTAACACAAATAATTTCAACACAACGGAACTATCAATTCATCTTTAATCAACACGAACTTATCCATCATTAATATCATAACTCACAATATTTAACAACCGTGTCGATTTCCGAGTGAAAGAGGGGGCTTTCAATAAGGATTTCTCCCCTATCATGCCGCAATTAGGTGACCAAACCTCTCCTTGTGAACTTCTAGACATTGTAAATATTGTGATTTAATAATATGAATAATTTTGTCGTCTCAATTATTGATTTAACAATATAACATATAATGTAGATGATACTGTGACAATAATTGAATCAATAATATGAGAGATATGATGCAAGAATTATCGTAGTAATAATTGAGTATAAGCGAGTGATTTCTCACGTAAGCATCAATAATCAATACCGTGTGCTACTATGCAACCACGCGTATTACTGTACTTTTACTACCGAGTAGTTCAATAGTATTAACGGTAAAACCTCCGCCGTTATTTTCATAAAATATTTTTGTCGTTTTCTTACTACTTACGGTTCTTACATTCATGGGTCCACCAATGATTGTGTCGTCGTACGAATATTCCCCGACAAAAAGAATATTCCCCGACTAATCGAATATTATATAACAACTTGCATACTTTGCAAAATTTTCAAATACTACCCACAACTATAACAATATATCAAATCTACACCATATTATTAAAAAATATTTCGAGAAATTTAAATCTTTATTTATAAAATCTGAGGTCTCACATATTCCCTGAAGAACTTCCTGGCCTACCCCCAGAGCGTAAAATTGAATTTTGTATCGACCATGAACCCGGTACAAAACCTATTTCCAAAGCCCCATATCGAATGGCTCCTATTGAACTTCAGGAGTTAAAGACCTAACTGCAGGAATTGTTAGACATTGGCTTTATTCGTCCTAGTACATCTCCTTGGGGTGCTCCTGTTTTATTTGTGAAGAAGAAAGATGGGAGTATGCGACTTTGTATTGATTATCGGTAGTTGAATCATGTCACCATCAAAAATAGGTACCCATTTCCACGTATTGATGACCTGTTTGACCAGTTACAAGGCACCAAATTCTTTTTAAAAATTGATCTTCGTTTTGGATATCACCAATTGAAGATTAGAACCGATGACATTCAAAAGACGGCTTTCAGAACTCGGTACGGGCATTATGAATTCTTAGTCATGTCTTTTGGATTGACTAATGCTCCTGTTGCCTTCATGGATATGATGAACCGAGTATTCAATGAATATTTGGATCACTTTGTGGTCGTCTTTATTGATGACATCCTTATTTATTCCAAAAGCCGTGAAGATCATGAGCAACACTTGAGGCTGACACTTCAAAAGCTTTGTGAATATAAGCTTTATGCCAAGTTGAAGAAATATGAGTTCTGGCTTAAGGAAGTAGTATTCCTTGGGCATGTGGTATCAAGCCACGGAATATCTATTAACCCAGCAAAGATTGAAGCTATTCAAAGCTGGGAGCAACCTAAATCAGTGACCAAAGTACGTAGCTTTCTCGGCTTAGCTGGTTATTATCGGAGATTCGTAGAAGGGTTTTCTCGAATTGCTATTCCCTTAACTCAGCTAACTCAGAAAGATACAAAATTCGGTTGTAACGATGAATGTGAGAAGAGTTTTCAAGAACTCAAGAGAAGACTCATTTCAGCACCTGTTCTGACAATACCATCTGGCTCGGAGGGATTTGTCATCTACAGTGATGCTTCAGGCAAGGGGTTAGGATGTGTTCTCATGCAACATGGGAAAGCCATAGCCTATTCCTCTCAATAACTCAAAGAATATGAGAGGAAATATCCTACTCATGATCTAGAGTTGGCAGCTGTTGTCTTCGCACTTAAAATTTGGAGGCATTACTTGTATGGAGAGAAAGTGGAGATCTTTACGGATCATAAAAGCCTCAAATATTTCTTCACTCAATAGGAACTCAACATTTGATAGCGACGTTGGCTTGAACTGTTGAAAGATTATGATCATTCCATCCAATACCATCCTGGAAAAGCAAACGTGGTAGCTGACGCATTGAGTAGAAGATCATATGCGGGTACAAGTGCGATATTGTCAACGCAAAGGCCCATCTTGTATGACTTGCAAAGGATGGAAATAGAGATAAAGACTCTAGGGACCCACGTGATGATGGCGAATATACGAGTAGAACCGACTTTAATCGATAAAGTTAAAGTTTCTCAAGCTATAGACCTGGAGCTGATGCATATGAGGAAGAAAGTGCAAGAAGGTGTTATGCCGGAAGTAAGAATCGATGAAGAAGGAATACTTCGAGTCAACTTCAGACATTATGTTCCTAACGACCCTGATTTAAAGTATAAAATCATGATGGAGGCGCACAACACACTGTTTGCAATCCATCCTGGGAGTACCAAAATGTGTCGTGATCTTCGACATACATTTTGGTGGAGCAATATGAAGAGAATGATAGCGCTGTTTATCTTAAGATGTCTAACTTGTCAATGAGTCAAGGCAGAGCATCAAGTACCAAAAGGTCCATTGCAACCACTTGAAATTCCAGAATGGAAGTGGGAGCACATTACCATGGATTTCGTTACTGGTCTTCCCAAGGTTTCTCAAGGCATAGATGCAATTTGGGCCATTATTGATAGATTGACCAAGTCTGCTCATTTCTTGCTGATACGAGAAACTTATACACTTGAACGTCTTACTCGTATATACATAAACGAGATAAAGATCAGATGGTATACTGTATCCATAGTTTCTGATCGAGACCCAAGATTCACTTCACGATTTTGGGTTAGTTTGCAAAAAGCTATGGGCACGGATTTATGATTTAGTTCGGCTTATCATCCTAAGACAGATGGACAATTAGAGAGGACTATTCAAACTCTTGAAGATTTATTAAGATTCTGTGTCCTTGACTTCAAGGGAAGTTGGGACAAGTTCTTACCATTGGTGAAGTTTTCCTACAACAACAGTTATCAAGCAAGTATTGGAATGGCTCCATTAGAGGCGTTGTATGGAAGAAAGTGTCATTCTCCAAAGATCTTTGGGATGAGGTGGGTGAAGCAACGTTGTTGATCTGGAATTGAATGCGATATGACTACGGAAAAGATTCAAACGATCAAACAACGATAAAAACCTCACAAGGCCGATAAAAAGAGTTTATCCGATCTTCTTGAAAGGATGTGGAATTCGATATTGGAGATCATGTGTTGTTACGTGTTGCTCCATGGAAAGGTGTTACGAGATTTAGAAGGAGAGGAAAACTCAATCCTCGATTCATTGGCCCATTTAATCCTCGATCGAGTAGGGACTGTAGCCTATAGGCTCTCGCCATCGCCAAGTATGTCTCGTGTTTATAACGTTTTTCATATATCCATGTTACGTAACTATGTGAAAGACCCGAACCACATTATTGAGTTAGAACCAGACGAAATAGCGAAAGATTTAACATATGAAGAGGTTCCCGTTCAAATCTTGGATAAGAAGGAACATATTCTACGCTCCAAGGTTATACCTCAAGTCAAGGTTTTGTTGAGACCACGATGTTGAGGAAATGATCTGGGAGTTAGAATCTGAAATGAAATCAAGGTATACTTACCTCTTCGACATACCAGGTACGTACCCTAATTTCGAGGGCGAAATTTCATAAGAAGGGGAGATTGTAAGACCACAACTTTTATGAATAAAATGAATTTTCTATAATTATCATTTTGAATATTATGAAATGAATTTGATATAATGTTGTAGTTGTGGATAATATTTATAAATTTTGCAAAGTCACGCAGTTGTTATATAATATTCGATTGGTGGGGAATATTCGTTTTAACAGGAAATATTAAATGACGACAAGACAATCATCGTCGACCCCACAAATGTAATTATTGTCGATTGAGAAAATGACAAAAAATATTTTATTGAAAATAATCTATGGAAGTTTTACCATTGATCTTGTTGAACTACTTGGTAGTAAAAGTACGAAAGAATATGCGTGGTTGCATAGTAGCACACAAGTATTGATTATTAATGCTTATGTGAGAAGTCACTCGGTTTGATTCAATTATTATCGATATTTTATATGTTATTAAATCAATAATTGAGATGACGAAGTTGTTAATATTATTATTTGCATTATTAACAATGTCTAGAAGTTCTGCCAAGGAGAGGTTTGGTCACCTAATTGCACGCCAATAGGGAGAAATCCTTATTGAAAAACCCCCTCTTTCCTGGGAACGACCTGGTCGATTAATTGTGTGAATAATAATAATGATGATGAAGTTTTATTTTATTAGTATTATTAACGTAATAAAATAGAAAAACTTTTTATATAAAATAGAATACTTTTATAAAGTTATTCATTTTATTAGGCTAATAGTAAAAAATTTTTATATAAAACAGAATACTTTTATAAAGTTATCTGTTTTATTAGACAATAATTAGAATATATTATATTTTATTATGCATAGTGTTTGCATAGTAAATTTTTTTATAAAGTTATTCGTTTTATTAGATTATAAATAGAATATATTATATTTTATTTAAAAGATTTTGCTTTAAATATGGACCGTCCGATTAAAGTAAATCAATCTGGACCGTTCATAAATTAGTTACTATGCATTCCATTCTTCTATAAATAGAAGTTTAGTCCTTCATTATTTCTTATGAATTCACTGAAACTCTAGAGAGAGAAAACTATAGAGAGAAAGAAGTGTTCTACTACTTCACTACTCCTATATCCAGTACTCTTCTTTCTAAGGTAAGGGGTATTATTTCTTTTGTATTCATGAAGAGAACTTCTGTTATTTCATCTTTATTATTACATTGGAATAACTCAGATACGCTACCCTATACTGCTTTGAAATTCTTACGTATTCCATTCTTTATTATTACTGTTGGAATATCCTCACGCAATGCTTACACCGGACCTGGTTCCATCTTTATTATTCTATTGGAATATCCTGTCTGTGCTTTACGTCGGACCTGGTTCCGTCTTTATTATTCTGTTGGAACATCCCATCGGTGTGAATTTCACCTGACCTGGTTCCGTTATTTAGTATTCTATTGGAATAACTCGTCTATGCAAGTACCGCATGCATGGTGATTTGCATTGTTATTCCATTCTTTATTATTCTGTTGGAACATCCCGCTTGGTCATGTAATTTCACACGACCGTTCCGTTATTTATTATTCTCGTTGGAATAACTCGCTCATGCATCACAATACCGCATGCATTGTGATTTCTTTTGTTATTCTATTCTTTATTATACTCGGTTGGTTAAAGTTTTGACTTCTATACTCCATGAAATTAGTGGAATATCCTTGATATTTGCGCTTCATCCAGTATCTTTTCATGGAAATATTCTTCTAAGCATTCTTGAATTTTACTCTACAAAGAAGTATCATGTTAACAATTTGGACTTATTAGTTCCTGAATAAATTAATTCTTGAACTTGTTTATTGAATGCTTATATCATTGTCATCATCCTCATATTTATATTTTGTTGAAAGTCATCTGTGGCCTGTAGTGCATAGATGGAGTTGGTATGATTATGACAAGGGATTATTCGATGTAATCATGACCGTAATATAACAAATGATGTGGTAACAGTCCTCATTGGCCCGTAGTGTATTGATGGACAGTTGTTGGCATGATCATGACCATTGATGAATACACGAATATCCTTGGCCTGTAGTGCACGGATAATTTGTGGTCGTGACCCTAATGAATATCCTTGGCCATAGTGCAGGGATTATGTGGATTATTTATTAAGCTGAGTCTCAGCGATAAAAGTGGTGAAAACCTTTTTAAGTCATAAAAGATAGTAGATTTTATTCTCTACTTGACTCTTTAAATGGATTGCATGTTCCGCTGCAGTTAAACTTGATGTCTATTGTATTTTATCAGTTTAACATTGTTGAAGGCTAATGATAATTTATTCCGCATTATCTTAGTCACAATATTTCTTACTAGACTAGCTGAGCTCACCCTTTCTTTCACTGTTCTCTTCATTCCTTCATTATTTTTCACCAATTCACTAAATATATAGAGCAATTATTATAGAGAGAAATTATAGAGAGAAAGAAGAAGAGAAGTCTACTACCTCACTATTCCAGTATTAGGTCTTTTTCTGAGGTAAGGGGTATTATTTTTTTCGTATTCATGAAGAGAGTTATTTTCTTTCAATACTCGTAAGAGCTGTTATTCCATTCTTTATTATTCTATTGGAATAACCTGTCTGTGCGGTCTATCGCATGCCTGATGAATTCTTTTGTTATTTCATTCTTTATTATTCTGTTGGAATAACCTGTCTACACGGAATGGTGAATGATCCTTCGTATTCATTCTTTATTAAATTGTGAAAATGATCTGTCTACGTGGATTACCACATGGCGGGTGAAAATCCATTTGCAGTTTCGTATATTCTATTATACTCGTATGAGATATCATTTCTTTTGTACTAGTCATGGAATATCATTTTCTTTGTTATTTTTTTTATGAGTTACTATTCATGGGTTACTATTCACCCAGTTACTATTCACTCTAATACTATTCACTCGGGTATTCGGGGCACTTTTCGTGCCGGAGTACTATTCACTAGTTACTATTCACCCAATTATTATTCACTCTAGTATCATTCACTCGGGTATTCGGGACACTTTTCGTGTCAGGGTACTATTCATGGGGTATTATTCCCGAAGTACCACGGGGTACTATTCACCCAAAAAATATATTTATTTTCTGTCCAAATTATTTTTGGTACATGAATATTATTCTTGAATTTTACTCTACAAAGCAGTATCATATTGACAATTTGGACGTTATTGATTTCTGGATAAATTAAATTATAAATCTTTAAAATTTATCCTTGAACTTGTTTTATTGAATTATTATGTCATTGTCATCATCCTCATGCATATATTGTGATTAAAGTCATCTTTGGCTTACGTGCATAGATGGACTTGGTATGATTATGACCAGGAATTATTCGGTATAATCATGACCGTAATGTAACGAATGATGTGGAAAAAGTCCTCATTGGCCTGTAGTTCATTGATGGACAGTTGTTGGTATGATTATGACCAAGGATTATTCGGTATAATCATGACCATTGATGATTATATGAATATCCTGGCCGTAAGTACTGAGAATGATTGATTTTATTTATTGTTGAGTCTCAGCGATAAAGTTGATGAAAATATTTTTAAATCATAGAAGATAGTAGATTTTATGCTCTACTTGACTCTTCTAATGGATTGCTTATTCCGCTGCAGTTGTTGATCTAAAACTTGTTGTCTATTGTATTCTATCAGTTGTTATACTGTTGAAGGCTAAGGATAATTTATTCTGCATTATCTTAGTCATAATATTTCTTATTGGGCTAGTTGAGCTCACCCTTTCTTTCACTGTTCTCTTCAGGAAATGAGAATATAGCTGGATCTAATCGGGGAATGGATTGACGGTCCAGATGGTTGCATTAGTAGTCCTCATTATTCTGTGAAATAGTGTGATAATAAATGTAATAAGATTGAATTTGAGTGTGAATATTGTCTAGATGACAATATTCGGGTTAAAACTTTCAGATTATGTTTTGTCGTATTTTACACGACAGTTGTATAATTAAATTGTATTTGAATTATGTACCATGTATCTGGCGACTCAGAATGGGTGATGTATACATGTTTTGGGGGCGTCACATGATCTACCAAGGAAGAACAAATATTCAAGAAGATGTGTATTTTCTGACGCCCCTAAAATAGGTCAAATTCATCCAACCTATTCTGAGTCGCCAAATACATGGTACAAAAAAAAACTACAACTTTATTACTACAATTGTCGTGCAAAATACAACAACACATATGTTGTGAGTTTTGATACAAATATGTACCAACTGTAACTCTCATCCCAACTTTGGATAGCACATCACAATGGCACCTTACATAAAGGTACAGTCAATAACTGTTTTAGAAATTAAAATATTTGGTAAGTACTCAAGGAAACCTTCGTATATGGGAGGCCATGCGTCTAGGTTATGATAGATATCATATGCCCACAGAATTATCCTTGGTTGACCCAATAGACCCCACAGAAAATTGAGAAGATTACTATCATGTTCTCTTGACATATAACTATCTCCACTGTCTGCAGTTGAAAATTATATTTCAACCAAACTCCAAGATTATATAAGCAGTGCTCGTAGATATACTCAACAAGTGGATGTGCACAACCCTGTCTTATGATAACACGAGGTGGTATATCATTAGACATCTTGTATGATAGTGGCAAAACACCCTTCCAAAGTTGGGTTCGCCTCACCCTATTAGAATCACCAAATATAACTATTAAATGACGTATAAAATACAACACACTTATCTAAAGTTCTCAATAAAAAAATTTCCATACTATTTAGGAAGAACCTCAATAACTATAGACCACCGTTCTATTCCCCTGTTATCCCCGTTCGACCCAACTACACTCTTATTACCTGAAAGGAATTGTGAAGCAAAAGGGTCAGCACAACTAGCTCAGTAAAGAATATCATAACTAGAGATAATTAAATTATCAATAGCCTCCGTCAGTAATAAATCAGAGATTTAGAACATATGGTAGATGATAAAACTTTTCAACCATAGTTGCAGTGGAACGAACAATCCATTAGAAGAGTCAAATAGACCATAAAGTCTATTATCTTCTCCATGTTAAAAGTCCACCAACAATATTTTATCCCTGTAACATCAATCAACAGTTCCTGTCCACATTCATGTGAATAACTCATAATCATAATTGTAATTCTAAATTCCCCTTCTCATCTAGGACAAAGATAATTTTCATCACTTGTCTTTACCTGAAAACATCAAAGATCATGGTTATACAAAATCACAGTTCCTATTCATAATCATACTAATAAATTAATCTTTTTGACTACGGCCAAAGATATTCATTAACAGTTCATCTTTGCACTACTGAGCCAAAGATATTCAACAACAGTCATCTTTTTGACTACGGCCAAAGATATTCATTAATAGTTCATCTGCACTCTGAGGCCAAAGATATTCAACAACAGTCATCTTTGCACTACATGCCAAAGATATTCAACAACAGTCATCTTTGCACAGCTACGGTAAAAAGATATTCATCAATAATTCATCTTTGCACCACAAAGCCAAAGATATTAATATCTCAAAGAAATACATAATCATTTCAGAATTTATATAAACCATAATTATAACCATGTTGATCAATTCACCTTTGCACTTAAGCTAAATATATTCAATTGTTAATTCAATGGTCATGATCATATCAGTCAACGATTCAACTTTGCACTACTGGCTAAAGAGAACCCACAGTCACGATTATACCAATAATCTACCCATCTTTACACTCAAGTCAAAGAGAAATTTCTTCACCAGGATTATAAAAATATTACATATGATAATAAAAACAATATGATCAAACCATGGATTTAATTTCAAGAGTAAGATTCATAAATCAACGATAATTTGGTCAGAAAAAGAAACCAATTTTGTCGTGAATAGTACCCTGTGAATAGTAACTCGTGAATAGTAAATCGTATATAGTAACTCGTATTCGTACATAGTATCGTATACATAAATAGTATCATATACCTAAATAGTGCCATATACATGAATGGTGTCGTATATGTGAATAGTATCGTATACGTGAATAGTAACCCCGACACGAAAAGATAAAGTTGCACAATAAAAACCATATCAATATTTATAACACCTTAATCCAAATGTTATAAATCACTTAATAATCTCATAATCTAATATTATTAATATTACAACAATATTTTAATCATTTCTTAAACTTTGTTAAAAGTCCATGTTAAAAGTCCACCAACAATGTTTTAATCTTCTCCATGTTAAAAGTCCACCAACAATGTTTTATTCACTCAGAACATCAATCATCAGCCTCGCCTCATATTCATGTGAATAACTCATAATCATAATTGTAGTTCTAAATTCCTCTTCTCATCTAGGACAAAGATAATTTTCATCACTTGTCTTTACACGAAAACATCAAAGATCATGGTTATACCAAATCACAGTTCTTGTTCATAATCATACTAATAAATTCATCTTTGCACTACGGGCCAAAGATATTCATTATGATTCTTCTTGCACTACTGTGCCAAAGATGTTCAATAACAGTCATCTTGCACTGAAAGCCAAATATATTTATTAATGGTTTATCTTTTGCACTACGGCCAAAGATATTCAAACAACAGTCATCTTTGCACTACGGGCCAAAGATATTTATTAACAGTTCATCTTTGCACTACAGGCCAAAGATATTCAACAACAGGTCATCTTTGCACTACATGCCAAAGATATTCAACAACAGGTCATCTTTGCACTACAGGCCAAAGATATTAATATCTCAAAGAAATACATAATCATTTCAGAATTTATATAAACCATAATTATAACCATGTTGATTAATTCACCTTTGCACTTAAGCTAAAATTATTCAATTGTAAATTCAATGGTCATGATCATACCAGTCAACGATTTAACTTTGCACTACTGTCCAAAGAGAATCCATAGTCACGATCATACCAATAATCTACCCATCTTTATACTCAAGTCAAAAAGAGAAATTTCTTCACCAGGATTATAAAAATGTTATATATGATAATAAAAACAATATGATCAAACATGGATTTAATTTCAAGAGTAAGATTCATAAATCAACGATAATTTGGTCAGAAAAAGAAACCAATTTTGTTGTGAATAGTACCCCATAAATAGTAACTCGTGAATAATAATTTGTGAATAGTAACTCGTATATAATACCTCGTATTCGTACAAAATATCGTATACATAAATAGTATCATATACCTAAATAGTGTCATATACATGAATAGTGTCATATATATGAGTAGTACCGTATACGTGAATAGTAACCCCGACACGAAAAGATTAAGTTTCACAATAAAAACCATATCAATATTTATAATACCTTAATTCAAATGTTATAAATCACTTAATAATCTCATAATCTAATATTATTAATATTACAATAATATTTGAATCATTTTTTAAACTTATAAATAATTTATTTTAATTATTTACACTTTATTAATTAATGCATTTAATCATCCTAAGATGCCAAACTCATAAGATTTCATCACCAATAACCAAAACCTCATCAAAATCAGATATACCTCATATAGGATTCTCAAGCCATAAAATCATATTTTCCAATTTTCGTACTTCACATAATATATTTAATTCATTTACTCATAACTAGTCTATTTTCATGAAAAATATCAAATCAGTTCCGGAAAATTTTCTTTTTTGAGATTTAGCAGAATATAGTCTCATATTGAACATATATTTTTTTCAGAATTTTTAAAATTCATTTACTATTTTTCATATGGCCAAAACTGCCAAATATTTAGACATTTATCATAAACTGCACTTTTGTCCAAAAATTCTGAAATTTATAGAGTATATTGCTATTATATACATGTATTCCCAATAAAAATTTTACCAATTTTGGAGTTAACCGCAAGGAGTTATAAGGGTTTACTTTTAAAATTGTCTTTTCTCATAAAATTCATAACTCCTAATCTATGCATCCAAAAATTGTCAGTTTTGGACACAATCTAAATAACTCATCAAATTATCATTTCACATTTTTCAGAATTTTTGAGGGTCGAAAAAATTATGAAACTGAAAAACATTATAACCCTTACAATCCCCTACCTCAAAAGAGTAGTACTTCTGACTGGAATATCAGATGTAAAGCCGAAGGAACCTTGCACTGAATAGCAACTCTCAAAGTATCTAAATACTCACAAAAATATGCTCGATAATATAGAGAGAAAGAAAACTTGTTTCTGGTGTGAATTTCAATTCTAACCTAAGCGCCTATTTATAGGAAAATGCTAGAACGACAAAGGAGACTAAACTAATAAAATAATATTATTTCATTTTCCTTCTTCTACGCAAGCCACTTTTGAAAAATCATCAACCACCACAGTGGGGCCCACCCAAATCAGCACATGTTTTCTACACCAACCAAAAGTGGATCCCACCCAATTTTAATAAAAAATATTTTATTTTCCCAAACTTCAGTAATTCATAATAAATAGCCTTTTATCAGAAAAAATATGAATTTTGTGTCCATTCCAGACGAAATCAAATTCTCTACAACTTCGTAGCTTTAAGTTTTTCCAAATTCCAGACAAAAAATATCTGAAATCCACAAACGGACGATTTTCAACACCTTTTAAAATTCATAACAAATCATACTTTAATTTTTAACGGCTCAAAATTTGTGGACATATACTCAACTTATATATGTATAACATATCCAAAAATCACAACGATCCAATGGTCGGATTAAAATTATAACTCACGCAATAGAGCTTTAAGAACACTGATTTGATTTTTAATACCTCAATTCTGACAAAATACTAAAAAAAACACCTCAACATTAATTCCTTCATTTATAACCACATAAATAAATCCATCATTTATATCCACATCAAATAAATATTTCCTTATCATATAAATCAATAAATAATTATTCAGAAATAATATTATAGAATCACAATAATGACAACCAGGTTGTTCCCAAGAAAGAGGGGGCTTTCCGATAAGGATTTCTCCTTACTGGCACGCAATTAGATGACCTAACCACTTCTTGACAGAACTTTCTAGACATTGCCAATAATGTTATCTAATAATATTATTCAAATAATATAAATTATTGATCTGATAATGGGAAATACTGTGCAATAATAATTATTGAAACAAAAATAATATAAAATATCAACGTAATAATCATTGAATTAATAAAATAAAATATTGAACAGTAATTATTGTAACAATTATTGAATAGTGCCTTCTTACGTAAGAATCAATAATTCAAAAACATCTTGCAATATCGTGTGCTATCTTGTCTAAATACTGGCGTAGACATCGTATTTTAACCACCGTGTATTCCAACGTTGTTAATTCAGAACGATTACGCCATTATTTATAAAAATCATACTTGTCATTTTTTCATCCGACCGCTTTTCCGTTATAGGGCCCATAAATGGTCGCTTACCAGGTCGCATTTAATATTCTCAGAAACAACAAGAATATTCCACGACCAAAACGAATATTCCCCATGTAAATTAATATTTTATAACCACTTGCGTATTTTGAAACTTTTATATATATCACCCTTAACTTTAAACTTTTTATCAATTTAACCATTTTACTGAATAACAATTATAAGAAAAATTAAATACTTTTATTTTATAAAATTCAGGGTCTTACAATCTCCCCTCCTTTTGAAATTTCGTCCCCGAAATTTACGTACCTGGTATTTCAAAGAGTTGAGAATACCTTGCTTTCATTTCAGATTCCATCTTTCCTGTCATCATTATTTCTCCATTGCTCATCTCCTGTATTTCAGATATCATTCTAGAATACAACTTCAAAATAAAGGTTTAATTGACATATCATAATTTGTTAACTTAAGTAAGAAAATTCAGCTTAGGTAGGATAGACACTAGGGAAGGATATTACTCATCTCTCCCTTCCTAGTTTTAATTCCGGATCTCCGCCAGAGATCATATCCCTAAGCTCTGATACCAACTGTGACGCCCCCAAAATAGGTCCAATCCATCCAACCTATTCCGATTCGCCAAATACATAGCACAGAAAACAACTACAACTTTATTACTACAATTGTCGTGCAAAATATAACAACACATATGTTGTGAGTTTTGATACAAATATATACCAAATGTAACTCTCATCCCAACTTTGGATAGCACGTCACAATGGCACCTTACATAAAGGTAAAGTCAATAACTATTTTAGAAATTAAAATATTTGGGAAGTGCTCAAGGAAACCTTCGTACATGGGAGGCCATGCGTCTAGGTTATGATAGATATCATATGCCCACAGAATTATCCTTGGTTGACCCAATAGAACCCAAAGAAAAATGAGAAGATTACTATCATGTTCTTTCCAATGGTAAGTCTTCTCTTAACATATAACTATCTCCACTGTCTGCAGTTGAAAATTATATTTCAACCAAACTCCAAGATTATATAGGTAGTGCTCGTAGATATACTCAGCAAGTGGATGTGCTTAACCCTGTCTTATGATAACACGAGGTTGTATATCATTAGGCATCTTGTATGATAGTAGCAAAACACCCTTCCAAAGTTGGGTTCGCCTCACCCTATTAGATTCACAAAATATAACTATTAAATGACGTATAAAATACAACACACTTATCTAAAGTTCTCAATAAAAAATTTTCCATACTGTTTAGGGAGAACCTCAACAACTATAGACCACCGTTCTATTCCCCTGTTATCCCCATTCGACCCAACTACACTCTTATTACCTAAAAAGAATTGTGAAGCAAAAGGGTGAGCACAACTAACTTAGTAAATAATATCATGACTAGAAACAATTAAATTATCAATAGCCTCCATCAGTAATAAATTAGAGATTTAGAACATATAGTAGATAATAAAACTTTTCAACCATAGTTGCAGCGGAACGAGCAATCCATTAGAAGAGTCAAATAGACCATAAATTCTATTATCTTCTCCATGTTAAAAGTCCACCAACAATGTTTTATTCCTGTAACATCAATCAACAGTTCCTGTCTATATTCATGTGAATAACTCATAATCATAATTGTAGTTCTAAATTCCCCTTCTCATCTAGGACAAAGATAATTTTCATCACTTGTCTTTACCTGAAAACATCAAAGATCATGGTTATACCAAATCACAGTTCTTGTTCATAATCATACTAATAAATTCAACTTTGCACTACGGGCCAAAGATATTCATTAACAGTTCATCTTTGCACTACAGGCCAAAGATGTTCAATAACAAGTCATCTTTGCACTACAGGCCAAAGATATTTATTAACAGTTTATCTTTGCACTACAGGCCAAAGATATTCAACAACAGGTCATCTTTGCACTACGGGCCAAAGATATTTATTAACAGTTCATCTTTGCACTACAGGCCAAAGATATTCAACAACAGGTCATCTTTGCACTACATGCCAAAGATATTCAACAACAGGTCATCTTTGCACTACGGGCCAAAGATATTCATCAATAATTCATCTTTGCACTACAAGCCAAAGATATTAATATCTCAAAGAAATACATAATCATTTCAGAATTTATATAAACCATAATTATAACCATGTTGATCAATTCACCTTTGCACTTAAGCTAAAATTATTCAATTGTAAATTCAATGGTCATGATCATACCAGTCAACGATTCAACTTTGCACTACTGTCCAAAGAGAATCCATAGTCACGATCATACTAATAATCTACCCATCTTTACACTCAAGTCAAAAAGAGAAATTTCTTCACCAGGATTATAAAAATGTTATATATGATAATAAAAACAATATGATGAAACATGGATTTAATTTCAAGAGTAAGATTCATAAATCAACGATAATTTGGTCAGAAAAAGAAACCAATTTTATTGTGAATAGTACCCCGTGAATAGTAACTCGTGAATAATAATTTGTGAATAGTAACTCGTATATAATACCTCGTATTCGTACAAAATATCGTATACGTAAATAGTATCATATACCTAAATAGTGTCATATACATGAATAGTGTCATATATGTGAATAATCTGATACGTGAATAAGAACCTCAAACATTTAAAAGATTAAGTTTCACAATAAAAACCATATCAATATTTATAATACCTTAATTCAAATGTTATAAATCACTTAATAATCTCATAATCTAATATTATTAATATTACAATAATATTTGAATCATTTTTTAAACTTATAAATAATTTATTTTAATTATTTACACTTTATTAATTAATGCATTTAATCATCCTAAAATGCCAAACTCATAAGATTTCATCACCAATAACCAAAACCCTCATCAAAAATCTGCATATACCTCATATAGGATTCTCAAGCCATAAAATCATATTTTCCAATTTTCGTACTTCACATAATATATTTAATTCATTTACTCATAACTAGTCTATTTTCATGAAAAATATCAAATTAGTTCCGGAAAATTTTCTTTTTTTGGAATTTAGCAGAATATAGTCTCATATTGAACATATATTTTTCTCGGAATTTTTAAAATTCATTTACTATTTTTCATATGGCCAAAACTGCCGAATATTTAGACATTTATCATAAACTGTACTTTTGTCCAAAAATTCTAAAATTTACAGAGTATACTGCTATTATATACATGCACTCCTAATAATTTTTTTTACCAATTTTGGAGTTAACCACGAGGAGTTATAAGGGTTTACTTTTAAAATTGTGTTTTCCCATAAAATTCATAACTCCTAATCTATACATCCAAAAATCGTCATTTTTGGACACAATCTAGAAAACTCATCAAATTATCATTTCAAATTTTTCCAGAATTTTTGAGGGTCAGAAAAATTACGAAACTGAAAAACATAATAACCCTTACAATCCCTTACATCAAAAGAGCATTACTTCTGACTGGAATATCGAATATAAAGCCGAAGGAACCTTGCACCGAATAGCAATTCTCAAAGTATCTAAATACTCACAATAATACGCTCGATAATATAGAGAGAAAGAAAACTTGTTTCTGGTGTGAATTTTAATTCTAACCTAAGCGCCTATTTATAGAAAAATGCTAGAACGCCAAAGGAGACTAAACTAATAAAATAATATTATTTCATTTTCCTTCTTCTACGCAAGCCACTTTTGAAAAATCATCAGCCACCACAGTGGGGCCCAACCAAAATCAGCACATGTTTTCTACATCAACCAAAAGTGGGTCCCACCCAATTTTAATAAAAATTATTTTATTTTCCAAAACTTCAGTAATTCATAATAAATAACCCTTTTATCAGACAAATACGAATTTTATGTCCATTCCATACGAAATCGAATTCTCTACAACTTTGTAGCTTTAAGTTTTTCCAAATTTCAGACAGAAAATATCCGAAATCCACAAACGGACGATTTTCAACACCTTTTAAAATTTATATCAAATCATACGTTAATTTTTAACGGTTCAAAATTTATGGACATATACTCAACTTATATATGCATAACATATCTGTTGATTGATTTCGCAATCAATGAATACGTGCAAGTATACACGGTCAACAAGTAATAAAGTGAAAGTAGAGTATTGGTCTTGATAGTTGTAGCTCCATGAAGAATCCGGGTGATACCCCGAAACTTGTTCATAATTATCATATGCATACTGATTGAGGTAGTTACCACCATACTGTACCATACTCGGGTGATTGCCAGCACAATAGTCACACATAACTGCCATCCTTCGACTCTGTTGGGATGCGATAACTTCCAACTTCCTCGAAAGTTCTTTAATTTAGCCGACATTGCGGAAAGTGTCGCGAGTCCGTCAATCTCCATTCCCTTGGTTGAGTCACGTCAGGTATGGCCATTGATACTCAAAGTCATCCATGATACCTAAAATGAGAGAAATATAAGAAGAGAATTAAAAAAAAAAAATTGTTTAAATTAAGACTAATTTGATTGAAATTAATATTGGTAAAAAAATATTAAACTAATTCCCTATTAATGGCGCCAAAAAACTTGTTGATCAATTTTGCAATCAATGAATACGATGCAAGTATACACACATCAACAAGTAATAAAGTGAAAGTAGAGTATCGTTCCACGAGGAATTATTTAATAAAAATCACCAAGTACTAATTCTTAACCAAACTAATTTTATTTAAACAATCTCAAATCGTGATTTTTCTAATTAAGAAAACTAAATTAATCAATTAAAACTAAGACTTTAACGAATGAATTCGGATAAATAAAGATTAAGACCCAATATCCCCAATTATGAACTATAAACCAATTATCCAATTATCCCAATTATTATGTCTCCTGAATTGTTAACAGGAATTCTCAAATGCCAAAAGACCTTTCTCAAGTGATCATTTGCCTTTTATTTAACCCAGATTAATTTTGCTATATCTCTATGCAAAATAATTGAATTAAACTCGCTACAATCCCAATTCCTTATGTGTTACATGCGAAAAATAGATATTCTCATTCTATTCACAAACCTAATTATTCACTGTGCAAATAACTAAGTCACATGATATCATGCCCAATTCTAACCCTAGAATTCCTTTCTCAATTCCTTCTAGAGTAACAAGGTAATTATTGATCAGATAATTAATCAATAAGCACAAAGCAAGATGAACAATTCACTTCAACATAAATAATTAGAATAAATCAAATAATTAATTCATAATCATAAAAAGTTCAATTGAAATCTTAATGAAAGAGTTAGTTCATAATTAATGAATTAAAATCAAGAATCCACAATTGAATAGACATTAAAAGATAAAAGTAAGAGAAGAGAAGAGAATATAATCTATTGTCAGTAGCCTTGAGACTCCTCTTTCGCTCCTGCTTTTGATCTTCAATGGTCTCCAAGTTGCTTCAATCCCCAAAACTAATAAGAACTAGGGTTATGTTCTAATCTAAAGGAGTGTTTTATCTAGTCTAATCTATGTAATCTCCTCTTTATTTTATGCCTTATATCATGTATTTATAGGTTACAAGTCCAATTTTGAGTTTATGAACAAACCCAATCCAATTTGGAGTCAAAAAGGTGTCAAAATTCGCCCAAAACGCGTCCAAGCCTTCCCAGTCTCCTCCCCAGTGCCCCAACACTGGGCTTGACGCTCAGACACTACCTTATAGCACCTTGCCACTGAAACGAATTCAAGAATAGCGCCTCACACACGTTATAAGTTTCGACATTTTTCCTCCGATGTCCTTTGGAAAAATGGCCATAACTTCTTCGTCCGAACTCCGATTTTGATGAATCAAGATGATCCGGAAAGAGGAGAAGTAGATCTACAACTTTCATTCTTTAAGTGTTTCGAAATAATGTCCGGAGCTATAGTTAAAGTGGCTCTAAAGTGACTGCTGTGTAAATGGCAAGCCGAAAACTCGAATCTAGCCACCCCAAACGTCGATCCAAGTAACTTTCGTCCCAATTCCTAGAAAACAATATAAAAGATGCATGAATAGACACAAACACATAAAAACATCCTAAAAGACTTGAGAACAACAATAAATTAAGCCTGAATGTATCCAATTCATGTGTATAAAACTCACTCATCAATATCCAAAAATCACAACGATCCATCGGTCGAATTAAAATTATAACTCACGCAATAGAGCTTTAAGAACACTGATTTGATTTTTAATGCCTCAATTCCGACAAAATACTGAAAAAAACACCTCAACATTAATTCCTTTATTTATAACCACATAAATAAATCCATCATTTATATCCACATCAAATAAATATTTCCTTATCATATAAATCAATAAATAATTATTCACAAATAATAATACAGAATCACAATAATGATAACCAGGCCGTTCCCAAAAAAGAGGGGGCTATCCGATAATGATTTCTCCTTACTGGCGCACAATTAGATGACCTAACCTCTCCTTGACAAAACTTTCTAGACATTGATAATAATGCTATCTAATAATATTATTCAAATAATATGAATTATTGATCTGATAATGGGAAATATTGTGCAATGATAATTATTGAAACAATAATAATATAAAATATCAACGCAATAATTATTGAATCAATAAAATAAAATATTGAACAGTAATTATTGTATTAATTATTGAATAGTGCCTTCTTACGTAAGAATCAATAATTCAAAAATAATGTGCAATACCGTGTGCTATTGTGCAACCACACATATACATCGTATTTTATCCACGTGTATTCCAACAATGTTAGCTTCATAACGATTACGTCGTTATTTATAAAAACTCATACTTGTCATTTTCTTCATCCGACCGTTTTTTGTTATGGGGCCCACAAATGGTTGCGCCGTCGTACGAATATTCCTCGATAGCAAGAATATTCCATGACCAAACGAATATTCCCTGACATAAATGAATATTTTATAACCACTTGCGTATTTTGAATATTTTATATATATCACCCTTAACTTTAAACTTTTTTATCAATTTAACCATTCACTGAATAACAATTATAAGAAAAATTAAATACATTTATTTTACAAAATTCAGGGTCTTACATATTTGGCTCAAACCCTAGTTTTTCTATCTCTGTAGAAAAATAGGCATATTCTCCAACAATTGAAATCACATCTATAGATATCTGACATAAGACTCCTCTTATAAAGATATCAGTTAACCCTTCTAATCTAATTAGAAATTAGGGTATTATTTAATTAATTAAATTTCTTTAATTAATTAAGCTCTTTAATCTTATTAGAGATAATTAATTATAGTCTTTTAATTAATTTAACCTCCTAATCTTATTAGGAATATATGAGAGTACTTTTTATTATTTAATTCTCAAACTCCTTTTGGAATTAAATAATAATAATAGTAATAATAATAATACGACTCCTTTTATTAATTTATATTTAATATTTCTAAAATATTAAATAATAAATATTAAGCTATTTAATTTATTCTATCACCATAGATTAACTTAAATATACTTAACTTATTATTACGATTATGTCATTTACTTCTTAAATAAATATTCTTCTCTTTTATGGTGTGACCCTTTAGGTTATCCATATTAAACCGGTTGTGAATAAATCAATTAGAACAATTCTAATCTTATTTAAATAAATAAATTAAACTATTAATTTATTTAAATAAATAATATTTATTCTACAATAGGGATAAGCCTCCCTAGCGATTAACGACTTTCCAGATAATATAGATTTTAACATTAATCATAAAAGAACCTTTGAGTAAATAGTTACCGTACAATTCAATCCTTCTACCATACAATGTCTCAATTAAATATAAGATATGGATTTACTGTCATGTCTTATTTTATTTAATTATATGTATTTCATTTCTTAAATGCACAACTTCAAATAATGCAAATTAGAAACTCCTTTCTAATTTCATTCTGCCTTGGCCAAGGACTACTGGGTTGTCATTTATCGAATCACATGGGACAATTCTTTTCTTTTACTAGAAGTGGTAGATTTTTTATTGATCATACATTATCTCCATGTACAACTTATTATACCCAAGCATACCCTTTGATATACCCTAAGGGTCATAAGGAATAAGTCAAAGTATAATTCATTATACACAAGATACTATGATGATCTCAAGTCCAAGGATCACTTGTACTACTATCACTTCAGGAATTCCTATTGATAGGTAAGTAAAACTCTATTAGATATTCCTTAGCGAGTCACTTTCAGTGAACTTATTCTCCAATAAGCACCTACATACTTTCTTTAGTGTCTCCACACAAATGATTATGAGATCAATCATCCTCATCCAATGAGCAAGCAACGTATGTACCAATTAATTCGGATTCACTAATCCCCTTTTTAGTAATCCATCAATTGGGAACATTTTAGTTTTTAAGCTATCTTAGAATTTAGATCTCATTAGCATGATCTCATCATGATTCTAAAAGCATTACTTAAAACTATGGGTTTATCACATATTACTAAAACAGAACCATGTAGATAAATTAAAGCCTTTAGTAAATGAATACTTTTATTAATAAATGAATAAGATTGTTACAAAGTATATGCTTGTGTGCATACTACTTTTAATATCCCACTTGCACTAAAGCTGATCGTCATGGTATCTCATACCCTTATCCTCTAAGTGACGATCATCCTGCAGCTGGATAAGCTTTAGTAAATGGATATGTAATGTTGTTCTTGAGAGTCCACTATCTCTATAGTGATTTCCCATCTTTTAATGATTCCTCTAATCAAATGAAAATACTGCAACACTTGTTTAGATCCAAGATGAGACTTAGGAACTATTCCTAGTTTTGTAATGAATTTTTCATCCAAACCATCAACTTGCAGCTTCATTTACAGCTATGTACTTTGTCTTTATCACTAAACCAGCAACTCTTTACTGTTTGGAACCTTTCCAATTCACTGCACCACCGTTTAAGGTAACACTTTACCTTAAAGTGGATTTTCTGTCGTCTTGGTCTATCTGAAAAACTTGAGTCTGTTAAGCCCTCTAGTTTTAATTCAGAACTACCATGAATATAATCACATCCTTAGTACCGGTTAAGTACTTTAAGAAGTTTTTCACTGTATTACAGTGATCTTCTCCAGAATGTGACTGATCAACATCAGGTCTTGTACATTTCATTACATACATGATATTTACTCATGTGATCTCTCTTTTCAGGAGTCTATGGGAATTATTAAGAGAGATACACTACATGGCTCATAAACATGAGACATCTCTTGGAGTTTGCCATGTTAAACAACTTTAGCATCAAATGAATATATGTTTCTTGGGTTAAGCCGAGCATCCTTTTAAATCTATCTATGTAGATTTGTATCCCCAATTACGATACTCTTCCCAAATCATTCATGAAGGAATGTTTAGACAACTTTATCTTTACTGATTGTAGCATTGGTATGTCATTCTTTATCCGTAGTATATCAACATATAATACTAGGAATGTCAATTACACTCCCATCGAATTTTTTTATAACTTTAGGTTCATTCTTATTTTTGATAACATCAAAATCTTTTGATTATCTAATCAAAACTAATGTTCCATTTGTGAGAAGCTTGCTTCAATCCATTTCTCTGAGTGTCTACAACTCTTACCTCATCGTATGTAACTGGATCACCATCTTCTATGATGTGTACCTCATCATCATCATCTATGATTAATCCATACCTCCCAAGTATCTTCGATACTATTCTAGATTTACAATTCGGTTGTGGTACAATAGGTCTATCTACAGGTTTCTCTTATTTGACTTTATAGTACTTTGTGGTTCTTGAACTTTTCAAGATCTATTATCCTCCCACTAGCCCCTTCAATGATAAACATATTTATTATAGAAGTCATCGTGTTTTGTGTAAGACCCCGAATTTTATGAAATGAAAGTATTCAATTTTCTTATAATTATTATTCTATTTAGTAAATGGTTAAATTGATAAAAGGTTAAAGTTAAGGGTGATATGTGAAAATTTTATAAAGTAAGCAAATTGTCAGAAAATATTTGTTGTGTCGGGAAATATTCAATTAGTCGGGGAATATTCTTACGACGACGCAATCATTGGTGGACCCCATAATGGAATAACTGTCGGATATAGAAAGCGACAGAAATAACCTTTTTATAAAAATAACGGCAAAACTTTTACAGTTAAATTGTTGAAATACCCGGTGATAAAAGTAAAATAATACGCATTGTTGCGTAATAGCACACGATATTGCATAGTATATCTGATTATTGATGCTTACGTAAGAAGTCACTCAGTTTCATTCAATAATTTCTACAGTAGCTGCTGCATAGTATCTCATATTATTGATTCAATTATTGTCACAGTATCATCTGCACAATATTTTATATTATTAAATCAATAATTGAGACGACACATTTGTTCATATTATTATTTGCATTATTGACAATGTTTAGAAAGTTTTGTCGAGGAAAGGGGTTAGGTTATTTAATTACGCGCCAATAAGGAAAAATCCTTATCGGAAAGCCCCCTCTTTCCTCGGAATGATCTCGTTGTCAATATTGTGAGTTATAATATTAATGATGAATAATTGTTGAAAGATTAAAAATGTGTTTATTGAAGATAAGTGATTTATGGTAAATATTTATTACATTTTTTGATATAAATAGAGGGGTTTGTCATGAGGTGTTTGTTGTAAGTTTGACTTATTATTCCATGGGGAGATGTACTAATTTTTCAGACCGTCGGTTGAGGTTTTAATTGTAAATCAATATGGACCGTCGGTTGAGGTTTTAATAGTAAATCAATATGGATCGTCAGTTGAGGTTTTAATAGTAAATCAATATGGGCTGTCCATTTTAATAGTAAATTAATCTGGACCATCCGTGAATTAGTTACTATTTAGTCCATTCTCCTATAAATATAAGCTCATTTCTTCATTCTTTCTTACGAATTCACTAAAACTATAGAGAGAGAAACTATAGAGAAAAAAAAAGAAGAGTATTTGGTACTTCACTATTGCAGTATCCAATCTCATACTAAGGTAAGGGATATTATTTTTGTATTCATTCTTTATTAATCTGTGGGAGTAACCTGTCTACGCGGATTACTGCATGCATGATGAATAACCCTTCGTATTCATTCTTTAATATGTGGGAATAACCTGTCTACGCGGATTACTGAATGCATGGTGAATAACCCTTAATATTCATTCTTTAATATGTGGGAATTATAACCTATCTACACGGATTACCACATGCATGGTGAATAACCCATCGTACTTATTCTTTATTTCTGGAAAAGATCTGTCTACTGGGATTACCGCATGACGGGTGAAAATCCATTTACAGTTTCATATATTATTTCTTTTCATATTCCTAAATCTAAACTTACTATGGTAAGTATTGCTTCTATAATCCTTGAAATTAGTAGAATATTCTTGAGTTTTGCACTTCATCTAGTATCATTTCATTGGAATATTGGTTTGAACTTTCTTATTAAATTTCAATATTTTCATTTGGGGTACTATTCACTCAGGGTACTATTCATTCGGGTACTATTCACTCGGGGTTATATTAACTCGGATACTATTCACTCGGGGTATTATTCACGACAAAATTGGTTTTTTTTTTGACCAAATTATCTTTGATATATGAATCTTATTCTTAAATTTGAATCCACGTTTTGATCATCATATTGACCATTTGGACATTCTTGAACTCTGGATAAATTGAATCATAAATCTCTAATATTTATCCTTGATCTCACTTGATTGATTCTTTATATCATTGTCATCATTCTCATGCTTATATTGTGTTGAAACTCATCTTTGGCCCGTAGTGAAAAGATGGACCGTTGATTATTGGTTTTACAGTTGTATATCTTTGGCCTGTGGTGTGACGCCCCCAAAATAGGTATACATCACCCATCTTGGGTCATCAAATACATGGTACATAATTCAAGTACAAATTTCTTTTATACAATAAGACAAAAGCTTAGCTGAGAGTTTTTACACGAATATTGTCTTCTAGACAGTATTCAAACTCAAAATGGAGTCCTCATTACATTTATTATCACACTATTTCATAGAATAGTGAGGACTAATAATGCAAACATCTGGACCATCACTCCGTTCCCCGACTAGTCCCGGCTACGTTCTCATTTCCTGATGAGAACAACGAAAGAATATGGGTGAGCTCAACTAACCTAGTAAGAAATATTATGACTAAGATAATGTAGAATAAGTTATCGTTAGCCTTCAACAATGTTAAACTGATAGAATATAATAGACAACAAGTTTAACTGCAGTGGAACAACCGATCCATTAGAAGAGTCAAGTAGAGCATGATATCTACTATCTTCTATGATTTAAAAAGTTTTTCATCAACTTTATCGCTGAGACTCAGTTTAATAAATAAACCACATCATTGAAGCATCCCTGCACCACGGCCAAGGATATTCATGTAATCATCAATGGTCATGATTATACTTAATAATCCCTGGTCATAATCATACCAACAACTGTCCATCAATGAACTACAGGCCAATAAAGACTTTTACCGTATCATTTGTAACATTACGGGTCATGATTATACCGAATGATCCCTGGTCATAATTATACCAATCAACAGTTCATCTATGCACGTAAGCCAAAGATGACTTTCATCACAATATATGCATGAGGATGATGACAATGATATAAGAATTCAATTAAAAGAAATAAAGGATAAATTTTTAAAGATTTATAATTTTATTTATCCAGAGTTCAATAATGTTCAAATTGCCAACATGATACTACTTTGTGGGGTAAAATTCAAGAATGATATTGAATCAAAAATGATTTGGACCGAAAAGAAATCAATTTTTGTCATAAATAGTACTTCGGGTGAATAGTACCCCATGAATAGTACTTCAAGAATAGTACCCCATGAATAGTACTTTATGAATAGTACTTATGAATAGTACCTCGTGAATATTACTTTGTGAATAGTACTTGTGAATAGTATTTTTGTAAATAGTGCCATATAAATGAATAGTACTCATGGACAGTACTTCGGCATGAAAAGCTTAAAATTTAACAAGAATGTGCACAAAATATTCTTGTGAAACGATACTAGATGAAGCACAAATTTCAAGGATATTCTACTAATTTCACGGAGTATAGAAGCAATACTTTAACAAAATGAGGGTATAATCAGGAATACAAGATGAAATAATATTACTCACATACTACAGAGTATGGAAGAAAATATTATTCCTTATGAATACTTAACAAAATTAATATCCCTTACCTCAGAAGAAGATTGGATACTCGAATAGTGAGGTAGCGAGTACTTTCTTCTTCTTTCTCTCTATAGCTTTCTCTCTATAATTGTTCTTGTGAGTCTTAGTGAATTGGTGAGAATAAAAGAAGAATGAGCTTTATTTATAGGAAAATATAGTTTCAATAATTGCACGCTTTGGGGCTCTAAATATTATAAGATAATACCTTCATCTTTTCCTTCATTTTTAATTTAGTCCCGCAAGTATTATCAAACTTGCACCACCTCCCTAATAGTACATCATGTGAATCAATAGTACATTCACGTGAATCAATAGTTCTATACATGTGAAAATAATAGTTACAGTATAGTACCTCCATCTATACCTCTATTTTTAATTTAGTCATGCAAGTATTATAAATCTTGCACCACCTCCCCTAATAGTACATACATGTGAATCAATAGAACATACATGTGAACACATAGTTATAAGCATGTGAATTAATAACAATTAATTGCTCATTTATCCGATTAATTACCCGATTGGTCAATATAACTTTCAGACATCAATTATTATCGAAATAAATGTTGATTTCCATTAACACTAATAATCACAACACAATGGAACTATCAATTTCATCTTTAATCAACACGAACTTATTCATCATTAATATTATAACTCACAATATTTAACAACTAAGTCGTTCTTAGGAAAGAGGGGGCTTTCCGATAGGGATTTCTCCCTATTGACGCGCAATTAGATGACCTAACCTCTCATTGACAGAACTTCTAGACATTGTCAATATTGTAAATAATAATATGAATAACTTTGTCATCTCAATTATTGATTTAATAATATAAAATATTATGCAGATGATACTGTGACAATAATTGAATCAATAATATGAGAGATATGATGCAAAGAATTATCGTATCAATAATTGAGTATAACTAAGTGACTTCACGTAAGCATCAATAATCAATACCTGTGCGCTACTACGCAACCACGCCAGACATCGTGCTTTTTACTACTGGGTAGTTCAATAGTTTAACGGTAGAAAACTTTGTCGTTATTTTTATAAAAAGATAATTATGTCATTTTTTAACTATGACAATCCTTCCATTGTGGGGTCCATCAATGATTGTGCCATCGTACGAATATTCCCTGAATATTCCTCGACCAATCAAATATTTTATAACAACTTGCTTACTTTTCAAAATTCGTAAATATTACCCAGAACTATATCATTATATCATATCCACATCATAATATTAAAAATTATATTTCGAGAAAATTTAATCTTTATTCATAAAAGTTGGGGTCTTACAAACTCCCCTTCTTATAAAATTTCATCCTCGAAATTAGGGTGCGTACCTGGTATGTCGAAGAGGTGAGGATACCTTGATTTTATCTCAGATTCTAACTCCCAGGTCATTTTTTCCACATTGTGGTTTCTCCACAAAACATTGACTTGAGGTATAACCTTGGAGCGTAGAATATGATCCTTCTTATCCAAGATTTTAACAGGTAACTCTTCATACGTTAAATTTTCCTCTATCTCATCTGGTTCTAATTCAATAATGTGGTTCGGGTCCGTCACATATTTACGTAACATAGATATGTGAAAAACATTATGAACACGAGACTTACTTGGCAGTAAGGCGAGTCTATAGGCCACAGTTCCTACTCGATCGAGGATTACAAATTGGCCAATGAATCGAGGATTGAGCTTTCCATGGAGCAACACGTAACAACACATGATCTCCAATATTGAATTCCACGTCCTTTCGATGAAGATCAGCATAACTCTTTTGTTGATCTTGTGAGATTTTTATACGTTATCAGATTGTTTGAATCTTTTCTGTAGTCATACGTACGAACTCTGGTCCAAACAACATTGCTTCACCCACCTCATCTCAGCATACTGGACAACAACACTTTCTTCCATACAATGCTTCAAATGGAGCCATGCCAATACTTGTTTGATAACTGTTGTTGTAAGAAAACTCGACCAATGATAAGAACTTGTCCTAACTTTCCTTGAAGTCAAGGACACAGAGTCTTAATAAATCTTTAAGAGTTTGAATAGTCCTCTCCGACTGCCCGTCCGTTTGAGGATGATATGCCAAACTAAATCGTAAATCCGTGCCCATAGCT
This sequence comes from Panax ginseng, assembly GCA_020205605.1. NCBI lineage: Eukaryota > Viridiplantae > Streptophyta > Magnoliopsida > Apiales > Araliaceae > Panax > Panax ginseng. Next base: position 14,377,562 of record CM035135.1, on the reverse strand, counting down.
TTTTGGAAACTAACCCAAAATCTTGAAGTGAATCTTGGGTCTCTATCATAAACTTTGGATACTGGCATACCATACAATCTTACAATCTCATTTATGTACATATGAGCAAGACGTTCAAGTGTATAAGTTTCTCGTATCGGTAAGAAATGAGCAGACTTGGTCAATCTATCAACAATGACCCAAATCGCATCTATGCCTTGAGAAACCTTGGGAAGACTAGTAATGAAATCTATGGTAATGTGCTCCCACTTCTATTCTGGAATTTCAAGTGGTTGCAATGGACCTTTTGGCACTTGATGTTCCGCCTTGACTCGTTGACAAGTTATACACCTTGAGATAAACCCCGCTATCTCTCTTTTCATATTGCTCCACCAAAATGTATATCGAAGATCACGATACATTTTGGTACTCCCAGGATGGATTGCAAACGGTGTGTTGTGTGCCTCCATTATGATTTTATTCTTCAAGTCAGAATCGTTAGGAACACAAAGTCTGGAATTGACTTGAAGTATTCCTTCTTCATCGATTCTTGCTTCCGGAATATCACCTTCTTGCACTTTCTTCCTCATATGCATCAGCCCCAAGTCTGTAGCTTGAGCAACTTTAACTTTATCAATTAAAGTCGATTCTACTCGTATATTCGCCATCATCACATGGGTCCCTGGAGTCTTTAACTCTATCTCCATCCTTTGTAAGTCATATAAAATGGGCCTTTGCATTGATAATATCGTACTTGTACCCGCATATGATCTTCTACTCAATGCGTCAGCTACTACATTCGCTTTTCCAAGATGGTATTGAATGGTAAGATCATAATATTTCAATAGCTCAAGCCATCGTCGTTGCCGTATGTAAGTTCCTTTTGAGTGAAGAAATATGTGAGGCTTTTTTGATCCGTATAGATCTCCACCTTCTCTCCATACAGGTAATACCTCCAAATTTTAAGCGCAAAAATGACTGCTGCCAATTCTAGATCATGAGTTGGATAATTCCTCCCATATTCTTTGATTTGTCATGAGGCATAGGCTATGACTTTGCCATATTGCAAGAGAACACATCCTAACCCTTTGCCTGAAGCATCACTGTAGATGACAAATCCCTCCGAGCCAGATGGTATTGTCGTAACAAAAATGAAATGAGTCTCTCTCGAAGTTCTTGAAAACTCTTCTCACATTCCTCGCTTCCAACCAAATTTTATATCTTTCCGAGTCACCGAAAGTTAATGGAGTAGTAATTCGAGAAAACCTTCTATGAATCTCTCGATAATAACCACTAAGCCGTAGAAAGCTACGATTTTATCAACGACTTAGGTTGCTCTCAAATTTTGAATTGTTTCAATCTTTGTCGAGTCAATAGATATTCCGTGATTTGATATCACGTGTGTGAGACCCCAAATTTTATGAATAAAGATTTAAAATTCTCGAAATATTTTTTTGAATATTATGATGTGGATTTGATATAATTTTATAGTTATGGGTAATATTTATAAATTTTACAAAGTATGCAAGTTGTTATATAATATTCGATTGGTCGAGGAATATTCTTTTTGTCAGGGAATATCCGTACAACGACACAATCATTGGTGGACCCCACAACGGAAGTATTGTCGTAGTTAGAAAATGACAAAAATATTTTATGAAAATAACGGTGGAGGTTTTACCGTTAATACTGTTGAACTACCCGGTAGTAAAAGTACAGTAATACGCGTGGTTGCATAGTAGCACACAATATTGATTATTGATGCTTACGTGATAAGTCACTCAGTTATACTCCATTATTGCTACAATAATTGCTGCATCATATCTCTCATATTATTGATTCTATTATTGTCACAGTTTCATCTGTATAATATGTTATATTATTAAATCAATAATTGAGACGACAAAGTTATTCATATTATTAAATTGTAATATTTAAAATGTCTAGAAGTTCTCGCTCAAGGAGAGGTTTCGTCACCTAATCATGCGCCAATAGGAGAAATCCTTATTGAAAGCCCCTCTTTCTTGGGAACAACCTGGTTGTTAAATATTGTGGGTTATAATATTAATTATGAAAAAGTTCGTGTTGATTAAAGATGAATTTGATAGTTCCATTATGTTGGGATTATTAGTGTTAGTGGAAATCGACATCTATTTCGATGATAATTGATGTCTGGGGGTTATATTGATAAATCAGGTAATTAATCGGATAAATGAGCAATTAATTGCTACTAATTCACATGCTTATATAACTATTTGTTCACATGTGTATACTATTAAGTCACATTCACTTACTATTAGGGGAGTTGGTACAAGATTGATAATACTTACATAACTAAGTTAAAAATGGAGGTATAAATGGAGGTACTATACTGTAATTCGTATGTTCACATGTCTAGAACTATTGAGTCATATGATTTTACTATTGATTCACATGATTTACTATTAGGGGAGTTGGTGCAAGTTTGATAATACTTGCAGGACAAAATTAAAAAGGAAGAAAAAGAGGAAGGTATTATACTGTAATATTTTGAGCCCCAAAATGTGCAATTATCGAAACTATATTTTCCTATAAATAGAAGCTCATTCTTCCTTCATTTCTCACCAATTCACTAAGTCTCACAAGAGCGATTATTTTAGAGAAATTATAGAGAGAAATTATAGAGGGAAAGAAGAAGAGAAGTCTACTACCTCCCTACTCCAGTATCCAGTTTTTTTCTAAGGTAAGGGGTATTATTTCTTTCGTATTCATGAAGAGAGCTATTGTTATTCCATCCCTTACTATTCTATTGGAATAACCTGTATATGCGAAGTACCGCATACATGGTGAAATCCTTCTGTTATCCCATTCCTTATTATTATGTTGGAATTACCTGTATATGTGAAGTACCGCATACATGGTGAAATTCTTCTATTATTCCATTCTTTATTATTCTGTCGGAATATCCTGTCTGTGCGTTTACGCTGGACATGGTTCTATTATTTATTATTCTGTCAAAATATCCTGCCGGTGCATATACGCCGGACCTGGTTCCATTATTTATTATTCTGTCAGAATATCTTGTCTGTGCATTTACGCCGGACCTGGTTCCATTAATTATTATTCTGTTGGGAATAACCTGTCTGTGCAGTCCATCGCACGCATGGTGAATCTCTCTGTTATTCTATTCTTTATTATTATGTAAGAATAACCTGTCTATGTGGATTACCACATGCATGGTGAATGATCCTTTGTATTCATTCCTTATTAAATTGTGGAAATGATCTCAGATATCGCGGGATTATCGCACAATGCGCTAAAATCCATTTGCAGTTTTATATGTTCTCTTATACTCAGTTGGTTAAAGTTTTGGCTTCTATACTCCATGAAATAGTCGAATATCCTTGATATTTGCGCTTCATCCAGTATCTTTTCATGGAAATATTCTTCTGAGCATTCTTGAATTTTACTCTACAAAGAAGTATCCTGTTGACAATTTGGACATTATTGAGTTCATGATAAATTAACTTATAAGTTTTTAAAATTTATTCTTGAAATTTTTTTATTGAATTATTATGTCATTGTCATGATGAGTTATGTTGGTTATTATATGAAAACATGAAAGTTTCTTAGAAATCAAAAAGGGTTGAAAATCATATTTTGGTGAAAATGGAACATGAAATTCAATTGACCATATCTCCTATTATATTTCAAATTTTTAAGTGTGGTCAAGTTCTAGAGTTAGATCTATGAGTTTCCTAACTTATCCAAGTGGAATCACTGGAAAAGGTGTTGTAGATTTTCGTGTGGACTGATTTTAGCAAAGCACAAAAAAGTGAAAAATGGGAAAAAGCTACTGCCCAGATTTTTAAAAGGGCATTTTCGGCCACTTAATTTATGAGAAAAATTCCGACCTTTTGGGACATGAAAGTATATGGTATAAAGAACCTCCTGTCCAAAAATGAACTCATTCCAACTTAAAATGAGCAAGTTATGACCATTTCAATATTTAGGTTTTTCCGACGAAAAACGCTATAAGAGTTCTATAACTCCGATGACCATGAAATTTAAACTAGAAGCTCACGTTAACATGTGTAAGATCCTGCCAAGATTTCGGAATTTTTGGAATTAAACTTGAGGTAGCTAATTTCTTAAGAAATTAATTAGAAATTGATTTTTGAAAAATAGTAAATGAATTTTAAAAATTCCGAAAAAAATATATGTTCATTATGGGACTATATTCTGCTAAATTCGAAAAAAGAAATATTTTTGGGACTGATTTGGTATTTTTCATGAAAATGGTTTAGTTACGAACATATGAGTTAATATTATATGAAGTAACAAAGTTGGAAAAATAGGATTTTATGGCTTGGAAATCCTATATAAGGTATATGCAGATTTTTGATGAGGGATTTAATCATTGGTGATGGAATCTTATGAGTATTGCATTTTTGAATGATTAAATGCATTATTTGGTAAAGTATAAACAATTGAAATAAATTGTTTATAAGTTTAAGAAGTGATTAAAATATTGTTATGATATTAATAATATTAGATTATGAGTGATTGATAATATTTGGATAAATTTAAAGTCTTTAATATTTATCTTCGTTTTTGTTTAATTAATCCTTATATCATTGTTATCATCCTCATGATTATATGGTAATGAAAGTTATCTTTGGCTTACGTGCAAAGATGGACTGTTGCTTATTGAATTGTATATCTTTGGCTTACGTGCAAAGATGGGCTGTTGATTATTGAATTGTATATCTTTGGCTTACGTGTAGAGATGGACTTGGTATGATTATGACCAGGGATTATTCGGTATAGTCATGACCATTGATGATTTAATGAATATCCTTGGCCCGTAGTGCAGGGATGATTCAATGATGTGGTTTATTTATTAAGCTGAGTCTCACTGATAAAGTTAATGAAAATATTTTTAAAAACATAAAAGATAGTAGATATCATGCTCTACATGACTCTTCTAATGGATTGCTTATTCCGTTGCAGTTAAACTTGATGTCTATTTTATTTTATCAGTTTAACATGGTTGAAGACTACTGATAATTTATTCTGCATTATCTTAGTCATAATATTTCTTATTGGGCTAGTTGAGCTCACCCTTCCTTTCACTGTTCTCTTTAGGAAATGAGAATATATAGCTGGGACGAGTCGGGGAACAGAGTGACGGTCCAGAAGATAGCATTAGTAGTCCTCACTATTCTGTTAACTAGTGTGACAATAAATGTAATGAGGACTCCATTGAGAGTGGATATTGTCTAGAAGGAAATATTCTTGTTTAAACTCTCAGCTTATGTTTTGTCATATGTTACACGACAGTTGTATTATTAAGTTGTATTTTATATTTTTGTACCATGTATTTGGCGACTCAAGATGGATGATGTATACCTGTTTTGGGGGTGTCACAACGTGCCCAAGGAATTCTACTTCCTCAAGCCAGAATTCGCATTTCTTCAACTTGGCATATAACTTATTTTCACGAAGCTTTTGGAGTATCAGCCTCAAGTGTTGCTCATGGTCTTCACAACTTTTGGAGTATATGAGGATGTCATCAATAAAGAGTACCACAAAGTGATCCAAATATTCCTTAAATACTCGGTTCATCATATCCATGAAGGCAGTAGGAGCATTAGTCAATCCAAAAGACATGCCTAGGAATTCGTAATGCCCATACTGAGTTCTGAAAGCAGTCTTTAGAATGTCATCAGCTAATCTTCAACTGATGATATCCGGAACGAAGATCGATCTTTAAAAAGAATTTGGCACCTTGCAACTGGTCAAACAGATCATCAATACGAGGTAACGGGTACCTATTTTTGATGGTGACATGATTCAACTCTCGATAATCAATACAAAGACGCATACTTCCATCTTTCTTCTTCATGAATAGAATAGGAGAACCCCAAGGAGACGTACTAGGACGAATGAAACCGATGTCTAATAATTCCTGTAATTGGGTTTTTAACTCCTGAAGTTCAATAGGAGCCATTTGATATAGGGCTTTGGAAATGGGTTTTATATCGGATTCAAGGTCGATACAAAATTTAATTTCATGCTCTGGGGGTAGGCCAGGAAGTTCTTCAGGGAATACGTCAGAAAATTTTATTAACAATAGAAATACATTCAAATCTAACGTATTTTTATTTAAATTCGTGACATGGGCTAAGAAAGCTTGACATCCGTTTTTTAATAAACGAATAGCTTTATGGCTTGATATGAAAGTGATTGACTTTAGTGGTTTGGTTGCTTAAATTTGCATAATAGGTTGGTTAAGAATATGGAAGCTAGCAACCTTACGAAAACAAACAATTTTTGCATGATGAGTAGTTAACCAATCAATCCCTAATATCACATCAAATGCAAGTATTTTTAAGGAAATAAGATCGACAGGTAATGTGAGGGTACAAATGTGACGCCCCCAAAATAGGTCCACACGACCCATTCTGAGTCGCCAGATATCATACTATAAAAATTAAATACAAACTTCATTTATACAACCTGCTGAACTATTAATATGTATAATACGACCACAGCTTAAATTGTGAGTTTTAATACAAATGTATGTAACTCTTATGGTGCCTCGACCACAACCTTACAATGGTACTTTACATAAAAGTACTGTGAGACCCTGGATTTTATGAAATGAAAGTATTCAATTTTCTTATAATTATTCTATTTAGTAAATGGTTAAATTGATAAAAGGTTAAAGTTAAGGGTGATATTTGAAATTTTTTCAAAGTAAGCTTGTTGTCATAAAATAATCGGTGAAAAAAGTACAAGAATATCGCTGTGGTTGTATATAGTAGCACACCAGATTGATTATTGATGCTTACGTGAGAAGTCACCATTATACTCAATTATTGCTACAAAGAATTGTTGCATCATATCTCTCATATTATTGATTCAATTATTGTATAAGATCATCTCGCATAATATGTTATATTATTAAATCAATAATTGAGACGACAAAGTTATTCATATTATTATTTGCAATATTGACAATGTCTAGAAGTTTTGTCAAGGAGAGGTTAGATAATCTAATTGCGCGTCAATAGGGAGAAATCCTTATCGGAAAGCCCCCTCTTTCCTGGGAACGACCTGGTTGTTAAATATTGTGAATTATAATAATAATGAATAAATGTTATTAAAAATCGAATTTGAGTTCGGATTTGAATTTGGAGACGCGGACGTAATATTTGAGTCCAGAACGATGAAATTAGTACAAATAGACTATAAACATAAAATTTATCGGGGTTGACTTTTTGGTCAAAAAGTTAATAGTTGACTTTTTCAAAAAAAGTCAAACTTCAAAATTTCAAAAATAATTTTTTTGATTTGTGTTGGGATTATTAGTGTTAGTGGAAATTGACATTTATTTCAATATTAATTGATGTCTGGAAGCTATATTGACCAATCGGGTAATTAATCAGATAAATGAACAATTAATTGCTATTGATTCACATGATTATAACTATTTGTTCACATGTGTGTACTATTAATTCACATTCATTTACTATTAGGGGAGATGGTGTAAGATTGATAATACTTGCATGACTAAGTTAAAAATAGAGGTATAGATGGAGGTACTATACTGTAATTCGTATTTTCACATGTCTAGAACTATTGATTCACATGATTTACTATTAGGGGTGGTGGTGCAAGTTTGATAATACTTGCAGAACTAAATTAAAAATGAAGGAAAAGAGGAAGGTAATATAATGTAATATTTCGAGCCCCAAAATGTGCAATTATTGAAACTATATTTTCCTATAAATAGAAGCTCATTCCTTCATTATTTTTCACTAATTCACTAAAGCTATAGAGCAATTATTATAGAGAGAAATTATAGAGAGAAAGAAGAAGAGAAGTCTGCTACTTCACTATTCCAGTATCCAGTCTTCTTCTAAGGTAAGGGATATCATTATTGTGTAAGGGATATCATTATTGTGGTAAGGGGTATTATTTCTTTCGTATTCATAAATAGAACTATTGTTATTCCATTCCTTATTATTCTGTTGGAATAACCTGTATACGCGGACTGCCGTATACATGGCAAAATTCTTCTGTTATTCCATTCTTTGTTATTATGTTGGAATAACTTTTCTATCCAATGGCAATCGCATACATGGTGAAATTCTTCTGTTATTCCATTCTTTATTATTCTGTTGGAATATCATGTCTGTGCGTATTACGCATGACCTGGTTCCATTCTTTATTATTCTGTTGGAATATCCTCATTCGTAAGTGATTACGCATGACTGGTTCCATTATTTATTATTCGTTGGAATAACTCGTCTCTGTGCGATTCTATCATATGCCCGGTGAATTTCGTTGTTATTTTATTCTTTATTATTCGTTGGAATATCCCGCTCTATACTGGATTACGCATGACCTAGTTCCATTCTTTATTATTCTCGTTGGAATATCCTGTCTGTGCAGATTACGTATGACCTAGTTCCATTATTTATTATTCTATTGGAATAACTCGTCCTGCAAGCGATTCTATCGCATGTATGGTGAATTCTTCTCGTTATTCCATTTTTTATTATTCTATTGGAATAATCGCCTATGTGGACTATCAGATGCAAGGTGAATGACCTTCGTATTCATTCTTTATTAAATTGTGGAAATGATCTGCCCACGTGGATTACCGCATATGGCGAGTGAAAATCCATTTCATAGCTTTCAGATATTCTATTATACTCTGTATGAGATATCATTTCTTTTGTACTCTTCATGGAATATCATTTTCTTTGATATTTTTTTTACGAGTTACTATTCACGAGTTACTATTCACCCAGTTACTATTCACTCTAGTGTTAAACACTCTGGTATTCGGGGCACTTTTCGTGTTGGAATACTATTCAAGAGTTACTATTCATGGGTTACTATTCACCTAAATTACTATTCACCCGAATATTATTCACTTGGGTATTTGGGGTACTTTTCATGCCGGGGTACTATTTACTAGGTACTATTCATGAAGTACTATTCATAGGATACTATTCACGGGGTACTATTTACCCAAAAAATATATTTCTTTTCTGTCCAAATTATTTTTGGTACATGAATATTATTCCTGAATTTTACTCTATAAAGCAGTATCATGTTGACAATTTGGATATTTTTAAACTCTGAATAAATTTAAAATCTTTAATATTTATCATTGATTTCGTTTGATTAATGCTTATATCATTGTCATCATCCTCATGCTTATATTGTGATGAAAGTCATCTTTGGCTTACGTGCATAGATGAACTGTTGATTATTGGTTTTACAGTTGTATATCTTTAGCTTATGTGCAAAGATGGACTGTTGATTATTGGTTTTACAGTTATATATATCTTTGGCTTATGTGCAAAGATGAACTGTTGAATGATAGCTTTGGCCCGTAGTGCAAAGATGGACAGGTGTATGACATGATTATGACCACTGGTGATAATAACAAATATCCTTGGCCCGTAGTGCATGGATAATTCGATGATGTGATTGGCAGGATCATGACCATTAGTTAACAGTTGAATGTCTTTGGCCGTAGTGCACTAACAAACAATTGATTGGAATGATCATGACCATTGGTTTTATAGTTGAATATCTTTGGCCCGCAGTGCAAAGGTAGACAACTAATTGGTATGATCATTGTTATTACATTTGAATATCTTTAGCCTTTGGGGTAAGGATATTGAGTAAACGTTCTATTAAGCCTTTGTGGCAAGGAGAAACTGTTGATTTACATGATTATAAATATGAAATGTGGATTTAACTATAATCTTTGGTGGTTCAGGTGAAGACAGGTGATGAGAGTTCTTTTTGTCTTGGGTATAAGAAAGAACTGTTGATGAGTATTACGGGAATAAAATATTAATGATGGAATTTTAATCTAGAGGAGATAGTAGACATTATGTTCTACTTGACTCTTCTAATGGATTGCTTATTCCACTACAGTTGTTGATCTAAAACTTGTTGTCTATTGTATTCTATCAGTTGTTATATTGTTGAAGGCTAAGGATAATTTATTCTGCATTATCTTAGTCATAATATTTCTTACTGGGCTAGTTGAGCTCACCCTTTTCTTTCATTTTTCTATTCAGAAATGAGAATATAGTTGGATTTAGTCTGGGGAATGGAGTGATGGTCCAGGATAAGTGGCTTTAGTAGTCCTCACTATTCGCGTGAAATAGTGTGATAATAATTATAACGAGGACTTCATTGAGTGTGGATATTGTCTAGAAGGCAATTTTCTTGTTTAAACTCTCAGCTATGTTTTGTCGTATTTTTACACGACAGTTGTATTAAAGAAGTTTGTATTTGATTTCTGTAATATGTATTTGGCAACTCAAGATGGGTGATGTATACCTGTTTTGGGGGCGTCACAAGTACAGTCAAAAACTGTTTTAGAAATTAAAATCTTTGGGAAGTGCTTAAGGAAACCTTCGTACATGGGAGGCCATGCGTCGAGGTTATGATAGATATCATATGTCCACGTAATTATCCTTGGTTGACCTAATAGACCCCAAAGAAAAACGCAGAAGATTACTATCATGTTCTTTCCAATGGTAAGTCTTCTTGACATATAACTATCTTCACCGTCTCGCAATTGAAAATTATATTTCAACCAAACTCCAAGATCATATAGGTAGTGCTTGTAGATATACTCTGTAGAAAGTGGATGTGCACAACCCTGCTTTATGATAACACGAGGTTGTATGTCATTAGACATCTTGTATGATAGTGGCAAAACACCTTTCAAAGTTGGGTTCACCTCACCCTATTCGGTTCACCAAAATTAAATATCAAATGACGATACAATACTTACACACTTATCAAAAGTTCTCAATAAAATTATTTCCATACTATTTAGGAGAACCTCAACAACTATAGACCACCGTTATAATCTCCTCGTTACTCCCGCCGACCCAAAATTTACACTCTTATTACCTAAAAAGGAATTATGAAGCAAACAGGGTGAGCACAACTAGCCCAGTAAAGAATATCATGACTAAAGATAATTAAATTATCAATAGCCTTCATCAGTAATAAATTAGAGATTTAGAACATATGGTAGATGATAAAACTTTTCAACCATAGTTGCAGCGGAACGAGAAATCCATTAGAAGAGTCAAATAGACCATCAGGTCTATTATCTTCTCTATGTTAAAAGTCCACCAATAATGTTTTATCCCTGTAACATCAATCAACAATTCCTGTCCACAATCATATGAATAACTTATATTCATAATTGTGATTCTAAATTTCTCTTCGCACCCAGGACGAAGATAATTTTCATCACCTATCTTCACCTGAAACATCAAAAATCATAGTTATACCAAATCACAATTCATGCTCATAATCATAGTAATAAATTCATCTTTGCACTACGGCCAAAGATATTCATTAACAATTCATCTTTGCACTACAGGCCAAAGACATACAACTGTATTTTAGAAGAGTCAAGTAGAGCATGATATCTACTATCTTTTACGAATTAAAAGTGTATAATCAATATTTTATCGCTGAGACTCAGCTTAATGAATAATTCACATCATCGAATCATCCATGCACTACGGCCAAGGATATTCATTAGTATTATGACCACGAATTATCCATGCACTACGGGCCAAGGATATTCGTGTTTTCAACAATGGTCATAATTATACCGAATAATCCCTGGTTATAATCATACCAACAACTGTCCATCAATGCACTACGGGCCAATGAGGACTTTTACCACTTCATTTGTAACATTACGGTCATGATTATACCGAATAATTCCTGGTCATAATAAAACCAAGTCCATCTATGCACATAAGCCACAGATGACTTTCATCACAATATAAGCATGAAGATGATGACAATAATATAAGCATTAATCAAACGAAAATAAGGATAAATATTAAAGACTTTAAATTTATCCAAATATTATCAATCACTTAATAAACTCATAATCTAATATTATTAATATTATGACAATATTTTAATCACTTCTTAAACTTATAAATAATTTATTTTAATTATTTACACTTTACCAAATAATGCATTTAATCATTCAAAAATGCCATACTCATAAGATTTCATCACCAATGATCAAATCCCTCATTAAAAATCTGCATATACCTTATATAGGATTTCCAAGCCATAAAATCCTATTTACCAATTTTTTAACTTCACATAACATATTTAATTCATATGTTCGTAACTAAACCATTTTCATGAAAAAACCCAAATCAGTCCCAAAAATTATTCTTTTTTGGGATTTAGCAGAATATAGTCCCATATTGAATATATATTTTTCTTGGAATTTTTAAAATTCATTTACTATTTTTTATATGGCCAAAACTGCTGAATATTTAGATATTTATCATAAATTGTACTTTTGTCCAAAAATTCCGAAATTTACAGGGTATACTCCTGTTATATAGATGTACTCCCAATAAAAATTTCACCAATTTTGGAGATTACCACAAGGAGTTATAAGGGTTACTTTTAAAATAGTCTTTTCCCATAGAATTCATAACTCCTAATCTATACATCCAAAAATCTAGAAAACTCAACAAATTATCATTTCAAATTTTTTCAGAATTTTTGAGGGTCAGAAAAATTATTTAAACTTTAAATGGATTTTAACCCGCATACGATAAAGAATCCGTAAATGATCATTTCCACAATTTAATAAGAAATGAATACGAAGGGTCATTCACCATGTATGCGGTAGTCCGCGTAGACAGGTTATTCTAATAGAATAATAAATAATGGAACCAAGTCATGCGTAATCCGCATGCATGTGTTATTCCAACAAAGATAATAAAGAAGAACTGTCCGGTCATGCCGTAATCCGCATGAACATGTGATATTCAAATGTAATAATAAAGAATGGAATAACAAATAATTTACTGTGCATGCGATAGAGCCGCATGCATAAAAGTTATTGCAATAGAATAATAAAGAATGGAATAACATAAGAATTTCACCATGTATGCAGCACTTCGCATAGACATGTTATTCCAACATAATAAGAAAGAATGGAATAACAGAAGAATTTCACCACGATACTAGAGTCCATGATATCTTTGGTTATTCAACAATGTAATAATAAAGAATGGAATAACAATAGCTCTCTTCATGAATACGAAAAAAAATAATACCCATTACCTTAAAAGAAAACTGGATACTGGAATAGTGAGGTAGCAGACTTCTCTTCTTCTTTCTTTCTATAATTTCTCTCTATAATAATTGCTCTATAGCTTTAGTGAATTGGTGAGAAATGAAGGAAGAATGAGCTTCTATTTATAGGAAAATATAGTTTCGATATTTGCACGTTTTGGGGCTCAAAATATTACAGTATAATACCTTCCTCTTTTCCTTCATTTTTAATTTAATCATCCAAGTATTATCAAACTTGCACCACCTCCCCTAATAGTAAATCATGTAAATCATGTGAATCAATAGTTCTAGACATGTGAAAATACGAATTACAGTATAGTACCTCCATCCATGCCTCCATTTTTAACTTAGCCATGCAAGTATTATCAATCTTGCACCAACTCCCCTAATAGTAAATGAATGTGAATCAATAGTACACACATGTGAACACATAGTTATAAGCATGTAAATTAATAGCAATTAATTGCTCATTGATCCGGTTAATTACTCGATTGGTCAGTATAACTTCCAGACATCAATTAATATCAAAATAAATGTCAATTTCCACTAATACTAATAATTCCAACATAATGGAACTATTTTTATCAAAAATTTTATTTTTGAAATTTCGAAGTTTGACTTTTTCTAAAAAAAATCAACTATTGACTTTTTGACCAAAAAGTCAACCCCGGAAAATTTTGTGTTTATAGTCTATTTCTACTAATTTTATCGTTCCGTACTCAAATATCACGTCTGCGTTTCCAAATTCAACTCCGAACTCAAATTCAATTTTTAATAACATTTATTCATTATTATTATAATTCGCAATATTTAAAAACTAGGTCGTTCCCAGGAAAGAGGGGACTTTCCGATAAGGATTTCTCTCTGTTGGCGCGCAATTAGATTATCTAACCTCTCCTTGATAGAACTTCTAGACATTGTCAATATTACAAATAATAATATGAATAACTTTGTCGTCTCAATTATTGATTTAATAATATAACATATTATACAGATGATATTGTGACAGTAATTGAATCAATAATATGAGAGATATGATGCAGCAATTACTGTAGCAATAATTGAGTATAACTGAGTGATTTCTTATGTAAGCATCAATAATCAATATCGTGTGCTACTATGCAACCACGCAAATTACTATACTTTTACCACCGATTATTTTATGACAACTTGCTTACTTTGAAAAATTTTCAAATATCACCATTAACTTTAACCTTTTATCAATTTAACCATTTACTAAATAGAATAATTATAAGAAAATTGAATACTTTCATTTCATAAAATTCGGGATCTCACAACCGATTTGAACCAAACAAGACTTATAAACAGTGGATGTAATGAAGGTTTCTCCCAACGGAGTTTCAACAGATAAGTCAAAGTCTAATTTCTCCAGAGTCAAATTTAAACGTTGAGCGCAAGTAGGAGAAATAAAATAATGGGTAGAACCGATATCAAATAAGGTATATACTTCGCTAGAGTTTATGATTAGCTTACCCATGATCACCTCATTCGGATTCTTCGCTTTTTGGGAGGTTACGACAAACGCTGTCCCTTGAACTACCGATTTTATCTTATCTGGGACTGCCTTTGATGCCTCAATCCCTGCTAGACTTGACTTTGGTGCACGACAAAATCGGTCTAGGTGACCTTCTCTTCTACAATTATAACATGCTTTGGACTGCTGCGTACAGTTTGGACTGATGTGTCCCTCCCCTCCACATTTGTAACATACGACCGGCGGTCATTCTCCTTCCTTAACAACAGGTACTGGTGCTGACATCTTTCCATCATTATTGAATCTCCTCTTCTTGAAACTTCCACTTTTATTATCTTGGCTAAGATTACCACCAAAGTGGTTACCATTTCTGGCATGTTGATTCCCTCCATGTTTGTTGTCACCGCTTCAATGACTGCTACCACGGGTATTATCGATTTGTCGGCTGCTCTCTCTTGGTTGGGTTGACTCATTATCGCGCTCCAATAGTTAAGCCCTATTTACAATATCTGAATACAAACACAGTTTGTGAGAAATGAGGTATTGACATATTTCGGGTTTCAAACATCTTAGAAACATCCGCGTCATTCTTTCTTCATTATCAACTAAGTGGGATGCAAACCGGGACAATTCAGCAAACTTAGCCTCGTACTGCGACACGATCATATTTTTTTGTTCCAGCTTGATGAACTCTACCTCCTTCATATGACGAATAATTTTTGGGAAAGTACTTGTCGTTGAACAGTTCTTGGAACTTCTCCCAAGACATCTTTAATGCGGCAGGTTGAGTACGCTTTATAGATTCCCACCAGTAATCTACCTCTCCTCGCAACATGAAGGTGGCAAAGGGAACCTTTTGCTCTTCAAAGCATCCCAAGACATCAAATATCTTGGTGATCTGCTTTATCCACGTCTCCGCCTTAAGTGGTTTTGGCTCTCCCAAAAACTCCGGTTGTGACGCCCCCAAAATAGGTATACATCATCCATCTTGGGTCGCCAAATACATGGTACTAAATACAAATACAAACTTAATTATAAAACATGAGCTGAGAGTTTTTACAGGAATATTATCTTCTAGACAGTATTCAAACTCAAATGGAATCCTCATTACATTTATTGACACACTATTTCATAGAATAGTGAGGACTACTAATGTAAACATCTGGACCTTCACTCCGTTCCCCGACTAGTCCCGACTACATTCTCATTTCCTGAAGAGAACAATGAAAGCAAAAGGGTGAGCTCAACTAGCCCAGTAAAAATTTTATGACTAAGATAATGCAGAATAAGTTATCGTTAGCCTTCAACAATGTTAAACTGATAGAATATATTAGACAACAAGTATAACTATGGCGGAACAAGCAATCCATTAGAAGAGTCACGTAGAGCATGATATCTACTATCTTCTATGATTTAAAAAGTGTTTCATAACTTTATCGCAGAGACTCAGCTTAATAAATAAACCACATCATCGAATCATCCCTGCACCACGGCCAAGGATATTCATGTAATCATCAATGGTCATGATTATACCTAATAATCCTTGGTCATAATCATACCAACAACTGTCCATCAATGCATTACAGGCCAATGAGGACTTTTACCAAATCATTTGTAACATTACGGGTCATGATTATACCGAATGATCCCTGGTCATAATCATATCAATCAACAGTCCATCTATGTACGTAAGCCAAAGATGACTTTCATCACAATATAAGTATGAGGATGATGACAATGATATAAGAATTCAAATAAAAGAAACAAAGGACAAATTTTTTAATATTTATAACTTAATTTATCCATAATTCAATAATGTTCAAATTTCCAACATGATACTACTTTGTGGAGTAAAATTCAAGAATGATATTGTATCAAAAATGATTTGGAGCGAAAAGAAATCAATTTTTGTCATGAATAGTACTCCAGATGAATAGTACCTGGGTGAATAGTACCCCATAAATAGTACTTCGGGAATAGTACCTCGTGAATAGTACTCATGAATAGTACTTTATGAATAGTACTTTGTGAATAGTATCCGTGAATAGTACTTTTGTGAATAGTACCGTATAAATGAATAGTACTCATGGACAGTACTCCGGCATGAAAAACTTAAAATTTAACAAGAATGTACAAAAAATATCCTTGTGAAACGATATTAGATGAAGCACAAATTTCAAGGATATTCTACTAATTTCACAAAGTATAGAAGCAATACTTTAACAAAATGAGGATATAATCAGGAATACGAGACGAAATAATATTACTAAAATACTACAGAGTATGGAGGAAAATATTATTCCTTAAGAATACTGAATAAAATAATATCATTTACAACTATTGAACGAAAATAATATTCCAACGAATATTGAACGAAGATAATATTCCTTATGAATATCGAACGAAAATAATATTCTTTATGAATATTGAACGAAAATAATATTCATACAAATACGAAAAATATTATCTCTTCTGAATATGAAATAAATAATACCCCTTACCTCAGAAGAAGACTTGATACTGGAATAGTGAAGTAGCAGACTACTCTTCTTCTTTCTCTCTATAGCTTCTCTCTCTATAATTGCTCTTGTGAGTCTTAGTGAATTGGTGAGAATGAAATAAGAATGAACTTCTTTTTATAGGAAAATATAGTTTCGATAATTGCACGTTTTAGGGCTCAAAATATTACAGTATAATACCTTCATCTTTTCCTTCATTTTTAATTTTGTCCTGCAAGTATTATCAAACTTGCACCACCTCCCCTAATAGTACATCATGTGAATTAATAGTACATTCATGTGAATCAATAGTTCTATATATGTGAAAAAAATAGTTACAGTATAGTACCTTTATCTATACCTCCATTTTTAATTTAGTCATGCAAGAATTATCAATCTTGCACCACCTCCCCTAATAGTACATACATGTGAATCAATAGTACATACATGTGAACACATAGTTATAAACATTTGAATTAATAGCAATTAATTGCTCATTTATCCGATTAATTATCCGATTAGTCAATATAACCTCCAGACATCAATTATTATCGAAATAAATGTCGATTTCCACTAACACTAATAATCCCAACACAATGGAAATATCAATTTCATCTTTAATTAACACGAACTTATTCATCATTAATATTATAACTCACAATATTTAACAACCAGATCATTCCCAAGAAAGAGGGGGCTTTCCGATAAGGATTTCTCCCTATTAGCGCGCAAATAGATGACCTAACCTCTCCTTGACAGAACTTCTAGACATCGTTGATATTGCAAATAATAATATGAATAACTGTGTCATCTCAATTATTAATTTAATAATATAAAATATTATGCAGATGATACTATAACAATAATAAATCAATAATATGAGAGATATGATGCAGCAATTACTGTAGCAATAATTAAGTATATCTGAGTGACTTCTCACTTAAACATCGATAATCAATATCGTGTGCTACTATGCAACCCACGCCAGACATCGTACTTTTACTACCGGGTAGTTCAACAGTTTTAACGGTAACACTTTCGCCGTTATTTTTATAAAAAGATAATTATGTTGTTTTCTAACTACGACAATACTTCCATTGAAGGGTCCACCAATGATTGTGCCGTCGTACGAATATTCACAGTTAAAATGAATATTCCCCGACCAATCGAATATTTTATGACAACTTACTTACTTTGCAAAAATTTCACATATCACCCTTAACTTTAACCTTTAATCAATTTAACCATTTACGAAATAAAATAATAATTATAAGAAAATTGAATAATTTTATTTCATAAAATTCGGGGTTTTACAATCTCCCCTCCTTATGAAAATTCGCCTTCAAAATTTACGTATGTACCTGGTATGCTGAAGAGGTGAGGATACCTCGTCAGATTCTAACTCTTGAGGTATAACCTTTGACTGTCGAATATGATCCTTCTTATCCAAGATTTTAATACGTATCTCCTCATATGTTAAATCTTCTGCTATCTCGTCTAGTTCTAATTCAATAATGTGATTCAGGTCGTCCACATATTTACGTAACATCGATACGTAAAAAAACATTATGAACACGCGATATACTTAGTGGTAAGGCGAGTCTATAGGCCATAGTTCCTACTCGATCGAGGATTTCAAATGGACCAATTAAATCAAGGGATGAGATTTCCTCTCTTCGTCGATTCTTGCTTCTAGAATTATGCCTTCTTGCACCTTCTTCTTCGTATTCATCAGCTCCGGGTCTGTAGCTTGAGCTGCTTTAACATTATCGATTAAAGTCGATTTTACTCATATATTCGCTATCCTCACGTAGGTTCTTGGAGTCTTTAACTATATCTCCATATTTTATCAGTCATACGAAATGGGTCTTTGTGTTAACAACGTCACACTCATAACCGCATAAGATCTTCTACTCAACTCGTCAGCTACCACATTCGCTCTTCCACGATGATATTGAATGGTATGGTCGTAATCTTCAACAGGTAGAGCCAACGTCTTTGGCGCATGTTACGTTTGTTTTGGGTGAAGAAAATATTTGATGGTTTTAGAAATGGGTTTTGTATTGAGGTCAATAAAAAATTCGATTTCACGCTCTAGGGGTAGACTAAGAAGTCTTTAGGAATACGTCAGGAAATTAATTAACAATAGAAATATAATTCAAATCTGACGTATTTATTTAAATTTGTGACATGGCTAAGAAAGCTTGACGTTTGTTTTTCAATAAACGAATAGCTTTATGTCTTGATATGATAGTGATTGACTTTAGTAGTTTGGTTGCTTGAATTTGCATAACAGGTTGGGTAGGAATATGAAAGCTAGAAACCTAATGAAAAAAATCAATTTTAGCATGATGAATAGTTAACCAGTCAATTCCTAAAATTACATCAAAGGTAAGTATTTTCAAAGAGATGAGATTGGCAGGTAACGTGAAAGTGCCGATTTAAATCAAACAAGATTTATAGACAGTGGATGTAACGAAGGTTTCTCCTAACGGAATTTCAACAGATAAGTTAAAGTCTAATTTCTCCAGAATCAAATTTAAAAGTTGAGCACAAGTAGGTGAAAAAAATGAATGGGTTGAACCGGTATCGAATAAGGTACAGACTTCGCAAGAGTTTATGATTAACTTACCCGTGATAACTTCGTTCTGGTTCCTCGACAAACACTCTCACTTAAACTATCGGCTTTGACTTGCCTGGGACATCCTTTGGCGTCACTTTCCCAGCTGGACTTGACTTCACTACACTACAAAATCGAGATAGGTGACCTTCTCTTCTGCAATTGAAACACACTTTGGGTTGCTGCATATAGTTTGGACGGATGTGTCCCTCATGTCCGCATTTGAAACATACGACCGATGGTCATTCTTCTTCCTTTGAAATAGGTGCTGGTGCTGCTGTCTTTCCATCATTGTTGAACCTTCTCCTCTTGAAATTCCCACCTCTATTATCTTGGCCATGATTACCACCGAAGTAGTTACCATTCTTGGGATGATAATTTCCCCCACGATGGTTATCATTGTTCTGATGACCGTTGCCACCGGTATGATTATTATCGTGTTATTGGTCGTTACCTTTTGGTTGAGCTGACTCATTATCGTGCTCCACTAACTAAGCCCTATTAACAACATCTGAATATAAACAATGTTTGTGAGAAATGAGGTATTGACATATTTTGGGTTTCAAACCTATTAGAAACATTCGCGTCATTCGCTCCTTATTATCGACAAAATAGGATGCAAACCGGGATAATTCCGCAAATTTAGCCTCTTACTACGATACGGTCATATTGTTTTGTTCCAGCTTGATGAATTCTACTTCCTTCATGTGACGAATACTTTTGGGAAAGTACTTGTCGTTGAACAATTCTTGGAACTTCTCCCAAGACATCCCCAGTACGGAAGGCTGGGTATGTTTTACAGATTCCCACCAATGATCTGCCTCTTCACGCAACATAAAGGTGGCGAATAGAACCTTTTGCTCCTCTAAGCATTCCAAGACATCAAATATCATGGTGATCTACTTTATCCACGTCACTACCTTAAGTGGTTCTGGCTTTCCCAAAAACTCTGGTGGTCCCAGCTCCTTGAACTGCTTAGCAGTGACCATCTGTGAGTTGCCATTGACTCCACCTACATTATGAACAGGAGTCTCTCTCGTTTGGTGTTACATGAATTCTAAAAAGTTCCTAAACATACCATCGTTCGTCAGTTGGTCGGTGTTGTTGTTTACATGAGGATTATTGCCTTCCTGATGCACATTATCCTGGTTATTGATTGTTGGTGACTCAACGGTCTCATGTGCTCCATTGCTTACCTTAAAATTTTCAGATGTCATTTTACTGTCACAAAACAAGGGTTAATTAACATGCCACATATTATCCCTATACTTTGACTGACCAATTAAATAACAAATAATCTTAGGTAGGTCATACTAGTGAAGGAATTACCCGTCTCTCCCCTCCTAGTTCTAGTCTCACATCTCAGTCAGGGATCATATCCCTAAGCTTTGATACCAACTATGACTCGCATCCCTATACTTGGATAGCACCTCACAATGATATCTATCAACTTGCCACTGCAGAACGACGTCCCCTACGGAAATTTTGGCTTTGGTGCATCCCAAGATTTGGAAGTCACCAGATAAAGGCTTGGGGCTCTTTACTTATGGCTTTGATACCAACTATGACGCCCCCAAAATAGGTATACATCACCCATTTTGGGTTGCCAAATACATGGTACTGAATACAAATACAAACTTAATTATACAACATGAGCTGAGAGTTTTTACAGGAATATTATCTTCTAGACAGTATTCAAACTCAAATGGAGTCCTCATTACATTTATTGACACACTATTTCACAGAATAGTGACGACTACTAATGCAAACATCTCGACCGTCACTCCGCTTCCGACTAGTCCCGCCACGCGTTCTCATTTCCTGAAGAGAACAATGAAAGAAAAAGGGTGAGCTCAACTAGCCCGGTAAGAAATATTATGACTAAGATAATGCAGAATAAGTTATCGTTAGCCGTCAACAATGTTAAACTGATAGAATATAATAGACAACAAGTTTAACTATGGCGGAACAAGCAATCCATTAAAAGAGTCACGTAGAGCATGATATCTACTATCTTCTATGATTTAAAAAGTGTTTCATAACTTTATCGCTGAGACTCAGCTTAATATATAAACCACATCATAGAATCATCCCTGCACCACGACCAAGGATATTCATGTAATCATCAATGGTCATGATTATACCTAATAATCCCTGGTCATAATCATACCAACAACTGTCCATCAATGCATTACAGGCCAATGAGGACTTTTACCACATCATTTATAACATTACGGGTCATGATTATACCGAATGATCCCTGGTTATAATCATACCAATCAACAGTCCATCTATGCACGTAAGCCAAAGATGACTTTCATCACAATATAAGTATGAGGATGATGACAATGATATAAGAATTCAAATAAAAGAAACAAAGGACAAAATTTTAAAGATTTATAACTTAATTTATCTAGAATTCAATAATGTTCAAATTTCCAACAAGATACTGCTCTGTGGAGTAAAATTCAAGAATGATATTGTATCAAAAATGATTTGGAGCGAAAAGAAATCAATTTTTGTCATGAATAGTACTCCGGGTTAATAGTACTCGAGTGAATAGTACTTCGAGAATAGTACCTCATGAATAGTACCTCGTGAATAGTACTTTATGAATAGTACTTTGTGAATAGTACTCGTGAATAGTACCTCATAAATAGTACTTTGTGAATAGTATCCATGAATAGTACTTTTGTGAATAGTACCATATAAATGAATAGTACTCATGGACAGTACTCCGGCATGAAAAGCTTAATATTTAACAAGAATGTGCAAAAAATATCCTTGTGAAACGATACTAGATGAAGCGCAAATTTCAATGATATTCTACTAATTTCACAAAGTATAGAAGAAATACTTTAACAAAATGAGGGTATAATCAGGAATACGAGACGAAATAATATTACTAAAATACTACAGAGTATGGAGGAAAATATTATTCCTTAAGAATACTAAATAAAATAATATCCCTTACAACTGTTGAACAAAAATAATATTCCAATGAATATTGAACGAAGATAATATTCCTTACGAATATTGAACGAAAATAATATTCTTTATGAATATTGAACGAAAATAATATTCATACGAATACGAAAAATAATATCTCTTCTGAATATGAAATAAATAATACCCCTTACATCAGAAGAAGACTTGATACTGGAATAGTGAAGTAGCAGACTACTCTTCTTCTTTCTCTCTATAGCTTCTCTCTCTATAATTGCTCTTGTGAGTCTTAGTGAATTGGTGAGAATGAAATAAGAATGAACTTCTTTTTATAGGAAAATATAGTTTCGATAATTGCACGTTTTGGGGCTCAAAATATTACAGTATAATACCTTCATCTTTTCCTTCATTTTTAATTTTGTCCTGCAAGTATTATCAAACTTGCACCACCTCCCCTAATAGTACATCATGTGAATTAACAGTACATTCATGTGAATCAATAGTTCTATATATGTGAAAAAAATAGTTACAGTATAGTACCTTTATCTATACCTCCATTTTTAATTTATTCATGCAAGTATTATCAATCTTGCACCACCTCCCCTAATAGTACATGCATGTGAATCGATTGTACATACATGTGAACACAGTTATAAGCATGTGAATTAATAGCAATTAATTGTTCATTTATCCGATTAATTACCCGATTGGTCAATATAACCTCCAGACATTAGTTATGATCGAAATAAATGTATATTTCCACTAACACGAATAATCCCAACACAATGAAACTATCAATTTCATCTTTAATCAACACGAACTTATTCATCATTAATATTATAACTCACAATATTTAACAACCAGATCATTCCCAAGAAAGAGGGGGCTTTCCGATAAGGATTTCTCCTTATTGGCGCGCAAATAGATGACCTAACCTCTCTTTGACAAAACTTCTAGACATCGTCGATATTGCAAATAATAATATGAATAACTTTTTCGTCTTAATTATTGATTTAATAATATAAAATATTATGCAGATGATACTGTAACAATAATTGAATCAATAATATTAGAGATATGATGCAGCAATTACTGTAGCAATAATTGAGTATAACTGAGTGACTTCTCACTTAAACATCAAT
The DNA here is from genome assembly GCA_020205605.1 of Panax ginseng. Lineage (NCBI taxonomy): Eukaryota > Viridiplantae > Streptophyta > Magnoliopsida > Apiales > Araliaceae > Panax > Panax ginseng. Next base: position 14,353,718 of record CM035135.1, on the reverse strand, counting down.
AATCAATATCGTGTGCTACTATGCAACAACGCGTATTACTGTACTTTTACTACCGTGTGCTACTATGCAACAATGCGTATTACTGTACTACAAAAGTTTACATCACAAAGTAATATTACAATTCAACATTAATCCATTATTCGGAACCTTAAACATGGTTCAAATAATAATAACTCAGCCAAAGTATATAAATCTTCAAGTATCACATTTGATTCATATCTTTCAAGTAGCACATAACTTTACCTTAAATCTTTAACCTGCAAAAGTGGTTATTTGCAATGTTGAGCTCGACAGCCCAGTAAAATCTAACAGTTTTCATGCATCACATAGCACATAATAACATGCTCAACATATATCTCATAAATATTGGACAAGCATAACATACATGTTGCATTTCATATAACAAGTATAAAGACTGAGTTCCTTACTCAATCAACATTCATTATTCAATCAACGTAGTTATAAATTGATTTTAACGTTTCATACTTTCAATATATATAGAACACATCATGCTCTTCGTAACAAATATTTAAAACAGTTCATCATCAAGTTCATATAACAAATAGGAACTGAAAGACTTGCCTTGATCGTTGTTTACCAATAACAGATTAATAGCTTACAGCTATCTGCACTTCACGTGCCCTACACAATTATATAAGCATACACATCAACTATTAGTCACATAACAACACATAGTAATTGTAATTTAATCTCTACTGCACATCTCTTAATCCTTCCTGTTAATTAGCACACATTGTTCACTTAGATTGTGTTAACTTTTCGACTTATGTAATATTCAAAATTCATTCAAGTGTTTAATTCTTGCTAGGAATACTTATGGGTTTTATATTAAACTTATTCCATATCTTATAATGTTCATTAACACTTGTCACGGCATTTCGACTTTCATTCGTCACACGCTCGAATCGTCTCTCTTGTGTATGCTTAATATGCTTACATAACTTATCTAATACATCATTTATTAATATTAATCATCATTATATTTACTAACATTCATGTTTTATAACTTAGGAAAGTGTCTTTTATCGTCAGAAGCACTACACTTGCATACGTGCATGCTGGACGCCCTCCGTTTCCCTCCTAATATATATCAGTCCCAAAAATGGCCATTTTGACCCCTGTTACCGACATCAAATTGAAAAACTTAAAGAACAAAAGTTGTAGGTCTACTCGTCCTCGTTTCGGATCATCTTGAATCACCTCAATCGGAGTTCGTATAAAAAATTTATGCTTGTGTTAGTAAAACATATCCGGAGAGTTTTTTTTTCAAAATTTGGCTAGACAGACTACCCCCCCCCATCGTATGGGGTTTTTACAAGAGGGACAGCTCACGTAGGTGTGGGGTCCCTTTTGCTAGTTCGCGAATTATGATCCCGAACACTACAGAAAGCCAAATTAGGCCTACAAACTCCTTCCTAGCAACCATACCAAGCTACCCAAGGTGTAATATGTTTACAGAAACATAAACTAATGTTTCTAACACATTTCTAACCACATAAACAACATGAACATCCAAATTAAAATCTTTAATTTCACTATTTCTATTATTTCTTGTTCTTTTGATATTCACGGCGAAATTCTTCACTGTGAATTCGTTTTACAACCAAATATATTCATTCAACTTGCGTTCTTTTCGTTTCTTATCGTATTAACACAATCCATCACCAATTTTACACATAACTCATGCTCACGTCAAAGATTTAAGAATAATTTTCAACATAACTTCATAATCAAACACTATTAACATGATTTCATCATGTTCATCATATCTTTGTGAATTGAAACTTTTGAACAACTATAAAAATCTCATGTAAGCGTATATATATATATATATATATATATATATATATACACACACACACACACATCTCATTCACATATCAAAATTATGAAGTTTCACCAAAAGATTTTTACATAGAACTCTAAAACTATGAAAACATAGAAGAACATGATTTTAAAACTTGTTTTTACAACAATTGTATTGTGAAAATCCTTTCACAGCATACAATCACATATGAAAACATATGAACACCATATATACATATAAATTTATAATCATAAAAACCTAATTTTACAAAGACTAAATACAAAACATCTTAATTTAGTATAAGGGTTAGTTCGATACCTTTCTAGGTTAAATTAGGAGAAAAGATGGAAATGATGAAAGATTTTCTTTTATTTTCTCAAGGTTTCCCTTCTTCCTCTTCTTCTTCCTCTTCTTCTTCTCTGTATTCTCTCTTCTTCTCTTTGTTCTTAGTTTAGACTTAGGTTTAGAAAACTAACGTAACTTAGTGCATATACAATATATGTGACACTCCAAATTTTATGAATAAAGATTTAAAATTCTTGAAATATTTTTTTGAATATTATGGTGTGGATTTGATATAATGTTATAGTTGTGGGTAATATTTATAAATTTTGCAAAGTAAGCAAGTTGTTATAAAATATTCGATTGGTCGGGGAATATTCTTTTTGTCGGGGAATATCCGCACGACGGAACAATCAATTGTGGACCCCATAACGGAAGTATTGTCGTAGTAAAAAAACAACAGAATTATCTATTTATAAAAATAATGACGAAAGTGTTACCATTAAAACCGTTAAACTACTCGGTAGTAGTAAAAGTACGATGTCTGGCGTGGTTGCAGTAGTGAATACGGTATTTATTATTGATGTCATAACGTGAAGTCACTCATTATACTCAATTATTCTTCGCAGAAGAATTCTTTGATCATATCTCTTATATTATTAATTTAATTATTGTCACAGTATCATCTGTATATTATGTTATGTTATTAAATCAATAATTGAGACGACAAAGTTATTCATATTATTAAATTGCAATATTGACAATGTCTAGAAGTCCTGTCAAGGAGAGGTTAGATAATCTAATTGCGCTCCAATAGGGAGAAATCCTTATCGGAAAGCCCCTCTTTCTTGGGAACGACATGATTGTTAAATATTGTGAGTTATAATATTAATGATGAATAAGTTCGTGTTGATTAAAAATAAAATTGATAGTTCCATTGTGTTGGAATTATTAGTGTTAGTGGAAATCGACATTTATTTCGATAATAATTGATGTCTGGAGGTTATATTGACCAGTCGAGTAATTAACCGGATAAATGAGTAATTAATTGCTATTAATTCACATGATTATAACTATTTGTTCACATGTGTGTACTATTGATTCACATTCTTGTTACTATTAGGGGAGTTGGTGTAAGATTGATAATACTTGCATGACTAAGTTAAAAATGGAGGTATAGATGGAGGTACTATATTGTAATTCATATTTTCACATGTCTAGAACTATTGATTCACATGATTTACTATTAGGGGAAATAGGAAGGTATTATACTGTAATATTTCGAGCCCCAAAATGTGCAATTATCGAAACTATATTTTCCTATAAATAGAAGCTCATTCTTCCTTCATTTCTCACTAATTCACTAAAGCTATAGAGCAATTATTATAGAGAGAAATTATAGAGAGAAAGAAGAAGAAAAGTCTGCTACCTCTCTATTCCAGTATCCAGTTTCTTTCTAAGGTAAGAGGTATTATTTCTTTCGTATTCATGAAGAGAGCTATTGTTATTCCATTCCTTATTATTCTATTGGAATAACTTGTCTATAATGGTACAAAGATACATGGTGAAATTCTTTCATTATTCCATTCCTTATTATTCGTTGGAATATCCGCAGCCGCAGTGTATTATTACCGACCGGTTCCATTATTTATTATTCTCGTTGGAATAACTCGTCTGCATGCGGTCTATCGCATGCATGGTGATTTCTGTTGTTATTCCATTCTTTATTATTCTGTTGGAATATCCTGTCGGTGCGTATTACGCCTAACCTGGTTCCATCATTTATTATTCTGTTAGAATAACCTGTCTGTGTGGTCTATCGCATGCATGGTGATTTCTGTTGTTATTCCATACTTTATTATTCTGTTGGAATATCCTGTCGGTGCGTATTACGCCTGACTTGGTTCCATTATTTATTATTCTGTTGGAATAACCTGTCTATGTGGATTACTACATGCATGGTGAATGATCCTTCATATTCATTCCTTATTAAATTGTGAAAATGATCTGTTTACGTGGATTACCGCATGGCGGGTTAAAATCCATTTGCAGTTTCGTAATTTTTTGGACATTCAAAAATTCTGGAAAAATTTGGGAGGATATCATGATACGTTTTCTAACATCTCCAAGTGGAATCACTGAAACAAGAGTTGTAGATTTTTGTATGGACTATTTTTAACAAAGCATGAAAAAGTGAAAAAAGAGAAAACTACTGCACACAATTTTGCAAGGGCTGTTTCGGCCACTTAAATTATGAGAGAAATTCCGGACTTTTAGGACATGAAAATATATGGTATAAAGTACCTCCTGTCCAAAAATGAGCTCATTCCGACTTAAAATGAGCAAGTTATGACTATTTCAATATTTAGGTTTTTTCGACGAAAAATGCTATAACCGGAGTTCTATAACTCCGATGAACATGAAATTTAAACTGGAAGCTCACGTTAACATGTGTAAGATCCTACCAAGATTTGGGAATTTCTGGAGTTAAACTTGAGGTAGCTAATTTCTTAAGGAATTAATTAGAAATTGATTTTTGAAAAATACTTAAGGGAGTTAAAAAATTATAAAAAAAAATACTTGTTATGTATGAAATATATGTATATATGTTTGGACAAAGGATAGAAAAATAATAAGTTAATTTGGTAATTTTTCATGAAAATAGTTAGTTACAAACACATGAGTTAAATATGTTATGTGAAGTTGAAGAATTGGTAAATATGATTTTAGGGCTTGAAAATCCTATATAAGGTATATGCAGATTTTTGATGAGTGATTTGATCTATAACGCCCCAGAAAATCGAACAATTTGTAAATACTTTTAATGATGAATAAAATAATATTATTTATTATTAATATGTGTTGATAAGATGAATGTCATTCTATAACCTAGAAACGTCGGAAAGTCGTAGTATTTTAACTACGTGGGAGAATTAAAGTGTTTGAATTTCTAAAACAAAAATAAAAGTTTCTGAGATATTTTCCGAAAAACACTATTCATCGATTTACGCTCGGGAATTATTTTTTAATTTTCGAGAAATACGTAACGTTACAATATCAAGGTGAGATGGATTATGTAATAATAATCCAAGTATAGAAAATGTAATATTTTGCATGCGGACTTAATTTGAGAACGTTAGGAATATTACGAGTTAAGAAGGAATTATATTTATTGTATGATACGTATGTATTATACGAGGTATTAAATACAAGTATAATATGAAGTATTATACGAGTATATATGGAGAATGGAATAACGTATATTACGAATTAGTATACGAGCTAGCATACGAGAATTATACATATAGTATATATGTTAGGAGGTTTTTAATTAAATGGATTGGATTTGTAGGATTGTGTAACAATTGATAGTCCAATATGAATTAAGGTGCAAACCCAAGTCAAAAAAAAAAAAAAAAAAAAAAAAAAAAAAAAAAAAAAAAAAAAAAAAAAAAAAAAAAAAAAAAAAAAAAAAAAAAAAAAAAAAAAAAAAAAAAAAAAAAAAAAAAAAAAAAAAAAAAAAAAAAAAAAAAAAAAAAAAAAAAAAAAAAAAAAAAAAAAAAAAAAAAAAAAAAAAAAAAAAAAAAAAAAAAAAAAAAAAAAAAAAAAAAAAAAAAAAAAAAAAAAAAAAAAAAAAAAAAAAAAAAAAAAAAAAAAAAAAAAAAAAAAAAAAAAAAAAAAAAAAAAAAAAAAAAAAAAAAAAAAAAAAAAAAAAAAAAAAAAAAAAAAAAAAAAAAAAAAAAAAAAAAAAAAAAAAAAAAAAAAAAAAAAAAAAAAAAAAAAAAAAAAAAAAAAAAAAAAAAAAAAAAAAAAAAAAAAAAAAAAAAAAAAAAAAAAAAAAAAAAAAAAAAAAAAAAAAAAAAAAAAAAAAAAAAAAAAAAAAAAAAAAAAAAAAAAAAAAAAAAAAAAAAAAAAAAAAAAAAAAAAAAAAAAAAAAAAAAAAAAAAAAAAAAAAAAAAAAAAAAAAAAAAAAAAAAAAAAAAAAAAAAAAAAAAAAAAAAAAAAAAAAAAAAAAAAAAAAAAAAAAAAAAAAAAAAAAAAAAAAAAAAAAAAAAAAAAAAAAAAAAAAAAAAAAAAAAAAAAAAAAAAAAAAAAAAAAAAAAAAAAAAAAAAAAAAAAAAAAAAAAAAAAAAAAAAAAAAAAAAAAAAAAAAAAAAAAAAAAAAAAAAAAAAAAAAAAAAAAAAAAAAAAAAAAAAAAAAAAAAAAAAAAAAAAAAAAAAAAAAAAAAAAAAAAAAAAAAAAAAAAAAAAAAAAAAAAAAAAAAAAAAAAAAAAAAAAAAAAAAAAAAAAAAAAAAAAAAAAAAAAAAAAAAAAAAAAAAAAAAAAAAATTGGTAAGCAAAAGCCCAAAGTAACTTAATGCAAGCCCAAAGGTTTGAGTTAAGCTAAGTTGATTAAAGCCCAAATTATTATCCATTGGATAATTAGGATCCATGGTGCAACCCATGGATAAACTTGATGGGCAAGAACTTTGTGTAATGCCCAAGTGTTGTGATGATCATGTACTTTATGTGGCTAGCAAGTTTACTTAGGGGTTAAGTAGATGAATAGTAAGGAGGTTATTAAGGAGGTGGAGAACTTAATGACCATAGTGACCTCACTTTGCCAAGTCTATAAATACCAAGCTATAATTTCATTTGTTGCTTGTTAATTTTCAACCAACATTAAACAACTTATTGGTTAGAGAGAATAAGCACTTTTAAGTCAATGCTTCCTTTGTTAGATTTTCCAAGAAGAAGAAGTTAGACCTCAAAGGTAATGATCTTGTGTCTAATATACCTTCATCTCTATCATTATAGGGTGATAAGAGAAGTGTAATGAAATAAGTATGTATGCTAAGAACATGTAAGAATTGATGAATGAATGAACTTAAGCCGAATAAGTCTTGAATAAGTAACTTGAACCTAAATAAGTTATGAACTCATGATAAACTTATCATGTGATTGTCATATGATGTTAGTATATTCAATATTGTATGAGAACATTGAGTAAAGGACTTAAATCCATATTAAGTCATAAGAAATGGAATTCATAGTTTATAAGTTGATTAAGTCATTAACTCATGAGAATAAGTCAAAACTTACTTTGAAAATAAGTTGGTGTAACAAGTAGTTTGAAATGTTCATATGATGGTTAGAATCCATTTAGAACAATGGTCAAATCGTTAGTAACAAAGTTATGCCAGAATTCACACGATTGGACGATAATCGTCGAATTCATGAAATTCTCGGAATGGAAGTCGTATTTTGTGTTTGAACTCGAAAACGTTGGTTTTCGATGGAGACAAGTCATATTTGGCATTATAGAGTTGCGGACTCGAAAATGATCGGATTCTGACTTAGAACGAAGAAATGAGCATTGAATGTTCACGAACGTTTATCGTTTTTGTTCAAAATGAACTAATAGGTGAATTTTTAACAAACGAAGTCAAATAGATAAAATTCTTGAATAAACGCAAGGAGAATGGAATTTGTTAACCGTAGGCTTTTGAACGAGCCAATTCGGACTTCTAACAAAGAAGTTATGCGTCCGGGAAGTTCATAAAATTAAAAGTTTGTCAAAATTATCTAAGGCACAGAGTCCGCGCCATGGCGCGACACACAGCCTTAAATCCCACACCGCAGCGCGAGGCTCAAACAGAGCACACTACTAAATGGCGTCGCATCACGACTTACAGAGCAATGGGTGGCACCGCAGCGCCAACCCTAGGATGTTGGACAGTAATGAATGTTTACAAGTAGAACTTGAACAGTAACTCAGTAATAATAAACTGAGGAGCTTAATAAGGTATGATAAGGTATTGATGAACCTTATTTATGTTGTCTAAAGGTTGAAGATAAGTAATCAATCATGAAGTAATGAGAACGATGTAATGAAAAGCCAGAACCAATAATAACGAATCTAAGTCAGGATTTAGATTGAGATGAAGGGTAAGATATAATAGTATACATACTTGATTATATGTGACCTAAGGTGGTACGTTATATGATCATGTATTGTAGAGACTTAAAGACTTAAAGTGTATGTGTGATAATCAGTAAGCAAACGCTAAAGGCAAGTATTCTAACCCTTATTTCAGTACATTCTGAACAAGCTTTGTGATTCATGTATTCTTACGCATTAATTGATGTATGATGAAGTCAACGCCAATTCTTTCGGCTAGACTTAAATTAAGTTTCTATCAAAGCATGTACAATGTTTACCAAGTTATATCGGTGTAGTTTTCAATCGAAGACTGAGTATGCTAAAAATGTTTTTTCGTCATACGACAGGCACGTGAGGTTGCCACAACTTAAACGTACACACGTTTAATGAATGTAGTGTTGATCAATATAGAGTACTATAGGCTGATCACCTAGACGTGCTCGTAAGAAATGTCGGACTTATGGACTTAGTGTCGGGATGTTCTTGTCAAAGAACTTATGAAATGCTCAAGGTCTTGGACCAGAATTGATGTTTTACTGAATATTGTTGTTGTAAAATGTTTTGAATGAAAAAAAGTGCTATTTTGAATTACCGATAGTACTTCGTAACTATTGTTCAGTTATTGAAGATATACGTATCCTATGTTTCAAGCATGTTGTTTATCAGAAGTTGTACTTACTGAGCTAGTCATGCTCACTCTTGCTTGAACCATATGAACATAGCTAAGATCGAACGGACCGAAGGCTCCGGCAAGGATAAGGGCAAAGCGAAGACGAACCCGTAGAATACTTTTGTAATAGTATAGAATGAACGATTGTAATATATTTGATATTATGACAAGAACAAGTGAAAGGGTTATAAAGAACCTGGGAAATGTAAATATTATTTTGAATATATAGAAGGCATATTCGTTCTTTTGAGGCATTTCAAATGAATGTATGTATAAATGGTAGTACCGTGTAGTACTATCTGTCGGGTTGGAAGAGACCCGAACTTGGGGGCGTCACAAGTTGGTATCAGAGAAATAGGTTATAAAACTTAAGGGGGGAAATAAAACCTTAAGTCATAACCTTAAGAGAAGTCAAAGAAGTAAAAGAAGAAAATAACCTTATAAAAATGCATTATGATTATATTATGTATTTTTATTATTCTACTGACGTGTACTAATCAACTTAATTGTTTTGTGTAGATGTCAGGAATAAATGGAATGCAATTAGATATTCAAGCAATTGGTGAAGAGTCGGTTAACCAAGTAGAGGTTATACCGAACCCCATAGCGGCAGAGCCTGAAGTTGTTGTAATTGAGTTTGGAGACTCAGAGGATCCTGACTTCATGTCAGTATTTGATGGTATGATGGAGGAAGAGGTGGAGGTAGTGTCCATCAACCCGGTAGCTATAGCAGCGGAAATGGCACCTGGGAAGTCAATGATGTCGTTATTCATGTTAGTGTTGGATAGAAATATCCATTAATGTTAGGAGGTTAAGGAGCTGAAAGCAGAGCTCTAGATGGTTATAGAGGATAAGACGGACGTGGAGTCCATGTGGGAGCAGGAACATGATGAGAGGATTTGGCCAAGGACAAAGTCCACGAGTTGAAGCATGAGGTCTTTGAGCCCAAGGAGGAGTTAAAGACCAAACGACAGAAGATAGGGAGAATGTCCTATATCCATAGGAGTTCTCACATTGCATTTCTAGCAAGTAGTTGGTTATCTGTCAGAGAAATGAGGCGGACGCGCATACTATCAGTCGTGATATTATTGCCGGTCTTGCCAAGGCAGATTTTGACAATGCCTTAAGGCAGATGTAATCTAGTAGTAGCTAGAGTAGTTTAAGTATGTAATTATTTTGTACTTAGTAGTGACGTAAAGCCCTCTTTTGTATAGCAAAGGGTTGTCTTTTGTCCCAATTTTTGGAAAGCAATAGCGAGATAGTATTGTAATCAGCTTAGTCTGTGTAATGAACTATATAGTATTATACTACAAGGAATGAATGAATATAAGCCTTTTTATGGAAAATAATGAGTAATGGATGCTGGAGTTATTGTTTTATATTAATGATAACTAATAAAGAAAGGAATAATAACGAAATATGTTTATTGTATCAGCAAAATGCCACCGAAAAGAGTTCAACATAATCAAGGTGGTAATGTGAATCAACCGGAGGGAGGTTTGGTTAACCTAATGCAGGAGTTTGTTAATTTATTAACAGCTGCCTTTAATAGAACTGGGGTTAATATCCCCGTAAATCTAGGAGTAGCACGAGCTATGATCTTTAAGGATTTCAAGAGTGTTGGTCTGCCCGAGTTCAAAGGAACTACGGACCTTATTGAAGCCCAAATGTGGGTGAAGGAAATAGAGAAGGCATTGGTGATAGCAAATGTCAACGAGGCCCAAAAGGTTGCCTTTGCAACCTATATGATGAAGGGAAAGGCCAACTTTTGGTGGGAAACCAATCAGGCTTGGGCCGGGGTAGCAAATCTGACGTGGGAGAGGTTCAAGGAGATATTATTCGAGAACTACTTTCCCATGAGCATGCAAGGAAGGATGGAGATGCGGTTTCTGGAGTTGAAACAAGGGGACATGACAGTTCGCCAATACGCCACCAAGTTTAATGAACTGGCGAGGTTCGCTCCACATCAAGTGGATACTAAGGTAAGGAAGGCGCGACGGTTCGAGCAGGGCTTGAAACCCTGGCTCTATATCCGTGTGTCTATGTTCCAGAGCACTACTTTTGGGACCCTTTTAGAGAAGGCGATAATCGCCAAAGGTGGTAGCGAGGCATTGAGCCAGTACCACAAAGAAAAGAAGAATAAGGGGAAGGTTGACGGGGGAGTTAAAATAGAAGGAGCTAGTGGTAGTGGTGAGAAGAGGAAGGTATTTAGCTATGGGAATACCAGATTGAAGCTAGGAGACCCGAATAGGAGGATGGAGGCTTGGAAGACCTGCGAGAAGACTCATTTAGGAGTCTGTCTCAAGGGGAAGGTCATGTGCTATAATTGTAGACAGGAGGGACACATTGCGCCTAACTGTCCCAGTTCAAAGAAGAATCATGGGTGCTTTGTGTGTGGGTCAACTGACCACATGGCAAAGAGCTGCCCAAAGAAGGGAATGGACGAGAACCGGGGCACTAATAGCGGGAAGTTAGCTATTGGAGGTCCAGCGCAACCGGGTAGACCGATGGGCCGTACCTTTAATATGACAGTCCAAGATGCAGTTGCATCAGGGGAAATCATCGCAGGTATTATTCCGATCAATGACATAAATGCTTACGTGCTGTTTGATTCGGGTGCTACTTGTTCGTTCATAGCTTGTGATTTTGCTAAACGATTAGAATTACTTCCCGAAAAGTTGCCTATACCTTTAAATATTAAGGTAGCAAACGAAGAAAAAATTCCTGTTGAAGATGTTCATAAGAGTTGTTGTGTAGATATACGGGGTTGTAAATTATCGGTAGATCTAATACCGATAAATTTAGGAGAATTCGACGTAATTCTCGGGATGGATTGGTTAGTTAACTATGGGGAAATTATAGATTGTCAAAAGAAATATGTGAATATTAGAACGGTAAGACAACCTCAGGTAGTATGCTATGGGAATAGATCACCGGGACGTTCGTGTTGTCTAACGATGACACAGACGAGAAAATTATTGAGGAAGGGGTGTATAGGTTATTTGTGTCATGTTGTTGATACCCAGAGAGTGGTAGCAACCATGGAATAAATACATATAGTGAGTGAATTCGCGGATGTATTTCCGAGTGAACTGCTGGGTATTCCGCCGGATAGGGAGACCAAGTTCGTAATAGACATTGTTACAGGAGCGACACCAGTTTCTAGGGCACCGTATCATATCGTGCCAGTGGAGATGAAGGAATTGATGGTGCAGTTACAAGAACTGTTGGACAGGAAGTACATACAATCGAGTGTTTCTCCGTGGGGAGCACTGGTACTATTTGTCAAGAAGAAGGACGGATCGTTAAGACTTTGTATTGACTATAGAGAGTTGAACAAGTTAACGATAAAGAATAAATACCCATTGCCCAGGATCGATGATCTCTTTGATAAGTTGAAAGGGGCTAAGTATTTTTCTAAAATAGATTTAAGAACTGGGTATCATCAGTTGAAGGTTAGAAAGGAGGATGTACCAAAGACAACATTTAGGACTCGTTATGGTCATTACGAGTTTTTAGTGATGTCATTTGGGTTGACTAATGCACCAGCTGCATTTATCAATATGATGAACAAAGTGTTCAAACAATATTTGGACAAGTTCATCGTGGTGTTTATTGATGATATTCTAGTCTACTCTAAGACGCTAGAAGATCATGCTAAACACCAAAGATTAGTGTTGGAGACACTAAGGAAGGAGAAGTTGTATGCGAAATTTTATAAGTGTGAATTTTGGCTAGAGAAGGTACAGTTTTTAGGTCATGTCATTGATCAAGAAGGGATTTCAGTAGATCCAACGAAGGTGGAAGCAGTGATGAATTGGGAACAACCGAAATCGCCGACTGAGGTGCGGAGTTTCCTAAGGTTAGCGGGTTACTATCGGAGATTTATCCAGGATTTTTCTAAGATAGTGACTTCGTTGATTAACTTGACAAGGAAGACAGTGAAGTACGTGTGGACAGAGAAATGTGAAAACAGTTTTCAAGAATTGAAGAAGAGGTTGAGTGAAGCGCCTGTTTTGTCATTACCCGATGACACATGAAATTTCGTAGTTTATAGTTATGCTTCGCATAAAGGACTTGGATGCGTGCTCATGCAGTATGGCAAGGTCATTGCGTATGCATCAAGGCAGTTGAAGGATTATGAGAAAGTTTACCCTACTCATGATCTGGAACTAGCTGTAGTAGTTTTTGCTCTAAAGATATGGAGACATTATCTTTATGGAGAAAAATGTGAGATATACACGGACCATAAGAGTCTAAAATATATCTTCACTCAAAAAGAGTTGAATATGAGGTAGAGGAAATTGCTAGAGTTGATAAAGGATTATGACTGTGAAATCAGATCACCCCTGGAAAAGCGATGTAGATTCTTAGGCGCCTTAAGTAGAAAGGGTCGGGAAAAGTTGTCTATATTAACGTCTCAAACTGAGTTAATAACAGAGATGGCTAGGATGGAGATAGAAGTGAAGTTACCAAGTGAATTGGGGAAAATACTTTTTACGACAGAGATGCAATCTACTATCGTGGAGAGAATCAATGAGGTGCAGCTTAGAACTGATGAGTGTGACCGAGTAAAGGAGCGGTTATCCAATGAAAAAGAGACTAAGTACAATCTTGATAACGAGGGGTTATTAAGATTTGAAGGAAGAATTTGGGTTCTGAATGAGACGAAATTAAAGGAGCAGGTTCTATAAGTGGCTCATAGTTTAAGGTTTTCGATTCATCCTGGTAGCACTAAGATGTATCAAGATCTTCGATAGAGTTTCTGGTCGCCAAACATGAAGAGAGAGAGATCACCGAGTATGTGAGTAGGTGCTTGACTTGTCAGAGAGTTAAGGTCGAACATCAACGACCAAGTGGCTTGTTACAGTCATTGGAGATTCCGGAGTGGAAGTGGGAGAATATCATGATAGAGTTTGTGGTAGAACTTCCGACTACTTAGAAGGGGTATGATGAAATTTGGGTAATAGTGGATCGATTGACGAAGTCGTCTCACTTTTTGCCAATTAGGGTCAAGTATAACTTAGACCAATTAGCTAGACTTTATATTAAGGAAATAATTTCTAGACATGGAGCCCCAGTATCGATTGTGTCAGATCGTGACCCACGATTCACATCGAACTTTTGGAGGAGTCTACAAGAACAGTTGGGAACACAATTGAAGCTGAGTACGACATATCATCCACAGACCGATGGACAAAGCGAGAGGGCAATTCAGACATTAGAAGATATGTTAAGATCTTGCATCATGGATTTCAAGGGTAGTTGGGATGATCATCTACCATTAGTAGAGTTTGCGTATAACAATAGTTATCATGCAAGCATAGGTATGCCGCCTTACGAAGCTTTATATGGAAGGAAGTGAAGAACACCATTGTATTGGGATGAAGTGGGAGAATGCTGAATGTGACGCCCCCAAAAATAGGTATACATCACCCATCTTGAGTCGCCAAAAACATGGTACAAAATTCAAATACAACAGTCGTGTAAGATACAATAAAACATAATATAAGAGTTTTAATAAAAATATTGTCATCTAGACAATAACCAGACTCAATGAAGTCCTCATTATAATTTTGTACCATGTTTTTGGTGACTCAAGATGGGTGATGTATACCTATTTTTGGGGGAATCACAGTTGGTATCAAAGCTTAGGCATATGATCCCTGGTGAGATGTGAGATAAGAACTAGGAGGGGAGGACGGGAATTCTTTTCTGTAAAGTATGACCTACCTAAGTTTATTTGGTATTTAATTGGTGGAATTACGAGTATAGGGATAATATGTGATATGTTATTTAACCCTTTTTTTGTGGCAGTATTTGAAAATGACATCCGAGAATGTTGAGAATATCAATGGAGCATAGGAGAACGTTGAGTCTCCACAGATCAATAATCAGGATAATGTGCATCAGGAAGGTGACAATCCTCAGGCAAACAACAACACTGACCAAATGATGAACGATGGAATGTTCAGAGGCTTTATGCAATTCATACAACATCAGGCAAAAGCGAATCCTATCCAAAATGCAGATGGAAATACTGGCAACTCTCGGACGGTCACCGCCAAGAAGTTTAAGGAACTAGGACCACCGGAGTTTTTGGAGAGCCAAAACCACTTAAGGCGGAGACATGGATAAAGCAGATCTGTAAGATATTTGATGTCTTGGGATGCTCCGAGGAGCAAAAGGTTCCCTTTGCCACCTTCATGTTGCGTGTAGAGGCAGATTACTGGTGGGAATCGGTAAAACGTACTCAACCTGCCGCACTGAAGATGACTTGGTAGAAGTTCCAAGAATTGTTCAATGACAAGTACTTTCCTAAAAGTATTCGTCACATGAAAGAGGTAGAGTTCATCAAGTTGGAGCAAAACAACATGACCGTGTAGCAGTACGAAGCCAAGTTTGCCGAGTTGTCCCGGTTTGCATCCCATTTGGTTGATAATGAGGAGAGAATGACGCGAATGTTTCTAAGAGGTTTGAAACTCGAGATACGTCAATATCTTATCTCTCATAAACTATATTTGTATTCAGATGTTGTTAATAGGGCTCAGTTATTGGAACGCGATAATGAGTCAACCCAACCAAAAGAGAGCAGCCGGCAAAATGATAATACAAGTGAGAGAAGTCATCGAAGTAGTGACAACAAGCGTGGAGGGAATCAACATGCCAGAAATGGTAACCACTTCGGTGGTAATCAGGGCCAAAACAATAATAATGGACACTTCAAGAAGAGGAGATTAAACAATGATGGAAAGACGTCATCACCAACACCCGTTGTTAAGGAAGGAGAATGACCACCTATCATATGCTTCAAATGCGGAGGGGGACACATCGATCAAAGCTGCGCGATGCCGAGTCAAAGCATGCTATAATTGTGGAAGAGAAGGTCACCTAGCCTGATTTTGTCGTTCACCGAAGACAAGTTCAGCTAGGATGGAGGCACCAAAGGCCGTCCCGAAAAAGTCAAAGCTGGTAGTTCAAGGAAGAACGTTTGTTGTGACCTCCCAGAAAGCAAGGAACCCGAACGAGGTCATCACGGGTAAGCTTATCATAAACTCTAGTGAATTTTATACCTTATTTGATACCGATTCTACCCATTCTTTTATTTCTCCTACTTGCGCTCAACGTTTAAATTTGACTCCGGAGAAATTAGACTTTGACTTATCTGTTGAAACTCCGTTGGGAGAAACCTTCATTACATCCACTGTTTATAAGTCTTGTTTAGTTCAAATCGACACCCGCATGTTACCTGTCGATCTTATTTCTTTGAAAATACTTGCATTTGATGTGATTCTAGGGATTGATTGGTTAACTACTCATCATGCAAAAATTGATTATTTTTGTAAGGTTGTTAGCTTTTATATTCCTAACCAACCTATTATGTGAATTCAAGCAACCAAACCATTAAAATCAATCACTGTCATCTCAAGCCATAAAGCTATTCATTTTTTAAAAATGGATGTCAAACTTTCTTAGCTCATGTTACGGATCTAAAGAAAAATACATTAGTTTTGAATGATATTTCTATTTTTAATAAATTTCCTGATGTCTTCCCTGAAGAACTTCCTGGCCTACCCCCAGAGCGTGAAATTGAATTTTATATCGACCTTGAACCTAGTACAAAACCCATTTCCAAATCCCCATATTGAAGGGCTCCTATTGATCTTCAGGAGTTAAAGACCCAACTGCAGGAATTGTTAGACATTGGCTTTATTCGTCCTAGTACTTCTCCTTGGGGTGCTACTATTTTATTCGTGAAGAAGAAAGATGGGAGTATGCGACTTTGTATTGATTATCAGGAGTTGAATCATGTCACCATCAAAAATAGGTACCCATTGCCACGTATTGATGACTTTGTTTGACCGATTGCAAGGAGCCAAATTCTTTTTAAAGATTGATCTTCGTTACGGATATCACCAATTGAAGATTATAACAGATGACATTCCAAAGGCTCGCTTTTCGAGAACTCGGTACGGGCATTATGAATTCCTAGTCATATCTTTTGGATTGACTAATGCTCCTGCTGCCTTCATGGATATGATGAACCAAGTATTCAAGGAATATTTGGTTCACTTTATGGTCGTCTTTATTGATGACATCCTTATTTATTCCAAAAACCATGAAGATCGTGAGCAACACTTGAGACTGATACTCCAAAAGCTTCGTGAAAATAATCTTTATGCCAAGTTGAAGAAATGCGAGTTCTGGCTTGAAGAAGTAGCATTCCTTGGGCACGTAGTATCAAGTCATGGAATATCTGTTGACCCGACAAAGATTGAAGCAATTCAAAGCTAGGAGCAACCTAAATCAGTGACCAAAGTACGTAGCTTTCTCGGTTTAGCTGGTTATTATCGGAGATTCGTGGAAGGATTTTCTCGAATCGCTACTCCACTAACTTAGCTGACTCGAAAATATACAAAATTCGGTTGGAGCGAGGAATGTGAGAAGAGTTTTCAAGAACTCAATAGGAGACTCATTTTAGCACCTGTTCTGACAATACCATCTGGCTTGGAGGGATTTGTCATCTACATTGATGCTTCGGGCAAAGGGTTGGGATGTGTTCTCATGCAGTATAGGAAAGTCATAGCCTATGCCTCACAACAACTCAAAGAATATGAGAGGAATTATCCCACTCATGATCTAGAGTTGGCAGCAATCGTTTTTGCACTAAAGATTTGGAGGCATTACTTGTATGGGGAGAAAGTGAAGATCTTTATGGATCATAAAAGCCTCAAATATTTCTTCACTCAAAAGGAACTCAACATGCGACAACGACGTTGGCTTGAACTGTTGAAAGATTATGATCATACCATCCAATACCATCCTGGAAAAGTGAACGTGGTAGCTGACGCATTGAGTAGAAGATCATATGCGGGTACGAGTGCGATATTGTCAACGCAAAGGCCCATTTTGTGTGACTTGCAAAGGATGGAGATAGAGTTAAAGACTCCAAGGACCCATGTGATGATGGAGAATATACGAGTAGAACCGACTTTAATTGATAAAGTTAAAGCTGCTCAAGCTACAGATCTGGAGCTGATGCGTATGAGGAAGAAAGTGCAAGAAGGTGCTATGCCGGAAGCAAGAAAATGAAGAAGGAATACTTCGAGTCAACTCCAGACTTTATGTTCCTAACGACCCTGATTTAAAGTATAAAATCATGATGGAGGCGCACAACACATCGTTTGCAATCCATCCTGGGAGTACCAAAATGTATCGTTATCTTCGTCATACATTTTGGTGGAGCAATATGAAGAGAGAGATAGCGCTGTTTATCTCAAGGTGTCTAACTTGTCAAAGAGTTAAGGCGAAGCATCAAGTACCAAAAGGTCCATTGCAACCACTTGAAATTCCAGAATGGAAGTGGGAGCGCATTACCATGGATTTCGTTACTGGTCTTCCTAAGGTTTCTCAAGGCATAGATGCAATTTGGGTCATTATTGATAGATTGACCAAGTCTGCTCATTTCTTACCAATACGAGAAACTTATACACTTGAACGTCTTGCTAATATGTACATAAACTAGATTGTAAGACTGCATGGTATGCCAGTATCCATAGTTTCTGATCGAGACCCAAGATTCATTTCACAATTTTGGGTTAGTTTGCAAAAAGCTATGGGCACAGACTTACGATTTAGTTTGGCATATCATCCTCAGACGGACGGACAATCAGAGAGGACTATTCAAACTCTTGAAGATTTATTAAGACTCTGTGTCCTTGACTTCAAGGGAAGTTGGGACAAGTTCTTACCGTTGGTGGAATTTTCCTACAACAACAGCTATCAAGCAAGTATTGGCATGGCTCCATTTGAGGCGTTGTATGGAAGAAAGTGTCGTTCTCCAGTATGATGGGATGAGGTGGGTGAAGCAACATTGTTGGGACCGGAGTTGGTACGTATGACTATGGAAAAGATTCAAACGATCCGACAACATATAAAAACCGCATAAGATCGACAAAAGAGTTATGATGATCTTCATCGAAAGGACGTGGAATTCGATATTGGAGATCATGTGTTGTTACGTGTTGCTCCATAGAAAGGAGTTACGAGATTTGGAAAGAGAGGAAAGCTCAATCCTCGATTCATTGGCCCATTTTAATCCTCGATCGAGTAGAAACTATGGCCTATAGACTCCGCTTTACCGCCAAGTATGTCTCGTGTTCATAACATTTTTCACATATCCATGTTACGTAAATATATGGAAGACCCGAACAACATTATTGAGTTAGAACCGGACGAAATAGCGGAAGATTTAACGTATGAAGTGGTTCCTGTTCAGATCTTGGATAAGAAGGAACATATTCTATGCTCCAAGGTTATACCTGAAGTCAAAGTTTTGTGGAGAAACCACGATGTTGAGGAAATGACCTGGGAGTTAAAATCTGAAATGAAATCAAGGTATCCTTACCTCTTGATATACAGTAACGCATTCTAATTTCGAGGGCTTAAATTTCATAAAAGGGAGGTTATAAGACCCCAACTTTTAGGAATAAAAATGAATTTTCTATAAATATCATTTTTGAATATTATGGAGTGAATTTGATATAATGTTATAGTTGTGGGTAATAATTATAAATTTTGCAAAAGCACGCAAGTTGTTATATAATATTCGATTGGTCTGGGAATATTCGTTTTAACGAGGAATATTCAGGTATAGCAAGACAATCATTGGTGTACCTACAACGGAATTATTGTCGGATTGAGAAAACGATAAAAATATCTTTTTATGAAAATAACGGCAGAAGTTTTACCGTTAACTGTTGAAACACTCGGTGTTAAAAGTATAGTAATACGCGTGGTTGCATAGTAGCACACGATATTGATTATTGATGCTTACGTGAGAAGTCACTTAGTTTTGTTCAATTATTGCTACAGTAATTGCTGCATAGTATCTCATGTTATTTGATTCAATTATTGTCAATATTTTATATATTATTAAATCAATAATTGAGGTGACAAAGTTATTAATATTATTATTTGCAATATTAACGATGTCTAGAAGTTCTGCCAAGGAGAGGTTTGGTCACCTAATTGCGCGCCAATAGGGAGAAATCCTTATTAGAAAGCCTCCTCTTTCTTGGGGACGACCTGGTCGATTAATAGTCTGAATTATAATAATGATGATAAGTTTTGTTTTATTTGTATTATTATTGTAATAAAACAAAAAAGATTTTTATATAAAACAGAATACTTTTATAAAATTATTTATTTTATTAGACTATAAATAGAATATATTATATTCTATTATGCATAGTGTTTTGTATAGTAAAATCTTTTTATATAAAACAGAATACTTTTATAAAGTTATTTGTTTTATTAGATTATAGAATATATTATATTTTATTATGCATAGTGTTGCATAGTGCTGCATAGTGTTTTTTGTATAGTAAAATCTTTTTATATAAAAGCGAGAATACTTTTATAAATTTATTCGTTTTATTAGATTATAAATAGAATATATTATATTTTATTTAAAAGATTTTGTTTTATTAAAATATTTTATTAAATCAATATGGACCATCCGATTAAAAGTAAATCAATCTGGACCGTTCATGAATTAGTTACTATTCCGTCCATTCTCCTATAAATAGAAGCTCATTCCTTCATTATTTCTTACTTAATTCATCAAACTCTAGAGAGAGAAACTATAGAGAGAGTACTTTACACGTAATCTCGGTTTATTTCTTTAGCGTTTAAGAAAGCTTTGAACGTAGAAGATAGTGCAAGTTTTCTTCAAGTATATTCCCGCCCTACCCGTCAGAATTCTCTTCTTTTTAAGGTAAGGGATATTATTTGTTGTACTCGTAAGGGGTATTATTTCTTTTGTATTTATGAAGAGAACTTCTGTTATTCCATTATGTATTATTTTGTTGGAATAACCTATATATGCAGACTACCCTATACTTGGTGAAATTCTTCTGTTATTCCATTCTTTGTTATTATGTTGGAATAACCTTGCCTATGCTTAATCTTCGCATACATGGTGAAATTCTACTATTATTCCATTCTTTATCATTACATTTGGAATATCACGTACATTCTTCTTACGCATTTGATTTGGTTCCATTATTTATCATTCTCGTTGGAACATCCCGTCTGTAGCTCACGCATGACACCGGGTTCCATTATTTATTATTCATTGGAATATCTTGTCTCGCGCTACGCATGACTGGTTCCATTATTTATTATTACATTTGATATATCCGCCCATGCAATGCGTTCCGCACGACTGGTTCCATTATTTATTATTCTGTTGGAATAACCTGTCAGTGCGGTTTATCGCATGCCTGGTGATTTCTTTTGTTATTACATTCTTTATTATACTCAGTTGGTTAAAGTGTTGGCTTTTATACTCCATGAAATTAGTGGAATATCCTTGATATTTGTGCTTCATCCAGTATCTTTTCATGGAAATATTCTTCTGAGCATTCTTGAATTTTATTCCACAAAGAAGTTTCGTGTTGATAATTTGGACGTTATTGGTTCCTGGATAAATTAATTTTTGAACTTGTTTTATTGAATTCTTATATCATTGTCATCATCCTCATGTTTATATTATGTTGAAAGTCATCTATGGCCTGTAGAGCATAGATGGACTTGGTATGATTATGACCAGGGATTATTTGGTATAATCATGATTGTAATGTTACAAATGATGTGGTAAAGTCCTTATTGGCCCGTAGTGCATTGATGGACAGTTGTTGCATGATCATGACCATTGATGAATACATGAATATCCTTGGCCTGTAGTGCATGGATAATTTGTGGTCGTGATACTAAAGAATATCATTGGCCGTAGTGCAGGGGTGATTCGATGATTTGGATTATTTATTAAGCTGAGTCTCAGCGATAAAATTGATGATAAACTTTTTAAATCATAGAAGATAGTAGATTTTATGACAAGAACAAGTGAAAGGGTTATAAAGAACCTGGGAAATGTAAATATTATTTTGAATATATAGAAGGCATATTCGTTCTTTTGAGGCATTTCAAATGAATGTATGCATGAATGGTAGTACCGTGTAGCACCATCTGTCGGGTTGGAAGAGACCCGAATTTGGGGGCGTCACATGATCATTGGTGATGAAATCTTATGAGTATGGCATTTTTGATTGATTAAATGCATTATTTGGTAAAGTGTAAACAATTAAATTAAATTGTTTATAAGTTTAAGAAGTGATTAAAATATTGTTATAATATTAACAATGTTAGATTATGAGTTTATTAAGTGATTGATAATATTTTGATAAATTTAAAGTCATTAATATTTATCATTGTTTTCGTTTGATTAATGTTTATAATATTGTCATCATCCTCATGCTTATATTGTGATAAAAGTCATCTTTAGTTTACGTGCAGAGATGGACTTAGTATGATTATGACCAAGGATTATTCGGTATAATCATGCACCGTAATATAACGAATGATGTGGTAAAAGTCCTCATTGGCCAGAGGTTCATTGGTGGACAGTTGTTAGTATGATTATGACCAGGGATTATTCGGTATAATCATGACCATTGATGATTACATGAATATCCTTATACCGAATAATCCCTGGCCATAATCATGCCAACAACTGTCCATCAATGAACTACAGGCCAATGAGGACTTTTACCACATCATTTGTAACATTACGGGTCATGATTATACCGAATGATCCCCTAGTCATAATCATACCAATCATCAGGCTTCATCTATGCATGTAAGCTTAAAGATGACTTTCATCACAATATAAGCGTGAGGATGATGACAATGATATAAGAATTCAATTAAAAGAAACAAAGGATAAATTTTAAAGATTTATAATTTAATTTATCCGAGTTCAATAATGTTCAAATTGCCAACATGTAATCTCTTGCCAGGAGTAAAATTTAAGAATGATATTGTATCAAAAAATGATTTTGATTAGAAAAGAAATCAATTTTTGTCATGAATAGTACTTTGGGTGAATAGTAGACTGTAAATAGTATCCCATGAATAGTACTTCGGGAATAGTATCCCGTGAATAGTATTTTGTGAATAGTACCTTATAAATAGTACTTTATGAATAGTATTTTGTAAATAGTATCTGTGAATAGTACCGTATAAATGAATAGTACTCATGGACAGTACTCCGGCATGAAAAGCTTAAAATTTAGCAAGAATGTGCAGAAAATATCCTTGTGAAACGATACTAGATGAAGCACAAATTTTAAGGATATTCTACTAGTTTCACGGAGTATAGAAGCAATACTTTAACAAAATGAGGGTATAATCAAGAATACGAGACGAAATAATATTACTCACATACTACAGAGTATGGAAGAAAATATTATTCCTTATGAATACTAAACAAAAATAATATCCCTTACCTCAGAAGAAGATTGGATACTGGAATAGTTAGGTAGCAGACTTCTCTTCTTTTTTCCCTCTATAGTTTCTCTCTCTATAGCTTCTCTCTCTATAATTGCTCTTGTAAGTCTTAGTGAATTGGTGAGAATGAAAGAAGAATGATCTTCTATTTATAAGAAAATATAGTTTTGATAATTGCACATTTTGGGGCTCGAAATATTACAGTATAATACCTTCATCTTTTCTTTCATTTTTAATTTAGTCCTGCAAGTATTATCAAACTTGCACCACCTCTCCTAATAGTACATCATATGAATCAATAGTACATTCATGTGAATCAATAGTTCTATACATGTGAAAAAATAGTTACGATGTTTGTACCTTCATCTATACCTCTATTTTAATTTAGTCATGCAAGTATTATAAATCTTGCACCACCTCCCCTAATAGTACATGCATGTGAATCACTAGTACATACATGTGAACACATAGTTATAAGCATGTGAATTAATAGCAATTAATTGCTCATTTATTCAATTAATTACCCGATTGGTCAATATAACTTTCAGACATCAATTATTATCGAAATAAATGTGAATTTCCACTAACACTAATAATCCTAACACAATGGAACTGTCAATTTCATCTTTAATCAACACGAACTTATTCATCATTAATATTATAACTCACAATATTTAACAACCAGGTCGTTCCCAGGAAAGAGGGGGCTTTTCGATAAGGATTTCTCTCTATTGGCGCGCAATTAGATGACCTAATCTCTCCTTGATAGAACTTCTAGACATTGTCAATATTTCAAATAATAATATGAATAACTTTGTAGTCTCAATTATTGATTTAATAATATAAAATATTATGTAGATGATATTGTGATAATAATTGAATCAATAATATGAGAGATATGATGCAATGAATTCTTGTAGTAATAATTGAGTATAAGCGAGTGACTTCTCACGTAAGCATCAATAATCAATACCGTGTGCTACTATGCAACCATGCATATTCGCATTTACTTTTACTCTTAGGGTAGTTCAACGGTTTAATGATAAAAACTTTATTTATTATTTTTATAAAAGATAATTCTTTTCGTTTTCTAACTACGACAATGCTTGGTTGTGGGGTCCACCAATGATTGTGTAAATGCATTTAATATTCCCCGTTAAAATGAATATTCCCTGACCAATCAAATATTTTATAACAACTTGCTTACTTTGCAAAATTTGTAAATATTACCCACAACTATATCATTACATCATATCCACACCATAATATTCAAAAATATATTTCGAGAAAATTTAATCTTTATTCATAAAAGTTGGGGTTTTACACGTGGTGCAAAGATGGACTGTTGATTATTGATTTTACAGTTGTATATCTTTGGCCCGTAGTGCAAAGATGGATTGTTGATTATTGGTTTTACAGTTATATGTCTTTGGCCCGTAATGCAAAGATGGACTGTTGATTATTGATTTTATAGTTGTATGTCTTTAGCCGTTGTGCAAAGATGGACTGTTGATCATTGGTTTTACAATTGAATATCTTTGGCCCGTAGTGCAAAGATAGACAATTGATTGGTATGATCAAGACCATTGAATATCTTTGGCCCGTAGTGCAAAGATAGATAATTGATTGGCATGATCATGACCACTAGTGATACTAACGATTATCCTTGGCCCGTAGTGCATGGATAATTCGTTAATTTGAAATGATGATATGATTATTGAGTATATTAGCCTTTGTTGCAAGGACATTGAGTAAAAGTTCTATTAAGCCTTTATGGCAAGGAGAAACTGTTGATTTACATTATTATAAACATGAATTATGAATTTAACTATAATCTTTGGTGGTTCAGGTGAAGACAGGTGAGGAAAGTTCTTTTTATCTTGGTTACAACAAAGAACTGTTGATGGGTATTACAGGAATGAAATATTAATGATGGACTCTTAATGTGGAGGAGATAATAGACATTATGTTCTACTTGACTCTTCTAATGGAGGAGATAGTAGACATTATCATCTACCATATGTTCTTAATATCTGATTTATTACTAATGAAGGCTATTGATAATTTAATTATCTTAGTCATGATATTCTTTACTGGGCTAGTTGAGCTCACCCTTTTGCTTCACAATTCCTTTTAGGTAATAAGAGTGTAGCTGTGTCGAGCGGGGATAACAAGGGATTAGAGTGATGATATGTGATTGTTGAAGGTTCTCAATACATTATAAAACGGCATGACAATATATAATTGCATTGAGAACTTAAAATATGTGTGTCGTATTTTATACGTCAATTAATATTTAATTTTGGTGAATAACTATATGGTGATGAGAACCCGACTTTGAAAGCGTTAAAAATGCACTTCATTATAATGAAGAGGACATAATTGTATTAAGAGCTTAAAGGGTGTGTTTCCACTATCATACATGATGTCTAACCACATACAAACTCGTGTTATCATAAGATATGGTTGTACACATGCACTTGTTGACTATATCTATGAGCATTATCTATATAATCTTGGAGAATTGTTGGAATATAATCCTTAATTTGAGACAGTGGAGATAATTATATGGCAAGAAGATACACACCATTGGATTGAACAGGATAGTAATCTTCTCATTCTTCTTTGGGGTCTATTGGGTCAACCAAGGTTAATTCTCAAGTCCTATGATATCTATTATAACTTAGATGCATGGCCTCCCATGTATGAAGGCTTCCTTGAGCATTTTCCAAAGATTTTAATTACTAAAACAGTTATTGACTGTACCTTTATGTAAAGTAGCATTAGTTTGGAGTGTGAGTACTGTTATTTGTATTGAAACTCACAACTTATGTGTTGTCGTATTTTTCACGATAGTTGTATAAATAAAGTTTTATTTGAATTCTGTAGTGTGTATTTGGCGACCCAGAATGGGTCGTGTGGACCTATTTCGAGGGCATCACAGTTTGTATCAAAGCCTAGGGATATGGTCTTTGGCGGAGATCTAAAACTAGAACTAGGAGGGGAGAGACGAGTAAT
This sequence comes from Panax ginseng, assembly GCA_020205605.1. Lineage (NCBI taxonomy): Eukaryota > Viridiplantae > Streptophyta > Magnoliopsida > Apiales > Araliaceae > Panax > Panax ginseng. The sequence continues at coordinate 14,327,644 of CM035135.1, read as the reverse complement.
ATCCTTCGCTACTGTGTGTCCTACCTAAGCTGAATTTTCTTAATAAGTTGACAAATTGTGATATGTCTATTAACCTTTGTTTTGAAGCTGTATTTTGGAATGATATCTAAAATCCAAGAGATGAGCAATGGAGAAATAATGATACAGAGGAAATAACCAGAAAGATAGAATCTGAAATGAAAGCAAGGTATTCTCACCTCTTCGAACTACTAGGTACGTAAATTTTGGTGGGGACGAAATTTCATAAGGAGGGGAGATTGTAATACCCCAAATTTTATGAAATGAAAGTATTCAATTTTCTTATAATTATTATTCTATTTAGTAAATGGTTAAATTGATAAAAGGTTAAAGTTAAGGGTGATATGTGAAAATTTTACAAAGTAACCAAGTTGTCATAAAATATTCGTTGTGTCGGGGAATATTCGTTTGGTCGGGAAATATTCTTATGATGACACAATCATTGGTGGACCCCACAACGGAATAACTATCGAATATAGAAAGTGACAGAAATAACCTTTTTTATAAAAATAACGACAAAACTTTTACCGTTAAACTGTTGAAATACCCGGTGATAAAAGTACAATAATACGCGTTATTGCACAGTAGTACATGGTATTGCACGGCATCTCTGATTATTGATGTTTACGTAAGAATTCACTCAGTTTTATTTAATAATTGCTACAGTAGTTGCTGCATTGTATCTCATATTATTGATTCTATTATTGTCACAGTATCATCTGCATAATATTTTATATTATTAAATCAATAATTGAGACGACACATTTATTCATATTATTATTTGCATTATTGACAATGTCTAGAAAGTTCTATCAAGGAAAGGGGTTAGGTTATTTAATTGTGCGTCAATATGGAGAAATCTTTATCAAAAAGCCCCCTATTTCCTGAGAATGATCTAGTTGTCAATATTGTGAGTTATAATATTAATGATGAATAATTGTTGAAAGGTTAAAAATTTTTTTATTGAAGATAAGTGATTTGTGGTAAATATTTATTCAATTTTTAATATAAATATAGGGGTTTGTCATGAGGCGTTTGTTGTAAGTTTGACTTATTATTCTATGGGGAGATGTACTAATTTTTCAGACCGTCGATTGAGGTTTTAATAGTAAATCAATATGGACCGTCGTTTGAGATTTTAATAGTAAATCAATATGGACCGTCAGTTTTAATAGTAAATCAATCTGGACCGTTCGTGAATCAGTTACTATTTAGTCCATTCTCTTATAAATAGAAGCTCAGTTCTTCATTCTTTCTTATGAATTCACTAAAACTATAGAGATAGAAACTATAGAGAGAAAGAAGAAGAGTATTTTGCTACTTCATTATTGCAGTATCCAATCTCCTACTAAGGTAAGGGATATTATTTTTCGTATTCATTCTTTATTAATCTACATGAGTAACCTGTCTACACGGATTACCGCATGCATGGTGAATAACCCTTCGTATTCATTCTTTAATCTGTGGGAATAACCTGTCTACGCGGATTACCGTATGCATGGTGAATAACCCTTCGTATTCATTCTTTAATCTGTGGGAATAACCTGTCTATGCGGATTACCGCATGCATGGTGAATAACTCATCGTACTTATTCTTTATTTGTGGAAAAGATCTGTCTACGCGGATTACCGCATGATGGGTGAAAATCCATTTGCAGTTTCGTATATTATTTCTTTTCATATTCCTAAATCTAAATATACTATGATAAGTATTTCTTCTATAATCCCTAAGATTAGTAGAATATCCTTGAGTTTTGTGCTTCATCTAGTATCGTTTCATTGGAATATTGGTCTGAACTTTTTTATTAAATTTCAGTATTTTCACTCGGGGTACTATTCACTCAGGGTACTATTCACTCGGGTACTATACACTCAGGTTACTATTCACATGGTACTACTCATGACAAAATTGGTTTCTTTTCTGACCAAATTATCTTTAATATATGAATCTTATTCTTAAATTTAAATCAACATTTTGATCATCATATTGACCATTTGGACAATCTTGAACTTTGGATAAATTGAATTATAAATCTCTAATATTTATCCTTGATCTCACTTAATTTATTCTTTATATTATTGTCATCATTCTCATACTTATATTGTGTTAAAAGTCATCTTTGGCCCGTAGTGCAAAGATGGACAGTTGATTATTGGTTTTACAGTTGTATATGATTGGCCCGTAGTGCAAAGATGGATTGTTGATTATTGATTTTAATGTTGTATATCTTTGGCTCGTAGTGCAAAGATGGACTGTTGATTATTGGTTTTACTGTTGTATGTCTTTGGCCCGTAATGCAAAGATGGACTGTTGATTATTGGTTTTACAGTTATATGTCTTTGGCCCGTAGTGCAAAGATGGACTGTTGATTATTGATTTTACAGTTGTATGTCTTTGGCCGTTGTGCAAAGATGGACTGTTGATCATTGGTTTTACAATTGAATATCTTTGGCTCGTAGTGAAAATATAGACAATTGATTGGTATGATCATGACCATTGAATATCTTTGGACCGTAGTGCAAAGATATATAATTGATCGGCATGATCATGACCACTAGTGATACTAACGAATATCTTTCGCCCATAGTGCATGGATAATTCGTTGATTTGAAATGACGATATGATTATTGAGTATCTTAGCCTTTGTGGCAAGGACATTGAGTGAAAGTTCTATTAAGCCATTGTGGCAAGGAGAAATTGTTATTTACATTATTATAAACATGAATTATGAATTTAACTATAATCTTTGGTTGTTTTAGGTGAAGAAAGGTGATGAAAGTTCTTTTTATCTTAGTTATAACAAAGAACTGTTGATGGTTATTACAGGAATGAAATATTAATGATGGACTTTTAATGTGGAGGAGATAGTAGACATTATGTTCTACTTGACTCTTCTAATGGATTATTAATTCCGCTGCAATTATGGTTAAAAACTTTTATCATCTACCATATGTTCTAAATATCTGATTTATTACTAATGAAGGCTATTGATAATTTAATTATCTTACTCATGGTATTCTTTACTGGGCTAGTTGAGCTCACCCTTTTGCTTCACAATTCATTTCAGGTAATAAGAGTGTATGTAAAATCCCAAATTTTATGAATAAAGATTTAATTTTCTCGAAATATTTTTTTTATTATGGTGTGGATTTGAGATAGTATTATAGTTGTGGGTAGTATTTATAAATTTTGCAAAGTATGCAAGTTGTTATATAATATTCGATTGGTCGGGGAATATTCATTTTAACAGGAAATATTCATACGACGGCACAATCATTGGTGGACCCCACAACGGAATTATTGTCGAATTGAGAAAACGACAAAAATATGTTTATGAAAGTAGCAGCGGAAGTTTTATCGTTAAAACTGTTGAACTACTCTGTAGTAAAAGTACAGTAATACGCGTGGTTTCATAGTAGCAAACGATATTGATTATTGATGCTTACGTGAGAAGTCACTCAGTTTTGTTTAATTATTCTTTCACATAATTCTTTGCATAGTATCTCACGTTATTTGATTCAATTATTGTTGATATTTTATATATTATTATATCAATAATTGAGATGACAAAGTTATTAATAATATTATTTGAAATATTAACGATGTCTAGAAGTTCTGCCAATGAGAGGTTTGGTCACCTAATTGCGCGCCAATAGGGAGAAATCCTTATTAGAAGGCCCCCTCTTTCCTGGGAACGACCTGGTTGATTAATAGTTTGAATTATAATAATGATGATGAGTTTTGTTTTATTAGTATTATTAATTTAATAAAATAGAAAAGCTTTTTACATAAAACAGAATACTTTTATAAAGTTATTTGTTTTATTAGACTATAAATAGAATATATTATATTCTATTATGCATAGTATTTTGCATAGTAAATTTTTTATATAAAATGTAATACTTTTGTAAAGTTATTTATTTTATTAGATTATAAATATAATATATTATATTTTATTATGCATAGTGTTGCATAGTAAGCTTGCATAGTGTTTTGCATAGTAAAATCTTTTTATATAAAACAAAATACTTTTATAAAGTTATTCGATTTTTATTAGATTATAAATAGAATATATTATATATTATTTAAAAGATTTTGTTTTATTAGAATATTTTATTAAATCAATATGGGATAAAATCGATTAAAAAAGTAAATCAATTTGGACCGTTTCATGAATTAGTTACTATTCAGTCCATTCTCCTATAAATAGAAGCTCATTCCTTCATTATTTCTTACGAATTCACTGAAACTCTAGAGAGAGAAACTATAGAGAGAAAGAAGAAAAGTATTCTGCTACTTCACTACTCCTGTATCCAGTTTTTTTTAAGGTAAGGGGTATTATTTCTTTTGTATTCATGAAGAGAACTTTTTTTATTCCATTCTTTATTATTTTGTTGGAATAACCTGTATACGCAGACTACCCTATACTTGGTGAAATTCTTTTGTTATTCCATTCTTTATTATTATGTTGGAATAACTTCATTTTTAAGTAATCTTTTGCATACATGGTGAAATTCTTTTGTTATTCCATTCTTTATTATTCGTTGGAATATCCCGTCTGCAATGCGTACGCATGACACGGTTCCATTCTTTATTATTCGCCGGAATATCTCATGCATGCGTTACGCATGACACTCGGTTCCATTATTTATTATTTCTTTGAGAATAACTCGCTAAGTGCGATCTATCGCATGCATGGTGATTTCTTCTGTTATTCCATTCTTTATTATTCTGTTGGAATAACTTGTCTATATGGATTATCACATGTGTGGTGAATGATCCTTTGTATTCATTTCTTATTAAATTGTGAAAATGATATGTCTAAGTGGATTACCGCATGGCGGACGAAAATCCATTTGCAGTTTCATATATTCTCTTATACTCAGTTGGTTAAAGCTTTGACTTCTATACTCCATGAAATAAGTAGAATATCCTTGATATTTGCGCTTCATCCAGTATCTTTTCATGGAAATATTTTTTTGAGCATTTTTGAATTTTACTCTACAAAGAAGTATCCTGTTGACAATTTGGACGTTATTGGTTCCTGGATAAATTAATTCTTAAACTTGTTTTATTGAATTATTATGTCATTGTCATCATCCTCATGTTTATATTATGTTGAAAATCATATGTGGCCTGTAATGCATAGATGGACTTGGTATGATTATGACCAGGGATTATTTGGTATAATCATGACCGTAATATTATAAATGATGTGGAAAAAGTCCTCATTGGCCCGTAGTGCATTGATGGACAGTTTTTGGTATGATTATGGCTATGGATTCTCTTCGATCAAGGGTGCAAAGATGAATTATTTTATGGCATGATCAGGACCGTTGATGAAAACATGATTATCTTTGGCCTGTAGTGCATGGATAATTCGTGGTCGTGATACTAAAGAATATCCTCGGCGTGTAAAAGGGGATGATTTGATAATGTGGATTATTTATTGTCGAGTCTCAGTCTCGATAAAATTGATGATAAACTTTTAAATCATAGAAGATAGTAGATTTTATTCTCTACTTGACTCTTCTAATGGATTGCTTGTTCTGCTGCAGTTAAACTTGATGTTTGTTATATTGTATCAGTTTAACACTATTGAAGGCTAACGATAATTTATTCTGCATTATCTTAGTCATAATATTTCTTACTGGGCTAATTGAGCTCACCCTTTAGCTTTCATTGTTCTCTTAAGGAAATGAGAACGTAGCAGGGACTAGTCGGGGAACGGAGTGATGGTCCAGATGATAGCATTAGTAGTCCTCACTATTCTATGAAATAGTGTGATAATAAATGTAATAAGATTGAATTTGAGTGTGGATATTGTCTAGAAGACAATGTTCGTATTAAAACTCTCAGATTTTGTTTTGTCGTATTTTACACGACAGTTGTATAATTAAGTTGTATTTGAATTCTGTACCATGTATTTGGCGACTCAGAATAGGTGATGTATACCTATTTTGGGGGCGTCACAGTTGGTATCAAAGATTAGGGATATGATCCTTGGCTGAGATGTGAGACAAGAACTAGGAGGGGAGAGACGGGGAATTCCTTCGCTAATAGGACCTACCTAAGTTTATTTGGTATTTAATTGGTCGGTCATAGTATAGGGATAATATGTAATATGTTAATTAACCCTTGTTTTGTGGCAGTATTTGAAAATGGCATCCAAAAATGTTGAGATAAGCAATGGAGCACAGGAGACCGTTGAGTCTCCACAGATCAATAATCAGGATAATGTGCAACAGGATGACGATAATCCTCCTGTAAACAACACTGACCAAATGATGAACGATGGAATGTTCAGAGGCTTTATGCAATTCATGCAACATCAGGTGAGAGAGACTCCTTGTAACGCCCCGGAAAATCGAACCTTTGTAAATACTTTTAATAATGAATAAAATAATATTATTTATTATTATTGCGTGTTGATAAGATGATTGTCGTTTTATAACCTAGAATCGTCGAAAAGCCGTAGAATTTTAACTACGTGGGAGAATTAAAGTGTTTGAATTTCTAAAACAAAAATAAAAGTTTTTCGAGAAATTTTCCGAAAAATACTATTCATCGATTTCTACTCGGGAATTATTTTTGAACTTCCGAGAAATACGTAACGTTATAATATCGAGGTGATATTGATTATGTAATAATAATCTAAGTATGGAAAACGTAATATTTCGCATGTGGACTTAATTTGGGAACGTTAGGTTTATTAAGCGTTAAGGAAAGAAAGTTGTAATTGTATGATGCGTAGGCATTATACGAAGTAATGAACGTAAGTATAATACGACGTATTATACTATTAAGAATGGAGAATGAAATAACGTATATTACAATTTAGTATACGAGTTAGCATACGAGAATTATACGTGAGGTATGTATGTTAAGTTGTTTAATTAAAGGTAATGGACTTGTAGGATTATTAGCTTAATGGTAGAAGTTCAATTAGTAAGTGATACTCAAACCCAAGTGTTTGATATGTCATGAGTCCAATCTATTTTTAATGCAAGCCCAACAAGAAATTAGCAAGATTAATTAAGTAAGCCCAATGAATTGACTATGATCCATGGGGAAAACCAAGTGTAAAGTGGGTAGTCTTGATGGGCAAGAACTTTATGTGGTGACCAAGTGTTGTGCTAGGCAAGTTTACTTGGTTGCTAGGTTATGAATAATAAGGAGGTGGAAGTTGAGGAGGTTAGTAAGGAGGTGGGAAGTGTTATTGTCTATTATGCCCTCACTTTGAGTTGCCTATAAATAGAAGGCTAGATTTTTCATTTATTGCTTGATCAAATTCCTTCCAACTTCTATCAAAGATAAAGTGCTTAAGTGTTAGAGAGAATAAGTCACATAAGTTAAGAATAAGTCAAAAGTTCTTTGCTAGTTTCCAAAGAGAAGAGAAGTACAAGTGCTTCTAGGGTAAGACTCTTGTCTAATTCATCTTCATCTCTATCATTGTAGGCTGATAAGAGAAGTATGATTGTATGCTAAGAACATATAATAAGTCATTGATGAATGAACTTAAGCTGAATAAGTTGATTAAGCAAATTGAACCTAAATAAGTTGATAAACTTGTGAAGAGCTTGTCATATGTTTGTCATATGATGTTAGTATGTTCAATATGGTATGAGAACATTGATTGATGGACTTAAGTTCATAGTAAGTCATAAGCATGAGAATTTGTAGTAAATAAGTTAAATAAGTCATTGACTTATGAGAATAGGTCAAAACCTACTTTGTCAATAAGTTGGTGTAATAAGTAACTTGAAATGTTCATGTGTTGGTTAAAATTCATTTAGAATGATTAGTAATGAAGCTTTGCCGGAATTCACACGATTGGACAATTATCGTCGAATTCGTGAAATTCTCGGAATGGAAGTCGTATTTTGTGTTTGAAGTCAGAAATGTTTGTTTTCGATGGAGACAAGTCATATTTGGAATTATAGAGTTGCGGACTCGAAAATGATTGAATTCCAACTTAGAACGAAGAAACGAGCATTGAACGTTCACGAACGTTTATCATTTTCGTTAAAAATGAACTAATAGGTAAAATTTTTGCAAACAAAGTCAAATAGATAAAATTCTTGCATGAATGCATAGATTATGTAATTTGTGAATTGTAGGCTTTTGAACGAGCCAATTCGGACATATAACAAAGAAGTTATGCGTCCAGAAAGTTCACAAAATTTAAAATCTGCAAAATTTTTCTAAGGCACGGAGTTGGCGCCAAGGCACCAACCCAAAGCCAAATGGTGGTGCCGCAGCACTGTAAAAGTGTCAGGGCATACTGTTAACTTGCGCCACAGTGCGAGATGCAGAGTTAAGTGTGGCGTCGTGGCGCCAGTCCCAGAGTTTTGACAGACAAGAATGTTTACAAGTATAGAATGAAAGGGAATTCATTAGTAATGAACCAAGATATTAATACAACATTGTTAAGGCATTATTAGACATGTAATGTATGATAATTAAAGGTTAATAATCAATTGAATGTGAATGTAATATGAATGATGTAATGAAAAGCCGGAAACCATAATAATAGATTTAAGTCAGAATTTAGATTGAGATGAAGGGTAAGATATAATAATATACCTACTTGATTATATAAGACCTAATGTGGTACATTATATGATCATGTATTGTAGAAACTTAGAGACTTAAAGTGTACATGTGATAATCAATAAGCAGACGTTGAAGGCAAGTACTCTAACCCTTGTTCCAGTTCAGTCTGGACAAGCTTTATAATTCCTGTATTCTGTCGCATGAAGTCTTGAATGATGAATTCAAAGCCTATTCTTTCGGCTAGACTTGTATTATGAATTTGTCAAGCATGATTAATGTTTACCGAGCTATATTGGTGTGGTTTTCAATTGTCGACGGAGTATGCTAAAATGTTTTTGTCGTTTAAAGACAGGCACGTGAGGTTGCCACAACTTAAACATATACACGTTTAATGAATGTAGTGTTGATCAACATAGAGTACTATGGGCTGATCACCCAGAAGTGCTCGTAAGAAATGTCGGACTTACGGACTTAGTGTCGGGATGTCCTTTTCAAAGAACTTATGAAAATGCTCAAGGTCTTGGACTGAAACTGATGTTTTACTGAATATTGTTGTTGTAAAATATTTTGAAGGAAAAGAAGTGCTATTTTGAATTATTGGTAGTACTTCGTAACTATTGTTCAGTTATTGAAGGTATATGAGTTCTATGTTTCAAGCGTGTTGTTTATAAGAATTGTAGTACTTGTTGAGCTAGTCATGCTCACTCTTGCTTGAACCATATGAATACAGCTAAGATCGAACAGACCAAAGGCTCCGGCAAGGATAAAGGTAAGACGAAGACGAACCCTTAGAGTTCTTATGTAATAGTATATGTGAACGATTGTAATATATTTGATATTATGATAAGAACAAATGAATGAGTTATAAAGAACCTGGGGAAATGTAATATTATTTTGAATATATAGAAGACATATTCGTCCTTTTGAGACTTTTCAATTGAATGAATGTGTGAATGGTAAGACTGCAGAAGCACCATCCTGCCTGAGTTGAAAGAAACTTGGGATTTTGGGGCGCCACAGGTTGGTATCAAAGCAATAGGTTATAAAACTTAAGGTGGGATTAAAAACCTTAAGTCATAACCTTAAGAGAAGTTAAAGAAGTAAAAGAAGAAAGTAACCTTATAAAAATGCATTATGATTATGTTATGTGTTTTTATTATTCTACTGACATGTACTAATCAACTTAATTGTTTTGTGTAGATGTCAGGAGTAAATGGAATGCAGTTAGATATACAGGCAGTTAGTGAAGAGTCGGTTAACCAAGTAGAGGTTATACGAACCCCATAGCGACAGAGCCCGAAGTTGTTGTAATTGAGTTTGGAGACTCAGATGATGCTGACTACATGTCAGTATTCAACGAGATGATCGAGGAGGAAGTGAAGACAGTGTCCTTTAATCCAGTACCTATAGCAGCGGAGATGGCTCTTGGGGGGTCGATGATGTCTTTATTCATGTCAGTGTTGGATAGAAATATCCTATACTGTCAGGAGGTTAAGGAGCTGAAAGCAGAGCTCCAAATGGTTATAGAGGATAAGACGGGCGTGGAGTCCATGTGGGAGCAGGAACATGACGAGAGGATTTTGGCCAAGGACAAAGTCCACGAGTTAAAGCATGTGGTCTTTGAGCTCAAGGAGGAACTAAAGACCAAACTGCAGAAGATAGGGAGAATGTCCTATATCCATAGGAGTTCTCACACAAATTTCTAGCAACAGGTAGCTGGTTATCCTGTAGAGGTGGGGCAGACACGACATACTATCAGCCATGATATTATTGTCGGTCTTGCCAAAGAAGATTTCAATAATGCCTTGAGGTAGATGTAGACTAGTAGTAGCTAGAGTAGTTTCAGTATGTAAATTTTTTGTAATTAGTAGTGACGTAAAGCCCTCTTTTGTATAGTAAAGGGTAGTCTTTTGTAAATCCCAATTTTTGGAAAGCGATAGCGGGAAAGTAATGTAATCAGCTTAGGCTGTGTAATGTAACCGATGTAGTATTATACTATGAAGAATGAATATAAGTTCTTTTTTATGGAAACCAATGAGTTATGGATGTTGGAGTTATTGTTTAATATTAATGATAACTAATAAAGAAAGGAATAATAACGAAATGTGTTTATTGTATCAGTAAAATGCCGCCGAGAAGAGTGAAACGTAACCAAGGAGTGAATGTGAATCAGTCGGAGGGAGGTTCGATTAACCCGATGCAGGAGTTTGTTAACCTGTTAACAACTGCCTTTAATAGAATATGGGCTAATATCCCCGTAAATCCAGGAGTAGCACGAGCTACTACCTTTAAGGATTTCAAGAGCGTGGGTCCGCCGGAGTTCAAAGGAACTACGGACCCTATTGAAGCCCAAACGTGGGTTAAGGAAATAGAGAAGGCATTTGTGATAGAAAATGTCGATGAGGCCCAAAAGGTTGCCTTTGCAACCTATATGATGAAGGGAGAGGCCAACTTTTGGTGGGAAGCCAATCAGGCTAGGGCTGGGATAGCGAATTTGACATGGGAGAGGTTCAAGTAGATATTCTTCGAGAACTACTTTCCCACTAGCATGCAAGGGAGGATGGAGATGCGATTTCTCGAGTTAAAGCAAGGGGACATGTCGGTTCCCCAATACGCTGTCAAGTTTAATGAACTGATGAGGTTCGCTCCACACCAAGTGGATACCGAGGTTAGGAAGGCGCGACGGTTCGAGCATGGCTTGAAACCCTGGCTCTATAATCGTATTTCGGTGTTCCAAAGTACTTCTTTTGGAACCATTTAGAGAAGGAAATAATTGTCGAAGGTGGTAGTGAGGCTCTGAGTCAATACCACAAGGACAAGAAGAGTAAGGGGAAAGTAGATGGGGGAGTAAAGATTGAAGGAGCCAGTGGTAGTGGCGAGGGTCAAAAGAGGAAGGTGTTTAGCTTTAGGAATACTGGAGTGAAGCAAGGAGACCCGAAGAGGAGGATGGAGGCCTGCAAGACCTGTGGGAAGACTCACTTAGGAGTCTGTCTCAAGGGGAAGGTTGTCTATTATAATTGTGGACAGGAGGGGCACATTGCGCCTAACTGTCTGAGTCCAAAGAAGAACCATGGATGCTTTGTGTGTGGGTCAACTGACCACATGGAAAAGAGCTTCCCGAAGAAAGGGACGGACGGGAATCGGGGCACTAATAGGGGTAAGTTAGCTATTAGTGGACCAGCACAGCCGGGTAGGCCGATGGGTCGTACCTTTAACATGACAGTCCAAGATGCAGTTGCATTAGGGGACGTCGTTGCAAGTATTATTCCGATCAACGACATAAACGCTTACGTGCTATTTGATTCGGGTGCTACTTTTTCGTTTATAGCATGCGATTTTGCTAGACGATTAGGATTACTTCCCGAAAAGTTGTCTATACCTTTAAATATTAAGGTAGCAAACGAAGAAAAAATTCCTGTTGAAGATGTTCATAAGAGTTGTTGTGTAGATATACGGGGTTGTAAATTATCGGTAGATCTAATACCGATAAATTTAGGAGAATTCGACGTAATTCTCGGGATGGATTGGTTAGTTAACCATGGGGTAATTATTGATTGTCAAAAGAAATGTGTGAATATTAGAACGTTAAGACAACCTCAAGTAGTATTTTATGGGAATAGATCGCCGGGACGTTTGTGTTGTCTAACCATGACACAAACTAGGAAATTACTGAGGAAGGGATGCGTAGGTTATCTGTGTCATGTTGTTGATACCCAGAGAGTGGTAGCAACCATGGAACAAATACCTATAGTGACAGAATTCATCGATGTATTTCCCAGTGAATTGTTGGGTCTTCCGTCGGATAGGGAGACAGAGTTTATAATAGACATTGTGCCAGGAGCGGCACCAGTTTCCAGGGCACCGTATCGTATGGTGCTAGTGGAGATGAAGGAGTTGATGGTGCAGTTACAAGAACTGTTGGACAGGAAGTACATACAACCGAGTGTTTCACCGTGGGGAGCACCGACACTATTTGTCAAGAAGAAAGACGGATCGTTAAGACTTTGTATTGACTATAGAGAGTTGAACAAGTTAACGATAAAGAATAAATACCCATTGCCCAGGATCGATGATCTCTTTGATAAGTTGAAAAGGGCTAAGTATTTTTCTAAAATAGATTTATGAATGGGGTATCATCAGTTGAAGGTTAGAAAGGAGGATGTACCAAAGACAACATTTAGGACTCGTTATGGTCATTACGAGTTTTTAGTGATGTCATTTGGGTTGACTAATGCACCAGTTGCATTTATGGATATGATGAACAAAGTGTTCAAACAATATTTGGACAAGTTCGTCGTGGTGTTTATTGATGATATTCTAGTCTACTCTAAGACGCCAGAAGATCATGTTAAACACCAAAGATTAGTGTTGGAGACACTAAGGAATGAGAAGTTGTATGCGAAATTTACTAAGTGTGAATTTTGGCTAGAGAAGGTACAGTTTTTAGGTCATGTCATTGATCAAGAAGGGATTTCAGTAGATCCAACGAAGGTGGAAGCAGTGATGAATTGGGAACAACCGAAATCGCCGACTGAGGTGCGGAGTTTCCTAAGGTTAGCAGGTTACTATCGGAGAGTTATCCAGGATTTTTCTAAGATAGTGACTCCGTTGACTAACTTGACAAGGAAGACAGTGAAGTACGTGTGGACAGAGAAATGTGAAGACAGTTTTCAAGAATTGAAGAAGAGGTTGAGTGAAGCGCCTGTTTTGTCATTACCCGATGACACAGGAAATTTTGTAGTTTATAGTTATGCTTCGCATAAAGGACTTGGATGCGTGCTCATGCAGTATGGCAAGGTCATTGTGTATGCATCAAGGCAGTTGAAGGATTATGAGAAAGTTTACCCTACTCATGATCTGGAACTAGCCGCAGTAGTTTTTGCTCTAAAGATATGGAGACATTATCTTTATGGAGAAAAATGTGAGATATACACGGACCATAAGAGTAAAATATATCTTCACTCAGAAAGAGTTGAATATAAGGCAAAGGAGATGGTTGGAGTTGATAAAGGATTTTGACTGTGAAATCCTGTATCACCCTGGAAAAGCCAATGTAGTTGCCGACGCCTTAAGTAGGAAGGGTCGGGAAAAGTTGTCTTTGTTAACGGCTCAAACTGAGTTAATAACAGAGATGGCTAGGATGGAAATAGAAGTGAAGTTGCCAAGTGAAGTGGGAAGATACTTTTTACGATGGAGATGCAATCTACTATCGTAGAGAGAATTAAGGAGGTGCAGCTCAGAACTATTGAGTGTGACCGAGTGAATAAGCGATTAACCAATGGAAAAGAGACTAAGTACAGTCTTGATAATGAGGGGTTATTGAGATTTGAAGGAAGAATTTGGGTTCTGAGTGAGACAAAATTAAAGGAGCAGGTTCTACAAGAGGCTCAGAGTTCGAGATTTCTGATTCATCTTGGTAGCACTAAGATGTATTAAGATCTTCGACAGAGTTTTTGGTGGCCGAACATGAAGAGAGAGATTGTCGAGTATGTGAGTAGGTGCTTGATTTGTTAGTTTCCAAAGAGAAGAGAAGTACAAGTGCTTCTAGGGTAAGACTCTTGTCTAATTCATCTTCATCTCTATCATTGTAGGATGATAAGAGAAGTATGATTGTATGCAAAGAACATATAATAAGTCATTGGTGAATGAACTTAAGCCGAATAAGTTGAATAAGCAAATTGAACCTAAATAAGTTGATAAACTTGTGAAGAACTTGTCATATGTTTGTCATATGATGTTAGTATGTTCAATATGGTATGAGAACATTGATTGATGGACTTAAGTTCATAGTAAGTCATAAGCATGAGAATTTGTAGTAAATAAGTTAAATAAGTCATTGACTTATGAGAATAAGTCAAAACCTACTTTGTCAATAAGTTGGTGTAATAAGTAACTTGAAATGTTCATGTGTTGGTTAAAATCCATTTAGAATGATTAGTAATGAAGCTTTGCCGGAATTCACACGATTGGACGATTATCGTCGAATTCGTGAAATTCTCGAAATGGAAGTCGTATTTTGTGTTTGAAGTCGAAAACGTTTGTTTTCGATGGAGACAAGTCATATTTGGCATTATAGAGTTGCGGATTCGAAAATGATTGAATTCCAACTTAGAACGAAGAAACGAGCATTGAACGTTCACGAACGTTTATCGTTTTCGTTAAAAATGAACTAATAGGTGAAATTTTTGCAAACAAAGTCAAATAGATAAAATTCTTGCATGAATGCAAAGAATTTTATGTAATTTGTGAATCGTAGGCTTTTGAAAGAGCCAATTCGGACTTATAACGAAGAAGTTATGCGTCTGGAAAGTTCACAAAATTTAAAATCTGCAAAATTTTTCTAAGGCACGGAGTTGGCGCCGCGACGCCAACCCAAAGCCAAATGGTGGTGCCGCAAAGACCAGAAAAGTAAAAGTGAAGGCATCGCTAACTTTCGACTTGCAAAGGCGAGATGCAGAGTTAAGTGTGGTGTCGTGGCGCCAGTCCCAGAGTTTTGACAGACAAGAATGTTTACAAGTATAGAATGAAAGGGAATTCATTAGTAATGAACCAAGATGTTAATACAACATTGTTAAGGCATTATTAGACATGTAATGTATGATGATTAAAGGTTAATAATCAATTGAATGTGAATGTAATATGAATGATGTAATGAAAAGCCGGAAACCATAATAATAGATTTAAGTCAGAATTTAGATTGAGATGAAGGGTAAGATATAATAATATACCTACTTGATTATATAAGACCTAATGTGGTACATTATATGATCATGTATTGTAGAAACTTTGAGACTTAAAGTGTACATGTGATAATCAATAAGCAGACGTTGAAGGCAAGTACTCTAACCCTTGTTTGATTCGACCGACAAGCTTTATAATTCTCAGATTCATACATCGCATGAAGTCTTGAATGATGAATTCAAAGCCTATTCTTTCGGCTAGACTTGTATTATGAATTTGTCAAGCATGATTAATGTTTACCGAGCTATATTGGTGTGGTTTTCAATTGTCGACGGAGTATGCTAAAATGTTTTTGTCGTTTAAAGACAGGCACGTGAGGTTGCCACAACTTAAACATATACACGTTTAATGAATGTAGTGTTGATCAACATAGAGTACTATGGGCTGATCACCCAGAAGTGCTCGTAAGAAATGTCGGACTTACGGACTTAGTGTCGGGATGTCCTTTTCAAAGAACTTATGAAAATGCTCAAGGTCTTGGACTGAAACTGATGTTTTACTGAATATTGTTGTTGTAAAATATTTTGAAGGAAAAGAAGTGCTATTTTAAATTATTGGTAGTACTTCGTAACTATTGTTCAGTTATTGAAGGTATATGAGTTCTATGTTTCAAGCGTGTTGTTTATAAGAATTGTAGTACTTGTTGAGCTAGTCATGCTCACTCTTGCTTCAACCATATGAATACAGCTAAGATCGAACGGACCGAAGGCTCCGGCAAGGATAAAGGCAAGACGAAGACGAACCCTTAGAGTTCTTATGTAATAATATAGGTGAACGATTGTAATATATTTGATATTATGATAAGAACAAATGAATGAGTTATAAAAACCTGGGGAAATGTAATATTATTTTGAATATATAGAAGACATATTCGTCCTTTTGAGACTTTTCAATTTAATGAATGTGTGAATGGTAGTATCATGTAGCACCATCTGTCGGGTTGAAAGAAACCTGAATTTGGCGGCGTCACAGGTTGGTATCAAAGCAATAGGTTATAAAACTTAAGGGGGGATTAAAAACCTTAAGTCATAACCTTAAGAGAAGTTAAAGAAGTAAAAGAAGAAAGTAACCTTATAAAAATGAATTATGATTATGTTATGTGTTTTTATTATTTTACTGACATGTACTAATCAACTTAATTGTTTTGTGTAGATGTCAGGAGTAAATGGAATGCGATTAGATATCTGAGCGATTAGTGAAGAGTCGGTTAACCAAGTAGAGGTTATACCGAACCCCATAGCGGCAGAGCCCGAAGTTGTTGTAATTGAGTTTGGAGACTCAGATGATGCTGACTACATGTCAGTATTCAACGGGATGATCGAGGAGGAAGTGGAGACAGTGTCCTTTAATCCAGTAGCTATAGCAGCGGAGATGGCTCCTGGGGGGTCGATTATGTCTTTATTCATGTCAGTGTTGGATAGAAATATCCATTACTGTCAGGAGGTTAAGGAGCTGAAAGCAGAGCTCCAGATGGTTATAGAGGATAAGACGGGCGTGGAGTCCATGTGGGAGCAGGAACATGACGAGAGGATTTTGGCCAAGGACAAGTCCATGAGTTAAAGCATGAGGTCTTTGAGCTCGAGGAGGAGCTAAAGACCAAACTGCAGAAGATAGGGAGAATGTCTTATATCCATAGGAGTTCTCACACAGATTTCTAGCAACAGGTAGCTGGTTATCCTGTAGAGGTGGGGAAGAGATGAAGATACTATCGCCCATGATATATTATTTGGCCGGTCTTGCCAAAGAAGATTTCAATAATGCCTTGAGGCAGATGTAGACTAGTAGTAGCTAGAGTAGTTTCAGTATGTAAATATTTTGTAATTAGTAGTGACGTAAAGCCCTCTTTTGTATAGTAAAGGGTAGTCTTTTGTAAATCCCAATTTTTGGAAAGCAATAGCGGGAAAGTAATATAATCAGCTTAGGCTGTGTAATGTAACCGATGTAGTATTATACTATGAAGAATGAATATAAGTTCTTTTTTTATGGAAACCAATGAGTTATGGATGTTGGAGTTATTGTTTAATATTAATGATAACTAATAAAGAAAGGAATAATAACGAAATATGTTTATTGTATCAGCAAAATGCCGCCGAGAAGAGTGCAACGTAACCAAGGAGTGAATGTGAATCAGTCGGAGGGAGGTCCGATTAACCAGATGAAGTTAAAGCCAATTCTTTCGGCTAGACTTGTATTATGAATTTGTCAAGTATGATTAATGTTTACCAAGCAATATTGATGTGGTTTTCAATCAAAGACCGAGTATGCTAAAATGTTTTTATCGTTTAAAGATAGGCACGTGAGGTTGTCACAACTTAAACGTATACACGTTTAATGAATGTAGTGTTGATCAACATAGAGTACTATGGGCTGATCATCCAGAAGTGCTCGTAAGAAATGTCGGACTTACGGACTTAGTGTCGGGATGTCCTTTTCAAAGAACTTATGAAATGCTCAAGGTCTTGGACCGAAACTGATGTTTTACTGAATATTGTTGTTGTAAAATATTTTGAAGGAAAAGAAGTGCTATTTTGAATTATCGGTAGTACTTCGTCACTATTGTTTAGTTATTGAAGGTATATGAGTTCTATGTTTCAAGCGTGTTGTTTTTAAGAATTGTAGTACTTGTTGAGCTAGTCATGCTAACTCTTGCTTGAACCATATGAATACAACTAAGATCGAATCTGAATCAAGGCTCCTATAAGGATAAAGGCAAGACGAAGACGAACCCTTAGAGTTCTTATGTAATAGTATAGGTGAACGATTGTAATATATTTGATATTATGATAAGAACAAATGAATGAGTTATAAAAACCTGGGAAAATGTAATATTATTTTGAATATATAGAAGACATATTCGTCCTTTTGAGACTTTTCAATTGAATGAATGTGTGAATGGTAGTACCGTGTAGCACCATCTGTCGGGTTGAAAGAAACCCGAATTTGGCGGCGTCACAGGTTGGTATCAAAGCAATAGGTTATAAAACTTAAGGGGGGATTAAAAACCTTAAGTCATAACCTTAAGAGAAGTTAAAGAAGTAAAAGAAGAAAGTAACCTTATAAAAATGCATTATGATTATGTTATGTGTTTTTATTATTCTACTGACATGTACTAATCAACTTAATTGTTTTGTGTAGATGTCAGGAGTAAATGGAATGCAGTTAGATATACAGGCAGTTAGTGAAGAGTCGGTTAACCAAGTAGAGGTTATACCGAACCCCATAAGCTAAGCAGCAGAAGTTGTTGTAATTGAGTTTGGAGACTCAGATGATGCTGACTACATGTCAGTATTCAACGGGATGATCGAGGAGGAAGTGGAGACAGTGTCCTTTAATCCAGTAGCTATAGCAGCGGAGATGGCTCCTGGGGGGTCGATGATGTCTTTATTCATGTCAGTGTTGGATAGAAATATCCATTACTGTCAGGAGGTTAAGGAGCTGAAAGCAGAGCTCCAGATGGTTATAGAGGATAAGACGGGCGTGGAGTCTATGTGGGAGCAGGAACATGATGAGAGGATTTTGGCCAAGGACAAAGTCCATGAGTTAATGCATGAGGTCTTTGAGCTCGAGGAGGAGCTAAAGACCAAACTGCAGAAGATAGGGAGAATGTCCTATATCCATAGGAGTTCTCACACAGATTTCTAGCAACAGGTAGCTGGTTATCCTGTAGAGGTGGGGCAGACATAGCATACTATCAGCCATGATATTATTGTCGGTCTTGCCAAAGAAGATTTCAATAATGCCTTGAGGCAGATGTAGACTAGTAGTAGCTAGAGTAGTTTCAGTATGTAAATATTTTGTAATTAGTAGTGACGTAAAGCCCTCTTTTGTATAGTAAAGGGTAGTCTTTTGTAAATCCCAATTTTTGGAAAGCGATAGCGGGAAAGTAATGTAATCAGCTTAGGCTGTGTAATGTAACCGATTTAGTATTATACTATGAAGAATGAATATAAGTTCTTTTTTATGGAAACTAATGAGTTATGGATGTTGGAGTTATTATTTAATATTAATGATAACTAATAAAGAAAGGAATAATAACGAAATATGTTTATTGTATCAGCAAAATGCCGCCGAGAAGAGTGCAACGTAACCAAGGAGTGAATGTGAATCAGCCGGAGGGAGGTCCGATTAACCCGAAGAAGTCAAAGCCAATTCTTTCGGCTAGACTTGTATTATGAATTTGTCAAGTATGATTAATGTTTACCGAGCTATATTGGTGTGGTTTTCAATCAAACACCGAGTATGCTAAAATGTTTTTATCGTTTAAAGACAGGCACGTGAGGTTGCCACAACTTAAACGTATACACGTTTAATGAATGTAGTGTTGATCAACATAGAGTACTATGGGCTGATCACCCAGAAGTGCTCGTAAGAAATGTCGGACTTACGGACTTAGTGTCGGGATGTCCTTTTCAAAGAACTTATGAAATGCTCAAGGTATTGGACCGAAACGGATGTTTTACTGAATATTGTTGTTGTAAAATATTTTGAAGGAAAAGAAGTGCTATTTTGAATTATCGGTAGTACTTCGTAACTATTGTTCAGTTATTGAAGGTATATGAGTTCTATGTTTTAAGCGTGTGGTTTATAAGAATTGTAGTACTTGCTGAGCTAGTCATGCTAACTCTTACTTGAACCATATGAATACAACTAAGATCGAACGGACCGAAGGCTCCGGCAAGGATAAAGGAAAGACGAAGACGAACCCTTAGAGTTCTTATGTAATAGTATAGGTGAACGATTGTAATATATTTGATATTATGATAAGAGCAAATGAATGAGTTATAAAAACCTGGGAAAATGTAATATTATTTTGAATATATAGAAGACATATTCATCCTTTTGAGACTTTTCAATTGAATTAATGTGTGAATGGTAAGACTGCAGAAGACCATCATCCTTCAGTTGAAAGAAACCCGAATTTGGTGGCGTCACAGGTTGGTATCAAAGCAATAGGTTATAAAACTTAAGGGGGGATTAAAAACCTTAAGTCATAACCTTAAGAGAAGTTAAAGAAGTAAAAGAAGAAAGTAACCTTATAAAAATGCATTATGATTATGTTATGTGTTTTTACTATTCTACTGACATGTGCTAATCAACTTAATTATTTTGTGTAGATGTCAGGAGTAAATGGAATGCAGTTAGATATACAGGCAGTTAGTGAAGAGTCGGTTAACCAAGTAGAGGTTATACCGAACCCCATAGCGGCAGAGCCCGAAGTTGTTGTAATTGAGTTTGGAGACTCAGATGATGCTGACTACATGTCAGTATTCAACGGGATGATCGAGGAGGAAGTGGAGACAATGTCCTTTAATCCAGTAGCTATAGCAGCGGAGATGGCTCCTGGGGGGTCGATGATGTCTTTATTCATGTTAGTGGTGGATAGAAATATCCATTACTGTCAGGAGGTTAAGGAGCTGAAAGCAGAGCTCTAGATGGTTATAGAGGATAAGACGGGCGTGGAGTCCATGTGGGAGCAGGAACATGACGAGAGGATTTTGGCCAAGGACAAAGTCCATGAGTTAAAGAATGAGGTCTTTCAGCTCGAGGAGGAGCTAAAGACTAAACTGCAAAAGATAGGGAGAATGTCCTATATCCATAGGAGTTCTCACACAGATTTCTAGCAACAGGTAGCTGGTTATCCTGTAGAGGTGGGGCAGACACAGCATACTATCAGCCATGATATTATTGTCGGTCTTGCCAAAGAAGATTTCAATAATGCCTTGAGGCAGATGTAGACTAGTAGTAGCTAGAGTAGTTTCAGTATGTAAATATTTTGTAATTAGTAGTGACGTAAAGCCCTCTTTTGTATAGTAAAGGGTAGTCTTTTGTAAATCCCAATTTTTGGAAAGCGATAGCGGGAAAGTAATGTAATCAAACTTAGAAATGTGTATTGTAAACCGGATGTAGTATTATACTATGAAGAATGAATATAAGTTCTTTTTTATGGAAACCAATGAGTTATGGATGTTGGAGTTATTGTTTAATATTAATGATAACTAATAAAGAAAGGAATAATAACGAAATATGTTTATTGTATCAGCAAAATGCCGCCGAGAAGAGTCCAACGTAACCAAGGAGTGAATGTGAATCAGCCGGAGGGAGGTCCGATTAACCCGATGAAGTCAAAGCCAATTCTTTTGGCTAGACTTGTATTATGAATTTTTCAAGTATGATTAATGTTTACCGAGCTATATTGGTGTGGTTTTCAATCAAAGACCGAGTATGCTAAAATGTTTTTATCGTTTAAAGACAGGCACGTGAGGTTGCCACAACTTAAACGTATACACGTTTAATGAATGTAGTTTTGATCAACATAGAGTACTATGGGTTGATCACCCAAAAGTGCTCGTAAGAATGTCGGACTTACGGACTTAGTGTCGGGATGTCCTTTTCAAAGAACTTATGAAATGCTCAAGGTCTTGGACCGAAACTGATGTTTTACTGAATATTGTTGTTGTAAAATATTTTGAAGGAAAAGAAGTGCTATTTTGAATTATCGGTAGTACTTCGTAACTATTGTTCAGTTATTGAAGGTATATGAGTTCTATGTTTCAAGCGTGTTGTTTATAAGAATTGTAGTACTTGCTGAGCTAGTCATGCTAACTCTTGCTTGAACCATATGAATACAACTAAGATCGAACGGACCGAAGGCTCTGGCAAGGATAAAGGCAAGACGAAGACGAACCCTTAGAGTTCTTATGTAATAGTATAGGTGAACGATTGTAATATATTTGATATTATGACAATAACAAATGAATGGGTTATAACGAACCTGGGGAAATGTAATATTATTTTGAATATATAGAAGACACATTCGTCCTTTTGAGACTTTTCAATTGAATGAATGTGTGAATGGTAGTACCGTGTAGCACCATCTATCAGGTTGGAAGATACCCGAATTTGGGGGCGTCACACTCTTGTTTAAAATATAGGTGGAAATAATGGCAACCCACGGTCGGTCATCGCTAAGCAGTTCAAGGAGCTGGGACCACCAGAGTTTTTGGGAAAGCCAGAACCACTTAAGGCGGCTACGTGGTTAAAGCAGATCACCAAGATATTTGATGTCTTGGGATGATCCGAGGAGCAAAAGGTTCCCTTTGCCACCTTTATGTTGCATGAAGAGGCAGATTACTGGTGGGAATCTGTAAAACATACCCAGCCTGACGCACTCAAGTTATCTTGAGAGAAGTTCCAAGAGCTGTTCAACGACAAGTACTTTCCCAAAAGTATTCGTCACGTGAAGGAGGTGGAGTTCATCAAGCTAGAGCAAAATAATATGATCGTGTCACAGTACGAGGCTAAGTTTGCTGAGTTGTCTCGGTTCACATCCCATTTGGTTGATAATGAGGAGCAAATGACATGAATGTTTCTAAGAGGTTTGAAACCCGATATATGTCAATATCGCATTTCTCACAAACTTTGTTTATATTCAGATGTTGTGAATAGGGCTAAGTTATTAGAGCGTGATAATGAGTCAGCACAACCAAAAGGCAATGACCAACAACACGATAATAATCGTACCGGTGGCAACGGTCATCGAAACAATGATAACCATCGTGGGGGAAATTATCATGCCAAGAATGGTAACCACTTCGGTGGTAATCATGGCCAAGATAATAGAAGTGGAAATTTCAAGAAGAGAAGGTGCAATAATGATGGAAAGACAACAGCACCAACACCCGTTTCAAAAGAAGAAGAACGACCACCGGTCATATATTTCAAACGCGGACAAGAGGGACACATCCGTCTAAACTGTATGCAGCAATCCAAAGCGTGTCTTAATTGCGGAAGAGAAGGTCACCTAGCTCGATTTTGTCGTATGGTGAAGTCAAGTCCAGCTGGGATAGTGATGTCAAAGGATGTCCCAGACAAGCCAAAGCCGGTAGTTTAAGAGAGAGCATTTTTTTTGTGACGAGGAACCTGAAAAAAATTATCACGGGTAAGTTAATCATAAACTCTTTCGAAGTCTATACCGTGTTAGATACCGGTTCTACTCACTCTTTTATTTCACCTAGTTGTGTTCAATGTTTGAATTTAACTCTGGAGAAGTTAGACTTTGATTTATCTGTTGAAACTCCATTGGGAGAAACCTTCGTTACCTCCACTATTTATAAATCTTGTTTGATTCAAATCAACACTTTCACGTTACCTGTCGATCTTATCTCTTTGAAAATACTTGCCTTTGATGTGATTTTAGGAATCGATTGGTTAACTACTCATCATACCTTTCGTAAGGTTGTTAGCTTTTATATTCCTAACCAACCTGTTATACGAATTCAAATAACCAAACCACTAAAGTCAATCATTGTCATAAGTAACGAGCCTCGAACCTTTCATTGTTGACTTCCTTGTGTGGAATACACCGAAGCCAGACTTACCATAGGGGACGTTGTGAATGACGATGGAAAGTTGATAGGTATCAATGTGACGTGATATCCAAGTCTTGGATGAGAGTCACAGTTTTGAATGATATTTTTATTGTTAATAAATTTCCTGACTTATTCTTGAAGACTTCTTAGCCTATCCCTAGAGCGTGAAATCGAATTTTGTATTGACCCCAGTACAAAACCTATTTCTTAAACCCTCAAATAATTTCTTCACCTAAAATGATCATATAATGTGCCAAAGATGTTGGCTTGAGCTGTTGAAATCATACCATTCAATACCATCGTGGGAAAGCGAACGTGATAGCTGGCGTGTTGAGTAGAAGATCGTATGCGTTTACGAGTGCGATGTTGTTAACACAAAGACCCATTTCGTATAACTTATGAATGATGAAGATAGAGTTAAAGACTCTAGGGACCCACGTGAAGATAACAAATATACGATAAGAATCAACTTTAATCGATAAAGTTAAAGCCGCTCAAGTTACATACTCAGAGCTGATGAATGTGAAGAAGAAGGTTCAAGAGGGCGTTATTCTAGAAGCAAGAATCGATGAAGAGAGAAAATCTCAACCCTCGATTTTATTGGTCCATTTGAAATCCTCGATCGAGTAGGAATTGTGGCCTATAGACTCGTTTTATCGCTAAGTATGTTGCGTGTTCATAATGTTTTTTTACATATCGATGTTACGTAAATATGTGGACGACCCAAACCACAGTATTGATTTAGAACCGAACGAGATAGTAGAAGATTTAACGTATGAGGAGATACGTGTTAAAATCTTGGATAAGAATGATCATATTTGACACTCAAAGGTTATACCTCAAGAGTTAGAATCTAAAATGAAGTGAAGGTATCCTCATCATACCAGGTACGTACATAAATTTTGAGGGTGAAATTTCATAAAGAGGGGAGATTGTAAAATCCCAAATTTTACGAATAAAGATTTAATTTTCTCGAAATATTTTTTTTATTACGGTGTGGATTTGAGATAGTATTATAGTTGTGGGTAGTATTTTAAATTTTGCAAAGTATGCAAGTTGTTATATAATATTCGATTGGTCGGGGAATATTCATTTTAACAGGGAATATTCGTACGACGGCACAATCATTGGTGGACCCCCACAACGGAATTATTGTCGGATTAAGAAAATGACAAAAATATGTTTATAAAAATAATGGCGGAAGTTTTACCGTTAAAACCGCTTGAACTACTCAAGAGTAAAAAAGTCTGAATACGCGTGGTTGCATAAGTAGCAATACGGTATTGATTATTGATGCTTATGTGAGAAGTCACTCAGTTTTGTTCAATTATTGCTACACAGTATCTCACGTTATTTGATTCAATTATTGTCAATATTTTATATATTATTATATTAATAATTGAGATGACAAAGTTATTAATATTATTATTTACAATATTAACGATGTTTAGAAGTTCTGCCAATGAGAGGTTTGGTCACCTAATTGCGCGTCAATAGGGAGAAATCCTTATTGGAAAGCCCCTTCTTTCCTGGGAACGACCTGGTCGATTAATAGTGTGAATTATAGCGTCAATAGGGGTATTATTTATTTTGTATTCATGAAGAAAACTTCTGTTATTCCATTCTTTATTATTTTGTTGGAATAACCTGTATACGCGGACTACCCTATATTTGGTAAAATTCTTTTGTTATTCCATTCTTTATTATTATGTTGGAATAACCTGTTTATGTGAAGTACCGCATACATGATGAAATTCTTTTGTTATTCCATTCTTTATTATTCTGTTGGAATATCTTGTCTGTGCGTTTACGCATGACCTGGTTCCATTCTTTATTATTATGTCAAAATATCATGTCTGTGCGTTACGCATGACCTGATTCCATTATTTATTATTCTATTGAGAATAACCTATCGATGCGATCTATCACATGCATGGTGATTTCTTCTTTTATTCCATTCTTTATTATTCTGTTGGAATAACCTGTCGATGTTGATTATCACATGCATGGTGAATGATCCTTTATATTCATTTCTTATTAAATTGTGGAAATGATATGTCTATGTTGATTATCGCATGGCGGACGAAAATCCATTTGTAGTTTCATATATTCTCTTATACTCAGTTGGTTAAAGCTTTGACTTCTCCATGAAATTAGTAGAATATCCTTGATATTTGTGCTTCATCCAGTATCTTTTCATGGAAATATTCTTCTGAGCATTTTTGAATTTTACTCTACAAAGAAGTATCCTGTTGACAATTTGGACGTTATTGGTTCCTGGATAAATTAATTCTTGAACTTGTTTTATTGAATTATTATGTCATTGTCATCATCTTCATGTTTATATTATGTTGAAAGTCATCTATGACTTGTAATGCATAGATGGACTTGGTATGATTATGATCAGGGATTATTCGGTATAATCATGACCGTAATATTACAAATGATGTGGAAAAAGTCCTCATTGGTCCGTAGTGCATTGATGGACAGTTTTTGGTATGATTATGACTATGGATTCTCTTCGGCCAAGGGTGCAAAGATGAATTGTTTTATGGCATGATCAGGACCATTGATGAAAACAAGATTATCTTTGGCCTGTAGTGCATGGATAATTCGTGGTCGTGATACTAAAGAATATCCTTGGCCTGTAGTGCAGGATGATTTGATGATATGGATTATTTATTAAGCTGAGTCTCAGCGATAAAATTGATGATAAACTTTTTAAATCATAGAAGATAGTAGATTTTATTCTCTACTTGACTCTTCTAATGGATTGCTTGTTCCGCTGCAGTTAAACTTGATGTTTGTTATATTGTATCAGTTTAACACTGTTGAAGGCTAACGATAATTTATTCTGCATTATCTTAGTCATAATATTTCTTACCGAGCTAGTTGAGTTCACCCTTTTTCTTTCATTGTTCTCTTCAGGAAATGAGAGCGTAGCAGGGACTAGCCGGGGAACGGAGTGACGGTCCAGATGATAGCATTAGTAGTCCTCACTATTCTATGAAATAGTGTGATAATAAATGTAATAAGATTGAATTTGAGTGTGGATATTGTCTAGAAGACAATGTTCGTATTAAAACTCTCAGATTTTGTTTTGTCATATTTTACACGACAGTTGTATAATTAAGTTGTATTTGAATTATGTACCATGTATTTGGCGACTCAGAATAAGTGATGTATACCTATTTTGGGGGCGTCATAGTGTAGCTGGGTCGAGCAGGGATAACAAGGGATTAGAGTGATGATTTCTGACTATTGAAGCTTCTCAATACATTATAAAATAGCATGACAATATATAATTGTATTGAGAACTTAAAATATATGTGTCGTATTTTATACGTCATTTAATATTTAATTTTGGTGAATAACTATAGGGTGATGAGAACCCGACTTTGAAAGCGTCAAAAATGCACCTCATTAGAATGAAGAGGACAAAATTATATTAAGAGCTTAAAGGGTGTGTTTCCACTATCATACATGATGTCTAACCACATACAAACTTGTGTTATCATAAGATATGGTTGTACACATCCACTTGCTGACTATATCTATAAACATTATCTATATAATCTTGGAGTATGGTTGGAATATAGTCCTCAGTTTGAGACAATAGAGATAATTATATGGTAAGAACATACACACCATTGGATTGAATAGGATAGTAATCTTCTCATTTTTCTTTGGGATCTATTGGGTCAACCAAGGTTAATTCTCAAGTCCTATGATATCTATTATAACTTAGATGTGTGGCCTCCCATGTATGAAGGCTTCCTTGAGCATTTTCCAAAGATTTGAATTCCTAAAACAGTTATTGACTGTACCTTTATGTAAAGCAGCATTGGTTTGCAGTGTGATTACTGTTATTTGTATTGAAACTCACAGCTTATGTGTTGTCGTATTTTGCACGACAGTTGTATAAATGAGTTTGTATTTGAATTTTGTAGTGTGTATTTGGCGACCCAGAATGGGTCGTGTGGACCTATTTTGGGGGCTTCACATTTCGCAACAAACACATTTTGCTACGTAGGATTATAGAACATATACCCTAAACTTACTTTAGGATGTCCCACAAATCTGCACTTGTCACAAACTTATCCTTTGAAACTTTTTCACATAAGCTGGACAACCCCTTATCTTAACATGCTTAAGATTAGGAATCCTCCCTGTCCATGACTCTTATTAATTCTTTGGGCCGGATTTGGAGGTTACCTTTTGTAGATATGCAACCATTTCTAGGGCATAACCCTAGAAGGATACTTGAATGTCAGTAAAATCATTATGGACCGCACCATGTCCAACAAGGTACGATTTTTTCTTTCAGATATATCAATCAATTATTGCGTATCAGGAGGTGTCCATTGTGAGAAAACCATTTGAAATGATCTAGAAACTCATTGCACAAGTATTCCTTTCTTGATCTAATCAAAGAATCTTAATACTTTTCAAATTAGTTTTATTTTTTGAATTCTTTGAACCTTTCAAATAATTCACACTTGTATTTCAACAAATACATACATTCAACTCTTTGAATGATCATCTCCTTTTCTTTTACTAGTTTATTCAATTTACAAAATAATTTTTCATGTAAGTCAAGTACACAAAATCCATTAAGTAATCTTCTAGTTCTAGACAAAACATTAGTATTATAAATAGAACAACAATTGTTCTTAAATATAATACCAATTTTTTTTAAAGAGAACTGGAATACAATAACAACTTATTGACTTAATAGACTTGCCCGTAGGCAATGCTAAACTATAAGTTCCTATGGCTAATGCAACAACCTTTGCTTCATTTCCAACACATAAGATTACTTATCCGTTATTTAGCTTTCTACTCTTGCTTGGTCCCTTCATAAATCTATATTTATGAGAACCAAAACTGGTATCCAATACCCAAGTAGAACCTTAACTTATAGAAATATTTATTTTAATCATGAACAAAATTGTATTTGTAACCGAAGCTTCACTAAGCTTCTTCTGGTTAGCTCTGCAAGATGTTTCTTGCAGTTTCATTTCCAGTGTCCTGGTTTATTGCAGTGAAAGCAAACTCCTTTGCTATCCATATCAGCTTTGTTCATATTATCCTTTATTTTTTCCTTTCTATTTACCTTCTTTGAATCGTTCTTCTTTTCAGAAGATCTTTTGGCTCCTACCAGTAAGACTTGGTCTTTCTTGATTGGAAAGTGACTCTCAACATTTTTCAACATGTTAAGAAAATCAGCGAGGCTGATATCTAGCTTATTCATATGAAAAATTCACAACAATTGTGAAAGGAGTCTGGGAGTGAGTGTAAGATCAAATCTCGACTCAACTCTCCATCCATGACAAAACATGTTGTCCTAATTGTTCAATCAAATTGATCATGTTTAGGACATATGTCTGTACTGTAGTGTCGTTGGTCATTCTAGATCGGAAGAGCTCCTTAGATATCTGATATCTATCAGTCCTACTTTCCTCACCATCGACAACTTGATGTGCAGGAATATTGTAAGAGCATCCATAGTTTCATGCTGACGCTGAAGCTCGTTACTCATGGATGCGAGCATGATGCATTGAGCCAACTATGCATCATCTTGCACTTTCTATAAGTAACAATATCTTCCTTAGAGGCATTGTTTGCAGCCATTGCAGGGATAGGCGTATTAAGGACATAAGATAGCTTTTAGGCCATGAGAACTATTCTTAAATTCCTTAACGAATCCATTAAATTCGGTCCGATTAAATAGCATCTAATATGCTTCGCAGTGATAGTAATTTAGACATTGTAAAATTTTGTAGATGAATTTGTAATTAACATCATTTTAGCATACATTCTTTTATTAATTACCAAAATAAATTAGATCTTGTTTTAAATTGGTATCTCCCATTATTTTCTTCAAACTATATTACCCTCAATAAATATAGTTCGGCAATATCTAATTAAAGATATGCTAATGAGGATAAGGATTCCATTTCAAATGTATATAGCCTTGTGTGTGCACAACAAACTATATATAAATAAATAGATAGACAACTCTTGTCAATTACATCAACTATGCAACTCCTTGTATTTTGCCTCTTAAATTATAATGGTCAAGTGTGTGCACATCTGAACTAAAATGATATAAGTTAAGTCAGACCCAACATTTCCATATAAGTGAAGAGAAAACTACAGCCCTTGTGTGTGCACAACAAAGCAGTAATGTTCAATTCCTTTTAAACATCATATGTAATAAAAATAACATCTCAAATATTTAATACTTGTCTTGTGTGTGCACAACAAACTTATATTAAATATCCAATACTCTATTGTTTCTATCATGCTAGAAGGCGACGTTTGATATTCCAAATGTCTTTGAACGTTACAACTTAATATAAAATATTTGAGGGGTTTTTTATTAATTTGTCTCATCTTTTTCAGCACGCATGCACACGCACACACACACACACACACACATACACACACACACACATATATATATAGTATAAGCATGCACATATAGAGTACTATATTCTACCCGGATTGATTATGAACTTTATTCTAGTTTGGTTCACTAGAGCCACTAAGTGAACCAAAAGGTCAAACCTAGG
Source organism: Panax ginseng (assembly GCA_020205605.1). Classification (NCBI taxonomy): domain Eukaryota; kingdom Viridiplantae; phylum Streptophyta; class Magnoliopsida; order Apiales; family Araliaceae; genus Panax; species Panax ginseng. Next base: position 14,297,381 of record CM035135.1, on the reverse strand, counting down.
GTGCAAGAATTAAATTTAAATATAACTATTATATTTAAACCCGGGCTCCATTACAAACGGGTCTAAAGCGCTCCTTGCTCCTTGATCTCCAATTCTTCAAAATTAATTCTAACTATTCCTATTACAAAACTATTTAAAATAAATAGAAACCTTGATCAGCAGTCAAGGGGAAGTACATAGGAGGGAGATAGATTTTACATTAAGAAAAATTAGAGAAGACAAGGTACACAGACCCCATTTAATAAAACTCATACATTTATGCATCTAACTAAAATAAAATCCAATCACATCGGTCAATAGTCCATAATCAATCCCATTTATTATCATACACATCAACATATGCATTAATAAATAAATTCATCTCATGAATAATGTAAGACCCCGAATTTTATGAAATAAAAGTATCCAATTTTCTTATAATTATTATTCTATTTAATAAATGGTTAAATTGATAAAAGGTTAAAGTTAATGGTGATATTTGAAAATTTTGCAAAGTAAGCAAGTTATTATAAAATATTCGTTTGGTCGGGGAATATTCTTTTTGTCGTGGAATATCCGTATGACGGCACAATCATTGGTGGACCCCACAACAGAAGTATTGTCGTAGTTAGAAAATGACATAATTATCTTTTTATAAAAATAACGGTGAAAGTTTTACCGTTAAACTGTTGAACTACCAAGTGGTAAAAGTGCAAGAATCTGGCGTGGGTTGCATAGTAGCACACGGTATTGATTATTGATGCTTACGTGAGAAGTCACTCAGTCATACTCAATTATTGCTACAGTAATTGCTGCATCATATCTCTCATATTATTGATTCAATTATTGTCACAGTATCATCTTTATAATATTTATTATTATTAAATCAATAATTGAGACGACAAAGTTATTCATATTATTATTTGCAATATTGACGATGTCTAGAAAGTTCTATCAAGAAGAGGTTATGTGAGACTCCGAATTTTATGAAATAAAAGTATTCAATTTTCTTATAATTATTCTATTTAGTAAATGGTTAAATTGATAAAAGGTTAAAGTTAAGGGTGATCTTTGAATTTTTTTCAAAGTAAGCAAGTTGTCATAAAATAATCGGTGGTAAAAGTACAGTAATACGCATAGTTGCAAAGTAGCACACGGTATTGATTATTGATGCTTGCGTGAGAAGTCACTCAATTTTATTCAATTGTTGTCACAATATTTTATATTATTAAATCAATAATTGAGACGACAAAGTTATTCATATTATTATTTGCAATATTGACAATGTCTAGAAGTTCTGTCAAGGAGAAGTTAGATAATCTAATTGCGCGCCAATAAAGAGAAATCCTTATCGGAAAGCCCCCTCTTTCCTGGGAACGACTTGGTTGTTAAATATTGTGAGTTATAATATTAATGATGAATAAGTTCGTGTTGATTAAAGATGAATTGGATAGTTCCATTGTGTTGGAATTATTAGTGTTAGTGGAAATCGACATTTATTTCGATATTAATTTATGTTTGGAAGTTATACTGACCAATCGGGTAATTAATCGGATAAATGAGCAATTAATTGCTATTGATTCATATGTTTATAACTATTTGTTCACATGTGTGTACTATTGATTCACATTCATTTACTATTAAGGGAGTTGGTGTAAGATTGATAATACTTGCATGACAAAGTTAAAAATGGAGATATAGATGGAGGTACTATACTGTAATTCATATTTTCACATGCCTAGAACTATTGAGTCACATGATTTACTATTGATTCACATGATTTACTATTAGGGGTGGTGGTGCAAGTTTGATAATACTTGCAGGACTAAATAAAAAAAGGAAGAAAAACAGGAAGGTATTATACTGTAATATTTCGAGACCAAAATGTGTAATTATAGAAACTATATTTTCCTATAAATAGAAGCTCATTCTTCCTTCATTTCTCACCAATTCACTAAAGCTATAGAGCAATTATTATAGAGAGAAAGAAGAAGAAAAGTTTGCTACCACTCTACTCTAGTATTAAGTTTTTTTCTAAGGTAAGGGGTATTATTTCTTTCGTATTCATGAAGAGAACTTCTGTTATTCTATTCTGTATTATTCTGTTGGAATAACCTGTATACGCGGACTACCCTATACTTGGTGAATTTTTTTTTTATTCCATTCTTTATTATTATGTTGGAATAACCTGTCTATGTGAAGTACTGCATACATGGTGAAATTCTTATATTATTCCATTATTTATTATTCTGTTGGAATATCGTGTCTGTGCGTTTACGCATGATCTGGTTCCATTATTTATCATTATGTTGGAATATCCTGTCTGTGCGTTTACGCATGACCTGGTCCCATTATTTATTATTTTGTTGGAATATACTGTCTGTGCATTTATGCATGACCTGGTCCCATCATTTATTATTCTGTTGGAATATCTTGTCTGTGCGGATTATGCATGACCTGGTTCCATTCTTTATTATTCTGTTGGAATATCCTATCTGTGCATATTACGCATGACCTGGTTCCATTCTTTATTATTCTGTTGGAATAACCTATCTGTGCGATCTATCGCATGCATGGTGAATTCTTCTGTTATTCAATTCTTTATTATTCTATTAGAATAACTTGTCTATGTGGATTACCACATGCATGGTGAATTCTTCTGTTATTCCATTCTTTATTATTCTGTTGGAATAATCTGTCTATGTGGATTATCACATGCATGGTGAATGATCCTTTGTATTCATTCCTTATTAAATTGTGGAAATGACCTGTCTACGTGGATTATCGCATGGCGGGCGAAAATCCATTTGCAGTTTCATAATTTTTCGGACATTCAAAAATTCTGGAAAAATTTGGGAGGATATTATGATAAGTTTTCTAACATGTTCAAGTGGAATCACTGAAAGAGGAGTTGTAGATTTTTGTATGGACTATTTTTAACAAAGCACGAAAAAGTGAAAAAGGAGAAAAAGCTATTGCCCAAATTTTTGTAAGGGCTGTTTCGGCCACTTAAATTGTGAGAAAAATTCCGGCCATTTGGGACATGGAAATATATGGTATAAAGTATCTCCTGTCTAAAAATGAGCTCATTCCGACTTAAAATGAGCAAGTTATGACTATTTCAATATTTAGGTTTTTTACGAAAAAACACTATAACTTGAGAGTTCTATAACTCTGATGATCATGAAATTTAAACTGGAAGCTCACGTTAACATGTGTAAGATCCTTCCAAGATTTGGGAATTTCTGGAGTTGAACTTGAGGTAGCTAATTTCTTAAGGAATTAATAAGAAATTGATTTTTGAAAAATACTTAAGGGAATTGAAAAATTATAAAAAAAAATTTGTTGTGTATGAAATATATGTATATATGTTTGGACAAAGGATAGAAAAATAATAAGTTGATTTGATAATTTTTCATGAAAATTGTTTAGTTACAAACATATGAGTTAAATATGTTATGTGAAGTTGAAGAATTGGTAAATAGGATTTTAGGGATTGAAAATCCTATATAAGGTATATGCAGATTTTTGATGAGGGATTTGATCATTAGTGATGAAATCTTATGAGTATGGCATTTTTGGATGATTAAATGCATTATTTGGTAAAGTGTAAATAATTTAAATAAATTGTTTATAAGTTTAAGAAGTGATTAAAATATTGTTATAATATTTGATTATGAGTTTATTAAGTGATGGATAATATTTGGATAAATTTAAAGTCTTTAATATTTATCCTTGTTTTCATTTGATTAATGCTGATATTATTGTCATCATCCTCATGTCTATATTGTGATGAAAGTCATCTTTGGCTTACGTGCAGAGATGGACTTGGTATGATTATGACCAGGGATTATTCGGTATAATCAGGACCGTAATGTAACGAATGATGTGGTAAAAAGTCCTCATTGGCCTGTGGTTCATTGGTGGACAGTTGTTGGTATGATTATGATCAGGGATTATTCAGTATAATCATGACCATTAATGATTACATGAATATCCTTGGCCGTGGTGCAAGGATGATTCGATTTTATATATTAAGCTGAGTCTCAACGATAAAGTTGATGAATTTTTTTTTAAATCATAGAAAATAGTAGATTTTTGTGCTCTACTTGACTCTTCTAATGGATTGCTTATTCCGCTGCAATTGTTGACCTAAAACTTGTTGTCTATTATACTCTATCAGTTGTTATACTGTTGAAGGCTAAAGATAATTTATTCTGCATTATCTTAGTCATAATATTTTTTCTTTGGGCTAGTTGAGCTCACCCTTTCTTTCACTTCGTTCTCTTCAGAAATGAGAACGAGTCGGGACTAGTCGGGAACCGAGTGACTCAAGACAGATGATAGCATTAGTAGTCCTCACTATTACGTTAAATAGTGTGACAATAAATGTAATGAAGACTCCATTGAGTGTGGATATTGTCTAGATGACAATATTCTTATTAAAACTCTTAGATTATGTTTTGTCGTATTTTACACATCGTTGTATAATTAAGTTGTATTTGAATTTATGTACCATGTAACCCATTTACTCGTAATGGGTGATGTATACTGCTTTTGGGGCGCCATCAAAGTTAGGTCATCTAATTGTGTGCCAATAAGGATAAATCCTTATCGGAAAGCCCCCTCTTTCTTGGAAATGATATAGTTATTAAATATTGTGAGTTATAATATAAATGATGAATAAGTTCGTGTTGATTAAAGATGAAATTGATAGTTCCATTGTGTTGGGATTATTAGTGTTTGGGGGAATCGACATTTATTTCGATAACAATTGATGTCTGGAGGTTATATTGACCAATTGGGTAATTAATTAGATAAATGAGCAATTAATTGCTATTAATTCACATGCTTATAACTATTGGTTCATATGTGTGTACTATTGATTCACATGTATGTACTATTAGGGGAGGTGGGGCAAGATTGATAATACTTGTATGACTAAATTATAAATGGAGGTATAGATGAAGGTACTATACTATAATTATTTTTTTCACATGTATAAAACTATCGATTCACATGAATGTACTATTAATTCACATGATATACTATTAGGGGAGATGGTGAAAGTTTGATAATACTTGCAGGAATAAATTTAAAATGAAAGAAAAGATGAAGGTATTATACTGTAATATTCCAAGCCCCAAAACGTGCAATTATTGTAAGACCCCGAATTTTATTAAATAAAAGTATTTAATTTTTCTTATAATTGTTATTCAGTAAATGGTTAAATTGATAAAAAGTTTAAAGTTAAGGGTGATATATATAAAATTTTCAAAATACGCAAGTGGTTAAAAAATATTCATTTCTGTCGGGGACTATTCATTTGGTCGTGGAATATTCTTGCTGTCGGAGAATATTCGTACGACGGCCCAGCCATTTGTGGGCCCCATAACGGAAAACAATCGGATGAAGAAAACGACAAGTATGAGTTTTTGTAAATAATGGCGTAATAGTTACCGTTAACACTGTTAGAATACCTGGTGGTTAAAATACAAAAGAATACGCGTGGTCGCAAAGAAGCTACCAGTATTTACGGTATTTTTGAATTATTGATTCTTACGTAAGAAGGCACTACTCAATAATTGTTACAGTAATTACTATTCAATATTTTATTTTATTGATTCAATAATTATTGCGTTGATATTTTATATTATTGTTGTTTCAATAATTATCACTGCACAGTATTTCCCATTATCAGATCAATAATTCATATTATTTGAATAATATTATTAGATAGTATTATTGGCAATGTCTAGAAAGTTCTGTCAAGGAGAGGTTAGGTCATCTAATTATGCCGCAAGATGAGAGAAATCATTATCTAAAGCCCTCTTTCCCGGGAACTACTGGTTGTCATTATTGTGATTCTGTAATATTACTTGTGAATAATTATTTATTGATTTATATGATAATGAAATATTTATTTGATGTGGATATAAATGATGGATTTATGTATGTGGTTATAAATGAAGGAATTAATGTTGAGGTGTTTTTTTTCAGTATTTTGTCGGAATTGAGGCATTAAAAATCAAATCAGTGTTCTTAAACTCTATTGCATTAGTTATAATTTTAATCCGACCGTTGGATCGTTGTGATTGTTGGATATGTTATACATATATAAGTTGAGTATATGTCCACAAATTTTGAACCGTTACAAATTAACGTATGATTTTTTATGAATTTTAAAAGGTGTTAAAAATCGTCCGTTTGTGAATTTCAGATATTTTCTGTATGGAATTTGGAAAAACTTAAAGCTACAAAGTTGTAGAGAATTCGATTTCGTGTGGAATGGACATAAAATTTGTATTTTTCTGATAAAAGGGCTATTTATTATGAATTACTGAAGTTTCAGAAAATAAAATGATTTTTATTAAAATTGGGTGGGACCCACTTTTGGTTGGTGTAGAAAACATGTGCTAATTTTGGGTGGGCCCCACTGTGGTGGCTGATGATTTTTCAAAAGTGGCTTACGTGGAAGAAGGAAAATAAAATAATATTATTTTATTAGTTTAGTCTCCTTTAGCGTTCTAGCATTTTCCTATAAATAGGCGCTTAGGTTAGAATTGAAATTAACACCAGAAGCAAGTTTTCTTTCTCTCTATATTATCGAGCGTATTTTTATGAGTATTTAGATACTTTGAGAGTTGCTATTCAGTGCAAGGTTTCTTCGGTTTTACATCTGATATTCTAGTCAGAAGTACTGCTCTTTTGAGGTAAGAGATTGTAAGGGTTATTATGTTTTTCAGTTTCGTAATTTTTTCGAGCCTCAAAATTTCTGGAAATATTTGAACTGATAATTTGATGAGTTTTCTAGATTGTGTCCAAGAATGGCAATTTTTGGATGTATAGATTAGGAGTTATGAATTTTATGGGAAAGGACTATTTTAAAAGTAAACGCTTATAACTCTTTGTGGTTAACTCCAAAATTGGTGAAATTTTTATTGGGAGTACATGTATATAATAGTAGTATACTATGTAAATTTTGGAATTTTTGGATAAAAGTACAGTTTATGATAAATGTCTAAATATTCGGCAGTTTTGGCCATATGAAAAATAGTAAATGAATTTTAAAAATTCTGAGAAAAATATATGTTCAATATAACCTATATTCTGCTAAATCCCAGAAAAGAAAATATTCTGGAACTGATTTGATATTTTTCATGAAAATAGATTAGTTATGAGTAAGTGAATTAAATATGTTATGTGAAGTACGAAAATTGGAAAATATGATTTTATGGCTTGAGAATCCTATATGAGGTATATGCAGATTTTTGATGAGGGTTTTGGTTATTGGTGATGAAATCTTATGAGTTTGGCATTTTAGGATGATTAAATGCATTAATTAATAAAGTGTAAACAATTAAAATAAATTGTTTATAAGTTTAAGAAATGATTAAAATATTGTTGTAATATTAATAATATTAGATTATGAGATTATTAAGTGATTTATAACATTTAGATTAAGGTGTTATAAATATTGATATGGTTTTTATTGTGAAACTTTATCTTTTTGTGTCGGGGTTACTATTCACGTATACGGTACTATTCACATATACGACACTATTCATGTATATGGCACTATTTAGGTATATAATACTATTTACGTATACAATACTATGTACGAATACGAGTTACTATATATGAGTTACTATTCATGAGTTACTATTCACGGGGTATTATTCACGATAAAATTGATTTCTTTTTCTGACCAAATTATCGTTGATTTATGAATCTTACTCTTGAAATTAAATCTATATTTTGATCATAATGTTTTTATTATCATATATAACATTTTTATAATCATGGTGAAGAAATTTCTCTTTGACTTGAGTGTAAAGTTGGGTAGATTATTGGTATGATCGTGACTATGAGTTCTCTTTGGCCAGTAGTGCAAAGTTGAATCGTTGACTGGTATGATCATGACCATTGAATTTACAATTGTATATTTTTAGCTTAAGTGCAAAGGTGAATTGATCAACATGGTTAAAATTATGGTTTATATAAATTCTGAAATGACTATATATTTTTTTGAGATATTAATAGCTTTGGCCTGTAGTGCAAAGATAAATTATTGATGAATATCTTTGACCCGTAGTGCAAAGATGACATGTTGTTGAATATCTTTGGCATGTAGTACAAAGATGACTTGTTGTTGAATATCTTTGGCCTGTAGTGCAAAGATGAACTGTTAATGAATATCTTTGGCCCGTAGTGCAAAGATGACTTGTTGTTGAATATCTTTGGCCTGTAGTGCAAAGATGAACTATTAATGAATATCTTTGGCCCATAGTGCAAATATGAATTTATTAGTATGATTATGAACAAGAACTGTGATTTGGTATAACCATGATATTTGATGTTTTCAGGTAAAGACAAGTGATGAAAATTATCTTTGTCCTGGATGAGAAGGGGAATTTAGAAATACAATTATTATAAATCTTTAAAAAATTATCCTTTGTTTCATTTAATTGAATTCTTATATCATTGTCATCATTCTCATGCTTATATTGTGATGAAAGTCATCTTTGGCTTACATGCATAGATGGAATGTTGTTTGGTATGATAATGACCAGGGATCATTCGGTATAATCATGACCCGTAATGTTAGAAATGATGTGGTAAAAGTCCTCATTGGCCTGTAATGCATTGATGGACAGTTGTTGGTATTGTTGGCTAATTTCGCAATCAATAAACACGCGCAAGTATACGCGGTCAACAAGTAATATAGAATGATAAGAGAGTTGTCGAACCCACGAGGACAAAGACTTAAAAAGAAACAAATACTAAGGAAAAATCATTATTAATCTTATTTAAACGAGTGAAAACAAAAGGTTGGTTACGCTATGTCAATATGACAATAAAAACAAGAGAAATAGCTGTGCTAGGAATTCAAGATAGGATTACAACTCCCCTAATGCGTCGCCTAATCTCCTAACTCTCCGTACTACAAACGAATCAAGGAATTGTCAACCGAGACACCAAATACGCATAAGCTTCTGTCGAAGACCAAATGCACATCCTAAACCAGCTACAACACAATATGTTTATTGGTGACAATAACTAGGTCAAGGTCATTAAGCTAAGTCTCAAGGCCACACAAGGAAAATAGGGATATGTCTATCTTATTAGCATATCATGCACACATTCCAATGTGATGGTCATAACAGGTGTTGTTGTATTTAAAGATAGATAATAACATCCATTTATCAATTTCCATTACTATCAAGCAATCAGACATTAAGAATGAAATACAACAATCCATTCCAAAATGATTCATTATATAAAATAGGAGAAAAAGCTGATTAAGCTAAACAAAAGGTTACATTGCAACCCTAAAAATGGAGTTAGTTCATAACTATGGTACTAACACACATTTTCAATATATTACACATTATCAGACAAAGACAAACAAATGGGAGATTTGGAATAAGAAAACCCCTGTGTAGAAGTGTTCTTCCTCCAAATCTTCTCTTCACGTACAAAGCTCGGACTATGTGTTAGATGCAATAACTCTTCATCAGGTCCACAACTTCTTTCTCTTCTAGAATTTAAAATAAAATAAAATCATATTCTAGACTGTATTAAGTTCTCTGGCGATATCTTCTGATATTCGATGATTTCAATGCAGCAACTTCGCTTTCTATTTATAGGATCCCCTCTTTCATCTAGGTTATTAAAGACGAGTTACTATTTGGGAATCAGAGCTCGCGCTGCGGCGCGAGCCTAAGCATTGTAAGTGGCGCCGGGGCGCGGCTGATGGTGATGGGGCGCCAATTCCTGGCGTTGCGGTGCGAGTTTCCAGAAAGAACCAACTACATTTGGCACTAAGGCACGAGCCTTTACACTATCAATGGCGTCGGGGAGCGAGTTTCTAGTAGGCTCAGCAATAGCCGGTGCTGCGGCACGACTTCTAAGTGTACCACTGGCGCCGCGGTGCTGGCACATGAAAAACACCCAAGAAAGCTGGATTAAACTATAAAACTTGCTAGTAGAGAACTAAAACAGAAAAATCAATAAAATAACTATACAAGCTAACCAAAAGACTGAAAACAGACAACAATATTAAGCAACAAAAGGGCTAATTCGTGGGTATGAATCCCACTCATCAGGTATGCTTATGACCAGGGATTATTTGGTATAATCACGACCATTGATGGTTACATGAATATCCTTGGCCGTGGTGCAGGGATGATTCGATGATGTGGTTTATTTATTAAGCTGAGTCTTAGCGATAAAGTTGATGAAAAACTTTTTAAATCATAGAAGATAGTAGATATCATGCTCTACTTGACTCTTCTAATGGATTGGTTATTCCGTTGCAGTTGTTGATCTAAACCTTGTTGTCTATTATATTCTATCAGTTGTTATACTTTTGAAGGCTAAGGATAATTTATTCTGCATTATCTTAGTCATAATATTTCTTACTAGGCTAGTTGAGATCACCCTTTTTCTTTCATTGTTCTCTTCAGGAAATGAGAATATAGCTGGGACGAGTCGGGGAATGGAGTGATGGTCCAGGATAAGTGAATTTAGTAGTCCTCACTATTCTATGAAATAGTGTGATAATAATTGTAATGAGGACTCCATTGAGTGTGGATATTGTCTAGAAGACAATATCCGTGTTAAAACTCTCAGCTATGTTTTGGCGTATTTTACACGACAGTTGTATAATTAAGTTGTATTTGTATTCAGTACCATGTATTTGGCTACCTAAGATGGGTGATGTATACCTATTTTGGGGGAGTCATAGTTGGTATCAAAGCTTAGGGATATGATCCCTAGCTTAGATGTGAGACTAGAACTAGGAGGGGGGAGACGGGTAATTTCTTCGCTAGTATGACTTACCTAAGTTTATTTGTTATTTAATTGGTCGGTCAGAGTATAGGGATAATATGTGGCATGTCAATTAACCCTTGTTTTGTGACGGTGTTTGAGAATGACATCTGAAAATGTTGAGATAAGCAATGAAGCACACGAGACTATTGAGTCACCGACGATCAATAACCAGGATAATGTGCATCATGAAGGCAATAATCTTCATGTAAACAACAACACCGACCAAATGACGAACTGTGATGCCCCAAAAATAGGAATACATCACCCATTCTGAGTCGTCAAATACATGGTACAGAAATAACTACAACTTTATTATTACAATTGTCGTGCAAAATACGACAACACACATACTGTGAGTTTAAATACAAATATTGTCTTCTACACAATATCCACACTCAAATAAGTCCTCATTACAATTATTGATACACTATTTTACAAAATAGTGAGGACTACTAAAATAACTATCTTGAATCATCACTCCATAATGGCTTAGTTCTGCTAAATTCTCACCTCTTGAGAAGAAAAATGGAACAAAAAGGAAAACAGTGAGCTCAATTAGCCCAATAAAGAATATTATGACTAAGATAATATACATAAAACTATCATTAGTCTTCAACAGGGAAAATTCTGATAGAATATAATAGACAACAAGTTTTAGATCAATAACTGCAGCGGAAACAACAATCCATTAGAAGAGTCAAGTAGAGAATGAATTCTACTATCTTCTAAGATTTAAAAGTCCATCGTCAATATTTTATCCCTGTAACATCAATCAATATACATCTTAAATCAAATATTCATCTTTGCACTACAGGCCAAAGATATTCATTTATATCACCACTTGGTCATGTTCATCTCAACACCTGTTCATCTTAGCACTACGGGCCAAAGATATTCATCAGTTAATCATTCATCTTTGCACTACAAGCCAAATATATTCAGTAATATCATCATTTAGGACTGAGGATGATGAAAAATATATTAAAGAAAACGAATCTAGTGAGACAAAAGGACAAATATTAAGGATTCTTACTTTAGATAATCCAAGTTCAAAAACACTTCATAGTGGCATAAAATTCAAGAATGAAGATCAAAACATGGATACAATCAAAAATAGTAACCATAATAGACATCTTGGACAAAGAAGAGAAAATTTCATTTTTCGGTAAATAGTACCGTATTCATGAATAGTGTCGTATACATGAATAGTAACCTCGACATGAAAAAGGTAGAAATTCAATAATAAAATTTATACCAATATTTCGGCATAATGATATTGAAAGAAATAATATCATTTACAAAGAAAATAACATCCCTTACCTCAAAATAACAGTACTTCTGATCGAAATATCGGACGTAATGCCGAAGGAAAATTGCACTGAATAGCAACTCTCAAAGTATCTAAATACTAACAAAAATATGCTCGATAATATAGAGAGAGAAAACTTATGTTTCTAGTGTGATTTTCAATTCTAACCTAAGCACCTATTTATAGGAAAATACTAGAACGCCAAAGGAGACTAAATAATAAAATAATATTATTCTAAAACCATTCAAGCATGCCACTTTTGATCAAATTTCAGCACACCATAGTGGGGCCCACCCAAAATTAGCAATTCCACACCAACCAAAAGTGGGGCCCAACATGTTTTTAATTTTATTGCTGAAACTTCAATAATTCATAATAAATAGCCATTTTATCAGAAAAACACAAATTTTATGTCAATTCCATAGGAAATCGAATTCTCTACAACTTTGTAGCTTTAAGTTTTTCCAAATTCCAGACGAAAATATCTGAAATCCTCATACGGATGATTTTTAATACCTCCATTCTAACAAAATACTGATAAAACACCTCAGCTTTAATTCCTTCATTTATAACCACATAAAATAAATATTTCCTTATCATATAAATCAATATTTAATTATTCACAAATAATATTACAGAATTACAATAATGACAAATAGGCCGTTCCTAGGAAAGAGGGGGCTTTTCGATAAGGATTTCTCCTTACTGGCGCGCAATTAGATGACCTAACCCCTTTCCTCGACAAAACTTTCTAGACATTACCAATAATGTTATCTAATAATACTATTCAAATAATATTTATTGATCTGAGAATGGGAAATATTGTGTAGTGACAATTATTGAAACAACAATAATATAAAATATCAACGTAGCAATTATTGAATCAATAAAATAAAATATTGAACAATAATTACTGTAACAATTATTGAGTAGTGTCTTCTTACGTAAGAATCAATAATTCAAAATTAATGTGAAATACCGTGTGCTACTATGCAACCACGCATATTACTGTATTTTAACCACCAGATATTCCAACAGTGTTAACGGTAATAATTACGTCGTTATTTATAAAAACTAATACTTGTCGTTTTCTTCATCCGACCGTTTTCCATTATGGGGCCCACAAATGGATGCGCCGTCGTATGAATATTCCCCAAAAACAAGAATATTCCATGACCAAATGAATATTTCCTGACAACAATGAATATTTTATAACCACTTCCTTATTTTGCAAAATTTGCACATTTCACCCATAACCAAAGCATTATATCAAATTAACACCTTATTAATTCAAAATAATGAATAGAGGAAATTCAATTTTATTTATAAAACATTATATCAAATTAACTCCTTATTATTTCAAGATAATAAATAGAGGAAATTCAATTTTATTTATAAAAAGTTGGGGTCTTACAACCTCCCCTCCTTATAAAATTTCGTCCTCGAAATTGACGTACGTACCTGGTGATTCAAAAAGGTGAGGATACCTCGCTTTCATTTCCGATTCCAACTCTCAGGTCATTTCCTGAATAGCATGGTTCCTCCACAAAACCTTAACTTGTGGTATAACCTTTGTTCGTAGGACATGCTCTTTCCTATATAAGATCTTGACAGGTACCTCCTCGTACATTAAATCTTTGGCTATCTCGTCTAGTTCTAACTCAATAATATGGTTTAGGTCTTTTACATATTTACGAAGCATAGATATGTGAAAAATATTATGAACACGCGACATGCTTGGAGGTAATGCGAGTCTATAGGCCACATTTCCTATTCGGTCAAGAATCTCAAATGGACCAACAAATTATGGATTGAGCTTTCCTCTCTTCCCAAATCTTATAACTCCCATCCATGGAGCAATACGTAATAATACATGATCCCCAATATTAAATTCCACATCCTTTCGATTAAGATCCGCACAACTCTTTTGTCGATCTTGTGAGGTTTGTATACGTTGTCGGATTATTTGTATCTTTTCTATAGTCATGCATACCAATTCTGGTCCCAACAACGTTGCTTCTCCCACCTCATCCTAGCATTCTGGAGAATGATATTTTCGTCCATACAACACCTCGAATGGAGCCATTCCTATACTTGCTTGATAACTGTTGTTGTAGGAGAATTCCACCAATGGCAAATACTTATCCCAACTTCCTTTGAAATCAAGGACACAAAGTCTTAATAGATCTTCAAGAGTTTGAATAGTCCTTTTTGATTGCCCGTCCATTTGAGGATGATATGTCGAACTGAATCATAAATCCGTGCCAATAGCTTTCTGCAAGCTAACCCAAAATCGTGAAGTGAATCTTAGGTCACGATCTGAAACTATGGATACTAGCATGCCATGCAATCTCATAATCTCATTCACGTACATATGAGCAAGACGTTCAAGGGAATAAGTCTCCCGTATCGACAAGAAATGAGAAAACTTGGTTAATCTATCAACAATAACCCAAATCGCATTTATGCCTTGAGAAACCTTGGGAAGACCTGTAACGAAATCCATGGTAATGTGTTCCCACTTCCATTTTGGAATATCAAGTGCTTGTAATGGACCCTTTGGCACTTAATGCTCCGCCTTTACACGTTGACAAGTTAAACACCTCGAGATAAACTTCGCGATCTCTCTCTTCATATTGTTCCACCAAAATGTATGTCAAAGATCATGATACATTTTGGTACTAACAGGATGGATTGTAAATGGTGTGTTGTGTGCCTCCATCATAATTCTATGTTTCAAGTTAGAATTGTTAGGAACGCAAAGTCTAGAGTTGACTCAAAGTATTCCTTCTTCATCGATTCCTGCTTCTGGAATAGTACCTTCTTGCACTTTCTTCTTCATACGCATCAGCTCCAGGTCTGTAGCTTGAACAGCTTTAACTTTATCCATTAAAGTCAGTTCTACTCGTACATTCGCCATCATCACATGGGTACTTGGAGCCTTTAACTCTATATCCATCCTTTGTAAGTCATACAAAATGGGTCTTTGTGTCAACAATATCGTACTCGTACCCGCATACGATCTTCTACTCAATGCGTCAGCTACCATGTTTGCTTTTTCGGGATGATATTGAATGGTATGGTCGTAGTCTTTCAACAGCTCAAGCCAACGTTGTTGCCGCTTGTTGATTTCTTTTTGGGTGAAGAAATATTTGAGGCTTTTATGATCCGTATAAATCTCCATTTTCTCCCCATACAGGTAGTGTCTCTAGATTTTCAATGCAAAAATGACTGCTGCCAACTTCAGATCATGAGTAGGATAATTCTCTCATATTCTTTGAGTTGTTGAGAGGCATAGGCTATGACTTTCCCATGTTGCATGAGAACACATCCTAACCCTTTGCATGAAGCATCGTTGTAGATAAGAAATCCATCCGAACCAGATGGTATTGCCAGAACAGATGCCGAAATGAGTCTCCTCTTGAGCTCTTGGAAACTCTTCTCGCATTCCTCGCTCCATACAAATTTTGTATCTTTCCGAGTCAGCTGAGTTAACGGAGTAGAGATTCGAGAAAATCCTTCCACGAATCTCCGATAATAACTAGCTAAGCCCAAAAAGCTACGTACTTCGGTCACCGACTTCGGTTGTTCCCAACTTTGTATTGCTTCAATCTTCGTTGGGTCAACAGATACTCCATGTTTTGACACCACGTGCCCAAGGAATGCTACTTCCTCAAGCCAGAACTCATATTTCTTCAGCTTGACATATAGCTTGTTTTCACGAAGTCTTTGAAGTATCAGCTTCAAATGATGCTCATGATTTTCACGGCTTTTGGAATAGATGAGGATGTCATCAATAAATACAATAACGAATTGATCCAAATATTCCTTGAATAATTGGTTCATCATATCCATGAAAGAAGCAGGAGCATTAGTCAATCAAAAAGATATGACTAAGAATTCATAATGTCTGTACCGTGTTCTGAAGGCAGTCTTCGGAATATCCTCAGTTTTAATCTTCAGCTGATGATATCCAGAACGAATATCGATCTTTGAAAATAATTGTGCTCCTTACAACTGGTCAAATAAGTCATCAATGTGAGGTAGCGGATACCTATTCTTGATGGTGACATGGTTCAATTCTTGGTAGTTAATACAAAGTCGCATACTCCCGTCTTTCTTCTTTACGAATAAAACAGGAGCACCCTAAGGAGATGTAATGAAATCGATGTCTAACAACTCTTGTAGTTGGACCTTTAACTCCTGAAGTTCAATAGGAGCCATTCGATATGGGCTTTTAGAAATGGGCTTTGTACTAGGTTCAAGGTCAATAAAGAATCCAACTTCACGTTATGGGGGTAGACCGGGAAGTTCTTCAGAAAATACATCAGGAAATTCACTAACAACAGAAATATTGTTCAAATCTAACGTGTCTTTATTCAAATCAATAACATGGGCTAAGAAAGCTTGACATCCATTTTCAAAAAACGAATGGCTTTATGGCTTGATATGACAATGATTGATTTTAGTGGTTTAGTTTCTTGAATTCTTATAACAGGTTGGTTAGGAATATGAAAACTAACAACCTTATAAAAATAATCAATTTTGGCATGATGAGTGGTTAACCAATCAATCCCTAAAATAACATCAGATGCAAGTATCTTTAAAGAGATAAGATCAACAGGTAATGTGATAGTGCCAATTTGGATAAAGCAAGATTTATAAACAGTGGATGTAATGAAAGTTTCTCCTAACGGAGTCTCAACAGATAAGTCAAAGTCCAATTTCTCCAGAGTCAAGTGTAAACATTGAGCACAAGCAGGAGAGATAAAAGAATGGGTAGAACCAGTATCTAGTAAGGTATAAACTTCACAAGAGTTTATGATTAGCTTACCCGTGATCACCTCGTTCAGGTTCCTCATGTTTTGGCCAGTCACGACAAACGCTCTTCCAGGAACCGCTGATTTTGACTTGTCCGGGACAGCCTTTGGAGTTACCATCCCCACTGGACTTGGTTTCGCTACAGAACAATCTCGAACTATATGACCTTCCTTTCTAAAGTAATAACATACCTTGGATTGTTGTGGGCAGTTTGGGCTGATATGTCCCTCTTTCCTACATTTGTAACGTACGACCGGTGGTCGTTCTCCTCTCCTAGAAACAGTTGATGTTGGTGCTGACATCTTCACGTTGTCATTGTTATACCTTCTCTTCTTAAAATCTCCTCCTGACTCGCTTCTTCTATTATCATGGCCACGATTACCACCCGAGTGGTTACCGCTTTTGTCCGTATTCTTTCCTCCCCGCTGGTTATCATTGCTTTCGATTTGTTGCACCTTGCAGTATGACCTCGTTGTGGTCCCTCAGTTGAACATACTCATTATCTCGCTATAATATTTGAGCCCTGTTGACAACATCTGAATATAGAGAAAATTTGTGAGAGATAAGATATTGACGAATTTCAGGTTTCAGACCTCTCAGAAATATCCTTGTCATACGTTTCTCATTCTCTACCAAATGAGCTGCAAACCTGGATAACTCCGCAAACTTAGCCTCGTACTGGGACACCGTTATGTTGTTCTGCTCCAGTCTAATAAATTCTACCTCTTTCATATGACGAATACTTTCAAGAAAGTACTCGTCATTGAACAGTTTCTGAAATGTTTCCCAAGACATACTAAGTGTGGCTGGCTGGGTACGCTTCACAGATTCCCACCAGTAATTTGCCTCACCATTGAACATAAAGGTGGCGAATGGAACCTTTTGTTCCTCCGTGCATCCTAAGACATCAAATATCTTGGTAATTTGCTTAACCCACGTTTCCGCCTTGATCGGATCCGGCTTTCCCAAGAATTATGGTGGTCCCAACTCTTTGAACTGCTTGGCTATGACCAACCGCGCGTTTCTATCATTTCCACTTGTATTTTGTACACGAGCCTCCCTCGTCTGATTTTACATGAACTACAAAAAGCTTTTAAACATCCCATCATTCATCGTTTATTCGGTAGTGTTATTTACAGGAGAAATATTGCCATCCTGTTGCACGTTCTCCTGGTTGGTGACTAAAGGTGTTTCCACGGTCTCATACACTCCATTATTAACGTTCTCAGCTGCCATTCTTAAATACTGCCATAAAACAAGGGTTAATTAAACAAATTAACATATCACATAATATCCCTATATTATGACCGACCAACAAATAAGCTTAGGTAGGACACACTAGCGAAGGATTTACTCATCTCTCCACTCTTAACTTTATTCCCCGATCTCCGCCAGAGACCATATCCTTAAGCTCTGATACCAACTGTGACGCCCCCAAAATAGGTATACATCACCCATTCTGAGTCGTCAAATACATGGTACAGAAACAACTACAACTTTATTATTACAATTGTCGTGCAAAATACAACAATACACATACTGTGAGTTTAAATACAAATATTATCTTCTAGATAATATCCACACTCAAATAAGTCCTCATTACAATTATTGATACACTATTTTACAAAATAGTGAGGACTACTAAAATAACTATCTTGAATCATCACTCCATACCCCGGCTAGTTCCTGCTAAATTATCATCTCTTGAGAAGAAAAATGGAACAAAAAGGAAAACAGTGAGCTCAATTAGCCCAATAAAGAATATTATGACTAAGATAATATACAACAAACTATCATTAGTCTTAAATAGGGAAAAATCTGATAGAATATAATAGACAACAAGTTTTAGATCAACAACTGCAGCGGAAACAACAATCCATTAGAAGAGTCAAGTAGAGAATGAATTCTACTATCTTCTAAGATTTAAAAGTCCATCATCAATATTTTATCTCTGTAACATCAATCAATATACATCTTGAATCAAATATTCATCTTTGCACTACAGGCCAAAGATATTCATTTGTATCAGTAGTTGGTCATGTTCATCTCAACACCTGTTCATCTTTGCACTATGGGCCAAAGATATTCATCAGTTATTCATTCATCTTTGCACTATAGGCCAAAGATATTCAGTAATATCATCATTTAGGACTGAGGATGATGAAAAATATATTAAACAAAATGAATCTAGTGAGACAAAAGGAAAATTATTAAGGATTCGTACTTTAGATAATCCAAGTTCAAAAACACTTCATAGGGGTATAAAATTCAAGAATGAAGATCAAAACATGGATACAATCAAAGATAGTAATCATAATAGACATCTTGGACAAAGAAGAGAAAATTTCATTTTTCTATGAATAGTGTCGTATTCGTGAATAGTTCCGTATACGTGAATAGTGTCATATATGTGAATAGTAATCCCGACATAAAAAAGGTAGAAATTCTACAATAAAATTTATACCAATATTTTGGCATAATGATATTGAAAGAAATAATATTATTTACGAAGAAAATAACATCCCTTATCTCAAAATAACAGTACTTCTGATCAGAATACTGGATGTAATGCCGAAGGAAACTTGCACTGAATAGCAACTCTCAAAGTATCTAAATACTAACAAAAATACGCTCGATAATATATAGAGAGAAAACTTATGTTTCTGGTGTGATTTTCAATTCTAACCTAAGCACCTATTTATAGGAAAATGCTAGAACGTCAAAGGAGACTAAATAATAAAATAATATTATTCTAAAACCATTCGAGCATGCCACTTTTGATCAAACTTCAGCACACCACAGTGGGGTCCACCCAAAATCAGCAATTCCATACAAACCAAAAGTGGGGCCCACCATGTTTTTAATTTTATTTTCGAAACTTCAATAATTCATAATAAATAGCCCTTTTATCAGAAAAAATACGAATTTTATGTCCATTCCATAGGAAATCGAATTCTCTACAACTTTGTAGCTTTAAGTTTTTCCAAATTCCAGACGAAAATATCTGAAATCCACATACGGATGATTTTTAATACCTCCATTCCGACAAAATACTGATAAAACACCTCAACTTTAATTTCTTCATTTCTAACCCCATAAAATAAATATATTCATCATTTATATCCATATAAAATAAATATTTCCTTATCATATAAATCAATAATTAATTATTCACAAATAATATTACAGAATTACAATAATGACAAACATGCCGTTCCTAGGAAAGAGGGGGCTTTCCGATAAGGATTTCTCCTTACTGGGGCGCAATTAGATGACCTAACCCCTTTCCTCGACAGAACTTTCTAGACATTGCCAATAATGTTATATAATAATATTATTCAAATAATATGAATTATTGATCTAATAATGGGAAATACTGTGCAGTGACAATTATTGAAATAACAATAATATAAAATATCAACGTAGCAATTATTGAATCAATAAAATAAAATATTGAATAGTAATTACTATAACAATTATTGAGTAGTGTCTTCTTACGTAAGAATCAATAATTCAAAATACATGCAATACCGCGCGCTTTCGCGTGCAACCACGCAGTATCGTATTTTAATCACCAGTATTCAACGATTGTTACTTGGTAACAATTACGCCGTTATTTATAAAAACTCATACTTGTAGTTTTCCTTCATCCGACCATTTTTTCGTTATAGAGCCCCAAAAATTCTACGCAGTAAATCGAATATTCCCCGACAACAAGAATATTCCACGATCAAATGAATATTTCCCGACAGCAATGAATATTTTATAACCACTTGTTTATGTTACAAAATTTGCACATTTCACCCATAACCAAAACATTATATCAAATTAACACCTTATTAATTCAGAATATTGAATAGAGGAAATTCAATTTTATTTATAAAAAGTTGGGATCTTACAACTTTAGGAATTAAATAATAATAATAGTAATAGTAATAATAAGACTCCTCTTATTAATTTATATTTAATATTTCCAAAATATTAAATAATAAATATTAAGCTATTTAATTTATTCTATCACCATAGATTAACATAAATACACTTAACATATTATTACGATTATGCCATTTACTTCTTAAATAAATATTCTCTGCTTTTATGGTGTGACCCTTTAGGTTCTCTGTAAGACCCCAACTTTTTAATAAAAAAAATTAAATTTCCTCTATTTATTATCTTGAAATAGTAAGGTGATAATTTGATATAATACTTTGGTTATGGGTGAAATGTTCAAATTTTGCAAAATAAGCAAATGGTTATAAAATATTCATTGTTGTCGGGGAATATTCATTTGGTCGTGGAATATTCTTGTTCTCGGGAAATATTCGTATGACAAACAAGCAAATGCCATTTGTGGGCCCCATAACTAATAACTATCGGATGAAGAAAACGCATAAGTTTGAGTTTTATAAATAACGGCAGAATTGTTATCAAGTATCGACTGCTTGGTTAAAATACAAAGAATACGCTGTGGTTGCACACTAGCATACCAGATTGCATAAAGATTTTTGAATTATTGATTCTTACATAAGAAGGCGCTACTCAATAATTGTTACAGTAATTATTGTTCAATATTTTATTTTATTGATTCAATAATTGCTACGTTGATATTTTTATATTATTGTTGTTTCAATAATTGTCACTACACAATATTTCCCATTATCAGATCAATAAACATAATTTGAATAGTATTATTAGATAGAATTATTGGCAATAGAGCATTATTGATTTATATGATAATGAAATATTAATGAAGAAAATATTTATTTTTATGTGGATATAAATGAAGGAATTAATGTTGAGGTGTTTTATCTGTATTTTATCGGAATGGAGGTATTAAAATCAAATCAGTGTTCTTAAAGCTCTATTGTGTGAGTATAATTTTAATCCGACTGTTGGATCGTTGTGATTTTTGGATATGTTTATACATTATGTCCATAAATTTTGAACCATTAAAAATTAACGTATGATTTGTTATGAATTTTAAGAGGTATTAAAAATCATCCGTTTGTGGATTTCAGATATTTTCTGTTTGGAATTTGGAAAAACATAAAGCTACAAAGTTGTAGAGAATTCGATTTTGTTTGGAATGGACATAAATTCATATTTGTCTTATAAAAGGGCTATTTATTATGAATTATTGAAGTTTTGGAAATTAAATGTTTTTTTATTAAAATTGGGTGGGACCCACTATTGTTTTTAACATGTGGGCTGTAAATTTTGTTCAAATGTGGCTGGTCTTGATTGTCCAACTTAGCATGCGTAGAAGAAAGAAAAAGAATTAATATTATTTTATTATTTAATCTCCTATGGCGTTCTAGCATTTTCCTATAAATAGGCGATTAGGTTAGAATTGAAAATCACACCAGAAACAAATTTTCTTTCTCTCTATATTATCGAGCATATTTTTGTGAGTATTTAGATACTTTGTGAGTTGCTATTCAGTACAAGTTTCTTTCAGCATTACATCCGATATTTCAATCAGAAATACTGTTATTTTGAGGTAAGGGATGTTATTTTCTTCGTAAATGATATTATTTTCTTCAATATCATTATGCCGAAATATTGATATGAATTTTATTGTGAAATCTCTACCTTTTTGTGTCGGGGTTACTATTCATGTATACGTCACTACTCACGAATACGACACTATTCGCCGAAAAATGAAATTTTCTCTTCTTTGTCCCAGATGTCTATTATGGTTACTATCTTTGATTGTATCCATGTTTTGATCTTCATTTTTAAATTTTACTCCATTATGGTTTATTATGGGGTATTTTTAAACTTGAATTATCTAAAATACGAATCTCTAATCTTTGTCCTTTTATCTTATTGGATTCGTTCTTTAAAATATTTTTCATACTCCTCGCCTTTTAATGGTGATATTTGATGAATATCTTTGGCCTGTAGTGCAAAGATGAATGATTATTCGATGAATATCTTCGCCTCAGAGTAAAGATGAATGATTATTCGATGAATATCTTTGGCCCGTAGTGCAAAAGATGAACAGTGTTGAGATGAATATGACCAACTGGTGATATAAAATGAATATCTTTGGCCCGTAAAGCAAAGATGAATATTTGATGCAAGATGTATATTGATTGATGTTGCAAGGATAAAATATTGATGATGGACTTTTAAATTCATAGATGATAGTAGATTTCATTCTCTACTTAACTCTTCTAATGAATTGTTATTTCCGCTGCGATTATTGATCTAAAACTAGTTGTCCAATATATTTTATCTGATTTGTTGAAGTCTAACGATAAATTATTGTTCTTTATCTTAGTCATAATATTCTTTACTGGGCTAGTTGAGCTCACCCTTTTCCTTTTTATTCCATTTTTCTTCTCAGGAGATGAGAATATTAGCAGGATCTAACCGGGGTATAGAGTGATGGTTCTAGAAAGTTGTTTTAGCAGTCCTCACTATTTTTGTAAAATAGTGTATGAATAATTATAATGAGGACTTATTTTAGTGTGGATATTGTCTAGAAGACAATATTTGTATTTAAACTCACAGTATGTGTTGTCGTATTTTGCACGACAATTGTAATTATAAAGTTGTAGTTATTTTCTGTACCATGTATTTGGCGACTCAAAATGGGTAATGTGTACCTATTTTTGAGGCGTCACAGTTGGTATCAGAGCTTAGGGATATGGTCTCTAGCGGAGATCGAGGAATAGAACTAGGAGGGGAGAGATGAGTAAATCCTTCGCTAGTATGTCCTACCTAAGCTTATTTGTTGGTCAGTCATAATATAAGGATATTATGTGATATTTTAATTTGTTTAATTAACCCTTATTTTATGGCAGTTTTTAAGAATGGCAGTTGAGAACGTTAACAATGTAGTGTATGAGACTGTGGAATAACCTTCAATCACCAACCAGGGGAATATGCAATATGAAGGTAATATTCCTCCTGTAAACAACACTACCGAGAAAACGATGAATGATGGAATGTTTAGGAGCTTTTGCGTTTCATGTAAAATCGTATTTGAGGAGACCTCGTGTACAAAATACGGGTGGAAATGATAACAACGCACAGTTTGTCACAGCCAAGCAGTTCAAGGAGTTGGGACCACGAGATTTCTGGGGAAAGCCGGATCCGATTAAGGCGGAAACGTGGGTCAAGCAAATTACCAAGATATTCGATGTCTTGGGATGTACGGAGGAACAAAAGGTTCCATTTGCCACCTTTATGTTCTGTGGTGAGGTGAGACATGGTGGGAATCGTGAAGCGCATCTACAACCACCAAGACTCAAGATGTCTTGGAAATATCAAGGATATTCCACTAATTTTATGGAGTATAGAAGCCAAAACTTTAACCAACTGAGTATAATAGAATATATGGAAATGTAAATGGATTTTTGCCCGCCATGCGGTAATCCACGTAGACAGATCATTTCCATAATTTAATAAGGAATGAATACGAAGGATCATTCACCATGCATGTGGTAATCCATATAGACAAGTTATTCCAATAGAATAATAAAGAATGGAATAATGAAGAATTCACCATGCATGCGATAGGATCCATGCATAAAAGTTATTCCAAATGAATAATAAATAATAGAACTGTGTCACGCGTCATCCATACATGAGATAGGATATTCCAAATGTAATAATAAAGAATAGAATAATGTAAGAATTCACCATGCATGTGATAGATCAGATCTTGATTGAGTTATTCCAATAGAATAATAAAAAAATGGAACCAGTAAGCCAGATTCGCATGCATGTGATATTCCAATGTAATAATAAAGAATGGAACTGTGTCATGCGTAATCCGCATTGCATGAGGATATTCCAAATGTAATAATAAAGAATGGAATAACAGAAGAATTTCACTATGTATGTGGTACTTAGCATAGACGGGTTATTCCAACATAATAATAAAGAATGGAATAATAGAAGAATTTCACCATATATACGGTAGTCCGCATATACAGGTTATTCCAACAGAATAATAAAGAATAGAATAACAATAGCTCTCTTCATGAATACGAAAGAAATAATACCCCTTACCTCAAAAGAAGACTGGATACTGGAATAGTGAGGTAGCAGACTTCTCTTCTTCTTTCTCTGTATAATTTCTCTCTATAATAATTGTTCTATAGCTTTAGTGAATTAGTGAAAAATAATGAAGGAATGAGCTTCTATTTATAGGAAAATATAGTTTCAATAATTGCACATTTTGGGACTCAAAATATTACAGTATAATACTTTCCTCTTTTTCTTCCTTTTTAATTTAGTCCTGCAAGTATTATCAAACTTGCACCACCTCCCCTAATAGTCAATCATGTGAATCAATAGTAAATCATGTGACTCAATAGTTCTAGACATGTGAAAATATGAATTACAGTATAGTACCTCCATCTATACCTCCATTTTAACTTAGTCATGCAAGTATTATCAATCTTGCACCAACTCCCCTAATAGTAAATGAATGTGAATCAATAGTACACATATGTGAACAAATAGTTATAATCATGTGAATCAATAGCAATTAATTGCTCATTTATCCGATTAATTACCCGATTGGTCAGTATAACTTCCAGACATCAATTAATATCAAACTAAATATCGATTTCCACTAACACTAATAATTCCAACACAATGGAACTATCAATTCATCTTTAATCAACACGAACTTATTCATCATTAATATCATAACTTACAATATTTAACAACCAAGTCGTTCCCAGGAAAGAGGAGGCTTTTCGATAGGGATTTCTCCCTATTGGCGCGCAATTAGATTATCTAACCTCTCCTTGACAGAACTTCTAGACATTGTCAATATTGCAATTTAATAATATGAATAACTTTATCGTCTCAATTATTGATTTAATAATATATCATATTATGTATGATAATCTTTGTATAATAGTTGAATCAATAATATGAGAGATATGATGCATCAATTACTGTAGCAATAATTGAATATAACTGAGTGACTTCTCACTTAAGAATTAATAATCAATACCGTGTGCTACTATGCAACCACGCTTATTACTGTACTTTTACTACCGAGTAGTTCAACAGTTTTAACGGTAACACTTCCGCCGTTATTTTTATAAAAAGATAATTCTTTCATTTTCTTACTACGACAATACTTCCGTTGTGGGGTCCACCAACGATTGTGTCGTCGTACGAATATTCCTTGTTAAAACGAATATTCC
Source organism: Panax ginseng (assembly GCA_020205605.1). Lineage (NCBI taxonomy): Eukaryota > Viridiplantae > Streptophyta > Magnoliopsida > Apiales > Araliaceae > Panax > Panax ginseng. The sequence goes on along the minus strand of CM035135.1, from coordinate 14,271,257 downwards.
CCGACCAATCGAATATTATATAACCACTTGCTTACTTTGCAAAATTTGTAAATATTATCCACAACTATAACATTATATCAAATCCACACCATAATATTCAAAAATATATTTCGAGAAAATTATTCTTTATTCATAAAAGTTGGGGTCTTACTGTAGCTGATGCATTGAGTAGAAGATCGTATACGGGTACGAGTGCGATGTTGTTAACACAAAGACCTATTTTGGTCGACTTACAAAGGATGGAGATAGAGTTAAAGGCTCCAAGTACCCACGTGATGATATCAAACATACGAGTAGAACTAACTTTAATCGATAAAGTTAAAGCTGCTCAAACTACAGACTTGGAGCTGATGCGTATGAAGAAGAAAGTGCAAGAAGGTGCTATTCCAGAAGTAAGAATCGATGAAGAAGGAATACTTCGAGTCAACTCCAGACTTTACGTTCCTAACGATTCTGACTTGAAGCATAGAATCATGATAGAAGCACACAACACACCATTTGCAATCCATCCTGGGAGTACCAAAATGTATCATGATCTTCGACATACATTTTGGTGTAGCAATATGAAGAGAGAGATCGCGGAGTTTATCTCGAGGTTGTTTAACTTGTCAATGTGTAAAGGCAGAGCATCAAGTGCCAAAAGGTCCATTACAACCACTTGAGATTCTGGAATGGAAGTGGGAACACATTATTATGGATTTCGTTACGGGTCTTCCCAAAGTTTTTCAATGCATAGATGCGATTTGGGTTATTGTTGATAGATTAACCAAGTCTACTCATTTCTTGCCGATACGAGAGACTTATTCCCTTAAACGCCTTGCTCGTATGTACGTGAATGAGATTGTGAGATTGCATGGCATGCCAGTATCCATAGTTTTGGATTGTGACCCAAGATTCACTTCATGATTTTGGGTTAGCTTGCAGAAAGCTATGGGCTCGGATTTACGATTCAGTTCAGCATACCATCCTCAAACGGACAGGCAATCGGAAAGGACTGTAATGCCCCAAAATCTGGTCCCGGATTCCGTACATCACGAGTACATCATTCATCCAACATACATCATTATATATTGAAATATAACAACATATACTCTCAAATCCCAGGTTCTGGAAACCTTATAACCTTTTTCATTACAAATAATTATAAGTACATTATTCATTTCATCTTACAAGAGTGACTTTTATCCGCCACCAAGGATAAATAATAGTTCTTTAAACTAGTCTATAGTTCAATTCCATCTTTCTATATTACAGGTCTTCACTTGATCTTCTCGTTCATTTACATTCTGAATTGCACTTCATTTGGATACCGTCAGCTTGATCTTTATGAGATCCTTAAGTTCTTTTAACATCGTTCACTGAAAATGTTTTTCATTTAAAGCAAGTGTGAGCATTCAATTGCCCAGCAAGTCATAGCAGTTGAACAAACAACTTTAAGAATTCAAATATTTCTTTAGAACTTCGATAACCGAACAAAGGTTATGAAGTAGCTTGAATAATAGGAATAATCTCGATTCCTATCATTTTAAAACATTATTCACATGCACTTTGAAATACTTTCATTCTTCTATCTTTTTCATACTCATCCTGTCTGGCTAGAATCATTAGCACAGACTTAACAATAACGAATCATGTATAGACAGAGCATTCTCTTATTGAACAATTCAATCCCAGAACAGTTCATATCATAAAAACACCGAAGTGTTCATGTTATGGAACAAGGCCTCATACATTCTACCACCTTGTACAAATATCACACATTAGTACATAGACAGAACTTCACAAGTTCAACATCTGAGAAGTTCAAGAAACTAGCATTCATTTAGAATATGAATGAAGTTAGGAAACTTGTCTTACGCACAGCTACAACTTACGCTGAACTGCTCACTCCAATTCCTATATAACACATAAGAAAACACCACATACACCGATTAGTCATACATCTTTGACTTATGCATTAGTTTACTTAACTTTATTTCTTAGGGTTCGCGTTCTTGCAACCTAAGTTTACACGCCAACTTTCATTATCGTTCTACGACTTCATGACATACGGAGATGTCTTACTTATACGTTCATCATCTTTGATGTTTTACATTCTTATCTTCTTCTTATACCTTCTCTAGGACTCAACACACATCGCTTCTCTGCTAGTAGTCCATATGGTACTCTGAGTTGTTTCCCACAAACAACCAACAAACAAGTTCTCGTCTCATCTACAATGCTCATAACAGTGAGTTAGATCGGTTGCCAATTTTGTATATACCTTCGCTCTCTAAAGGAATTGTTTAGCCCAGCTCCCATATGTCAACCATCAAAGGTTACGATTGTACTACAACCTAAACTTATCTTAACTTATCCGAACCATTAACACTATAACATTCGCCAAGTTAATTTCTCATTCCTTATGGCTTCCTGGCAACTAAATGCCACACCTCGGTATTCACTCTTTATCATCTAAGTCATATAGTCTTTTGTATATTCAGAGCTATCATTCAAGTTAATCATTACTCAGCTTCGTTACATTAACATCATTGTCTTTAATTCAGTCTTTTACCATTCATGGTTTAATCATTGATCTTCATCATCTTACGGTCAAACCATACATGGGTTGTAGGTTCTATCCGTTTAATATTTGCATACCCTCAACCTTCACGTCGGTTAAAGTGTTCAACGCTTACATTTTATTCTAACGTTCTCATCCGACTCACATTCGGCTTCCATTAATCTTTTTACCGTTCATTATGGCTTTTTTAATACCATTCGTTATTCTTCCTTAATGTCGTAGCCATACAATTCATTTGTATGCTAAGCACCTGGTTATTCAAACTCATTCTGCGCCAAGGCTTACATTCATTACCTTTTTGGTCTTTTAATCTCTTTCGATCATTTCGTTCAACCTATACTAAAGGTTTAAATTACTTGCTTAAGTGTTACATTAGTTGAACATTATGTTCTTTATCTTCCCATACGTTTCCCCCAAGAGTTGAGCAGTTAAAAGCTCTTCTCTGGTGTAAAATCCCAAATTTTACGAATAAAGATTTAATTTTCTCGAAATATTTTTTTTCAAAATTATGGTGTGAATTTGAGATAATGTCATAGTTCAGGTAATATTTATAAATTTTGAAAAGTATGCAAGTTGTTGTATAATATTCGATTGGCTCTGGGAATATGCTTTTGTTTGGGAATATCCGCATTTACCAGTACAATCATTGGTGGACCCCATAACGAAATTATTATCGGATTGATCGAAAATGACAAAAATATTTTTATGAAAATAACTACGAAAAGTTTTATCGTTAAAACTGTTGAACTACTCTTGTAGTAAAAGAAATAAGAATACGCGTGGTTGCATAGCATAGACACTGCGATATTGATTATTGATGCTTACGTGAAAAGTCACTCACTCAGTTTTGTTCAATTATTACTCTGAAGAATTGTTGCATAGTATTCAACATTATTTGATTTAATTATTGTCAATATTTTATATATTATTAAATCAATAATTGAGACTTATTAAAGTTATTAATATTATTATTTGTAATATTAACGACGCCTCAGAAGTTCTATCAAGGAGATGTTTGGTCACCTAATCATGTGCCAACAGGAGAAATCCTTATTCGAAAGCCCCTCTTTCCGGGAATGACTCGGTCGATTAATATTATAAATTATAATAAAGGTGATAAGTTTTGTTTTATTATTATTATAAATGTAATAAAAACAGAAAACTTTTTTATATAAAAATGAATACTTTTATAAAGTTATTTGTTTTATTAGACTATAAATAGAATATATAATATTCTATTATGCATAGTGTTTGCATAAAGGTCTCGCATAGTGTTTGCATAGTAAAATCATTTTATATAAAAATGTAATAATTTTATAAAGTTATTTGTTTTATTAGACTATAAATAGAATATATAATATTCTATTATGCATAGTGTTTGCATAGGTTTCTGATAGTGTTTGTATAGTAAAATCTTTTTATATAAAAAAGAATACTTTTATAAAGTTATTCGTTTTATTAGATTATGAATAGAATATATTATATTTTATTTAAAAGATTTTGTTTTACTAGAATATTTTATTAATACTGCATAGTAAATCAATATGGACCGTCCATTTAAAAGTAAATCAATTTGGACCGTTCATGAATTAGTTACTATTCAGTCCATTCTCCTATAAATAGAAGCTCATTTCTTCATTATTTCTTACTTAATTCACTTTGAAACTCTAGAGAGAGAAACTATAGAGAAAAAAGAAAAGTATTCTCGCTACTTCACTACTCCTATATCCGGTTTTCTTCTAAGGTAAGGAGTATTATTTGTCCCAAATCACCGGATTTATCTTTCAATAATTCTATAACTATTTGCGGAAGATATAAACATAAATTGTTTATACAATACACTTTACACACTATTCCCCAAAATCGAGTAACCTTAACTTATACACAATTCATCAACTATCTAACACATAACATTATTATCCAACTATACTATTACAAACTAGCCGCACATTTTATCCCGAGTTGAACTTGGCTTTAACCTTTTCCTGCATCCGAACGCATTTGCCTTATCTGCAATGTTTATCATGATATAGCAAGGGTGAGCATGAAAGTTACCCAGCAAGTTGAAATATAATTTAAGGATATATCATGATTGAAAGAGTTTGAATAATAGGCTAGCTATAATTCATCAATATAATTGAGAACTAGCACGAATAAACTTTTGACTGAACAAGTATTGAACATTAACAAATATATCTGGACCAACTGGTAATGAAGGTGATCAACCTTTCATACGACTTATACATGCAAGATATACATGAGTACAATTATCCATGGCAATCAACAATGATTAACCATAAGCATATCCGATGAAAACAACTCTTAGTAGAGTTAAGTAAAACTTGCCTGAACCGTTTGATTAACGCTACGCAATTTATAACGCTTTATCCGAAGACCTAATATTAGTAATATAGATCTCCAATATTAGAATAATATCATCACAATATAATACTATTATATATATACATAGAATAACTTAAACACATAACACATAACACTATCAGTCTATATAGCATATAAGACATAGCATCAAGTCAAACTATTTAAGTTCGAGTTGAAACCGACACAATTCTATCATCCCAAGGGTCTAGTCGGACAATACTCGAGTTTAAGTTCAATTAAACTATGCCTTAACACTTAACAATTATCTTAGATAATCATATTATGAGTCAAAACATTTTTTCACAGACTTGTAATAATTTCCTGATAATTATTACCATTTAAAATGATTTTCCAATCATTAATATTATATTTATATAATATAAATACCACACAATTTCTTAATCATTAATATTCATTTATCATTAAATATTAATGAAAATCATTATAATATTATAATATAATATAATATAAGTATTTTTTAATACCTTAAAATCATATTTATATGATTTTTAAACACTTAAATCCATTATCGATAAGCGATATTAATATTAAAATATTAATATTTTCATGACAAAATATCAAAAGTTATATTTTATAACTTAAAATATTTTCCTAACACTTAAATCATTTTATATGATTTTTAAATCATTAATTCTATTTTTCTATAATTTATTTAATATATTTATTAAATAAATTAATTACCATTAATAATAAATTATTAATGAAATTCATCACAAAATATTAAAAGTCATCAAAAATAACTTAAAATATTTTTAATATCATAATATAATTTTTCATGATTTTTCATGAATTAAAACTATTTTTAAATAATTTATTTAATATTATAATTAAATAAATAAATACTTTTTTATATTCCAAAAATATTAAATATTTTTGAAATATACTCAAAATAATTAAAACTATTTTTCAAGCTTTAAAATAATTTTTAGGAATTTAATATTAATTTTAATAATTAAAACCATTTTTTAATAATTTTTATAATTTATTTCCTATTTTTAAGTATTTTTGGAAAATAAGTGTCACTAAAGGGTCCTATAAGCGTGAGTAAAATCATTTATAGGTGTTCTTGGTGTGTTCTTGAGCCTACTTGATTTTCATGTGAGGACTTGAGGTATGAGGTTTGGATCGACTTTTTAATCTATGATCTAGTTGTTTTCGGGGCTACTTGATGGTTTAGAACTGTAGTATAAATGTAATACTATCATTATCTATAAATTTCATGGAAATCCAACAACTAAACATCAAGATCTCAGGGTAGAAAATCATATCGAGCTTTCGTTCTTCATTTACAGGTTTCCCGGAAATGAAGAAACAACCTGTGTGTCTCTAGTTATAAGCTTTGAATCTAGCATTACGGACTTTGTTAGTGTAATACTAAGGTTCAAACATGTAGTAATCATGCGAGAATGCGATCATATAACACCAATCTAGTCTAACAATAACATAATTAAAAGATCAAGGTAAATTAAACTACGGACCAAGAAGCTGTTCTTGAACATTTCGAAAACCCGAAATGTTCTTGAAAGCGATTCGATCAACGCTTATTTGACCTCTAATTTCTGTGATTACATGCAAGATAATGGTGATCTAAAAGCTTATAAATGTAGTCCACATGATGAGACAACAACATCAACACAACAACTTGACCCAACAATTAAACCACAACAAGATCAAAAGCTTCAAAAACGTTGTCAGACCATTCTGGGTTTCGGGTTGCCCGAAACTTCGATTAGTCATCAATCGAGAAAAGGATTTTGACTGCTTATAAATTTAAATCAACACCAGTTCTGGACTTGATTCAAGTTTAAGATCAAAGAAAACATGGCATACTACAAATATATAACTTATAACACAACAAAGCATTAACAGGTAAAGATCTAGAGTCCCTGACATATGGCTGTCAGACCTTAAATTTCCAGATTTCCAGATTTGAGAAATCTTCAATTTCGAGCACTTTGATGATATGGATCTGAGTGTTAGCAACCCAGATCATCAAATGACACCCTATTACACATATCTAACCAACAAACAACAACATTTAACATCAAATCTAAGGATTTTCAAAATTAGGGTTTATACCACTTTGAGCTTTGATCAAGATTCTGATCCTTGATGTCTGTTCTTGGCTTGATAGAGATCATGCTAGGGACTGAATTACTTATACACTTCGTGGGTCTAGAGAGGAAAATGTTGGTTGAACATTTGGTGAACAAATGAGGCATACTAGTGTCCTTTTCTCTCTCTAAATCTATATATATAAATTGGTGCAATGTATTGCAAGGTGTCATGCTAAATCGGATTCAGAATGAGTAATAAGTCAAAAGGCTAGCATTAGTTGGTTACCAAATCAAGATTTGATAAGATTTACACTCAACATTTTATAAAATGTGACAAAAGGGCATAATTGTCATTTCTATACAATTTTTAATTCTAAAATTGTCATTTGATCAAACCCTTAGAGTTTAGGGTTTAGCATTTTAGGGTTTATGGTTTAACCCTTAGGGTTTAGGTTTTAACCTTAAAGATTTTAGCAAATTAAAATTCTAAGATTTTCTAATTAGATTTTAAAATAGAAAATCATGATTTCTAAATTGTAATTAGGGCTTCCTAATTATATTATAATATCCTAATCACATTTGGACTTAAACAAATTGGGATTAATATTTCCTAATTAAGATTGCTAATTTAGCAATTAAATCCACCACTGTAAGTTAGGGTTTCTAACGGAACAATTAGGGTTTAAAAATTGAAATTAGGATTTGCAAATTAATTAAGCTTTACCCTGATTAAGCTTATATCAAAAGCACTTGAGCATTATAATTATCATTTAAGTTCCCAAATTAGGGTTTCAAATTCCCAAAGTCTAAAATTAGGGTTTCCAGGTCTGGTATTAGGGTTTTCTAATAGTCAATTAAGGTTTCCTTAATTGAGTTATAATTAATAACGTTTTAAACTTATTCATAGCATTTAAATTCCCGAATTAGGGTTTTTCAATATCCAAATTAAGGTTTGGATTTCGGAACTAAAATTAGGGGTTCGAATCCGGTTTTAGGGTTTCTTATCAAGCGTTAGGGTTTTCTAACTGAACGTTGGCGTTAATAATATTAGGGTTTGACATCGATAAAATTTCTCCGTCAACCCTTGACCCTTAACCACATATTACGAACACATACAAAAACCATATACACAGAACATATTCACATATACACTTAATCTGAATAATTCACCTAAATCCTTCACGAATTTTGAAATCCTCAAAATTCCATCCCAAAAAATATCAAACGCATACACTTATTTTACGTCGAGGTCTATTATTTGACTTTAAATCAATCATTTAAGATTTTAATAAATTTTCTAATTTCTCGGGTCGTTATTATTCTGTTGGAACATCCTGTCTGTGCGGATTACGCATGACCTGGTTCCATTCTTTATTATTCTGTTGGAATAACCTATCTGTGCGGTCTATCGCATGCATGGTGATTTCTTCTGTTATTCCATTCTTTATTATTTTGTTGGAATAACCTGTCTATGTGGATTATAACATGCATGGTCAATGATCCTTTGTATTCATTCCTTATTAAATTGTGGAAATGATCTGTCAAGTGGATTACTGCATGGGCAAGTAAAATCCATTTGCAGTATCATATATTCTCTTATACTCAGTTGGTTAAAGCTTTGATTTCTGTACTCCATGAAATTAGTGGAATATCCTTGATATTTCTGCTTCATCCAGTATCTTTTCATGGAAATATTCTTCTGAGCATTCTTGAATTTTATTCGACAAAGAAGTATCATGTTGACAATTTGGACGTTATTCGTTTCTGGATAAATTAATTCTTGAACTTGTTTTATTGAATTCTTATATCATTGTCATCATCCTCATGTTTATTTTATGTTAAAGTCATATGTGGCATGTAGTGCATAGATGGACTTGGTATGATTATGACCAGGAATTATTCGGTATAATCATGACCGTAATGTTACAGATGATGTGGTAAAAGTCCTCATTGGCCCGTAGTGCATTGATGGACAGTGGTTGGCATGATCATGACCATTAATGAATACATGAATATCCTTAGCCCGTAGTGCATAGATAATTTTTGGTCGTGATACTAATGAATATCCTTGGCCGTAGTGCAGGGGTGATTCGATGATGTGGATTATTTATTAAGACAAGTCTCAGCGATAAAAGTGATGAAAAACCTTTTAAATCATAGAAGATAGTAGATTTTATTCTCTACTTGACTATTGCTTGTTCCGCTGTAGTTAAACTTGATGTTTGTTATATTGTATCAGTTTAACACTGTTGAAGGCTAAGGATAATTTATTCTGCATTATCTTAGTCATAATATTTCTTACTGGGCTAGTTGAGCTCACCCTTTCTTTCACTGTTCTCTTCAGGAAATGAGAACATAGTTGGGACTAGTTGGGGAAAGGATTGACGGTCCAGATGGTTGCATTAGTAGTTCTCACTATTCTGTGAAATAGTGTAATAATAATTGTAATAAGATTGGATTTGAGTGTGGATATTGTCTAGAAGACAATATTCGTATTAAAACTCCCAATTTATGTTTTGTCGTATTTTACACGACAGTTGTATTATTAAGTTGTATTTATATTATGTACCATGTATCTGGCGACTCAGAATGGGTGATGTATACCTATTTTGGGGGCGTCATAGTTGGTATCAAAGCTTAGTGATATGATCCCTGGCTGAGATGTGAGACTAGAACTAGAAGGGGAGAGACGGGTAATTCCTTCGCTAGTATGACCTACCTAAGTTTACTTGTTATTTAATTGGTTGGTTAGAGTATAGGGATAATATGTTTCACTTTAATTAACCCTTGTTTTGTGGCAGTATTTGAAAATGGCATCCGAAAATGTTGAGATAAGCAATGAAGCACATGAGACCGTTGAGTCACCAATGATAAATACCCAGGATAACGTGCAACAGAAAGACAATAATCCTTAGGTAAACAACAACACTGACCAAATGATGAACGATGGAATGTTCAGAGGCTTTATGCAATTCATGCAACATCAGGAAAGAGCGGCTCTTGTCCAAAATATAGGTGGAAACACTGGCAACTCTCGGACGGTCACCGCTAAGCAGTTCAAGGAACTGGGACCACCGGAGTTTTTTGGAGAGCCAAAACCACTTAAGGCGGAGACATGGATAAAGCAGATCTGCAAGATATTTGATGTCTTGGGATGCTCCGAGGAGCAAAAGGTTCCCTTTGCCACCTTCATATTGCGTGCAGAGGCAGATTACTGGTGGGAATCTATAAAACGTACTCAACATGCCGCACTGAAGATGACTTGGGAGAAGTTCCAAGAATTGTTCAACGACAAGTGCTTTCCCGAAAGTATTCATCACATGAAAGAGGTAGAGTTCATCAAGCTGGAGCAAAACAACATGACCGTGTCGTAGTAAGAAGCCAAGTTTACCGAGTTGTCCCGATTTGCGTCCCATTTAGTTGATAATGAGGAGAGAATGACGCGAATGTTTCTAAGAGGTTTGAAATCCGAGATACGTCAATATCTTATCTCTCATAAAGCGTGTTTGTATTAGGATGTTGTTAATAGGGCTCGGTTCTTGGAGCGCGATAATGAGTCAACCCAACCAAAAAAAAAGAGTAAGCAGAAATGATAATACCGGTGATACTTGATCATTAAAGCGGTGATAATAAGCGTGGAGGAATCAACATTCCGAAATGGTAACCACTTGGTGGTAATCATGGCCAAAACAATAAGAATGGACATTTCAAGAAGAGGAGATTCAATAATGATGGAAAGACGTCAGCATTAGCACCCGTTGTTAAGGAAGGAGAACGACCACCTATCTTATGCTTCAAATGCGGAGGGGAGGGACATATCAGACCAAACTATCCACAGCCTTCCAAGGTATGTTTTAGTTGTGGAAAAGATGGTCACATAGCTCGATTTTGTCCTGTAGCGAAATCAAGTCCAGCTGGGATAATGGCACCAAAGGCGGATATGGACAAAACAAAGTCGGTGGTTTCATGGAGAGCATTTTTCGTGACTTCTCAAAAAGTGAGTAACCCGAACGAAGTTAGCACGGGTTAGTTAATTATAAATTCTTGCAAAGTCTATACCTTATTAGATACCGGTTCTACCCATTCTTTTATCTCTCTTGCTTGCGCTCAACGTTTAAATTTAACCCCAGAGAAGTTAGACTTTGACTTATTGGTTGAAACTTTGTTAGTAGAAGCCTTCGTTACCTCCACTATTTATAAATCTTGTTGATTCAAATCGACACTTTCACGTTACCTGTCGATCTTATCTCTTTGAAAATACTTGCCTTTGATATGATTTTAGGAATTGATTAGTTAACTACTCATCAAGCTTTTCGTAAGGTTGTTAGCTTTTATATTCCTAACCAACCTATTATGCGAATTCAAGCAACCAAACCACTAAAGTCAATCATTGTCATATCAAGCCATAAGTAAAGAGCCCCAGTCCTTTCGTTGTTAACTTCCTTGTGTGGAATGCACTGAAGCCAGACTTTCTGTAGGGGACGTTGTGAATGACAATGGCATTGTGAATGACGATGGCAAGTTGATAGGTATCAATGTGACGTGTTATCCAAGTCTTGGATGAGAGTCACAGTTTTGAATGATATTTCTATTGTTAATAAATTTCCTGACGTATTCTTGAAGACTTCTTAGCCTACCCCTAGAGCGTGAAATTGAATTTTGTATTGACCTCAGTACAAAACCCATTTCTTCAACCCTTAAATATTTCTTCAACCAAAACGAACGTATAATGCGCCAAAGACGTTGGCTCGAGCTATTGAAGATTGCGATCATACTAATCAATATCATTGCGGAAGACAGAACGTTGTAGCTGACGTGTTGAGTAAAAGATCGTATGCGTTTATGAGTGCGATGTTGTTAACACAAAACCCATTTCGTATAACTTACAAATGATGAAGATAGAGTTAAAGACTCTAGGGACCCACGTGAAGATAACAAATATACGATTAGAATCGACATTAATCGATAAAGTTAAAGTCGCTAAAGCTACATACTCAGAGCTGATGAATGTGAAGAAGAAGGTTCAAGAGGGCGTTATTCTAGAAGCAAGAATCAATGAAGAGAGGAAATCTCAACCCTCGATTTATTTGGCCCATTTAAAATCCTCGATCGAGTAGAAACTGTGGCTTATAGACTCGTTTTATCGCCAAGTGTGTCGCGTGTTCATAACGTTTTTAACGTATCGATGTTACGTAAATATGTGGACGACCCGGACCACATTATTAATTTAGAACCGGACGAGATAGCGGATAATTTAACGTATGAAGATGTACCTGTTAAAATCTTGAAATATATTTTACGCTCAAAGATTATACCTTAAGAGTTAGAATCAAATGAGGTATCCTCACCTGTTCGGCATACCAGGTACGTACGTAAATTTTGAGGGCAAAATTTCATGAGGGGAGATTGTAAAATCCCAAATTTTACGAATAAAGATTTAATTTTCTCGAAATATTTTTTTCCAAAATTATAGTGTAAATTTGAGATAATGTAATAGTTGTGGGTAATATTTATAAATTTTAAAAAGTATTCAAGTTATTGTATAAGATTCGATTGGTCGGGGAATATTCTTTTTGTCGGGGAATATATGTACGACGGTACAATCATTGGTGGACCCTACAACGGAATTTTTGTCAGATTGAGAAAATGACAAAAATATTTTTATGAAAATACTGGCGGAAGTTTTATCGTTAAAACTATTGAACCACTTTCATTAGTAAAAGAAATGATGTCTGGCGTGGTTGCATAGTAACACTGCAGATTGATTATTGATGCTTACGTGAGAAGTCACTCAGTTTTGTTCAATTATTGCTACATTAATTGTTGCATAGTATCTCACGTTATTTGATTTAATTATTGTCAATATTTTATATATTATTAAATCAATAATTGAGATGACAAAGTTATTAATATTATTATTTTCAATATTAACGATGTCTAAAAGTTCTTTTAAGGAGAGGTTTGGTCACCTAATTGCGCGCCAATATGGAGAAATCCTTATTGGAAAGCCCCCTCTTTCCTGGGAACGACCTAATCGATTAATATTGTGAATTATAATAAATGTGATAAGTTTTATTTTATTATTATTATAAATATAATAAAACAGAAAACTTTTTATATAAAACAGAATACTTTTATAAATTTATTTGTTTTATTAGACTATAAATAGAATATATATAATATTCTATTATGCATAGTGTTTGCATAGTGCCTGCATAGTGTTTGCATAGTAAAATCTTTTTATATAAAACAGAATATTTTTATAAAGTTATTTGTTTTATTAGACTATAAATAGAATATATAATATTCTATTATGCATAAATCATTTGCATAGTGTTTGCATAGTAAAATCTTTTCATATAAAAGCAGAATACTTTTATAAAGTTATTCGTTTTATTAGATTATGAATAGAATATATTATATTTTATTTAAAAATTTTGTTTTATTAGAATATTTTATTAATAATTTGCATAGTAAATCAATATGGACCGTCAGATTTAAAAGTAAATCAATCTGGACCGTTCATGAATTATTTACTATTAGGTCCATTCTCTATAAATAGAAGCACATTCCTTCATTATTTCTTACTTAATTCTTTGAAACTCTAGAGAGAAACTATAGAGAAAAAGAAAAGTATCTCGCTACTTCACTACTCCTATATCAAGTTTCTTCTAAGGTAAGGGGTATTATTTCTTTCGTATTCATGAAGAGAACTTCATTATTCCATCCTTTACTATTCATTGGAATAACTCAGTATATCACGAACTACCTATACTTGGTGAAATTCTTCTCATTATTCCATTATTTATTATTACTGTTGGAATAACTTTGTGTCTGCGACTACCCTATACTTGGTGAAATTCTTCTATTATTCCATTCTTTATTATTATGTTGGAATAACTTGTCTATGCAAAGTACCGCATACATGGTAAAATTCTTCTGTTATTCCATTCTTTATGATTCCGTTCGAATAACCTATTTGTGCGGTCTATTGCATGCTTGGTGAAGTCTTTTGTTATTCCATTCTTTATTATTCTGTTGGAATATCCTGTCTGTGCGTTTATGCATGACCTGGTTCCGTCCTTTATTATTTTGTTGGAACATCCGTCATCATATGCGGTTTCGATGACCGGTTTAAATTCTTTATTATTTTGTTGGAACATCATGTCTGTGCGGATTACGCATGACCTGGTTCCATTCTTTATTATTCTGTTAGAATAACATGTCTGTGCGGTCTATCGCATGCATGGTGATTTCTTCTGTTATTTCATTCTTTATTATTCTATTGGAATAACCTGTCTATGTGGATTATCACATGCATGATGAACGATCCTTTGTATTCATTCCTTATTAAATTGTGGAAATGATCTGTCTAAGTGGATTACCGCATGGCGGGCAAAAATCCATTTGGAGTATCATATATTCTTTTATACTTAGTCGATTAAAGCTTTGATTTCTATACTCCATGAAATTAGTGGAATATCCTTGATATTTGCGCTTCATCCAGTATCTTTTCATGGAAATATTCTTCTGAGCATTCTTGAATTTTACTCCACAAAGAAGTATCATGTTGACAATTTGGACGTTATTCATTTGTGACGCCCCCAAAATAGGTATACATCACCTATTCTGAGTCGCCAAATACATGGTACAAAATACAAATACAATCTTAAATATACAACATGAAGTTTGTGAGTTTTAATATAAATATTATCTTCTAGACAGTATTCAAACTCAAAATAAGTACTCAATACATTTATTAACACTATTTCATAGAATAGTGAGGACTACTAATCTTTATCCTCTCAGATCACTACTCCGTTCCTCGACTTGTGTCCTCATTACGTTCTCATTTCCTGAAGAGAACAATGAAAGCAAAAGGGGGAGCTCAACTAGCCCAGTAAAAAATATTATGACTAACATAATGCAGAATAAATTATCCTTAGCCTTCAATAGTGTTAAACTGATACAATATAACAAACATCAAGTTTAAGCTGCGGTGAACAAGCAATCCATTAAAAGAGTCACGGTAGAGAATAAAATCTACTATCTTTTATGATTTAAAAGGTTTTTCATCACTTTTATCATTTGAGACTCGACAATAATATAATCCACATCATCGAATCACCCCTGCACTACGGCCAAGGATATTCGTGTATTCATTAATGGTCATGATCATGCAAACAACTATCCAACAATGCACTACGGCTAATGAGGACTTTTACCACATCATTTGTAACATTACGGCCATGATTACACCGAATAATCCCTGGTCATAATCGTACCAAGTCCATCTATGCACTACAGGCCACAGTTGAATTTCAACATATTATAAGCATGAGGATGATGACAATGATATAAGAATTCAATAAAACAAGTTCAACAATTAATTTATCCAGGAACCAATAACGTCCAAATTGTTAACATGATATTTCTTTGTGGAGTAAAATTCAAGAATGCTCAGAAGAATATTTCCATGAAAAGATACTGGATGAAGCGCAAATATCAAGGATATTCCACTAACTTCATGGAGTATAAAAGCCAAAACTTTAACCAACTATGTATAATAAAGAATGGAATAACAAAAGAAATCACCAGGCATACGATAGACCGCACAAACAGGTTATTGCAACAGAATAATAAATAACGGAACCAGGTCATACGTAAACGCACAGACAGGATATTCCAACAGAATAATAAATAATGGAACAGTCATGCTTAGCACGCACGCATGTGATATTCCAATGAATAATAAATAATGGAACTCAGGTCATGCGTAAACGCATGATGAGGATATTCTAACAGAATAATAAATAATGGAACCAGTCGTGCGAAACGCATGCACGGGATGTTCCACGAGAATAATAAAGAATGGAATAATAGAAGAATTTCACCATGTATGTGGTACTTTGCATAGACAAAAGTTATTCCAACATAATAATAAAGAATGGAATAATGTAAGAATTTCACCAAGTATAGGTAGTCGGCGTATACAAGTTATTCCAATGTAATAATAAAGAATGGAATAATGAAGTTCTCTTCATGAATACAAAAGAAATAATACCCTTTTTAGTATAACAAATAATATCCCTTACCTTAGAAGAAACCTGGATATAGGAGTAGTGAAGCAATGAATACTATAGTTTTCTATCTAGAGTTTCAAATTGAATTCATAAGAAATAATGAAGGAATGAGCTTCTATTTATAGGAGAATGGACTGAATAGTAAATAATTCATGAACGGTCCCAGCATTGATTTACTTTTAAGCAGATTTCATCCATATTGATTTACTATGTAGTATTAATAAAAAATTTAATAAAACAAAATCTTTTATATAAAATATAATATATTCTATTTATAATCTAATAAAACGTAATAACTTTATAAAAGTATTTTGTTTTATATAAAAAGATTTTAATATGCAAACACTATCTTGCAGGCACTATGCAAACACTAAGCATAATAGAATATTATATATTCTATTTATAGTCTAATAAAACAAATAACTTTATAAAAGTATTCTGTTTTATATAAAAAATTTTACTATGCAAACACTATGCATAATAGAATATTATATATTCTATTTATAGTCTAATAAAACAAATAACTTTATAAAAGTATTCTGTTTCATATAAATAGTTTTCTATTTTATTACATTTATAATAATAATAAAACAAAACTTATCACCTTTATTATAATTCACAATATTAATCGACCAAATCGTTCCCAGGAAAGAGGTGCTTTCCAATAAGGATTTCTCCCTATTGGCGCGCAATTAGGTGACCAAACCTCTCCTTGATAGAACTTCTAGACATTGTTAATATTGGAAATAATAATATTAATAACTTTGTCATCTCAATTATTGATTTAATAATATATAAAATATCGTATAATAATTGAATCAAATAAAATGAGATACTATGCGTAATTATCAGAGCAATAATTGAACAAAACCGAAAGTGACTTCTCACGTAAACATCAATAATCAATACGTGTGTTACTATGCAATCGCCAGACATCGTATTTTTTAACACCGGGTGTTTCAATAAGTTAATCAACAACTTCGCCGTTATTTTCATAAAAAGATATTTTTATCATTTTCTCAATCCGATAATAATTCCGTTGTAGGATCCACCAATGATTGTGCCATCATACGTAATATTCCTCGTTATAAATGAATATTCTCACCAATCGAATATTATATAACAACTTGCGTACTTTGCAAAATTTATAAATATTACCCACAACTATAACATTATATCAAATTCACTCTATAATATTCAAAAATGATATTTATAGAAAATTCATTTTTATTTATGTTGAAGTGAATTGTTCATCTTGCTTTGTGCTGATTGTTTAATTATCTGGCCAATAATTACCTTGTTACTCTAGAAGGAATTGAGAAAGGAATTCTAGGGTTAGAACTGGGCATGATGACAGGTGACTTAGTTATTTGCACAGTGAATAATTAGGTTTGTGAATAGAATGAGAATATCTATTTGCCGCATGTAACACATAAGGAATTGGGATTGTAACAAGTTTAATTCAATTGTTTTGCATAGAGATATAGCAAAATTAATCTGGGTTAAATAAAAGGCAAATGATCACTTGAGAAAGGGCTTTTGGCATTTGAGAATTCCTGTTAACAATTCAGTAGACATAGTAATTGGGATAATTAAATAATTGATTTAAAAATCATAATTGGGGATATTGGAGTCTTAATTGTTATTTATCTGCATTCAATCAATTCTTAGTTTGTTTCCTTATTTTCTTTTAGAATAATTTCTTGCTTTATTAAAATTAGTTTCTTAGTTCTTAAAATCACAATTATTGGTTGTTTAAATAAAATTGAATTGATATAGTACTAGTAGTTGGAGTTTATTAATTAGAATTCTCTGTGGGATCGACACTCTATTTTATCACTATATTACTTGTTGATCGTGTATACTTGCACGTTTGCTTTGATTGTGAAATCAACCAACAAGTTTTTGGCGCCATTGTCGGAGATTTTTTTTTTAATATTAATTCCATATTATTTATAATCAATTCGGTCTTAATTTAAAAATTACTTATTTTTCTTCTTGTCTTTGCGAGAATTCTTTGGTGTATGCACACACTAGATCAAGGGCGAGAAAGGAACTTTTTCCTTATCTGAGGCGAGATTGAAAGGAAGTTAGAAAAAAGTGCAATCGACTAAAAGCTGCGATTATCCCGAGGAAGAAAAGCTGGCGCCGGGATATCTGATGAAAAGTATTAGGAGTATTAGGAAGAATCAACGCTAATAATTTTGAGATTAAACCAGCAACAATTCAAATGCTTCAGAATCAATGTCAGTTTGGGGGGAGTTCGTTAGATGATCCAAATGAGCATATCTTAAGCTTCTTGGAAGTTTGCAATACCTTCAAATTCAATAAGTTATCGGAAGATGCTACAAGGTTGAGGATATTCCCGTTTACCTTGAAATACAAAGCGCGAAGTTGGCTACACTCTCAGCCTCCTGGTTCAATCACCACCTGGGATGACTTAGCTCAAAAAATTTCTAGCTAAGTTTTTCCCATCAGTGAAGTCGGCAAAACTACGGAACGATTTTCATACCTTTGCACAATTTGATTCAGAATTATTGTATGAGGCATGGGAAAGGTTTAAGGATATGCTTCATAAGTGTCCTAACCATGGAATTCCGCAGTGGATGCAGTTAGGGATATTTTTTGATGGCTTGTAAGCTTCCACGAGGGCTAGTATAGATGCAGAAGCAGGAGGAGCAATCATGTCGAAAAGTTTTGATGAGGCATATCAGTTATTAGAGAGAATGGCCACCAACAACTATCAGTGGCCCATGACTAGGTCTAATCCTCAAAGCTGCAGGAAATATGGCGTGACGTGATGATGACATTACTGAACGCAATTGGTAGTAATGTCTAAGAAAATGGAATTATGGCATCCTCCATCCACACAGCAGGTAGCGATGGTTTGTGAAATTTGTGTTGGGGGCCATACTACGGATCAATGTGCCATAAATGCTGAATCAGCACAGTTTGTAGGGAGCTACAGTCGATCTACCTAGCCCTATCCGAATCAAAATGTATATAATCCAGGTTGGAAGAATCATCTAGGGTTTTCATGGAGTAACAACCAAGCTGCAGCTCAAGCGTCGAGACAACAAAATAATTCTGGGTTTCAAAATCAGACACAACAACCAGAGCGGAAAGCAAGTTGGGAAGAAGCCTTGGATAGATTTATTACGACCAAAAAAGAAACACGAGGAATATGAAAGGAAACAAAATAAAAGCAGATCTGAATATACAAAGCATAAATAAATCGATCAAGAATCTGGAAAATCAAATGGGACAGATAAGCGCATGCACTTAATAAGCAAACCACTTGGAACACTTAGAAGCGACACGAGAGAAAAACCGGAAGAGATGAGCATTGTAAAGGCGGTAACTCTCACGAAGTGGAAAAAAGAATTACAAGAAGTCGATCACGGATAGGGAAAAGAAGGATAAGGCATCAATTGAAGCGGAGGAAGTGGTGGATCGAAAAGCGTCAAGATGAGACCTTAAAGCGAGAAAAATTTGGAACCAAACCTAATCAATGCCTCCCATACCAGTATCCACGAGAGATTCCAAGAAGCTAAGTTGGATAAGCGGTTTTCACGATTTTTGGATATTTTCAAAAAGTCGCATATCAACATCCCCTTCTTGAAAGCCTTGGAACAAATGCGAGTTACGCTAAGTTTATGAAGGAGGTTTTGTCGAGGAAGAGAATTTGGGTGAATTTGAGGCGATGGCGTTATTTGAAGAATGTTATTATCATTCGAGAATAAGTTACCACCAAAGCTCAAAGATCCGGTAGCTTTAATATATAGTGTGAGATTGGAAATCGATTTTGGGTTGAGCATTATGTGATTTGGGGCTAGTATAAATCGATGCCATTATCCGTCTCTGACCGATTCCGGACTTGAGCTCCACACTCAACGAATATCAATTTGCAGTTACCAGATAGATCGGTTACATATCCACGAGGTATTGTTGAAGATGTGTTAGTAAGAGTGGATAAATTCATCTTTCCCGCGGATTTCTTTATCTTGGATTGTGAAGTGGACAGTGAAATCTCGATCATTCTTGGGCGACCATTTTTGGCAACAGGCAGAACATTGATCGATGTTAAAAAAGGTGAATTGACAATGCGAGTTGAAGATCAACAGGTCACCTTTAACATTTTCAAGTCAATGTCTTACCCAAAAGAAAAAGGTGAATGTATGCGGGTTGATATCATGGAGGAATTGGTGAATCACAAATTCAGTGCAAATTATTCGGAGGACCCACTTGAATCCATTTTGCTCGGGACAGACAAATGTGGTATTGAAGAGGATATCGAATATGTCAAATTGCTAGACACACCATCAGTCTTTCAGAAAAGCACTCAATCTTTCGACACCATAGAGAGGCCCGAAGCGGAAGGTAAAAAGTTCAAACCCTTAGTAGAAGAGCCACCGATGCTGGAATTGAAGCCACTACCATCTCATTTACAGTATGCTTATTTAGGAAAAGATGATACCCTACCAGTTATTGTTTCGACAGATTTGACTGATATGCAAAAGGAGAAACTGCTACCGGTCTTGCGAGAATTCAAAACAGCAATTGGGTGGACTATAGCAGACATTCGAGGTATTAGCCCATCATTCTGTATGCATAAAATCTTAATGGAAGAGGGGGTAAAACCAATCATCGAGATGCAAAGAAGTCTAAACCCCATCATAAAGGAGGTGGTGAAAAAGGAGATTATAAAGTGGTTAGATGCTGACATTATTTACCCGATCTCAGATAGTTCATGGGTGAGTCCTGTACAATGCGTACCAAAGAAAGGGGGTATGATAGTGGTGAAGAATGAAGCTAATGAGCTCATCCCTACTCAAACAGTTACAGGATGGAGAGTATACATGGATTACCACAAGCTAAATAAAGCCACATGCAAGGATCACTTCCCCTTGCCATTCATTGATCAGATGCTGGATAGGCTAGCGGGACATTAGTTCTATTGTCTCTTAGATGGATATTCTGGGTATAATCAAATTGCCATAGCACCGGAGGATCAAGAGAAAATGACATTCACATGCCCATACGGTACCTTTGCATTTCGACGTATGTCCTTTGGCTTATACAATGCACCGGCAACCTTTCAACGGTGCATGATGGCGATCTTCTTCGATATGGTCGAGAAAAATTTGGAGGTATTTATGGACGATTTTTCTGTATTCGGTGATAGCTTTGATCTTTGCTTGAAAAATCTGATTTTAGTGTTGAAACGATGCGTGGAAACTAATCTGGTTCTTAATTAGGAAAAATGTCACTTTATGGTGAAAGAAGGGATTATTCTAGGGCATAAGGTTTCTGCAGTAGGGTTAGAGGTGGATAAAGCAAATATTGAGACTATTGAAAAATTACCTCCTCCATCATCTGTGAAGGGAATCCGGAGCTTCTTGGGACATGCGGGTTTCTATAGACGCTTCATTAAAGATTTTTCACAAATTTTAAAACCTTTATGTTCCCTGTTAGAGAAAGACATGCCTTTCAAAATGGATCAGTCATGTATAAAGGCATTCGAGGTTTTAAAGAAGAAGTTGGTTTCTGCTCCGATCATTGTGGCGCCCGATTGGTCTATACCGTTTGAATTGATGTCTTGGCGCCGGTGACTATCTGATGGGAGCCGTCTTTGGGATAACGCCACGACAAGATCTTTCACACAATCTATTACTCAAGTAAAGGCGTTGTGGATGCTCAGTTGAACTACACAACCACCGAAAAAGAACTACTTACAGTTGTGTTTGCCTTCGACAAATTCAGAGCATATCTCATTGGGACCAAGGTAATTGTCTACACGGATCATTCTGCCATCAAATATCTGATTGAGAAGAAGGATGCCAAAGCGAGGTTCATCGGTGGGTATTACTCTACGCAAGAGTTTGATTTGGAAATCCGGGATAGAAAGGGCACCGAAAATCAGGTAGCAGATCATCTTTCTCAGTTGGAGAATGCAGAGGTACAAAAGAAAGACAATGCAATGATTAATGAGAAATTTCCAGACGAACAACTTCTTCGAGTAACCACAACACTGCCTTGGTATGCTGATTATGTGAACTACGTGGTTGCTAAGGTATTACCACCGGATTTGAACTCACAACAAAGAAAGAAATTCCTCCACGACGTGAAGCAGTACTATTGGGATGAACCATTCTTGTTTAAGGCGTGCGCGGATCAAATGATTAGACGTTGTGTGCCACATGAAGAGATGGGATGACATATTGGGTCATTGCCACTCATCGATTATGGAGGCCATTATTAGGTGATCGAGCTACGGCCAAGGTGTTACAATCGATTTTCTTGGCCTTCTCTATTCAAAGATGCTAACCTCTTTGTGCTAAAGTGTGATCGATGCCAACGCGTAGGTAATATCTCAAGCGAAATGAAATGCCACTCAACTCTATTTTGGAGGTAGAAGCTGCATTCGACGTATGGGGAATCGATTTTATGGGCCCCTTCCCATTATCTTTTAATAATCAAGATATATTCTATTGGCGGTTGATTATGTTTCCAAATGGGTAGAAGCGTGACTTTACCCATAAATGATGCCAACGTCGTCCTTCGATTCTTAAAGAAAAATATCTTCACACTATTTGGGACACCGAGAGCAGTAATAAGTGATGAGGGGACTCACTTCTACAATAAACAATTCACAAAACTACTCACAAAGTATGGGGTAGTCATAAAATTGCAGCTGCGTATCATCCCCAAACTAATGGTCAAGACGAGGTCTCAAATAGGGAGGCAAAGTGAATTCTAGAAAAGGTGGTCAATCCGTCACGAAAAGATTGGTCTTTACTTCTTGACGATGCTCTATGGGCATATCGAACAGCATATAAGAATCCGATCGGCATGTCACCTTATCGAATGGTTTACGAAAAGGCGTGTCACCTCCCGGTCGAGCTAGAACATAGTGCACACTGGGCCATTCGGAAGCTCAATTTCGATTTACAAGCGGCAGGTGAGAAAAGGTTACTGCAATTAAACGAGATGGATGAATTTTGGTTCAACGCCTATGAAAACGTAAAAATCTACAAGGAGTAAGTCAAAACTTGGCATGATAAGAAAATTCTTGATAGAACGTTTGAACCGGGCCAACAAGTCTTTCTTTTAAACTCAAGATTGCGTTTATTTCCCGGGAAACTGAAATCTCGTTGGTCAGGACCTTTTAAAGTTGTGAATGTTACACCCCATGGTAACATCGAGATCGAAAAACCAAATTCAAATTTCACATTCAAGGTTAACGGTCAAAGACTCAAACATTACTGGAGTGGACCCATCGAATGTCAGACTACGGTCATGAATCTTTCTGACCCAATAACCGAGTGATCACGACAGCAAAGTCGGGCTGACGACTATAAACCAAGCGCTTCAGGAAGGCAACCCCGAGAGTTTTAGTTTATTTTGAATTATTTTAGTCCATTTAGTTATACTTCATTTATTTTATCTTTAATTTCATGATAGATTTATGCTCTTCATTGACCTCACACGTGCAACTTTTGTTCACAAGAAATTGGCAAGGAAAAGGGCAACTGAGAAAGACCAAGAGCGCCCTGGCGCTTGAATTGCATGTATATAAAGCGCCCCGGTGCTAGGGTCGATGCCAATTACCTTGATAGCGCCCAAATCTTTGAGTTCACTTTATAAACTAAGCGCCCGACACTAAAGCTTGATGCCGAGCCACGAAGGCGGCCCCCAACACTCATTCTCTAGGCAACATTAGCGCCCTGGCACTGGAGAGGCACACAACCTACTGCAGTACAGTGCCCCGGCTCTCCATTCTTATACATAATCAGCGCCCGGTGTCTTGCATATTATCACCGAGCCACGAAGGCGGCGCCTCGGCGCTTGTTCGAGCCAAATCCAGCACCTCGTGGCGAGGAGGCATTTGAGAATCCTATTTGGTTCCAACTTCTCGGATTTTCAGTCCATGCACTCCACTTT
This sequence comes from Panax ginseng, assembly GCA_020205605.1. Lineage (NCBI taxonomy): Eukaryota > Viridiplantae > Streptophyta > Magnoliopsida > Apiales > Araliaceae > Panax > Panax ginseng. The sequence goes on along the minus strand of CM035135.1, from coordinate 14,247,207 downwards.
CCACACATATTTCAACTTCATGGTTGTGCCGATCTAAGCGTGTTTTTTAACTCTCCATTCAAAACATAACTCTTCATATCAAATTAGGAGTCCTTTCACAAATCCATTTTCATCTATTCTCTCTATTGCAAAGGTACGTATGTAAGAACATTCAACAAATGTTTTCGTTCGATTGATCCAAGTAAGATTGATTTTCACTCTACACATATTAAGTGCACACTTTCATCTTCTTTGATTTTTGATTCTCTTGTGTTGCCTGCATAAGATAAATGATTGTTTGTGCACCACGTTTGGTTGTGATAGCATGCATATTTGATAATTGACTTCTCGGGATGTATTTTGATAGAAAACTAGGGTGATTCAAAGCAATTTATGGGTTGCACATTTTGTGTTCGATAAATTGCCTGACTCAATGCCAAGGGTTCAATGTGCACATATCTCCCTTTCTCCACACTGTATTGACTTGTCATCCTGCCACCACAATAGTATATGCTTATTGTCACACTTATTTATCACTATTGTAGGTGAGTGGTGCATCGTATTGTTGCATACATGGATAATTTTTTTTTATACATGCCAACACTCTTGGGAATATTGCGTATGTCTTTTGCCAATTAAAGAAGTCGACGAATACATGAATCTAATCGGCGAAATTGTGCATGTGCATGCTATTTTGTGTCAAGCATTACCCCCAATAATATATTCAGTTTAGACATATATTTCAAGGTTTGGGGTATTATCATGAGGATGATGTCTAACTAGAATTTTCATCCAATACTAATACATGTGTATCTCTTTCGTGTAGAATTTTAGAACATGGCTTCCAAACGTCGCGTAATGGCGAAGGTTAAAGACCGCTTTAATTTTACCTCCAAAATTCGACAGCCGCCGTTTTTTCAGTGTCGTGGCTCAAGAATGCTACAACCGCATGGCTACTTGCTCATTAGTTCCAGAACATGGTTTGAGACCCGATCAATCCAAAGACGGGGACATTGCGGTCATGATAGCTGAGAGAGGCTGGTTCACACTCATCGAAAGCGACCCGATCCGGCGATGATTGCGGTTGTAAAAAGAATTCTACGCCAACGTGCCTGAGCATGATCATTATGGGGTATTTGTACGGGGCAAAATAGTGGAAATTGGTGAAGAGGATTTCAATGGGTGCTATCAACTGCCATTAGAGGGATTGAATGACGAGTATGTACGGCTTGTGAGTGATGGGCCGGATTATGAGAAGATTATTCGTGAACTTTGTCGTTGGGCACCACATGGGCGAGACATGAAGCGGAAGTATGACCTTTCCACTCTCTAATCTCGGTTATATATGGGAAGGCGTGGTATGCGTTCATTTCATACGTAAACTAATGCCATGCTGCGCATGTGAGCCATGTCACTAGGGAAGCGGCGGTGCTTTTATACTCGATAATCAAAGGCTTCAAGATTGATGTAGGCCATCTTATTGATTGATCTATTCTCCGCGCATCCCGAGGAGGGACCACAGGGGGATTACCACATCCGTCTCTCATCTGCGTTTTGTGTGCTAAGTTCGGAGTACAATGGAAATCAGATGAGATGATTAAACTGCCTATCAAGTGTTGGACCATAAGTTGATTAGTCGGTATAAAGTGTGGACTGGGGGAGCAAACCACCCTAGGGGATTAGGTTTCATAATTCCCCAAGCTGAACCTTCTCAAGCTCCACCACCTCAGGCCCCACCGACTTATGGCTCGTCGTCTGTAGCTTATCGTGATGTGGTTCCCGAAGCAGTCCAACGTGAAGTTAACGGATGGTTTTACAATTTAGAATCTCAAAATGTATGTCTCTCGGAACGTCAGGATGTGATCTATAAGTACTTGGTTGATCGGTTTCTGACCCTGAAATGCTATGAGCGCCCGGTATTTTCGGGTGTTAATCTCGATCGAGTTCCAAATCGCCTTTGATCCTACCGGTCTTTCCCCATCCGATCTAGAGATGGCGAGGATGATGATGCTCCACCCGAGGCTTAAGCTCATCGGGAAGTCCTCTATTTTATATTGTTTTATCTTTTCGCATGCGGACATTGCTCTAGATAAGTTTTGGGGTAGTTATTTAGTTTATTTTATTTGCATGAGTAAAGCTGTGATTGTTAATAGTTTGTGGATGTTTTGATTTTATAAATGTTGCGTTTAGGAATGCATGTTAGTTCCGACTTTTGATAGTGGTATATTTGGGGGCCGATGATGAAATTAGAATTGCATGAACAGGTCTAGTAAGGATTGTTGAGTCAGTGATATGATTTTCTTGACATGATTTGAATCCTTATCTGTTTGACACTGATATTTCAAGGATAACACATTTTGAAAAATGACCATGTTGGCTATGATATTTTAAATGGATAGATAATAGAGTTTTAAAGGAGGAATGCTAGTGAAATGAAGGAGCAAGTTAAATAGCTAGTGAAGATTGTTTTAGATATGAACTCAAGTTTGGGGGGAAAAAAAGAAGAAGAAAAAAAAAGAATAAACATCGTGGCATGCTTGTCTAGTTTTGTGGCCTTTGTTACTTGAGTAAGTAAGCCCGAGGGGATTGTCTCTACACCTAGCGCCCTAAGGTTTTAATGACTTGGGAGTCGTTGGTCGAAAGCTCATTAAGGTAGCATTGAAAAGCCTAAGGGAATAAGACAATGCATAGTCATGAGAAAAAAAAGAAAAAAGAAAAAAAAGAAGATAAACAAAATAATAAAGCGGGAAAAGTGCAAAATGCCCCCGTCTCAGCATAAATAAGCATAAGTATTCCATGTTGACCCACGGATTTGGTGATTGTTTAATTTTAGTTGAATCTAGTTTATTTGATGAGTTCTTGAGTTAAAGCTGTATGATGCCTATTAAGAACGTTATTATCTCTCATATTTTGTTGTTCATTGGTTGGCATGGTTGTTGAACACACACACTGATATCGATAATATGATTTGGATTGATTTGATTGTTGGGATATTATTGATCGCTTTATCATGATGTATTAGCATGTTTTTGTGATTTTTACGAGGCCCATGGATATTAAATCAACTATTGAATTCTTTGGAATTAAGATCATATAGATTGTTTGCATTTGCATGATGTCTAGTTTTTTTCGTGTTGTTTGTGTTACATTGCTTGAGGACACATATGACGATTTAAGTTTGGGGTATTTGATGATTGGGTAATATACCCATGAATTGGATATACTTGAGCTTAGATTTGTGTATTTTTGAGTCTTTTAGTATCATGTTTCTTGTGTTTATGTTTTGATTTGTATAGGTTTGGGGATTTATGAGAACAATGGGGAGCATTTGGCTAAAAAGGGCTTGAGCATCACTTTTACATCCACCGGTGGGAAGGTATTATTTCCTTCTTAATCCTGGTAGGAAGGCTAAGCTGAAGAAATTCGATTATTTGGACAAATGGCGTGTTTGTTGTTTGGTGGCATTGACTTTTTGTTTGACCTCTTATTTGGAGATGGTTTGAAGCATATTTGGATTGGGATTGCTAGAGTGGACAAGAAGAGTATAAATTGGTTATTTGCATTGAATTGGGGGACTCAGATTCTACACAATTGGGAGATTAATCAAGGAGCAAGAGCAGATTTTGAGGATTGGGAGTTCTTCTTCTTCTTTATTCTTTTAATTTGTGTAATTCATTAAGGATGATTTATCAATTATTGTTGGTTTTATTTTCGATTATGAACTAATTTCTTTTATTAAGATTCAATTGAACCTTTTATGGTTATGAATTGATTATTTAATTTATTCCAATTATTTATGTTGAAGTGAATTGTTCATCTTGCTTTGTCTTTGATTGTTTAATTATCGCCGATAATTACCTTGTTACTCTAGAAGGAATTGAGAAAGGAATTCTAGGGTTAGAAGCTGGGCATGATGACATGTGACTTAGTTATTTGCACAGTGAATAATTAGGTTTGTGAATAGAATGAGAATATCTATTTACCACATGTAACACATAATGAATTGGGATTGTAACGAGTTTAATTCAATTATTTTGCATAGAGATATAGCAAAATTAATCTGGGTTAAATAGAAGGCAAATGATCACTTGAGAAAGGACTTTTGGCATTTTAGAATTCCTATTAACAATTCAGTAGACATAGTAATTGGGATAATTAAATAATTGATTTAAAAATCATAATTGGGGATATTGGAGTCTTAATTGTTATTTATCTGCATTCAATCAATTCTTAGTTTGTTTCCTTATTTTCTTTTAGAATAATTTCTTGCTTTATTAAATTAGTTTCTTAGTTCTTAAAATCACAATTATTGGTTGTTTAAATAAAATTGAATTGATATAGTACTAGTAGTTGGAGTTTATTAATTAGAATTCTCTGTGGGATCGACACTCTATTTTATCACTATATTACTTGTTGATCGTGTATACTTGCACGTTTGCTTTGACTGTGAAATCAACCAACAGATTGACGGTCCAGATGGTTGCATTAGTAGTTCTCACTATTCTGTGAAATAGTGTGATAATAATTGTAATAAGATTGAATTTGAGTGTGGATATTGTCTAGAAGACAATATTCGTATTAAAATTCCCAGTTTATGTTTTGTTGTATTTTACACGACAGTTGTATTATTAAGTTGTATTTGTATTTTATACCATGTATCTGGCGACTCAGAATGGGTGATGTATACCTATTTTGGGGGCGTCACATCTGGCTTTTTCCTATATTGGCGCTACGGCGCCACTCTCTTCTTTATCTCTCCTTGCATGCATGATGCGAGTTTTCGACTCCGGCTCCTCCACAGTGCAGTTGCCTTCATAAGGTATACATGTTACGTGTGACATGCCCTAACCTTAGAAAATTTTTCTAAGTCTTTGATCGTTCTGAGACACTTATTTCCCCCTTCCATAACTTATTCGTTATAACCCAGAACGAGGTCTTTTTAGAGCCATTCTCTTCCTTATCTTACGTACTTCAATACCCCTCAGATAGAACTTCATTCTGAATCCGTTAATGTGCCATTCGATTGGCTTGATCTTCACCCTTTGTTCATTTTTTACGCTTTTAACGTTCTTTGTTCGTTCGTCCGTAATTTGATCATCCAAACTCGGAAATCGCTCATTCTTGAGTCCATGACTCACGTTTTCTACACTCTCTTACTTTCTTATAAAACCCTACACGTCCGGGTTCATTTACACACTTTCTAATTCTCGTTCATCTTTTACAAAATTTTCGCCATAACTTCGTTATAGCTAAGTTTTAATTCGTTCTTCATGAACGTTTCTACCGTTCCTAACCAAGCAATAAATAATTAACTTATACGCGATGGTTTTAAACTTGTCCATCAACAACAATTATACTACGATGGTTTTAAATTTGTCCATCAATAATGTTCTTCGTGTTTTTCGTTCGTTCTTCATTTTAATCGATATTTTGGATTACGATTTCACTTTTTATTGGAAATTGATGTTATAGAACATCATTCCTTACTTATTTCACCTACTTATTTATATAATCCACTCGGATCGTTCTACTTCATTACGAATCTTATACTTCCTTAAGAAATTTATTTACTAAACTTCAAATTCTTATTTTCTTTATTTCTCACGATTTCAACCATATGAAATCATTCCTAACTTCTTTTATTCCTTATTCTTATTAATCTAAGTTTTGAACATAAAAACTTAGGAAAAGTTAACTTAGGAGTTAGGTTTTAATTCATTTCCTCTTTATTTTTGTTCCGCTAGACAAAATTGGCGATTCGCAAGCTTTTCTATTTCACGAGAACTTTTGATCCGATCATTCATGCACATACTCTTCCTTCTCCCTCTTCATCCGAACCCTCTCTGTGACACCCCCAAATCTAGGTACTTCATTCCCACAAGATTTGGTGCTCACTATCCATACATTTATACTATTTACCCAAATAAAGTAATATTTAAACCATAAATCCTCCCTTTAAATAGGGTTACATCATTAAATAAAAATCTTCCTAGGTTATCTAACCTTAAACATCATTCAAGTGCGAAAATAAAATTATTACATCACATCATAAAGTAAAAGTCTATCATCAAAGTAAAAAGTCTAACATCATATCAATAATGAAAAATACAAGTCTTCATTACTTGTACATTTTTCCCTTTCTTTTGCTCGTTGAAGGCTCATCTACCTTCTCAACTTTAGCTGCAATGAGTATATAAATATACAAGAGTGAGCAAAACAATTGCTCACTGAATATAACAATGAATCAATAGGAGAATAATAATAATAACTGCCAACAATAGGCTCATCAAAACTCAATAGTACTCTTAACGATGATAATCAGAAACCAGAATTCAAAATATGGAATATATCTTACTAAGGGTCATAAGACCATGAACTATGTCCACAGTTGCGAGTAATCTTTCAACTCCAACTTTAACAGTCATAAGACTATAAGGACTCCTCGTACTTAGGGGGATCAGCCATTCGTACAATGTATTGTGCACAAACTTCAACGTTAAGCGTAAATTATCCCATAATAATAATAGGGTTGTTCATCTCAGTATTTAGAATACAAGTCCACACCAAAGTAAGTTTGGTGTGGATACATTTCAAGGGTAATTTAGAATTCATCGGTCATCAACTAAGGATTAGTTTAATACAATATTGATAATATCATGCTATGGAATAATCATAACTAAATTGACATTGAAAATTAAGATCATGCTTTAGGAATAAACTAACAGCATAAACATCGAATAATTATAATATGCCTTGCTTGAACAATGATAAGCCAAGGTTATTTGGAACTAAGTACTAAGCATGCACAACAAATGGTACTTTACACGATATAATTTGTTCAACATGAGTATATTAGACTATGTAAACTTGCATGCTAGATAACAAGTTAAAGACAAGAATAACTTGTTCAATATCAGAGTAAGATCTAGATTTAGAAATCATAAACAAACTAGATACAATAACTTGCTCAACAATAAGAATAAACTTGCACAATGTAAAAGAAACAAGGTTTAAAAACTTGCTCAACGTAAATGTAGAGTTAGAAAACCTGCTCAAAGAAAGTTTAAGTGCTTGCAAAATTATAAAAGTAGAGTTAGAGAACTTTCCTCGTGCGTAGGTTAAACAATCATTACTCACGTTCACCACAAGTCCTACATATACCATATGTATTGATAATACACATTAGTTACACTAACATTAGATTCATATAGCTCACTAACAAAATCGTATCTTTTCATGAACATCACTATTTAGCTTTATTTCCACTACTTAAGTGATCATGCCATTGCACCAAATACACATAAACAACTTTATACAACATCCTATTACATGTCCAACATGTTAACATTAAGTTATACTAATATACAAAGGATTGCACTTGCATTCGCGCCTCCCGACGCCCTCCAATTGGCTCCAAATACACAACAGTCCTAAAGATGGCCATTTTGACCCTTCATAAAGATTTCCAGTTGAAAACCTTAAAGAATAAAGGTTATAGGCCTATTCGTCCGCTTTCCGAATCATTTTGAATCACCTCAATCGGAGTTCGTATGAAGAAGTTATGCCTATTTTAGTAAACTATGTTCTGTCAGTTTTTTTTTTTCAAAAATCTACTGCAGATTACCCTCCACCACAAGGCAGGGGTTTTCAGACCTTTGAGGGGCCCAAATGGGGTCCTTCTGCAAATTGCGAATTTATGCTCTGTAACTCTACGGAAAGCCAATTTGGCCTCCAAGCTCCTTTCTAACAACCATACCAACCTATCTAAGGTGTAATAGGTTTACAGAAACATAATCTAATGTTTTCTAACGCATTTCTAGCCATCTAAACAACATAAACATCCAAATTACAACCATTAATTTTCACTATTTTTGCTAAAACTTCACTTTTGACATTTTCAGTGAAAATCATCACTGTGATTGTGTTTTTCAACCAAAGTAGTTAATTCAAAGTACCTTGTTTATGTTTATTCATCCTCTTTCAACTTCAATAGTCAATTTATAAATTAAATAACTAATTAAACCTTAATTTAACTTTAAACTAAGCCATATTCATATATTCATATAAACTCACTGTAATATGGTTTTCTTCACAAATTACATACATAACATGAATTCATTGATTATACTCATATACAAACTCATGAAAACAGTTTCACAAAAACTAATTTATCATATAAAACTATATATAACAAATAATTCATCCTCTATAAAGATTTTACAGAGAATTTTGGGAAGAGAAAACTAAAACTTTAAAAATAAAAGAATTAAGATAATACCTTAGTTTTAGAAGATGAAAACTTTCCTTTTGATCAACAATCTTCTTTTCCCCAATTCTTCTCTCAAAGCTTCTCTAGAATTCTCTTAAGTTTTCTCTCAAGTTCTCAATTCTCTCTAATGCCTAGCACAACTAAAACGAAACTCTGATAGCTAGAATGCGTAACATAAAATAACACAAACTTATATGGCCTTAATAGCCATCATCAGTTATCAAAATAACGTCTATAACATAAATACATTATATTTATTATTTATTTTATTTTATTTATATTATTTATTTTAAATTTCAAAAAAGTAGAAATATCAAAAGCCCTAATGCTTGTTTGGCAAACCATTTCAATTCTAAAGAATTAAAATACTTTTAAGCCTTGTTTGACAAAACTAATTTAAACCCTTTTTAATTTATTTTAATAAACACTTTAGTTTATAATTATAATCACATACTATATTTTAATTAAATATAGCCTTTTAGAAAAAATCACAAAATTATAATTTTCATTATAACTTTATTTAATAATTTAATATACCATCTAAATTATTAAATCAACAATATAACATCTCATGTTATTTTACAGCTCTCTAAATTATAAATTAATTTAATTTAGAAAATTCTCTAATAAATTTAGATTCATCGATTCAACAATAGACACACCAAATAAATATTTATATTATTCAATAAATATTTAATATTACACTTTGAAATTTCGGATCGTTACACACTCTCTCTCTCTCTAAGGTGTAGGATTTTCAAAATCCCAAATAAATTATTTAAGCTTCCTATTTATAGAATTTCCAAGCTAGGGGTATTTTAGTCATTTCTCCCCCAACCTCCTTATTATTCACACCTCCTTACTATTCATGACTTAAGTGTTAAGTTAACTTAGCCCTTAAGTCTACTTAGCCTTTAAGTTTTGTGGTTCCGTTTTTCGGGTTTTCGTCCGACAGTTTTAAAAACTGTGATTCTCATAATCCAAATATTTTTGGATATTTCGTCTTTCCTTTACCGATTAACTTTTACGTATTCTTCGGATTTCTGAAAAATTGAAAAACACTTTTTAGCGTTAAGCGTTTTCCTTCATGCTTTACCCTAACGTAGTTAAATGAGTGAAGAGTACACAGTAGTACTTTTTGTTATTTTTATTTTATCCGATTACGGCATGTTTTTCGAGAAAAACTTTTATCGGCTTACTTAACTTTTCATGAAATATTATCGCCAAATCTTTCGACGGAATGTCATTTCGACATACCGAACTCTCAGAACTGCTTAGGTTATTCAAATCCTAACCCTTAGGTTTTGTCGGGTGAATAGTGCCTATTTCGTCTTTTTTCCCAAAAATATTTTTGTTCTCGAAAATTTTTTATTTTCGTCTTGAAAATTCTTACTCATTTAATCTAGCTCGTAGCTAGAATCCTCCTGACTTATAATCATCCTAGGTTCTAGAACGATTAATAAACGCATAGCACATAATATTATTAATAAAAATTCCTTTTATTAATAACTAATTTTTTAAACTTAAATTCTGGAAAAATCCAAATTTCCGGGTCGTTACACTCTTCCCCTCTTATAAAAATTTCGTCCTCGGAATTTCTCAAAACCACACCCATACCCGGGTCATCACATTCACCCCTTCTTCACAAAATTTCATCCTCGAAATTTTAGCCTACCCATCTTCTCAACTTCTCTTCAAAGAAGTTCCTATCTTTTAGACATTCTCTCACCTTCACAACTTATCAAGAATTATGAAGTAGAATGAACAACGAGGAATATAAGAATTCCTTTAAAACATTTCATACTTTTGCTGAGGGGTCAAATTAACCATGAACTCTTACTAGCAGTTTACAATCACCAAGAAGGTAAACTACATCTTCCATACGTAGGCGATCAACCCATTATATAACCCCATTTCGGGGCGTGTTCACCTCAGACTTAATCATTAGATTCCGAACCAAAACAATTTGGATTGGCACAACTTCTCAAGAAAAGCTTGAATTTCTTTTAAACATGACATACCATTTGTCTAGCCGAATCAAGTAGCTTAGACCATACCAATAAATTGGATATCAACGTGAAACATTCATCTAGTCAACTCAATTGACATTGACTACTTCTGTAAATTCTTTTCGCAATACAGCAAAACGTTTTATGATGTCATGATACCGTACTTTTCACAGTACGTTGAGGACTTCATCAATTTGAGACTTCGTCATTATACATCATACCATAGCGGGTTGTTGATCCGAAGATCACATCCAACACTAGATTCAATTGCATTAATAACTCCATCTTTTTACCATCCTTGCATCAAATGCACTGATGATATAAAATTCATTTTGATATTTCAAATCAATTTCTGTCTAGCCGAAACAATTAGCATAGACATACCAAGAATAGTTCTTTAAAAAAAATCTATTGGTTCCAAAAGTTGAACCAATTCTTTCCTTTTTAAAATGCGAACACATAAGCACAATTTCAATAAACTTCAAAATCTAGCATAGCTAGATGACTTGGAATATCCTATTTTCCATCTTCCTTCATTATCTTACTGCGACACTACTTAATCTTCTCTAGTACCTTCAATACTAAGACTACTGAAAACAACTCATTTTCAGTCTAAACATTCCTATATCTTAGTACAGTCCATCAACTTACCACACATTATGAGTTCAGGAACTTGCCACAATAATATGAGTTTAAGAACTATCGCAGACAGACCATAGGCGTCCATTCGTTGAGAAGTTCAAAAACCTACCATATCATTATGAGTCATGAATGTACCATAAGTATGAGTTTCAAGAACTCGCACCTACCTTATCTTTCTCTACCTACCAAGTATATACATGAGAAAAGATTCACCTTCTCGTCATATACATCTTGACAGCGTGACCAATTCCAATGATTATCACTGTAATAAGCTAAGCAGTTGTTACACCAAGCACAAACCTCTGCCCATAACAAAGGTTCATACAACTCAGCTATCACATGAGTCCTCAATTGAATTTTTTACAACTTTAAATCTCTCTTTACTAAATACGAATTTTCTTTAATTCATATACTATCCCTCTCAACTCAATCTGAATTCTTCCTCCCATACTACTTCGTAGTACCATTCATTCATACCATTAACTACAAATCATTCATCGTTTAACAACTCATTTGTTACTACGAATCACTATGATCACGTGGTGATCTTCTTATCCTTCACTCTACGATTATAGTCTTAGGTACTCCTACCTAAGGTTTATAAACTATCAGCTTTGATACCAATCTGTAACGCCCAAAAATCCGGTCTATCTTCACACCCGGATTCCGTACGTCACGAGTACATCATTCATCCAACATACATTATTATATATTTAAATATAACAACATATACTCTCAAATCCCAAGTTTTGGAAACCTTATAACCTTTTTCATTACAAATAATTATAAATAAATTATTCATTTCATCTTACAAAGAGTGACTTTTATCTGCCACCAAGGATACATAACAGTTCTTTAAACTAGTCTATAGTTCAATTCCATCTTTCTATATTACAGGTCTTCACTTGATCTTCTCGCTCATTTATATTCTGAATGACACTTCATCTGGATACCGTCAGCTTGATCTTTATGAGATCCTTAAGTTCTTCTAACATCGTTTACTGAATTTTTTTTCATTTAAAGCAAGTGTGAGTATTCAATTGCCCAACAAGTCATAGCAGTTGAACAAATAACTTTAAGAATTCAAACATTTCTTTAGAACTTCGATAACCAAACAAACGTATGAAGCAACTTGAATAATAGGAATAATCTCGATTCCTATCATTTTAAAACATTATTCACATGCACTTTGAAATACTTTCATTCTTCTACCTTTTTCATACTCATCCTGTCTGGCTAGAATCATTAGCACAGACTTAACAATAACGAATCATGTATAGACAGAGCATTCTCTTATTGAACAATTCAATCACAGAACAGTTCATATCATAGAAACACCGAAGTGTTCATGTTGTGGCACAAGGCCTCATACATTCTACCACCTTGTACAAATATCACACATTAGTACATAAAAAGAAATTCTCAAGTTTAACATCTGAGAAGTTCAAGAAACTAGCATTCATTTAGAATATGAATGAAGTTAGGAAACTTGCCTTACGCATAGCTACAGCTTACGCTGAACTACTCACTCCAATTCCTATATAACACATAAGAAAACACCACATACACCGATTAGTCATACATCTTTGACTTATGCATTAGTTTACTTAACTTTACTTCTTAGGGTTCGCGTTCTTGCAACCTAAGTTTACACGACCACTTTCATTATCGTTCTACGGCTTCATGACATACGAAGATGTCTTACTTATACGTTCATCATCTTTGATGTTTTACATTCTTATCTTCTTCTTATAACTTCTTTAGGACTCAACACACATCGCTTCTCTGCTAGTAGTCCATATGGTACTTTGAGTGGTTTCCCACAAACAACGAACAAACAAGTTCCCATCTCATCTACACTGCCCATAATAGTGAGTTAGATCGGTTGCCAGTTTTGTATATACCTTCGCTCTCTAAAGGAATTGTTTAGCCTAGCTCCCATATGTCAACCATCAAAGGTTACGATTGTAATACAACCTAAACTTATCTTAACTTATTCGAACCATTAACACTATAACATTCGCCAAGTTAATTTTTCATTCCTTATGGCTTCCTGGCAACTAAATGCCACACCTCAGTATTCACTCTTTATCGTCTAAGTCATACAGTCTTTTATATACTCAGAGCTATCATTCAAGTTAATCATTACTCAGCTTCATTACATTAATGTCATTGTCTTTAATTCAGTCTTTTACCATTCATTGTTTAATCATTGATCTTCATCATCTTACGGTCAAACCATACACGGGGTGTAGGTTCTATCCGTTTAATATTTGCGTACCCTAAAGCTTCACGTTGGTTAAAGTGTTCAACACTTTACATTTTATTCTAACGTTCTCATCCGACTCACATTCGACTTCCATTAATCTTTTTACCATTCGTTACGGCTTTCTTAATACCATTCATTATTCTTCCTTAATGTCGAAGCCATACAATTCGCTGTATGCTAAGACCGGTTATTCAACTCATCTGCGTTGCGTTTATGTTCATTACCTTTTTAGTCTTTTAGTCTCTTTCGATCATTTTGTTTAACCTGTATTAAAGGTTTAAATTACCTGCTTAAGTGTTACATTAGTTGAACATTATGTTCTTTATCTTCCCGTCGCTTCCCCAAGAGTTGAAAGCGCTTAAAAGCTCTTCTCGGCTTTTTTCCTACATGGCTATTGGCGCTACTCTCTCTTTTATCTCATGTCATCATGCGCGAGTTTGCGATGCGGCGGCCTCGGGTGCAGCATGTTATTTCCTCCTATAAAACATATTTGGCGCCGCGACGCCAAGCCCTAACCCTAGAAAATTTTTCTAAGTCTTTCATCATTCTGAGACGCTTATTTCCCCCTTCCATGAATTATTCGTTATAACCCAGAATGAGGTTGTTCCAAAGCCATTCTCTTCCGTATCTTACGTACTTCAATGCCTTTTAGACAGAACTTCGTTCTGAATCCGTTAATGTGTCATTCGATTGGCTTGATCTTCACCCTTTGTTCATTTTTACGCTTTTAACGTTCTTTGTTCGTTCGTCCGTAATTCGATCATCTGAACTCAGAACTCGCTCGTTCTTGAGTCCATGACTCACATTTTCTACACTCTCTTACTTTCTTATGAAACCCTACATGTCCGGGTTCATTTACACACTTTCTAATTCTCGTTCATCTTTTACGAAATTTTTGCCATAACTTCGTTATAAGTAAGTTTTAATCCGTTCTTCATGAACGTTTCTACCGTTCCTAACCAAGCAATAAACAATTAACTTATACGCGATGGTTTTAAACTTATCCATCAACAACAATTATACTACGATGGTTTTAAATTTGTCCATCAACAACGTTCTTCGTGTTCTTCACGTGTTCTTCGTTTGTTCTTCATTTTAATCGATATTTTGGATTACGATTTCACTTTTTATTGGAATTTGATGTAATAGAACATCATTACTTACTTATTTCACCTACTTATTTATATAATCCACTCGGATCGTTCTAATTCATTACGAATCTTATATTTCCTTAAGAAATTTATTTACTAAACTTCAAATTCTTATTTTCTTTATTTCTCACGATTTCAACCATATGAAATCATTCCTAACTTCTTTTACTCCTTATTCTTATTAAGCTAAGTTTTGAACATAAAAACTTAGGAAAAGTTAACTTAGGAGTTAGGTTTTAATACCTTTCCTCTTTATAAATAACGGCATAATTGTCACCGTTAACACTGTTGGACCACCTAGTGGTTAAAATACAATAATACGCGTGGTTGCACAGTAGCACACGGTATTGCACAATATTTTTGAATTATTGATTCTTATGTAAGAAGACACTACTCAATAATTATTACGAAGAATTCTTTATTCAATATTTTATTTTATTGATTCAATAATTGCTACATTGATATTTTATATTATTGTTCTTTCAATAATTGTCACTGCACAGTATTTCCCATTACCAGATCAATAATTCATATTATTTGAATAATATTATTAGATAACATTATTGGCAATGTCTAGAAAGTTCTGTCGAGGAGAGGTTAGATAATCTAATTGCGGCACTTTATAGGGAGAAATCCTTGTTGAAAGCCCCCTTCCGGAACTACTTTGGTTGTTATTATTGTTATTCTGTAATATTATCTGTGAATAATTAATTATTGATTTATATGATAAGGAAATATTAATGAAGGAAATATTTATTTTTATGTGGATATAAATGAAGGAATTAATGTTGAGGTGTTTTATCTGTATTTTGTCGAAATGGAGGTATTAAAAATCAAATTAGTGTTCTTAAAGCTCTATTGCGTGAGTTATAATTTTAATCCGACCGTTGGATCGTTGTGATTTTTGGATATGTTATACATATATAAGTTGAGTATATGTCCACAAATTTTGAACCGTTAAAAACTAACGTATGATTTGTTATGAATTTTAAGAGGTATTAAAAATCATCCGTTTGTGGATTTCGGATATTTTCTGTTTGGAATTTGGAAAATCTTAAAGCTACAAAGTTGTAGAGAATTCGATTTCGTATGGAATAGACATAAAATTCGTATTTTTTTGATAAACGGGCTATTTATTATGAATTATTAAAATTTCAGAAATTAAATATCTTTTTTATTAAAATTTGGTGGGACCCACTTTTGTTTTTAACATGTGGGCTGCAAATTTTGTTCAAAGGTGGCTGGTCTTGATTGTCCAACTTAGCATGCGTAGAAGAAAGAAAAAAAATAATATTTTTTTATTATTTAGTCTCCTATGACGTTCTAGCATTTTTCTATAAATAGGCGCTTAGGTTAGAATTGAAAATCACACCAAAACAAGTTTTCTTTCTCTCTATATTATCGAGCGTATTTTTGTGAGTATTTAGATACTTTGAGAGTTTCTATTCAGTACAAGTTTCCTTCAGCATTACATCCGATATTCCGATCAGAAATACTGTTATTTTGAGATAAGGGATGTTATTTTCTTCGCAAATGATATTATTTTCTTCAATATCATTATGCCGAAATATTGATATGAATTTTATTGTGGAATCTCTACCTTTTTGTGTCGGGGTTACTATTCACGAATACGACACTATTCACCAAAAAATAAAATTTTCTCTTCTTTGTCCCAGATGTCTATTATGGTTATTATCTTTGATTGTATCCATGTTTTGATCTTCATTCTTAAATTTTACTCCATTATGGTTTATTATGGGGTATTTTTAAACTTGAATTATCTAAAGTATGAATATCTAATCTTTGTCCTTTTATCTTATTGTATTCGTTCTTTAAAATATTTTTCATCATTCTCAGTCTTTAATTGTGATACTTGATGAATATCTTTGGCCTGTAGTGCAAAGATGAATGATTACCTGATGAATATCTTTGGCCTGTAGTGCAAAGATGAATGATTACCTGATGAATATCTTTGGCCCATAGTGCAAAGATGAACAGGTGTTGAGATGAACATGACCAACTGGTGATACAAATGAATATCTTTGGCCCGTAGTGCAAAGATGAATATTTTATGCAAGATGTATATTGATTGATGTTGCAAGGATAAAATATTGACGATGGACTTTTAAATTCATAGATGATAGTAGATTTCATTCTCTACTTAACTCTTCTAAAGAATTATTATTTCCGCTGCGATTATTGATCTAAAACTGGTTGTCCATTATATTTTATCTGTTTTGTTGAAGGCTAATGATAAATTGTTGATCTTTATCTTAGTCATAATATTCTTTACTGGGCTAGTTGAGCTCACCCTTTTTCTTTTTGTTCCATTTTTCTTCTCAAGAGGTGAGAATATAGCAGGATCTAGCCGGGGTATAGAGTGATGGTTCTAGAAAGTTGTTTTAGCAGTCCTCACTATTTTTGTAAAATAGTGTATGAATAATTGTAATGAGGACTTATTTGAGTGTGGATATTGTCTAGAAGACAATATTTGTATTTAAACTCACAGTATGTGTTATTGTATTTTGTACGACAATTGTAATAATAAAGTTGTAGTTGTTTTCTGTACCATGTATTTGGCGACTTAGAATGGGTGATGTATATCTATTTTGGGGGCGTTACATTCTCCATATTAAAGCGATTGTGAATAATCTAATTAGAACAATTCTAATCTTATTTAAATAAATAAATTAAACTATTAATTTATTTAAATAAATAATATTTATTCTACAATAGAGATAAGCCTCCCTAGCGATTAACGACTTTCCAGATAATATAGATTTCAACATTAATCATAAAAGAACCTTTGAGTAAATAGTTATCGTACAATTCAATCCTTCTACCATACAATGTCTCAATTAAATATAAGACATGAATTTACTGTCAAGTCTTATTTTATTTAATTATATATGTATTTCATTTCTTAAATGCACAACTTCAAATAATGTAAATTAGAAACTCCTTTCTAATTTCATTCTGCCTTGGCCAAGGACTACTGGTTGTCATTTATCGAATCACATAGGACATTTCTCTTCTTTTACTAGAAGTGATAGATTCTGTATTGATCATACATTATCTCCATGTACAACTTATTATACCCAAGCATATCCTTTGATATACCCTAAGGGTCATAAGGAATAAGTCAAAGTATAATTCATTATACACAATATACTATGATGATCTCAAGTCTAAGGATCACTTGTACTACTATCACTTTAGGAATTCCTATTGACAGGTAAGTAAAACTCCATTAGGTATTCCTTAACGAGCTACGTTCAGTGAACTTATTCTCCAATAAACACCTACATACTTGCTTTAGAGTCTCCACACAAATGATCATGAGATCAATCATCCTCATCCAATGAGCAAGCAACGTATGTACCAATCTATCCGGATTCACTAATCCCCTTTTTAGTAATCCATCAATTGGGAACATTGTAATTTTTAAGCTATCTTAGAATTTAGATCGTATTAGCATGATCTCATCATGATTCTAAAAGCATTGCTTAAAACTATGGGTTTATCACATATTATTAAAACAGCACCATGTAGATAAATTAAAGCCTTTAGTAAATGAATACTTTTATTAATAAACGAATAAGATTGTTACAAAGTATATGTTTTATTGTAAGACCTCAACTTTTATTAATAAAGATGAATTTTTCTATAAATATCATTTTAAATAATTATGGTGTTAATTTGTTATACTATTATAGTTGTGGGTAATATTTATAAATTTTGCAAAGTAAGCAAGTTGTTATATAATATTCGATTGGTCAGGAAATATTCGTTTTAACAGGGAATATTTGTACGACGGCATAATCATTGGTGGACCCCACAACGTAATTATTGTCAGATTAAGAAAATGACAGAAATATCTTTTTATGAAAATAACGGCGGAAGTTTTACCGTTAAACTGTTGAAATACCCGGTAGTAAAAGTACAGTAATACGCGTGGTTACATAGTAGCACACGGTATTGATTATTGATGCTTACGTGAGAAGTCACTCAATTATACACAATTATTGCTACAGTAATTGCTGCATCATATCTCTCATATTATTGATTCAATTATTGTCACAGTATCATCTTATATTATTAAATCAATAATTGAGACGATAAAGTTATTCATATTATTATTTGCAATATTGACAATGTCTAGAAGTTTTGTCAATGAGAGGTTAGGTAATCTAATTTTGCGCTAATAGGGAGAAATCCTTATTGAAAAGCACCCTCTTTCCTGGGAACGATCTGGTTGTTAATATTGCGAGTTATAATAATGATGAATAAATTGAAGGGATTTTATGAAGTATTAATTGTAATTTTTACTTATTATATGGACCCCATTTACCTATTTTTCAAAATAATCGATAGAAAGTTATTCAATGTATATATATATATACATATATATTAATGTTGGGGGCCAGTAATAGGTCAAGTGGGGCCCACATGTTGGTAGGAAACTGAAATGGGGGGAGGAAAATTGGATGTCACGGGGGAGAAACAAAAAACATGACTTTATTATATTTTATTTAAAGTTTTTCTTTTATTAGAATATTTTATTGCATAGTAATGAATAGTAAAATCAAAATTTTCAGAAAATTTCGTTGGTTGCGTCCGTGATTATTTTCCACTATGCGTCCATGATTTTATTTTCTAAATAGAATCCTTTCCATTCTCCTATAAATTGGATGCTTAGTTAGAATTGAGAATCACATCAGAATCAGAGAATTCTTCTTCTATAATATTAAGCGTATTTCTTTCGAGTTTTAGAAAGCTTTGAGCGTAGAAAACAGTGAAAGTTTTCTTCAAGAATATCCCCGCTATACCAGTTGGAATACTCTTCTTTTCAAGGTAAGGGATGTTATTTTTGTTCAATATTCGTATAAAATAATATTTTCTTCCATACTCTGTAGTATATAAGTAATATTATTTCATTTCAGATTTCAAATTTTATACTCCTTTTATTAAAGTTTTGGCTTCTATACTCCATGAAATTAGTAGAATATCCTTAAAATTTGTGTTTCATCCAGTATCTTCTCATGGAAATATTATTCTAAGCATTATTGATAAGTTTTAACTTTGTTATGCCGGAGTACTATTACCGAATTACTATTCACTCGGGTACTATTCACCTTGGGCACTATTCATGATAAAAATTGATTTGTTTTCGGTCTAAATCATTTTTAATACAATATTATTCTTGAATTTTACTCCACAAAGCAGTATCATATTGACAATTTGGATATTATTGAATTCTGGATAAATTAAATTATAAATCTTTAAAAATTTGTCCTTTACTTTTTTTAATTGAATTCTTATATCATTGTCATCATCCTCATGCTTATATTATGATGAAAGTCATTTGTGGCCCGCGGTGCATAGATGGACTTGGTATGATTATGACCAGGGATTATTCGGTATAATCATGACTGTAATGTTACAAATGATGTGGTAAAAGTCCTCATTGGCCCGTAGTGTATTGATGGATAGTTGTTGGCATGATCATGACAATTGATGAATACACAAATATCCTTGGCCCGTAGTGCATGGATAATTTGTGGTCGTGATACTAAAGAATATCCTTGGCCGTAGTGCAGGGGTGATTCGATGATGTGGATTATTTATTAAGCTGAGTCTCAGTGATAAAATTGATAATAAACCTTTTAAATCATAGAAGATAATAGATTTTATGTTCTACTTGACTCTTCTAATGGATTGCTTATTCCGTTGCAGTTGTTGATCTAAAACTTGTTGTCTATTATATTCTATTAGTTGTTATATGTTGAAGGCTAAGGATAATTTATTTTGTATTATCTTAGTCATAATATTTCTTACTGGGCTAGTTGAGCTCACCCTTTTGCTTTCATTGTTCTCTTCAGGAAATGAGAACGTAGCCGGGAGTAGTCGGGGAATGGAGTGATGGTCCGAGATGGTGTCATAGTAGTCATCACTATTCTATAAAATAGTGTGACAATAAATGTAATGAGGACTCCATTGAGTGTGGATATTGTCTAGATGACAATATTTGTATTAAAACTCACAGCATATGTTTTGTCGTATCTTACACGATAGTTGTATAATTAAGTTGTATTTAAATTTTGTACCATGTGTCAGGAATAAGCATGAGAATGATATTCCTATTTATATATGATTTGATTATGATATATATGAATGAATATGCAAGTATACTTGCATTAAAAAAAGTTGTAAAGTCCTTTGATAGATAATAGAAACATATGTACAAGCACTTAAAATGAATTGATCAAATGTGTTAGGTTGATCTTACATAAGCAAAACCGCTTTGTAAAGTCCTTAAAAAGGAAATGATGTACAAGGACTATAAATATAGAAAGATCAAGCTTGTTAGGTTGATTTTATGATGTAATAGATAGGCTTGTCTAATCATCGAGCACTGCACCAGAAATCGTAGTCTTCCAGGAGAGTCAAGGAAAACTCGAGAGCTATCAAGGAAGAATCGTAGTCTGCAAGATAGTAGATCTCGGAGTTCATAAACTACTAGGAGAGACAAGGAAGGATCGTAGTGTGTCGAGGAGAACTTCTTCTTGGAGCGATGAGTCCGCTAAAAAGTCATGTTAGAATCGTAGAGACAAATTTGTCCTAAGAGCCAAATGAGAGCATCTGCCGAAGCCAAGTCAAGAATCGTAGACTACACTTGGAGTCGTAGAGTCCACTGATGTCAAAGCTAAGTCAAGAATCTTGGACTACACTCAGAGTCATAGAGTATACTGATCGTATTAGAGGCAAAGATCATAGTCGAGCAAGATCAGATGAAGACAACAAGCACAATGACATAAATCGTAGAGTGTCAAGATCTGATCTTGGAGTCGTAGTGTCTGCACAGCCGAAGCTGAATCGTAGAGTGTAGAACTGAGACTTCAACAGAGGTGCTCACAATGCCAAGGCAAATCGTAGAGCAAACACGATTCTCAACAATTGAGCACTCCCAGAATATCCAAAGGAACGAAGCCTCTGGTTGGTACTGCAAAGATACATCCCACCTAAAGGAAATCAGAGAGCACTCAATAAATGGCATGTAAGCTAACAGAAGATCTATGCACCAACACAATCAACATTCAGATTGAGTTGTGAAGCCATTCAAGATGAAGTCTTCCATAAGTTAATCAGAAGAAGACTTCAGTCAGTGATTGACTAAGAAAAAGTCAACGGGTGCAATTTCTGTCAAATGAATAGAAGACAACGATCTTGGGGTCAACCAGGATCGTAGTGTTTGCCAAAGCAAAGAAGGAACTGATGAAGTGTACACAGAGATACTGGTCGATTTCTAAAGAACAAGGCTAAAGTGATTAAGCATGGGTCAGTCCATTGATGATAAGTGAACGGGAGATCACAAGGAGAAAACTAGTTTGGCATGCTACAAATCTAAAGTGTCTTGCTATTCAGAAGATGCCAGAATAAGGAATAAACCATCAGTGTCTGAGATCAATTGAAGAAAACAAAAGAGTTGAAGCACTGCACAAGAGAAGGAAGAGGTGTTCTACATTGAGGATCCAATGAACACTCTTCAGGATCGTAGTGTTGTCTCAACCGTTCGATGAGCAACATTCAACATGACACTACGATCAGGTCCAAGAATCTGCATTAGAATCGTAGAGTTCGGTCATCTGAAGATTGAAGCATTGGCAACGGTTTAATCTGAAGAGTGATATTCGAATATGGCTTATTGAGAGCATCGATGCAAAAAGATAGATCCTGATGTTCTAATCAAGAAGTCAGAAAGGAGAAATAAATAAGACTACCTGCCCGAGGCATCAAAGTGACATCTCTGACAGGGTAGGTGAAATAGTAGACTACAGTATCAGAAAGTCAGAAAAGGGGATGTCATGTTACTTCTACAGTCTACACCAAGTAACTCGAGATCTGCGAAGCAATTCAAAAAGCTTTTAACTGCTACTTTCCAACGGGAAGATTAGGAAGGAGTATAAATCAATCGAGCTTCAAAGATCAAGAGTTGTAGAGAATTGCTGAAGTTATAAAATCATTGAGTTGTTGGAATGCTATTGTTGACTCTACGAGTTCCACCAGAGATTAACAGAACAAGTCTCAGTGACAGTGAGACTACAGAGGTGGAAGTGAAGCAGCTTTGAAGAAGGACTTAATCAGACTAGAGCTTCACTCAATAACGATGAGAATTCCACTAAAGATGGCAGTTAAGCTCAAAGGCGAGAAGGACGAGAAAATAGCATTCAGAAAAGTTGCAAAGTACAAAGAAGATCAAGAGAGCCACTATACAAATCACCATGAACCAAAGGCTGAAAAAGAACAGATGCAGAATCATGTCTGCAAAGCATTCAAGAAAGGTTCAGGGATTGCTAAGTGTCAAACAAAGTCTACCAAAAGCTCAGAGACTTAGCAAATCTAGATGGTGATGGTGCACAACTGACATTGATAAGTGGATTTTATATACGCGATTCAATGTCCATTTCATGCTTATTTGTTGCTAAATTCGTGTGATTATGTTCCTTTTTACTCGTTTTATGTTATTGCATGTGTAGGATGGTGGTTGTAGCATTTAACGTACATTTGGAACTATTCGGTGTGATTTGAAGTTAATTGGAGAAAAATTGGTAGAAATTTTGAAGTTGACATGTCATGCGTGAGAATACAAGCTTGAGTGGGAGGGCAATGTTATCTTATGTACCCATTTGAAGTGGGGGTCTTAAACTTGATTAGCGAGAAGGTAGCCGGCACGGCATGACGTATTTTGTTTATACACCCAGCAAAAGGAGGGTCTTCATTCAAGCTTGACAGAAAGGATGCCCGCCGGGGCGGGTGAATATAGTACATGAACTCCCGCCGGGGCGGGGGGTGGCAATTGTCGCTATGTCCTGTTATGATTAAAACTCTTCTTGGGCGTGGATTCTAGATTATTGCATGACAATGGAACTCTAATTGAAGGGAATTTCGACTGGAGCTTGTGTGTTGGACATCTACTACTCTATCAATAACAACTCCAACAAGACAACAAGGCATATTAGGAAGATTGATCCCAGTTTTTCATAGCAAGCTTTGGAGGAGTATTTCGAGGAGATTTTCAAGACGATTGTGATTCTAGGCTAAGTGAAGGGTGTTTTTCAATATTCTTCGTCTTAGGCTATTATTTGTAATCAAAAGAATGTTAATATGAATTATTCAGTGTTTATTTCATTTAGTATGAACTAATTCACTTTTTAGGCTTATGATGGATCTTTAAGTGAAACGACGTTTTTGTAAACTTTGATTTCCATTTCAATAGTCTATTTTCAGTTTATCTATATTGATTTGAGCTTGAATTAATGAATTGCCTGATCAACAATTCTTTGTAGATTTGTATGGAATCGAGAGAGGATATTTAAATTTAGACCTAATTAATATTGCATGTTTTCATGGATTTTGTGAATAGCAGAATCTTGATGAATGTTAAGGTAGAGATATGCTTGACATCACATGTAATCGAATAGAGAACTCATTCTTAAACCTTCTTTAATTGTAATTCACATAGAGATATAGTGAGTTAGTTAATTAAGGTGTTTAGCTTGTTTCTATCTTAATTGTGGATTTAAGTTAATACGGTATTAGTGCATCGAGAGGTGGTTAATACTACGTTCGTGTTCTTGATTAATAAACTAGGATAGTAATTGAATTGGAATAAAGGTGTTAACACCAGAGTGAAGCTTAGGGTGAAATCATAAGTCTAATTCTCCATTTATTGTTTGAAATTCCAAATTTTGATATTTGTGATTATTCTGTGATAGTTTAATTATTCTTTAATTTAGATTCTTTAATTTTAATTATTGAGTTAATTTGTTTAATAAAATTAGGGTTAATAGGAAATTGGTAATTGTAAGTTAAGGTTATTGCTAGTTAGTCTCTGTGGGAACGATACTCTACTTATCACTCTATTACTTGTTGACCACGTATACTTGCGTGTTGTGCATAATTAGATTTTACCCAACAAGTTTTTGGCGCCATTGTCGGGGATTATTTTGTATAAATCTTAACAGTTTTACAATATTAGTTTAATTAATCCAGTTTTACTTAGACATTTTTATTTTAGTTTTCTTCTTCTTATTTCAGGTGTTGGAAGCAGTTTATGCAAACTCGGTCCAAAAATCCAGACTTGCTGCCTTTTAAGGACGACATCGAGAAAAGGTTTCAGAGGTTGAGTAAGTGGATCAAGGAAACGAGGCAAGAATTTGAAACATTTGAGAAAGAAGAGGAAATGGCAGCCGAAGATCAGAAAGCGTTAAGGGATTTTGCCACACCCAAGGTGACTGAACTGCAGTCAAGCATCACCAGGCCCACAATAGTTGCTAACACATTTGAAATCAAGCCTGAAATGATTCAAATGATTCAGAATTCAGTTCAGTTTGGGGGATTGGCAAATGACGATCCGAATGAACATCTAGTCAGTTTTATGGAAATTTGCGACACCTTTAGGTACAATGGGGTGTCGAATGATGCGGTGAGACTTCGCTTGATCCCATTCACTCTACGGGACAAGGCGAAGAGTTGGTTGCATTCTCTACCGCCCGGATCGATAACTACATGGGAGGATTTAGCTCAGAAATTCCTCGCCAAATTCTTTCCACCGGCGAAAACTACAAAGATGAGGAACGAGATCACAATGTTTGAGCAGCAACATGGGGAGTCGTTATATGAGGCATGGGAGAGATACAAAGAATTGCTCAGAAAATGCCCACATCATGGATTACCTAAGTGGCTGCAAATGAACACCTTTTACAACGGACTACATGGGAATCTCAAAACTAGTATTGATGCAGCGTCGGGTGGAGCATTCATGGCCAAGAGTTACGAGGAAGCTTACAATTTAATTGAAACCATGGCGGCTAACAACTACCAGTGGCCCAGCGAGAATGACACAGGCTAAGGCAGCTGGGGTTTTAGAAGTGGATGGTGTAATGACTATACAAGCACATATTTCAAAGACACTTCGAAGAAGTTGGATTCTCAGCGACAGGCACGCTGGCACAACAAGCACAAACAAGTAGCGATTATATGTGAGTTGTGCGGAGAGCACCAACGGATCAATGCGCGATAAATCCAAACATCTATACAATTAAGTGGGCAATTATAATGTAATTTTCGCAGTAACACATCTTTGGAACACATACAATTAAGGAAATAGGAATCATCCGAATTTCTCGTGGAGCAATAATCAGCAACATAAAGCTCCACGACAGTCATATCCTCCAGGATTTCAGAATCACCAACAACCAGCTCAACATCAAGAAAGGAAATCAGATTTCAAGGAATTGGTGTCGAAGTATATAACTAGTAATGAGACAGCCATGAAAACTCAAGCAATAGCCATCAAGAACTTGGAAAATCGGATGGGGCAAATTGCCTTAACACTAAATAACAGGCCACAAGGGACCCTACCAAGTGATACAGAGAGAAATCCGAAGGGTAACCATGAACCCCTTTTGTCGAGGGATATGCGTTAAGAGCATATATCTTGGTCGGCATTTCCTTCTCAATAAAACTCGTTGTTGCCTTTGCCACGAGCCACATGGAGCTCCGTATTCCTCTGAGGCATTCTTTTCGGTAGTAAGTCTATCGATGTTCACCTCACGCAATTAGATGGGATCCTTGCCATCGCCTACAAGCAACAATAATATCTATGCGATCCATTAAATAAAATGCGCCCTAAACACGGTAGTTCTATGCCGCATCTGGTGAGTCACCTAGTGAGCCTAGTGAATCGAGAATCATCACAGAGAAAGAAGACTTTTCGAAAGATTCTAAAATTACATAAAGAAGAAAAGAAAATGAAGCTCAGACGAAAGATAAGATCAATGAAGTGGGAGAAGGGGAATTTTCAAGAAACGATACATTCAATACATTTCTCTCCCTCCTCTCTATATTCTCCGAGATTTCACTTTCTCGGGGGTGAAACAGCTTGAGGGTACTAATGCAGAAAATTCAGTGACTTCGAATGAAAAAGTTTATGCTAGCAACATAATTGAAGGAAGCAAGGGTGAGGATAAACAGAGTGAGGGAACAAATTTGAACAATAAGCCAATTGTTTATCCACCACCACCATTTCAACAAAGGGTCCAAAAACAGAAATTAGATAAGCAATTCGCAAAGTTTTTGGAAGTGTTCAAGAAACTTCAGATCAACATACCATTTGCAGAAGCCCTAGAATAAATGTCTAGCTACGTAAAATTTATGAAAGGGATTCTGTCAAGGAAGAAGAAATGGGAAGATTTTGATGCAGTTGCACTAACCGAGTGTAGTGCGGTATTACAGTAGAAATTACCACCAAAACTCAAGGACCTGGGGAGCTTCACTATTCCATGTATGATTGGGAATATGCATTTCAGCAAGTGTTTATATGATTTGTGGGCGAGTGTAAACCTTATGCCATTGTCAGTATACACAGAATTGGGTTTGCCCGCGCCAAGACCTACAAATATTTCATTATTGTTGGCGGATAGGTCAGTCACATATCCGAGAGGCATAGTAGAGGACATTTTAGTGAAAGTGGATAAGTTTATATTCCCCGCAGACTTTATCATTCTGGACTTTGAGGAGGACAAGAAAATCCCAATTATCCTAGGGAGACCATTTTTGGCCACGGGTAGGACACTCATAGATGTACAAAAAGGAGAACTGACTATGAGGGTCCAAGATCAAGAAATAAAATTCAATGTGTTCAAGGCCATGAAATTCCCTACGGATGAGGAAAAATGTTTTTGAATGGATTTAATTGAGCAAATCATCAGTGAAGATATGAGCAAGAGTTTGGTCAATGATCCATTAGAAACAACTTTATTGGGAGATGAAGAGGTCGAAGACCCGAAATTGGTGGATTATTTACAAATGCTAGGCTCATTGCCACGAGTTTCCAGATTCAGAACACCGTTTGAACCATTGCACACGAAGAAAGTAGCCGCAGAAAAACTGAAACCATCTTTGGAAGAGCCACCAAAGCTGTAACTTAAGCTACTCCCTAAACACCTCAGGTATGCGTATTTAGGCAATTCAAATTCTTTACATGTTATTATTTCAGTTGCACTTAATGAAATGTAGGAAGAAAAGTTGCTGAGGGTGCTTCGGGAACACAAATCAGCTATTGGGTGGACAATCGCGGACATAAAGGGAATCAACCCTTCATTTTGCATGCACAAGATTTTAATGGAAGATGAGGCAAAACCAATGGTGGATCAACAGCGACGACTTAACCCGATTATGAAGGAATTTGTGAAGAAGGAAATTTTGAAGTGGTTAGATGCTGGCATCATCTACCCGATTTTCGATAACAAATGGGTTAGTCCGGTGCGGTCGTCTGCGAAAAAAAGGAGGAATAGCAGTGGTGCGAATGAGGACAATGAATTAATCTGACTAGAAACGTTGTGAGGTTGGAGGGTTTGCATGGATTATAGAAAATTGAACAAGGCAACCCGAAAAGACCATTTCTCGCTGCCATTTATTTATCAAATATTGGATAGATTGGCGGGACATGAGTATTACTGTTTGTTGGATGGATACTCGGGCTATAACCAGATAGTCATCACTCTAGATGATCAAGAGAAGACCACATTCACGTGCCCTTACGGCACATTTGCATTCAGGAGGATGTCATTCGGGTTATGCAATGCACCTGCAACTTTTCAACGGTGTATGATGGCCATTATTTCAGATATGGTGGTGAAAAATGTTGAAGTTTGCATGGATAACTTTTCGGTCTATGGGGATAGCTTCGATATTTGCTTAAAGAATCTGGTCATGGTGTTGCAAAGATGTAAGGATACAAACCTCGTACTAAATTGGGAAAAATGCCACTTCATGGTTGAAGAGGGCATAATTTTGGGCCATAAGGTATTGGCTCAAGGATTGGAGGTTGACAAAGCAAAGATGGAAACTATCAAAAAACTGCCTCCACCGAGCTCAGTTAAGGGTATTAGGAGTTTCTTGGGACATGCAGGGTTCTATAGGAGGTTTATAAAAGACTTCTCTAAAATTGCGAAACCTCTATGCAGTCTTTTAGAGAAGGATGCGACTTTCAGCTTTGATGAAGAATGCAAGACAGCTTTTGACTTATTAAAAAGAAAATTAACTACAACCCCCGTTATAGTCTCACCGGATTGGAGCATGCCATTCGAGCTTATGTGTTGTAGACACTCGAAATTTTCTGCACTCCTATTATAAACATTGCAGGAGGGTAGATTCGTCTTTCGGAGATAACCTTGAAAGATAGTATACAACCATTTCGGATACTACCTGAGGTTCAGCTCCAACCCAGAACACAAACCGGGAACATCGGTTCCAACTCGGAATACACACCAGGAGTGGCATTTCCAATCTCGGAGATAACCCCGAGATATGTAGATCAAAAGACCGGAAACAACACCAGAGAGGATAGTTCTGTCTCGACGAAAACACCGCGATGCTCAGTTCCAGTCCCAGAGATAACACTGGGAGTAGCAACCCCATCCTTGGTGATAGCCCCAAGGGATGCCATTGCAGTTCCAGCTATAACCCTGAAAATACTTGTTTCAAACACATGCAAACAGCTTCAACTCCAGACATCCTGTCGAGGCACACATACCTCAGTCCCAGAACTAACAACGGGCAGATAGGAACACCCACAGATGACAGTGATACATACAAACAAGCAGCAGTCCAATCTCGGATATAACCCTGAGCAACGTCTGCTTTCCGCTTAAACCGGCGATAACCCCGGTGAGGAGTAAACATGTCATCTTACTGTCTCAACAAGATGATATCACAACATACCAACAAGTGGTCCAATCTCAGCTATAACACTGAGCAACGTCTACTTTTAACTCATACCGGTGATAACCCTAGCAAGGATTCAAACATCATCTTATTCCTTCGACAATGGCACGTCGTCTCAACACTTCATACATAGATCCAACAATGTCCCACAAGAACTGAGGAGTGACAATCCCGAGTGACTATTACGTGTGACAGTACTTTGGATAGAATTTAAAGCTTGAAGACCATGGGCATAGACCCCTCAACCTAACTTCGTACAACCTCTAATCCATGTCATTGAGTAACTCTCGACACAAGCGGTCCGAAGAAGGTCAGATATACCTCATTCGGATGTTCGGATTGAAGTTCTGCAAGTTCGAGCGGACATTACAGTGCATGAGTTCATGCGACTACGAGATTTGACGAGACTCATGGCTTCGGATGCACCATGACCACCGCAGTATTAATCATGTTGTCTTGCAGTGTACCGCTGACCATCGATCTATATATACAAGGCTTGGGGTCAGCCATTTGAAGAGAGAAGAGAGGGAAAAAGGCGATGAAGCCCTGTCCATTTTACTCTGCATACACATCTTTTGAGTGTTTCCTCACTTTTAAACACTTGTTAGCTCACATATAGCTATCTTTTATCCGGTGGGAGCTGAGTGTTTGTCCATTTAAAGTCATAGAAGTCTACTTTGGCAGCCCACTGTAAGACTTCTTACATTATATAAAGCCTTCTTCTCATATAGCACACACTGTTATACACATTGAGAGTCATGTGGTGTGCGTTTGCCCGGTCTTTGGTCCGTGGTTTTCATTTCTGTCTGTATATATATACTTATATATGTATATATAACTGTTGTCAGACATATCTGATGAGCCAGGATTTTACATTCAGAGCATTTACATGCTTATATATATATATATATATATATATATATATAATTGTTGTCGGACATATCCGATGAGCCTGGATTCACATCCGGTGCGTTTATTTCTTTTATATATATATATTTGTACATATATATATTTACATTCCTGTCAGGCCTGGAGTTTACTTCGTGGCCTTTTACAACTTTCTTTACATTTTACGTCACTTTGGAGTTTACTTGGCGGTTGATCGCGCTTATGACTTTCTTTAAATTTTGTCCCGCACGGAGTTTACTTGTGGCGATTGATTACATTATTACTTTATTTACTTTTCTGATCCCCCATGGAGTTCCTTCATGGTGGTTGATCATGTCCATATATATATATTTACCGCTTTTATATATTTACATTTTCGATCCCCCATGGAGTTGTTTCGTGGTGGTTGATCAAGTCTGCATATATATATTTACAGCTTTTATATATATAACTACTTACTGCTTTCGATACAAATTGCAGTATCATGTGAGCCTAGGAATCATGTGATCACAGGTTCAGTACACTGAATCTAGATTCGGTTCCCATGATGGACATTTTCGTTGAAGCGACTTGTACATTATTTTTGGTGTTTGAATTTCCTTGGATGGTCATTCATGCCCATGAGGAGTTCGGAACTCATCAGATATTATTTTTCTAGAATGCTTCGCATCTCTCAAAAAATAAAAGCAAACAAGTCAATATTTAATAATAAAATGGAATTATGAAAAGGTCTCAATTCCTATTGAGCACAGGGTTTGAAAAACCTCTATTACAAAATGTCATTGCTATATTGTGGTTAAAATTGAATTTTTCTAATAAATTCAAACCCTTGTATATAGGTGTGAACGAGGCCTCGCACTACTTTCAAATAAATTGCACATTGATCCACACACACACACACACATTCATATAATAATTTCTTTTGAAGAGAGTGGTGGTCACCGTAGTAACTTACCGGATGTAGGGGTGCCTAACACCTTCCCTCCGCATAATCAAGTCATTGGACCCAAAATGAATCTCGGTTTCATAGACACATCTAGCGAATGCCAAATCACTAGGTCAATGTGCAAACCTTTTCGGTTACGTTGGTGCAACTAGTTAAATACACCAACTGGCGACTCTTAAAGTCAAATCGTCGACATTATACATGTCGGACCTTTTTCACTTGTTTTTTAAACAAATCTCACATTAACATGAGAACACCAAAGAACAAGCAAATCTAAAAAGGACATCAAAAATCCCGACGTCGACGGTGGCGACTCTTTTGGGACTCCAGTAAGAGGGCTTAAGCCACTATTACAAGCTTTTCAAAATTATTATATGCTTGTGTATGAATGTTGCATTTACATTTATGATGAATGTGTACGAATGCATCTTAATTATTGCACGCTAAATATCTATCTGTGATATTAGTGCTTCACATATGTCATCATTTTGCATAAACGGTGAGACACGTTGTATGTGAATGTATGTTGTGTGGTCCCTCCACCAGGAGGCTATCCTATCGGTGTTTGATTACTGGACTTGTGGGAAGAATGATTCCCCGGGGCTCAGGAAAGGCACCACTCAGATTCGCTCCAGTTGAAAGACCAAATTAACTTCCCGTCGAGTAGATTACGATGATCTGGGAACCTTTATGCCGAAAAGCCGCGAGAGTAACCCTAAGATAGGTTAGCCTCTGATAAACCAAACGCAGAGGAAAGTCTCTTCATACTTTCCATCTTTCAATTACTTGTAAAAGCATTTACTTGTAATTTATTCCATGTTCATCCATCTGTAATGGAAAATATGAAGAATATATGTACATGCATGACATGTTATCAATTAACAACCAGTTTTACAGGACAAAATTCCTAAACGGACATGTTATGATAACATTTGCATTACCCTAAGACCAAACTATGTAAGTCTTTTGTAGGGAAGCAATTGGGCCTGTTACCCGCTCAAAATTGAAAAAGGCTTCGAGCCTACAGCCAATCATGTCTTTTTCTGACCAGTTTAATGCTGTTTCCCGAGAAGAATTTGACAAATTGAGTAAACAAATTACAGACTTGGTTGTTCTATTGAAAGAATTACACCAGTCTACTCAGGGTATGAAGATACCTACACATACAGAATCCTCTACACAAGGAGGAATTCAAAGTCTGGAAAAAACAAATCCAGAACTTTAGTTGGATACAACCAACAAAGACCCTAAAAACACCCATCTCAAAGGAGATCCAGACAACGGTGATATCAGGAAGAAGGTCCTTCAAATAGAGGAAACTATTCATGTTCTCAAAGGGATTGGAACTTATGGCAGTGTTTCATATACAGACCTTTGCATATTCCCTGGTGTTCATTATCCAGAGAAATTCAAGACCCCTGATTTTGAGAAATATGACGGATTAGGGGATCCCTATACACATTTAAAAGTGTTCATTGGAGAACTTGGGTTTTATCCGGAAAATGAAAAGCTCCGAATGCAGCTGTTTCAGAAAAGTCTGACTGGAGAAGCCCGTTCATGGTATACCAGATTAGACAATTCAAAGATCCATAATTGGAAGAGTCGCTCACGCCTTCCTCACTTAATACAGATTTTCAATCTCAGATGGCTCTCATTAGGTATCAAATTACCAAGGTCAAGAAGCGATCTAATGAGTCATTTAGAGAGTACGCTAAAGGTGGAGGCGGAAGCGTCGCTTTCAATTATTCCTTCCATGACGGAATCAGAAATGGTCATGACTTTCATAGATATACAAGAAGCTCCTTTCTATGAAAGAGTTCTAGCTGGTATTGGAAAACCATTCTCTGAAATGATTAAGCATGGAGAAATGGATGAAATGGGATTGAAGTTCGGTAAAATTTAAGACCTAGCCACTCTTAAAGCTGTTGCTGAGCACATCCAGTCCGGATCTTATGGAAACAACCCCCGGAGGACCCATAAGAAGAAAGAGGAGGATGTTTCCTTGATACTACAAGGACAAAAAGGCAATCCAAGCATGCCTATGCAGAGGAGAAACTACTCCCCTTTTCCAGCACAATCTTCAAACACTCCATTGCCTAAAAGTGGAGAAGTAAAGCGACCTCGGACATTCACACCCTTAGGGGACTCGCTCGAGAATATTCTTGCTCTTCTGACTACTCAGAAGAAAATTACACACCTTCTTCCACCAGCCAACCCTAATGGGAAGGGTTTTAATGCTACTCAGAAGTGTGCTTATCATGCTAGGGCACCTAGACATGATACTCAAGATTGTTGGGCCTTGAAGCATAAGATTCAGGATCTGATAGACAATGGTGAGATCGTGGTCACCAAACCAGATCAACCTCATGTGAAAGACAACCCTCTCCCTCAACACAAAGAGGAAGAGGTCAACATGATCAGTTAGAGCACTGGACATGGTTCCAATTCTACTGGTGAATCATCCCACCCCTCAAAGACGGTGTTAACAAATGGGATTATGTAAAGTTCTAGTTTACCATGGAACGAAAGATGAAAGCTCTTTGCAAACAAATTGAGCAATTGGCAGAGCTGGTGACCCACCATCATCAAGTCATACGCCAATTAATCAGGCAGGAGCATGCCTATCTCCTTCCATTTGTTATGAATGCTCCATCAACACCTTCAGAAAGCGAAGCTATGGAGGATAAGGTTGCAAAGCGAGCAAGTGATAAAGCCCGTTGGGATTTTGCCAATCAAAGTGAATTCACATATTTGGGCCAATCTATGGAGGAGATACTTCAAATGTTGATCAACGAAGGAAGAATTACATTCCTTCTCCCTCCGATCAATCCCCGTTCAGGACGGTTCAATCCAGATGAAATGTGTCAATATCATTCACATTCTCGCAGTCACAGCACAGAAGAATGCTGGGCACTCCGCCATATCATTCAGAATCTTATTGATAGCGGTGTCCTGCAAATGGCAGATGATTACACTATGCAACTCAAAGGTGGGAATGCATGTCCTACCAAATGGAAGGGATCAGTAGCAGTTATATCCGAAGTGGATGATGAGACTATCAAAGTATTTCCCATATAACCAATTCAACTCAAAGGAGCTGACAATCCTTTGAAAGTGGCCGCACCAGAGCCAATTTCTTTATCTTGCAGACCACAATATCCTATTGTCAGCTTACACAACGTTCCATGGAATTATGGAGAAATTGAAGGATCCACATCTCATACTACTGCTATAGTGTCGAAGGAAAATCCATGTACCTTCCTCAACGGGTTATCAAACCTACTTGCGAAGCAAAGGGGAAGCTACCCATGGAGAAGATTGAAAAATTCCTTCGTACTATGGGCCACAATGAAGCCAAAGTGGTTTTAAGCTTGTGAGAAGCTCCACACCAGATTTCGATACTGGATTTGGTTTTCTCTTCCGAGGATCATCGGAAGATCTTGTGAAGGTTTTAGAAGAAGCCTACCTGCCAAAATCGGTGAATGTGGAAAAATTTCAACATTTGGTTAATCACATTTTCAACAACAATGTGATATCCTTCATTGATGACGACATACCTCCCTAAGGGACTGGTCATTGTAAGCCGTTGCACATTATAGTTTTATCTTCTAGGTATATGCTAGTTGGAGTATTGATAGATGGAGGCTCGTCTCTAAATATCTGTCATTATGCCACCTTGGTGAAGATGAATATCAATCTCAAGTGGATCCAAAGCAGCCATACGGTTATCATAGCTTTTGATGGATCCCAACGAAATTCCGTCGGAAAGATTGAGTTGTCAATTGAGATTGGTCCAAATACATTCAATATATCCTTCCACGTCCTCAAGATGGATACACATGGCTGGAGTTGTTCTTTCCACACTACATCAACAACTCAAATACATTATCAACAATAGTCTAATCACTATCAACGCTGAGCCGGAATGTTCTGGACAAGGAACTCTACCAATTATCAGCTTCAATTCAGAAGTTGAACCGGCCAGTTTCCATACTCTGGAAGTGAGTAACACGCAATATCATTCTATTGGAGTTCCACTTCCCGTACCCAAGATTGATGCCGAGGTTATATCGGCCACTCAAGAAATGATGTTATTGGGTCATCAACCTGAACAAGGGCTTGGTAAAGATAAGTAGGGTATTAAGCACTGCGACGTCCCCAAAATAGGTCCACACGACCCATCCTGAGTCGCCAGATATCACACTATAAAAATCAAATACAAACTTCATTTATATTAATTTGTTGAATATGTCGTGCGATAGCGACAACAGTTAACTATGAGTTTTAATACAATATTGTCTCGTAGACAGTATCAAAACTCAAATTGTTACAATGCCATATAAAATACAGCAGTAAATATTTTAAGACCCCAAAGAAGAACAAGAAGATTACTATCATATTCATTCTAATGAGGTGCACTTTTGACGCTTTCAAGGTCGGGTTCTTATCACCCTATTGTTTTTCACCAAAATCAATTATTAAGTGACATATAAAATACGACACACACATCTTAGGTCCTCAATACAATTATCTGTTGTATGTCATGTCATTTTATAATGTATTGAGAAACTTCAACAGTCTCGGACCATCATACTATTCCCCTGTTATCCCCGCTCGACCCAGCTACACTCTTATTACCTGAAAGGAATTGTGAAGCAAAAGGGTGAGCACAACTAGCCCAGTAAAGAATATCATGGCTAAGATAATTTATTTATCAACAACCTTCATCAGAATAAATCAGAGATTTAGAACATATGGTAGATAATAAAACCTTTCAACCATAATAGCAGCGGAATCAACAATCCATTAGAAGAGTCAAGTAGAACATAATGTCTACTATATCCTCTAGATTAAAAGTTCATCGTTAATATTTCATTCCTGTAATACTCATCAACAGTTCTTTGTTGTACCCAAGACAAAGAGAACTTTCATCACATGTATTCACCTGAACCACTAAAGATTATAATAATGTTTCACAATTCATATTTATAATCATGTAAATCAACAATTCCTCCTTGCCACAAAGGCTTAATAGAACATTTACTCAATATCCTTACCCCAAAGGCTAAAGAAATTCAAATATAATAACAATGATCATACCAATCAGTTGTCTCATCTTTGCACCATCTTGGCCAAAGATATTCAACTATAAAACCAATGGTCATGATCATACCAATCAATTATCTGTCGTCAGCACTACTACAAAGACATACAACTGTTAACTAATGGTCATGATCCTGCCAATCATATCATCGAATTATCCATGCACTACTACCAAGGATATTCGTTAGTATCACTAGTGGTCATGATCATGTCATACACCGTCCATCTTGCACTACGTCAAAGCTATCAAACCACAAATCATCTTTGCACTATGTGCCAAAGATATTCAACAACATATCATCTTTGCACTACATGCCAAAGACATACAACTATAAAACCAATAACCAACAATATAATAAAGAATGGAATAATAAAAGAATTTCACCATGTATGCAATACTTCGCATAGACAAGTTATTCCAACATAATAATAAAGAATGGAATAATAAAAGAATTTCACCATGTATGTAAAGATTGCATGATGCATATAAAAGTTATTCCAACATAATAATAAAGAATGGAATAATAAAAGAATTTCACCACGTGCATGAATCCGAGACATGACGGTGTTATTCAAAATGTAATAATAAATAATGGAACCAGTCACGTAATCGTACAAAACAGGGATATTCCAATGTAATAATAAAGAATGGAATAATAGAAAAATTTCACCATGTATGCGATACTTCAGATAAAATAAAAGTTATTCCAACATAATAATAAAGAATGGAATAATAGAAGAATTTCACCATGTATGCGGTACTTTGATAAACAAAGTTATTCCAACATAATAATATAGAATGGAATAATAGAAGAATTTCACCATGTATGCGATATCAGACATAAACAAAGTTATTCCAACATAATAATAAAGAATGGAATAATAGAAGAATTTCACCATGTATGCGGTACTTCGCATAAATAGGTTATTCCAACATAATAATAAAGAATGGAATAATAGAAGAATTTCACCATGTATGCGATACTTCGCATAAATAGGTTATTCCAACATAATAATGAAGAATGGAATAAATGACATTTAGTATTGAAAGAAAATAATTCTCTTCATGAATACGAAAGAATAATACCCCTTACGAGTACAACAAATACTATCCCTTACCGTAAAAGAAGAGTATTCCGACTGGTAGGACAGGAATATACTTGAAGAAAACTTGCACTATCTTCTACGCTCAAAGCTTTCTTAAACTCTAAAGAAATATGCTCGAGATTACAGAAGAAGAACTCTCTCTATAGTTTCTCTCTCTAGAGTTTCAAAGAAATTCGTAAGAAATAATGAAGGAATGAGCTTATTTATAGAAGAATGGGTGAATAGTAACTAATTCATGAACGGTCCAGATTGATTTACTTTTTAATCTGACTATCCATATTTAAAGCAAAATCTTTTAAATAAAATATAATATATTCTATTTATAATTTAATAAAACGAATAACGTTATAAAATATTCATTTTATATAAAAAGATTTTACTATGCAAAACACTACGCAGTGCAGGTACTATGAAACACTATGCATAATAAAACATAATATATTCTATTTATAGAATAACTTTTATAAAAGTATTCTGCTTTTATATAAAAAGATTTTACTATGCAAAACACTATGCATAATAGAATATAATATATTCTATTTATAAAATAACTTTATAAAAGTATTACATTTTATATAAAAAGATTTTACTATGCAAAACACTATGCATAATAGAATATAATATATTCTATTTATAAAATAACTTTATAAAAGTATTCTGTTTTATATAAAAAGATTTTACTATTATAATTTCAACCAACGGTCTGAAAAATTAATACATCTCTTCATGGAATAATATTGTACCCAAAAATAATTTGGACCGAAAAAAAATATATTTTTTGGGTGAATAGTAACTCATGAATAGTAATGCGTGAATAGTAACTCGTGAATAGTAACTTGTGAATAGTAACTCGTGAATAGTAACTCATGAATAGTAACTCGTGAATAGTAACTCGTGAATAGTAGCTCATGAATAGCACTCCGACACAAAAAGTGTCCCAAACACCCGAGTGAATAATACTAGAGTGAATAATAACCGGGTATTTTATGACAACTTGTCTACTTTGAAAATTTTTCACATATCACCCTTAACTTTAACCTTATAACAATTTAACCATTTACTAAATAGAATAATTATAAGAAAATTGAATACTTTCATTTCATAAAATTCGGGGTCTCACAAGCACCCTATTCAAATGTCCAGTCAAATTGGAACAGTCGGACTAGGCTATTCTGCCAATTCCACTCACAAGAATCCTCATAAGCATAAGCAGGTTCCACAAGCTTCCGACGCACAGCGATTTTCTATACCTTTACCTCATGAGTTAATGCAATCTCCAGTAAAGGTGCCAGCCCATGTTGTGGCTATGTTGTTTCTGAAACCAGTGCCGATCAAAGCAAAAGAGGTGCTGATTCCTAATCCCGAAGTGGAAGAAAAGGAACGGAAACGTAAACATGACCTTGCCTTGATGATGGCAGGCATCCGCGTCATTGTTCATGATGAACATACTAACAGATACACCCCAGACGATGATTGCCCAGATGTCATGGTTATCATTCGGGAGAAAGAAGAAACTGATGATCCTTCCATCACTGCAGTCCATCAGGACTTTTCCCTCGATAATTAGAGTAGCACTCCACGCATTGGTTGACGAGGGTAAAATGGGCAGAAAAAACCCCTCTGCCTTGTAGATAACTTTAATTGCTTGCTTTCCTTTACAACACTAGCAGTTATTTTATCAAGTACATGCTAACACTTTTGTATGATCGAACTGTTGCATATATTAAGTGAAAGCATCTTTTGTTTCAGGACTCTGAATTTAGATGTGCATGTGCTTGCTGATGAGCTGCCTTCTCTCCACAAGGGCTGTAACTTTGATGCAAAGTTGGACTCAGACTTGATGGATATTCAAGAGGATATTGAGACACCTCAAGAGATTAAGGAATGGGTCGCAGACAAACCCAAACCCAATCTCAATCAAACCACTCCTTTCAATCTTGGAACCTTGGACAACCCTAAGATAATCCAGATTGGTTCAGACCTCACCACAAATCAACGGAATGACATGGTTGCACTGTTAACCCAATTCCAGGATGTGTTTGCATGGTCTCATGAAGACATAGTGGGTTTGTCCATTGACATTGTTCTTCATCGCCTTCCCATTAAAGAAGGATTCAAGCCAGTCAGGCAAAAGCTCAGGCGATTGAAACCTGAGTGGACTTTAAAGGTCAAAGAAGAAATTGTGAAACAATTTCAAGCTGGCATCATCATGGTGTCTACATATTCGGAGTGGATATCCAACATTGTTCCCGTGCCTAGACCAGGGGGAAAGGTGCGAGTCTGTGTGGATTATCGGGATTTAAATAAAGCTTTCCTTAAAGATAGCTTTCCCATGCTATTTATCCACATTCTTATCGACAATACTGCTCAATACGGCATATACTCCTTTGCTGATTGCTTTGTGGGGTACCATCAAATTATGGTTGCTGAGGAAGATCATGAGAAAACTGCTTTCATCACGCCTTGGGGAACCTTTTGCTATAGACGATTGTCATTCGGCTTCATCAACGCCGGGGCAACCTGCCAGCGAGCTATGATGGCTCTTTTCCACGATTTAATACACAAGGAGATAGAGATCTACGTGGATGACATCATTGTCAAATCTCGGAGGGAGGATGACCACTTAGACCATATCACAAAGATTTTCAACAGGTTGCATAAGTAAAACTTGAAGTTGAATCCCGCCAAGTGCGCCTTTGGGGTTAAATCAGGCAAATTGGTAGGCTTCCTAGTCAGCCACAAAGGAATTGAACTGGATCCTACCAAAATCCAGGCCATCAAGGAAACGCCCATTCCTCAGATAGAGAAGGAAATACAGGGATTTTGGGGAAGAATAAACTTCATTAGCAGATTCATTTCTCAACTCACAGCAACCTGTGAGCCAATTTTCAAGTTGTTAAGGAAGAACTCCTCCATGAAATGGAACGATGAGTGTCAGAAAGCCTTCCTTACCATCAAAGAGCAACTGGCTAACGCTCCTGTTTTGGTACCTCCCAGGGATGATGTTCCCATGTTCATGTACCTATCCATAAATGACAATGTTATGGGCTGAATGCTGGGGCAGAAAGACGATAGAGGCCAAGAACGAGCTATCTATTACCTCAGCAAAAGATTCAGCATCAGTGAACACAAGTACACTCTGATTGAGAAGACTTGTTGTGCTTTATCATGGGCTTCCATGAGGTTACAACATTACCTCCATGGTCACACAACCCATCTTATATCCCGAATGGATCCTCTCAAGTATGTGTTTAGCAAGCCCATACTGAATTGTCGACTGTCCAGATGGCAGTTGATCCTACAACAATTTGACATCGTCTACGTGATGCAAAAGTCTGTCAAAGGTCAAGGAATTGTGGATCAACTGGCCGCTGCACCTGCAAGGGATTACAAACCTCTAGAAATCTATTTCCCCGATGAGGGAGTAATGACAGTTCAGATACAACATCAGTACGATACATGCCGTACGTGGAGAATATATTTTGATGAAGCTGTTAATTCAGAAGGCTCCGGAGCTGGAGTAGTTCTAATATCTGCAACGGGAGCGATATCCGTCGTCAGTCAAATTATAGTTTGGCGGCACCAACAACATAATGAAGTATGAAGGTCAGATCATGGGGCTAAAAACTTGCCCGCTCAATGGGCATCAAAGTAGTTAAGCTGCCTTTGGGGATTCCGAATTGGTAATCAAACAATCCACAGGAATCTATCAAACCAAAGAATTGCATTTGTTGCCTTTCCATCGGCAAGTTTCACAGATGGCTTTGGAGTTCGAAGAAATCTCCTTTCTACACATTCCTCATAATAGGAACAATTTTGCAGATGCATTAGCAACGTTGGCCTCCTTGGTTTACATACCGGACAAGGAAAAACATGCCAAGCATCACGTTTACTCTGCAAAAAGCCCCAGTCTATGGGAATTACGTTGGAAAAGTATCGGATGAACTACCTCCCATCCACAATCCTTGGTATCAGCACATCAAGGAGTATCTACGAGATGGATCTACACCCGCTAAGGCGAGCCTAACTGAGAAGAGGTGGATTCATCGATTTACTATAAAATTCTACCTGAGCAGAGATGCACTCTACAAAAGAGATGTAGGATTAGGTCTCCTCAGATGTCTGGATAAAGACCAAGCTCAGAGACTCATGGATGAGATCTATGGTGGAGTATGTGGCCCTCACATGAGCGGACCCCTACTTGTCAAGAAATTTCTCAAAACAGGACATTATTGGCTTACACTCAAAGCTGACTGTGATGATCACGTCAAGAGGTGCTATCAATGCTAGATTCACGGGAATGCTATCCACGCCCCTCCAAGGGAACTCCACAATATGAGTTCGCCATGGCCCTTCTCAATGTGGGGAATGGACGTGATCGGGCCCATCGAGCCCAAAGCCAGTAATAGACATCGATCCATATTCACCATGATCGACTACTTCACCAAATGGGTAGAAGAAGCTTCCTTCCCCAAGGTTACTAAAGAAGTCATCATTACTTTCATCAGAAACAATGTTGTTTGTCGATATAGACAACTAGAGGTCATTGTGTCAGACAATGCTAAGAACCTCAACAACAAAATGATGGAGGAGTTATGCAAAAAATTCCACATCAAACATCTCAACTCCATCACCTAGTCAAAGATGAATGGAATTAACATTTAAGCGGCTAATAAAAACATCAAAAAGATCATGCAGAAAATGTCCGCCAATCACAAAGGATGGCCTGACCTCTTGCCTCTGACTTTATTAGCCTACAGAACTTCCATGCGTACTTCCACTGGGGCAACCCCCTACTCGTTAGTCTATGGGATGGAAGCAATGCTCCCCATAGAAGTGGAAATGGAATCCCTCAGAGTATTGATGGATGCTCATTTGGATGAAGACCAATGGGTACAAGACAGGTAGCACCAATTATCTCTGATAGACGAAAGGCGATCCGCGGCTATCTTCCATGGTCAGTTATATCCGCAAAGGATTGCACGATCCTGCAACAGAAAAGTCTGACTACGGCAATTCAAACCACATGACTTGGTTTTGAAGAAGATCATTGACAACCAAGATCATGCTAAGGGAAAATTCGCTCCTAACTGGGAAGGCCCATTTGTTGTCAAGGAGATATTGACAGGAGGTGCTCTCAGATTGCAGGAAATGGATGGCGATGAATTTCCACAGCTTATCAACTCGGACACTATGAAACGGTACTATGTCTAAAGTTACCATCAAACAAACATCCTGGTTTTGATCATCAAATCACCAGTCATTCCGATTTTGAACCCTTTCACCCTTTTTCATACTCTCCTGCCCCTCAGGGAAACATACACTTCAAGCCAGCAACCGGGTTTTACTTCAATTTAAACCCTCCATATACTTTCGGTTATCCTAAAGACAGGATTAAACCTTTCACATCTGCAGTTTATCCTGAAGACATGATTAAACTTTTCACACTTGCAGTTTATCCTAAAGACGGGATCAAACTTTTTCCAAACCTGCAGTTTATTACCATTATGGGATCAAACTTTCTTCTCCCCGCAGTATAGCCCGCACATGGGATTCACGTTTCTCTTCAGCTGCGATTCGTCCTGAGGGGAAAACTACGTCGACCTGATCTCCCACACTCTTAGGGGTACGTAGGCAACCATATTCTATATGGCTCGGTCGCAATAAAAGAAACAACAAAAACATTTCTACCCTTTCTTCACAAAAACAACAAAAACAACAAAAATATTTCTACACTCATCTGCCTTCAGCATTCAGCGTTGAACCTCCTACAATAGGTTTGAACTACGCAGACTTGATCTCCTCTTCAATAGGAGTACGTAGGTAGCCATTCATGGTGCAGTCTAACCCCTACCAGAACAACATATTTGTCACACGGTATTGGGATCTACCTTCAGTTTGCCCCATTTCATCGGTTTCAGATCAAAGGGATGGAATTACCCAACCTCTTCTCACAAATAGAAGATTCGGTGACCATCTAAGCTGCGATCGTGCCTCAAAGAGCAATACCAACCCATAAGAGATGGAATTAACTAGACTTCTCATAAATAGAAATCATGGCACCATCCACGTGGAAAGGTTAATCTCGAGAGGAAGAAACCACCCTCCTCTCCACTTTTCCATACAGATACCAAGGTCCCAAGACACCAAAGATGGTAGGATTTTACAAAATCAACGATCCATTCTCGAGAGATATTGCGACGCCTCAATGTCCGCTCATCAAGGATAAGTTCGTAATGCATCAAGATCACAAGGCCCCGAGAAATGTACAAATATCAAGCAAGTATCAAGGCATAACTAAAATGGAAGTGAATCAAAATATATTTCCCTGCCATATATAATACTGTTTGATATATACATCTGTGCTATACATGACAAAATGGCTAAGCTAGTTTGTACAGGAAAATACAAAGCTATCTACAGATCTGTGTGTATGCAGACTATTAGATCTAACATAGCATCCCTCTCTGACGACGGGGGAAGCACTGCAAGCTCCTACCCAAGGGAATCTACACGAGCTAGCAGATCAGAAGCTAACTGCATGGTGGCATAATGCTCATCAATGTAGGCACTCATGTCGGCAAGACTGACCGTCATCTGGGATCTCACTGAAGTGCTGTCTGCAATGGCTACATCCCTAACAGATAAGGCGGCATTCCGCTCCACTATCAATGCATCCCTGGCTGATTTAGCCTCATCCCTCTCTAACAGAGCGGCGTCTCTCTCATTAAGAGTCATCAACATCACGCTTCTAGCCTCGATCTCTATCATAGGTCATCGATGTAAGCTCGCCCAAATGTCGTGGTCGAATACTAAGTAACAATGGCACTAGGGTGGGAGAATCCATCACAAATCTTTGGCAGCCCAAAGAATCAACTCATCAAGGAGAGAGCAAAGAGCCTCCTTTATAGGCTCCTCATCGCCGTAACCGGGTCTCCCTGCACTATGGATCTCGCCGCATGCCCAATGCGATCTGTCTCCATCCATGCGGAATACTATGCGTAACAACTTTGGATGATCGGCGAACTCAAATGACTCCACGATCCCAACAGCATACAACCCTGGATCTCTGTCTTCGGTGATAACGGCGAAGGAAGTTACCGACCCACCGCCTCATATGGATGAAAATCCTGAAACTAGTCAAACTGACACATAACGGCCAAAGGGTGGTAAGTGATCATGCCCCTCAATCCAGCCAGAGGGAGGTAATCCATGCCCGGAGCATGAGTAATAAAGCTGTAGGGTGAACTAAGCCCTGAACATGGCAATATGGCAAACAGATCCCTAATCCCTGCCAAGAAAGTTGACCACGATGTAGCATCTATGCACTCTGCAGGCTGAAAGGAGTATGACATGGCTATCTCCTGGGTGAAACAAAACCCCTGCCGTCTAAATGTGCCAATCGGTCTCAAGTGTGACATGAACCACACGTACAGCATGACCGAACTACCTATAAATA
This sequence comes from Panax ginseng, assembly GCA_020205605.1. Taxonomy (NCBI): domain Eukaryota; kingdom Viridiplantae; phylum Streptophyta; class Magnoliopsida; order Apiales; family Araliaceae; genus Panax; species Panax ginseng. The sequence continues at coordinate 14,202,595 of CM035135.1, read as the reverse complement.
CTCCTATCGGATAAGTGTAGTAGTATGTAACTGACCTCAAGGTCTCTGCAACAATCATCGGTATAATGGTACGACCCTCCCTGAGAGCTCTCACTGCCATAATGACGCCGATATCCATCTCATCCATGTACCGCAACATGTAGACGTATGACAATACACATAGAAGCAGTACATCTACTCTGGCTGAACGCCAATGGTCCCCCGGTGTGGTGAAATCCCCAGAATGTCGTGCATAGCTATCCTTAGAGCCAAATCTGTCAAACAGGAAACGCTAGGATATAACATGGTTGGATGTAATCTCATCCTGCACCACTCTACGCCTCAATCCTGTGAGAGTCATGAACTGTCTGCTCATGTCTCCCATCACCATGTGCACGCAAGGTCTGTACAGAGGCAGCATCGTCAATCGTGCATACTCCTCCAAAGTAGGAGTCAACTCACGGGTCCCAAATCGGAATACCTGTCTCTTCGATACCCAGTGCTCTAGCATACCCTCTACAAATCATGTGGGAACCTGAAACATCAACAGGGTCATAGTATGTTGTAGCAAATCATCTACGATCACTATGTCTGATGGTGATATACTATCATACCATGAGCGTATACCAGCTACCACCACAAATGGTGGGGTATGATCAATACGGCTAACTATCGAAGAAGACATCTATACGGGCCGTGTCATAAGACTATCCAGGGGTCAATGCTGAATATCTCTGGACATACATATGCATAACACAATAACATGCATGATACAATAGATGGCAATATGATATAGGGAATGGAAAACTGTGCATACATTCCTAAGTGTATCATCATCTAATATATCTCTGTACAGCTAAAATATAGGGGAATGGGGCGAAGCTACCCAGCATACAACAGAGGCCTATCAAGAGAATTAGCAAGAAATACATCAAAAAAAGTCAATAGTATTAATGTCTACATCATCGATCCTGTCCACCTGATGTAACTCCTCCTGAGTCACTGGATCTCTATCTACAGGGATGTCAGGCCTATGCAAGGGAGGATCTGCGCTGGCAAAACCAAATGGGTCATCTGAGGGACCAAATATTAGAGTGGAAGGATCAAAAGTATCTACCGCAGAATATCCGCCAAATGCCGAATGAAAAGATATGACCGGCCCAACGCCGAAGTTAATCTCATTAATCAGGTCACATGAGTCGATCTCGACACAAGCTAGCCAATCCGTCATCATCACGGATCCTGGAACCATATCCCCCATAAACTGTGTGGCGTGGGTATGAGCTCCAATCGTGCGAGGGATACACCAATGTTGGAACATCTCCTGAGAACAGGGGCCCTCTGACAATGTAAAACCGTCAATCCCCATCAATGGGATGTCGTTGACGGTGATCGCGTAAACGAAGCCAAGAACGCCTGGCATGAGGCAAGATCGGCATACGGATCTCTCCTGTAGTGCTCCTAATAGCACGCTCTCCTAAATAGAGCTCCCACCCTCCATCTGTAAAGAGAGGAATCCTGCGGGTGGATATGATGTACTCTACTCCAGTCGGGTACCCATCCTCAAAACCAACTCCCAAATGCTCTCCAGAGTAGGGAATCTACGTGATGACATCAGCTGTCAATAGCTCCAGCTGCAGGCGATAATGAGTAAAACCCTCAGCAACAGGGACCTCCGCTAGTATAGAATGATGCCATCTCCGTCCTCGTGGATAGGTATCTAAACCTAACACGCTCATAGGACGTAAACAAGGAAGCCTCTTATAGGCCCAAAACTGCCAACACAAAGGCAAACATCTGCTGTCAATCAACACTCTTAACTTATACATGGGAAAAGACAAGAGAAACACTCACCAGCAGAAACGGGTAGATCCTAACCACGCCTCGGTCAAGACCATTGATCGCATGCGCATTCCCCTGAGGAAGTAGGCAAAGGTGTAGGAACCCCAGTCATACTCTCCTTATACGGTCCAAGTGTCGAGTGGCGCTGATCAAAGCGAAGAACACCGTAAAAGAGTTATCTGCTATGAAGAAGCCCCTAATGATCATCAGGAACAATCGCCGAAGAATGCGATCCCTGACTCTCACATCATTGGGTATAGGCTCACTCAACAGCCCGCTCATAGCATCCACACTCAAAGGACTGCATAAGCGGCCCTTCCTTGGCGCCTCGTCGGAACTCCCAACAAGGATCTGACGGCAGTAGGGGTGATATCCGCTGTGCAAGGCACCAGCGCCCCTCCAAACTCCATACCTGTGATAAACCGCCAATCCATCGGCGTTATCATCACCTCACAGTCCAATAGATGAAGTGACTGAGTCTGATGAAACCATCGCTCAGACAATGCCCTGAGGTAACCCCAGGGACAGCGACGGGGTAGAATGAAGAAGAACCTCCCGAATCCCCAGCCATAGACGATCGCTCTGTAGTCATCATGCAAGGCCTGATACATAGAGTGGATGCTACACCAGTTCCCTCGAGGCTGTGTGAAGCCGGGAACCACATCAAATGCAGATCACCATCAGACTCCTTGACTCCTCATCAATAGGAAATAAGGAAGATTAAAGATCTAACTTCATACCTCGTTTACATGCAGGTATACTAAAGGATGCCTACTCAAGTCACCCAGAAGATCTGGGTTCGCCACTTGAATACCTGAAAATTCCCTAAGGGGAACACGTACAAAAGGAGCAGGATGTGACGCCCCCAAAAAAGGTATACATCACCCATCTTGAGTCGCCAGATACATGGTACATAAATTCAAATACAACTTAATTATACAACAGTCATGTAAAATACGATAAAACATTGCTGAGAGTTTAAACAATAATATTGCCTTCTAGACAATATCCACTCTCAATGGAGTCCTCATTACATTTATTATCACACTATTTCACAGAATAGTGAGGACTACTAATGCTATCATCATCGACCATCACTCCGCTTCCCGACTAGTCCCAAATATATTATTCATTTCTCAAGAGAACAATGAAAGAAAGGGTGAGCTCAACTAGCCCAAGAAGAAATATTATGACTAAGATAATGCGAATAAATTATCATTAGTCTTTAACAATGTTAAACTAATAAAATACAATAGACATCAAGTTTAACTGCAGCGGAACAAGCAATCCATTAGAAGAGTCAAGTAGAGCATAAAACCTACTATCTTCTATGATTTAAAAATGTTTTCATCAAATTTTATCATTGAGACTCAGCTTAATAAATAAACCACATCATCGAATCATCCCTGCACTACGGGCAAAGGATATTCATTAGGGTCACGACCACAAATTATCCATGCACTACGGGCCAAGGATATTCGTGTATTCATCAATGGTCATAATCATGCCAACAACTGTCCATCAATGCACTACGGGCCAATGAGGACATTTACCACATCATTTGTAACATTATGGTCATGATTACACCGAATAATCCCTGGTCATAATCATACCAAGTCCATCTATGCACTATGTGCCATGAGATGACTTTCAACATAATATAAACATGAGGATGATGACAATGATATAAGAATTCAATAAAACAAGTTCAAGAATTAATTTAACCAAGAACTAATATTGTCCAAATTGTCAACATGATACCTTTGTAGAGTAAAATTCAAGAATGCTCAGAAGAATATTTCCATGAAAAGATACTGGATGAAGTGAAATATCAAGGATATTCCACTAATTTCATGGAGTATAGAAGTCAAAACTTTAACCAATCTGAGTATAATAAAGAATGGAATAACAAAAGAAATCACCAGCATGCGATAGACCGCGACAGCAAAAGTTATTCCAATGTAATAATAAAGATTTTAACCAAAGTCCCAGTAAAACGCATGCATGCATGTGATATTCTAATGTAATAATAAAGAATGGAATAATGTAAGAATTTCACCAAGTATAGGGTAGTCGCAGATTTAAAAAGTTATTCCAATGTAATAATAAAGAATGGAATAACAGAAGTTCTCTTCATGAATACAAAAGGAATAATACCATTTACCTTAGAAAGAAACTGGATACTGGAGTAGAGAGGTAGCAGACTTCTATTCTTCTTTCTCTCTAAAATTCCTCTCTATAATAATTGCTCTATAGCTTGAGTGAATTGGTGAAGAATGATGAAGAAATGAGCTTCTATTTATAGGAAAATATAGTTTCGATAATTGCACGTTTTGGGGCTCAGAATATTACAGTATAATACCTTCCTCTTTTCCTTTATTTTTAATTTAGTCATGCAAGTATTATCAAACTTGCACCACCTCCCCTAATAGTAAATAATGTGATTCAATAGTAAATCATGTGAATCAATAGTTCTAGACATGTGAAAATACAAATTACAGTATAGTACCTCCATCTATACCTCCATTTTTAACTTAGTCATGCAAGTATTATCAATCTTGCACCAACTCCCATAATAGTAACAAGAATGTGAATCAATAGTACACATATGTGAACAAATAGTTATAATCATGTGAATTAATAGCAATCAATTGCTCATTTATCCAGTTAATTACCCGATTGGGCAATATAACCTCCAAACATCAATTATTATCAAAATATATGTCGATTTCCACTAACATTAATAATCCCAACACAATGGAACTATTTTTATCAACAATATAAATTTTTAAATTTTAAACTTTGACTTTTCCCAAAAAAGTCAACTATTGACTTTTTGACCAAAAAGTTAATCCCGGAAAATTTTGTGTTTATCGTCTATTTTTACTAATTTCATCGTTCCGGACTCAAATATCACGTCCGCGTCTCCAAATTCAACTCCGAACTCAACTTCGATTTTTTAATAACATTCATCATTAACATTTTAACTCACAATATTTAACAACTAGGTCGTTCCCAGGAAAGAGGGGGCTTTCCAATAAGGATTTCTCCCTATTGGCGTGCAATTAGGTGACCAAACCTCTCCTTGACAGAACTTCTAGACATTGTAAATATTGCAATTTAATAATATGAATAACTTTGTCGTCTCAATTATTGATTTAATAATATAACATATTATGCAGATGACACTGTGACAATAATTGAATCAATAATATGAGAGATATGATGCAACAATTACTGTAGCTATAATTGAGTATAACTGAGTGACTTCTTATGTAAGCATCAATAATCAATACCGTGTGCTACTATGCAACCACGCGTATTACTGTACTTTTACTATCTAGTAGTTCAATAGTTTTACCTGTAAAACTTTCGCCGTTATTTTCATAAAAATATTTTTGTCATTTTCTCAATCTGACAATAATTCTGTTATGGGGTCCACCAATGATTGTCTTGAGTCGCATTACGAATATTCCCTCGTTAAAACGAATATTCCCCACCAATCGAATATTATAAAACAACTTCACAGACTTTGAAAATTTGTGAATACTACCCACAACTATAACATTATATCAAATTCATTCTATAATATTCAAAAATGATATTTATAGAAAAATCATTTTTATTAAAAAGTTGGGGTCTTACATAAGAACCTCGATCGGTACATCCTCCTCCTCGTCCTCAACATTCAGCACTTCAACCCGAATAGGACGTATCACCTCCTCCGCCAAACGACGGGGCTGTCTAATGGAACGGCGCTGAGGCTCTTCAGAAGCTCTCCTCCGTACACCAGAAGTGGTCCTACGGGAACTACTCGGCTGATTTGGATCCATAATATCTGGACAACAAGTCTCCAAATCACCTCAGAAAGGGTGTGGTAATTTCTTACGTGGAGTCTTTTTCAAAATGCATTCTATGATTACATGCTCACGTGCATTATTTTAACATACATCTACAGTAGAGTTAAAAATGCATGACTACCCAATAACTACATTTTGGGAAAATTTTGCCATAGCCCCCTTTGTAAAAAGGACTATCCACATGCACATAGGCATGACTAGGTGGCCATTCAGTAGCACACCTTTACACAGTCATATACATCCTATATGAATTAATCACATCATAGTAAAAATCTGTAAGTGTAGTCTAATTACCAGGATTATTTTACTTTGTGCCTTTACTCATTTGTCCTCAAATAGGATAAGAAATGACAATAAAAGGTGCCAATTTGACTGTGTCAAAAGTCAAATTTCTTTCACATCATTATGTTCAGCATGGTTTAATACTAACCTTTACTATGTTGAATATTTTTTATCAAGTCATATCAGCATGCATATTCACTACTATGTGTCTAAATGCATTTCATGTGATAAGTCATTTTCCAACCGATGTAAATTGGAAAAAATACATGCATGTGTTACGGAGATGATGAAGAACGCTTTGTATGCGGTAGTTAGAATATATGCGTAAAGTTGCGAACTCAAGCAGACCAGAAGAGCTCTTAGATTTCCTTCACAAGCAACTTGAAAATGACTTATGAAAGCAACCACCTTTATACATAGGGCACGGTTGGTCATGAGCTAACTGTGGCACCCCCACATAGGTTCCACACCTCTGGCTCGCTCCAGTTAGAGTTGTAGAGGAGGTCTCACAAGCTGAAAAGGCCAAATCGGGAGTAAAAGTGCTACGCGATTAAGCGGAATAGCCTAAAATCCTGGTTTCTCGTCGGTCAGAGTTAAACTCCCGTCGTCTCAAAGGTATTCACCTAAATGCAGGGTATACTATACCAATGAGATCATCTTTCACAAACCATGCTCGGCAATACCCCACAAAGGTCCGATGCCGACATTTGCATGGTCATAACCCTAAACCTCCCCGATGGGGGTTACAACGCCGAAGTTATAAACATCTACGTATCCCCGGTGGGGGTTACAACGCTGAAGTTATAAACATCTACATATCCTCGGCGGGGGTTACAACGTCGAAGTTATAAACATCTACGTATCCCCGGCGGGGGTTACAACGCCGAAGTTATAAACATCTACGTATCTCCGGCGGGGGTTACAACGATAAAGTTATAAACATCTACGTATCCCCGACGAGGGTCACAACGCACATCTTTTAATCATCCACATCTCCTCGGCGGGGGTTACAACGCAAGGTAACCATTGATACACACATTAATGAAGGTCAAGCAGCCTTGACGTCATATCAACCAATGGCAAGTAAACCCATTGAAGTAACCTTCCCCAGCAAGGGCTACAACACAATGCTACTATTGACACAAACATCAATGAAGGTCAAGCAGCCTTGACAATACACCCAAATGAGGATTTATCCTATGATACACACATCAACGGAGGTCGTGCAACCCGAGCAAATGATAAAAACTGTTGGTAGTACTTTCGCTGTAATGAGTGGAATATGTTATACACATCCTCAAACAGACAAAGATATATCCCCGCAGATCTCTTACACACAAGAGGTACCTCTATGGAATATAAGCCAGTGTCTAAGATTCAAGACTTTAGTGGTAGCCCCAACGTCAACATCCTTGGAGACTTGGATCGCGTGTCCAAGCCATCACTGATTGTCATCCCAACAGGAGTATATGGCAATCATGCATCATACATCTGCATCATGTTGCTGCATATAGCATCATGTTTATCTTGCTTGCATTTCAAGTGTCTAGGATTCTTTATCCTATCCATGCCTTACACTGCATGAATATGATAACGAGGGGCATCTGTAGACACTCAAAATTTTCTACACTCCTATTACTAACATTGCAGGAGGGTAGGTTCATCTTTTGGAGATAACCCTAAAAGACAGCATACAACCATTCCGGATACTACCAGAGGTTCAGCTCCAACCTGGAACATAAACCGGGAACATCGGTTCCAACCCGGAATACACACCGGGAGTGGCATTTCTAATCTTAGAGATAACCCCGAGATATGCATATCAAAAGACTGGAAACAACACCGGAGAGGACAGTTCTGTCTTGGCGATAACATTGCGATGCTCGGTTCCAGTCCCAGAGACAACACTTAGAGTAGCAACCCCATCCTTGGTGATAGCCCCAAGGGATGCCGTTACAGTTTCGGCTATAACCCCAGAAATGCTTGTTTCAAACACATGCAAACAGCTTCAACTCCAGACATCCTGTCAAGGCACACATACCTCAGTCCCAAAACTAACAATGGGCAGACAGGAACACCCACCGATGACAGTGATACATATAAACAAGCAGCAGTCCAATCTCGAATATAACCCTAAGCAATGTCTGCTTTCCGCTTAAACCGATAATAACCCCGGTGAGGAGTAAACACGTCATCTTACTGTCTCAACAAGATGATATCGCAGCATACCAACAAGTGGTCCAATCTCAGCTATAACCCTGAGCAACGTCTACTTTTAACTCAAATTGGCGATAACCCCGATAAGGAGTCAAACATCATCTTGTTCCTTCGATAATGGCACGTCGTCTCAACACTTCATACATACATCCAACAATGTCCCACAAGAATCGAGGAGTGACAATCCCGAGTGACTATTACGTGTGACAGTACTTTGGATAGAATTTGAATCTTGAAGACCATGGGCATAGACCCCTCTTCTTGACTTCGTACAACCTCTAATCCATGTCATTGCGTAACTCTCGACACAAGTGGTCCGAAGAAGGTCAGATATACCTCATTTGGATGCACCGGATTGAAGTTACTGAAGTTCGAAGCGGATATTACAAATGCATGAGTGCACGTCTTCACGAGACGATGGGACCAATGAGATTTCGGATGCACCACGACCAACCACCGCAGTACAAATCTGGTATTGCCGCAGTGTACCATGGCCATCGACCTATATATACAAGGCTTGGGGGTCACCATTTGAAGAGAAGAGAGGGAAAAAGCGATGAAGCCCCCCCATCCATTTTACTCTGCATACACATCTTTTGAGTGTTTCCTCACTTTTAAACACTTGTTAGCTCACATATAGCTATCTTTTTATCCGTGAGCCGAGTGTTTATCCATTTAAAGTCATAGAAGTCTACTTTAAATTTCAACGTAAGCCTTCTTACATTATATAAAGCCTTCTTCTCTCATATAGCACACATTGTTATACACATTGAGAGTCGTGGTGGTGTCGTTTGACAGGACTTATGCATGGTTTTCATTTTTATTCAGTATATATATACTTATATATATATATATATTTTATATATGGACTAACATTATCGAGTTATGCCTAGATTGAGCCTAGACTTCGGTCTGGAGTGTTTATCTGCTTTTCTATATATATACTTATATATATATATATGTATAACTGTTGTCGGACATATCTCGATGAGCACGGATTTTACATCATAGGAGCATTTACACGCTTTTATATATTATATATATATATATATATATATATATATATATATATATATATATTTACATCCCCTGTCTGTGCCTAGAGTTTACTTCATGGCCTTTTACAACTTTCTTTACATTTCGTCCTTTGGAGTTTACTTTGTGGTGGTTGATCGCTTTATAGTCTGTTTTTAAATTTAAATCCTGCCTGGAGTTTACTTCATGGCGAGTTGATTGCATTTATTGTTTTATTTACTTTTCCGATCCCCATGGAGTTGCTTCATGGTGGTTGATCATGTCTATATATATATATATATATATATATATATATATATATATATATATATATATATATATATATATATATATATATATATATTTTACCGCTTTTATATATTTACATTTCTAATCCCCCATGGAGTTGGTTCATGGTGGTTGATCAAGTCTCAGATATATATATTTACAGCTTTTATATATATATATAACTACTTTCATCGCTTTCCATACAAATTATGGTGTCGTGAGAGCACAGGAATCATGTGATCACAGTTCAAGATTCGAATCTAGATTCGGTTCCCATGATGGACATTTTCCGTCGTATGTGACTTTGTACATTATTTTACAAATGTTTGAATTTCCTTGGATGGTTGTCATGCCCATGAGGAGTTGAAAGATCATTGTATATTATTTTTCTAGAATGCTTCGTGATCTCGAAAATAAAAGCAAACAATAGAATATTTAATAATAAAATAGAAGTATGAAAAGGTCTCAATTCTATTGAGCATGAGATTTGAAAAACCTCTTTACAAAAGCGTCATTGCTATATTGTGGTTAAAATTGAATTTTTCTAATAAATTAAAACCCTTGTATATAGATGCGAACGAGGCCTCGCACTACTTTCAAATAAATTGCACATTGATCCACACACACACACACACACACACATTCATATAATAATTTCTTTGAAGAGTGGCACACCGTGGTAATACGGATGTTTGGGAAGTGCCTAACACCTTCCCTCCACATAATCAAGCCCCCGGACCCAAAATGAATCTCGGTTTCACAGGCCCGTCTACCAGTGCCAAATCACTGGGTCAATGTGCAAACCTTTTCGGTTGCGTTGGTGCAACCAGTTAAATACACCAACTGGCGACTCTTAAAGTCAAATCGTCGACATTATACATGTCAGACCTTTTTCACTTGTTTTTTCAAACAAATCTCACATTAACTTGAGAACACCAAAGAACAATTAACGAAAAGGGACATCAAAAAATCTTGACGTCGACATATGTGATGCAAGTGACTTCGCGGTTGGGGCTATTTTGGGCCAACATCAAAATAAGGTGTTTCACGCCATATACTATGCAAGTAAAACACTTACAGAAACTCAAATGAATTACACAACCACGGAAAAGGAATTGCTTGCAGTGGTGTATGCGTTTGACAAATTTCGGGCTTACTTGATCGGGACTAAGGTGATAGTCTACATAGACCATGTGGCAATTCGGTACTTGATAGCGAAAAAAGATACTAAGCCACGCCTTATCCGGTGGATCCTCCTACTTCAAGAGTTTGACTTAGAAATAAAGGATAGAAAGGGGACGGAGAACCAAGTAGCCAATCACTTGTCTAGGTTAGAAAACCAAGGGAAAGTGAAAGACGACAGATGTGAAATTAATGAGTTATTCCCAGATGAGCAACTGTTTGGGATTTTTGCAGAGATTCCATGGTATGGGGATTATGCAAATTTTCTTGTGAGCAACATTCTATCACCTGACCTCACAAGACAACAGAAAAGGAAATTTCTTCATGACGTGAAATGGTACATATGGGATGAACCATATTTGTTCAAGTAGTGTGCCGACAAAATGATTCAACGGTGTGTCCCCTACAGTGAAGTGAAGAACATTCTGCATGAGTGTCACTCATCTGCATATGGCGGGCATTATGGGAGTGAGAAGACAGCAGCGAAGGTGTTACAATCTGGTTTTTATTAGCCTACATTATTCAAAGATACCCACCATTTTGTCAAACAATGCGATAGGTGTCAAAGGGTGGGCAACATTTCGAAATGGAATGAGATGCCTTTATAAACGATTCTTAAAGTGGAAATTTTTGACGTATGGGGTATTGATTTCATGGGGCCATTCCCCTCGTCTTTGAACAATCAATACATTCTACTCGCAGTGGACTACGTGTCAAAGTGGGTTGAAGCTGCAGCATTACCATTAAACGATGCCAAAGTGGTCCTCAAGTTCCTACAAAAGAACATCTTCACGAGGTTTGGCACGCCAAGAGCAATTATCAGTGACGAAGGTAGTCACTTCTGCAATAAGTCTTTTACAGCTCTTTTGGCCAAGTATGGCGTCAACAACAAAGTAGCTACAACGTATCACCCTCAAACCAGTGGACAGGTTAAGGTATCAAACAGAGAAGTCAAGAAGATATTGGAGAAAGTGGTGAATCCGAGTCGAAAAGATTGGTCGCTTAGATTGGACGATACATTATGGGCATACCGGACTGCATACAAGACACTAATTGGGATGTCACCATATCAACTCTCATCGACGGAAGGCATGTCACTTACGGCATTAGAACTCTGAGATAAGGCATATTAGGCCGTGCAAAAACTCATTTTTGATCAAGTAGTTGTAGGGGAGAAGAGACTGCTTCAATTGAATGAACTCGACGAATTTCACCTTCAAGCACGACCAGAAAATTATGCATCGAACATTCGAGCCGGGTCAATTAGTACTATTGTTCAACTCACGGCTGAGATTGTTCCCCGAAAAGCTTAAATCGAGATGGTCGGGACCATTTACTATCAAACGGGTTTTCTCTCATGGGGCAGTGGAACTCTACAGTCGCAATCCACTAGATACGTTCAAAGTAAATCGGACCTTTATTTGAAGCATTATTGGGTGGAGGAGAAACACCGGAAGCGTGATCGCCATCACATTGACCGACATAACATGAGCAGGATGGATAAAGGATGATCAAGCACTACATTGAAGCAAAAGTGAGTTACATTGAAGCAAAAAAGGAGTCTCGACAAGAGACATGCGCACGGTATGCCCCTTTTACACTATAACCTTCACGGCCAAGGCGGGGTCGCCAAGAAGCATTGACAGTAGCATAGCCGGGGCAGGCCTCAAAAGCACTACAACCCCCGTCGGGACAGGGGTCCCCAAACCCAATTGACAGAACACAAGCCCGTCGTATGCCCCTTTACACTATAACTTCTAACCCCAGAGCAGGGGTCACCAAGCATTGACGATAGAGTATAGTTTCGCTGTAAGGGGCCTCAGCACTACAACCCCGTAAGGCGGGGTCCCCAAACCCAATTGGATGAATATAAGCCCATCTAAGGCAGGCCTTCCTAGTGACAATACCCGCTTGTATGTGGGTCCTAGGTCCAACCAACTTCAACGCGTGATTACACAGACTTCTCCCCTTCCCAATAAAACACCACTTTCCCACTTCCCCACTACTTCATAACTCCATCTACCACCCACTACACCCACTTCTACCCCACTATTCCCAATACTCCATTACTCCTTGTTGCCTCTTTTACAGTTCTGATAAAAGAGCTCTAACTTATGCAAGCATACATGTGTCAACAAGTAATACAGAGTAGTAGAGTATCGATCCCACAGAGAAAGTTGTTAAATTTAAACTACTATGCATCAATTAACTCACTGTATTTATAAGCTTAGACTAATGAATATAATTTTTGACTTAACTAATTGTAACTAACAACTAAAAATAAGTATACTAATGGAATGAATATAATCTGGAAATAATGGGACCTTAACTTCATTTAATATTTCATCTAATCGCCACTATCATGCAAGAAGTGTTCACATATCATAGGAAAATAGCCAAGAGCACGAATAGAGTTATAACCATTTTTCAATGCACTATAACCTACTTAAATAGCATCCACAGATGATAGACTCCATGTAATCATCAATACAACCAAAATCACTATATGTCTATGTGAAATTGCAATTATATTGATTTTAAGCACAAGCCCTTAATCTAGCTCATACGGTGAAACAGTATATGTCTATCTGGTTCACAAAATACATAAAGACATATACAATAACTGACCCCCATATTCGCATGCTATCATGATTACAATCCATACTGGCATGTTCATTGTCAATTCCATACAAGTACTGAGATGAATGGTGATCAGGCATTCATACATATAAAACAATCATGACAGAATTCCCATATGATATGCAAAACATCCCTAGCATTTAAGCATGCAACCAAACTACATATTAAAATCTGTTAGAATCCCATAATGGAGTTTAGTTCATGATTTAACCAAAAGCCATTATGGGATCAACGCAAAACACGGTTAACAAGCAAACAATTGAAAGATGAAAGTTAGAACGATCAAACCCAATTGCAGATTAGAAACCAATATCAACGTTCAATTCCTCATAAAAATCCAGTAAACAATAATAATAATCCACAATGACAGAGAATCCCAAGAAGAATTTGAGAAGTAGACGTTTTGGCTTCGTTCTACGTTGGAATCTCCCTCACAGTGTAAACCCTAGTTACGATATGAAAAATACGATAAAAGTATCAATCTTTTCCTCTGACACCAGTCAGATATAATTTTTAATCAAATTACAACTTTTTTAATTAAAAATTAAAATAAAACAAATACTAACTTTGATCGCAGCGCTTATGCATAGCGCCTCCTCCAATCGTTCCTCAGCAGCGTGAGACTTTAGAAAGTATGTCCGTCAATAGAGTCCTCATGCTGTGCGCAGCTCTCAAGGCCATTTTGCCATGCGGTTCTGGTTATATTATGCTGTTGTTGCTACTTGTTCTTTCATGCTTAATCCTCTTGCTCCATTGTACCTTTATGCCATGCATATCCCGTTCGTGCCTCGCCTTCATGCATCCATTAGCCTCGTGCCCTCTAATACCACCAAATTAAGTCGATTCCTGCACTTATTCACCAAAAGGAGTTTTAAGTAAATGCAATGCAAAATATCATGAAATGCAACTAAAACACAATAAAATGTACTTGAGATGGGCATAGTTCTCATGAATTGGTATTCAATAAGTAGGTAAAAATACCACTTATCACTCCTCTCCACCTCTTCACTCCACCAATGGTAGCCATCCTTCCACCTCTATATAAATCACTACATCTCATATCATATCTCTCACAACAATTGAGATAGAGCATTCATAGAGTATACTTGAGAGCTAGAGAGAAATTATGGCTTCACAATCATCTTCTAAACGCCAAAGGGGAGAAAGTTCACTGCCATCTCAACCAACCCGCACCTTCGATCCCCAAAAATTTGCAAGTCTGCATGGCATGTACCCCAGATGAGATGACTACATGCTCACCAAAGCCCTTACACTGAAGCGGGGGTTGGCATCGGATCCTAACGATGGGGAGCTGATGCCTCAAATTTACCAAAAGGGATGGACCAAATTCATAGAGGAGCCAGAACCAGCCGTTGTTAACATTGTCAAGGAATTCTACGCAAATGCTGAGGACAAAGAACCATTCCACGCATTTGTGCGAGGTCGGTTGGTTCCATTCAGTGCCAATGCAATCAACACCTACTACTAACTACGGGTACCTCGCCACTGCCATTATGCTCATCTCCATAATTTTGACCCGGACTATAATGCTATAATCACAGAGATGACAAAGCCGGGAACATCTTGGATCAAGGGTCGGAAGGGAGGCACCGTGTTCCCTAGCAAAGAACTTAGCCAGTATGGGAAAATCTGGTATGCCTTCTTATGCGCTAAATTGCTTTCGTCCCACACCTCGGATGTCACAAAAGAGAAGGCGTTACTGTTGTACGCCATTGTGAGATTTCATCATCGATGTCGGGGCCATTATCTGTTCCTCCATCCGCCAGTACTTACGTGGAAATTTTTCTAGAGGCTTGCCACACCCATCACTCATTTGTATGTTGTGTCACAATGCATGGGTTAGATGGTCCGACGATGAGCCCACACAATTGCCGCTTGCATTGCTTGATTCTAGAATGATAGCGCGGTATTCCCGATGTATGGGGAGAATGAGTCACATCCATGCTGATGCGGGTTTTATTTTTTCGTCTGATTCAAAAGACGACGTGGATACTACGGAGACATCGGGGGAGGATGGTGAAGCAATGGGTGATCAAGGGGCCGAGCAGGTACCGCTGGCCGAGGCGATATCCAGTTCTCAGTTCCTTGATTTCCAAAATCAATTGAATGCACACAACAACGCAACACGTCGAGAAATGAGGCGATTGGCAATGAGGCAAGATCACATGTTTGATGCTATGAATGCATCTTAAACCTCACTCAACACAACTCTTCAAAGCTTCAACCCGGCAGCCCAATTTCCATATCAATAGCCCATGCCAATGCCAAGGTTTTAACCAAGTGATTCGGATGAAGAAGAACAACCACCTCCTCAGACTTAAGCGATAGCAGGGAAGTCCTCACATACTAATTTTGACTATTCATCCAATGAGGACATTGTATTACTTAAGTTTGGGGGATTTAAATACATGTTTGCATGCATTTAGCTCATTTAGGGTGCATTTTTCATTTTGTCATTTAAATTTTAGTATTGCATATTAAATTTCAGTATTGCATGATAGTTTAGGAGCATACATAGTAGCTTAGGTTAATGTTTGTCATTTCATAGTAAATAGTCTTGTAAATAGTGCACTTTGTTATTTAAAAAAAAATTAGTTAGTTAAATACTGTGTTTACGTAAGTCCAGCAATGTTGTAGTTCATATTATTTGTGGGCCAATGATGTGATTGACAATAAGTTAACAAATACAGTATTGAGTATTAGAACTTGGATACAATTTCTGCTATGAATCGAATCTTGAGCTTGTTTGAACTGGTATAATAAGGATAGCACGAATAATAACATCGTTGTTGGATCGATTGGCCAAATTGATACCTAAATGGTCTCTAAAGGATAATGCTAGAGTAAATAAGAAAATGATAAGGATAGATAGTAAAGGCAAAAATTAGGCAAGAACCTAAGTTTGGGGGATGATATGTGGGGTATATAATCTTGATATATAAAGAGTATACATATATCGTGACTAGTCTTGTTTCGGGGCCTTTGTTACTTGAGCAAGTACGCCCGAGGGGATTGTCTTTACACCTAGCACCCTAAGGTCTTTTATGGTCTGGGAGTCGTTGGTCGAAAGCTCGCTAAGGGGTAGCACTGTCAACCTAATGGGATGAGACATTGCACAGTCATGTATCTAAACAAAAAAAATGATGTGTAAATAAAATGGGAAAAGAGCAAAAAGCCCCCGTGAAAAAAAAGTATATGAAAATAGTATAAGTACCCTTCTTGAACCCCCCGAGTTTAGTGATTGTTTAGTTTTAGTTGAAGTTGTCTATTTTTGAAAGTTTTAAGTTTGCGCTGCATGATTCCTTCTAAGAGATTGGTTATGTATTGAATTTGAGTCTGTATCAGTTATCATGGATGTTGATCACACACGCACACTATACTAGTGATGATGGCTTGAGATTTGAGGATTAAACGGAATTGTAGATTGGTTTTTGGTAATTGATATTGTATAGATGCTTGTTTTCGCTGAGGCCGTTAAGAGAATCTTGATTCTGCGATATTGTTGGATTCGAAAGCATATAAGTTAGGTCGTATTCATTTCATTTCATTTCATTACATGTAGTTGTTTTGTGCTCGAGGACTAGCACGGTTTAAGTTTGGGAGATTTTGATAAGTGGATTTTATATACGCGATTCAATGTCCATTTCATGTTTATTTGTTGCTAAATTCGTGTGATTATGTTATTTTTTACTCGTTTTATGTTATTGCATGTGTAGGATGGTGGTTGTAGCATTTAACGTACATTTAGAACTATTCGGTGTGATTTGAAGTAAATTAGAGAAAAATAGGAAGAAATTTTGAAGTTCAAAGATGTCATGCGTGAGTATACAAGCTTTGTCCTACGGGTGACAATGTTATATTATGTACCTTGGTATGGATCGGGGTCTTAAACTTCAGTTAGCAAAAAGGTAGCCCGATACGCAAGTATTTCTTTATACACCCAGCAATGAAAAGGTGGCAATTAATGGCTATGTCCTGCTATGATTGAAACTCTTCTTTGGCATGGATTCTAGATTATTGCATGACAATGGAACTCTAATTTAAGGGAATTTTGGCTGGAGCTTGTGTGTTGGACATCTACTACTCTATCAATAACAACTCCAACAAGATAACAAGGCATATTAGGAAGATTGATCTCAGTTTTTCATAGCAAGCTTTGGAGGAGTATTTTGAGGAGATTTTCAAGACGATTGCGCTTCTAGGCTACGTGAAGGGTGTTTTCAATATTCTTCGTCTTAGGCTATTATTTGTAATCAAAAGAATGTTTACTATGAATTATTCAGTGTTTATTTCATTTAGTATGAACTAATTCACTTTTTAGGCTTCTGATGGATCTTTAAGTGAAACGATGATTTTGTAAACTTTGATTTCTATTTCAATAGTCTATTTCCAGTTTATCTATATTGATTTGAGCCTGAATTAATGAATTGCCTGATCAACAATTCTTTGTGGATTTGTATGGAATCGAGAGAGGATATTCAAATTTAGACCTAATTAATATAGCATGTGTTTATGAATTTTGTGAATAGCAGAATCTTGATGAATGTTAAGGTAGAGATATGTTTAACATCGCATGTAATCAGATAGAGAACTCATTCTTAAACCTTCTTTAATTGTAATTCACATAGAGATATAGTGAGTTAGTTAATTAAGGTGTTTAGCTTGTTTCTATCTTAATTATGGATTTAAGTTAATACGGTATTAGTGCAACGAGAGGTGGTTAATACTACGTTCGTGTTCTTGATTAATAAATTGGGATAGTAAATTGAATTGGAATAAAGGTGTTAACATCAGAGTGAAGCTTAGGGTGAAATCATAAGTCTAATTCTCCATTAATTGTTTGAAATTCCAGATTTTGATATTTGCGATTATTCTGTGATAGTTTAATTATTCTTTAAATTAGATTCTTTAATTTAATTATTGAGTTGATTTGTTTAATAAAATTATGGTTAATAGGAAATTGGTAATTATAAGTTAAGGTTATTGCTAGTTAGTCTCTGTGGGAACGATACTCTACTTATCACTCTATTACTTGTTGACCACGTATACTTGTGTGTTGTGCGTAATTAGATTTTACCCAACAGACATCAGAAGAAGATGAACAGAAAAGAGTAAAGATCAGCTGCACCAAAGAAGATGTAGTCCAGATTCTAAGCGGAATACCAAGAGGACTACGCCAAGCTGCTAAGTACATAAGATGTTCAAGCTTAATGACATCTTAGCAGCAAGGCACCAACAACAACAACAACAAGCCAGGGCCTGAGGGGTCCTTGTCCGGAGGGACTAAATGAAGTTCCAATCCTGCTGGGCTTGAAGAGTTCCTAGGGAACTAGAGTAGTTCCAAGTCTACTGGGCTTGAAGAGTTCTTAGTGAACTGAAGTTCCAAGGCTACTGGCCTTGAAGGAAATCCTGCTAGTTGAAAGCAGAAGAGTGGATTAGGAGCTTGAGTCTCTGAACCACTTAAAACCCCCTGTGTCTTTTACTTTATGTCATTTACATTATGTACATAACTGTTATAACTGTTGTGTATGAATTAACTGCTTACAACTTAACTAACTCTAAGAACAATGTATGGTTGATTATGAATATATCAATGAAGGAGATCTTTCACTTATTCCGTTGTGCTTGAAAAGATTTTTATGCTTGTCATATGCTAATTCATTAGCAATACAAAATAAACAAGAAACGTATTTGAAATTAAAAAGGATCTATTCAACCCCCCTTCTAGATCTATTGTTGTGCCTACTAGGAACTAATAATTGGAATCAGAGCAGGTTCTCATGCTATATTCAAAAGCTAATCGCTTTGAGTCTGATCCTAGGCACAAACATTGTTCTAAACTTAGTTTAGTAGTAATTCACTTGTAAATACATATGAGCTCACACGTTGGAAATATTGTGTATTGATAAATGTGTATATACATCTGAAGCTGCTCAGATTGGTTCATGTTCTTAAATGTTATAGCAACAAGACCAATCTGTGTCCTCAGTCAATCTTGTAGTCTGAAAAAGTAGATATGGGAGCTCAAGAGGCATCAACAGTATAGAGTCAATCATCCACTAGACTGAAAGATGAAAAGGCCATATGTGCTAAGAAGTACTTATTCAGAGAAGAAAGAAGAATCTCTCAAATCTATATTTGGCCAACCAACAGCTGGATGCGAATCTTGAGGACTCAAGGTTGTCAAAGAACTAAAGATGACAAGATTCTCTGAGCCTACATCTTCAAAACTATGACTGATTGATCAAAGGACAATCGGAGCAACAAGCTGTCAGAAGTGAAGGAAAAAGTATGCACATCAATGCCTAACCTCAATTTATCAAGATAAATGACTATCAAGAAACTGACAATGTAAAGGTATGGTTCCTCATCAAGTATAAATGTGTACATCATATTGCATCACCTTATGCACTATAACAGTATTCTATCAAGAGGCCATACTCTGCCTAAAAAGGTGAAGAGAGAAAGTACACTGAAGTTGGAAACTCAAATTCTTACAAACTTTCTCTCCATCCAAGGTTTAGGTTGAAGAGGACATCTTGAAAGAAATCTGAAATGGGCCATAAGAATATCAAAGGTTAAATTAATCTTATATGGAGTAATCTTTGCTGATGGGTTAGTATGTATGTACAAGCATATGTTCTAAGTTTTTGATAACACATAGAGAATGATCAGCTCTACAAGAGTATCTCGAAAATTCTTAGAAACTAATCACCTCCATGAATCAACCAGATGCAAATAAGTGATAGAATTGATTCTCACTTTGTGAACATTTAAACTCTGTGAACATAACCAAGCAAATGATGAAACCATCAAAGAAAAATAATGTTTTATTAAAATGGCAAATCTTACACACACTCACCATCATGCATCTCAAAATATATTATATAAATTAGTTATATGCATGAATATGACTATTGGTGATCAATATGATGATTATTCAAATATATGAGGAACAGGGATTTAGAAAACTAACCTAGCAGGACCCATTTAACTATGAGTACCAAAAATAGAAATGCATCTAACTCCGCAGTACACGGGTCTATCCGCCACACTAAGGAATCTTTGAAGGAGAAGACTTCATCCAAGAAGATTCAACCAAATAGTAAGGCTTAAGACCGTTTTGGAAATGATTCGATAAAACTCCTATATGTCAAAGCCTGTCCTTGAAGAACTGCTGAGCTAATCTGAATGAAGCTCACATGGCTGCTGATCTTTATATGAAAACAGGCCATTCAACTAAAGATAAAAAGGATCATAAAGCATCAATCATGAGAAACTCATTACGGGAGTAGAACTCCAAAAGCACAGACTGACAAGGAAGACTACGTTCGTAGTGCTATCAAAGGATCGTAGAATGATCAATCCTGAAGATGCCCATTTCTACGATACAAGAAGATTTAATTACTTCAGCCAGAATGAGATATACAAGGCTGCCTTCTGCTACACATGAAGAAGAAGAACTTATGTCTCTCTGAGAAGACAGTATCAACTATGGGGGAGCAGTGATCTGCTAACAGAACAACAGCTCTAAAACATCAGAGCTATACAATGAAGCAATGTACCAGTTATAGAGTCCCAAAAATTTGTGGCTAATGAACCAAATGAAGATCCATAGTCAGTAGGAACGTATCAAAAACATATTACTGATAACCAGTCAACCACCCAACTCAAAATAGTGGAGAGCCTACGATCAAACATCTGACCGTAGTATAAGAGAAGGAGGTCACCACGATTATAACCAATGCAAATGTCTAAAGTTGGTAGAGGATCTCCCCAGCAGAAAAGGTCAAATGAGATATCAGTGCAAATCACTTCTAAAGTCTTTCATCTGGAAAGCGCCTCAAGGACAAACCTGTGACGCCCCTAAATTCGGCTATCTTCCAACCCGACAAATGGTGCTACACGATACTACCATTCATACATACATTCAATTGAAATGCCTCAAAAGAACGAATATGTCTTCTATATATTAAAAGAATATTTATATTCCCAGGTTCTTTATAACCCTTTCACTTGTTTTTGTCATAATATCAAATATATTACAATCGTTCATCCTATACTATTACAAAAGTATTCTACGGGTTCGTCTTCGCTTTGCCCTTATCCTTTCCAGAGCCTTCGGTCCGTTCGATCTTAGCTGTGTTTATATGGTTCAAGCAAGAATGAGCATGACTAGCTTAGAAAGTACAACATTTCTAATAAACAACATGCTTGAGACATAGGAATCGTATATCTTCAATAACTGAGCAATAGTTATGAAGTACTATTGATAATTCAAAATAGCACTTCTTTTCATTCAAAATGTTTTACAACAACAATATCCAGTAAAACATCAATTCTGGTCCAAGACCTTGAGCATTTCATAAGTTCTTTGAAAAGGACATCCCGGCACTAAGTCCGTAAGTTCGACATTTCTTACGAGCACTTCTAGGTGATCAGCCTATAGTACTCTATGTTGATCAACACTACATTCATTAAATGTGTGTACGTTTAAGTTGTGGCAACCTCACGTGCCTGTCGTATGATGACAAAACATTTTTAACATACTCAATCTTCGATTGAAAACCACACCAATATAACTTGGTAAACATTGTACATGCTTTGATAGAAACATAATTTAAGTCTAGCCGAAAGAATTGGCGTTGACTTCATCATACATCAATTCATGCGTAAGAATACATGTAAAATCCCAAATTTTATGAATAAAGATTTAAATTTCTCGAAATAAATTTTTTGAATATTATGGAATGAATTTGATATAATGTTATAGTTGTGGGTAATATTTATAAATTTTGCAAAGTATGCAAGTTGTTATATAATATTCGATTGGTCGGGGAATATTCGTTTTAGCAGGGAATATTCGTACAACGACACAATCATTGGTGGACCGCACAACGGAATTATTATCGGATTGAGAAAATGACAAAAATATTTTATGAAAATAATGTTGGAAGTTTTACCGTTAACTGTTGAAACATCCTGTGTTAAAAGTACAGTAATACACATGGTTGCATAGTAGCACACGGTATTGATTATTGATGCTTACGTGAGAAGTCACTCAGTTTTGTTCAATGATTGCATCAAAGAATTCGCTTTGATAAGTATCTCACGTTATTTGATTCAATTATTGTTGATATTTTATATATTATTAAATCAATAATTGAGACGACAAAGTTATTAATATTATTATTTACAATATTAACGATGTCTAGAAGTTTTGTCAAGGAGAGGTTTGGTCACCTAATTACGCGCCAATAGGGAGAAATCCTTATTGGAAAGCCCCCTCTTTCCTGGAAACGACATGGTTGATTAATATTGTGAATTATAATAAAGGTGATAAGTTTTGTTTTATTATAATTATAAATGTAATAAAATGTAGAAAACTTTTATATAAAATGTAATACTTTTATAAAGTTATTTATTTTATTAGACTATAAATAGAATATATAATATTCTATTATGCATAGTGTTTGCATAGAGCCTGCATAGTATTTGCATAGTAAAATCTTTTTATATAAAACAGAATACTTTTATAAAGTTATTTGTTTTATTATACTATAAATAGAATATATAATATTCTATTATGCATAGTGTTCAGATAGTGTACGCATAGTGTTTGCATAGTAAAATCTTTTATTTAAAAGCAGTAATACTTTTATAAAGTTATTTATTTTATTAGACTATAAATAGAATATATAATATTCTATTATGCATAGTGTTTGCATAGTGCCTGCATAGTGCTTGCATTATAAATTTTTTTTATATAAAACAGAATACATTTATAAAGTTATTCGTTTTATTAGATTATAAATAGAAAATATTATATTTTATTTAAAAGATTTTGTTTTATTAGAATATTTTATTAATACTGCATAGTAAATCAATATGGACCATCCGTTTAAAAGTAAATCAATCTGGGTCGTTCATGAATTAGTTACTATTCAGTCCATTCTCCTATAAATAGAAGCTCATTCCTTCATTATTTATTACGAATTAACTGAAACTCTAGAGAGAGAAACTATAGAGAGAAAGAAGAAAAGTATTCTGCTACTTCACTACTCCTATATCCAGTTTCTTCTAAGGTAAGGGATATTATTTGTTGTACTCGTAAGGGATATTATTTGTTATACTCGTAAGGGGTATTATATCTTTTGTATTCATGAAGAGAGCTTCTGTTATTCCATTCTTTATTATTATATTGGAATAACCTGTCTATGCAAAGTACCGCATACATTGTGAAATTCTTCTGTTATTCTATTCTTTATTATTATATTAGAATAACATGTCTATGCGAAGTACCGTATACATGGTGAAATTCTTATGTTATTCCATTCTTTATGATTCCATTGGAATAACCTGTCTGTGCAGTCTATCACATGCCTGGTGAAGTCTTTTGTTATCCCATTCTTTATTATTCTGTTGGAATATCTTGTCTGTGCGTTTATGCATGACCTGGTTCCATTATTTATTATTCTGTTGGAATAGCACATGCATGCGATCTATCGCATGCATAGTGAATTCTTCATTATTCCATTCTTTATTATTACATTGGAATAACTGCCTATGTTGATTACCACATGCATGGTGAATGACCCTTCGTATTCATTTCTTATTAAATTGTGGAAATGATCTGTGTACGTGGATTACCGCATGGCGGGTGAAAATCCATTGCAGTTTCATATATTCTATGATACTCATTTGGTTAAAGTTTTGGCTTCTATACTCCATGAAATTAGTGGAATATCCTTGATATTTGCGCTTCATCCAGTATCTTTTCATGGAAATATTCTTCTGAGCATTCTTGAATTTTACTCCACAAAAAAGTATCATGTTGACAATTTGGACGTTATTGGTTCCTAGATAAATTAATTCTTGAACTTGTTTTATTGAATTCTTATATCATTGTCATCATCCTCATGTTTATATTATGTTGAAAGTCATCTATATTCGTAGTGTATAGATGGACTTGGTATGATTATGACCAGGGATTAATCAGTATAATCATGACCGTAATGTTATAAATGATGTGGTAAAAGTCTTCATTGACCCGTAGTGCATTGATGGACAGTTGTTGGTATGATCATGACCATTGATGAATACACGAATATCCTTGGCCCGTAGTGCATGGATAATTTGTGGTTGTGATACTAATGAATATCCATGGTGAAAGTAAAGATGATGTGGATTATTTATTGTTCGAGTCTCAATGATAAAAGTGATGAAAACCTTTTAAATCATAAAAGATAGTAGATTTTATTCTCTACTTGACTCTTCTAATGGATTGCTTATTCCGCTGCAGTTAAACTTGATGTCTATTGTATTTTATCAGTTTAACATTGTTAAAGACTAATGATAATTTATTCTGCATTATCTTAGTCATAATATTTCTTACTGGGCTAGTTGAGCTCACCCTTTCTTTCACTATTCTCTTCAAGAAATGAGAATATAGCTGGGACTAGTCGGAGAATGGATTGATGGTCCAAATGGTTGCATTAGTAGTTCTCACTATTCTGTGAAATAGTGTGATAATAATTGTAAAAAGATTGAATTTGAGTGTGGATATTGTCTAGAAGACAATATTCGTATTAAAACTCCCAATTTATGTTTTGTCATATTTTACACGACAGTTGTATTATTAAGTTGTATTTTAATTTTGTACCATGTATCTGGTGATTCAAAATGAGTGATGTATACCTATTTTGGGGGAGTCACAATACATGAATCACAAAGCTTGTTCAGAATGAACTGAAACAAGGGTTAGAGTACTTGCCTTCAGCGTCTGCTACAGTTAATAACACATTCTTTGGTCTAAGTCTTTGAGTCTCTACAGTAATGATAATATCTTATAACACATTAGGTCATGAATGAGCATACACAGTCTCTAACGTATCTTACCCTTCTTCTCAATCTAATTATAACTTAGATCTGTTCTTATTGGTTCTGATTTTTCATTACATCGTTCTTATTACGTTCATCTTCAATTGATTATCAACCTTTAATCATCATATATTAAGTGTCTAACAATGCCTTAACAATGTTATATTTAAATCTTAGTTCATTACTTATGAGTTATCTTTCATTCTATACTTGTAACCTTTCTTCTCAGTCAAAATCGTAGGGTTGGCGTTTAGCGCCACCTTCCTTCCAGACCATTGCATGACGACGCGAGTTTCATGTGATATGATGTCCGGTTCGGCATTTGTATTTAGAAGTCTCCTTTAATACTAGCGTTGTAGCACCATTTAGCAGCATGCCATGTCTCGGCCTCATGCTACTTGCCTTGGGCCTCATTTTGGAGTCGCGGCCGCTACCTGACTACAGGCCTTAGAAAAATTTTGCAGATTTTTAATTTTGGGAACTTCCCAGACGCATAACTTCTTCGTTATAAGTTCGAATTGGCTCGTTCAAAAGCCTATGGTTCACAAATTCCATACTCTATGCATTCATGCAAGACTCTTATCTATTTGACTTCATTTGCTAAAAATTCATCTATTAGTTCATTTTTAACGAAAACGATAAACGTTCGTGAACGTTCAATGCTCGTTTCTTCGTTCGAAGTTGGAATCCGGTAATTTTTGAGTCCGCAACTCTATAATGCCAAATATGACTTGACTCCATCGAAAACCAACGTTTCCGAGTTCAAACACAAAATATGACTTCCATTCCGAGAATTTCACGAATTTGACGATTATTGTCCAATCGTGTGAATTCTGGAATAACTTCGTTACTAACGATTTGATTATTGTTCTAAATGAATTCTAACCATCATATGAACATTTCAAACTACTTATTACATTAACTTATTTTCAAACTAAGTTTTGACTTATTCTCATGAGTTAATGACTTAATCAACTTATAAACTACGAATTCCATTTCTTATGACTTAATATAGATTTAAGTCCTTTACTCAATGTTCTCATACCATATTGAACATACTAACATCATATGACAATCATATGATAAGTTTATCATAAGTTCATAACTTATTTAGGTTCAAATTACTTATTCATGACTTATTTGGCTTAAGTTCATTCATTCATCAATTCTTACATGTTCTTAGCATACATGCTTATTTCATTACACTTCTCTTATCACCCTACAATGATAGAGATGAAGGTATATTAGACACAAGATCATTACCTTTGATGTCTAACTTCTTCTTCTTGGAAAATCTAACAAAGGAAGCTTTGACTTAAAAGTGTTTATTCTCTTTAACCAATAAGTTGTTTTATATTTGGAAGTTGTTAGTGTTTTGAATAATGAACAAATGTCTAGCAAACTCATTCTATTTATAGGCTTGACAAGGTGAGGGCATTAGGGTCAATAACATATCCCACCTCCTTAACTAACCTCCTTACTATTCATCTACTTAACCACTAAGTAATCTTGCTAGCCACTCATCTTTCTTGCTCATCACAACACTTTATCATCACATAAAGTTCTTGCCCATCAAGTCTACCCATGGGTTGCACCATGGATCCTATTTATCCAATGGATCATGACATTGGGCTTGCTTAATTAATCTAGTTCATTCTTTGTTGGGCTTGCATTACAATAGTTTGGGTTTTCATCTAAATTCTCATTGGACTCTACCAAATTAACAATAATCCTACAAGTCCAATCCATTTAATTAAAAGCCTTATCATTATACCATACGTATAATTCTCGTATTCTAGTTCGTATATTAATTTGTAACATACATTATTCCATTCTTCATACCTACTAGTACAATACTTCGTATCATACAATCATTACACTTTCTTCTTAACGTTTAATATTTCTAACGTTCTTAAATTAAGTCCGCATGCGAAATATTACGTTTTCCATACTTAGATTATTATTACATAATCCATCTCACCTTGATATTGTAACGTTACATATTTCTCGGAAGTTCAAAAATAATTCCCGAGCATAAATCGATGAATAGTATTTTTCAGAAAATTTCTCGGAAAATTTTTATTTTTGTTTTACAAATTTAAACACTTTAATTCTCCCACGTAGTTAAAATACTACAACATTTCAATGTTTCTAGGTTATAGAACAACACTCGTCTTACTAACACATAATAATAATAAATAATATTATTTTATTAAATTATTAAAAGTATTTACAAAATGTTCGATTTTCTGGGGCGTTACACTCTCTCCCCCTTATAAGGATTCTGTCCCCAGAATCATGTTATATATAAAAAAAAATTACACAAATAATTGAGGGTAATTCTTTTTCATCTTTTCTTCAAGTTCCCACGTTGCTTCTTCTGCATCATGGTTCTTCCATAACACCTTTACCGAAGGTATAACTTTATCCTGCAGAACTTGTTCTTTCCTATCGATGATTTGAATCGGCAACTCTTCATACGTTAAGTCCTTCTCGATATGAATAGGCTCATATTCTATTATGTGCTTATAATCCAGCTTATAAGGACGCAATATCGATACGTGAAACACGTTATGTATACGTTCTAGGTCTGGAGGTAATGCTACCATGAAAGCTACCTCACCTACCCATTTTAACACGTCAAAAGGTCCTATAAACCTCAGACTTAACTTTCCCTTCTTTCCAAAGTGTATCTTTCCTTTCAAGGGAGATACCTTCAGAAAGACATAAGAGCCTACTTCAAATTCTCTATTCTCTAGATGTGAATCAATAAACTTCTTACATGCATCTTGAAGTCGCTACCAAACGATATCAGATCAGTTTAACAATGTCCACTATTTGCTGCACTAATTCGGGTCCTAGCATTTGGCGTTCTCCCACTTCATCCCAATACAATGGTGTTCTGCACTTTCTTCTATATAAAGCTTCGTAAGGCGGCATAACTATGCTTGCATGATAACTATTGGTATACGCAAACTCTACTAATGATAGATGATCATCCCAACTACCCTTAAAATCCATGACGCAAGATCTTAATATATCTTCTAACGTCTGAATTGTTCTCTCGCTTTGTCCATCGGTCTGTGGATGATATGTCATACTCAGCTTCAACTACGTTCCTAACTGCTCTTGTAGACTCCTCCAAAAGTTCGATGTGAATCGTGGATCACGATCTGACACAATCGATATTGGTGCTCCATGTCTAGAAATTATTTCCTTAATATAAAGTCTATCTAATTGGTCTAAGTTATACTTGACCCTAATTGGTAAAAAGTGAGCCAACTTCGATAACCGGTCCACTATTACCCAAATAGCATCATACCCTTTCTGAGTAGCCGGAAGTCCTACCACAAAATCCATCGTGATATTCTCCTATTTCCACTCTGGAATTTCTAATGACTGTAGCAAGCCACTTGGTCGTTGATGTTCGGCCTTAACTCTCTGACAAGTCAAGCACCTACTCACATACTCGGCTATCTCTCTCTTCATGTTCGACCACCAGAAACTCTGTCGAAGATCTTGATACATCTTAGTTCTACCAGGATGAATCGAAAACCTTGAACCATGAGCCTCTTGTAGAACCTGCTCCTTTAATTCCGTCTCACTCGGAACCCAAATTCTTCCTTCAAATCTTAATAACCCCTCATTATCAAGACTTTACTTAGTCTCTTTTTCATTTGTTAACCACTCCTTTACTCGGTCACACTCTTCAGTTCAGAGTTGCACCTCCTTGATTCTCTCTACGATAGTACATTGTATCTCTGTCGTAAAAAGTATCTACCCTGATTCACTTGACAACTTCACTTCTATCTCCATCCTAGCCATCTCTGTTATTAACTCAGTTTGAGCCGTTAACATAGAAAACTTTTCCCGACCCTTTTTACTTAAGGCGTCGGCAACTACATTTGCTTTTCCAGGGTGATACAGGATTTCACAGTCGTAATCCTTTATCAACTCCAGCCATCTCCTCTGCCTAATATTCAACTCCTTTTGTGTGAAGATATATTTCAGACTCTTATAGTCCGTGTATATCTCACATTTTTCTCCATAAAGATAATGTCTCCATATCTTTAGAGCAAAAACTATTGTGGCTAGTTCCAGATCATGAGTAGGGTAAACTTTCTCATAATCCTTCAACTGCCTTGATGCATACGCAATGACCTTGCCATGCTGCATGAGCACGCAACCAAGTCCTCTATGTGAAGCATCACTATAAACTATGAAATTTCATGTGTCATCGAGTATTGACAAAACAGGCGCTTCACTCAACCTCTTCTTCAATTCTTGATAACTGTCTTCACATTTCTCTGCCCACGCGTACTTCACCGTCTTCCTTGTCAAGTTAGTCAACGGAATCGCTATCTTAGAAAAATCCTGGATAAATCTCCGATAATAATCCGCTAACCCTAGGAAACTCCGCACCTCAATTAACGATTTCAGTTGTTCCCAATTCATCATTGCTTCCACCTTCGCTGGATCTACTGAAATCCCTTCTTGATCAATGACATGACCTAAAAACTGCACCTTTTCTAGCCAAAATTCACACTTCGTGAATTTTGCATACAACTTCTCCTTCCTTAGTGTCTCCAACACTAATCTTAGGTGTTCAGCATGATCTTCTGGCGCCTTAGAGTAGACTAGAATATCATCGATAAACACTACGACGAACTTGTCCAAATATTGTTTGAACACTCTGTTCATCATATCCATAAATGCAGCTGGTGCATTAGTTAACCCAAATGACATTACTAGAAATTCGTAATAACCATAACGAGTCCTAAATGTTGTCTTTGGTACATCCTCCTTCCTAACCTTTAACTAATGATACCCTGTCTGCAAATCTATTTTAGAAAAATACTTAGCCCCTTTCAACTGATCAAAGAGATCATCGATCCTGGGCAATGGGTATTTATTCTTTATCGTTAACTTGTTCAACTCTCTATAGTCGATACAAAGTCTTAATGATTTGTCCTTCTTCTTGACAAACAGTACCGGTGCTCCCCACGGTGAAACACTCGGTTGAATGTACTTCCTGTCCAACAGTTCTTGTAACTACACCATCAACTCCTTCATCTCCACTGGCGCCATACGATACGGTGCCCTAGAAACTGGTGCCGCTCCTGGCACAATGTCTATTACGAATTTGGTCTCCCTATCCGGCGGAATACCCGACAGTTCACTCGGGAATACATCCGCGAATTCACTCACTATAGGTATTTATTCCATGGTTGCTACCACTCTCTGGGTATCAACAACATGACACAAATAACCTACACACCACTTCCTCAATAATTTTCTTGTCTATGTCATCGTTAAACAACACAAATGTCCTGGTAATCTATTCCCATAAAATACTACCTGAGGTTGTCTTAACGTTCTAATATTCACACATTTCTTTTGACAATCTATAATTTCCCCATGGTTTACTAACCGATCCATTCCAAGAATTACATCGAATTCTCCTAACTTTATCGGTATTAAATCTACCGATAATTTATAACCCTGAATGTCTACGCAATAACTCCTATGAATATCTTCAACAGGAATTATCTCTTCGTTCGCTACCTTAATATTTAAAGGTATAGGCAACTTTTCAGGAAGTAATTCTAATCGTTTAGCAAAATCACAAGCTATGAACGAACAAGTAGTACCCGAATCAAACAGCACATAAGCATTTATGTTGTTGATCAGAATAATACCTACGACGATGTCCCCTGATGCAACTGCATATTGGACTGTCATATTAAAGGTACGACCCATCGGCCTACCCGGCTATGCTGGACCCCCAATAGCTAACTTCTCGCTATTAGTGCCCTGGTTCCCATCCGTTCCCTTCTTCGGACAGCTCTTTGCCATGTGGTCAGTTGACCCACACACAAAGCACCCATGATTCTTTTTTGGACTGGAACAGTTAGGCGCAATGTGCCCCTCCTGTCCGCAATTATAGTACACGACCTTCCCCTTGAGACAAACTCCTAAATGAGTCTTCCCGCAGGTCTTGCAGGTCTCCATCCTCCTCTTCGGGTCTTCTAGCTTCACTCCGGTATTCCCAGAGCTAAATACCTTCCTCTTCTCACCACTGCCATTAGCTCCTTCTATCTTGACTCCCCCATCAATCTTCCCCTTATTCTTCTTTTATTTGTGGTACTGGCTCAACACCTCGATACCACCCTCGGCAATTATCGCCTTCTATAAAAGGGTCCCAAAAGTAGTGCTCTGGAACACAGACACACGGTTATAGAGCCAGGGTTTCAAGCCTTGCTCAAACCGTCGTGCCTTCCTTACCTCGGTGTCCACTTGTGTGGATCGAACATTTCCAGTTCATTAAACTTGGCGGCGTATTGGGGCACTGTCATGTCCCCTTATTTCAAGTCAAGAAACCTCATCTCCATCCTCCCCTGCATGCTTGTGGGAAAGTAGTTCTCAAAGAATATCTCCTTGAACCTCACCCACGTTACATTCCCTATATCCGCTATGGTCTAATTGGCCTCCCACCAAAAGTTAACCTCTCCCTTCATCATATAGGTTGCAAAGGCAACCTTCCAGGCCTCGTCAACATTTTCTATCACAAATGCCTTCTCGATTTCCTTCACTCACGTTTGGGCCTCAATAGGGTCCGTAGTTCCTTTGAACTCCAGTGGACCAACACTCTTGAAATCCTTAAAGGTCGTAGCTCGTGCTACTCCCATATTTACGGGGATGCTCCAGTTCTATTAAATGCTAGGATTAATCGGACCTCCCTCCTATTGATTTGTATTAGCGCCTTGGTTTCGTTGCACTCTTCTTGGCAGCATTTTGCTGATACAATAAACAACACATCGCGTTATTATTTCCTTCTTATTATTTAGTTATTATTCGATATTAAACAATAACTTCAACATCCATTACTCATTGTTTTCCCATAAAAAGGCTTATATTCATTCATTCCTTGTAGTATAATACTACATCGTTTCAATACACAGCCTAAGCTGATTACAATACTATCCCGCTATTGCTTTCCAAAAATTGGGATTTACAAAAGACTACCCTTTGTTATACAAAAGAGGGCTTTATGTCACTACTAAGTACAAAATATTTACATAATTAAACTACTCTAGCTACTACTAAATTACATCTACCTTAAGGCATTGTCAAAATCTGCCTTGGCAAGACCGGCAATAATATCACGGTTGATAGTATGTCGCGTCTGCCCCACCTCTACAGGATAACCAGCTACCTGCTATTGGAAATCTGTGCGAGAACTCCTATGGATATAGGACATTCTCCCTATCTTCTGCCATTTGGTCTTTAGCTCCTCCTTGAGCTCAAAGACCTCTTGTTTCAGCTCATGGACCTTGTCCTTAGCCAAAACCCTTTCATCATGCTCCTGCTCCCACATGGACTCCACATCCGTCTTATCCTCTATAACAGCTTGGAGCTCTACCTTCAGCTCCTTAACCTCCTGACAGTAATGGATATTTCTATCCAACCCGACAGATGGTGTTACACGGTACTACCATTCATACATACATTCAATTGAAATGACTCAACGAATATGTCTTCTATATATTAAAAGAATATTTACATTCCCCAGGTTCTTTATAACCCTTTCACTTGTTCTTGTCATAATATCAAATATATTACAATCATTCATCCTATACTATTACAAAAGTATTATACGGGTTCGTCTTCGCTTTACCCTTATCCTTGCCAGAGCCTTCGGTCCGTTCAATCTTAGTTGTGTTCATATGGTTCAAGCAAGAGTGAGCATGACTAGCTCAGCAAGTACAACATTTCTAATAAACAACATGCTTGAGACATAGGAATCGTATATCTTCAATAAGTGAACAATAGTTATGAAGTACTATTGATAATTCAAAATAGCACTTCTTTTCATTCAAAACGTTTTACAACAACAATATCCAGTAAAACATCAATTCTGGTCTAAGACCTTGAGCATTTCATAAGTTCTTTGAAAAGGACATCCTGGTACTAAGTCCGTAAGTTTGACATTTCTTACGAGCACTTCTAGGTGATCAGCTTATAGTACTCTATGTTGATCAACACTACATTCATTAAATGTGTGTACGTTTAAGTTATGGCAACCTCACATGCCTGTCGTATGACGACAAAATATTTTTAGCATACTCAGTTTTCAATTGAAAACCACACCAATATAACTTGGTAAACATTGTACATGCTTTGATAGAAACATAATTTAAGTCTAGCCGAAAGAATTGGCGTTGACTTCATCATACATCAATTTATGCGTAAGAATACATGAATCACAAAGCTTGTTCAGAATGAATCTGAAACAAGGGTTAGAGTACTTGCCTTCGCCATGCCGCACATGATTAATAACACGTTCTTTTGGTCTAAGTCTTTGAGTCTCTACAAAGAATGATAATATCACATAACACATTAGATCATGAATGAGCATACACAGTCTAACGTATCTTACCCTTCTTCTCAATCTAATTATAACTTAGATCTGTTCTTATTGGTTCCAATTTTTCATTACGTCGTTCTTATTACGTTCGTCTTCAATTGATTATCAACCTTTAATCATCTTACATTAAGTGTCTAACAATGCCTTAACAATGTTATATTTATATCTTAGTTCATTACTTATGAGTTATCTTTCATTCTATACTTGTAACCTTTCTTCTCTGTCAAAATCTTAGGGTTGGTATTTGTATTTCATTTAGCAATATGCCATGTGTCTAGAAGCCTCATGTCATGGCGGTGTGGGCCTCAAAGTGGGGAGTCGGTGCATTGTGGGCCTACGTGCTTTTAGAAAAATTTTGCAGATTTTTAATTTTGTGAATTTCCCGAACGCATAACTTCTTCGTTATAAGTCCAAATTGGCTTGTTCAAAAGCCTACAGTTCACAAATTCCATACTCTATGTGTTCATGAAAGAATTTTATCTATTTGACTTCGTTTATTAAAAATTCGTCTATTAGTTCATTTCTAACAAAAACGATAAACGTTCCTGAACGTTCAATGCTCGTTTCTTCGTTCTAAGTCGGAATCCTGTCATTTTTGAGTCTGCAACTCTATAATGCCAAATATGACTTGACTCCATCAAAAACCAACGTTTCCGAGTTCAAACACAAAATATGACTTCCATTCCGAGAATTTCACGAATTCAACAATTATCGTCCAATCGTGTTAATTCGGCATAACTTCGTTACTAACATTTGATTATTGTTCTAAATGGATTCTAACCATCATATGAACATTTCAAACTACTTATTACATTAACTTATTTTCAAACTAAGTTTTGACTTATTCTCATGAGTTAATGACTTAATCAACTTATAAACTACGAATTCCATTTCTTATGACTTAATATGGATTTAAGTCCTTTACTCAATGTTCTCATACCAAATTAAACATACTAACATCATATGACAATCATATGATAAGTTTATCATAAGTTCATAACTTATTTAGGTTCAAGTTACTTATTCATGACTTATTCGGCTTAAGTTCATTCATTCATCAATTCTTACATGTTCTTAGCATAAATGTTTATTTCATTACACTTCTCTTATCACCCTACGATGATAGAGATGAAGGTATATTAGACACAAGATCATTACCTTTGATGTCTAACTTCTTCTTCTTGGAAAATCTAACAAAGGAAGCTTTGACTTAAAAGTGCTTATTCTCTACAACTTGATAAGTTGCTTTATATTTGGAAGTTGTTAGTGTTTTGAATAATGAACAAATGTGTAGCAAACTCATTCTATTTATAGGCTTGACAAGGTGAGGGCATTAGGGTCAATAACACATCCCACCTCCTTAACTAACCTCCTTACTATTCATCTACTTAACCACTAAGTAATGTTGCTAGCCACTCATCTTTCTTGCTCATCACAACACTTCATCATCACATAAAGTTCTTGCCCATCAAGTCTACCCATGGGTTGCACCATGGATCCTATTTATCCAATGGATCATGACATTGGGCTTGCTTAATTAATCTAGTTCATTCTTTGTTGGGCTTGCATTACAATAGTTTGGGTTTGCATCTAAATTCTCATTGGACTCTACCAAATTAACAATAATCCTACAAGTCCAATCCATTTAATTAAAAGCCTTATCATTATACCATACGTATAATTCTCGTATTCTACTTCGTCTATTAATTCGTAACATACGTTATTCCATTCTTCATACCTACTAGTACAATACTTCGTATCATACAATCATTACACTTTCTTCTTAACGTTTAATATTTCTAACTTTCTTAAATTAAGTCCGCATGCGACATATTATGTTTTCCATACTTAGATTATTATTACATAATCCATCTCACCTTGATATTGTAGCGGTACATATTTCTCGGAAGTTCAAAAATAATTCCCGAGTGTAAATTGATGAATAGTGTTTTTCAGAAAATTTCTCGGAAAACTTTTATTTTCATTTTAGAAATTTAAGCACTTTAATTCTCCCACGTAGTTAAAATACTACAACATTTCGATGTTTCTAGGTTATAGAACAACACTCGTCTTACTAACATATAATAATAATAATAAATATTATTATTTTATTCATTATTAAAAGTATTTACAAAATGTTCGATTTTCTAGGGCGTTACAAAACCTGACCCTTAGTTCACTTTAAGAGGTTGGCCCTTCCTGAGCTACCTCGACCCAGAAGGAAAGCTTAGTAAAGTTCATCTCAAGGACCAAGTCAGTCAATGATCGTAGAGTAGAGATTGAAGAGAACTCCACGATCGAAGGGCAACCTCAGTGATCGTAGAAGAAGACTCGACGATTGCGGTCTTACCAGAGGATACACTAGCTCATGAGTAGCTTGGAAGAACTGGATAATTGCTCAACCATTCAGGTTATGAGGAGATAAGTTCGAATACTGGTTAGAAAGATGTCTTGATAAAGAAAAGTGCCCAAGCCTTTATAAAGTACATCAGTGGTTGAGCTATGCAGTTTCAAGATGAGGATTAGTGTCAAAACCATCCACTGCAACGTCTCTCAGAAGAAGATCGTTGAGTCAACAAAGGAAAACGTAGAGTTCATAACCACATCACCGAGCTACTCTATGAACCAAGAAGGTCAATGGTCAATCCACGTCACTGACATCTATTCTTTTAAAAAGAAAGGACATTAAACTGAAAAGTTAATGGGGAGTTATAGCTCATTCATCGGGCATCGCAAACCAATGGCTAGTTAACACATCACAAACAGTGTCAAGAGTCGGAAAGGACCATCATAAAGATAAATTTAAAATCTGTAAACAGTTATCAGAAACCATCGAACCTCTCTTCCTCATTGTTTCAAACCCTAGACTCTTCTTCAAGTCTTAATTCAGTAATCTTCCAGAGCCTTGCCCAAATCGCATTAAACTATCTCTCATAAGAGGTTAAAAACCAAATACCCATATATTTTGAACCCTCAAAATGGAAGAATGGCGTGTTATAACCGGAATCCAACTCGGCTTCAAGAAGTTCGAAAGATCAGAAAAGAAGTTCAAGGATATACTTGAGCTTGTAAAGAATGCTGGGTTTTATGAGTGCTTGGAAGCTAACACTCCAGTCTATACGGAGCTAGTGAAGTAATTCTACTCCAATGCATCGATTGATTCTGGACTTCTATACACAAAGGTCAAAGGAGCAAGTCTGAAGATAAGGGCATCAGACATCAACCAATGTCTAGGGTTTCCCAACCAGGGTCTGATAAACTTCGATGAAGTTAACATTGAAGAAGGCAAGAGATTAATGCGTTACAAGAGAAATGCAAATCTGAAGGATATGAAGAAAAAGGAGTTTCCTGAAGAGTTTGAATTCCTTCTTCGAGATAGTGGCAAATGCATCTTCGTAAGAACAACTGCACATGACATAATCGCTGCTTGATCAACAACTGAAGATTATGTCTGCAATAGTTTTGAAGAAGCAAATAAACTTTAGAGCTATCTTATTCGATCAAATCCCCAAATGGGTGGAAAGGGCTGAGAAGAAAAAGTCTACAGATAAACCTCTCACAAAAGTTTTTCGTGGAAGACTATTAAGCATTGTGATAAAGAAGAAATTGGGAAGCAAGATCAAAGATGATGAAGGAGAGCCTAATAATGTTCACAAAGTAATGTCTCCACAACTGTTTGTGAATTGGAAGAAAAACCCAAAGGAAAACAAGAGGTTAACAACAACTGGGACCATCCAAAAAGAATGCTAAAGTGGTAAACAGGCCAGCCCTGTGACACCCCAAAAATAGGTATACATCACCCATTCTGATTCATCAAATACATGGTACAGAAATAACTACAACTTTATTAATACAATTGTCGTGCAAAATACGACAACACATAAACTGTGAGTTTAATAAAAACAAATATTGTTTTCTAGACAATATTCACACTCAAATAAGTCCTCATTACAATTATTGATACACTATTTTACAAAATAGTGAGGACTACAAAAACAACTTCCTGGAACCTTCATTCCATACCCCGACTAGTACTCGCTACATTCTCGCATCCTGAGAAGAAAAATGGAACAAAAAGGAAAAGGGTGAGCTCTACTAGCCCAGTAAAGAATATTATGACTATGATAATATAAAACAAATTATCGTTAGTCCTCAACAGGGAAAAATCTGATAAAATACAATAGACAACAAGTTTTAAATCAATATTCATAGCGGAAATAACAATTCATTAGAAGAGTTAAGTAGAGAATGAAATCTACTAACATCTATGAATTTAAAAGTCCATCATCAATATTTTATCCTTGTAACATCAATTAATATACATCCTGAATCAAATATTCATCTTTGCACTACAGGCCAAAGAGATTCATCAGTTGATCATGTTCATCTCAACACCTGTACATCTTTGCACTATGGGCCAAAGATATTCATCAGAAAATCATTCATCTTTGCACTACATGCCAAAGATATTAAGTTATATCATCATTTAGGACTGAGGATGATGAAAAATATTTTTAAGAAAACGAATCCAGTGAAACAAAAGAACAAATATTAAGGATTCGTACTTTAAAGAATCCAAGTTCAAAAATACTTCATAAACAACCATAGTGGAGTAAGAATGAAGATCAAAATATGGATACAATCAAAGCTAGTATCAATAATAGATATCATGGACAAAAATAAAAATTTAATTTTTCTGTGAATAGTGTCATATTCGTTAATAGTGCCGTATACGTTAATAGTGTCGTATACGTGAATAGTAATCCCGACACTAAAAGATAAGAATTTCACAAGAAAAATCTTACCAATATTCTGGCATAATAATATTGAAAGAAATAATATCGTTTATAAAAAAAATAACATCCCTTACCTCGAAAAGACAGTACTTCTAGCTGGAATACCGGATATAGTGCTAATGGGAACTTGAACCGTATAGCAACACTCAAAGTATCAAATTACTCACAAGAATACGCTCGATAATATAGAGAGAAAAAACTTTAGTTTCTAGTGTGATTTTTAATTCTAAATTAAGCACCCTATTTATAGGAAAATGCTTAGAACACCAAAGCAAAAAATATATATATAATTTTCACGCCCACCTTAGACAACTGGTCTCATCTCATTTTCCATGCTAGTGGGGCCCACCAACTTGTTAAAAACGTTTTTCTTTTAAAAATTATTTAAAACTTCAAAAATCAATTATTCCGGAACTTCAATAATTCATAATAAATAGCCTTTTTATCAAAAAAATTCAAATCTTATGTCCATTCCATAAGAAATTCAATTCTATAAAACTTTGAAAGTTTAAGTTTTTCTAAATTCCAAGAGAAATTGACCAAAATCCACATATGGGACGATTTTGCAGGCTATAATCAAATTTCAGTCAAGAAATGGGGTCCACAAACATGAAAAACATGTTTTAAATATTTTTTGTAACAAAAATACTCTTCCTCCTCATTTATTCATATATCACACATTCATTGTAAAATATCACCATTACTATATTATTATAATATAATAATATATTTAAATGAATTATTTTATCAGAAAAGATAAAATATCAATTTTCAAAAATTGTCACATTAAAAATTTTCTCCATCTATATCCACATAAAATGAATATTTTCCCTATCATATAAATCAATAATTAATTACTCACAAATAATATTATAGAATCACAATACTGACAATCAGGCTGTTTCCAGGAAAGAGGGGGCTTTTCAATAAGGATTTCTCTTTACTAGCGCGCAATTAGGTGACTAAAGCTCTCCTTAGACAGAACTTTCTAGACATTGCCAATAATGTTATCTAATAATATTATTCAAATAATATGAATTATTGATCTGATAATGGAAAATACTGTGTAGTGACAATTATTGAAACAACAATAATATAAAATATCAACGTAGCAAGTATTGAATCAATAAAATAAAATATTGAATAAAGAATTACTATAACAATTATTAAGTAAGTGCCTTCTTACGTAAGAATCAATAATTGGTGCAACATCAGTATCCATCGTGTTTTAATCCACCAAGAGTATTCCAACAAGATTAATCTGTAATAACTACGCCTTTATTTATAAACAACTTATACTTGTCATTTTCTTCATCTAATCGCTCAAGCATTATGGGGCCCACATTAAGGTCAATTACCATTGCATTCTAATATTCTCCAACAAAGTAAGAATATTCCACGCACCAAACGTAATATTCCCTAAAACAACAATGAATATTTTATAACCACTTGCTTATTTGAGATATTTGCGCATTTTACCCATAACTAACCACATTAATCAAATCAACCTTTACTATTTCAAAATAATAAATAAAGGAAATTCAATTTCAATTATAATAAGTTGGGGTCTTACAACCTCCCCTCCTTATGAAATTTCGTCCTCGAAATTGACGTACGTACCTGGTGTTTCGAAAAGGTGAAGATACCTCGCTTTCATTTCCGTTTCCAACTCCCAGGTCATTTCCTCAATAGCATAGTTCATCCACGAAACTTTAACTTGTGGTATGACCTTTGTGCGTAGGACATGCTCCTTCCTATCCAAGATCTTGATAGGTACCTCCTTGACGTTAAATCTTCCAATATTTCAAATTCGGTTCTAACTCAATAGCGTGGTTTGGGTCTTTCACATATTTACTGGCTACGGATATGT
The DNA here is from genome assembly GCA_020205605.1 of Panax ginseng. Classification (NCBI taxonomy): domain Eukaryota; kingdom Viridiplantae; phylum Streptophyta; class Magnoliopsida; order Apiales; family Araliaceae; genus Panax; species Panax ginseng. The sequence continues at coordinate 14,162,296 of CM035135.1, read as the reverse complement.
GAAAAACATTATGAACACGAGACATACTTGGAGGTAAGCGCGAGTCTATAGGCCACATTTTCTACTTTCGGTCAAGAATCTAAAATGGACCAATAAATCATGGATTGAGCTTTCCTCTTTTCCCAAATCTTGTAACTCCCTTCCATGGAGCCACACGCAACAATACATGATCCCCAATACTAAATTCCACGCCCTTTCGATGAAGATCCGCGATAACTCTTTTTGTCGATCCCGTGCCGCTTTGTATACGTTGTCGAATCATCCGGATCTTTTTCAGAGTAACACGTACCAACTCTGGTCCCAATAATGTTGTTTCACCCACCTCATCCCAAAATATTGAGAGTGACACTTTTCGTCCATATAATGCTTCAATGGAGCCACATTATACTTGCTCGATAACTTGTTGTTATAGGAGAATTCCACCAATGGTAAATACTTATCCCAACTCCCTTTGAAGTTCTAGGACACGAGTCTTAATAGATCTTCAAGAGTTTTAATAGTCCTCTTTGATTGTCCATCCGGTTTGAGGATGGTATACCCGGTTGAATCAAATAAATCCGTCCCCATAGCTTTTTTGCAAGCTAAACCCAAAATCGTGAAGTGAATCTTGGGTCATGATCCAAACTATGGATACCGGCATGCCATGCAATCTCACAATCTCATTTACATACATACTGAGTAAGACGTTCAAGGAATAAATATCCCAGATCTAGTAAGAAATGAAGCAGACTTAGTTAATCTATCAAAAATAACCCAACTCGCATCTATGCCTTGAGAAACCGTGGGAAGACCTATAACGAAATCCATGGTAATGTGTTCCCACTTCCATTTCAGAATCTCAAATGGTTGCAATGGACCCTTAGGCACTTGATGATCCGCCTTTACCTGTTGACAAGTTAAACACCTCGAGATAAAATTCGCGATCTCTCTCTTCATATTGTTCCACTAAAATGTATGTCGAAGATCATGATATATCTTGGTACTTCCAGGATGGATTGCAAACGGTGTATTGTGTGCCTCCATCATGATTTTATACTTCAAATCGGAGTCGTTAGGAACACAAAGTCTGGAGTTGACTCAAAGTATTCCTTCTTCATCAATTCTTGCTTCTAGGATAACACCTTCTTATACATTCTTCTTCATATACATCAGCTCTGGATCTGTGGCTTGAGCAACTTTAACTTTATCGATTAAAGTTGGTTCTATGCGTATATTTGACATCATCGTATGGGTCCCCAGAGTCTTGAATTCTATCTTCACCTTTTGTAACTCACATAAAATAGGCCTTTATGTTAACAACATCGCACTCGTTCCCACATATGATCTTCTACTCAATGCGTCAGCTACCACGTTCGCTTTTCCAGGATGGTATTGAATGGTGTGGTCGTAGTCTTTCAACAGCTCGATCCAACGTCGTTGCCGAATGTTGAGTTCCTTTTGGGTGAAAAAATATTTGAGGCTTTTATGGTCTGAATATATCTCCACTTTCTCCCCATATAGATAGTGCCTCTAAATCTTTAGCGCGAAAACAAATGCTGCCAACTCTAGATCATGAGTAGGATAATTCCTCTCATATTCTTTAAGTTGTCGAGATGCATAGGCTATGACTTTCCCCTGTTGCATGAGAACACATCCTAACCCTTTGCCTGAAGCATTGCTGTAAATAACAAATCCATCCGAACAAGACGGTATTGTCAGAACAGGTGCCAAAATGAGTCTCCTCTTGAGCTCTTGAAAACTCATCTCGTATTCCTCGCTCCATACGAATTTTGTATCCTTCCTTGTCAGCTGAGTTAATGGAGTAGCGATTCGAGAAAATCCTTCCACGAATCTCCGATAATAACCAGCTAAACCCAAAAAGCTACGTACTTCAGTCACCAACTTCGGTTGCTCCCAACTTTGTATTGCTTTAATCTTCGCCGGGTCAACAGATACTCCATGTTTTGACACCACGTGCCCAAGGAATGCTACTTCCTCAATCCAGAACTCGCATTTCTTCAACTTGGCATAAAGCTTATTTTCACAAAGCCTTTAGAGTACCAGCTTCAAATGGTGCTCATGATCCTCACGACTTTTGGAATATATGAGGATGTCATCAATAAAGACAACAACGAACTAATCCAAATATCCCTTAAATACTCGGTTCATCATATCCATGAAAGCCGCATGAGCATTAGTCAATCCAAAAGACATGACTGGGAATTCATAATGCCCGTACCGAGTTCTGAAGGCAGTCTTTGGAATATCCTCAGTTCTAATCTTTATTGATGATATCCAGAATGAAGATCGATCTTTGAAAAGAATTATTCTCCTTGTAACAGGTCAAACAGGTCATCAATGCTGCTTAAGGCAAAGGGTTAGGATGTGTTCTCATGCAACATGGGAAAGTCATAGCCTATACCTCGCGACAACTCAAAGAATATGAGAGGAATTATCCTACTCATGATGCGGAGTCATGGTAGCTTGATTATTTTTGCTGAAAATCTGGAGACACTCACCACGTATGGGGAGAAAGTGGAGATTTATACGGATCATAAAAGCCTCAAATATTTCTTCACCCAAAAGAAACTTAACATACGGCAACGATGTTGGCTCGAGCTATTAAAAGATTACGACCGTAACATTTAATATCATCCAAGAAAAGCAAATGTTGTAGCTGACGCATTGAGTAGAAGATCATATGCGGGTACGAGTGCAATGTTGTTAACACAAAGGCCCATTTTGTATGACTTGCAAAGAATGGAGATAGAATTAAAGGCTCTAAGTACCCACGTGATGATATCAAACATATGAGTAGAACCTACTTTAATCGATAGAGTTAAAGCTGCTCAAGCTACAAACCTGGAGCTGATGCGTATGAAGAAGAAAGTGCAAGAAGGTGTTATTCCGGAAGCAAGAATCGATGAAGAAGGAATACTTCGAGTCAACTCCAGACTTTGCATTCCTAACAATTCTGACTTGAAGCATAGAATCATGATGGAGGCACACAACACACCGTTCGCAATCCATCCTGGGAGTACCAAAATGTATCACGATCTTCGATATATATTTTGGTGGAGAAATATGAAGAGAGAGATCGCAGAGTTTATCTTGAGGTGTTTAACTTGTCAACGTGTAAAGGCAGAGCATCAAGTGCCAAAGGGTCCATTACAACCACTTGAAATTCCAAATTGGAAGTGGGAACACATTACTATGGATTTTGTTACAGGTCTTCCCAAGGTTTCTCAAGGCATAGATGTGATTTGGGTTATTGTTGATAGATTAACCAAGTCTGCTCATTTCCTGCCTATATGTGAGACTTATTCCCTTGAACGTCTTGCTCGTATGTATGCGAATGAGATTATGAGATTGCATGGCATGCCAGTATCCATAGTTTCAGATCGTGACCCAAGATTCACTTCACAATTTTGGGTTAGCTTGTAGAAAGCTATGGGCACGGATTTATGATTCAGTTCGGCATACCATCCTCAAACGGATGGATAATCGAAAAGGACTATTCAAACCCTTGAAGATATATTAAGACTCTATGTCCTAGATTTCAAAGGAAGTTGAGATAAGTACTTGCCACTGGTGGAATTCTCCTACAACAACAGTTATCAAGCAAGTATAGGCATGGCTCCATTCGAGGCGTTGTATGGACGAAAGTGTCGTTCTCCAGTATGTTGGGACGAGGTGGGTGAAGAAACATTGTTGGGACCTGAATTAGTATGCATGACTACAGAAAAGATTCAAATGATCCGATAACGTATAAAGACCTCACAAGATCGACAAAAGAGTTATGCTGATCTTCATCGAAAGGACGTGGAATTTAATATTAGAGATCATGTACTGTTACGTATTGCTCCATGGAAGGGAGTTACAAGATTTGAGAAGAGAGGAAACCTCAATCCACGGTTTGTTGGTCCATTTGAGATTCTTGATCGAATAGGAAATGTGGCCTATAGACTCGCATTACCTCTAAGCATGTCTCGTGTTCATAATGTTTTTCATATATCTATGCTTCGTAAATATGTGAAAGACCCAATCCACATTATTACGTTAGAACCAGACGAGATAGCTGAAGACTTAACATACGAGGAAGTACCTGTTAAGATCTTGGATAAGAAAGAGCATGTCCTACGAACAAAGGTTATACCATAAGTCAAGATTTTGTGGAGGAACCATGCTATTGAAGAAATGACCTGGGAGTTGGAATCGGAAATGAAAGCGAGGTACCCTTACCTCTTCGACACACCAGGTACGTACGTCAATTTCGAGGATGAAATTTTATAAGGAGGGGAGATTGTAAGACCCCAACTTATTATAAATAAAATTGAATTTTCGCTATTTATTATTTTGAAATAAAAAGGTGTTAATTGATATAATACTTTTGTTATGGGTGAAATGTACAAATTTTACAAAATAAGCAAGTGGTTATAAAATATTCATTGTTGTCAGGGAATATTCGTTTGGTCGTGGAATATTCTTGTTGTCAGGGAATTTTCATACGATGGCGCAGCCATTTATGGGCCCCATAACAGAATAACTGTCGGATGAAGAAAACAACAAGTTTGAGTTTTTATAAATAATAAGCGTAATCGCTATCAAGTAACACTTGTTGGAATACCCGTTGGTTAAAATACATGAATATGTGTGGTTGCACAAGAGCACACCAGATTGCATTTATATTTTGAATTATTGATTCTTATGTAAGAAGGCACTACTCAATAATTGTTACGGTAATTATTTATTCAATATTTTATTTTATTGATTCAATAATTGTTGTGTTGATATTTTATATTATTGTTGTTTCAATAATTGTCATGTACACAAATATTTTCCATTATCGGATCAATAATTCATATTATTTAAATAATATTATAAGATAACATTATTGGCAATGTCTAGAAAGTTCGTACATCAATGAGAGGTTTGGTCACCTAATCAAGCACTTAAGTAAGGAGAAATCTTTATCTAAAGCCCCATCTTTCTGAGGAACGGCACAAGTTGTCATTATTATGATTTTGTAATATTATTTGTGAATAATTAATTATTGATTTATATAAGAAGGAAATATTTATTTTTTATGTGGATATAAATGAAGGAATTTTTTTTAACATGAAATAATTGTTGAAAGTTTGGCAATTATTTTTCTCCGATAAAATATTCATTCAAATATATTATTATAATATTTTATAATTTTTTAAATAATAATATTGTATATATATACACATACGGATATGTGAATGCTTTGTAAATTTTGGTGGCTTGAATAAAAGTAGTGTTGCCTAACTTTTGTGGGCCCATAAAGATGGGAAATAATGAATTTGGCAGAGAAGACTAGGAAGAGTTAGGCAAAGAATGATGTCCTGGTTTTCAAATAATTGATGGGTCCTCATCCAATCAAAATAAATGAGGAGTTAGGCATGCATGTGCAATAGGTTAGGCGGAAGAAAAATTTGGCAAAGTTAGGCTGATTCAGTTGATTTCTTCCTCCGTCCTGCACTATAAATAGAGGGATAACCCTCCTTCCTCAATCACACCTTCAAATTCAAAAATTCGTATTCTAAAGTATTGTGAGTATTTTTCTTGAGTATAAGAATACTTTAAGCGTAGTTTTTCTGCAAGATTTTCTCAGAATAATATCTGATATTCCAGTCAAATCCAGTTTCTACTAAAGGTAAAGGATATTATTTTATTGCAATACTCGTGAGAAATATTATTTTCTTTCATACTCCATATTACGTAAGTGATATTATTTCATCTCGTATTCTTAAATTTGAACTTACTATGGTAAGTATTGCTTCTATAATTCCTGAAATGATTAGAAATTTTGCTTCATCTAATATCATTTCATAGGAATATTGGTCTGAACTTTTAATTAAATTTGGAACTTTTCACGATCGCATCGTTTCACGATTCATCGTTCACTGAAGGTCATCGTTCATCAATTCTTTGTTCACGAGCATCGTTTCACGTGTACTATTCACAGTCTTTGTTTACGTGCATTGTTCACGCAGTCTTTGTTCACGGTATTGTTCACAAAAGAAAAAAATATTTTTTTTCTTCCTTCCAAGTTATCTATTGTGATCCTTATTCTTGAAATTGAATCCATGTTTTGATCTTTATTCTTAATTTTACTCCATTATGGAGTATTTTTAAAATTAAATTATCTAAAGTACGAATCTCTAATCTTTGTCCTTTTGTCTCACTGGATTCATTCTCTAAATGTTTTTCATCATCCTCAGTCTTTAATGATGATACTTTATGAATATCTTTGGCTTTTTCAGTAGTAAAAGATGAATATTACTGATGAATATCTTTGGCGAGTGCAAAAGATGAGCAGGTGTTGAGATGAATATGACCAATGGTGATACAAATGAATATCTTTGGCCCGTAGTGCAAAGATGAATAATTCATGCAAGATATATATTGATTGATGTTACAGGGATAAAATATTGATGATGGACTTTTAAATTCATAGATGATAGTAGATTTCATTCTCTACTTAACTCTTCTAAAGAATTGTTATTTCCGTTGCGAATATTGATCTAAAATTGGTTGTCCATTATGTTTTATCTGATTTGTTGAAGGCTAACGATAAATTGTTGTTCTTTATCTTAGTCATAATATTCTTTACTGGGCTAGTTGAGCTCACCCTTTTTCCTTTTCGTTCCATTTTTCTTCTCAGGAGGTGAGAATGTAGCAGGAACCAGTCGGGGTATAGAGTGATGGTCCTAGACAGTTATTTTAGCAGTCCTCACTATTTTTGTAAAATAGTGTATTAATAAATGTAATGAGGACTTGTTTGAGTATAGATATTGTCTAGAAGACAATATTTGTATTTAAACTCACAGCTTGTGTGTTGTCGTATTTTGCACGACAATTGTAATAGTGATGTTGTAGTTGTTTCTGTATCATGTATTTGGAGACTCGGAATGGGTGATGTATACCTATTTTGGGGACGTCACAACATCCGCCTCATACGTTCCTCATTCTCCACCAAATGAGGTGCAAATCTGGATAACTCTGCGAACTTCGCCTCGTACTGGGACACCGTCATGTTATTTTGTTCCAGTCTAATAAACTCCACTTCCTTCATATGACGAATACTTTCAGGAAAGTACTTGTCATTGAACAGTTTCTGAAACGTTTCCCAAAACATGTTGAGTGCAGCTGGCTGGGTACACTTCATAGATTCCCACAAGTAATCTGCCTCATTACGGCACATAAAAGTGGCGAATGGAATCTTTTGTTCCTCCGTGCATCCCAAGACATCGAATATCTTGGTAATTTGCTTAATCGGATCCGGCTTTCCCCAGAATTCTGGTGGTCTCAACTCTTTGAACTGCTTGGATGTGACAAACCGTGAGTTGCTATCATTTCCACCTGTATTTTCTACACGAGTCTCCCTTATCTGATTTTGCATGAACTACAAAAATCTTCTAAACATCCCGTCGTTCATCGTCTGCTCAGTGGTGTTGTTTACAAGATGAACATTGTCGGCTTGTTGCACGTTCTCCTCATTGGTGAGTAAAGGTGCCTCCACGATCTCATTTACTCTACTGTTAACATTTTAAGTTGCCATTCTCAAACACTGTCATAAAACAAGGGTTAATTAAAGAAATTAACATATCACGTAATATCCCTAGCGAAGGATTTACTCGTCTCTCCACTCCTAGTTCTATTCCCCGATCTCCGCCAGAGATCATATCCCTAAGCTCTGATACTAACTGTGACGCCCCCAAAATAGGTATACATCACCCATTCTAAGTCATCAAATACATGGTACAGAAACAACTACAACTTTATTAATATAATTGTCGTGCAAAATATGACAACATATAAACTGTGAGTTTAAAAAAAACAAATATTGTCTACTAGACAATATCCACACTCAAATAAGTCCTCATTATAATTATTGATACACTATTTTACAAAATAGTGAGGACTACAAAAACAACTTCCTAGAACCTTCATTCCATACGCCGACTAGTACTCGCTACATTCTCGCCTCCTGAGAAGAAAAATGGAACAAAAAGGAAAAGGGTGAGCTCTACTAGCCCAGTAAAGAATATTATGACTATGATAATATAAAACAAATTATCGTTAGTCCTCAATAGAGAAAAATCTGATAAAATACAATAGACAACAAGTTTTAAATCAATATTCGCAACGGAAATAACAATTCATTAGAAGAGTTAAGTAGAGAATGAAATCTACTAACATCTATGAATTTAAAAGTCCATCATCAATATTTTATCCCTGTAACATCAATCAATATACATCTTGAATCAAATATTCATCTTTGCACTACGGTGCCAAAGATATTCATCGATTGGTCATGTTCATCTCAACATTGTACATCTTTGCACTCACGAGCCAAAAGATATTCATGGAGAAAATCATTCATCTTTGCACTACATGCCAAAGATATTCGATTATATCATCATTTAGGACTAAGGATGATGAAAAATATTTTAAGAAAAGCGAATCCAAAGGAAACAAAAGAACAAATATTAAGGATTCGTACTTTAAACAATTCAAGTTCAAAAATACTTCATAAACAACCATAGTGGAGTAAGAATGAAGATCAAAACATGGATACAATCAAAGCTAGTATCCATAATAGATATCTTGGACAAAAACAAAAATTTAATTTTTCTATGAATAGTGCCGTATTCATGAATAAGTGTCGATATATCGTGAATAGTCACTAGATGATACGTGAATAATAACCCCCGACACTAAAAGACAAGAATTTCACAAGAAAAATCTTACCAATATTTAAGATAATAATATTGAAAGAAATAATATCATTAATAAAAAAAATAACATCCACGACCTCCAAAAGACAAGATTTTAACTAGAATACCGGATATAGTCTTTGAAGGAACTTGCATCAGTATAGCAACACTCAAAGTATCAAAATACTCACAAGAATACACTTTCGATAATATAGAGAGAAAACTTTAGTTTCTGGTGTAATTTTCAATTCTAACCTAAGCACCCTATTTATAGGAAAATACTTAGAACACCAAAGTAGAAAATATATATATATATAATTTTCACGCCCACCTTAGACAACTAATCTCAGCTCATTTTCCATGCTAGTGGGGCCCACCAACTTGTTAAAAACATTTTTCTTTTAAAAATTATTTAAAACTTCAAAAATCAATTATTCCGGAACTTCAATAATTCATAATAAATAGCCCTTTTATCAGAAAAAATAGAATCTTATATCCATTCCATAGGAAATTCAATTCTCTACAACTTTGTAAGTTTAAGTTTTTCCAAATTCCAAGCAAAAATTGACCGAAATTCAAATACGGACAATTTTGCAGGCTATAATCAAATTTCAGTCAAGAAATGGGGTCCACAAACATGAAAAACATGTTTTATATATTTTTTAAAACAAAAATAATCTTCCTCCTTATTTATTCATATATCACACATTCATTGTAAAATATCACCATTACTATATTATTATAATATAATAATATATTTAAATGAATTATTTTATCAGAAAAAATAAAATATCAATTTTCAACAATTGTCACATTAAAAATTTTCTCCATCTATATCCACATAAAATGAATATTTTCCTTATCATATAAATCAATAATTATTATTCACAAATAATATTACAAAATCACAATCTTTCGATAACCGGTAGTTCTCAGGAAAGAGGGGGCTTTCCAATAAGGATTTCTCCTTACTGGCGCGCAATTAGGTGACCAAACCTCTCCTTAGACAGAACTTTCTAGACATTGCAAATAATGCTCTCTAATAATATTATTCAAATAATATGAATTAATTATCTGATAATATAAAATACTGTGTAGTGATAATCATTGAAACACCAATAATATAAAATATCAACGTAGCAAGTATTGAATCAATAAAATAAAATATTGAACAGTAATTACTGTAACAATTATTAAGTAGTGCCGTCTTACGTAAGAATCAACAATTGGTGCAATATCGTATACTACTGTGTTTTAACCATAGAAGTATTCCAACGGTGATACTTGTTAATAACTACGTCGTTATTTATAAACAACTTATACTTGTCGTTTTCTTCATCTAATCGCTTTCTGTTATGGGGCCCACACAAGGCTCCGCCGTCGTACGAATATTCTCCAACAATAAAAATATTCCATGACCAAACGAATATTCTCCAACAACAATGAATATTTTATAACCACTTGCTTATTTGAGATATTTGCGCATTTTACCCATAACTAACCACATTAATCAAATCAACCCTTACTATTTCAAAATAATAAATAAAGGAAATTCAATTTCATTTATAATAAGTTGGGGTCTTACAAGCCCCAGTTTCCCAAGAAAGTACATCTGACGAAGAAGAGGACATAGAGTCAGAAGAAGAAAAGGGAACAGATGGTCTCAAGGCTGAGTCTCCAAAGAACAAATCCAGCGATTAAGGTGGAGCTGGATTCATGAAAGAAAATGTAAACCTTGCTGATGAAAAAGATTATGCAAGCCCTGCAGTTAACTCTTAGAGCATTCATTCTGATGATGAAGAAAAGCTATAAGATGACCCAACTGCATCTCCAAATGTAAATGCTCCAATAAGCCCGGATGATGGGTCAAATGATGTTGATTCAGAAGAAGAAGGACTTGCCCCTGCCAGTGCTGAACGACAAGAAAGTTTGCCTGATGATTCAAAGGCTTCAGAATCTGAAGGGGAAGAAGAGTTTGACTCTCCTATAGCTGAACCTCCAAGGAAAAGAAAGAGCTACAGACTACTTGCTAAATTTACCCCCAAGAAGCAAGGTGAACACTCTACTGCGATCACTAAAGTAAGTGATGATGAATCTGAATCAAACGAGAAGAGTACTAAAGATTGGATTAGTAGTGAAGAAGATGAATCCAAGGAAGATATTGCTTAAGAAGGTTCTGGTAATAAAAATCAACAAGAAGGATTCACTGATGAATCTAATCAAGATAATTTAGGCTCAGAAAGAGAAGAAATGGAGAAAGATTCTGATTCTGCACATCAGGAATCAAAGGAACCAGAATATTATCCTATTCTCTCTCCTGCAAGGATTAATAGAAGAATAGTGGTGGAAGTCTCCAATGAACCAACAGAAGTACCTCCAGAAAGATGGTTTTTCCAATGTATGCCTTGGTTAAAGCCACATACTGAAAGAGATGAAAGTTACCTCAGCTGGTGCTTCTCTCAGTTTCCAAGCCTAGAGCTGGTGTCTTAGAACTTCCCAAGGGTGAAGAAGTTTGCAACCAAAATGATCAAAGACCAGCCTCACTACAAAATCTACAGACATGCTGGCAACCACTATATCCTCTATGATAGTAGAGTGGGCTCTGATGGCAAAAGGGTCATAGCCAAGGAAATGATCGTAGAATCTGGTCACTCTACCACTAATGATGATCAAGTCCAAAATGAGAAGCCTCCCTCGGCCCAAACACTGTTATTTGATATTCCTTCATCCTCCAACAATGATTGGCACTCAACGACTTTTCATATTCTCACTGCGTTCAAAAAATTGTCTAAAGATGAAAATCGTAGAGTCGACTTTAATGCTCAACAAGAGTCTGCCCAACCAAATGACCAAACTTCTACAGAGTAGGAGTTACTGAAGAATTCTGATGAGCTGGTTGAGAAGATATCTCAAATCAATGAAGAGTCAAAGATGTTGAAAGCGTGGGGAGATAATTACGCTCAAGAGCGGACTTCAATGTTATAGGCGATGTATCTCTCAAAATCAAAGAGAGAGATCTAATTTGTCTGAAGGCCATACATGATCAGAAGGCAAAAGCTCTACGAGCACAGAAGGTCAATGCAAAGCAAATTCGAGTCCTCTTTGACAAGATTGACAACCTGAATCAATCTTTCTCCATGCAACTTGAGCTGAGCCAACAAGAACTCAAGATTGAAGTTGGTAACTCCTCTTATCTGATGGAGCAGCTTATGTCCAACATGGAGTAGCTTTCTCAAATGATTAATGACCAAAAGGGGGAGAAAAAGAGGCATAGAAAGAGGCATAGCAAGAGGCATTCAAGGAAAAGAAAGGAGAGCAGCATGAGTAAAGATAAGAAGGCCAAGAAAGAGACAAAGAAGAAGCTGTATCATCATCTGAGGGGGAGCCGAAGGATGATGAATCTATGAATGCGAAGGTTGAGGGGAGCCAAAGGATGATGAATCTATGAATGCGAAGGTTGAGGGGGAGCCAGAAAAAGAAGAAGAGCATAAGTCTCAGGGGGAGCAGGAGAAAAGAGATCAAACAGATGAATAGCTAATCAACAAAAATCCTGGAAACACACATGGAGCTAAAGAGGTACATCTCTAACTAATTAGGTATGTTTTGGATCCAGGATGTAAAAGTGTCATAGCTTATAATATTCCATATCATTATAAAATAACATTCATAATTATCTATTTTAGAAATACAGCTGCTCACTATATATAAGATTCATTCATAACACGCATATGCACTTATTGTTTTTGTCATAATCAAATAGGGGGAGATTGTCAGGAATAAGCATGAGAATGATATTCTTATTTATATATGATTTGATTATGATATATATGAATGAATATGCAAGTATGCTTGCATTAAGAAAAGCTGTAAAGTCCTTTGATAGATAATGAAAACATATGTACAAGGACTTAGAATGAATTGATCAAATGTGTTAAGTTGATCTTACATAAGCAAAACAGCTTTGTAAAGTCCTTAAAAAGGAAATGATGTACAAGGATTATAAATATAGAAAGATCAAGCTTGTTAGGTTGATCTTATAATGTAATAGATAGGCTTGTTCGATGGTGATTTGCACCAAAAATCGTGATGCTGCCGGAGAGTCGAGGAAAACTAAAGAGCTATCAAAGCAGAATCGTAAACTACAAGATAGTATATCTCAGAGTTCGTAGACTGCCAGGAGAGACAAGAAAGGATCGTAGTGTGTCGAGGAGAACTTCCTCAGAGTAGTAGTTTGCTAAGGAAGTCATGTTCAGAATCGTAGAGACAGCCTGTCTAAGAGCCGACCGAGTATCTGCCGAAGCCAAGTCAAGAATCGTAGACTACACTCGGAATTGTAGAGTCCACTAATGTCAAAGTCGAGTCAAGAATCGTAGACTACACTCAAAGTCGTAGAGTCTACTGATCATATTAGAGGTAGAGATCATAGTCGAGCAAGATCAGATGAAGACAACAAGCACAACGACAGAAATCGTAGAGTGTCAAGATCTGATCTTAAAGTCGTAGTGTCTGCATAGCCGAAGCTGAATCGTAGAGTGTAGAACTGAGACTTTAACAAAGGTGCTCACAATGCTAAGGCAGAATCATAGAGTAAACACGATTCTCAACAATTGAGCACTCCAAGAATATCCAAAGGAACGAAGCCTCTGGTTGGTACTGCAAAGATACATCCCACCTAAAGGAAACCAGAGAGCACTCAACGAATGGCATGTAAGCTAACAGAAGATCTAAGAACCAACCCAATCAACATTCAGATTGAGTTGTGAAGCCATTCAAGATGAAGTCTTCCACAAGTTAATCAGAAGAAGACTTCAGTCAGTGATTGACTAAGGAAAAGTCGTGAGTGCGATTCTTCATCGAATGAGCAGAAGATAATGATCACAGGGTCAACCAGGATCGTGAGGTTCACCAAAGCAAAGAAGGAACTAATGAAGTGTACGAGAGATCTTTGGTGCGATTTCTAAAGAACAAGGCTAAAGTGATTAAGCATGGGTCAGTCCATTGATGATAAGTGAACGGCAGATCATAAGAAGAAAGCGAGTTGGGCATGCCATAAATCTAAAGTGTCTTGCTATTCAGAAGAGGCCAGAACAAGGAACAAGCCATCAGTGTCTGAGATCAGTTGAAGCAAACAAAAGAGTTGAAGCACTACACAAGAGAACGAAAAGGTGTTCTACATTGAAGATCCAATGAACACTCTTCAGGATCATAGTGTTGTCTCAACCGATCGATGAACAACATTCAACATAACACTACGATCAGGTCCAAGAATATGCATCAGAATCGTAGAGTTCGGTCATCTGAAGATTAAAGCATTGGCAATGGTTTAATCTGAAGAGTGATATTCGAATATGGATTATTGAGAATATCGATGCAACAGGACAGATCCTGACGTTCTAATCAAGAAGTCAGAAAAGAGAAATAAAGAAGACTACATGTCTGAGGCATCAAAGTGACATCTCTGATAGGGTAGGTTAAATAGTAGACTGCAGTATCAGAAAGTCAGAAAAGGGGATGTAATGTCACATATACAGTCTACACTAAGTAACTCGAGATCTGCAAAGCAATTCAAAAAGCTTTTAACGGCTACTTTCCAACGGGAAGATTGGGAAGGAGTATAAATCAACAGAGTTTCAAAGATCAAGAGTTGCTGAGAATTGTTGAAGTTATAGAATCGTTGAGTTGTTGGAATGTTATTGTTGACTCTACGAGTTCCACCAGAGATTAACAGAACAAGTCTTAGTGACAGTGAGACTACAGAGGTGGAAGTAAAGCAGATTTGAAGAAGGACTTAATCAGACTAGAGCTTCACTCAACAAAGATGAGAATGCTACTAAAGATGGCAGCTAAGCTCAAAGCCGAGAAGGATAAGAAGATAGCATTCAAAAAAGTAGAAAAGTATTAAGAAGATCAAGAGAGCCACTCTACAAATCACCATGAACCAAAGGCTGAAAAAGAACAGATGCAGAATCATGTCTGCAAAGCATTTAAGAAAAGTTCAGGGATTGTTAAGTGTCAGACAAAGTCTACCAAAAGCTCAGAGACTTAGCAAATCCAGATGGTGATGGTGCATAGCTGACATCAGAAGAAGATGAGCAGAAAAGAGTAAAGATCAGCTGCACCAAAGAAGATGTAGTCCAGATTCTAATCAGAATGCCAAGAGGACTACGCCAAGCTGCTAAGTATATAAGATATTCAAGCTTAAAGAAATCATAGCAGTAAGGCACCATCAACAACAACAACAACTCCAACAACAACAAGAAGCACGGGCCTGAGGGGTCCTTGTCCGGAGGGACTAAATGAAGTTCCAAACCTGCTGGGCTTGAAGAGTTCCTAGGGAACTAGAGGAGTTCCAAGCCTGCTGGGCTTGAAGAGTTCTTAGTGAACTGAACTTCCAAGGCTGCTGGCCTTGAAGGAATCTTAATGATTCAGGGTGCTTCCCTTCCTTAGTGGAAATCCTGCTAGTTGAAAGCAAAAGAGTGGATTAGGAGCTTGAGTCTCTAAACCACTTAAAACCCTTATATCTTTTACTTTATGTCATTTACATTATGTACTTAACTGCTGTAGACACTCAAAATTTTCTACACTCCTATTACTAACATTGCAGGAGGGTAGATTCGTCTTTTAGCGATAATCCTGAAAGACAGCTTACAACTGTCCCGGATACTACTGGAAGTCCAGCTCCAAACCCAGAACACAAACCGGGGACATCAGGTCCAATCTGGATACTACCGGAAGCCCAGTTCCAAATCCAAAACATACACCGGGAATGTCATTTCCGATCTCGGAGATAACCCCGAGATATGCAGATCAAAAGACCGGCAACAACACCGGAGAGGACAGTTCTATCTTGGCGATAACACCGCGACGTTCAGTTCTAGTCCCAGAGATAACACTGGGAGTAGCAACCCCATCCTTCGTGATAGCCCCAAGAGATGTAATTGCAGTTCCGGCGATAACCTCGGAAATGCTTACTTCAAACACATGCAACCAGCTTCAACCTTTAGATGACAGTGAGGCACACAAACAAGCAGTCCAATCTTAGATGTAACCCTGAGCAACGTCTGCTTTCCATTTAAACCGGTGATAACCCTGGTCAGGAGTCACAACGTCATCATGCCACGGCAACAAGATGATATCGCAGCAAACCAACAAGTAGTCCAATCTCAGCAGTAACCCTGAGCAACTTCTACTTTTAACTCAACCCGGCTATAACCCCAGCAAGGAGTCACACATCATCTTGTTCCTCTGACAAATGGCACGTCGTCTCAACATTTCATACATATATACATACAACAATGTTCCACAAGAACCAAGGAATGACAATCCCGAGTGACTATTACGTGTGGTAGTACTTTGGATAAACTTTGAAGCTTGAAGACCATGGGCATAGACCCTTCTTCCTGACTTCGTAAAACCTCTAATCCATGTCATTATGTAACTCTCGACACAAGCGATCCGAAGAAGTACATATATACTTCGTTTGGATGCTCGGATTAAAGTTCTGCAAGTTCGATTGGACATTACGATTGCACATCATGCGCATTACTACGAGACAGCAGGACCCATGAGGCCCGGGCCCACTACAACCAGACTCGAGGTTCAATCTGCGGGTTGCCATGAGTTGACTCATGACCATTCGTCTATAAATATAGGGAATTGACCATTTGAGAAGAGAGAGAGAGAGAGAAGGAAAAAGCGAGGAAGCCACATTCCATTTAGCTCTGCATACACATCTTTTGAGTGTTTCCTCTTCTTTAAACACTAGTTAGCTCACATATAGCTACT
This sequence comes from Panax ginseng, assembly GCA_020205605.1. Taxonomy (NCBI): domain Eukaryota; kingdom Viridiplantae; phylum Streptophyta; class Magnoliopsida; order Apiales; family Araliaceae; genus Panax; species Panax ginseng. The sequence continues at coordinate 14,145,785 of CM035135.1, read as the reverse complement.
TTTTATCCCACGAGCCTGAGTGTTTATCCATTTAAAGTCTAAGAAGTCTACTTCGGGCAAATTTCCTTTCGTAAGCCTTCTTACATTCTATAAAGCCTCTTTCTCCTATTATCACACATTGTTGTACACGTTGAGAGTCGTGTGAGTGTGTTTTCCCGGACTTTGGTCCGTGGTTTTCATTTCTGTCCGTATATATATACTAATATATGTATATATTTCGTATATATGGACTAACATTATCGAGTTATGCCTCGATTGAGCCTGAACTTGATGCAGAGCGTTTATTTGCTTTTATATATATATATATATATATATATATATATATATATATATATATATATATATATATATATATATATAATTGCTATCGGACATATTCGATGAGCACAGATTCACATCCGGTCGTTTATTGCTTTTATATATATATTTGTATATATATATATATATATATATATATATATATATATATATATATATATATATATATATATATATATATATTTACGTTTCATCAGCACAGAGTTTACTCGTGGCTTTTTCTGCCTTTATTTACATTTCGTCACGCCAGAGAGTTTACTTGTTAGCAATTGATCGCTTTTTGACTTTATTTACATTTCGTCCCTTTGGAGTTCACTTCTGTATGGCGGTTGATTATATATATATATATATATATATATATATATATATATATATATATATATATATATATATATATTTATAGCCTTTATATATATATATATATATCGCCATCGCTTCCATACAAATTGCAGTATCTTGTGAGCCTATGAATCATATGATCACAGGTTCAGTTTACTGAATCTAGATTCAGTTCCCACCATGGACATTTTCTTGCTATAAGCAGCTTGTACATTATTTTACAGTGTCTGAGTTTCCTTGGAAGGTTGTCATGCCCATGAGGAGTTCGGCATTGCTGTATATTATTTTTTCGAGAATGCTTCGCATCTCAAAAATAAAAGTAAACAAGTCGGACATTTAATAATAAAATGGAAGTATGAAAAGGTCTCAATTCCTATTGAGCACAAGGTTTGAAAAACCTCGTTTTACAAAACTTCATTGCTAAATCTTGGTTAAAACTGAATTTTCATATAAAATTCAAACCTTGTGTATATAAGTGCGAACGAGGCCTCATGACTACTTTCAAATAAATTGCACATTGATCACACACACACACATTCATATAACAATTTCTTTGAGAAGTGGCGGTCCACCGTGGTAACACGGATGTCGGGGGGTGCCTAACACCTTCCCTCCGCATAATCAAGCCCCCGAACCCTTAATGAATCTCGGTTTCTCAGACCCGGTTAGCAGTGTCAAATCACTTGGTCAATGTGCAAACCTTTTTGGTTGCATTGGTGCAACCAGTTAAAAACACCAACTGGCGACTCTTAAAGTCAATCGTCGACATTATACATGTCAAACCTTTTTCACTTGTTTTTTCAAACAAATCTCACATTAACATGAGAACACCAAAGAACAAGTAATGAAAAGGGACACTCAAAAATCCCGACGTTGGTGTCATCATCACCTCATAGTCCAGCAAATGGAGTGACTGAGTCTGGTGGAACCACCGCTCAGACAGTGCCCTGAGGTAACCCCAGGGACAGCGACGAGGTAGAATAGAGAAGAATCTCTCGAATCCCCAACCATGGACAATCGCTCTATAGTCATCATGCAAGGCCTGATACATAGAGTGGATACTAAACCAGTTCCCTCGAGGCTGTGTGAAGTCGGGAACCTACATCAAATGAAGATCAACATCAGACTCCTTGACTCCTCATCAATAGGAAATAAGGAAGATTAAAGATCTAACTTCATACCTCATTTGCGTGCAGGTATACTGAAGGATGCCTACGGGGAACAAGTACAACAGGAGCAGGTGTGACGCCCCCAAATTCGGGTATCTTCCAACCCGACATATGGTGCTCCACCGTACTAACATCCATACAATCATTCTATTGAAATACAATAAAATGAAGGTAATTACTATCTTTTTATTACAATCAAAGTATAACCTTTCCCAGGTTCATAACCAGTTACATCGTTCTTTGTTCATAATGTATAATACATATAAACTTACTAAACTATTACACAATGCCTAAGCATCCATCTTAGCTTTGCCCTTGTCTCTCTTGGCATTCACAGTACGTTCATCTTTAACTGCAGTTATATAATTCACGCAAGAAGTGAGCATGACAACTCAGCAAGTTTATCAAGGATAACAAGAATACCACATTCGTGAATTATATAACAATTCCGACATAACTGAACAATAGTTATGAAGTATTATGAATCAATAATACTTTAACAGTTTATAACATCAATTCCCAAAGTATAGAATAGATTAGGAATTCTGAACCGGTCGATAGACCATGAACAGTAACTTTCAGTTTTCATACTTGAAAAGGAGTCCACAGCACTAAGGCCGTTCATCCGATAACTTACGAGCACTTCTAGGAATTTAGCCTATAGTACTCTATGTTGATCAACACTCATTCATTAAACGTGTTTACGTTTAATATTTTTGGAAAACTCGCGTGCCCATCAAAATATCGATGAAAATACTTTTGTTTGTTCATAGACAAACCTTACCTTCACATCCGTACCAATCACTTGGCATAGGATAGCGTTAACATTTCTATATAGAAAGATATGAATCATAATCAATCTATATATTACGAATAGTCTAGCCGAGTTAAAATCTGGCATTGACCCTTTCTTTAAAAAACCGTCATGCAATTCAGTTCAACGAATCACATACAACTTGGCTAACATGAAAGTTAGACAAGCGTTAAGAAAACTTGCCTTTCAGCGTCTTCAAATAATTTACTCAACTGACCACAGCCTTTATAGAATCTACATGATATATTCACATAGTACACTGTAATTAGCTATCAAACAACTATTCAAATCGTTCCTACAAGCTTCTTTCTCTTCTATGTCTTTATTAACTTAATATCTTTATTAAAGTCAACAAGTCTTATTACCCTTCGTCCTGGTTTATTAATCAACTGACATTTATTAACTGGACTCGAACTTCGTTGATAAAGTACCAACTTTGTTCATCGTTGTTAACTTACTAACATGCATAATATTCCTAAGTTTCATACCATATACCTTAGTATAGGTAGTATAGGAATCACTTTAATACACTTATGAAGTATACAAACATCATCCCTTTAGGTCCCCAAACAAATGAAGTTCAAAACCTAAGTCATTGTCTAAGGTTCACCACTCGCGCCGCGGCGCGACCCTCATAGTACTAGACTGGCACTGTGGCGCCAGTTAGAAGTGGCAAGGCCCTCGACTCGGCGATGCGGCGCCATTTAGCAGTGCTCAATTTTACTATGTTGGCGGCTACAAGTACTGCGATTTATACTATGTCCGGCGCCATGCAGGACCTCGATTCGTAATCTCAAGAATTTTAAAAATTTGCAAAAGTCTCGGGGCCGTAACTTTTTCGTTTTAAGCCCGATTTGGTCTGTTCAAAAGCCTACACATCACAAATAATGTAATCTACGTGTTTATATAAGAATTCGACACTTTCGAATCCGTTAACTCAAAATTGACCATTGAGTTCATTTTTGAGATGTTCGGAAACGTTAATGAGCGTTCAATGCTCGTTTTCTTCGTTTTAAGTCAGAATTCGACGATTCTCAAACCCACAACTCTTAATCACCCTATCTCACATGTTGACATTGAAAACCAACGTTTTTAAGTCTCACGGCAACTTTTGACCCCCAATCCGGAATTCAACGTTTTCGACGTTTAATGTCTAATTACGTAAAATTCGCCATAACTTCATTACTAGGGTTCTCTAAGCCAAATCACATTGAATACTCCATGGATTTCATATCTACATCCTAACCAAACAAGATGCATACATTAACGTATTGATGGAGTTCAATCGTTTATAAATAATTGATCTCAACAAACAATATTTACATGGTTCAAAACTATATTACACCTTATGATTCTTATAATCTCATGACTTATAGAGATTGAATCTATGGTAAGTCATCTTTAATCTCTCATACAAGACATATACCACCCATCTATGATTCTCTAAGATAAAAGAAAAATCAAAAAGAGATGGAGAGGAAAGATAAGGAATATACCTTAAGAACTCTTATGATTTTCTTGAAAACTATAAGTCCAATCTTCCAAAATATATGTTTTGGTTGAGTATAGCTTTCTTTCTCTCTCAAAATAATCTAGGTTGGCAAGTTAAAAACTCTCAAATGGCCAACCTTGCCTTCTTATTATAGGAAATGGGAATGGAGGGCATTATGGACAATTCATACCCCACCTCCTTACTATTCACACTTAGTCACCAAGTAAAATACTTGGTGACCAAGCCTTATGCTTGGCTACCACATAAAGTGGCCGGCCCACCACTTACCATGGGTCATCCCCATGGGTTGCCCCATGGGTTTTACCCATTCAGTGACCCACCTGTTCGGTTTAAATGAATTGGGCTTAACTACATAAACATTGGGCCTAGACTTGGGCTCAACTCACTAATCTCCTTGGGCTTGGTCATTTAATAATTGGACTAATCATAATCCAACTCAAATGAATTGACATTAAGACTTAATCTTAATCCTATAATACGAATCGTATTCTTAATGTAAAATTCACGTATTCTATCCGTATACTACATGTATAATATTCGTATTTACTCAACGTATTATACATAGACACTAAAAAGTATCATTAATGTATAATACTCGCATTAACCCTAACGAAATTCCTTCTACGTATATTATTTCCTTCTCGAAAATCAATATACTCAATCCTTAGGTTTTAAGTCTGCAGGCGAAAACTGTGTTTGCCATAAATGAAATATTATCATATATTCCATCTACTCTCGATATTCTATCATTGCGCGTTTCTCGAAATTTCAAAATAATTCCCCAAACAGAAACGGATGAATAGTGTTTTTACAGAAATTTCTCATAAAATAATTATTTTCGTCCTGGAAATTCTAAACAATTATTTCTAACACGTAGCCCGAATACTAACCACGTTAGCACATTCTAGGTCATAGAACGACCTTCACATAGCTTACTCACAAAGAAATCAATTAAATTCATTTAATTCACATAATCAAATAAAAATTTAATTGTCATAAAAATCCGATTTTCTCGGGCGTTATAGTAGGAACCTCGAACGGTACATCCTCCTCCTAAATCCTTGACATTGGCACCTCAACCCCGAATAGGGATTTACCACCGCCTCCCAAACGATGAGGTCATCTCATAGTAAACGGTGTTGAGGCTCTTCAAAAGCACTCTCTGTACACGAAGTGGTCTGCGAGAGCGCTTACCGATTTGGATCCATAATATCTGGGCCAAGTCTCCAAATCACCTCAGAAAGGGTGTGGTAATTTCGTACCTGGAGTCTTTTTCAAAATGCATTCTATGATTACATGCATGCATGCATTATTTTAACATACATCTACTGTAGAGTTAAAATGCATAACTACTCAATGCCTACATTTTGGAAAAATTTTGCCATAGCCCCTTGTAAATAGGACTATCCACATGCACATTGGCATGACTAGGTGGCCATTCAAGAAGCACTTTTACGTACACGGTCATATACATCATCCGATGTGCATTCATCACATCACAGTAAAAAATCCGTAAGTGTAGTCTAATTACGGGATTATTTACTATTCTACCTTTACTCATTTGTCCTCATATAGGATAAGAAATGACAGTAAAAGGTGCCAATTTGACTGTGTCAAAAGTCAAATTTTTTCACATCATTATGTTCAGCATGGTTTAATACTAACATTTACTATGTTGAATATTTTTTATCAAGTTATATCAGCATGCATATTCACTACTATGTGTCTAAATGCATTTCATGCGATAAGTCATTTTTCAACGGATGAAATTGGAAAAAGTACATGCATGTGTTACTGTGATGATGAAGAATGCTTATACGATGATGAGAATATGCAAAAAGTTGCGAACTTCAATGAGATATGCAGAAGAGCTCTCAGATTTCCTTCATTGCAATAACTTAAAAATGACTTATTAAAGCAACCAAATTACTTTATACATAAATGGCTGGCCGTTGCAGTCAACCTAAGGCTCCTACAGGTACACCTGCGACCCCCCTACATGGGTCCCACACCTCCGGCTCGATCCAGTTAGAGTTGCAAAGGAGGTCTCACAAGCTGAAAAGGCCAAATCAGGAATAAAAACGCTACCCGATTGAGCGGAACAGCCTAAAGTCCTGGTTTCTTGTCAGTCAGAGTTAAACTCCCGTCGTCTCAATGGTATTCTCCTGTATGCAAGGTATACTATACCAATGAGTTCAGCTTTCACAAACCATGCTCGGCAATACCCCACAAAGGTCTGATGTCGTCAGTTGCAGGGTTAAAAATCTATGTATCCCCGGCGGGGGTTACAACGCCGAAGTTATCAAAAATATATGTATCCCCGGCAGGGGTTACAACGCCGAAGTTATCAAAAATCTACGTATCCCCGGCGGGGGTTACAACACTGAAGTTATCAAATATCTACGTCTCCCCAGCGGGGGTTACAACGCAATGCAACCATTGATACACACATCAATGAAGGTCAAGCAGCCTTGACGTCATATCACCCAATGGCAAGTAAACCCATTGAAGCAACCTTCCTCAGCAAGGTCGACAACATCAATGAAAGTCAAGTAGCCTTGACTATGCACCTAATAGGGATTCATCCGGTGATACACACATCAGCGAAGATCAGGCAACCCTGATAACAACCAACTGTTGGTAATAACTCTGATAGTATGAGGAAACATGTTATACACATCCTCAAACAGACAAAGCTTTATCCCCACATATCTCTTCCACACAAGAGGTACCTCTATGGAGTTGCCAGTGTCTAGGATTCAAGACTTTGGTGGTAGTCCCAACGTCCACATCCTTGGAAACTTGGATCGCATGTCCAAGCCATCACTGATTGTCATCCTAGCAGGATTTCTTGACAATCATCCATACATTCTACATACATACGCATCAATGATTCGCGATATATCATCATGATTACCTTGCTTGCATTTCAAGTGTCTAGATTCTTTATCATATCCATGCCTGCGATCGCATGAATATGATAAAGAGGGCATCTGTGAGACACTCGAAATTTTCTGCACTCTATTACAAACATTGCGGGAGGTAGATTCGTCTTTTGGAGATAATCCCGAAAGACGACTTACAACCGTCCCCGGATATCTTTGGAAGTCCAGCTCAAACACGGAACACAAATCGGGACATCACTCCAATCCGGATACTACGAAGCTCGAGCCCAAACCGGAACATACAAGGAATGTCATTTCCAATCTCGGAGATAACCCTTAGAGATATGCAGATCAAAAGACCCCAGAACAACAACCGGAGAGGGCAGTTCTATCTCGGTGATAACACCATAAGCGTTGATTCCAAATTCCGGAGATAACACTGGGAATAGCAACCCCATCCTTGGTGATAGCCCCAAGAGACGCCATTGCAGTTCCGGCCATAACCCCGGAAATGCTTACTTCAAATACATGCAATTAGCTTCAACCTTTAGAAGACAGTGAGGCACACAAACAAGCAGTCCAATCTCAGATGTAACCCTGAGCAACGTCTGCTTTCCGTTTAAACCAGTGATAACCCTGGTCAGGAGTCACAACGCCATCATGCCACGGCAACAAGATGATATCGCAGCATACCAACAAGTAGTCCAATCTCAGCAGTAACCTTGAACAACGTCTACTTTCAACTCAATCCGGCGATAACCCCGGCAAGGAGTCACACATCATCTTGTTCCTCCGACAAATGGCACGTCGTCTCAACATTTCATATATACATACATACAACAATGTCCCACAAGAACCAAGGAGTGACAATCCTGAGTGACTATTACGTGTGGCAGTACTTTGGATAGACTTTGAAGCTTGAAGACCATGGGCATAGTAATTCTTCGACTTCGCACAACCTCTAATCCATGTCATTACATAACTCTCGACACAAGTGATCAGAAGAATGCTGAGATATACTTCGTTTAGATGCTTGGATTGAAGTTCAAGAAGTTCGATTGGACATTACATTGGTGTTGATCAGATGTACTACGAGACGACAGGACCCATGAGGCCGGGTCGACGACCAACCCTTGAGTTCAATCAAGGGTCAGAAGAAGTGATTGACACTGCTGGCCATCCGTCTATAAATATAGGGGGGGGACGACCATTTGAGAAGAGAGAGAGAAGGAAAAAGCGAGGAAGCCTCCATCCATTTAGCTCTGCATACACATCTTTTGAGTGTTTCCTCTTCTTTAAACACTAGTTAGCTCACATATAGCTACTTTTTATCCCATGAGCCGAGTGTTTATCCATTTAAAGTATAAGAAGTCTACTTTATGTTTCAATTGTATGCCTTCTTACATTCTATAAAGCCTCTTTCTCCTATTATCACACACTATTGTACACGTTGAGAGTCGTGTGAGTGTGTTTGCCCAAACTTCGGTCCGTGGTTTTCATTTCTCATGTATATATATACTAATATATGTATATATTTCAGATATATGGACTAACATTATCGAAAGTTATGCCTCGATTGAGCCTGAACTTGATGCCCGAGCGATTATTTGCTTATATATATATATATATATATATATATATATATATATATATATATATATATATATATATATATACTTATACATAAACTGTGGTCGACTCAGTCTCGATGAGCCCGGATTTTACATCCAGTGCGTTTAATTGCTTTTATATATATATATATAATTGTTGTCGGACATATCCGGATGAGCACGGATTCACATCTAGTGCGTTTATTGCTTTTATATATATATTTGTACATATATATATATTTACATTTTTGTCAGTTCGGAGTTTACTCCGTGGCTTTTTACTGACTTTATTTACATTCCGTCTCGCCTGGAGTTTACTTGTGTGGCGATTGACGCTTTTATGACTTTATTTACATTTCGTCACCGCTTAGAGTTCACTTCGTGGTGGTTGATTATGTTTATATATATATATATATATATATATATATATATATATATATATATTTTGACTTTATATATATATATATAATCGCTATCGCTTTCCATACAAATTACAGTATCTTGTGAGCTTAGGAATCATGTGATCACAGGTTCAGTTTACTGAATCTAGATTCGGTTCCCACGATGGACATTTTCTGGTTGTAAGCAGCTTGTACATTATTTTACAGTGTCTGAGTTTCCTTAGATGGCTGTCATGCCCATGAGGAGTTCGGCACTGCTGTATATTATTTTCTCGAGAATGCTTCGCATCTCGAAAATAAAAGCAAACAAGCCGAACATTTAATAATAAAATGAAAGTATGAAAAGGACTCAATTCCTATTGAGCACAGGGTTTGAAAAACCTCTTTTTACAAAACTTCATTGCTAAATCTTGGTTAAAACTAAATTTTCATACAAAATTCAAACCTTGTGTATATAGGTGCGAACGAGGCCTCGCACTACTTTCAAATAAATTGCACATTGATCCACACATACACACACACACATTTATATAACAATTTCTTTGAGAAGTGGCGGTCACCGTGGTAACACGGATGTCGGGGGGTGCTTAACACCTTCCCTCCGCATAATCAAGCCCCCGAACCCTTAATGAATCTCGGTTTCTATTGAGACCGATTTTAGCGTGTCAAATCTTTGGGTCAATGTGCAAACCTTTTCCATTTAACGTTGGTGCAACCGATTTAAAAACACCAACCAATGGCGACTCTTAAAGTCAATCGTCAACATTATACATGTCGGACCTTTTTCACTTGTTTTTTTAAACAAATCTCACATTAACATGAGAACACCAAAGAACAAGTAACGAAAAGGGACACTCAAAAATCCCGACGTCGACAACTGCTATAACTACTGTGTATGAATTAACTCCTTACAACTTAACTAACTCTAAGAACAATGTATGTTTGATTATAAATATATCAATGAATGGGATCTTTCACTTATTTTGTTGTGCTTGAAAAGATTCTTATGTTTATCATATGCTAATTCATTAGCAATATAAAATAAACAAGAAACGTATTTGAAATTAAAAAGGATCTATTCATCCCCCCCTTCTAGATCTATTGTTGTGCCTACTGGGAACTAACACCATGTATTTGGCGACTCAAGATGGGTGATGTATACCTATTTTGGGGGCGTCACAGTTGGTATCAAAGCTTAGGGATATGATCCCTGGCTGAGATGTGAGATTAAAACTAGGAGGGGAGAGACAGGTAATTCCTTCGCTAGTATGACCTACCTAAGTTTATTTGTTATTTAATTGGTCAGTCAGAATATAGGGATAATATGTTGCATGTAAATTAACCCTTGTTTTGTGGCAGTATTTGAAAATGATATCTGAGAATGTTGAGAATAGCAATGGAGCACAGGAGACCGTTGAGTCACCACAGATCAATAACCAGGATAATGTGCATCAAGAAGGCAACAATCCTAATGCAAATAACAACACAGACCAAATGATGAACCATGGGATGTTTAGAGGCTTTCTGCAATTCATGCAACATCAGGAAAGAGAGACTCCTGTTCAAAATATAGGTGGAAACACTTGTAACTCTCGGACGGTCACCGCTAAGCAATCCAAGGAGCTGGGACCACCGGAGTTTTTGGGAAAGCCAAAACCACTTAAGGTGGAGACGTGGTTAAAGCAAATCACCAAGATATTTGATGTCTTGGGATGCTTCGATGAGCAAAAGGTTCCCTTTTCCACCTTCATGTTGCGAGGAGAGGCAGATCATTGGTAAGAATCTGTAAAACATACCCAGCCTGCTACACTAAAGATGTCTTGGGAGAAGTTCCAAGAACTATTTAACGACAAGTACTTTCCCGAAGTATTCGTCACATGAAGGAGGTGGAGTTCATCAAGTTAGAACAAAACAATATAATCGTGGGGCAGTACGAAGCTAAGCTTGCCGTGTTGTCCCGATTTGCATCCCACTTGGTTGATAATGAGGAGAGAATGACGCGGATGTTTCTAAGAGGTTTGAAACCCAAGATACTTCAATACCTCATTTTTCACAAACTTTACTTGTATTCAGATGTTGAAAATAGGGCTCAGTTATTAGAGCGCGATAATGAGTCAACCCAACCAAGAGAGAGCGGTACGTGAATCGATAATACCAGTGGTAGCAGTCATTGAAGTGGTGACAACAAACGTGGAGGGAATCAATATGCCAGAAATGGTAACCACTTCGGTGGTAATCATGGCCAAGACAATAAGAGTGGAAATTTTAAGAAGAGGAGATTCAACAATGATGAAAAGATGTCAGCACTAGCACCCATTGTTAAGGAAGGAGAACGGCCACCGATTGTATGCTTCAAATGCGGAGGGGAGGGACACATCAGTCCAAACTGTGCGCAGCAATCCAAAACATGTTACAATTGTGGAAGAAAAGGTCACCTAGCTCAATTTTATCATACAGGGAAGCCAAGTTCAGCTGGGATGGAGGCACCAAAGGTCGTCCCAGAGAAGTCAAAACCAGTAGTGCAAGGGAGCGTTTTTCGTGACCTCCCAAAAAGTGAGGAACCCGAACGAGGTCATCACGGATAAGCTAATCATAAACTCTAGCGAAGTTTATACCTTATTTGATACCGATTCTACCCATTCTTTTATTTCTCCTACTTGCACTCAACTTTTAAATTTGACTCCAAAGAAATTGGACTTTGACTTATCTGTTAAAACTCCGTTGGGAGAAACCTTCATTACATCCACTGTTTATAAGTCTTGTTTGGTTCAAATCGGTACCCACACATTACTTGTCGATCTTATTTCATTGAAAATACTTGCATTTGACGTAATTCTAGGGATTGATTGGTTAACTACTCATCATGCAAAAATTGATTATTTTTGTAAGGTTGTTAGCTTTCATATTCCTAATCAACCTATTATGTGAATTTAAGCAACCAAACCATTAAAATCAATCACTGTCATCTCAAGCCATAAAGCTATTCGTTTATTAAAAAACGGATGTCAAGCTTTCTTAGCTCATGTCACGGATCTAAACAAAAATACATCAGTTTTGAATGATATTTCTATTGTTAATGAATTTCCTGACGTATTCCCTGAAGAACTTCCTAGCCTACCCCCAGAGCGTGAAATTGAATTTTGTATCGACCTTGAACCCGGTACAAAACCTATTTCCAAATCCCCATATCGAATGGCTCCTATTGAACTTCAGGAGTTAAAGACCCAACTACAAGAATTGTTAGACATTGGCTTTATTCGTCTTAGTACTTCTCCTTGGGGTGTTCCTGTTCTATTCGTGAAGAAGAAAGATAGGAGTATGCGACTTTGTATTGATTATCGGAGTTGAATCATGTCACCATCAAAAATAGGTACCCATTGCCGCGTATTGATGATGACTGTTTGACCGATTCAAAGGCGCCAAATTCTTTTCAAAAATTGATCTTCGTTCTGGATATCACCAATTGAAAATTAGAACCGATGACATTCTAAAGACGGCTTTCAGAACTCGTTACGGGCATTATGAATTCCTAGTCATGTCTTTTGGATTGACTAATGCTCCTGCTACCTTCATGGATATGATGAACCAAGTATTCAAGGAATATTTGGATCACTTTGTGGTCGTCTTTATTGATGACATCCTTATTTATTCCAAAAGCCGTGAAGATCATGAGCAACACTTGAGGTTGATACTTCAAAAGCTTCGTGAATATAAGCTTTATGCCAAGTTGAAGAAATGTGAGTTTTGGCTTAAGGAAGTAGCATTCCTTGGGCACGTGGTATCAAGCCATGGAATATCTATTGACCCAGCAAAGATTGAAGCTATTCAAAGCTGGGAGCAACCTAAATCAGTGACCGAAATACGTAGCTTTCTCGGCTTAACTGGTTATTATCGGAGATTCGTGGAAGGATTTTCTCAAATCGCTACTCCATTAACTCAGCTGACTCAAAAAGATACAAATTCAATTGGAGTGAGAAATATGAGAAGAGTTTTCAAGAACTCAAGAGGAGACTTATTTCAGCACCTGTTCTGATAATACCATCTGGCTCGGAGGGATTTGTCATCTATAGTGATGCTTCGGGCAAAGGGTTAGGATGTGTTCTCATGCAACATAGGAAAGTCATAGTCTATGCCTCACGATAACTCAAAGAATATGAGAGGAATTATCCTACTCATGATCTAGAGTTGGCAGCAGTCATTTTTGCACTAAAGATCTGGAGGCATTACCTGTATGGAGAGAAGGTGGAGATCTATACGAATCATAAAAGCCTCAAATATTTCTTCACTCAAAAGAAACTCAACATGCGGCAACGACATTGGCTTGAGCTGTTGAAAGATTATCATCATACTATTCAATACTATCCTGGAAAAGCCAACTTGGTAGCTGACGCATTAAGTAGAAGATCATATGCGGGTACGAGTGCGATATTGTCAACATAAAGGCCCATTTTGTATGACTTACAAAGGATGGAGATAGAGTTAAAGACTCCAGGAACCCATGTGATGATGGAGAATATACGAGTAGAACCGACTTTAATCGATAAAGTTAAAGCTGCTCAAGCTACAGACCTAGAACTAATCCGTATAAGGAATAAAGTGCAAGAAGGTGCTATTCCGGAAGCAAGAATCGATGAAGAAGGAATACTTCGAGTCAACTCCAGACTTTGTGTTCCTAATGATTCTAACTTGAAGTATAAAATCATGATGGAGGCGCACAACACACCGTTTGCAATCCATTCTGGGAGTACCTAAATGTATCATGATCTTCGACATACATTTTGGTGGAGCAATATGAAAAGAGAGATAGCGAGGTTTATCTCAAGGTGTCTAACTTGTCAAAGAGTCAAGGCGGAGCATCAAGTGCCAAAAGGTCCATTGTAACCACTTGAAATTCTAGAATGGAAGTGGGAGCACATTACCACGGATTTCGTTACTGGTCTTCCCAAGGTTTCTCAAGGCATAGATGCAATTTGGGTCATTATTGATAGATTGACCAAGTTTGTTCATTTCTTACCTATACGAGAAACTTATACACTTGAACATCTTTCTCGTATATACATAAATGAGATTGTAAGATTGCATGGTATGCCAGTATCCATAGTTTCTGATCGAGACCCAAGATTCACTTCAAGATTTTGGGATAGTTTGCAAAAAGCTATGGGCACGGATTTATGATTTAGTTCATCATATCATCCTCAGACGGACGGGCAGTCGGAGAGGACTATTCAAACTCTGGAGGATCTATTAAGACTTTGTGTCCTTGATTTCAAAGGAATTTGGGATAAGTTCTTACCATTAGTGGAATTCTCCTACAACAACAGTTATCAAGCAAGTATCGGCATGGCTCCATTTGAGGCGTTGTATGGAAGAAAGTGTCATTCTCCAGTATGCTGGGATGAGGTGGGTGAAGCAACGTTGTTGGGACCGGAGTTGGTACATATGACTACGAAAAGAATTCAAACAATCCGATAACGGATAAAAACCTCACAAAATTGACAAAAGAGTTATGTTCATCTTCATCGAAAGGACGTGGAACTCAATATTGGAGATCAAGTGTTGTTACGTGTTGCTCAATGGAAAGGAGTTACGAGATTTGGAAAGAGAGGGAAAGCTCAATCCTTGATTCATTGGCCCATTTGTAATCCTCAATTGAGTAGGAACTGTGGCCTATAGACTCGCCTTACCACCAAGTATATCTCATGTTCATAACTTTTTTCATATATCTATGTTACGTAAATATGTGAAAGACCCGAACCACATTATTGAATTAGAACTAGACGAGATAGCGGAAGATTTAATGTATGAAGAGGTACCTGTTAAAATCTTGGATACGAATGAACATATTTTACGCTCCAAGGTTATACCTCAAGTCAAAGTTTTATGGAGAAACAACAATGTTGAGGAAATGACCTGGGAGTTAGAATCTGAAATAAAATCAAGGTATCCTCACCTATTCGTCATACCAGATATGTACCCTAATTTTGAGGGGAAAATTTAATAAGAAGAGGAGGTTGTAAGACCCCAACTTTTATGAATAAAGATGAATTTTTCTATAAATATCATTTTGAATAATTATGTTGTTAATTTGTTATAATATTATATTTGTGGGTAATATTTATAAATTTTTCAAAGTAAGCAAGTTGTTATATAATATTCGATTGGTCGGGGAATATTCATTTTAACGGGGAATATTCGTACGACGGCACAATCATTGGTGGATCCCACAACGTAATTATTTTCGGATTAAGAAAATGACAGAAATATCTTTGTATGAAAATAACGACGGAAGTCTTACCATTAAACTGTTAAAATACCCGATAGTAAAAGTACAGTAATACGCGTGGTTGCATAGTAGCACACGGTATTGATTATTGATGCTTACGTGAGAAGTCACTCAATTATACTCAATTATTGGTACAGTAATTTCTGCATCATATCTCTTATATTATTGATTCAATTATTATCACAGTATCATCTTATATTATTAAATCAATAATTGAGACGATAAAGTTATTCATATTATTATTTGCAATATTGACAATGTCTAGAAGATCTGTCAAGAAGAGGTTAGGTAATCTAATTACGCACCAATAGGGAGAAATCCTTATTGGAAAGCCCCCTCTTTCCTGGGAACGATCTGGTTGTTAATATTGCGAGTTATAATAATGATGAATAAATTGAAGGGATTTTATGAAGTATTTATTATAAATTTTACTTATTATATGGACCCCCATTTACCCATTTTTCAAAATAATCGGTAAAAGGTAATCAATATATATATATATATATATATATATATATATATATATATTAATGGTGAGGGCAATTAGTGGGTCAACTGGGGCCCACATGTTGGTAGGAAACTGAAATGGGGGGAGGAAAATTGGATGTCACGGGGAGAAACAAAAACATGACTTTGTTAATATATATATATATATATATATATATATATATATATATATATATATATATATATATATATATATATTATAAGTTTTGTTTTATTAGATTATAAATAGAATATATTTTATTTTATTTAAAGTTTTTATTTTATTAGAATATTTTATTGCACAGTAATAAATAATAAAATCAAAATTTTCAAAAAAAATCGTCAGTTCCGTTCGTGATTATTTTCCACTGTGCATCCATGATTTTATTTTCTAAATAGTATCTTTTCCATTCTCCTATAAATAGGATGTTTAGTTAGAATTGAAAATCACACCAGAATCAGAGAATTCTTCTTCTATAATATTAAGCGTATTTCTTTCGAGTTTTAGAAAGCTTTGAGCGTAGAAAATAGTGAAAGTTTTCTTCAAGAATATCCCCGCTATACCAGTTGGAATACTCTTCTTTTCAAGGTAAGGAATGTTATTTTTGTTCAATATTCGTATGAAATAATATTTTCTTTCATACTCTGTAGTATGTAAGTAATATTATTTCATTTCAGATTTCGAATTCTATACTCATTTTGTTAAAGTTTTGGCTTCTATACTCCATGAAATTAGTAGAATATCCTTAAAATTTGCGTTTCATCTAGTATCTTCTCATGGAAATATTATTCTGAGCATTCTTGATAAGTTTTAACTTTTTCATGCCGGAGTACTATTCCCGAATTACTATCACGGGGTATTATTCACTCGGGTACTATTCACCCCGGGCACTATTCGTGATAAAAATTAATTTGTTTTCGGTCCAAATCATTTTTAATACAATATTATTCTTGAATTTTACTCCACAAAGCAGTATCATGTTGACAATTTGGACATTATTGAATTCTGGATAAATTAAATTATAAATCTTTAAAAATTTATCCTTTGCTTTCTTTTAATTGAATTCTTATATCATTGTCATCATCCTCATGTTTATATTATGATGAAAGTCATCTGTGGCCCGTAGTGCATAAATGGACTTGGTATGATTATGACCAGGGATTATTTGGTATAATCATGACCGTAATATTACAAATGATGTGGTAAAAGTCCTCATTGGCCCGTAGTGCATTGATGGATAGTTGTTGACATGATCACGATCATTGATGAATACACGAATATCATTGGCCCGTAGTGCATGAATAATTTGTGGTCGTGATACTAAAGAATATCATTGGCCGTAGTGCAGGGGTGATTCGATGATGTGGATTATTTATTAAGTTGAGTCTCAACGATAAAATTGATGATAAACCTTTTAAATTATAGAAGATAGTAGATTTTATGATCTACTTGACTCTTCTAATGGATTGTTTATTCCGTTGCAGTTGTTGATCTAAAACTTGTTGTCTATTATATTATATTAGTTGTTATACTGTTGAAGGATAAGGATAATTTATTCTGCATTATCTTAGTCATAATATTTTTTATTGGGATAGTTGAGCTCACCCTTTTGCTTTCATTGTTCTCTTAAGGATATGAGAACGTAGCCGAGACTAGTCGGGAAATGGAGTGATGGTCCGAGATGGTGTCATAGTAGTCCTCACTATTCTATAAAATAGTGTGAAAATAAATGTAATGAGGACTCCATTGAGTGTGGATATTGTCTAGATGACAATATTTATGTTAAAACTCACAGCATATGTTTTGTCATATCTTACACGACATTGTATAATTAAGTTGTATTTAAATTTTGTACCATGTATTTGGCGACTCAAGATAGGTGATGTATACCTATTTTGGTGGTGTCACATTTATCATCAACATGATTGGCTTGTGTGCATACTACTTTCAGTTGCACAGTAGCACATGGTATTGCACATTATCTCTTATTATTGATTCTTACGTAAGAAGTCACTCATTCAATAATTATCACAATAATTACTGTTTAATATCTTATATTATTGGTTCAATAATTGTTATAGCGATAATTGCATAGTATTTCATATTATTGATTCAATAATTGTCACTGTAACAACTAAATAGTATTTCACATTATTAAATCAATAATTGCCACAACACAGTAACTCATGTTATTTAAATAATATTATTAGATAGCATTATTGACAATGTCTAAAAAGTTCTATCGAAGAAAGGGGTTAGGTTATATAATTGCACGCCAGCAAAGAGAAATACTTATCAGAAAGCCCTATCTTTCCTGGGAACGATCTGTTTATCAGTATTGTGAATCTATAATATTAATTAAGAATAATTATTGAAGGATTGAAGAGTTGTAAATAATTGATGAATACAAAATTGTTGATAAATATGATAAGTAAATATTTGTTTAATTTTGATATAAATGGAGGAGTTTTAGCATGAGATATTTATTTAAAAGTTTGACATATTTTTCTATGAAACCATAATTATTTTCTCTGATAAAATATTCATTCAAATATAGTATTATAATGTTACATTATAATGTGATAATATAATAGTATAATTTTATAATTTAAATGGTAATATTATTATAATATTATATAATTTCCAGTATGTGAATAAAAGTGGAGTGAAGGTTAACATTCTGATTTTGAATTTTTTCTTCTCAAAACATTTCCGTGCACTTCTCTCATGCACATTTTTTCCCAAAGTGGAGGCTTGAAACCTTCTCCTGCAAAGTGATGCTTTCCAAATTAGTGGGCCCTCAACTAATAAAATGTGAGTTAGGCATGAAAGTAGGTAGAAGAAATTAGGCAGGATTGTTTAAATTTTCCTCCGTGTTGCACTATAAAATGGGAGGTAACCCTCCATCCTAAACACACCAAAAAATACAAATGTTTATACTACAATATTGTGAGTATTTCTTTTGAGTATAAAAATACTTTGAGTGTAGATTATAGTATAAGATTTTCTTAGGATAATATCCGTTATACCAATCAGATCAAGTTTTCTACTAAGGTAAACGATGTTATTTTCTTTCAATACTCGTAAGGGATATCATTTTCTTTTATACTCCATATTATGTAAGTGATATTATATCATTTCATATTCTTAAATTTAAACTTATTATGGTAAGTATTTCTTCTATAATTCCTGAAATGATTAAAAATTCTTTGAGGTTTGCGCTTCATCTAATATTATTTCACTAGAATATTGATCTGAACTTTCTTATTAAATTTTAATCTTTTCATTTCGGGGTACTATTCATCTGTGATATTATTCATACCGAAGTACTATTCATACATGAGTACTATTTATCTGGGGTATTATTCATTCCGGAGTGCTATTCATCTGGGGTACTATTCATGTCAGAGTACTATTCACGATGGAATTTAGTTGTTTTTTTCTTTGTCTAAATTATCTTTGAAATATGAATCTTAAATACCATTCTTGAATTTTACTCCACAATTGGTGATCATGTTGACAATTTAGACATTCTTGAACTCTGAATAAATTAAATTATCAATATCTAATATTTATCTTTGATCTCACTTGATTCATTCTTTATATCATTGTCATCATCATGCTTATATTATGATGAAAGTCATCTTTGGCCCATAGTGCAAAAATGGACTGTTGATCGGTATGATTATGACCAGGAATTATGTATTGGTATAATCACGACCTTTAATGTTACAGATAAAGGTTTGTGGTGAAAGTCCTCTTTGGCCCGTAGTGCATAGATGGACAGGTGTTTGACATGATCATGACCACTGGTGATACACACGAATATATTTGCCCCGTAGTGCATAGATAATTCGTTGGTTTGAAACCATTATTGATTGGTGTTACAAGGATAAAATATTGATGATGGACTTTTAAATCTTAGAGGATAGTAGACATCATGCTCTACTTGACTCATCTAATGGATTGTTATTTCCGCTATAGTTGTTGATCTAAAACTTGTTGTCCATTATATTTTATCTAATTTATCATTGTTGAAGGCTAAAGATAATTTATTCATCATTATCTTAGTCATAATATTCTTTACTGGGCTAGTTGAGCTCACCCTTTTTCCTTTTTGTTCTATTGTTCTTCTCAAGAAACGAAAGTGTAGCTGGGACTAGTCGGGGAGTGGAGTAATGGTCCGAGATAATTACTATAAAAGTCTTCACTATGTTGTGAAATAGTGTGAGAATAACTATAATAAAGACTTAATTTGAGTTTGAATATTGTCGTATTATGTACGATGTAATATTTATATTCAAACTCACAGTATGTGTGGTCGTATTTTGAACGACAGTTTAATAGTTATAAATAAGAAAGTTTGTATTGAAATTTTGTAATATGTATTTGACGACTCAAAATGGGTTATGTGGACCTATTTTGGGGCGTCACAATAAGGATATAAACATAACTAATCATAAAACCCCATAAGAGGTTCAGGCAACTGAAAACAGTAAAAATGAGGAGATCTCGATAAGTTATGTCTTTACAAAGAAAAGATGGAACCGAAGTGAGATAATTGTTGACAATATTTTTTTCATATAATATATTGCTTGATATCATTAATGAAAAATAGGATTTTGAGCCTAATTACGTAGAGAATGTAGACGCGGAAATGATTGGCCAAAATAGAAAGAAGCAATCCAGGCAGAATTAAATTCACTTGCAAAACGTTAAGTTTTTGGACCTGTAGTCCAAACACCTGAAGAAATAAAGCCACTTGGATACAAATGTGTCTTTGTGCGAAAAAGAAATGAGAAAAATGAAATTGTAAGATATAAAGCACGTCTTGTGGCACAAGGGTTTTTACAAAGACCTGTCATTGATTACTCTGAAACATATTCTCTTTTGGTAGATGCAATTACATTGCTCTAAAATCCCAAATTTTACGAATAAAAATTTAGTTTTCTCGATTTTTTTTTTAAATTATGGTGTGGATTTGAGATAATGTTATAGTTGTAGGTAATATTTCTAAATTTTGAAAAGTATGCAAGTTATAGTATAATATTTGTTGTGCCGGAGAATATTTTTTTTGTCAGGGAATATCCGTATGACGGTACAGTCATTGGTGAACCCCACAACGGAGTTATTATCGGATTGAGAAAACGACAAAAATATGTTTATGAAAATAACGGCGGAAGTTTTACCGTTAAAACTGTTGAACTATTCGGTAATAAAAGTATTTTAATATGCGTGGTTGCATAGTAGCACACGGTATTGATTATTGATGCTTACGTGAGAAGTCGCTCAGTTTTGTTCAATTATTGCTACAGTAATTGCTGCATAGTATCTCACGTTATTTGATTCAATTATTGTCGATATTTTATATATTATTATATCAATAATTGAGATGACAAAGTTATTAATATTATTATTTGCAATATTAACGATGTCTAGAAGTTCTGCCAAGAAGAGGTTTGGTCACCTAATTACGGCAATAGGTAGAAATCTTTATTGGAAAGCCCCTCTTTCCAGGGCGACACTAATTCGATTAATAATAGTGTGAATTATAATAATGATGATAAGTTTTGTTTTATTATTATTATTAATGTAATAAAAGCAGTAAAAGCTTTTATATAAAATAGAATACTTTTATAAAGTTATTTGTTTTATTAGACAATAATTAGAATATATTATATTCTATTATGCATAGTGTTTTACATAGTAAAATCTTTTTATATAAAAGAATATTTTTATAAAGTTATTTGTTTTATTAAACAATAATTAGAATATATTATATTCTATTATGCATAGTATTTTGCATAGTAAAATCTTTTTATATAAAACAGAATACTTTTATAAAGTTATTTGTTTTATTAGACAATAATTAGAATATATTATATTTTATTATGCATAGTGTTGCATAGTAAATCAATATGGACTGTCTGTTTAAAAGTAAATCAATCTGGACCATTCATGAATTAGTTACTATTCAGCCATTCTCCTATAAATAGAAGCTCATTCCTTCATTATTTCTTACGAATTCACTGAAACTCTAGAGAGAGAAACTATAGAGAGAATTCTTCTTCTATAATCTTGAGCGTATTTCTTTAGAGTTTAAGAAAGCTTTGAGCGTAGTGCAAGTTTTCTTCAAGTATATCCTCGCCCTACCACTCGGAATACTCTTCTTTCAAAGGTAAGGGATATTATTTGTTGTACTCGTAAGGGGTATTATTTCTTTTGTATTCATGAAGAGAACTTCTGTTATTCCATTCTTTATTATTACATTGGAATAACTTTCGTATCATGCGGGACTACCCTATACTTGGTGAAATTCTTACATTATTCCATTCTTTATTATTATGTTGGAATAACTTTGTTTATCACAATCTGCATACATGGTGAAATTCTTCTATTATTCCGTTCTTTATTATTCTGTCGGAATATCCTGTTGGTGCGTACTACGCCTGACCTGGTTCCATTATTTATTATTCTGTTGGAATATCTTGTCTGTGCGTTTACGCATGACCTTATTCCATTCTTTATTATTCTGTTGGAATATTTTATCGGTACGTATTACGCCTGACCTGGTTTCATTATTTATTATTATGTTGGAATAACCTGTCTATGTGGATTACCACATGCATGGTGAATGATCTTTTGTATTCATTCCTTATTAAATTATGAGAATAATCTGTATACGTGGATTACCTCATGGCGGGTGAAAAATCCATTTTGCAGTTTCATATATTCTCTTATACTTAGTTGGTTTAAGTTTTGACTTCTATACTCCATGAAATTAGTGAAATATCCTTGATATTTGCGCTTCATCCAGTATCTTTTCATGGAAATATCCTTCTGAGCATTCTTGAATTTTACTCTACAAAGAAGTATCATGTTGACAATTTGGACGTTATTGGTTCCTAGATAAATTAATTCTTGAACTTGTTTTATTGAATTATTATGTCATTGTCATCATCCTCATGTTTATATTATGTTGAAAGTCATCTGTGGCCTGTAGTGCATAGATGGACTTGGTATGATTATGACCAGGGATTATTCGGTATAATCATGACCGTAATATTACAAATGATGTGGAAAAAGTCCTCATTAGCCCGTAGTGCATTGATGGACAGTTTTTGGTATGATTATGGCTATAGATTCTCTTCGGCCAAAGGTGCAAAGATGAATTGTTTTATAGCATGATCAAGACCGTTGATGAAAACACGATTATCTTTGGCCTGTAATGCATAGATAATTTATGGTCGTGATACTAAAGAATATCCTTGGCCTATAGTGCAAGGATGATTTGATGATGTGGATTATTTATTAAGCTAAGTCTCAGCGATAAAAGTGATGAAAAACCTTTTAAATCATAGAAGATAGTAGATTTTATTCTCTACTTTACTCTTCTAATGGATTGCTTGTTCCGTTGTAGTTAAACTTGATGTTTGTTATATTGTATCAGTTTAACACTTGTTGAAGGCTAACGATAATTTATTTACGCATTATCTTAGTCATAATATTTCATCGGGCTAGTTGAGCTCACCTTTTGCTTTCATTGTTCTCTTCAGGAAATGAGAACGTAGCAGTGACTAGTCGGAGAACGGAGTGATGGTCTAGAGGATAGCATTAGTAGTCCTCACTATTCTATGAAATAGTGTGATAATAAAATGTAATAAGATTGAATTTGAGTGTGGATATTGTCTAGATGACAATATTCGTGTTAAAACTCTCAGATTATGTTTTGTCGTATTTTGAGTTTGAATCACGCCAGAAGACAATATTTGTATTAAAACTTATGACTCATGTTGTATAATTAAGTTTGTATTTGAATTCTATACCATATATTTGGCGACTCAAGATGGGTGATGTATACCTATTTTTGGGGGCATCACGGTTGGTATCAAAGCTTAGGGATATGATCCTGGTCGAGATGTGAGACAAGAACTAGGAGGGAGAGCGGGAATTCCTTTAGCTTAGTATGACCTACCTAAGTTTATTTGGTATTTAATTGGTTGGTCGAGTATAGGGATAATATGTGATATGTTAATTAACCCTTGTTTTGTGGCAGTATTTAAAAATGACATCCGAGAATGTTGAGAATAGCAATGGAGCACAGGAGACCTTTGAGTCTTCACATATCAATAATCAGGATATTGTGCATCAGGAAGGCGACAATCCTCAGGTAAACAACAACACTGACCAAATGATGAACGTTGGAATGTTCAGAAGCTTTATACAATTCATGCAACAACAGGTAAGAGAGACTCCTGTTCAAACTATAGGTGGAAATAATGGCAACCCACGGTCGGTCACCGCTAAGTAGTTCAAGGAGTTGGGACAACCGGAGTTTTTGGAAAAGCCAGAACCACTTAAGGCAGAGACGTGGTTAAAGCAGATCACCAAGATATTTGATGTCTTGGGAGAAGTTCCAAGAGTTGTTCAACGACAAGTACTTTCCCGAAAGTATTCGTCACATGAAGGAGGTGGAGTTTATCACGTTGGAGCAAAACAATATGGCCAGGTCATAACACGAGGCTAAATTTGCGGAGTTATCCCGGTTTGCATCCCATTTGGTCGATAATGAGGAGCGAATGACATGAATGTTTCTGCGAGGTTTGAAACCCGATATACGTCAATACCTCATTTCTCATAAATTGTGTTTATATTCAAATGTTGTGAATAGGGCTCAGTTATTGTAGCGTGATAATGAGTCAAAGACAACCAAAAGGTAATGACCAAAGAACACGATAATAATCACCGGCGGTAACGGCCATCAAAACAATGATAACCATCGTGGGGGAAATTATCATGCCAAGAATGGTAACCACTTCGGTGGTAATCATGGCCAAGATAATAGAAGTAGAAATTTCAAAAAGAGAAGGTTCAACAATGACGTGAAGACGTCGGCACCAGCACCCGTTTCAAAGGAAGAAGAATGACTACCGGTCGTATGTTTCAAATGCGGACAGGAGGGACACATCCATCCAAACTGTACGCAGCAATCCATAGCGTGTTTTAATTGTGGAAGAGAAGGTCACCTAGCTCGATTTTGTCGTATAGTGAAGTAAAGTTCAGCTGGGATATTGATGCCAAAGATGTCCCAAACAAGTCAAATCCAGTAGTTTAAGTGAGAGTGTTTGTCGAGAAACCCGAACGAAGTTATTACGGGTAAGTTAGTTATAAACTCTTGCGAAGTCTATACTTTATTTCTACCCACTCTTTTATTTCTCCTACTTGCGCTTAATGTTTGAATTTAACTCCTGAGAAGTTAGACTTTTATTTATCTGTTGAAACTCAGTTAGGAGAAACCTTCGTTACCTCCACTATGTATAAATCTTGTTTGATTCAAATAAACACTTTCACGTTACCTGTCGATCTTATCTCTTTGAAAATACTTGCCTTTGATGTGATTTTAGGAATCGATTAGTTAACTACTCATCATTCTTTTTGTAAGGTTGTTATCTTTCATATTCCTAACCAACCTGTTATGCGAATTCAAGCAACCAAACCACTAAAGTCAATCACTGTCATATCAAGCCATAAGTAAAGAGCCCTGAGCCTTTCGCTTGTGACTTCCATGTGTGGAATGCACTGAAGCCAAATTTTCTGTAGGCGACATCGTGAATGACGATGGCAAGTTGATAGATATCAATGTGACGTACTATCCAAGTCTTAGATGAGAGTCACAGTTTTGAATGATTTTTCTATTGTTAATAAATTTCCTGACTTATCCTTGAAGACTTCTTAGCCTACCCCTAGAGCGTGAAATCGAATTTTGTATTGACCCCAGTACAAAATCCATTTCTTAAACCCTCAAATATTTCTTTAACTAAAATGAACGTAACATGCGCCAAAGATGTTGACTCAAGCTGTTGAAGATTACGATCGTACCATTCAATACCATCGTAGAAAAAGCGAACATGGTAGCTAACACGTTGAGTAGAAGATCGTATACGATTACAAGTGTGAATATATGAACCCACGTGAAGAAAACGAAGATACGATTAGAATCGACTTTAATCGATAAAGTTAAAGCCGCTCAAGATACATACTCAGAGCTGATGAATGTGAAGAAGAAGGTTCAAGAGGGCGTTATTCTAGAAGCAAGAATCGACGAAGATAGGAAATCTCAACCCTCGATTTAATTGGCCCATTTGAAATCCTCGATCGAGTAGGAACTGTGGCCTATAGACTCGTTTTACCGCCAAGTATGTTGCGTGTTCATAACATTTTTTTGTATCGATGTTACGTAAATATGTGGATGACCCGAACCACATTATTAATTTAGAACCGGACGAGATAGCGGAAGATTTAACATATGAAGACGTACCTGTTAAAATCTTGAAATATATTTTACGCTCAAAGGTTATACCTCAAGAGATAGAATCTGACGAACTGTCCTCATTTGTTCGGCATACCAGGTACGTACGTAAATTTTGAGGGTGAAATTTCATAAGGAGGGAATTTTGTAAAATCCCAAATTTTATGAATAAAAATTTAATTTTCTCGATTTTTTTTTAAATTATGGTGTGGATTTGAGATAATGTTATAGTTGTGGGTAATATTTATATATTTTGAAAAGTATGCAAGTTGTTGTATAATATTCATTGTGTCGGGGAATATTCTTTTTGTCAGGGAATATCCGTACGATGGTATAATCATTGGTGGACCCCACAACGAAGTTATTATCGGATTGAGAAAATGACAAAAAATATGTTTATAAAAATAACGGCGGAAGTTTTACCGTTAAAACTATTAAACTACTCGGTAGTAAAAGTACGATGTCTGGCGTGGTAGCATAGTAGCAACACGGTATTGATTATTGATGCTTACGTGAGAAGTCACTTCGATTTTGTTCAATTATTGCCACGATAATTCTTTGACATAGTATCTCACGTTATTTGATTCAATTATTGTCGATATTTTATATATTATTATATCAATAATTGAGATGACAAAGTTATTAATATTATTATTTGCAATATTAACGATGTCTAGAAGTTCTGCCAAGAAGAGGTTTGGTCACCTAATTACACGCTAATAGGTAGAAATCTTTTATTGAAGCCCTCTTTCACAGGAGCGACACAGTCGATTAATAGTGTGAATTATAATAATGATGATAAGTTTTGTTTTATTATTATTATTAATGTAATAAAACAGAAAAGCTTTTTATATAAAATAGAATACTTTTATAAAGTTATTTGTTTTATTAGACAATAATTAGAATATATTATATTCTATTATGCGTATAGTGTTTTGCATAGTAAAATCTTTTATATAAAGCGTAATACTTTTATAAAGTTATTTGTTTTATTAATAAATAATTAGAATATATTATATTCTATTATGCATAGTATTTTGCATAGTAAAATCTTTTTATATAAAATGAGAATACTTTTATAAAGTTATTTGTTTTATTAGACAATAATTAGAATATATTATATTTTATTATGCGTAGTGTTGCATAGTAAAAATCAATATTCCGTCTGTTTAAAAGTAAATCAATCGGACCATTCATGAATTAGTTACTATTCGGTCCATTCTCCTATAAATAGAAGCTCATTCCTTCATTATTTCTTACGAATTCACTGAAACTCTAGAGAGAGAAACTATAGAGAGAATTCTTCTTCTATAATCTTGAGCATATTTCTTTAGAGTTTAAGAAAGCTTTGAGCGTAGTGCAAGTTTTCTTCCAGTATATCCTCGCCCTACCACTCGGAATACTCTTCTTTCAAAGGTAAGGGATATTATTTGTTGTACTCGTAAGGGGTATTATTTCTTTTATATTCATGAAGAGAACTTTTGTTATTCCATTCTTTATTATTCTGTTGGAATAACCTGTATACGCAGACTACCCTATACTTGGTGAAATTCTTGTTATTCCATTCTTTATTATTATCTTTGGAATAACTTTGTTTATCGCCAAGACCGCATACATGGTGAAATTCTTCTATTATTCCGTTCTTTATTATTACGCGGAATATCCTCACATTGGTGCGTCTTTACGCTTTGACCTGGTTCCATTATTTATTATTACATTTGAATATCTTGTACGTGCATATTTATGACCTTATTCCATTCTTTATTATTCTCGTTGGAATATTTTGCTTCAGACGTATTACGCATTGACCGTTTCATTATTTATTATTATGTTGGAATAACCTGTCTATGTGGATTACCACATGCATGGTGAATGATCTTTTATATTCATTCCTTATTAAATTGTGAGAATAATCAGTATCGTGGATTACCTCATGGCGGGTGAAAAATCCATTTTGCGGTTTCATATATTCTCTTATACTCAATTTAGTTTAAGTTTTGACTTCTATACTCCATGAAATTAGTGAAATATCCTTGATATTTGCGCTTCATCCGAGATCTTTTCATGGAAATATCCTTACGAGCATTCTTGAATTTTACTACAAAGAAGTATCATGTTGACAATTTGGGCGTTATTGGTTCCTAGATAAATTAATTCTTGAACTTGTTTTATTGAATTATTATGTCATTGTCATCATCCTCATGTTTATATTATGTTGAAAGTCATACGTGGCTGAGTAGTGCATAGATGGACTTGGTATGATTATGACCGAGGATTATTCGGTATAATCATACCGTAATATTACAAATGATGTGAAAAAAGTCCTCATTGGCCCGTAGTGCATTGATGGGCGAGTTTTGGTATGATTATGGCTATGGATTTCTCTTGCCCAAGGTGCAAAGATGAAATGTTTTATAGCATGATCAGGGTCGTTGATGAAAACACGATTATATTTGGCGTGTAATGTATGGATAATTCGTGGTCGTGATACTAAAGAATATCCTTGGCCACGTAAAAGGATGATTTGATGATGTGGATTATTTATTAAAATTTGAGTCTCGGCGATAAAAGTGATGAAAAACCTTTTAAATCATAGAAGATAGTAGATTTTATTCTCTCCGACTCTTCTAATGGATTGCTTGTTCATTGCATTAAACTTGATGTTTGTTATATTGTATCAGTTTAACACTGTTGAAGGCTAACGATAATTTATTCTGCATTATCTTAGTCATATTATTTCTTACTGGGCTAGTTGAGCTCACCCTTTTGCTTTCATTGTTCTCTTCAGGAAATGAGAACATAGCAGTGACTAGTCGGGGAACGGAGTGACGGTCCAGAGGATAGCATTAGTAGTCCTCACTATTCTATGAAATAGTGTGATAATAAACGTAATAAGATTGAATTTGAGTGTGGATATTGTCTAGATGACAATATTCGTGTTAAAACTCTCAGATTATGCTTTGTCGTATTTTGAGTTTGAATATTGTCTAGAAGACAATATTTGTATTAAAACTCACAACTCATGTTGTATAATTAAGTTTGTATTTGAATTTTGTACCATGTTTTTGGCGACTCAAGATGGGTGATGTATACCTTTTTTTGGGGAAATCACAATTGCGATTTCTTATTAGCCTGACAACTCATGAAAAAATAGATGTGTCTAATGGATGTTGTTACAGCCTATTTATATGGGTCAATTGATAACGATATTTATATGAAAATCCTTGAAAGATTTAAAATGCCTGAAACATATAATTCAAATTCCTAGGAAGTTTACTCAATCAAGTTGCAAAGGTCTCTATATGGGGTTAAAACAATCAGGACGCATGTGGTATAATCATCTTAGTGAATATTTATTGAAGGAAGGGTATAATAATAACCCTATATGCCCATGTGTTTTTATAAAGAAGTCAGAATCTGGTTTTGCTATTATTGATGTGTATGTTGATGATTTAAATATTATTGGAACTCATGGAGAGATATCAAAGACAATAAATTATTTAAAGAAAGAATTTGAGTTAAAAGATTTGTGAAAAACAAAATTTTGTCTCGGCCTGCAGATCGAGTATTTAGCAGATGGAATTCTTGTTCATCAGTCAACTTACACAGAGAAGGTCCTTAAAAGATTTTATATGGATAAAGCACATCCATTGAGTACCCCAATGGTTGTTCGATCACTTGATGTGAAAAAGGACCCTTTTAGACCTCGTGAGGATAATGAAGAATTACTTGGTCCTGAAGTACCACACCTCAGTGCAATTGGTGCGCTAATGTATCTTCATAATAATACACGACCTGATGTAACATTCTATATAAGACCCCAACTTTTTATAAATAAACTTGAATTTCCTCTATTCATCATTTTGAATTAATAAGGTGTTAATTTGATATAATGCTTTGGTTATGGGTGAAATATGCAAATTTTGCAAAATAAGCAAGTGGTTATTAAATATTCATTGTTGTCGGGGAATATTCGTTTAGTCGTGGAATATTCTTATTGTCGGGGAATATTCGTACGACGGCGCAGCCATTTGTGGGCCCCATAACTAAAAACGGTCGGATGAAAAAAACGACAAGTATGAGTTTCTTACGTAAGAAGGCACTACTCAATAATTGTTACAGTAATTACTGTTCAATATTTTATTTTATTGATTCAATAATTGCTACGTTGATATTTTATATTATTGTTGTTTCAATAATTGTCACTACACAGTATTTTCTATTATCAGATCAATAATTCATATTATTTGAATAATATTATTAGATAGCATTATTGACAATGTCTAGAAAGTTCTGTCGAGGAAAGGGGTTAGGTCATCTAATTGCGCGCCAGTAAGGAGATATCCTTATCGGAAAGCCCCCTCTTTCTTGGGAACGGCCTGGTTGTCATTATTGTAATTCTATAATATTATTTGTGAATAATTAATTATTAATTTATATGATAAGGAAATATTTATTTTATGTGGATATAAATGATGGATATATTTATTTTATGTGGTTATAAATGAAGGAATTAAAGCTGAGGTATTTTATCAGTATTTTATCGGAATGGAGGTATTAAAAATCATCCGTATATGGTTTTTGGATATTTTTCGTCTGAAATTTGGAAAAACTTAAAGCTACAAAGTTGTAGAGAATTCAATTTCCTATGGAATGGACATAAAATTCGTATTTTTCTGACAAAGGACTATTTATTATGAATTATTGAAGTTTCAGAAATAAAATTAAAAACATGGTGGGCCACACTTTTGGTTGGTGTGGAATTACTGATTTTGGGTGGGCCCCACTGTGGTGTGCTAAAATTTGATCAAAAGTTGCGTGTTTGAATGGTTTTAGAATAATATTATTTTATTATTTAGTCTCCTTTAGCGTTTTAGCATTTTCCTATAAATAGGTGCTTAGGTTAGAATTGAAAATCACACCAGAAACATAAGTTTTCTCTCTTTATATTATCGAGCGTATTTTTGTTAGTATTTAGATACTTTGAGAGTTGTTATTCAGTGCAAGTTTCCTTCAGCATTACATCCGGTATTCCGATCAGAAGTACTGTTATTTTGAGGTAAGGAATGTTATTTTCTTCGTAAATGATATTATTTATTTCAATATCATTATGCCGAAATATTGGTATGAATTTTATTGTGGAATTTCTACCTTTTTCATGTCGGGGTTACTATTCACGTATACAGCAGCACTATTCACGAATACGGCTCTATTCACCGAAAAATAAAATTTTCTCTTCTTTGTCCAAGATGTCTATTATGGTTACTATCTTTGATTTTATCCATGTTTTGATCTTCATTCTTGAATTTTATGTCACTATGAAGTGTTTTTGAACTTAGATTATCTAAAGTACGAATCCTTAATATTTATCCTTTTGTCTCACTAGATTCGTTTTCTTTAATATATTTTTCATCATCCTCAGTCCTAAATGATGATATTACTGAATATCTTTGGCCTGTATTGCACAGATGAATGATTAACTGATGAATATCTTTGGCCCGTAGTGCAAAGATGAACAGGTGTTGAGATGAACATGACAAACTGGTGATACACATGAATATCTTTGGCCTGTAGTGCAAAGATGAATATTTGATTCAAGATATATATTGATTGATGTTAAAGGGATAAAATATTGATGATGGCTTTTTAAATCTTAGAAGATAGTATAATTCATTCTCTACTTGACTCTTCTAATGGATTGTTGTTTCCGCTGCAGTTGTTGATCTAAAACTTGTTGTCTATTATATTCTATTAGATTTTTTCCTGTTGAAGACTAATGATAGTTTGTTGTATATTATCTTAGTCATAATATTCCTTACTGGGCTAGTTGAGCTCACCCTTTTCCTTTTTATTCCATTTTTCTTCTCAGGAGGTGAGGATTTAGCAGGAACTAGCCGGGTTATGGAGTGATAATTCAAGATAGTTGTTTTAGTAGTCCTCACTATTTTATAAAATAGTGTATCAATAATTGTAATGAGGACTCATGTGAGTGTGGATATTATCTAGAAGATAATAATTGT
The DNA here is from genome assembly GCA_020205605.1 of Panax ginseng. NCBI lineage: Eukaryota > Viridiplantae > Streptophyta > Magnoliopsida > Apiales > Araliaceae > Panax > Panax ginseng. The sequence goes on along the minus strand of CM035135.1, from coordinate 14,113,637 downwards.
ATTTAAACTCACAGTGTAAAATCTCAAATTTTAGAAATAAAGATTTAATTTTCTCGAAATATTTTTTTTAAATATTATTGTGTGAATTTGAGATAATGTTATAGTTGTGGGTAGTATTTATAAATTTTATAAAGTATGCAAGTTGTTATATAATATTCGATTGGTCGGGAAATATTTGTTTTAACGAGGGGAATATTCATGCGACGGCACAATCATTGGTGGACCCCATAATGTAATTATTGTCCGGATTGAGAAAGCGACACAAAAATATTTTTATAAAATAATGGCGGAAGTTTTCTTCGTTAAAACTATTGAACTACTTTCGGTAGTAAAGTCTGATGTCTACGCATTGGTTGTATAGTAGCACGCGGTATTGATTATTGATGTTTACGTGAGAAGTCACTCAGTTTTGTTCGATTATTGCTACTGATGAATTCTTTGCATAGTATCTCACGTTATTTGATTCAATTATTGTTGATTGTTATATATATATATATATATATATATATAAGTTTTGTTTTATTAGTATTATTAATGTAATAAAAGCGGAAAAGCTTTTTTATATAAAACATAATACTTTTATAAAGTTATTACGTTTTATTAGGCTAATAGTAAAATCTTTTTATATAAAAGCAGAATAATTTTATAAAGTTATTTGTTTTATTAGACAATAATTAGAATATATTACATTTTATTATGCATAGTATTTGCATAGTGCCTGCATAGTATTTTGCATAGTAAAATCTTTTTATATAAAACAAAATACTTTATAAAGTTATTCATTTTATTAGATTATAAATAGAATATATTATATTTTATTTAAAAGATTTTGCTTTAAATATGGACCGTCCAATTAAAAGTAAATCAATCTGGACCGTTCATGAATTAGTTACTATTCAGTCCATTCTTCTATAAATAGAAGCTCATTCCTTCATTATTTCTTACGAATTCACTGAAACTCTAAAGAGAGAAACTATAGAGAGAAAAAAGAAAAGTGTTCTGCTACTTCACTACTCCTATATTCAGTACTCTTCTTTCTAAGGTAAGGGGTATTATTTCTTTCATATTCATGAGAGAACTTACATTATTCCATTATTTATTATTACATTTGGAATAACTTTTGTATCATGTGATTCACCCTATACTTGGTGAAATTCTTACATTATTCCATTCTTTATTATTACATTGGAATATCATATGCATGCGTTTTCGGACTGGTTAAAATCTTTATTATTCTCTTGGAATAACTCATACATTTGACGTACCACACGCGTGGTGATTTATTGTTATTCCATTCTTTATTATTCTCATTGGAATATCACGTATACGTGTGTTTCGTAGGACTGGTTAAAATCTTTATTATTACATTGAAATAACTTATCTATGTGATATACCGTATGCATGGTGATTTACATTGTTATTCCATTCTTTATTATTACATTGGAATATCACATGCATGCGTTTACGCCGGACCGATTCCGTTATTTATTATTCATTGGAATAACATATCTATCTTAAGTACCGCATGCATGGTGATTTCATTGTTATTCCATTATTTATTATTACTGTTGGAACATCACAGCCTTGTGTGAATTTACTTTGACATTGGTTTCGTTATTTATTATTACATTGGAATAACTTTTATCATGCGACATATACCGCATGCGTGGTGATTTGTTGTTATTCCATTCTTTATTATTCATTGGAATATCTTGTCGGTGCGTATTACGCATGACTGGTTCCAGATTATTTATTATTACATTGGAATAACTCATCATGTGAAGTACCGCATGCATGGTGATTTCTTTTGTTATTCCATTCTTTATTATACTCGGTTGGTTAAAGTTTTAACTTCTATACTCCATGAAATTAGTGGAATATCCTTGATATTTGCGCTTCATCCGATATCTTTTCATGGAAATATTCTTACGAGAATTCTTGAATTTTGCTCTACAAAGAAGTATCATGTTGACAATTTGGACGTTATTAGTTCCTGGATAATTTAATTCTTGAACTTGTTTTATTGAATTCTTATATCATTGTCATCATCCTCATGTTTATATTTTGTTGAAAGTCATCTGTGGCCTGTAGTGCATAGATGGACTTGGTATGATTATGACTAGGGATTATTCGGTATATTCATGACCGTAATGTTACAAATGATGTGGAAAAAGTCCTCATTGGCCCGTAGTGCATTGATGGACAGTTTTTGGTATGATTATGGCTATGGATTCTCTTCAGGACCGTTGATGAAAACACAATTATCTTTGGCCCGTAGTGCATGGATAATTTGTGGTCGTGATACTAAAGAATATCCTTGGCAGTAGTAGCGAGGGTGATTTGATGATGTGGATTATTTATTAAGCTGAGTCTAAGCGATAAAAGTGATGAAAAACCTTTTAAAACATAAAAGATAGTAGATTTTATTCTCTACTTGAGTCTTCTAATGGATTGCTTGTTCCGCTGCAGTTAAACTTAATGTTTGTTATATTGTATCAGTTTAACACTGTTGAAGGCTAACGATAATTTATTCAGCATTATCTTAGTCATATTATTTCTTACTGGGCTAGTTGAGCTCACCCTTTTGCTTTCATTGTTCTCATCAGGAAATGAGAACTTAGCGGGAACTAGTCGGGGAACAGAGTGATGGTCTAGATGGTGCATTAGTAGTCCTCACTATTCTGTAAAATAGTGTAATAATAAATGTAATGAGGACTCCATTGAGTGTGGATATTGTCTAGATGATAATATTTGTATTAAAACTCACAGCATATGTTTTGTCATATTTTACACGACTGTTGTATAATTAGTTTGTATTTGTATTCAGTACCATGTATCTGGCGACTCAAGATGGGTGATATATACCTATTTTGGGGGTGTCACAGTTGGTATCAAAGCTTAGGGATATGATCCCTGGCTGAGATGTGACACAAGAACTAGGAGGGGAGAGACGGGGAATTCCTTCGATAGTATGACCTACCTAAGTTTACTTGTTATTTAATTGGTCGGTCAGAGTATAGAGATAATATGTGATATGTTAATTAACCATTGTTTTGTGGCAGTATTTGAAAATGGGGTCCGAAAATGTTGAGATAAGCAATTAAGCACATGAGACCATTGAGACACCTTTAATCACTAATCAGGTTAACGTGATGTCAGACGAAGAAAGAATTAGAGATATCTACGTGGTGAGTGAAGAACTAATAGTTGCACCCGAGCTAGTTGCAGAGGTAGCAGCTGAGAGCGAGGAAGAAGAGGAACCCGAGGAGAATTTATTAGAAGAATTTTATGATCGAAATTTAGAATTACAAAATCGTATTCATGAGTTAGAAGAAGCGGCTAAAGAGCGGCGGTAATGCGTGGAGCAAAAGAGATGTAACAATTCAAAATTGTGTTGCAGATGTGCGATGCTTGAGCAGAGGCACTCTTTGGCAGTATAAGATATTAGAATTTGAATCGAGAATGCTATGATCAAAGTTCTGATGAAAGAAGAAACAACTGAATGAAGGAGAATAGATGATGCATGGGTAAAAGCCGCACGACACGTAGATATTGTAGAAAAAGACATCCGGTCTAATAAAGCCAAAATAGATGAAATGGATTTTTCTTTTTGGACAACAATTGGGAGAATCCAACATCGAATTCGGAATTACCCTGTGCATAGCGGTCAACCCCAATTCGATATTGATCGGAGAATAATGATTCAAATCATGGATTAGGAATGTGACGAAGCACTTAAGGGTGGAATGTACCCTATAGTAAAGTCAAATCTAGTAGTTTAAGTGAAAGCATTTGTCGAGAAACCCGAACGAAGTTATTACGGGTATGTTAATTATAAACTCTTGCGAAGTTTATACTTTATTCGATACCAGTTCTACCCACTCTTTTATTTCACCTAGTTGTTTTCAATGTTTAAATTTGACTCCGGAGAAATTAGACTTTGATTTATCTATTGAAACTCTGTTGGGAGAAACCTTCGTTACCTCTACTGTTTATAAATCTTGTTTGATTCAAATCAACACTTTCATGTTACCTGTCGATCTTATCTCTTTGAAAATACTTGTCTTTGATGTGATTTTAGGAATCGATTGGTTAACTACTCATCATGCTTTTCGTAAGGTTGTTAGCTTTCATATTCCTAACCAACTTGTTATGCAAATTCAAGCAACCAAACCACTAAAGTCAATCACTGTCATATCAAGCCATAAGTAAAGAGCCCCGATCCTTTTGTTGTTGACTTCCTTGTGTGGAATGCACCGAAGCTAGACTTTCTGTAGGCGATGTCGTGAATAACGGTGGCAAGTTGATAGGTATCAATGTGACGTGTTATCCAAGTCTTGGGATGAGAGTCACAGTTTTGAATGATATTTCTATTGTTAATAAAATTCCTGACGTATTCTTGAAGACTTCTTAGCCTACCCTAGAGCGTAAAATTGAATTTTGTATTGAACCCAGTACAAAACCCATTTCTAAAACCCTTAAATATTTCTTCAACCAAAACGAACGTATCATGCGTTAAGGACATTGGCTCGAGCTGTTGAAGATTACGACCATACCATTCAATATCATCATGGAAGAGCGAACGTGGTAGCTAACGCGTTGAGTAGAAGATCGTATGCGTTTACGAGTGCGATGTTGTTAACACAAAAACCCATTTCGTATAACTTGCAAATGATGAAGATAAAGTTAAAGACTCTAGAGATCCACGTAAAGATAACGAATATACGAGTAGAATCGACTTTAATCGATAAAGTTAAAGCCGCTCAAGCTACGCACCTGGAGCTGATGAACACGAAGAAGAAGGTTCAAGAGGCGTTATTTTAAATAGTAAGAGTTGCTGAAATCTCAACCCTCGATTTAATTGGCCCATTTGAAATCCTCGATCGAGTAGGAACTGTGGCTTATAGACTCGTTTTACCGCCAAGTATGTCGCGTGTTCATAACGTTCTTCACGTATCGATGTTACGTAAATATGTGGATGACCCGAACCACATTATTAATTGATTTAGAACCGAACGAGATAGCGAATAATTTAACGTATGAAGATGTACCTGTTAAAATCCTGGAATGTATTCAACACTCAAAGGTTATACCTCAAGAGTTAGAATCTGACGAAGTGACCTCATCATTAGGCATACCGAGTGCGTCACGTAAATTTTGAGGGCGAAATTTCATAAGGAGGGGAGATTGTAAAATCCCAAATTTTACGAATAAAGATTTAATTTTCTCAAAATATTTTTTTTAAATATTATGGTGTGAATTTGAGATAATGTTATAGTTGTGGGTAGTATTTATAAATTTTGTAAAGGATGCAAGTTGTTATATAATATTCGATTAGTCGGGGAATATTTGTTTTAATAGAGAATATTCGTACGACGGCACAATCATTAGTGGACCCCACAACGAAATTATTGTCGGATTGAAAAAACGACAAAAATATTTTTATGAAAATAACGACGGAAGTTTTACCGTTAAAACTATTGAACTACTCGGTAGTAAAAGTACGATGTCTGGCGTGGTTGCATAGTAGGACACGGTATTGATTATTGATGTTTACGTGAGAAGTCACTCGGTTTTGTTCGATTATTGCTACGATGAGTTCTTTGCATAGTATCTCACGTTATTTGATTCAATTATTGTTGATTGTTATATATATATATATATATATATATATATATATATATATATATATATATATATAAGTTTTGTTTTATTAGTATTATTAATGTAATAAAAGCGGAAAAGCTTTTATATAAAACATAATACTTTTATAAAGTTATTAGTTTTATTAGGCTAATAGTAAAATCTTTTATATAAAAGCGAGAATACTTTTATAAAGTTATTTATTTTATTAGATAATAATTAGAATATATTATATTTTATTATGCATAGTTTTTGCATAGTGCATGCAAAGATAGTATTTTTCATAGTAAAATCTTTTTATAAAAATGAATACTTTTATAAAGTTATTCGTTTAATTAGATTATAAATAGAATATATTATATTTTATTTAAAAGATTTTGCTTTAAATATGGACCGTCAGATTAAAAGTAAATCAATGCGGACCGTTCATGAATTAGTATCTATTCAGTCCATTCTTTTATAAATAGAAGCTCATTCCTTCATTATTTCTTATAAATTCACTGAAACTCTAGAGAGAGAAACTATAGAGAGAAAGAAGAAAAGTGTTTTGATACTTCACTACTCCTATATCCAGTACTCTTCTTTCTAAGGTAAGGGGTATTATTTCTTTCATATTCATGAAGAGAACTTACATTATTCCATTATTTATTATTACATTGGAATAACTCGTATATCTGTGTTTACCTATACTTGGTGAAATTCTTACATTATTTCATTCTTTATTATTACATTGGAATATCACGTATGCATGCGTTTTCTGTAGAACACAGTTCCGTCTTTATTATTACATTGGAATAACATATACATCTTGACGCATACGCGTGCATGGTGATTTACATTGTCATTCCATTCTTTATTATTACATTGGAATATATCATATGCATGCGTTTTTCTTTGGGACACAATTAGATTATTTATTATTCTATTGGAATAACTTTGTCTATCTGCAAGTACCGCATGCATGGTGATTTTCATTGTTATTCCATTCTTTATTATTACATTAGAACATCTATCGGTCTTGAATTTACCGACTGGTTCCGTTATTTATTATTTTGTTAGAATAACTTTGTCTACATCTGACGTCACGCATGCATGGTGATTTACATTATTATTCCATTCTTTATTATTTTGTTGGAATATCATGCCGAGTGCGTATTACGCTTTGACTGGATTCATTATTTATTATTATATTGGAATAACCTGTCTATGCAAAGTACCGCATGCATGGTGATTTCTTTTGTTATTCCATTCTTTATTATACTCAGTTGGTTAAAGTTTTAACTTCTATACTCCATGAAATTAGTGGAATATCCTTAATATTTGTGCTTCATCCAGTATCTTTTCATGGAAATATTCTTCTAAGCATTCTTGAATTATACTCTACAAAGAAGTATCATGTTGACAATTTGGACGTTATTAGTTCCTGGATAATTTAATTCTTGAACTTTTTTTATTGAATTCTTATATCATTGTCATCATCCTCGTGTTTATATTTTGTTGAAAGTCATCTCGTGCTTTTGTAAGTGCATAGATGGACTTATGATTATGACCAGGGATTATTCGTTATAATCAAATGATAATGTTACAGTCTCGTTGGCTGTAGTGCATTGATGGGAGTTTTTGGTATGATTATGGCTATGGATTCTCTTGACCCGAGGGAACAAAGATGAATTGTTTTATGGCATGATCGGGATAGTTGATGAAAACACAATTATCTTTGGCTCGTAGTGCATGGATAATTTGTGGTCGTGATACTAAAGAATATCCTTGGCCGTAGTGCAGGGGTGATTCGATGATGTAGATTATTTATTAAGCTGAGTCTCAGCGATAAAAGTGATGAAAAACCTTTTAAAACATAAAAGATAGTAGATTCTATTCTCTACTTGACTCTTCTAATGGATTGCTTGTTCCGCTGCAGTTAAACTTGATGTTTCTTATATTGTATCAGTTTAACACTATTGAAGGCTAACGATAATTTATTCAGCATTATCTTAGTCATAATATTTTTTACTGGGCTAGTTGAGCTCACCCTTTCTTTCATTGTTCTCTTCAGGAAATGAGAACTTAGCGGGAACTAGTCGGGGAACAGAGTGATGGTCCTAGATGGTGCATTAGTAGTCCTCACTATTCTGTAAAATAGTGTAATAATAAATGTAATGAGGACTCCATTGAGTATGGATATTGTCTAGATGACAATATTTGTATTAAAACTCACAGTATATGTTTTGTCGTATTTTACACGACTATTGTATAATTAGTTTGTATTTGTATTCAGTACCATGTATCTGGCAACTCAAGATGGGTGATGTACACCTATTTTGGGGGCGTCACACACAGTATGTGTGTTGTCGTATTTTGCACGACAATTGTAATAATAAAGTTGTAGTTATTTCTGTACCATGTATTTGACGACTCAGAATGGGTGATGTATACCTATTTTGGGGGTGTCATAATCTCTGTGAATTTGCTAGCAAGGTATAGTTCTTCTCCTACCCGGAGACATTGGAATGGAGTTAATTAAACATATTTTTCGTTACCTGTGAGAAACTATGGATGTGGGCTTATTTTATTCAAATAATGATAATCATGAATTAGTTGGATATGCTGATGCATGATATTTATCTGATCCACATAAAGGTCAATCTCAAACAGGTTATCTCTTTATGTGTGGTGTTACTGTTATATCATGGAGATCTACAAAGCAAACATTAGTTGCCACTTTCTCTAATCATGCTAAAATACTTGCAATCCATGAAGCAAGTCGAGAATGTGTGTGGCTGAGATCAATGACTCAACATATTCGTGGAACATGCGGTTTATCCTCCAACAAAGGAACTCCAACCATTCTGTATGATGATAATGCCGCATGTATAGCTCAATTAAAAGGAGGATACATCAAAGGAGATAGAACAAATCACATCTCACCGAAATTCTTTTTCGCACATGACCTTGATAAGTATGGTGACATTGATGTTCAGCAAATTCGCTCAAAAGATAATCTAGCAGATTTGTTCACCAAAGCATTACCAATTACAACGTTTGAAGGATTGAGACACAATATTGGAATGCAACGGCTAAAGGACTTAAGGATACATTCATGACTCATGAGAGAGAGCTTATACGTGCTGCACTCTTTTTTCCTTAATCAAGGTTTTTTTTCATTGAGTTTTTCCTGGTAAGGTTTTTAATGAGGCAGTTTTCAATGCGAATGGCTACACAATAGACATTCAAGGGGGAGTGTTATAATATTATAATATATGGATGTCTAGATTCATTCCTCCCATCTTTATTGTAGTGTCCTTTGAGCTTTTGAAACTCTCATGTCTTTTAAGTTTTGAAACTCATGATATTTGAGTTTTGAAACCTTCAAATATTGATGTTCATGTACCTATAAATAAATGTATTGTAAAGAGAATTATATACATAAAATTACAATAAAAATGCTCTCTCTTTTTCTCTAATCATCTTTGTTCTTAATATTAGTATTTTTTTATAATATAATTTAGTTTTTTCGACTCCATAAAAAGAGCATCTATATACCTACTTTCCTCACTTTTAAAAAGGTCAGGTTGCCATGCAAAACAAGTTGTCGATTCTCTTATATATCAACGAAAGGGTGCAAGAGGTTGGTATAATAAGGTGGTATTTCTTTATCTTTTAATAACTCTTAATAGTTTTACATGTGATTCGATAAGAGGATAAAATTATTTGTTAAAATTTTGTTTGCCTCTTATAATTACCGATTAAAATATAAATTAAAATCATTAAAAGTTATCTTTTAATGAAAAATTTAAATTTATGGAGGCTCTATAAATATTGTACTTCCTCCATTTCAAAATTTAAGATTATTATTAATCTTTGAAAAGTTAATTTGAGATGTTTTTAAATTTAAAATTGATATTTTAAATTTAAAATTGATATTTTAAATTTAAAAGTCATTAAGATGTTTTATATTTTTTAGTTACCAAATAATGTTTTAAATTAGGATATTATTTCACTCAGATGATTTAATTTATTAAAAATATTAATCATTCAATCTTAATCATTTAGTTTTATCAAATACGACCTAAAAGTCATTAAAGTAGAAAGGAGTAGACTTGCATCTAGTTATAGGTAATTTTGACAATTATTTTTGATACAATTTAATATTAAAACTACATAATAATATATTAATTAGGTTAGAGTTCTATTATGTATTGTAAAAATTATTCTTAGAATTATAGTTATAAAACATCAAATACATAAAATTAGATAAAATTATAAAGGTGCTTTGATCGATATATTAAGCGATGTCTTTAAAAAATTATACTTATATTTATTTATGTAAATCATAATAAAAAAATTATATGTAAATTCATATATATATATATATATATATATATATATATATATATATATATATATATATATATTATATACGTCGGGATTTTTTAATTGTCCTTTTAGTTACTTATCTTTTGGTGTTCTCATGTTAATGTGAGATTTGTTTGAAAAAACAAGTGAAAAAGGTCTGACATGTATAATGTCGACGATTGACTTTAAGAGTCGCCAGTTGGTGTTTTTATTTGGGTTACACCAACCTTACTAGAAAAGGTTTGCACATTGACCCAGTGATTTAACACTGCTAGACGGGTCTATGAAACCGAGATTCATTAAGGGTTCGGGGGCTTGATTATGCGGAGGGAAGGTGTTAGGCACCCCCCGACATCCGTGTTACCACAATGACCACCACTTTTTAAAGAAATTGTTATATGAATGTGTGTGTGTGTGTGTGTGTGTGTGGATTAATGTGCAATTTATATGAAAGTAGTGCGAGGCCTCGTTCGCACCTATATACCCAAGGTTTGAATTTTATATGAAAATTCAATTTTAACCAAGATTTAGCAATGAAGTTTTGTAAAAGAGGTTTTTTAAACCCTGTGCTCAGTAGAAATTGAGACATTTTCATACTTCCATTTTATTATTAAAAATGTTCGGCTTGTTTGCTTTTATTTTCGAGATGTGAAGCATCCTCGAGAAAATAATGTCTGAAGATCTTAGAACTCCTCATGGGCATGAAAGCCATCCGAGAAACTTAGATCTTTGTAAAATAATGTACAAAGCTGCCACTGACGGAAAATGTCCATCATAGGAACCGAATCTAGATTGAAAGAATGAACTTGTGATCACATGATTCTAAAGCTCACAAGATCTGCAATTTGTATGGAAAGCGATAGCAGTTATATATATATATATATATATATATATATATATATATATATATATATATATAAAAATAAATATATATATATATATATATATATATATATGAACATTATCAATATACGAAGTGAACTCAAGCGGGACAAAATGTAAATAAAAGTTGTAAATAGCCACGGAGGAAACTCGAGGCCTGACAAAAATGTAAAAATATATATATGTACAATATATATATATATATATATAAAAGCAAAGAACGACCGGATGTGAATCCGGGCTCATCGGATATGTAGATAGCAATTATATATGTGTATATATATATATATATATATAAAGCGAGTAAATGCAGGATGTAAAATCCGGGCTCATCAAATATGTCTGATAACAATTATATATATATATATATATATATATATATATATATATATAAAAGCAATTAAACGCGGGGCAAAAGTTCAGGCTCATCAGACAAAGTCTGACCACAGTTTATATATATAAGTATATATATATATATATACAAAAGCAAATAAACGCTCCAGACCGAAGTCTAGGCTCAATCGAGGCATAACTCGATAATGTTAGTCCATATATACGAAATATATACATATATTAGTATATATATACAGACAGAAATGAAAACCACGGATAGAAGTAAGGCGAAACTACACTTTGACTCTCAGCGTGTACTGACGGTGTGTGATAATAAGAGAAAGAGGCTTTATGAAATGTAAAAAGGCTTACGGTGGGAATACATGAAAGTAGACTTCTTTGACTTTAAATGGATAAACACTCGGCTCCGTCGAATAAAAAGTAGCTATATGTGAGCTAACTAGTGTTTAAAGAAGAGAAACACTCAAAAGATGTGTATCTGAGTAAAATGGGATGAGGCTTCCTCGCTTTTCCTTCTCTCTCTCTCCTCAAATGGTGACCCCCTCTCTATATTTATAGCGGATGGGCCAGAAGTCGACTGCGGTACATGATTGATCTAGCTGCGGTGATGGTCGTGGTGGGCGAAGGGCTTCGGATCCCATCGCCTCGTAGTCGCAATCGTAATGTAATGTCAATCGAACTTGCAGAACTTCAATCCGAGCATCCAAACGAAGTATATCTATACTTCTTGGATCGCTTTTGTGTCGAGAGTTACGTAATGACATGGATTAGAGGTTTATGCGAAGTCGAAGAAGAGGGTCTATGCCCGTGGTCTTCAAGCTTCAAAGTCATCCAAAATCGCCCTGCGTAATAGTCACCGGGATTGTCACTCCTCGGTTATTATGGGACATTGTTGTATGTATGTATGTATGAAGTGTTGAGACGACGTGCCATTTGTCGGATGAACAAGATGATGTGTGACTCCTTGCTGGGGTTATCGCTAGGTTGAGTTGAAAATAGACGTTTCTCAGGGTTACAGCTGAGATTGGACCACTTATTGGTATGCTACGATATTATCTTGTTGACGTGGTCAAATGACGTTGTGACTCCTCGCCAGGGTTATCGTCGGTTTAAGCGAAAAACAGACGTTGCTCAGGATTATGTCTGAGATTGGACTGCTTGTTTGTATGCCTCACTGTCATCTGTGTATGTTCCTGTCTGAGGTATGTGTGTTTTGACAGGATGTCTGTGGTTAAAGCTGATCGCATGTGTTTGTAACAAGCATTTCTGGTGTTATCGCCGGAACTGCAATGACATCTCTTGGGGCTATCACCAAGGATGGGTTCTTACTCGATGTTGTCTCTGGGATTTAGAACTGAACGTCGCGGTGTTATCACCGAGACAGAACTATTCTCTCCTATTGTTGTTGTCGGTCTTTTGATACGCATATCTCGGGGTTATCTACGAGATTGAAATGACATTCCGGGTTGTGTTAGGGTTTGGCCGAACTTCCGGTAGTATCCGGATTGGAGCTGATGTTCCCGGTTTGTGTTCCGGGTTTGGAGCTAAACTTTTGGTAGTATCCAGAATGTTTGTAAGTCGTCATCTTCGAGGTTATCTCCAAAGACGAATCTACCCTCCTACAATGTCGGTAATAGAGTCTGAGAAAATTTTGAGTGTCTACAGATGCCCCTCTTTATCATATTCATGCTATGCAAGGCATGGATAGGATAAAGAATCCTAGACACTTGAAATGCAAGAAAGATAATCATGATGAGATATGCAGCAACATGATGCAAATGTATGTAGAATGTATGGATGATTGTCAAGAAATCCTGTTGGGATGACAATCAGTAATGGCTTGGACATGCGATCCAAGTCTTCAAGGACGCTGACGTTAGGACTACCACCAAAGTCTTGAATCCTAGACACTAGCTTATACTCCATAGAGGTACCTCTTATGTGGAAGAGATCTGTGGGAATAAAGCTTTGTCTACTTTGAGGATGTGTATAACATGTTCCCTCATACTGTCGTAGTTACTGCCAACAGTTGGTTGTTATCAGGGTTGCCTGATCTTCGTTGATGTGTGTATCACCAGATGAATCCCTCTTGGGTGCATTGTCAAGGCTGCTTGACCTTCATTGATGTGTGTGTCAATGGTAGAATTGTATTGTCGACCTTACTGAGGAAGGTTGCTTCAATGGGTTTACTTGCCATTGGTTGATACGACGTCAAGGCTGCTTGACCTTCATTGATGTGTGTATCAATGGTTGCATTGCGTTGTAACCCCCGCTGGGGACATTTGATATTTAGTGGTTTTGCGTTGTAACCCCCACCGGGGATACGTAGATATTTGATAACTTCGGTGTTGTAACCTCCATCGGGGATTCGTTGATGTTTGATAACTTCGGCGTTGTAACCCCCGCCGGGGAGGTTTAGGGTTGTATCCTTGCAAATGATGGCATCGGACCTTTGTGGGGTATTGCCGAGCAAGGTTTGTGAAAGCTGAGCTTATTGGTATAGTATACCCTGCATTCAGGCGAATACCATTGAAGCGATGGGAGTTTAACTCTGACCGACAAGAAACCAGGATTTCAAGCTGTTCCGCTCAATCGCGTAGCGTTTTTACTCCTGATTTGGCCTTTTCAGCTTATGAGACCTCCTTTGAAACTCTAACTGGATCGAGATGGAGGTGTGGGACCCATGTAGGGGGGCCACAGGTGTACCTACTGGGAGGCTGCAGATTGACTGCTGACGGTAAAGTGCACTATGTATGAGCTATTTGGTTGCTTTATAAAGTCATTCTCAAGTTGCGCTGCGAAGGAAATTTGAGAGCTTCTCTGCAGATCTACTGAGTTCGGTCAACTTTCTGCATATTCTGTCACCGTACAAGCGTTCTTCACTGTCCTGGTAACACATGCATGTATTTTTTTTTCCATTTACATACATTGGAAAATGACTTATCGCATGAAATGCATTTAGACACATAGTAGTGAATATGCATGCTGATATGACTTGATAAAAAATATTCAACATAGCAAATGTTAGTATTAAACCATGCTGAACATAATGATGTGAAAAAATTTGACTTTTGAAGCAGTCAAATTGGCACCTTTTATTGTCATTTCTTATCCTATCTGAGGACAAATGAGTAAAAGTAGAATAGTAAAATAATCCTGGTAATTAGATTATACTTACAGATTTTCTACTGTGATGTGATGAATGCATACAGGATGTATATGACTGTGTATAGGTGTGCTACTGAATGGCCACCTAGTCATGCCTATGTGCATGTGGATAGTCCCATTTACAAAGGGGCTATGACAAAAATTTTCCAAACTGTAGGCATTGGATAGTTATGCATTTTTAACTCTATAATAGATGTATGCTAAAATAATGCATGTATGAATGTAATCATAGAATGCATTTTGAAAAAGACTCAGTACGTAAATTACCACACCCTTTACGAGGTGATTTGGAGACTTCATTGTCCGAGATATTATGGATCCAGATCACCGAAAGCATTTTCTCGCAGGACCACTTACGGTGTACGGAGGAGGGCTTTTGAAGAGCCTTAGCACTGATTACTATGAGACTGACCTCGTCGTTTCATGAGGAAGCGGTGAGTACGTCTATTCGGGTTGAGTCTTAGAATGTTGAGGGCGAGGAGAGGAGGATGTACTGAATTCGAGGCTCCTGCTCCTGTCATGACGTGTTCCTCGTGAGGGAATTGCCAGGTATTCAAGTGGCAAACCCAAATCTTCTGGGTGACTTGAGTAGGCATCCTTGATATACCGCATTTAAACGAGGTATGAAGTTAGATATTTAATCTTCCTTATTTCCTATGAAGAGAGTCAAGGAGTCGATGTTGATCTACATTTGATGTAGGTTCGGCTTCACACAACCTCGAGGGAACTGGTTTAGCATCCACTCTATGTATTAGGCCTTGCATGATGACTATAGAGCGATCGTCTATGGATGGGGATTCGAGAGATTCTTCTCCATTCTACCCCGTCGCTGTCCCTGGGGTTACCTCAGGGCATTGTCTGAGCGGTGGTTCCACCAGACTCAGTCACTTCATTTGTTGGACTACGAGGTGATGATGACGCGATGGATTGGCGATTTATCACGGTATGGAGTTTGGAGGGCCGGGTGCCCTTGCGACGGCGGATATCACCCTACATCGCAATCCGGATCCTTGTTGGGAGTTCGGTGAGGCCTTTCAAGGGCGGGGCCATTCGAGCAGTCCCTTTGGCGTAGATGCTATAAAGCGGGCATTGAGTGAGCCCATGCCGATGATGTGAGAGTCGGGGATCGCATTCTTGGACGATTGTTCTGATGATCATTGGGAACGCTTCATAGCAGATAACTCTTCCTCTTGTGTCTTTCGCTTTGATCAGCCACTCGACACGTGGACCAGTATAGGAGAGTATGATTGGGGTTCCTACACCTTTGCCTACTTCCTCGAGGAATGCGCGTGCAATTGCGAGGGCTTGACCGAGGCGTGGTTAGGATTCTACCCATTTCTACCTGGTGAGTGTTTCTCTTGTCTTTTCCCGTGTATAGGTTAAGAGTGTTGATGACGGTGAGATGTTTACCTTTGTGTCAAGGCGATTTTGATGCATGAGAGGCTCCCTTGTTTGCGTCCTGTGAGCGTGTTAGGTTTAGATACCTATCCACGAGGACGGAGATGGCATCACACTCTATACTAGCGGAGGTCCCTGTTGCTGAGGGTTTCACTCATTGTCGCCTGCAGCTGGAGCTATTGACAGCGGATGTCATCACGTGGATTCCCTACTCTGGAGAGCATTTGGGAGTTGGATTTGAGGATGGTACCGTGGAGTAGAGTACATCATATCCACCCGCAGGATTCTCTCTTTACAGATGGAGGATGGGAGCTCTATTTAGGAGAAAGCGTTATTAGGAGTACTCTGGGGAGAGATTCATATGCCGATCTTGCCTCCTGCCAAGCGTTACTGGCCTGTTTCGTAGTCACCCATTGTTAACATCCCATTGTTGGGGATTGACGGTTTTACATTGTCAGAGGGCCCCTGTTCTTAGGAGATGTTCTAGCATTGGTGGATCCCTCGCACGATTAGAGCTCAAACCCGCGCCACACAATTAATGGGGGATATGGTTCCAGGATCCGTGATGATGACGGATTGGCTAGCCTGTGTCAGAGATCCGACACATGTGACACAGATTGAGAGATTGACTTCAGACTCGGGACCGGCCACACCTTTTCATTCTAACATTTGGGGCGGAGAGATCCTGCAGGTAGATACTTTTGATCCTTCCAACTCTGGCGCTGGTCCCTCGGATGACCCATTTGGTTTTGCCGGCGCAGATCCTCCTTTATATAGGCCTGACATCCCTGTAGATAAAGATCCAGTGACTCAGGAGGAGTTACATCAGGTTGACAACATCGATGATGTGGATATCGACACCATTGACTTCTTCTGATGTATTTCTTTTGATAGGCCTTTGTTAGCTGCTAGGTAGCTTCGCCCCATTTCCCTGTATTTTAGCTGTATAGAGATGAATTAGATGATGATATACTTAGGAATGTATGCACGCTTTTCATTCCCTATATCATATTGCCATCTATTCAGATCGCATGTTATTGTTATGCATATGTATGTATGTCCGAGATACTCAAAGATTGACCCTGGATGGTCTTATGACACTACCGTCTGGATGTCTTCTTCGATAGTTAGTGAGATTGATCATACCCCACCATTTGCGGTGGTAGCTGGTATCGCGATCATGGTATGATAGTATATCACCATCGGACATGGTGATCGTAGATGATTTTCTTTGATCATACTATGACCTTAATCGATGTTTCGAGTTCCTCCAGATTTGTAGAGGGCATGCTTTAGAGCACTTGGATATCGACAGACAAGTATTCCGCCGGGACCCGTGAGTCGACTCTACCTTGGAGGAGTATGCACGACGAGCGTCACGCCTCTGGGCAGACCTTGCATGCATATGGTTATGGGAGACATGAGTAGACAGTTCATGACTCTCACAGGATTGAGGCGCAGAGTAGTGCAAGATGAGATTACATCCGGTCATGTGATATCCCAGCGTTTCCTGATTGACAGGTTTGGCTCTGAGGACAGTTATTCACGACATTCCAGGGATTTCACCACACCGGAGGATCATTGGCGTTCAGCCAGAGTAGATGTACTGCTTATGTGCATATTGTCATATGTATACATGCAGTGGTACATGGATGAGCTAGATATCGGTGTTATCATGGCAGTGAGAGCTCTCAGGGAGGGTCATACCATCATACCGATAATTATCGCAGAGACCTCGAGGTTGCCTACATCTTCGCAAGACTTATCCCAGGAGTGTTCATGTGTAGTTCGGTCATGCTATATGTGTGTTCTATGTCACACTTGAGACCGATTAGCACATTCGTGACATCATGGATTTTGTTTCACCCATGAGATATCCATGTTTATACTCCTTTCGACTGCGGGGTGTCTGATTCTCGTGATCTTGGTCCACTTTCTTGGCAGTAGATTGGAGATCCGTTTGATATATTATCGTGTTGAGGCTCACCACCTACAGACTTCATTACTCATGCTCGGGCATGGATTATCTCCTCTGGCTGGTTTGAGGGCATGATTACCTACCACCCATCGGGCCGTGATGAGTCAGTTTGACTGGTTCAGGATTTTCATCCGTATGAGGGGCAACGAGTCAAGGCCGCGTGCCGCACCGATTTGTCGGCCGGAGGGCCAGATCCGGAGTTGTATGCTTGTTGGGACTTAAGAGTCGGCTAATTTTTTGTCGATCATCCGTAGTTCTGCAGAGTATTCGCATGGATGGAGAGAGAGGCTGCATTGGTTGCGGCAAAGTATCCACAGTCGCAGAGGCCGATTATGGACGATGAGGAGCTTTATAGAGAGGCGATCATTCCTCTCGATGACTTGGCTCACTTTGCATTGCCGACATTTGTCTTCAGATTCTCCCACCTCGAGTGTGTTACATCAGCATTAACCGGCTTAATATATTTCTAAGCAAGTGAGCTTACATCGATGACTACACCCGATGATTGGGTAATATACCCATGAATTGGATATATTTGGACTTAAATTATTGCATTCTCAAGTTATTTAGTAGCATTTTTATTGTGTTTATGTCTTGTTTTTTGATTTGGGAGCTGCTGGGGCAATTATGGGAGATTGACATTTAATGGCAATATGGTAATTTGAGAGAAGTCAAATATTGGTATTTGGAAAATCTACTACAATAACAGAAAAGGTATTGAGCCTCTATTTGGCGTTATTTGGATTAAGCGTTTGACTTCTGTTGGACTTGACTTGGTTATTGGGAGCTAATGTGAACCCTAATTGGATTAGGGTTGTGGGAAGCTATATAAAATAAATTAAGTCTTTGAAATTAGAGAATATATTTTTTTATTCAATCAATTCATTCATTGGAGGCTCTGTGAGGACTACTTGGAGATTAAGGATTGGCTACTGAGTTTTCTTCTCCTTCTCTTTATTTTCAATTTGTAATTCTTTAAGGATGATTTGCAAACAATTAGTGGTTTTTATTTCAGTGATGAACTAATTCTTTAATTAAGATTTCAATTGAACCTTTTATGGCTATAAATTAGTTATTCGGTCATTCTAATTATTTATGTTGAAGTGAATTGTTTATCATGTTTTGAATCTATTGTTTAATTATTTGGCCAATAATTACCTTGTTACTCTAGAAGGAATTGGGAAAGGAATTCTAGGGTTAGAACTGGGCATGATGACATGTGACTTAGTTATTTGCACGGTGAATAATTAGGTTTGTGAATTGAATGGAAATATCGTTCACCGCATGTAACACATAAGGAATTGGAATTGAAGGAGTTTAATTCAATTGTTTTGCATAGGAATATATAGCAAGATTAATCTGGATTAAATAGAAGTCGATTGATCACTTGGAAAAGGACTTTTGGCATTTGAGAATTCTGTTAACAATTGATGAACATAATAATTGGGATAATTAGATAATTGATTTATAGTTCATAATTGGGGATATTGAAGTCTTAATCCTTATCTATCGGAAGTTATTCACTCAATTATTAGTTTATTTATTCGCTTATTTTAGGTCAATATCTTTAGGTGTTTAATTTAGTGTTAATAATTGAGGAAAATCATAATTTATCATTGTTTGAATAAAATTGGATTGATATAGTACTAGTAGTTGGGATTTATTAATTAGAATTCTCTGTGGGAGCGATACTCTACTTTATCATTTTTATTACTTGTTGATAGTGTATACTTTTGCGTATTCATTGATTGCGAAATCGATCGACAAGTTTTTAAAGCGTAGATTCTTAGAATTTTTTATTAATATTAATTTCATATTAGTTATAATCAATTCGGTTTTAATTTGAGCGTTACTTATTTTTTTCTTCTTGGATTGGCGAGAATTCGTGTATGCACACTAGATCGAAAGCTAAAAAGGAACTTTTTACGTATACAGACGACCTCGAGAGGAAGTTCAGGACAGTGCGTTTGAATAGTGAGGTTATACATTTGGAAGAAGAAGCGGCAAACCGGGGAAATACTCGTGAACATGGCGAGGAGAAGCGAGCGAAATCACTTAGGGATTACGCCATGCAGATATATCGAGTTCTGATTGAGTATTAAGAAGCGGCAATCAATGCGAGCAGTTTGAGATAAAAGCGGGAACAATTCGGATCTTCTGAGAATACATATCGATTTGGGGGTAATTTGATAGATGATCTAATGAGCATATCTTGAGTTTCTTGGAAGTTTGCGATACCTTCAAATTTAACAATGTATCGGAAGATGCTACAAGGTTGAGGATGTTCCGTTTACTTTAAAAGATAAAAACGAAATTTGGTTACACTCTTTGCCTCTGGCTCAATCACCACTTGGGATGACTTAGCTCAAAAATTTTTAGCTAAGTTCTTCCCACTGTAATCGGCAAAACAAAACTGAGCGATATTCATACTTTCGCACAATTTGATTGAGTCGTTATATGAGGCGTGGGAAAGGTTCGAGGATATGCTCTCGTAAGTGCCCTCATCATGGAATCGCGAGTGGATGCAATTAGGGATATTTTGTGATGGTTTGCAGCGTCCACGAGGTCTAGTGATGATCGTGGCGGGAGGAAGCGATCATGTCCAAGAATTTTGATGAGGCGTATCAATTGTTAGAGACAATGGCCACCAACAACTATAAGTGGCCCATGGCGAGGTCTAATCATCCAAAAGCATCGGGAAAGTATGAAGTGGGGCATGGCAGCGGCGATAACGGCATGTAAGTATGGCTAATAGCTAAGCATATGGAAATATGGCGTCCCTGAAGCCACACGAGTAGCGATGGTTTGTGAGTTGTGTCTTTGGGGTCATGCTACGGATCAATGTGCCATAAATTACGAATCGACACAGTTAAATGGAAACTATAATCGTTCAACTCAATAGTATCAGACTCAAAATGCTTATAATCGAGGTTGGAAGAATCATCCGGGGTTTTCATGGAGTACAATCAAAAAGCTATGACTCGACCACCTGAACAACAAAACACCTCCGGATTTCAAAATCCGACTCGGCAACAGAGAGGAAATCAAGTTTGGAAGAAGCCTTGGAAAAATTCATTAGAGCTTACGACAAAAGAACGAAGGAGCGAAGATAAGAAATTGAATCAAGTAGATCTTACTTTTTGCAAAGCCACGGGGCATCGTTAAAGAATTTGGAAAATCAATTGGGGCAAATAGCACATGCATTGAATAAGCGAATCACTAAGGCGCTCCCGGTGATCTGAAATAAATCCAAGGCGAAATGAGCACCGCAAGGCGTAATCTTCTGTGATGGGAAGGAGTTGCAAAAGCGATTAAGGATAAGGAAAAGGGGACAATATGACGGTAGAAATAGAAGAAGTTGTGAAAGCAAGGAAGATAAAGAGAAATCGTAGAACAAAATGCGGAACCAACTATAACAATGCCGCCCATACCATATCATGAGAGATTTGAAATCAAGTTAGATAAGCGGTTTTCAAGATTTTTGGATATTTTCAAAAATTGCATATCAACATCCCATTCTTAGAAGCTTTAGAACAAATCTTAGAAACTCACGTTAAGTTCATGAAGGATGTCTTTATCAAAGAAAAGAAGCGGGTGATTTTGAAGCGATGGCGTATTGTAGAAAAATCTTGTTACGCAATTATTGAGAACAAGTTGCCTCAGAAGTTGAAAGATCGAGGTAGTTTTACTATTAAAGATGCGACATTGGTAATCGGTTTTGGGGAGAACCTTTGTGTGATTTGGGGCGATATTAATTTGATGCCATTATCGATCTACTGATCGATTCGGACTCAAGGCACCAAAATCGACAAATATCGATTCTTGTTGGCGGGCCGTCGATTACATATCCACGAGGTATCGTTGAAGGCGTATTAGTAAGGGTGGATAAATTCATCTTCAATGAGACCCGTTGATCTTGGATTGTGAAGCGAATCTGGAACTTCCCATCATTCTCGGCGACCATTCTTAGCAGGGGAGAACGTTGATCGGCGTGCAAAAGGAGAATTGGCGATGAGAGTTGAAGATCGGCGAGGTCACTTTTAATGTGTTTAAATCAATGTCTTATCCGAAGGAAAAAGGTGAGTGTTTGCGGGTGGATTTAATGGATGAGATAGTTAATCACAAGATTTGCGGTAATTACTCAGAGGATCCGATAGAATCCATGTTGCTCGGAATAGACGACGATAGTCTTGATGAGGACATTGAGCAGATCAAATGGCTAGACACATCATCATTCTACCGGAAAAATAATCAACCATTCGACACCCTTGATAGGCCCGAAACGGAAGGTAAAAAGTGCAAACCCTCGATAGAAGAGCCACCGGTGTTGGAATTAAAGCCACTCCCCTCTCATCTTGAGTATGCTTATCTAGGGAAAGATTCGACTCTACCAATTATTGTTTCGACAAAGTTAACTGACACCCAAAAGGAAAAATTGCTACGGGTTCTGCGCGAGTTCAAAACAGCGATTGGGTGGACTATAGCGGACATTCGAGGTATTAGCCCATCTTTCTGTATGCATAAGATTTTAATGGAAGAGGGATCAAAACCAACCATTGAGATGCAAAGAAGGTTAAATCCCATTATGAAAGATGTGGTGAAAAAGGAAATTATAAAATGGTTGGATCTTGCGGTATTATTTACCCAATCTCGGCGGTTAAGTGGGTAAGTCTGTCACGGTGTGTGCAAAAAAAGGGGTATGGCGGTGGTGAAGAAGCGAAGCTCATGAGCTCATCCACTAGAAGCTATTACAATTTGGAGAGTATGTATGGATTACATAAGTTGAATAAAGCCACGCATGAGGATCACTTTCCCTTGCCAGTTCATTGATCGGATGTTGGACGGAGTTAGCGGGACATCAATTCTCTTCATCATGTTAGATGGATATTCAGGTACAATCAAATTGCTATAGCTCAGGAAGATCAAGAAAAGACCACGTTCACATGTGTCCATGCAGATGCGTTTGCATTCCGGCGTATGTCTTTTGGTTTATGTAATCTTGTGGCAACCTTTCAACGATGTATGATGGCAATCTTCTCGATATGGTTGAGCGAGAATTTAGAGGTATTCATGGATGACTTCTCCGTGTTCGGTGATAGTTTTGACTTGTGTTTGAAGAATCGATCTTGGTGTTAAAAGATGTGTGGAGACTAAACTTTGGTGCTTAAGCGGGAAAAATGTCATTTTATGGTGCGAAGGGGTTATTACGGGACATAAGGTTTCGCATCCGGATTGGAGGTGGATAGGCGAAGATTGAGACAATTGAAAGCGCCTCCTCCATCATCTGTAAAAGGCATTGAAGCTTCTTGGGACATGCGAGTTTTCTGAGACAACTTCATTAAAGATTTTTCAAGGATTTGAAACCCCTATGCTCACTCTTGGAGAAAGATGTACCGTTTAAGATGGATCGGTCATGCATCGAGGCATTTGAGGTATTAAAGAAGAAATTGGTCTCGGCTCCAATCATTTGGCGCTTCGATTGGTCCTTACCAGATTCGAATTGATGTGTGGCCGCCCGGTGATTCTGCGGTGGGGCCGTATTGGGACAACGTCACGATAAGATTTTTCACACTATCTACTACTCTAGTAAGGCGTTGGCGGATGCCCGGTGAACTACACAACCACCAGAAAAAGAATTACTTGCGGTGGTGTTTGCTTTCGACAAATTGAGCTTATCTCATTGGCACCAAGGTAATTGTCTACACTTGATCATTACGCCATTAAATATCGATTGAAAAGAAAGATGCAAAACCGCATGATTATCTGATTGGAGTCTTGTTGTTACAAGAATTTGATCACGGAGATCAAGGACGAGAAAAGGTCTGAGAAAATCAAGTGGCGGATCATACTGTCTCGGTTAGAAAATAAAGAGGAACAGAAAGAAGACAACTTAGTGATTAATGAAAAATTTTCGGATGAGCATTATTTATTAGGGTAACTACCATATTGCCTTGGTATCTTGACTATGTAAACTATGTGGTTGCCAAAGTGTTCTGCCGGATTTGACCTCACACAATGAAAGAAGTTTCTCCACGATGTGAAGCAATCTTATTGGGATGAACCATTTACATTTAAAGCACATGCGGATCAAATGATAAGGCGTTGTGTACCTCGTGAAGAAATGGATAGTATATTAGGCCATTGCCACTCCTCCTCGATTACGGAGGTCATTATTAGGTGATCGAGCAATGAAGAAAAGAAACTACAATCGGGATTTTTACGGCCTTCTTTATTCAAAGATGCTCATCTCTTTGTCTTTGAAATCGATCGATGCCAGCAGCGTAGGTATCTCCAAAGCGCAATGAAATGCCACTTAAACCTGATTACGGAGGTTGAACTATTGACGTGTGGGGAATCGATTTTATGGGACCATTTCCATCTTCCTTTAATAATCATTACATCTTGTTAGCGGTCGATTATGTTTCCAAATGGGTAGAAGCCGCAGCGTTACCCACGAATGATGCCAACGTTGTTATCCGATTTTTAAAGAAGAACATTTTTACGATTTGGGACAAGAAGAGCTATAATAAGTGATGAGGGGACTCTTACGTAACAAGCGATTCACAAAATTGCTTGTAAAGTATGGGGTTTGTCACAAAATTGCAGCTGCGTATCATCCACAAACCAATGGCCAAGCGGAGGTGTCGAATAGGGAGGTTAAGCGGATTCTCGAAAAGGTGGTAAATCCGTCACGAAAAGATTGGGCATTGCGTCTTGACGATGCTCTATGGGCCTATCGAACAGCGTACAAAAATCCGATCGGCATGTCACCGTACAGAATGGTATTTGGAAAGGCGTGTCACCTCCCGGTCGAGCTAGAACACAGTGCACACTGGGCCATTCGGAAACTAAACTTTGATCTAGAAGCAGCTGGTGAGAAAAGGTTACTGCAGTTGAACGAGATGGATGAATTCCGGTTGATGCCTCTGGCGCTAAGCTCTACAAGGAGAAAGTCAAAGCTTTGCACGATAAAAAATTCTTGATAGAACATTTGAGCCAAGACCAACAAGTACTCTTGTTCAACTCACGCTGCGTCTATTTTCGGGAAAATTGAAATCCGGTGGTCAAGGGCCATTCGTAGTTATATCATTAAGCAGCTCGCGGAAACATTGAGGTCGAGGAGAGCCGAGACTCAAAGCGTACATTCAAGGTCGATGGTCGAGCGTACGAAACATTATTGGAGTGGACCAATCGAGCGTCAAGCTTCTGATCGAGTACCTCTCCGAACGGTGGACAATGAACAACAAGAAAAGTGGTGGATTTGTAAACCAAGCGCTTCTTGGGAAGCTGACCCATTCGATTTTATAATTTTTACTTTATTTTATTTTATTTTATTTTTCTTTCTTTTCTTGATTTAAAATTCTCTTATTTTTATTTTAATCTTGTAGTATTGTAGAATAAGATTTTGCTAGACTAATTCTTAAAATTTTCCATGTATGCACGAATCTGAAAGGCAATTGGGGCCTTGAGTCTACGGTTCAAGGCTATTCAATAGAGCCAGAGCACTATATAGGTCGAGACATGTCTCCTTCCCCGGTGCCCGGCGCCCAAATTCAAGGTACACCCAGCGCCCCGGCGCTGAGCTCAATCCGGACCTTCGGCTTCAGGTGCCCGGCGCTCGTTCCTAGGTATTTCAGGCGCCCGTGGCTGAGCTCATCGATGGGGTTACGGCCTCGGCGCCCGGCGCTTTTAGTAGAGTGAAATCGCGACGCCCGGTGGCTGAGGATATGAGGGAGACTCCTACTTAAATTCTAACACACGGTTTTTATCTCTCACCTCTTCAAATCTCCCCACGATTCCACTCTAATCTGGTAATTGCTCTTAACCTTTCTATAATATCCCCCATTGAAAGCATCTCGCCACATCCCATTCTGAATTTTTGCACAACAATCCTCATCTCCCACAAAGGTATGTTTCTAAATTTAACTTCTAGATGGTGAATTCAACTCTTGTCGATTGTGAGATGGGTAAGTCGATGTCGTCTTGGTTCATATTCTTTAAACCTTCATCGATTTTCATCCTTGTTTCGAGGTATCTCATAGTCAAAACTTGATTATGCACCACTATTGGTTCGACTATCATGCATATGTGGTAATTGCTTACCAAGAAGGTGATTTGATAAAAAGAAATTAGTGTGTTTCAATGCAAGTTATGAGTTCCCCATAAGGTGCTTTCGATAAATGCTTTGACCAATCTTAATGGTTAAATTTGCATGTATCACCCTATCCACACATTGAATGTACGTGCCATCTTACCACCGCAATAGTATAGGCTGATTGTCACACATCTTAATCACTATTGTGGGAGAGTGTTAAACCGAACTGAGCCACATACGGGATCATATTGCTTTACTTGACACATCTTTTGACCGAATTATAGGTGTTCCTCAACAATTGTAGAATTTGAATACTACATGCCTCTATTCGGTACAATTGTGCGATTTCATGTTATTATGTGTCATATCGCACCCTCGACTATGTACTTAACACATACATATATTTTGATGTTTGGGGGGTAGTTAGTGGATCGTGTATCCCAACTAAATTTTATCGACTGCAACTAATTGTGAATTCGTATTTGTGCAGCTTTTTTTTTCAACATGTCTTCCAAACGACAACGTGGAGACAGGTCGGGTTCAGCCTCGGCTCCTCCGAGATTTGATAGTCGACGGTTTGTCTCCTTAGAAGGCTTGAGGCCTTCTGATAAGATGGCTACCCGCTCTCTCGTCCCCGACGTGGTCTCCATCCGATCAAACCAAGGATGGAGAAATAGCGGTGATGATTCTTTGAGCAAGCTGGTTCTCTCCTCATAAAACGGCCCAGAGCCAGTGGTGATTGCGGTTGTAAAAGAGTTCTCACGCCAACTTTCCGAGCATAATCATTATGGGGTATTTATCGGAAGGAAAAACCGTGGAAATCGGTGAGGAGGATATAAATGGGTGTTATCAACTACCCTTAGAGGGCCTTCATGATGAATATGCTAGACTTCGTGAGTGATGGGTGGGACTACGAAAAGCTTATTAGGGAGTTTGTGTCGCCCGGGCACCACATGGACCATGCATGGCGTGGCGGCATGACTTTCCCATTGTCACCTCGGTCTATATGGAAGGCATGGTATGCCTTCATTTGTGCCAAATTGATGCCCTGCACACATGTGAGTCCGCGTAACGAGAGAAAGGGTTGTCTTTATTATACTCAATCATACTGAGGCTAAGAATTGATGTCGGCCATCTTATTGACAATCTATCCTCCGCGCATCTCGCGGAGGGACCTGGGAGGGTTACCACATCGGAAATCAGCGTCTGCGTTTTTATGTGCTAAGTTTGGGGTCAAATGGAAATCGGATGAGATGATTCAACGCCTATGCCGTGTTGGACCACAAGTTGATCCATCGTTATAAAGTGTGGGTCGGTGGAGCAAATCACCCTAGGGAATGGGTTTCATAATCCCCAAGTTACATCTACACAAGCCCCACCACCTCGGGCTCCACCTACTTATGGCCCATCTGACTGACTCATCGAGGTGTGATCCCCGGCTATCCGGTGAGGAGATAGGCAATTTGGTTTTACAATATGGAGTCGAGAATGTGCGACTTATCGAGGCGTCGAGGCGTGATTTTCAAGTTTTAGTTGACCAATTTCTTTGCCTGAGAATGCCTTGGCCAAGTCAAACCCATCAAGGCGTTCAACTTAGCCACTTCCCAATGGCTCAGGATTACGCGATGTTCCCCCTTCCGATCGAGAGATGGCGAGGAGGCGATGATGCTCCACCGGAGGAATAAGCTCGTCGGGGAAGTCCTCGTGTTATTTTGCCTTATTTCTCGCATGAGGACATTGCTCTAGATTAGTTTGGGGTGGTTAATTTTATTTCTAAGTATTAGTTTGTTATTAGTTTGTGGATTTGGTTTGTGATTGTTAGTTTATTGTTGCATTTAGGGTGCATAGTAATTCCGTTTTGTTTTTGATAGTGCGTATATTTGGGGCCAATGATGAAAGTAGAATTGCATGAACAAGTCTAGTAAGGATTGTTGAGTCGGTGATATGATTTTCTTGACATGAATTGAATCTTTATCATTTGACACTAATATTATAGGAAGGCACTTTGAAAAAATAGACGACATATGTTGGCTATGATAGTTTAAATGGTTAGATAATAGAGTTCTAAGGAGGATTGCTAGTAATATGGAAGAACAATTTGAATAGCTAGAGAATAGCTTAGAATTTTGTGCATAAACTCGAGTTTGGGGAAAAATATTTGGAATATATAAGCTAATTTGGTTTGTTACGGTAGGGTTAGACGCACCATGAATGGTACGCCTACGTACTCTCTGTGAAGAGGAGATCAAGTCTGCATAGTTCGAACCCAGTGTAGGAGGTTCAACGCTGAATGCAAAAGGCAGAAGGGTGTAGAAGTATTTTTGAAGAAAGGGTAGAAATGTTTTTGTTGTTTTTCTTTATTACGACCGGGCCATATAGAATATGGTTGCCTACGTACCCCCGGGTATCAGGGAGATCAGGTCGACGTAGTTCGCCCCTCAGGACAAATCGCAGCTGAAGAGAAGCACAAATCGCATGTGCAGGCTATACTGCGGGGAGAAGAAAGTTTAATCCCATAATGGGGATAAACTGTAAGTGTGGAAAAAGTTTGATCCCGTATTGAGGATAAACTGCAGGAGTGAAAAGTTTAGTCTCATCTTCAGGAGAAGTAAGTGTGTTGAAAAGTTTAGTCTCGTCTTCAGGAGAAGCTACAGATGAGTGAAAAGTTTATTCTCGTCTTCAGGAGAAGCTGCAGATGAGTGAAAAGTTTATTCTCGTCTTCAGGAGAAGCTAGGTGTTGAAAAGTTTAAAATGAAAGGAAACCAGGCTGCTAGTTTGAAGTGTAAGGAAACCAAGCTGCTGGTTTGAAATGGTAAAGAAACCAGGCTGCTGGTTTGAAGTGTATGTTTCCCTGAGGGGCCGAAGAGTTTGTAAAACGGATAGAGGGTTCAAAATCAGAATGACTGGCGATTCGAGGATTAAAACCAGGATGTTTGTTTGATGATAACTTCAGACATAGTACCGTTTCATGGTGTCCGAGTTGATAAGCTGTGGAAATTCATCGCCATCCATTTCCTACAACTTGAGAGCACCTCCTGTCAATACTTCCTTGACAATAAATGGGCCTTCCCAGTTAGGAGCGAATTTTCCCTTAGACTGATCTTGGTTGTCAATGATCTTCTTCAAAACCAAGTCATGTTGTTTGAATTGTCGTAGTCAGACTTTTCTGTTGTAGGATCGTGTGATCCTTTGCTAATATAACTGACCATGGAAGATAGCCGCGGTTCGCCTTTCATCTATCGAGATAATTGGTGATACTGTCTTGTACCCATTGGTCTTCGTCCAACTGAGCATCCATCAATACTACGAGGATTCCATTTCCACTTCTATGGGGAACCTTTGCTTCCATCCCATAAACTAGTGAGTAGGGGTTGCCCGGTGGAAGTTCGCATTGAAGTTACGTGAGGCTAATAAAGTTAGGAAGAAGTTAGGCCATCCTTTGTGATTGGCGGACATTTTTACGCATGATCTTCTTGATGTTTTTATTAGCCGCTTCAATGCACCATTCATCTTTGGTCTGATAGATAATGAGTTGAGATGTTTGATGTGGAATTTTCTGCATAATTCCTCCATCATGTTGTTGTTGAGGTTCTTAGAATTATCTGACACAATGACCTCTGGTTGTCCATATCGACAAACAACATTGTTTCTGATGAACGCAATGATGACTTCTTTAGTAACCTTGGGGAAGGAATCTGCTTCTACCCATTTGGTGAAGTAGTCGATCATGGTGAATATGAATCGATGTCCATTACTAGCTTTGGGATCGATGGGTCCGATCACGTCCATTCCCCACATTGAGAAGGGCCATGGCGAACTCATATTGTGGAGTTCCCTTGGAGGGGCGTGGATAGCATTCCCATGGATCTGACATTGATAGAACCTCTTGATGTGATCATCACAATCAGCTTTGAGTGTAAGCCAATAATGTCCCGTTCTGAGAATTTTCTTGACAAGTAGGGGTCCACTCATGTGAGGGCCACATATTCCATCATGGATCTTATCCATGAGTCATTTGAAGCTTTGTCTTTCTCCGGACATCCGAGGAGACCTAACCACGCATCTCTTTTGTAGAGTGCATCTCGCTCGAGTAGAATTTCATAGCAAGTCGATGAATCTGCCTCTTCTTAGTTAGGCTCGCCTCAGCGGGTGTAGATCCATCTCGTAGATACTCCTTGATATGCTGATACCAAGGGTTGTGGATGGGAGGTAATTCATCCGATACTTCTCCAATGTAATTCCCATATGTTGGGGCTTTATGCATGGAAATTGTGATGTTTGGCATGTTTTCCTTATCAGGTATGTAAACCAAGGAGGCCAACGTTGCTAATGCGTCTGCAAAGTCATTCCTATTACGAGGAATGTGTAGAAAGGAGATTTCTTTGAACTCCAAAGCCATCTATAGAACTTGCCGATGGTAAGGCAGTAAATGTAATTCTTTGGTTTGATAGATTCCTGTGGATTGCTTGATTACCAATTCGGAATCCCCAAAGACAGTTAACCGCCTTATACCCATTGAATGGGCAAGTTTGAGTCCCATGATACAGCCTTTATACTCAGCTATGTTGTTGGTATTGACAAACTGCAATTGATTGGCGACGGATATCGCTCCCCATGCGAGATATTAAAATTGCTCCACTCGAGAGCCTTACGAATTGTGACTCCATCAAAATATATTTTCCACGAACGGCATGTATCGTACTGATGGGTTAGTTGAATTGCCATTACTCCTTCATCGGGAAAGTATGTTTCTAAGGGTTTGTAGTCCCCTGCAGGTGTGGCGGCCAGTTGATCCGCAATTCCTTGACCTTTGACAGACTTTTGTGTCACGTAGACGATGTCAAATTGCTAGAGGATCAAGCGCCATCTGGGCGATCGACAATTGATATGGGTTTCTTGAACACATACTTAAGAGGATCCACGCGGGATATGAGATGAGTTGTGTGACCATGGAGATAATGCTGTAATCTCATGGAAGCCCATGCTAAAGCACAACAAGTCTTCTCAATCAGAGTGTACTTGTGTTCACTGACGCTGAATCTTTTGCTGAGGTAATAGATAGCTCTTTCTTGGCCTCTATTGTCTTTCTGCCCCAGCATATAGCCCATGGCATTATCATTTATGGATAGGTACATGAACAAGGGAACATCATCCCTGGGAGGTACCAAAACAGGAGCGTTAATCAGCTGCTCCTTAATTGTGAGGAAGGCTTTTTGACACTCATCATTCCATTTCATGGAGGAGTTCTTCCTTAACAATTTGAAGATTGGCTTACAGGTTACTGTGAGTTGAGAAATGAATCGGCTAATGAAGTTGATTCTTCCCAAAAATCCCGTATTTCCTTCTACATCATCGAGGAATGGGCATTTCCTTGATGGCTGGATTTTGGTAGGATCGATTCAATCCCTTTGTGGGACTCAGAAACCTAGCAACTTGCCCGACTTAACCCCAAAGCACTTGGCGAGATTCAACTTTAAGTTGTACTTACTGTGACTGTTGAACAACTTTTGAGATGGTCTAAATGGTCATCCTTCTTCGGGATTTGACAATGATGTCATCCACATAGATCTCTATCTCCTTATGCATTAAATCATGAAAAAAAAGAGCCATCATAGCTCATTAGTAGGTTGCCCGGTGTTGATGAGGCCAAATGACAACCGTATGCGTATCAAAAAGGTTCCCCAGGCGTGATGAAAGTAGTTTTCTCACGATCTTCCTCGGCGACCATAATTTGATGGTACCCCACGAAGCAATCAATAAAAGGTACATGTACATCGAGCAAGATTATTGTCGATAAGAATGTGGATAAAGGGCATGGAAAGCTATCTTTTCAGTGCAAGCTTTGTTCAAATCCAGATAATCCACGCATGACTTGTACCTTTCCTCTGGTTTAGATGCAGGAACAATGTTGGATATCCACTCGGGATATGTAGACACCATGATGATGCCGACTTGAAAGCTGTTTCACAATTTCTTCTTTAACCTTTAAACTCCACTCGAGTTTCAATCGCTTTGAGCTTTTAACTAGCTTGGCTTGAATCCTTCTTTAATGGGAAGGCGATGAAGAACAATGTCAGTGGATAAACCCACCATGTCTTCGTGAGACCATGCAAACACATCCTGGAATTGCTTTAACAGTGCAACCATGTCATTCCATTGATTTGTGGTAAGGTCTGAACCAATCTGGATTAGCTTAGGGTTGTCTAAGGTTCCAAGATTGAAAGGAGTGGTTTGATCAAGATTGGGCTTGGGTTTGTCGGCGACCCATTCCTTAATCTCTTGAGGTATCTCAATGTCCTCTTGGATGTCCATCAAGTCTGAGTCCAACTTTGAATCAAAGTTACAGCCCTTGTGGAGAGAAGGCAACTCATCAGCAAGTACAGGCACATCTAAATTCAAAGTCCTGAAACAAAATATGCTTTCACTTAATATATGCAATTGTTCGATCATACAAAAGTGTTAGCATGTACGTGATAAAATAACTGCTAGTGTTGTAAAGAAAAGCAAGCAATTAAAGTTATCTACAGGGTAGAGGGATTTTCTGCCCATTTTACCCTCGTCGACCAATGCATGGAGTGTTGCTCCAATTGTCGAGGAAAAGTCTGAAAAGAATTGC
Organism: Panax ginseng; assembly: GCA_020205605.1. Taxonomy (NCBI): domain Eukaryota; kingdom Viridiplantae; phylum Streptophyta; class Magnoliopsida; order Apiales; family Araliaceae; genus Panax; species Panax ginseng. Next base: position 14,081,150 of record CM035135.1, on the reverse strand, counting down.
GTTGATAGAAGGATCGCCAATGTCCTCCTTTTCTCGAATGATAACCATGACATCGGGCAATCATAAATGCTGGGTGTATCTGTTTGTATGTTCATTATGAACAATGACTCGAATGCCTGCCATCATCAAGGCAAGGTCATGTTTACGTTTTTGCTCCTTTCCTTCCACCTAGGGATCAGGAATCAGCACCTCTTTAGATTTGATTGGCACTGGTTTCGGAAACAACATAGCCATAGCATGAGCTGGTACCTTTATTGGAGATTGCATTAACTCATGAGGTAAAGGTACAGGAAATTCCGTCTTGGCGGAAGCTTGAGGAATTTGTTTATGCTGAGGATTCCTCTGTGAGTGGAATTGGCGAGAATAGCCTAATTTTATTGTCCCAATTTATTTGGACATCTGGATAGGGTGCTTAATACCCTGCTGATCCTTACCAAGCCCTTGTCCAGGTTGATAACCCAATAGCATCATTTCTTGAGTGGCTGACATAACCTCGTCAGAAATCTTGGGTACGGAAAGTGGCACTCCAATAGAATGGTATTGCGTGTTACTCACTTCCAGAGTATGGAAATTGGCTGGCTCAACTTCTGAGTTGAAGCTGATGGTTGGTAGAGTTCCTGGGATAGGACATTCCAGCTCAGCATTGTCAGTGACTAGACTGTTGTTGATGATGTATTTGAGTTGTTGATGTAAGGTGGTGTGAATGGCTCCAGCCATGTGTATCCATGGTCTCCCCAATAGCAAGTTGTATCCTGAATCTATCTTGAGGACGTGGAAGGATACATTGAATGTATGAGGACCAATCTCAATTGGTAATTCAATCTTCCCAATGGAATTTCGCCGAGATCCATCAAAAGCTCTGATGATCGTATGGCTACTTTGTATTCGCTTGAGATTGATATTCATCTTCACCAAGGTGGCATAGGGACAAATATTCAGAGATGATCCTCCATCTATCAAAACTCCTGCTAGCATATACCCGGAAGACAACACTACGATGTGCAGTGGTTTGCAATGACCGGTCCCTTTGGGAGGTATGTCGTCATCAGTGAAGGATATCACATTATTGTTGAAAATGTGATCAACCAAATGTTGAAATTTTTCCACATCCACTGATTTTGGTAAGTAGGCTTCTTCCAAAACCTTTAGCAAGATCTTCCGATGTTCCTCAAAAGAGAAAACCAAGTCTAGTATTGAAATCTGGTGTGGAGCTTCTCGTAAGCTTTAAACCACTTTGGCTTCATTGTGGTCCATAGTATGGAGGAATTTTTCAATCTTCTCCATGGACATCTTCCCCTTTACTTCGCAAGTAGGCTTGATAACCCGTTGAGGAAGGTACAGTGGATTCACTTTCGACCTTTGCGTAATGATAGTATGAGACGTAGATCCTTGAAGCTTCTCCATAATTCCATAGAACTTTGTGTAAGCTGACAACAGGATGTTGTGGTCTGAAAGGCAAAGGAATTGGCTCTGGTGTAGCCACTTTCAAAGGATTGTCAGCTCCTTTGAGTTGAATTGGTTGTATGGGAAATGTTTTGACAGTCTCATCATCCACTTAGGATATAACTGCTACTGATCCCTTCCATTGAGTAGGGTATGCATTCACACTCTTAAGTTACACAATGTAATCATCTGCTACTTGCAGGACACCACTATCAATAAGATTCTGAATGAGATGGAGGAGTGCCCAGCATTCTTCTTTGCTGTGATCGCGAGAATGTGAATGATATTGACACATTTCATAGAGATTGAATCGCCTTGGCCGGGATTGATTGGAGGGAGAAGGAATGTGATTCTTCCTTCGTTAATCGACATTTGAAGTATCTCTTCCGAGATTGGCGAGATAGGTGAATTCCTTTGATGGTGAAATCCGACGGGCTTTAGCACTTGCTCGCTTTGTAACCTTATCCTCCATAGCTTCACTTTCTGAAGGTGTTGATTGAGCATTCATAACAAATGAAAGGAGATATGCATGCTCCTGCCTGATTAATTGGCGTGTGACTTGATGGTGGTCTGTTACCAACTACTTGCCAATTGCTCAATTTGTTTGCAAAAGAGCTTTCATTTTCGTTCCATGGTAAAGCCTGGAACTTTGCATAATCCCATTTGTCAACACCGTCTTTAATGGGTTGGGATGATTCACCAAGAGAATTGGAACCATGTCCGGTGACTCCAATGATCATGTTGACCTCTTCCTCTTTGTGTTGAGGGAGAGGTTGTCTTATACATGAGGTTGATCCGGCTTGGTGACCACGATCTCACCATTGTCTATCGGATCTTGGATCTTGTGTTCAAGGCCCAACAATCTTGAGTATTATGTTAGGTGCCCAAAGATGATAAGCACACTTTCGATTAGATTGAAACCCTTCCCATTAGGGTTAGGTGGTGGAAGAAGATGTGTAATTTTCTTACGAGTGATCGGAAGAAGAGCAAGAATGTTCTCGTTTAATCCCCTAAGGGTGTGAACGCCCGAGGTCGCTTTCTTCTCCACTTTTGGGCAATGGAGGGTTTGAAGATTGTCTTTGGAAAGGGGAGTAGTTTCTCCTCTTGCATGTGCATGCTTGGATTGCCTTTTGTCCTTATAGTATCAAGGAAACATCCTCCTCTTTCTTTTTATGGACCCCAGAAGGGTTGTTTCCATAAGATCCGAATGGATGTGCTCAACAATGACTTTGAGGCGGATAGGTCTTGAATTTTACTGGGACTTCAATCACATTTGACCATCTCACCGTGTTTGATCATTTGAGAAAATGGTTTGCTAATACCGGCTAGAACTCTTTCATAGAAAGGAGCTTCTGTACATCTATGAAGGTCATGACCATCTCTCGATTCTGTCATGGAAGGAATAACTTGAGCAAAGGCGCCTCCACCTTTCGAGAGCGCATTCTCCGAATGACTCATTAGATCATTTCTTGACTTTGGTAATTTGATCTGGGTCGTGGAGCCATCTCGAGATTGGAAACTATATTGAGTAAAGGAAGGCATGAGCTAGCTCTTTCCGACTATGGATCTTAGAGTTGTTTAATCTAGTGTACCATGAGCGGGCTTTTCCGGTCGAGATTTTTAAAGCAAATTTGCATTCGAAGCTTTTCATCCTCAAAGATAAGATCGAAGTTCTCCAATGAACACCTTTAAATGTGTGTAAGGATCCCCTAATCCGTCATATTTCTCAAAATCAGGGTCTTGAATTTCTCTGGATAATGCACACCAGAAATATGCAAAGGTGCGTATATGAAACACTGCCATGTGTTCCAATCCCCTTGAGAGTGTGAATGGTGTCCTCCATTTGGAGTACTTTCTTCCTAATATCATAGGTATACGGATCTCCTTTGAGATGGGTGCCTTGAGGGTCTTTGTTGGTTGTATCAAGCGGACGTTCGGAATTGTTTTTCAGATTTTGAATTCCCTCTTGTCGAGAAGACTCGTATGTGTAGGTATCTTCGCATTACCACAGAGTAAACCGGTGTAACTCTTTTTCAAAGTAAAATAACCCAAGTCTGTGATTTGTTTACTCAATCCATCAAATTCTTCTCGGGAAGCGAGATTATCTGCTTGTTAGAAGAAGACATGATTGGTTAACATGAGGCTTGAGGCCTTTTTGGATTTAAATGGATGTAGCCCAATTGCTTCCATACAAAAGACTTACATAGTTTAGTCTTAGGGTAATGTAAATGTTATCATAACATATCCGTTTTAGGAATTTGTCCTATAAAACCGGTTTAGTTAATTGATAACATGTCATGAACATGGAATAAAATTACAAGTAAATGCTTTTACAAGTAATTGAAAATGGAGAGTATGAATAGACTTTCCTCCACGTTTGGTTTATCAGAGATTAACCTATCTTAGGGTTACTCTCGCGGCTTTTCGGCATGAAGGTTCCTTAGATCATCGCAATCTACTCGGCGGGAAGTTAATCCAGGTCTTTCAACTTGGGCGGATCGAGTGGTGCCTTTCACGAGCCAGGGAATTATTCTTCCCACGGGTCCAGTAATCAAACACCGATAGGATAGCCTCCTGATGGAGGGACCACACAACATACATTCACATACAACATGTCTCACCGTTTATGCAAAATGATGACATGTACGAAGCACTAATATGTGTGAAGCACTAATATCACAGATAGATATTTAGTAGTGCAGTAAGCAATATGCATTCGTACACATTTATCAGAAATGTAAATGCAACAATCACATACAAGCATATAACAATTTTGAAAAGCTTGAAATAATGGCTTAAGCCCTCTTACTGGAGTCCCCAGCAGAGTCGCCACCTGTCGACGTCGGGATTTTTAATTGTCCCTTTTCAGTACTTATCTTTTAGTGTTCTCATGTTAATGTGAGATTTGTTTGAAAAAATAAGTGAAAAGGTCTTACATGTATAATGTCGACGATTGACTTTAAGAGTCGCCAGTTGGTGTTTTTAACTGGTTGCACCAACGCAACCGAAAAGGTTTGCACATTGACCCAGTGATTTGACACTACTAGACGGGTCTATGAAACCAAGATTCATTAAGGGTTCGGGGGCTTGATTATGCAGAGGGAAGGTGTTAGGCACCCCCCGACATCCGTGTTACCACGGTGACCACCACTTTTCAAAGAAATTGTTATATGAATGTATGTGTATGTGTGTGGATCAATGTGAAATTTATATGAAAGTAGTGCGAGGCCTCGTTCTCACCTATATACACAAGGTTTGAATTTTATATGAAAATTCAATTTTAACCAAGATTTAGCAATGAAGTTTTGTAAAAGAGGTTTTTCAAACCCTGTGCTCAATAGGAATTGAGACCTTTTCATACTTCCATTTTATTATTAAAAATGTTCGGCTTGTTTGCTTTTATTTTCGAGATGCGAAGTATCCTCGAGAAAATAATATCTGTGAAGAAGTGTCAACTCCTCATGGGCATGAAAGCCATCAAGGAAACTCAGAACCTTTGTAAAATAATGTACAAGTCGCTTCTGACGGAAAATGTCCATCATAAGAACCGAATCTAGATTGATGAACTGAACTCGTGATCACATGATTCTAGGCTCACAAGAATCTTTGTAATTTGTATGGAAAGCGATGGCGATTATATATATAAAAAAGTATATAATATATATATATATATATATATTAAAAATTATCGCCACGTAGAAGTGAACTCGGCGGGACAAAATGTAAATAAAAATTTGTCGATCAAAATGTAAATAAAGAATGAAATGTAAATAAAAGTTGTAAATAGCCACGGAGGAAACTCGTGGCACATGAAATATAAATATATATATATATATGTACAAATATATATATATAAAAAGCGATAAACGACACTTTGGATGTGAATCCGGGCTCATCGGATATAATAAATGAAATTAATTATATATATATATATATATAAAAGCGAGTAAATGCTATAGGATGTAAAATCCGGGCTCATCGATATATCGATAACAATATATATATATATATATATAAGCAATTAAAGCGTACTGCATCAAAGTCAGGCTCATCGATGGTATCGACCACGGTTTATATATATAAGTATATATATATATACAAAAAGCAAATAAACGCTCGCATCAAGTTCAGCTCAATCGAGGCATAACTTGATAATGTTAGTCCATATATCTGAAATATATACATATATTAGTATATATATCTGAAGACGTAATGAAAACCACGATAAGTCCAGGGCAAACACACTCACACGACTCTCAACGTGTACAACAGTGTGTGATAATAAGAGAAAGAGGCTTTATGAAATGTAAAAAGGCTTACAGTGGACTGCCAAAGTAGACTTCTTTGACTTTAAATGGATAAAAACTCAGCTCCCGTCGAATAAAAAGTAGCTATATGTGAGCTAACTAGTGTTTAAAGAAGAGGAAACACTCAAAAGATGTGTATGCGAGTAAAATGGGATGGGGCTTCCTCCTTTTTCTTCTCTCTCTCTCTCAAATGGTGACCCCTCTATATTTATATTTATAGGCGGATGGCCAGCGAGTCGACCCTGTAGTAGCCATGATTGAACCTGCGATTGAGTCCCGCACTGTGGGGCGGGCCCCCCGTGGGGTCTCATCGTTCGTAATACTACGCACTCGCAATAATAATGTCCAATCGAACTTGCAGAACTTTAATCGAGCATCCAAATGAAGTATATCTGTACTTCTTGGATCGCTTGTGTCGAGAGAGTTACGTAATGACATGGATTAGAGGTTGTCTGAAGTCGGGAAGAGGGGTCTATGCCCATGGTCTTCAAGCTTCAAAGTCTATCAAGAAATCGCCACACGTAATAGTCACTCGGTTGTCGCTCCTCGGTTATTGTGGGACATTGTTGTATGTATGTATGTATGAAGTGTTGAGGCGACGTGCCATTTTTCGGATGAACAAGATGATGTGTGACTCCTTACAAGGGGTTATCGGTGGGTTGAGTTGAAAGTAGGCGTTCTCGGGGTTACTGGTGAGATTGGACCACTTGTTGGTATCTTTGCGATATCATCTTGTTGGCGTGGTGGATAGCGTTGTGACTCCTCCTTGGGGTTATCGCTTCGGTTTAAGCGGAAGCGAGCGTTGCTTCGGGGTTATATGCGAGATTAGGCGCTTGTTTGTATGCCTCATCGCCATCTGTGTATGTTCTCGCCCGAGGTATGTGTGCTTTGTGGGATGTATGTAGTTGAAGTTGATCGCGTGTGTTTAAAACAAGCATTTTCGGTGTTATCATGGGGGCGCAATGACATCTCTTGGGGCTATCACCAAGGATGGGGTTCTTACTCGATGTTGTCTCTGGGGGACTGGGCTTGAACGTTGTGGTGTTATCATTTGAGACAAAACTATTCTCTCCGGTGTTGTTGTTCGATCTTTTGATCTGCATATCTCTGGGGTTATCTCAGAGATTGGAAATGACATTCGGGTTGTGTTAAGTTTTGGAGTTGAACTTCCGGTAGTATCCAGGATTGGGTGATGTTCGGTTTGTGTTCCGGTTTGGAGCTAAACTTAGGTAGTATCGAGAAGCGTTTAAGAAGTCGCCTTCGGGGTTATCTCCAAAGATGAATCTACCCTCCTGCTGATGTCGGTAATAGGAGTGCGAGAAAATTTTGAGTGTCTATATATATATATATATATATATATATATATATATATATTAATTATAGTTATTAAAATATAATTATGTAAATTGTAGTGTATTGATTGCAATCCGAGGCAACCTATATTATAGGTAGCTAGTGTTATTTTACCGGATATCTTCAGAGAGCAGATTTTCTGTTCCCAAATTTTCTGTCTCTCTTGTGTTCCCCCACTTAAATTTTGACACATGTTTTTTTTATTTTATTTTAGAATTAATTAGTTGTTCGGGAGCATTTTACCGATCTCCACTTGGGCCAAAGGCCTGGCGTTAGAAGGGCTTCAGGATACATTACCCGAGTCCTCGAGGTAGGAGCACATTACCGGTCATTGTGGAGTTCGGTAAGGTCTTCGAGTCCTTTGGTCAAACCTGCATCAGATGGGGGATTGTTTGGACCTGCGCAGTGGGCTCTCCTGCGTGCAGAGACTGGGCTCCTAATCATAATTACATAAGGTAACTCCAAAGGTAGTGATTGGATTGGATTCCACTTGCACCTTTTAAGGAGATTGTGTTGGACCCAAGTTATGGTAACTACCAAAGCTAGGAGTCCTAATCCGACTCGGGAAAGGATTCTAAGGTGGAGAGAGAGTACTATAAATATAAGGCCAAGGTTACAATTAATAGGTAATACTTACTTTTGAGCACTAAACACTTAGCCTCCATTGTTAAACCTTGTGAAGCAACTGTACTTATTCTCACACCGGTTATCCCCGTGGCACAAGCCGTCCAAGCTTCCGTGTGATCTGTTATTGTCCGAGTTCTCTAGCGTGGATTCGTGTGGATTGACGTGGCCACAAACTTGGCTTTAACATTGGCTCTAGAAGGAGGGCTTTAGTGCTTAATAAATCACAGTCAGACTTTTCTGGTAAGAGGCTATGGCGAGCATGGAGTATGCTGTTTCTGACCACGAAAAGGCCAAAACACACCAGACCACCTAGGTGAGAGAGGGTTTGAAAGATAGATGGGTTCCGAATCCGGTGGAGATCGGGTGGAACCGCCGCCTCCTCGGGCGAAGGCTCTTCCACGACGGCGGCAACAGTATTTCAACCAAAGGGCGCCACGGACGAGAATCACTACACGGCACTGGAGGTGCACGGAATGGCCGAAGCGAGGGCGGCCAGATCGAGAGAGTTTATCCTGCGAGCAGAAGAAGATGCAAAGAGAACAAAGATGCCATAATGGCCTCTGCGTCTTAAAGAAGACGAAACTCGGCGTGAGAGCAGATAATATACGGCCGGAGAAACGGAGGTATCCTCAAAAGGCGTAGTATCGGAGCCGATCCTTGGCCACCCCAACGGGAGAAGCCAAATAAGGAAAGGAGCGGTATCGAAGCGGCTCGAGGATGGCCGAAAGCGGGAGGAGGATCCGTCAAGAAAGCGACGTCGGAACATCCGGGTAGGTCGGGATCGAGGAGGAGGACGGACTTCTCGAACATGGGGGGACAGACCGATCGTCCCCCATGAGGAAGAGTCCAACCCCTCGTCAAGGGTGGCGAAGTGGAAAAATTGTTGTTGGCAAAGAACTTCGATGGGGGTGCCTATAAACTGCATAGGTCGCTTCTCGCCCGAAATCAACAATATGTGATGTACCGATCCAAAAAGAAGATGCCCCCGATGGAGACCTATGATGGGCTGGGGGATCCGTATGACCATTCAGATGGGTACGATAGGCTGATGACGTACTACGGGCACTCCGGATGTCGCTAAATGTCACATGTTCAAACTACTCAAGAAGAACTGAGAATGGATGGGGACCTTGGCGATGGGGTCAATTAGTTCATGGAATGATCTTCGGGAGAAATTCCATGCTCGGTTAGGGAGTAACAAGAGGCGAGGAAGGATCACAGTGTCCCTCATGTAGGTCAGACAAAGATCGGATGAAAGCCTGGGACAGTACGTCAAAAGGTTCTGAGAGGCGGTGGGGTTGGTAGCAGAGTTAAACTCCCCGCAAGCCCTGGGATTTTTCACTACTGGTCTGGACATCGGAAAGTCGAAGAAGTTGATGAAGGATTTGGTGATCAACCCTCTGGCTGACTTGAAGGAAGCTTTCCACCGAGCCGAGGGTCACATAGCAATAGAGGAGGCGATGGGGAACTTCAAACCGCACTCCCAATCTTATGAGAAGTCCAAAGATCGAGATAAGCAAAACTATCAGAAGTCAGATAATCAGGGGAGGTCGGATATTTACAGTAAGAAAAGCTATAATGGGGGAGGGTCGGGCAGCCGGCGACCACCTTTCCCGAATAAAAATGTCAACAAAGTCTACACTGCACTCAACACTGACCGGGCTAAGATATTAGAGGAGATGCGAAACAAGCCCTTTTTCGAACCATGCCAAGCGATCCCGAAGCCTGGGAAGAGGGGTCGGGACAAATATTGTGCATACCATCAGTGTCGGGGACATACGACGAAGGAGTGCAACAACCTGAAAGATCTGATAGAGAAGAACATCCAGAATGGGCAGCTGGTGCAGTATGTGGTAGGTCGAGAGGGTTCAAAAGTCCCCCGAAAAGAGAATAGGGATCCGACTCGGGAGGCATAGCCGCAACCGCACCCACAAGCCCGAGGGGTTATTGATGTGATATCGGGCGGGTCGGTAGGGCGTGTAACCAGTAGGAAGAAGAGCGGGCATCTCGAGGCCGTGTTGTCTGTAGCCGGCTCATCGCCCAGAAAAGATAGGGCATATTCAGGAGTATCCATCTCATTCTCGGATGAAGACTATCATACCGATCATATTGAACCACATGACTCGGTCTTTGGTAATAAGCTGCGCAGTCGAGCCAGATGAGTACATGAAAAGGATGATGATCGATAACGGGTCCTCGGTCGATATACTCTACATGCATGCCTATCAGAGGATGGATCTAGAAGGAAAGAAGATGGAACTGGGTGGAGAAGGCCCATTGTACGGTTTTAGCGGAGACCCGGTCGCATAATGTCGGGCACCATCAATGTTACCGGTCGGGTTCTAAGACGACCTCAAAGAAACGAAATAATGGTGAAATTTTTTTGTAGTACAAGTGGATTCTACCTACAACGCCATCTTGGGAGGCCAACATTAGCGACATTGCAGTGAGCGGACGCGTCTATACCTCACTTCAAAATCAAGTTCCGGACACCAAAGCGGGATCGGAGGTAAAGGGTGATCTGGACATTGCCCGAAGGTGTTATCGGAATACCTTGATTTCCTCAGGGGTCGGGGTCAGCAAACAGAAATAGACAATGGCCATCGAGATAGAACCATTCACTCAAGAAGCGAGATTGAACAATGGCACTACCGGCAGAAGAGACAGAAGATGTGGAGTTGATACCAGGGAATCTGAAAAACCGATCAAAATTAAGGCGGGATCGACAAAACCGAGATTAACGAATGTGTGCAGTGGACTTGCTTGGTGTATCTATGCCGATATCTTCGCGTGGGAGCCTAGTGATATGCGGAGTAAAAAGCGAATTGGTAGCTACTGCATATCGTGCATACGCATCTTAAGAGAGAGAAAACTAGTGATCTGTAAACGAAGGATCTTCGCCCCGGAAAGGTAGAGGATTATAGATGAAGAGATTGGAAAACTATTGGAGGCGGGATTCATCTTCGAGATCGACTATCCCGAATGGCTGGAAAATGTAGTATTGGTTCAGAAGCAAAATGGGAAGTGGAGGTTGTGCATCGACTACACGGATCTGAATAAGGCATGCCCAAAAGATTTCTATCCTCTACCCAACATAGACCAGCTGATTGATGCCACTTCGGGGGGCTACTTATCAACGGATGATGAACTTTGTATTAAGAAAGTAGCTGGGCAGAAGTATGGAAGTGTACGTGGACAACATGATCATAAAATGCATGTCAGTCTGAGATCATTTGGAAGACCTAGAAGACTGTTTTGAAACAATAAGGAAACACAAATTGAGATTGAACCCGACCAAATGTACCTTCGGTTTGGGCTCAGGAAAATTTCTGGGATACTTGGTCAGCAAAAGGGGAATCGAAGCCAACCTAGAGAAGATTTCGGCGATCTTAGACATGAAATCTCCAAAGACATTCAAAGATGTGCAGAGGTTGTGGGCGGATAAACGCCTTCGAGATTCGATGTCAAGGTCACGGAAAGATGTTTACCTTTTTGACACCTCGAGGGGCCAAAGAAACGAGAAAAAGTTTTTAGTGGGACGTCGAATGCGAAGATCGTTGCCTAAAGGATCAAAACATATCCATCTTGGCACCATTGCTAATGAAACCAATCCTTTTGGAACCCTTATATTTATACTTCATGGCCGCCAAGCGATGGCGATAAGAGGGCGCCTTTGAGTACAACGCGACAAGGAGGAAAGCAGTTCCGATGTACTTCATCGCCCACGTACTTGGGGACTTGAGAGATCAAATACCCGAACTTGGAAAAGTTCGTCATGCTATAATATTTGCCGGTGAGCTCGAGCACTATTTCCGTGGTCGACTAATAGTGGTATATACTGGATCGGTATTAAAGAAGATTTTGCATAAGCCAGAGTATCAAGTCGGTTGGTAGTATGGGCGATGGAATTAACACGTTCTTTATAGAATATCATCCCGAACAACAATGAAATCAAGGCGGTGCCTTAGTAGATTTCGTGGTAGAATGTTTTTCTGAGTTAGAGCGTAAGACGCGGTGGGTGAAACTTCAACAAAAGTGACCGTGGGCGTTATCGTGGATGGATCATCGACTTCGGATATCAGAGTGGAGCAGGGGTCATTTTGACAAGTCCCGAAGGATTCAAAGTCCAATGAGCGATCGAATTTTGATTTAAGGCCACAAACAACGGAAAGCGAGTATGAGGCCATCCTAGCGAGAATACTGGTTGGTCGGAGCTTGGAGGTATAGAAGTTGGTCATCTACAGTGATTCTCAGCTGGTGGTCAAGCAGTTGTCGGGTGAGTACGAGGCTCAGGGGGCAAGAATGTCAAAGTATCTGGCTGAAGTAAAGGATAAGCTCGCATATTTCGTATCGCACAGTTGTCAGGGGGTGGATCGGTCAGATAACACAATATCAGATGCCCTAGCGAGATTGGCAACCACCGAAGCAAGCTCCTTCAACGGATCGGTATACCTGGAGGTTATAGAACGACCCAGTGTTCCAAAGACAGAAGTGCTAGCTCTGGACCGACTTGACTGCTGGCTCACCCCTTATATTTCCTACTTGGCAGATGGGATCCTCCCTTCGGATCGAATCATAGCAAGACAAGTCAAACACCAAAGCTCAAACTTCGTCCTCATTGATGGAGATCTATACCGAAGGGCTTTCAGTTCTCCCCTACTCAAATGCTTGACTCCCTCGGAAGCAAACTATACACTTAGGGAGGTACATGAAGGGATTTGTGGGGATCACATGGGGGCCAAGTCACTGGCACACAAGATTTTGAGGCAGGGGTATTACTGGCCAAAGAATTCGTCAGAAGATGTCCCAAGTGTCAGCTGAACAGCACAATCCCACATCAACCTCCCGAAGAGCTGTATTCGGTCCTATCCCCGATTCCCTTTGCGGTCTGGGGAATCGACATCCTAGGGCCCCTGCCAAAGGCCAAGGGACAAGTTAGCTTTGTGATCGTGGCTATCGACTATGTGATAAAATGGGTCGAAGCCAAACCACTGCAGAAGCTCACCGAACAAGAATGTCTAAAATTTTTCAAGGAAGGAATCATTTATCGTTTCGGTATCCCGATGGCAGTGGTCTCTGATAACGGCAGACAGTTTGTGGGGTCGAAGTTCGAAGGCTTCCTGAAGGAGTTGGGAATTCAGCATCGCAAGACCTCAGTCGCTCATCCTCAATCGAATGGGCAAGTGGAAGTGACAAACCGAACCCTGCTCAACTGGATAAAGCGAAGGTTGGACGAATTAAAGGGTCGGTGGCCCGAAGAGCTGCTAAGTGTTTTGTGGGCATATCAGACAACTCCGAGGACAACAACCGGGGACTCCCCGTTCAGATTGGCAAACGGGACCGATGCACTCATACCAGTTAAGATCGGCTCCCCCACTCTTCGAGTCAGTCAGTACAAAGAGCTATACAACGATGACGATTTGAAAACAAATTTGGATCTGCTAGAGGAGGTTCGGGATTCTGCTATGTTGAGGTTGGCTATCTATCAGCAGTGAACAGCCCGACACTACAACCAAAGGGTGAAGCTGATGAGGATTGCTGTAGGCGATTTGGTCCTCCAGGAGTCGGAGGCATCAACCCCCTAGAACAATGGCAAGCTAATGCCTAACTGGGAGGGACCTTATGAGGTGGTAGAGGTTCCGAAGCCAGGTACATACTGGCTTCGAGCAATGGATGGTTCGGAAGTAAAGAATACATGGCATGCTGGGAGATTTAGAAAATTTTACCAGTAATAATTATGTCATTCTTTTCTTTATCCATGTAACCTTTCAATCATTAAATGAAAGTTTTCTTTAGAAATGCTTAACTTCATCTATATTCATATGACTCTTAATACTCAAACGGACAAAACTTCGGACATGATCCGATCAGAAGGTTTGAAAAGACACCACTGTTCGAGATACGTCACGAGTGTAACTGATCGAGAAAACTGTAAATTTTTTATTCAGGCAAGCTTCGAGCATTATCCGATCAAGAGGTTCGGGAAGATACCATTGATCGAGATAAGTCACAGGTATAACTGATTACAAGAATTTATAGGCAAAAATATTCTATTTCATTCTTGGAAGTTTTACAAAACCTGATCGCTTACGATTCGAGCAAAGTACAAATAAAAAGTAAAAAAAAGAGTTTTTTAAGTCATAACAATATTTATTCAGGAGGAGGGTCATCTTCGGCTTCAGATTCTTCATCGGAGGAGTCAAGGATGGAGGCATCGAGTCCCGCAGCAGTCAATTTGGCCCGAGCCTTTTCACGATAAGCTTCATACCTATCACCGAACTGGGCCATGACCTTCTCGTTCAAGGCATCAGACTCTTCGTATTCGGCAACAGCTTGCTGCTGGGCTTCGGTGATCTTCTCGGGAAAAGTATTGGCGGTAGCGGTTAAAGTGTTGTTCGCCCCGATCACTTGCATCATCTTGTCATGCATCTTAGAAACCTTCCTGGTGATGACGACAACAACGTTTTCCCGGTCCTTGACCTCCCCGATCAGATGATCCCTCTCCTCCAGGAGCAAGACATATTTCTTCTCAAGCTCCTCTACACTACGATCGGCTTGTGCTGCCTTGTTTCGGGTCTCGACGTGGTGATCCCGTTCCTTCTTCAAATCAAGCGCTTTCAGACTCAAGCCTCGACTTGAAATTTGTACATCAAATCATAGTTGAATTTCTTTTTTTATGGTTCGAGCAAAGAGGAGGATGGCTCAAGTAGTATGGCGTTAACTGCAAACAAACATACATGTCAATTCAGGAAATCAAATTATCTGCATTTGCGAGAAGTTAACCAATTTGGGGTTTACCTGGCATTGGGCGCGGACGTAGGCGACCAGGTACTCTTCGGAATAGAAGCCCTTGAACCGCTCGTCGTCACCCGGCAGTTTGAAGTGATCAAAGAGGGTGAAAGGGAAAACTTCTGAAGGACTCTTCGGCCAACAGGTGCTGGGTGACCCATGTGAAGAGCTTGGTCGAGAAGAAGGTGTGGAGGCGGTGATAGGATTGGCAACAATGATTTGATGGGGGGGGGTTGTTGGGACTCGAGATCTTCGGCAAGTTGGGGCTTCTTAGATCGAGGTTCAAGAGGAACCTCTTCGGTGTCCTCCGAATCCTCGATCACTGCGACCTTTCCTGGGGAAGGAGGAGTTGGCTTTGGTATAGTTTTGGAAGGTGCCTCAGCAAGGAATTTGGGGACGGGCTTGGCAGACTTCTTGGTCTTCTTCAGCAGGGCCATCCTTTCAGTTCTGCTCATCTTCAAGGCAACTTTGGTTGTTGGTTCGGCGCCGGTAGCAGAAGGTGGTGGACCCGATGTGGAGCCGGTGGAGAGCTCCGCGATTGGGATTGTCTCTCATTCGGCCACATCGTTGCAGAGAGGAAGACGGATGGGTCCGACAGTGTTAGGAAGTGGTACCAAATCGGCATCGGCTCCCTCGGGCTTGAAAATGGTCACTGCGAAAGATTTCGGAAAAAGAAAAATTAGTGACTCAGGAAAAGGAATGAAGTTAGAAAGGTTCGGTAGGGCTTCGGGATGGCAAACTTACATCCTTGTCGGTATAGCCAGGCCGAGCTTGTCAGAACTCCCAAGCCTAATTCGGTCTTGCTCCACTTTTTGTAAAAGGATTTGAAGGCATCGGTCCGGTCCTTAGGGAACTTAGACACCTTGGCGATGGAGTCATCTGGATGCGCCCAGTTAGGGAGGAGTTGGAGGTTGGTACCTTTCATGAATATCCATTGGTTGTGCCACCCTTTGTTGCTCGAAGGGGTCTTGACCGGAGCGGTTCGGGTGGGTCTTTTATTCAACTGCCTCAAGCAAGGCTCTTTCGACCCGGTTATAGTGAACAGAGCAAAGAAGAAGTCGAGACCAGGCGTGATCCCGAGCTCTCCGACATAGTCGAAGCAAAGCTTGACAGTGAATATACTGAGTTCGGCACGTGAGTTACGAACCCGATCCCCATGAAACAAAGAAAGGAGGAGATGAAGTCATGGAGAGGGAACCGAACTCCATACTTCAGGACGTATAGGGGGACGACCACCCACTCTCCTTCAGGTCGCCAGAACATTTTTTCGTTAGAGGCGGGCACCCGGAGCTTGTATTCTTTGGGGATGTTGAAGATAGTTCGGATGTCGGAGATCAGGGAAGGAATGACGGTAGATAGGGTGTTGATGTGGGCGAACTCCATTTCGGAGTGGTAGGCATTTCGAATTCGGGCTTCGGCACTTATAGGATTGAGGGAAGCGGCAGGAGTGGTAGATTCAGGTGGTGGTGCCAGGAGGTCCACCGGAACAAGATCGGTGGGCAGTATGGGTGTGGGAGGAGTGGTTTTAGTGGCGTTTGGAGTTTGATCAATGTTAGAATCAGCCATTTGATCGAGAGAAAGGAGACACAAATGTAAAGTTTTAAGAAGAAAGTGAACAAAATGAGGTTCAAAAAGGAGTAGAGTGGCCAAAATCATAGAGAAATGAAGAACGGGATCTTTAGGAAATCGCCCTACTTAGGGAAAAATTTGGACGGTCTTTGTGATGAGAAGATTCAGGAAAAGTGATAATGAGGGAGAAAAGGGGGGTTTTATAGGTGTAGGTGCACGCTACCCAAGGGCGGCTATTAAATGCTCAAAATGGGACTAAGCGTGGAAAGGTGTGCGGCGTTTCGAGAAACGAGGACATACCGTTTGATTTCCCCAAACAACTCATCATTAGCTATCGTGACCTTGCGTATACTTGACCTTTCAAGTCTCCAATTATAAGTATCTTACAATCAGAGACTGGGGGGCAATGTTCGGGAGCATTTTACCGATCTCCACTTGGGTGAAGGGCAGCGTTAGAAGGGCTTCAGAGACCATTGGTTTGAAGCCCGTAGAGGATTGGAGTTGTTCGTGGCCGCCGAGTCCTTTTGGATAGGAGCCTCACCATAGTGGGTACTCTCTGGAGTTCGGTGTATATCTTCATGATAAATTGATCGAATAGTAAGATAGATCACCTTACGCGGCGCGTCGAGCTCAATTGACTATGCTCACCACTCCCCATTTTACCCAATAGATTGCAAAAGATGACAGCTATGATAAGGAGATATCCAGTACTACTAGATAACTGATAAGAAAAGGGGCAGTTGCTTTTTCTCCCTTTTCTCTTTCTCTCTCCAAATTGGCACACATTCATGGCGCTTTCACCTTCAGCTCCCACATGTTCTTATTTCCAATCCTCCATTTTTCAACCCATCAAATTATACCCAATTCTTTCTTCTTGTTTGAAGCCAAAACGCTCCACCAGAAATCGTCTGCGCATTCGTGCCGCTGCAACTCTTGATTCCGCCAATGGCGCCGCCGTTGGTGTTGCTCCGGAGAAACCCATTTATCACGGAAGACGGTACTTCCCATTAGCAGCTGTTGTTGGACAGGTCCTTTTATTATCTCTCTCTATAACCTTAAGTTTTGACAGTTGAGGAGTGTTAATTTGCATTTTTTTTGTAAATTCCTTTGATGGGTCAGTGTGTTTATACTTTTGCTGAATATGGGTTGTTTTTTAGATTCTTCTATTTTTCTCTCTAGTTCTGTGGTAATTGAAGAGGGGTTTTTGTTAGTGGCTTAAGAGTTGGCATTTCAATGTGCAGGCTTTAATGGGTCACTATTAACAATGAACAATGGAGTGATTGTGAAAGTACTACTTAAAGAATTTAAACTTGAAAAATAGATTTCTGTACTGGCATGTGGAGTATGACATATCATCTTAATTGTTAATATATACTACCGTCAATCCACAAAAAAGAGCCCATTTGCAAATTTTATAAATATTACATAATGAAATTATTGTGATAGTAAACTGAGGACATTGTGTCATTTTATACTACCATAAAAAGATACGGGTAATTGGAAGGTGAAATATATAGAATAAGCTATAGATTCACAATGATGTTGTGCCTGATATTTTATCGGGTAGAAACACTATGATCTTTACTGGGTAGAATGATTATACTTATTTGTCACACTCGCACTTTGAGACATGCCACTCTTTTCTTAACCAATTTAAAAGAGTTTCTAAAACGGATTCTGGTAATTAAATAAAATTGTTCAATCCTGGTGAAGAATTTAAGGGCATGACATTTGAAAACTTTGACAAGTAATTGGCATAAACTATGTAAAAATGATGATGATACATGGATAAAGGGATATTTTGTTTTAAAGATACTATAGGTTTGACTAAAATATTAATAAGCTCTTCTCAAGGCTGGACAACCCAGATAAAAGTTGCTTTTGGAGATTGCATAATGTAGTGATTTTGTAAATGTAGGAGTTCAACTATGATCCGTACTCAATAATTTAACCAATTCAGACAAATAGAAGAGAAAGAAAGATGAAGACTTAAAAACTAGAGGTATTGAGGATGACAAAGGCTGGTCAGCATTCGTAATTTTATTTGGTGGAGCTGGGGTACGACGGTTTTAAGGAAAATATTAAGGTTTTAAGTTTCTTATGGTCTTCTTTTTCTGTACGTGTTATGTATCTGTCACATCCTTTGGCAAAATAAGAGAATAACTCTCTTTTTAGAACTAGCCTTTTTCATGTTTGCATTGATTGATTTGTATGAAACTTTTTGGTGGTCTTTGTGTGGGTAACAATTGTGCATGTCCACGAGGCTAGATGCATTTATTTATGTTCTCTGTAAAAGCATATATCCTTTCTGGATCAGTGGGAGATTTTCTAAGGTTGGATGGACAAAGGTCACTTGGGGGACAGCTTTCTTATGTTGCTTGTAGTGCACAATGACAGGGACGAATGGTCAATACCCTTTCAATGTTGACCATTTAATCCTAATAGAGAGTACTTTCTCTGGGTCTTACTGTCTTTCCTTAGTTGGACTTTTTACGGATTTTGGATTCTGTTATCTAAGAAAGAAATAGTAATAGAAGGAAATGTTTTATTAAAATGTACGTAATAGGTTTTCTGAAAATCAACTCTTTACAGGATGCCATTCAAAACAGCTCTTCTGCTTGGGGCTATTGATCGTGAGATAGGAGGATTGCAATCTCTGGAAAGAGAGGAACAGCGAAAACAGTGATGGCTCGTGGATTACATGCAATTCTCCCACCCATTGATGCAGTGGTTGGTTCAATAGCTAATGCTGATCCAGCGTGCCCAGAAGAGTAAGGTTATTAGATATTTCCTGTATTTACTGTTTAGTGGTTATTGGAAAAATTTTACACACATTAATCACATTATTCTATTCCGACTAATTCTTGGTACTATGACTAGATTCAGAAGATAGTGAAAGAACCTTTGCATCCTATCACAAAAACAAGAAGTTATGAAACATTCTAGAATTACCACATGTATTACAAACTTTGGGAACCAAGCTAGTCACGCTTCATAATATCCAGACTCTTTGATAAAACATGATATCCAAACCCTTACCTTATCCAAAACCAATGATGTCCCAAGGCCACTTTGACAAGATTAAATGTTTCTTTAAGCATCTGTTCTCACAGTGATAGTGAGCTTGAATGCGCTTCTGTCATGGTAGATATAAAGTCATCAGAATATTATTCTGAGTATCATACAGGGTAACCACTGACTTCACCATAATCTGAGAGCTCTCTCTTAAATGCCTTAACATACTCTCTCTTGTACTGCAAGTGTAGTAGTATAATATTCTGCTCCTCCTTGCTGCATTACAAAATTGCAGTTGATCCAATGCTGAAACATGACTAGAAGTAGATTGCCTTGTTGATGGATTTTAGACCTAATCAGCATCTGTGAACCTAAGGGAAATAAATTGTTCATTTTGTCTTGTATAGTAGCACAATCCCACCAAAGGCTTATTTTAGCTGTATTAAGATGTATTTTTGTGATCTTTTTAGCATTAGTTAACTAAATAGCTGATTGAAAAAGAACTATCAGGTTTGTGACTAACATAAAGAAAATTTCCAATCAGCACATAGAGGTTAAGATCTTTCAACTCTTTCCCTGCATTAACCTTTAGGCTTTAGATGCAGATTTTTCAATTGGAATAGCTTCTGGTTTGCAATCTGCCATGTTAAGTCTATCAAGAAAGCTATATTGAATTGAGCCTGAGAAAGAATGATGCTTCCTTTCACCATATGCCTTCTATCCATGAAACTGTTGTATTTGTCCAATATCTGTAATTTCAATCAAACAACAAACTCTTCTTTAAAGTCTGGTTACTTCTTGCTCATCGTCACCTATGGCGGTGATCCTCTTATGCCGCATAACAAGAATGTAACATGGATGTTCTAATTCTTTTATACACATTAACTTCATAAGCTATTTAAAAGTGATACACTCGAGCTATTTAGAAGTAATACACTCAAATTGGTAGCTACTAGCACCATTCGTGTACTACGTAGTCATAATGCTCATGAGTATTTTTCATCTACCTTTTCTACTCTCATGAAGCAATGTGGCATCATTCATCAATCCTCGTGTACCGATACACCACAACAAAATGGTGTCATGCAGCGCAAAAGTCGACATCTCATGGAAATTTCTCGTGCTTTACTGTTTGAAATGTGTGTTCCTAAACCATTATGGACATATGCAATTTTAACTATATGTCATCTTATTAACAACATGCCTTCGTCAATGTTATGTGGGACTATATCCTTTTCTATGTTGTTTCCCTCTTAAATTTTATTCACTGTATTTGGGTGTGTCGATCATCGTCTTACTGTGACGAAATTGGATCTAAAGCAATTTAAGTGGTTTTTTTGTTGGCTACTCTCGTTACTGTTATTCTTCTGAGCCTAAACAGTATTTGGTTATCTCTGATGTGACCTTTTTTGAGACCACACCTTTTTCCTTTCGGCCTAATACCATGTCTGAGATGAAGAGATACATTCTTTTGTACCTCCTACTCAACCAGTTCACGAGATTCGTTAGGTGTGCAGTCGCCATCCAAGTACAAATATATCATCCAATGCTTCGACATTTTCGTCAACATCTTCGTTTGAGCATCCTGGTCTCCTTCTAGTTCTGATATGTCCAATTTTGACTAACCGATTGCCCCTTGAAAAGGTAAACGGACTTGTGCTCAACATCCTCATTCTGCTTCTCTCTCTTATTCTGGTATCCTTCCGCCCATAATACTCGTCTCTTTACTATTTATATGTCAGTTACCACTCTCCATGGACAGAAGAGTTCTGGATACTTATCGGATACTTCAACTTTATTATTTTGGATCTTTTTCATTTCGGATACTTCAGGATACTTTCCTACACGTTATGAGAGTATTTTAATTGAATTCAGACTTTGAAGTTAACCACTTGCTTATGGTTAAGTAAAATTCTATACATACATATATCTATAAATTATATAATACTTCATCTTGTTTATGTGGTGATTTTAATGTGGGCTTGTTGATAACTTACTAATTTTCTAATTTATATATCCCAAATTTATTGATTTCCTTTAGTTTTTCTTTTTTGCTCTATCTTTATCAGCTATATAATTAGAAGGATCAAATAAAGAGTTCAATTACCAAAGGCCTTTCGCCCGAATGGTATTACCCAACCCATGTTAACCATGAGGTTGGGGGTTCGAGTGAGTGTGTTCAAATTAGCAAAAAAAAAAAGAAAGAAGAAAAAGAAAAGAGTCCAATTATTTTTCATATATGAACATATGTGTCTTCCTTACACATGGTTATCTCTTAGAGTTATATGTAATAATCTTATTTATTGTTAAACTTGTAGATGATTATGATACAAATATTCCTCTTTATTTTACTTGATTTTTATATTATACATTTATATAATATTAAAAATATATATTAAATTCAAAATATTGTATTTTGTATCCTAATTTTTTGAAAAATTCCGAGTCCAGTTTCTTGTATCATGTCGAATCCGCGTCCCGTGTCCGTATCCATGCTTCCTAGGTTGTAATTAGTGGGTTTACACTGTGAAGGTGAATTTAGTAGACTCAACCATTATACCGATCAACAAGATTTTAGCAATTACATGTAACATAAAACAAGTTGCAATTAAGTGGGGAGGAGATGCCACAAGTCAATACATCTCTAAATGTGAAACTGGGGGAATGCTTAGCATAAGATGGCACATTGCCATGAGTGCTTAACTAATTTAACATCGCGTCCTGAACGTGGGTAGGGGTGCAATACTATTTGGATTCTTATAAATCCAGCCCCCTCCCCAAGCTTTGTGTTTTAACTAGTGCCATTGGTACATTCAAAAAAAAACTAGTGCCATCTGTAATAGTAAGGAATCATAGAAAACAAAGAAAAACATGTTTACTTTTGAGCAAGTATAAATTTTTCTGTCTTTGTCTGCATTCGTGCTTTAATTCTCTTATAAAAGTTGTTATTTTGTTGTAGTTATTAATCTCACAATATTATCAATTACAGTTTTAAAATGTTTAACCATGCATGGCTTAAAATTGAAACTGATGTACCATCTTAATCAATGTTTCTACTCAAAGCAGAGAAGGGGTATAGGCAGTCATCCATTTTGTGTGTGGCAGGATTTCGACTTCTTATTGATGTTTCATCCTGTTGATAATTACACTTTAATTTATCATTTAGAGTTATCCTTTGCAATACTGAATGTTTTGACTAAACCTTTGAAGGTGGGAAGATGGACTTGCTGATAGGGTGGAATATGACTCTGGTAATGTGAAGACTCAGATAGTCAGATCTCCTTTTATCCAGGTAGTTCCCTTGGAGAAATTGCTTCTACTGTGACAGTTTCAATCTTTGCATACGTTACTTTATTTGCATTCGCTGTTGCAGATTCCACTTGGTGTTACAGAAGATAGACTAATTGGATCTGTTGATGTCGAGGAGTCTGTGAAATCTGGGACAACAGTTTTCCAGCCTGGTCTTCTTGCTGAAGCTCATAGAGGAGTTCTATATGTTGACGAGATCAATCTTTTGGATGAGGGTATTAGTAATTTACTGCTTAATGTTTTGACTGAGGGAGTTAATATAGTTGAAAGAGAGGGCATCAGCTTTCGGCACCCATGCAAGCCACTTCTGATTGCAACTTATAACCCAGAAGAGGGTGCTGTACGTGAACATTTACTGGATCGTATTGCGATTAATTTGAGGTAACCCTGTGAAAGGCATTTGAAGAATTTTTGTAAGAAAATTCGCTCAGACATATATGATCAGTTTGGTTACTAGGTAGAATTTTACATACGGATCTTTCCAGCTTTGGCGATTTTGATCATAATTTCACATAGATAGAGTTGCAGATCTTGTGATCTTCATAAACTTCTCGCTTATAATCATTTAAGAAAGTATCTGGTGTAACACAATTTTCTTACTTATTCTATTGGTTCCCTTATTCTGCAGCGCAGATCTTCCAATGAGTTTTGAAGATCGTGTTGTAGCTGTTGGAATTGCAACACAATTTCAGGAACATAGTAATGAAGTTTTTAAAATGATGGAGGAGGAAACAGATTATGCAAAAACTCAGGTAATTATGTAGGGGATTGAATTCAATTATTGAAGGGATTAAGCTCCAATCCTTAAAAAGTTCCGTAATTTAATGATGTGTAAATATAATGTATGGAATTAGTTAATTATATCTTATTTCTTGTCTAATGAACCTAACTATAAGTGCTCATTTCAAAATTTCTGCTTTGTTATTCCCATCATCCGGTAACCACAGGATGATCCACAAGAAAGGTGGCAGGATTCGAGCCTATAGCCGTCCTTTTCAGCCACCGGAACATGGAGATTTAAGTTGATGTAAAGATGAATTATATAGGCAGTAGCCATGCTGTATCCAGTATATATTTATACACAAGGTCCTTAATGTGCATGTTTTTTGCGGTTTTGGGTTCTTTGTTGAGAATTACTGCTTTATGTATTAACATCAGCCAACCAACCACCTTGGTATTTTCCGGACAATTCAAGGACATGTGTCCTGTGTGCAGA
Organism: Panax ginseng; assembly: GCA_020205605.1. NCBI lineage: Eukaryota > Viridiplantae > Streptophyta > Magnoliopsida > Apiales > Araliaceae > Panax > Panax ginseng. The sequence goes on along the minus strand of CM035135.1, from coordinate 14,057,522 downwards.
ATTCTTGGTCTTTTTCCTTTCCAAACTTGAGATTAATTGCAAGTGAGAAACTTTCTCAGTTAAATACTAGTAAATATGCAAAAGATTCTTTTCCATCTCTGGTGATGAGTTTGTGACAAGATTTAAAATGTGTGATATTTACGGATTTACCATGGCTATTAATTAATATTTCTTTAAAAAGGAAAAAAGAAAAGAAAAAGGCTCTACAATTCTACATAATTGACTATGTTTAATAAAAATTCCCCAAAATTTGCAAAAGGGGCAAACATCTTATACTCTTCCAGTGTTTCAAGTAGAAGTTTGATACAATGGTTCCTATGTTCCATTACAAAACACGATAAGCCAACCATAGTACCGTACACAATTAAAGACAGTTGTATACTAGTATTATTACAGCAATAGCTTTTGGTATGCTAAATGGAATTATTTTTGGTTCTGTAAAATATTACTGATTATTGATTGTTTGCCTCCTTGTTTTGTTACTTTCACAAAATTATCTTACTTTTCTGCTTACTGGACAAAACTATTTACTTTTTCATGCCGTGCAGATTATTCTTGCAAGGGAATATTTGAAGGATGTTAGTATCAGCAGAGAGCAGCTAAAATACCTTGTTATGGAAGCCCTTCGAGGTGGTTGCCAGGTTCTTAATATAGAACTCTTCCTTAATTTCTGTCAAACTTGATGCCGTTTTATCCAATGCATTTGTTTCAAAATTCTTGTGCATCAATGTTGAACATAAGAGACAGGTTTAAGTTAAATATGGATGGGAGGTTTAGGATTTAAGTTCCCAAGTAATCCATACAATCTGTAACTGTAAGAACTATAGTGTAAATCCTGATCTAGTATATATATATATATAGGGAAATGATCCATAGAATACGTTAGCCAGATGGACTGTTTCAACTAACGCTCATCCAGCCGTCCAAAATTAGAGTGAATGGCTGAGATGAGGGTCCAAAACATCTCCTCTAGCTGACCAAATTAAATTTTTTTTTTTGGCCGCTACTCCTACTATGACGGTCAAAAAATGACCGTGTTTTTGAGATGTGCGCCGTAAAAAAAATTTGGCTTAATGACTGATTATCCTTTTACATACTACTTAGTAAAATAAAATAATAAAAAATTATAAGTATAATCAGTAATTATCCTTGTACTTATTAATAAAATAAGTATGTATAAGGATAATTACTGATTATCGTTTTATGATTTTTAATTATAAATAGAAAATAGTGATTGAATTTATATTATATTCCTATTCAAATATATAAACCCAATCACTATATTTTCTTGATTAATAAGTAGTATGTACAAGGATAATCGATGAGAATTGCCAATTTTTTTTGTTGGGTCATTAGAGGAAGTAGCGCCACAAAAAAATTGGTAACGGCCGCTAGAGGAGTAGCGGCTGGGCCCTCATCTCAGCCATTCACTCTAATTTTGGACTACCGAATGAGCGTTCGTTAAGCACAAATTCCTCCGCTAACGTATTCTATGGATCATTTCATATATATATATATATATATATATATATATATATATATATATATATATGTATATATATAGTTAATATACCTATGGCGACGATTTTGTTATCCTAGCGACGGGTGAACCGTCGCTATAGCCCAAAAAAACCGTCGCCATAGGCGACTGTGTACTACACAGCTGTGTATATACATTTTTCCCAAATATGTATATAGGGTAATGATCCATAGCATGTATTTGCTATGGATCCTTAGTATACACCATCTATACCATTGAAAACAAGAAGTAACGACTAGGATTAGAAACTGAAAATCGATGTCCGCTACTTATTGTAGCGAACGGTAACAAAAAACACTTAGCGTCCTCTACTATTAGTAGCGAACGTTAATCAGAATAAGTGTTTGGCTTATTAACAATGATTTAGGATTTATTAACCAGGGTTTAGGGTTTATTAACTAGGGTTTATAAACCAGAGTTTATTAATCAGTGTTTAGGGTTTATTAAAGTTGTGAAAGTACAAGTTGCGGATACATAATTGTAAACCCTAAACTCTAGTTAATAAACACTAAACATTTATTGGTAAAACCAAACCCATTCTTATAAGTGTCTGCTACTATTAGTAGCGGACGCTAAGTATTTTTTTTACCTACTAATAGTAGCGAACGTCGATTTTCAATTTTTAATCCTGACCATTCTTTTTTTTTTTTTCAATTGTATAGATGGTGAATGCATTATAAGCATCCATAGCAAATATATGCTATGGATCATTCCCCATATATATATATATATGGGGGTGGGGGTGGGGTATGGGGTGTGGGGGGTGGGGGGACACAATTCTTTACTTTAAATCAATGGGTATGTGGAGGCTAGAATATAACCAACTGCTTATATATATACAGAGAAAAGGCAAAATCCACTGCACATGTTAGAATTTGAAATAAGAAAAACTAAACATACTTCAAGAGGTATTCTTTATTGCAATAGCAAATCTATTCAATATCTACTATGAACTACAGGGGCATAGAGCTGAGCTATATGCTGCCCGTGTTGCAAAATGCTTAACTGCTTTAGAAGGGCGCGAGAAAGTCAATGTAGAAGACCTGAAGAAAGCTGTAAGTATTGCTAACTTTATGTTAGATAATTCTATATATTTGATAATTTATATTTTCAGACAAATCCCTCCTATATAAATATGGTGGTATCCCAAATTTGAGTAGTGCCTCTAGGTGTTTCAGATATCAAAAAGTCTTGAATCAGGCAGGTAATGTTATCACATCCTCTCTGCCTACTTCATTTTAAAGTTTTAAATGATAGATTTTTTTTTTTTTTTGTGTTATCTTTATGTACTTCAGAAAATTTCAAGTTAATGCATTCAACTATTGTGAAAGCCCTAGAGCGGATAATGTGCCTTTTATTTGGTCTAGGGTGTGGGAGGCATAGTTGTTAAGGTGCTAAGTCGAGGCGAGTCGGTGTGCTGCCGCTTAAATGACTAGTTGACTAAGGCTCGATTAGTCGTTTATAAATCCATAAATTATTTACATTGTGCTTTATATATATATATATATATATCCCACGTACTTGTTATTGATTACTTATAAAAATATTAAAACTAAAAGTTAGAATTATTATTGATTATCTTAAATTTATTTAATTTTTATGAATAATAAATATTATATATTATAATATAAGTATTAATATTTTATAAATATTCTATTATACAAAGTATTCGATATTAAATACATGTTATGTAACTAATAGTGCCAAAGCAAGTTTAGATATGTACACGTGGATGAATAAAATATACTCTCTCTGTCCCATAATAAACGTCCTAATTTGACTTTCATAGTCAAATTGACCATTTTTTAAATTAATAAATCTTAAAAAAAATCAAAATATACGCCAAGTGATTATGATCATAATAAACTACGGAAAATTAACTACAAGTATCGAGTTTCGGAATTTGAAAATTCTATATAAATATTTTTAATAAATAATTCTAAAAATTGTCCATTTGATCATGAAAGTCAAATTATGACGTTTATTATGGGACGGAGGGAGTACATTATTATTATTATCCTTCTAATCAAGGTTTTCAGACTCGGTCCGATCATCGAACCGAAAAAGGTATCAGGTGGATGAATCACTGGTTCAACCAGTGGTTGGACTGTTATTGATTAGTGACGTCATTAATATGTAATAAATAATAAAATATATTAATTATTATTATATATAATATTTAGTAAATATGTAAAATTAATCAATTTATCTACAAAAAAAAAAAACTAAACCTATTTGTACAATGATTACTTTATACAATTCAAATAAATATTAAATCAATATAAAAAGAAAGATTAAATCATGACGATAACTCAAAAATCAAGAGTGATAAAATCAAACACAAATGAACATAAACATCTTTAGGATACATTCAAATTCGAAAATTCAACCACATGTTCAAGTGTTTTATTAAATATGAATGCAAACATATCTAAAATACCAAACAAAGTCTCAACTAAATTACTAAAATGAAAAATGAAAGAGTTCCGAGCAATGGTCCTTGTGGATTGGACCACATCAAAAATTCTGCATTTTTCTTCTTTTTTTAAACAGATAAGGGAATGTGGTATTTGATATGATAAGTTTTAAAAGTTCACAATTCCGGTGACCATAAGGAACAAATTATGGAAGGGAAGTTCCTTAAAATACAAATGAGCCAAATAAACTCCAATCTTTTATCAAAAGAAGTGCTACATGTAGCCATGTTCTGAGCATTGTTTTTGGGAAAGTCCCAATTTCTCAAGCAGAAGCCTGAGCGCACATAGGCATAGTCAAAAGAGAGCTTGAATAAGCTTATCCTGTTTGAAGATGAAATCAGCTATTACTTCTGAGAAACTAATACAAGCCCAAAAATTGTCCCCAAGTTCAGCAAAGAATTGGGAAGATAAGGCATCGTGCTAGATATCCAAAAAAGTTTAAAATCTGTAACAGTTTAGCGCTAGATCAAACCAGGTTTTGAACAACAAAATCAAAGCATATAATTTAGAGAAATTAAGAAGCACGACTAGTCCAAAAAGTGAAACCAAAAGGACAGCAGAGCGTTACATGTACACATTCGTAAGCATCAATTCAAATTTAACCAAACACACAAAACAAAATAGGTAGTTTGGTATATAAATCAGCTTCAGATTTTAAGTCCGTCTTTAGTTTCACAAAGTAAAGAGATTGACGATGAAATGAGATCTGATAAGGAAAAAGAAAGGGAAATTGGTTGGTAAAGTACCAAATTGGATGAGGAAGTCAAATAGGCGGTTGATGAGAGCATAAGTGAGTCTGAATTTGGGTTGGAATTGAGCAAAGAGTGAGAGACAGAGAGGAGAAGCAAAACTGTAGAAGCCTTAGCCACATAGGAGAAGAAGAACTGAAGAAGCAGCTGCAGAACAAAAGCCCTTAAAGGTTTAAACTAATATTTTATTTTTAATCTTTTAAGCGAGGAACAGGCCGAACCCAGGAACAGCTTATCGGTTCACTTTGGGTCAAGCAGTTGAGTCGCCGGGCCGAAAGCAGCGGGTTTTGGTCTAAACTGATTAATTGGTCCAAACCGGACCAGAGTGTGGACCGGTTTTTTTTTACCGGCCAGAGGCCAGGTCCGTCGATCCCAAATTCCAAGTCTAAAAACCATGCTTCTAATCATCACCATAGTGGGACAGATGTTGATGTACTAAGTGACCACCTAATATATGTAACCCCTTATCCTGTCTGACCCCCTCACATGCAGCTAATAAAATAATAATATACATATTATGTACTCCATCTATTAGATCATTAGATATTTATATACACACAAAATAAATACATTAAGAAAGAAGAAAGAGTTGCAGTCTTCTGATTTTTCTCCGAGTCAAGGTTTGACCATACTTTAGATGCTTGATTTCTTGGCGTTGGTGATGATGTTAACAGTTGTAGTTGTAGTCCCACATGTTGCTCTATACCAATCGGAATTGATAAGATCCATAATCGTTACGCCATCATCAAGTCAAGCAGAGGTCCAAAGTAGGCACCTTAACTGCCTCTTCAGGAAGAACTGCTTTGGTAGCTACTGGTTGATGGCTGATTTATCCTTGATCTCATGCAATTTGAGTCGTTATGATTAGTCGCCCGCTCCACTACGTAAACCTCATGACCCAATCACTGACCAAGAAACTCAAGTCTACACTGACCAAGAAACCAAGTCGTTGAAGAAAAAAACGTTGTAGGAAGAAGATGCAGTAGCTAAGTCCAACGAAGAAAGAAGAAGAAAGATGAAGCAGGCAAGTCCAATGAAGGAAGAAGAAGAAAGACAAGCATGTAAGTGGGTTATGAGTCAATTGGAGTTTGTGTAAATTAGATTTAGGGTTGTTCTTAAGTTGATCGACTAGATAATAAAGCTAATAAAGCGACGATTCGGAATGACTAGCGACGATCATGTTTTCAAGTTGGGTGTCTTAGGTACAACAACCAAATCGAGCCCTCAACTTGCAGCTTCAGCAGCGACCGAGCGACTAGGCGTCGATTAAGCGACGACTTAATAACTATATAGCGGGAGGACTGAAAAGATCCTCGTCAGTTGATGGAGGGTGTGTCACCCATAGGAAGAGGGGTTTATGTCTAAGGGTTTTGACTTCCAAGAACCTATACTTGGTGGGCAAGTGGTTGTGGCGGTTCCCACTGACGTCTGAACATTTTTTCTCTAGCAAAAGATGATAAAGAACAAGTTATATCTCCATCAGAATGGTGGGATTTGAATTCATGTCCCTCTTTTGTTACTTTTTCAAGTCCGTCAATTTTTTTTTCTCTGGATTATTCCTCGTTTTATTATTTCTTTGGTTCATTTTTGTTTCTTTAATCAATAAATACTAAATACTTCTTTTGCATGAAAGATAGTCTCCAAATTCTTGGAAGTTCTATTTAGATGGTTTCACAGGAAGTATTTACTATGCTTTTTCGGACACACTTTGACGGTGTCCAAGAAGAATTAATTTCATTTTTATGAATTTGTTGAAAAATTTTGGGCATAGTATTCGAGCATCCACACGTATTGGTATCCAATATGGATACATTGTGGTCTAAGTGGTATCCGTGCTTCCTTGGTCAAGTTTGATTAAAAGAATATTTATGATATATTCTTTCATTGGGTTGGGTTGGGTTGGGTTGGGTTGGGTTGGGAGGGAGGGAGGGAGGGAGGGAGGGAGGGGGGCGATTTTAAGAAATCAAAACTATGAACTCGAGTAGAATTAAGAGTGTATTTACACTAGAGTTGGGAATGTTTGGCTCATTTATGCTCATCTGAAACCACATGTTGACCTAAAAGGTTGAACTTATTTGGTTTATGGTCCATTATAGCGTTATATTTCCTCAATCTTTCTCCTTATGTTTTGATGCGGAACTTTATTATCATGTGGTCTCAACAATCTCATCCTTAACGCGTAATATCTCGATCCACATCGACACCAAGCTCCACCTTTGAATTTCAACCATCCTCTTTTGAGCATTTACCCATCACTTCTTCTAATTGACGATCTACCCTTCTTCATTATCTCTTGTTTGATCCACCAAGAGCGTCTGTCAAACCCATCAAATCTCCTATCTGACAAGCTTATCTCTCAATATCTCTCGTTTGATCCACCAAGAGCCTCCTCGAGAAGATTCCATAATTTGCTCATAGAGTACATAATCCATCAAGCATCCATAATTCATAGAGCCTAGTCCATCATGTCTCCTAACTGATGAGTCAACACTCTTTAATATCTCTTGTCAAGAGCCAACCAAGAGCCTCTTGAGAAGAGTCCACCACTTGCTCAATGAATTATTTTCATCCATCACGCGCCGTCATACTATATCCATGACCCAAGCCCCATAGTCATGGCTTTGATACCAGTTGTTGGGAATACTCGGCCCATATATACTTATCTGAAATCACATCTTGACTCAAAAGGTTAACTTATTAAGTCTATAGTCCATTACATCATTATATGTCCTCAATCTTCCTCCTTATGTTTCGATGTGTGATTTTATTAGCACGCGGTACTTCAACAGTAAGTTATAAGTCCTCTAATTATAGTTGGTCGGTGAAAAAGTTTCATATGCTGTTTAAGTTTACATGGTAACTTGGTAAGGAATTTTACTGGATGTCCATGATGGCTGACAACTCTGACTTGTACGAACGCTAAAGCTCATATACAGTTTCCACCTACATGGTGATTGGACACTGTCAGGGAAGCTTGCGTTTTTTCTGTGTCTCAGTTCTGGAATGATTAAGGTTATCAAGAGAATATATACCAAGTGAATCCATTTTTTTTTCTTTTTTAAGTCAAGTGAAGCCCTTGGTTTTACGTATAAAACCAAATACTAGAGGTTAGTAACTTAGTATTTGGTTCCAAAAAGTGGCCTGAAGCATAACATGGGTTATCCTAGTAGCAGCTGCGCTAGTGAATCTCAAGTGGCTTCCTGGGTGGTCTCGCCAAGGCTGGAAGAACGTAAATTGCTAGTGGAGCTATGCCCCATGGCGGGAAGCTCTGTTTGGAAGGGAATCAAGTCATGACCTGCGGTTGCAAAGTGCTTACCTTGATCAAGTTGCAGGCAATGTTCTAAAAGGCGCTAGGCGGGAGGTGGGCGGCCGAGGGGGGCCTAGGCGGGGCCTGGGCGAGAATTTTTATTTTAATTCAATTTTAATATTTTATCTTACATTTATCCAAACAAAACAATAATATAAAGCAAAACAATCTATAACAAAGATAATAAAGGCATTTGCTTAAAGTTCAAACACAAACATGCAATTGTTCAAAGTTCAAACATATTTTTAACGTATTAGTTTTATTCATAAACAAGATTGCTATTAAATAATAAAATTTAAAATTTCAAGAATTTAATTCAATATTAAAACTTAAGAAACTAAACATAAATTTAAGAATTATATTGAATTAAACTAAATATTACAAATGTATCATCATTTATATAATTTGAAGTTGGTACAAGTTTAAAAAATTACAACTATAATAAAAGTATCCGTTTTGACTTGATATTGTTGACTTTTTGTTGTGATTTGATATGCTACAGCATGTATTATGAATATGGTAAATCATTAGAAAAATAAATATATTAAAATCTGGTTTGGGTAGTTATTAAAATAAAAAAAAAAACTCTTTGCCTAGACCCCACCTAGGCTCCGCCTAATTTACTGGAGGAATTTTTGTCGCCTTGGGCCTAGATGAGGCGTCAGAGGGGCCTAGTGCCATGGCGAGGAACCAAGAGGGGCCTAGCGCCTAGGCGGGGCGCCAAGGGAGGGCCTAGCGCCTAGGCGGGGCCTAGGCGGACCTAGATGGGAATTTTTAGAACACTGGCTGCAGACGTCAGGGGTCTTCTATACTTTGGTATTCTTTACATGAATTATCAACCCATTTCAGTAGGGGTTATCGCCATACTACACTAGACGTTAAGCATATTTGTTCTCTGTGCTTCTATCAAAGCTTTGGTAGATTATGTACTGAGACTTGCTCCACAAAAAATTGTCCTATCTGATATCTTTAAATTGATATTAAAAAAAACAAAAACAAAAAAAATAATAACCACCATAGAGAATAGTAGTAGTACCTTGATGTGGCTTACTCGAATATTAGCTTGTTATAGCTCAGAAGCTGGTGTCGTATTTAGCATAATTACATTACAGGGAAAGCAATGTTTATGAATAAACTTCGTTACTGGACATATGAAAGTATGTGTGTTCTTTATAAGGTAAAACCAACTAAAATACTTAATTCTGTATTTGTATCACAATAGATTTGTTTTTTAAAGGTTGAATCTATGGCTCTATGCACTAATTAATTTAATATACTGTGTGTATGGATGTGACTGCTCCCATGAATTGGAATCCCTCCTTCCAAACCCTATGTTGAAGTCTCCCTCAAAATTTGATATTTTGATCACTTAATTAAACCATGGTCTCTATTTTTAAAGCTAGGCATGCAGAGAGCATCTCAGTTTTCAAACCATTGTAGGGGACTGGTAAATAAGTTTGAAGCATTGATATGAACGTGGTCTTAACAAAGTAAATAACAGCTTGTCAGTACTATTGAACTTCAATTGCTCATATATTACAATATCAATCATTCACATACATACATAATTTTACTGTTTACATGTATTCAAATGTGGTTTAAATTCTCGAAGTCATAGCTACACGAATATCTTTTTAATACCTGTAATTAATACAGGTTGAACTGGTCATCCTTCCACGTTCAAACATCAGTGAGATCCCTCCTGAACAGCAAAACCAGCAGCCACCACCTCCACCACCCCCTCCACAAAATCAAGAGTCTGCTGAAGAACAGAATGAAGAAGATAATCTAGAGGTTTGTTGACAAGTTAAAATGTTTATGGTGATGTGCAAGAAGATCAAGACGTTTGTTGGCAAGATAAAATTTTGAGCTTGCTTGTGACAGATGGTTCACTTTGTAAGCAGGATGAAAATGATGATGAAAACGATGAAGAGAACGAACAGCAGCAGGACCAAATTCCTGAAGAATTCATCTTTGATGCAGAAGGGGGTCTGGTGGATGAGAAACTTCTCTTCTTTGCACAACAAGCACAGAGACGCAAAGGAAAAGCTGGGAGGGCAAAAAATGTTATATTTTCTGAGGATAGAGGCAGATATATTAAGCCAATGCTTCCAAAAGTTAGTTCTCTGTACCCCCCTGTCTCAGCATTAAATTTATTGAAAGAAAGGGGAAAGATTCAGATAAATCTTCTGCTTTTTCTGAAGTCATGCCAGCAGTGCATTTTTCCTATCATATGGTGGATTTTATCTGGGTATTGTCAAAGTGCTGAAAGTAGCTGGCTGACAGCAGTTGTTTATTAAGGTTTTAGAAATCTGAAACTGATTGAATTTTCTCTAACCAAGTTCCATGGTTTTATGCAGGGACCTGTAAGGAGGTTAGCTGTTGATGCAACTCTTAGAGCAGCTGCACCATATCAAAATTGCTAAGAGAGAGAGATTCTGAAAAGATCAGGAAAGTTTTTGTCGAGAAAACTGACATGAGAGCTAAAAGAATGGCGCGAAAAGCAGGTGCCCTGGTAGGGTTTCACTCTTCCCTGCAGTTAATTATGCTCATCTACTTTCTTCTCCTTGCGTTCTTTTTCAGTCTATGATGTTGGCAGTTTACCAGTATTCATGTTTCTAGTTTCTCCAATCATTATGGAGAGTCTGATGACCAACTTTTAGGTCAGAGTGTGCCTTCTTATCCAATCCCATACTAGACAAGAAACTGTAATTAATGATTTAGATTCAGTGAGGGATTCAAACTTGACCAAATATGTAAATGTCAAAAAGTTGCTACAGGTTAAATTTTTATAATGGCTCTGCTTGAAAACTAGGTCCTCTTTACTTTATGACTGAGGTCTGTCAAGAATGGGCTATTCAAATCTGGTGCGTGTGTTATGCTTTTGGTAGAATTGATATGCGACGAAGGTTGCAGTACCTAATGGTTGTGTTTCTGATTTATCTTGTAAAAAAAATTTAGAGAGGAAAAAAAGAGAGTAAGAAGACAGCTGACAGAATTCGTGTTATTTCTATCTTATGACAGGTTATATTTGTGGTTGATGCTAGTGGAAGCATGGCATTAAATCGAATGCAGAATGCAAAAGGTGCAGCACTCAAACTACTAGCAGAGAGTTATACAAGCAGAGATCAGGTTCATTTTAAATATATAATTTATTGTGAGCTTACAATTTTGCTTAAGATATAGCCTTATAATTGCTGTTTACACTTTCATTCTAGAGCTGTAATTATTATGAATAGAACTGAACTTTCAAATATTTTCTGGTATCATAAATGCGTTCAATATAAAACTTCTTAAGACAGATGGGCAATCATAGTATCGGACAACTGATGTTGACTGTCTTTCATTACTATGCTTATAAGATAGAATACCTCTGCATAGAATTGCAGTTGAGATGCTGCTTTTCTTTAAGATACTTTTTAAAGCTCGATACACTAATTCGAGCAGAATGTACAATTTAACATACATGTCAGTGCTGTCTTTTGATTTTTCTTTCATTGGAAGTTTCATATGGAGCAATTTTTGGTACAAGGGACATAGGACTTAAACCCTAGAATAATCACTTGGTATCTAACTTTTCAGGTCATTCTCTTTTTTTTTTCTAAATCTTAAATCAAAGATAATAGTTGATTACATACTGGTTCAGGAAGTATCAAATGTTAAACCCTAGGTTAATCACTTGGTATCGAACTTTTCTGGTCATTCTGTTTCTCTAAATCATAAATCAAAGATAATAGTTGATTACATACTGGTTCAGTAGGTATCAAATTTATTATTAAAGAGCCACGGTGAAATGAGGGGACAATATTATTGATAAATTTAGTTCAATATAACATTAACAACCTGTATATATTGCATGTCATGCTTTTGAATGGTTGAATATTTGGTTGCATAGTCTGCATGGGTTTACTGCATAATTTCTTTTTGTTTTAACATAAGAGTGCAGGTTTTTCATTTTGAAAACTTTGCCATTCAATATTGTTTCAAGGATCCTTATGATGGCATGATGTTAAGCAGTTTGGGGTATTCCAAAAATAATAACAGTCGTCTATTTTTGATGGCAAGTCCTTATTAGTCAGGTCAAGTTGGAAGTGTTGGTCAATCTGGACTTTAAAACATGAAGTACTGCCTTTTCAAGAATGATCTATAATGATTATCCACATAATGACCAAGGGAGATTTTGAGCTTCCCTGGGTTGAGTGAAACCTCAACTCTTTGGTTCTTGCAATTACTTTATGCAAGTCATTTAAGGTTTGGTGAGCTGCTCGAATGCAGAAATGTTTTTCAAAGACTGAAGTAACTCAAAAGCCAATTAAGTCGGCTAAACGAGGATTTCTGGTCGAACCCGCCCAACCCAACTAAGATGAACCGAACCTGACAAACTTCCTTTTCCTTTTGGGAGGGTACTCCGAGTAGTGGGTACCTAGTAGGACCTCGACCCGTCTACTTGGGTCTTGTATGGATATGCAGGAAGGGGTGCTCCTAGGTGTGTGTGGGTTGTGTTTGTTCATACGAAGTAAATGACTAAAATGTCCAAAACCATATTAGAGTAATTACCACTGAGAAACATTGTCGATAAAGATTTTGTTTCTTATCCCAAGGTGTACATCTCCATTTCTTAACGGATGGGAATGCGTAAAAAGAACTAAGATTGTGTTTTTCATCCTTTTTTATTCATCTCTGATCATACTTATCAGTAACCTGGACCAGGTCGCCATCATTCCATTCCGTGGAGATTCTGCAGAAGTTCTCTTGCCTCCTTCCAGATCAATTTCAATGGCTAGAAAACGTCTCGAGAGACTTCCATGTGGTGGAGGTTCTCCCCTAGCTCATGGTCTTACCACGGTATGCAAATTCAGTTTAATTTATTTATTGTTGGAATATAATGTCTAAAAACTTAAAATCCTCTCACTATATCACAGCTTCTAACTACACTCCCAAAATCTGTCCAATTTGAAACTTCATTATGATTATAGGCATTATCTCCATTAACTAACAGTTTTATCAATATAAATCTGTTTAGGCGGTTAGAGTTGGGCTAAATGCAGAGAAGAGTGGTGATGTTGGGCGCATAATGATTGTTGCAATAACTGATGGTAGAGCCAACATATCACTAAAAAGATCCACTGATCCTGAAGCTGCTGCAGCTTCTGATGCACCTAAGCCTTCTGCTTCGGAATTGAAGGTAAAAAGTTTGCACCATATAAGTTCAACAAATAACTTGCTGAATAGATGGGGAAGTAAATAATGTCAAATATCATTAGAAATCTTAATCAATAGGTATTAAAACATTTGTTGGATATAAAAACTAAAATTGATCATCAAAACAAATTTTTTGTAATAAAAAGATCTGAAGGTCAAATTTATGAACTTTCCTTTTCCCTAGAGAAAAATGTGTCCCGCTACTTCTTTATGTATTGTAATTTACTTAAAAGTAATTTAGATTTGAACCCAAAAGTGAAAATATAATGTTTTTTATTGTTTGAATAGTAACAAATTGTAACAAAATGCGCTTTCAAGAAAACCACCTGAAATCTGATATATCAACCAAACATACCTTTATCTTACAATAGTGTACAACACACCTATTTATAGCAAAAGCTACAAGACGAATGAAAACTACTTTAAAGCAAATTGGATCCTACGATGACAAATATCCTGGATTCCCACTAATACAAGTACTTGAAAATAACTCCTAATTAACTAATAATAACTTCCCACTTCCTTGAACCATTACTTCTAGCATTTCCTCCACTACTTGAAATACTTTAACAACTTCTAGAATTATTGTTAAGCACCATTATCTTCAAAGCTACTTTGTTCCTAAGATGCCACTTGTCCGCTTTTTGTCCCAAATAAACTCTTTCCGCTCGCCAGGTCCTTGAACCTCTTCACGAGGTCACCTTTCTAATAATGTCATAATACTCTCTTTATTCCAAAATTAGTGATACATTTTTCTTTTTAATCCGTTCTAAAATTAGAGATACGTTTTTATTTTATGATTATAAAGTGACATGATATTCTTAATTTTTCATTACTTTTTTCACTATCATTTTCAGTATCACATCATCACAACCGAATTCCTAGCTAATACTAAGGTTATATTTGAGAACATATATTATACTTAAAAGTCATCGTTTTATAATTGTATCTCTAATTTTGGAATGGAGGGAGTATCAACAATTCAAATTATTTTTTGGTCCAAACTAAATAATTATTTTTGTTATAGTAAAAACACAAACGTTGTGTTACCAAATGTAACCTAAATTGTTTGTTACAACTGTTGACCTCATACCTCTCTGTTAATTTATCATATGGGATTTCACTTGGAAATCATATGGGAAAAAATAATAATATTAAGAGATGGTTAATATCTATGTTTGGACTTCGATTTCAATATATAATTCCTTAAATTGTATTAACATAGAGTGACCTTTTTTGTTGCATTTATTTGAAGGATGAGATTCTTGAAGTGGCCGGTAAAATATATAAAGCGGGAATGTCTCTTCTCGTCATTGATACAGAAAATAAATTTGTTTCAACGGGATTTGCGAAAGAGATTGCTAGAGTTGCACAAGGTTTGATAACTCAAAGCCCCATTGAAGTTCAACAATATTGTTTTGGCTTCAGTTCTGATAACTTTTCTTGAAAAACTTTGTTTTCCAGGAAAATACTATTACTTGCCAAATGCTTCAGATGTTGTTATCTCTGCTACAACAAAGGATGCATTATCGGCTTTGAAGAACTCTTGATTATATCTAATCAACCAAATACTTGGTTCCAATTCATAAGTTAGTTTCAGTAGTTGAGATGAACTAATTTGCTTGTCGTGTGCGATATATGTGCGCTATCCCTTATGTGTTTCAAATCTATTTTTTTTTCACCATGACCAAAAGTGATATATAGTGAGCAACTTCAGTTATGTTTCATCAGTCTGTTGCATGAGCAATTCCAAAAATTGGTCTATTGTGCTTTGGGCCAAACCAGCAGTGATGAAGACCATGAGATAGGGGCTTATCCCAGGCCATTTTGATTGAATTCCCGTACTAGTTAAATCTTACTTATTCCCGGGGAAAGGAAAAGAGGATATCCAAAAAAGTAGGTGTATTATGGGCATTTGGAAAGTGCGTTGGGACGTTTTCTAAGCCCCAAATGTTCCACCCCACTTTTGGTTAGACGAGTTTGGGGCTTCAAAGCCGCATTTGTAAATTTAAACAAATAAAAGTTGTGTTTGTAATAAGTTGCGTTTAGACGAACAAGATTTTGCATGTTTGATTTAAACATTTTGGAGTTAAAATGAACTCGAGAATTTTGTTCGTCTAAACGCAACTGATTCCAAATACAACTTATTCTATACGCAAGTTTTTAAAATTACAAACGCGTTTTTTAAACCCCAAATTGTTTGTTTATTTTGGCACATTCGGGTTGTTTGAAAAGTACTTTTGGATGGCTTTTAAATCCTAAACACGCCACACTATTTTTGGTGTGGTGACTGTAAGGCTTAAAAGTTGCGTTTACGAGTTAAAACAAATGCATTTGTAATAAGAAAGGAACAAGATTCTCACGTATGTTTGGATCTTAAAACTTACTAAACCAAATTACCAAACATGCACTAAAAAGTCGTTCAAATGCACTTTTTGAATGTCAAACCCATCGAAATGAACGAGTACTACTAAGTTGGCTGCTTTATTCATATTTGTGAGATTCAATTTGAGGTTTAAGCTGGTGCTAGTTATTGACTTGTGCTGAATGATTGGCGGTAATTCAGTGAGAAAAATTGGGTTCCTTGTGACAATATTTGGTTTGGGAGCTTAGCATGATGTTTCCTTTGTATTCCCATTTCGGCTTTTGTTTTTTTAAAACAGAAAAACAAAGAAAAAGAAATATAGTTTACCATATGAACTTTCACTCGTAAATATATGGGCGTCATGTGTATCAATTAATAGTTACTACTTTATCCGTCTTATAGTCTCATTTTGGATTTATGAATATTGTTTGTAAAATCTTAATTATTTTTTAAAAAAATTGATGAAAAATTTATTTATGTTCCAAGGATAACAATTTTGTAAAAATATAGTTTGTATTAGTTTTAAATTTGAAAATGTCAGAGTAACTTCAAAAGGTTAAAATGTGATTTTTTTTTTTTTTTTTTTTTTGCGTGAAAATAATAACCCCATTCAATTGGGTCACAGATCAAGGTTCGGTTTACTAGTCAAGAATACTAATTTAGTCATCTTTATTTATTACAAGCTTATCTAAAAGTTATGACGTGATGATGCAAAAATTTTACTTAGTTTGTAAATTAAATATTTTAGAATATTATTAAATAAAATGAGATTTTATAAATATTATTTTGTTTTATGTGTTAAAAATTGAATTTTTGTGGTGTATCGTGTTTCTATGATGGAATTTACGAGTTTTAGGATCGTATAAGCAAATAATTTTTTTTTGAGAAAAAGACAAAAAAGTCGCTATTCATAAAAACGTAGAAAATGCAGAAAAATGCTAATAAACGTATTTTTTCGAGAATTTCGAATTACGTCATAGCGTTTATTTGAGAAGGCGAGATGAAATATGTAATAAAAGTTTTTTCGGGAAAAAAAAGTAAACAATATTCACGTTACAAACGCTAACTCGTTTTTGCGATTTTTCAAATTACGACATAGCGTTTCTTCGAAAAAGAAGGAACGATGACGAAATCGGATTTTAAAAAATTGAAAGTCGATTTTTCGGCTAACCGAACGAGTTAAGAAAAGTAACTGAAAAAGTTAGAGAATCTAACTAAAAAGAAAATGAGAAATCAAATTAATTTTTGAACTAACGAATCCTAGGATTTTAAATGGCTTGGTTAGGGTTGGTATGCTGTGACTAGGGTTGAGCCAGGGTTTGAAAAGACTGGGATATGGTTGAGCCTAGGGTTTGGAGAGCTTGGCTAGGGTTGAGCCAAGGGTAAAGCTTAGGTTATGTGGTGGCTTGACTTAGGGTTGAGTCATGGCTCAAGCATTATGGTTAAACCTTAAAGTCTTGGAGCCAAAGCTAAATTATTAGTAATTATCCCATGTGGGATAACGATGCAATAAGGTGTAAAAAGGGGTCAAGGTGGCCGGATATAAGAGGCAAGGGGGAGGGAGGAGATGACTCATGGCCTAAGGTGGTAAGGTGAGTTAATGTTAGCTTATCTCTTGCACCAATAAACCCAAGTGTCATCTTTTGATTCCTTCATCCCACATGAGTTAGTTTAACTCTCAAGTATGGTTAAGTTAAGTGTAGGATGATTTGCCAGCACTTGGTTTTTTTCGCTAATTTCATATTGCAAGATAGAGAGAAAGTGAGAGTAAAAGCTTAAGAGAAAGAGAGAAAGTAAGAGAAAAGCTTGAGAGCTCTAGAGAGAAAGAGAGGAGGCCGAACAAGAGAGAAGGGAAAAAAGGCTATGGATAGTTAGGATCAAGGTTGATCAAGGCTAAAAAAAAGAAGAGAAAGAACACAAAAGGTATGTTTAGAACGCTAACTCCTTCATCTCTTTGATTTTCTTTAAGTTTGATAATTGTTGATGGTTGGTTAATTGAAGGTCATGGTGGACCTTGAAGTTATAAAGTGTATATGAAGGAGAATAACTTGTTTAAAACACCTTAAAGATGCATGGCAAGTAAACCAAATAATTAAAATGGTACGCCTAAGCATGAGGATGAAAATTAAGTAATAGAGAATTGTAAACAGACTTTAGATGTGTTGTATGTGTATTGTTGTGTGATTCCGAAAAGATGGAATCTTAGATATGTGGATTGTCAAGTTTTTCCAAGTGGAACGGAGGAAAAATACGCTATAACGAAGTTATGGCGAAATTTTTCGTAAAATGTGTCAAGTGTAAAAAATCCTAACTTGGTACCCTTTTTGGACCAACTGTACAGGTGGTTAACGCTTTCGGAAAATTATTTCTTTTCAGTGGTTATGTAGTTGGGTGAATATGTGAGTCATGGGCTCAAGAATGAGTTCAATCCGACTTTGGATGAATAAGTTATGAAGTTTAGAAAAATCGATGTTTAGAACGTCTTTCAGTGGAAAAAAATAGCTCTCGGCGGAGTTTTGAGCCGATTTTATGATAAGTTAGAGAATTGTAAAAAGAAAATTATGTCTAGGGGAATTTGAAGAATTTGTTAAAAGAAAGAAATTGATGCACAAACGAGCTCATTCCGATATTAGACGAGTAAGTTATGATGTGTCAAAGTAAGCACGTTTAAACTGTGCAAAATCGAAAATTTGGCTAAGTTTGGAAAAATGGACAGAGGCTTCAGAGTCGTCGGTTCTAGCCATAGGCTTATTTGAGAGCTGGATGCTCTGGATCTCCAAAATTCAGAGCCGTCGACTCTGGTTTTAGGCTAATTTCAGAGCTCTCAGCTCTGGATCCGTAGAAGGTTAGAAAGTCTGGACATCATTTAGTAAATTGATCATAACTCTTTCGTATGAACTCCGATTGAGGTGATTTAAGATGATTCGGAAAGATAAGAAGTAGATCTGCATCTTTCAAGCTTTATGTTTTGAGAGTTGAGGTCGGGATCAAGACCTAAAATGAGCATTTTTAGGACTGTTATGTAATTGAAGGCAAATCGGGGTGGTTTCTTCGGAACGTCGTGACGTCAAGCCAAGTTAGAATAGGATTTTCGAGTTCTAAACATTGGGCTTTGGAAATATAATCTAGAGGAATGTAAACCAAAGAATGGTAGATGTTTTGGACGTATTAATCGTACGCAGTGGAGTGTCAGTTATGCGTTCGGGTTAGACAAGTCGGGCGTATGACACACGAGCGTCGAAACGTCGAGTCGAATGTTAATGAACTTAAACAATGTTCTAATTATTATAAAACGGACATTATAAAACATTGAATAAAGTTAAAGTAAAGCATAAGTGACGATATACGTAACTAATTGGTATAATTGACCTTAATGATATATATATATATATATATATATATATATATATATATATATATATATATATATATATATATATATATATATAGGTAATTTGAGGAGCGTTTGGATAGTGTTCCGGTAAATCACGTAAAAGGAAATTTTCTTACACTTACTCTGATTTTATTGAGCAAGTTTTCTGACTAAATTCACTTTATTAAATTGAATGCAAGTTTCATGTTTTGGTGCAAATAGATTATATTTGTACAAGTTACTTAGCTATGAATTGAGTTGTTTGCCAATATCTACACATGTGCTTTTATGAAAGAAATGTTAAAGTATTGAACTGTTTAAGGTGTTACAGTTCTATTAATGCATGAATTGCGTTATGATTAAGTCCATGCTAATTTTTTTAGATGGACACATGATAAGATGTATGTGGAAATAAACACAGGTTATGTTATGATATGGATGTAGATACTGTTGGTGTCAAAACTTAGAATTTATGAAAGGAATAAGTGAAAGTCTGTAGGACTAGTTATTAAAGATTGTGATGCTTAAAAATGATGGGGATTTAAGTTATTCCTATTTATTCGAATTGCTTCTCAACTATTGTTAAGTTTTCAAAGAATGTTGAATTGATTCTTGATTTTATTGTTTATTCAACTACTATAATGTGACACACCCAAAATAGGTATACATCACCCATTCTGAGTCGCCAGATACATGGTACAAAATTCAAATACAAACTTAATTAATACAACTGCCAAGTGTCGTGCAGAATACGACAAAACATAAGCTGTGAGTTTTATTACAAATATTGTCTCCTAGACAATATCCAAACTCAAATTCAATCCTCATTACAATTATTATCACACTATTTTATAGAATAGTGAGGACTACTAAAGCAACCATCTGGACCGTCAATCCATTTCCCGACTAGTCCCAGCTATATTCTCATTTCCTAAAAAGAACAGTGAAAGAAAAGGGTGAGCTCAACTAGCCCAGTAAGAAATATTATGACTAAGATAATGCAGAATAAATTATCGTTAGCCTCCAACAGTATAACCACTGATAAAATACAATAGACAACAAGTTTTAGATTAACAACTGCAGCGGAATAAGCAATCTATTAGAAGAGTCAAGTAGAGCATGATATCTACTATATTCTATGATTTAAAAGTTTATCATCAATTTTATCGCTGAGACTCAGCTTAATAAATAATCCACATCACTAAATTATCCATGCACTACAGACCAAAGATATTCATTAGTATCACAACCACGAATTATCCATGCACTACGGGCCAAAGATATTCGTGTTTTTACCAATGGTTATGAACATGCCAAACAACAATTCGTCTTTGCACCCTTGGCCAAAGAGAACGCATGGTCATGATCATACCAATAACTGTCCATCAATGCACTACGGGCCAATGAGAACTTTTATCACATCATTTGTAACATTACAGGTCATGATTACCGAATAATCCCTAGTCATAATCATACCAATCAACAGTCCATCTTTGCACCCTTGGCCAAAGATGACTCTCATCACAATATAAGCATGAAGATGATGACAATGATATAAGAATTCAATTAAAAGAAATGAAAGATAAATATTAAAGACTTTAAATTTATTCAGAGTTTAAAAATGTCCAAATTGCCAACATGATATTGCTTTGTGGAGTAAAATTCAATAATAATATTTTATCAAAAATAGTTTGGACCGAAAAGAAATCAATTTTTATCATGAATAGTATCCTGGGTGAATATTACCCGAGTGAATAGTACCCCATGAATAGTACTTCGAGAATAGTACCCCGTGAATAGTACTCCGATATGAAAAAGTTAAAACTTATCAAGAATGTTCAGAATAATATTTCCATGAAAAGATACTGGATGAAGCGCAAATTTCAAGGATATTCTACTAATTTCATGGAGTATAGAAGCCAAAACTTAACAAAATGAGTGCAGAATTCAGAATCTGAAACAGAATAATATTACTTACATACTATAGAATATGGAAGAAAATATTATTTCTTACGAATATTGAACAAAAATAATATCCCTTACAACTGTTGAACGAAAATAATATTCCTTACGAATATTAAATAAATATAATATTCCTTACGAATATTAAACGAAGATAATATTTCTTGCGAATAATGAACGAAATAAAACTTCTTACGAATACGAAAAATAATATCGTAAGCGAATATGAAATAAATAATACCCCTTACCTTAAAAGGAGAGTATTTCTGACTGGTAGGGCGGATATATTCTTGAAGAAAATTTTCACTATTTTCTACACTCAAAACTTCCTTAAACTCAAAAGTTACGCTCAATATTATAGAAGAAAAATTCTCTGATTCTGGTGTGATTTTCTTTTCTAAACTAAGCATCCTATTTATAGGAGAATGAAAGGATACTATTTGGACGCATAGTAAAGGAAAGTCACGGGTAAACAGTAACTAAATTTCACAGACGAATTTTTGATTTTCTTATTTTACTATGCAGTCACTATGCATAATAAAATATAATATACTATATTTTTCATAAAAAATAAAACTTATTATTATTATATATAATAATAATAGTAATAATAATAATAATAATAATAATAATAATAATAATAATAATAATAATAATAATAATAATAATAATAATAATAAAACTAACCACCCGTGAATTCATTTCTTCCCCCCCATTATTTCATTCACACGTGGGCCCCACCCGTGGCCCCCACCATTTATTATATAAATATATATTGAATAACTTTTTACCGATTATTTTAAAAAATAGGTAAATGGGGGTCCATATAATAAGTAAAATTTACAACAAATACTTCATAAAAATTCCCTCAATAATTTTAACAACATTTATTCATCATTATTATAACTCGCAATATTAACAACCAGATCGTTCCCAAGAAAGAGGGGGCTTTTCGATAAGGATTTCTCCCTATTGGCGTGCAATTAGGTGACCAAACACCTTCTCTCGACAGAACTTTCTAGACATTGTTAATTATGCAAATAATAATATGAATAACTTGTTATCTCAATTATTGATTTAATAATATAAAATATTGTGACAATAATTAAATCAAATAATGTGAGATACTATGCAGCAATTACTGTAGCAATAATTGAGTATAATTGAGTGACTTCTCACGTAAGTATCAATAATCAATACCGTATACTACTATGCAACCACGCTTATTACTGTACTTTTATCACCGGGTATTTCAACAGTTAACGGTAAAACTTTCGCTATTATTTTTATAAAAAGATATTTCTGTCGTTTTCTAGGAATTCAGTTGTGGGGTCCACCAATGATTGTGTTCTTATACGAATATTCCCTAATAAAACGAATATTTCCCGACCAATCAAATATTTTATGACAACTTGGATACTTTGTAAAATTTGTAAATATTATCCACAACTATAACATTATATCAAATCCACACCTTAATACTAAAAAAAAATATTTCGAGAAAATTAATCTTTATTCTTAAAATTTTGGGTCTTACATATAACTTTTTGGGCAATTAAATGATGACTCTTGCAAAACTCTAAAACTTTTACAGCTAGAACGGATGAACCAGAATAGTTAGATGACATTAAGTGGAAAGAATTGTTAAAGAAGAAGACTTAGATGATTACATATTGTGATGTAATAGTTTGTGTAATTTTAATATTTTTATGATGTAATATTTATTAATATTATAATTTGAAGATGTAAATGTCTTAGAACCTGGGATTAGCAGTGATGTGTTGAAATAGTATAGTAATTACATTCATGTTTTAAGATTCTACTGGTTGGGTAGTGCCTTGACACACCGAACTTGAGTTTAAAGATAGACCGAATTTCGGGGGCGTTACACATGACAAGTTATTAATAATGTACGTAATAAAATTGAAGTTTTATATGTAGTTTAGTTTATCACACATGTTTTAGTATATGAGACCTCATTTGGATCAAGTCTCCAATTGGATATGATGAACTTGTCAACTTAAGTTTAAGCAACTTTGTGATGAATATGTTAATTCATGGAAAATATTCACATTTTCATATAAAATAATTTTTAAATCGCAGTAAAATTTATTTCAAAATGAGAATAAATTTATTTTAAGTTGCCAATTAAATGTGTTAGTACCCCTAGAAATTCTTCGATTTCTCGCAATATGGATTGAATGCCATAACTTTTATTTGTACTTTACTTCTTATTGGTGCTAATGGGAAATCTGCACAAATAGGATCGCATTCTTGATTGGTAAGAAAGATCTTCCATAAGAATCAGAATACTCTTGTATGTAACCCTCTTTTTAGTTACTGGTGGATTGTTGCACAGAAAGGACGATCACCTCTATTTTGAAATATATGATTTTTTTTTAATTTTTAAACTCAATTCAAAATATTTTCAAATTCATATCATTTATTGCATAACCTAACTTATTTATCACTCGTCTCCTATAAGCGTTCATTACACATCCGCTTAAACAAGTGGGGCCAATTCACTTTTATGCTACCACATAGGTTATTTGTGCTCGACTTTTAACATAGGAGGTGGAAGCATTTTGGGTAAGACTGTCAATTCGATCTATTAAGCTTGAAACCCGATCACCCGATCCGTTAAAAACTCGCTTGAATTTAATTTGGGAATGAGCTGAGCCGAGCCAAGCTTGGACAAAAAATAAAGGTTGAAATGAAATTTGGGCTGAGATTAATTAATAGGTCGTTCAGCCCATTATAGGACCGACTGAATTATAATGTTAAGAACATATAAATATATAAACTTTTTATATTAATTATTACATATTTACACTCATAATTTATATTAGGCTGAATAATAATTATGTCCCTCCAAAATGCCACTTACTTTTAAAATCGTCCCTAAAGTTCATTTTCCGTCAGTTAGGTCATTAAAGTGGCATTTTTTGGCGTTTCTGTTCTCCCTAATCGATTTTACCCCAACCCGATCCATTTTGACCAAATTTTGACCCAACCCAGCCCAATTTGACCCAACCCCAATTTTTAATATTTTAAAATAAAATAATTATTTTAAAAATAATTATTTTTAATATTTTAAAAGAAAATATTATTTTTAAAATAATAATTATATTTAATATTTTAAAATAAAATATTTTTTTAAAATAATTAAAAAAATTTATTATTTTAAAATAAAATATTATTTTAAAAAAATTATATAATAATTTAATTTAATATTTTAAAATAAAATATTTTCTTAAAATAATTTAAAAATAATAATATAGACACTTAACAAGAGGGCAAAATCATAATTTCACCCCCGAAGACAACCCTAGGAGGCCAAAGATGGAATGTTGACAACACAACATAAACAACCTTCACCCAGCTGTGGATAAGGTCACAAAGAGTCATCGCATCAATCCTGAGTGCAAACTACGCAAGTAGACCCATAAATATACCTTCGAAGACTAGAAGATGCCATTCTGGTCATGGACCCATCTTTCTGGACTCAGAAAAGGGCAAGCCTGGTATCATTGCGTAGCTCTCGGAAAGAGCTTTCTGGAAACATATGATACATCTCCATGTGATTCCCGATTTGTAAGATACGGACGTTTCAGCAGATAGATCGGTTCCCTCGAGGCGACGGGGCCCACCAGGCCCAGGTAGACCTGTGGCTGCCGCAGGTAGACTCATGACTAGTCGGAGTCTATAAAACCAGCCCTCCCAGCTCACTTTTTAGCAGATTTGGAAGATAGAAGGAGTTTAAGAGAGATAAAATTCGAGAGTTAGAGAGAGAAATAACTTAGATCTTGCTTCTAAGCACTATAAATCTCAATTTTAAACACTTCTATATATATAAATCTTGTTATATCAACTTTCTATCGGTCGAAATTAAGTTCTTGTGAACTTTTATCCCTCCTTTGTGCAGATCTCGCGG
Organism: Panax ginseng; assembly: GCA_020205605.1. Classification (NCBI taxonomy): domain Eukaryota; kingdom Viridiplantae; phylum Streptophyta; class Magnoliopsida; order Apiales; family Araliaceae; genus Panax; species Panax ginseng. Next base: position 14,032,613 of record CM035135.1, on the reverse strand, counting down.
CATACTGTAAGATCTTCTCAGATCTATGCTCATTTACTACTTTAGTAAACATATAAGTGTTAAACACACACACACACACACACACTTCTTGGTTGTGCATAGATCTAGCTTTTTTACCGATTATTTTATGTATATAGTTGGTATTTGAAGTGTTTTGACTAGATCTATCTTAGATCTTGCCTGATCTAGCATTTAACCGGTCCGAAAGCTTCATAGTTTGACCCAAATGAGCTAGATAGGCTTGGATCCAGGTAGATCTAGTTTATTTTCAAGTTTTGTAAATATTTTTGCTACCATGCGGCCCTATATCTGTATCCAGAGGAAGTGGGAAGCTTAGCTACTCGCGTGCAAGAATGTAATCGATAAATCACTTGTTTAGCAAAGTTATGTGATATATGTATATATTATATTTAAATATACATCTTGCAAGTTTTAAATGATATCATGTGAACCTAGAAACCATAGGGTTGAAGATCCAATCAATGGATCTAGATCCGGTTCTCATGATGGACTTGTGTTCGGTTGTAATATCAGTTTTCTATCTATTGTACATGTAATCTTGGGCCTTAAAATTGTATTCGGATTTGAGGCCCCATACTAGTGAAATTGTGGTTTGTGGGTGTTCGGGCTCACTTCGATGGCTTTCATGCCCACAAGGAGCCCGATCCTTGTAGTTTATAGTTTCTATTTCGTCATTTAAAATGATTTTCAAATCAAATTAACGAAGATTTTATAAAATATAGATCGTGTTAGGATGGATATACTTAAGGAAAAATTAAGCAATTAGTACCCCGAGTTCTAAACCACCCCCCAAAGATGCTTCACATCCTCATAAAAATCAAACAAAACCGCTTCTAGGATTAAAAGAAGGTTTAATCCAAGTTAAAATTGAAAGTATCAAAGGGTCTCGATTCCTATTTCGCGAAGGGTTTGAAAACTATATTTTCAAAATGTCACTTTTATATGCTTTATTTGCAAAAGTAAACTTTTCTTTAAATCAAACCCTTTGTACATAGGTCCAAATAGGCACAACACTACTTTCAAAATAAAGCACTCAAGCACCTTTTTAAAGCTCAAATCACACACACACACACACACAACATATTCATAGGGAATGAAAAAGTCGACGTAACCGTGTTTTATGGAAGTCGAGGGGTGCCTAACACCTTCCCCTCGCTTAAGCAAGCCCCCGAACTCTATGAATCCCGGGTTCCAAATCAATTAAACGGAGTCACATATTAGGCTATATTGTGAAAACCTTTCAAAATTCGAATAAGTTGGTACATCCTTTTGAACTCATACCAACTGGCGAATATGTCTAATTTGGCCCAATCATGAAAATCAATATTTTAAAATTGTTGTCATATATGTCGATCCTTTCCTAAAATCTCACCCTTTAAGAAAGTTAAATAAATCAACATAGCAAAATATAAAGGGTAGGAAACACTGTATGAATTTCCCAGCGTCGACAGGTGACGACTCAGCTGAAGACATTAGAGGGCTTAAGCCTCATTTCAATCTTATTTTTTTCCTTTCTAATCTGTGTGATGCTAATGTATGTGTGATGAATGCTTTATATTAGTGCTTAACAAAAAGTCATCATATTGCATGTGGTGAGACACGATGAATGTATGTGAATGTATGTTGTGTGATTCCTCCACCAGGAGGCAAACCCGTCGATGACTGATTACTGGACTCAAGATGAGTATAATCCCATGAGGCTCAGGAAAGGCTTCACTCAGATCCGCTCCAATTGAAATATCGGACTCATTCCCATCTAGTAGATTTTGAAAATCTAGGAACCTTCATGCTGAAAAGCCCGTGAGAGTAAACCTAAGATATATCAGCCTCTGATAAACCAAACGCGAAGGGAAGTCTCTTCATACATTTCCTCTTTTAATTCCTGTTAAATGTCAAATATCATACCTTCAAAGACTAACCATTTGTGTATAGATTGGTACGTGAACCTGACTTCGAACCCAAAAGGTCCGATCACCGCCTAACAGAATGGCTGAAAGTCCAGTACCAGACTCAGTTCCCGTCTCTGGGGAGGAGTTCGAGTGCTTCAAAAAATAAATGGTTGAAATGATCAATCTGTTAAAAGAACAATGCAAGTTGGCCCTAGACTCTAGAACCGGTGCTCAGCCCGAGTCCTATGCCTAGGGAGGAATCCAAATTTTGATCAAGATAAACAAGGTCCAAATTCCCACTTCAGTGTTCCAATTTGGTAGCAAGACTGACAAAGGTTTTGCAACCGGAGGACGGACTGAAGAAACCCTGTATGTCTGGGAGGATTAAGAAACCGAGGAAATTAAGAAGAAAATGAAATTAATGGAAGAAGTTATCAGGTCCATTAAGGGGATAAGGACTTATGATAATGTCAACTACTCAGGCCTATACATATTTCCTGGTGCTCGTTATCTGGATGAATTCCAAGCACCAAAATTTGAGAAATACAATGGGGCAGGTGATCCCTACACCCACATGAAATTCTACATTGGCGAGCTGAGGTCTTATGCCAAGGATGAAAGTCTAAGGATGCAACTTTTTCAGAAAAGTTTGACTAGGTAAGCAAGGATCTGGTACGCTAGACTAGACAATACTAAGATCCACAACTTGGAATAATTGGCCAACATTTTTTGAACTAATACAGCTTCCAGTCTCAGATGGCTCCTGCCATTACCAAATGTTCAAAGTCCAAAAGTAGCCAACTGAATCTTTTTGGGAGTATGCACAAAGATGGAGGCGAATGACAGCTCAAGTAAGTCCGCCTATGAGCGAAAATGAGATGGTTATAACCTTCATAAACATCCAAGAGGCACCTTATTATGAGAGGGTCCTAATGAGAATAAGCAAGCCATTCTCGAAAATGATCAAGGATGGCGAAATGGCAGAGATGGGCTTGAAAATTTGGCAAAATTAAAGATCTCATAACCTTAGAAGCAATAGTTGAGTACCTTCAATCCGGAGATTATGGTAATGATGCCAAAAAAAGTCAAAAGAATATGTATCCCTCATTTTACAAGAGCAATCTAGGATACCCAACAATAGTCCCTCTATCTAGAAAAAGGAAGACGATCTACCATAACGATATGCTGTATTCAACTAAAGCCAGGACAGACAGAGAAAAATTGAAAGAATAGAAAATCGGGTTTTTACTCCACTAGGCGATTCCCTTGAGAATGTATTAGCGTTATTAATGGACCATAAGAAAATTATCAAATTGGCTCCACCTCTGGATCCAAAAAACAAAAGATACAATCTAAGCAAGAGATTTGCTTACCACTCAGGGTCTCCAGGACACGATACACAAGATTATTGGTCCTTAAAGCATAAAATCCAAAATCTAATCGAAAGTGGCAATGTTGTGATCAAATGATCGGACCAACCAAATATCAACACCAACTTTCTACTACAGCACGATACAGAGGGAGTGAACATGATCGGGTCAGAAAGTGCCAGATGGGATCCAAATCATAAGTACATACGAAGAATGGAGGAATACCCCCAAAGGAGCAGAACAAATGTCCTAGAGTGGGAAAATCCTGAGGAGTGTATGATAGTAAGACAAAAATTAGAGACGATCCAACATCAAGTAACTCTGGTAGCTAAGCTGATAATTCACCAACATTAGGTTACAAGGCAGCTTTTCACTCAATTATCAAGAAATCTAGAGAAGGAAGAGGTTAGCCAGAATGCAAGCTTATATCTCTCCAAGATGATCCCGTTGACTAAAGAAGATCAAAGCACACTGACAGGGCATGAAAAGTGGAATGATAAGATTGCTAGAAGATCTCACTAGCTAAAAAATCACTTGGAAGAATGCGAATTCTCAAAAAAGAATGATCAACCAACATCCACAAGATACAAAAAATTCACCCCTTTGAACAAATCAAAGGAAGAGATGTTACACTTTCTGTATAAATGAAGGAAAGATTACTGAGTTGCTACCTCCCATGGATATCAAGACAAAGAGACATGATCCCACTAAGATATGTCTCTACCATTTTAACTCACCTGGACATACGACCGAAGGATGTTGGGCTTTGCAACACAAAATCCATAATCTCATAAAATGTGGAGAGTTGAAGATAGAAATCCCCACGATCAAGGAAGGCACAAAAGTGATAAAGAGCTTAAGATTTCCACCCAAGATAAGTGGTTCAAAGAAAGTGGTAACTATGAGCACCAATCTTGGCAGAACACAAGGTGAACCGATCATAATTCAGGGAATGACAGAGGAAATAAGAGAGTCCCCTCACGAATTTCCATCGCCACTGATAAGTTTTTCGTTGCCCAAAATTGGCATTCAACCATATCGAATGATGAGGAAGAAATACTGATCCTTCCCAAAGAAGAAAAAGTAAAAAAAAAGAAATATAACAACAGGGCGATGAAAAATTCAAGATCAAAACATCTCAGGCCTTGGAAAAAGATGGGGGAGAATACCAATAAAAAAGGAGCGAGGGTATTGGAGAAGCCAACCTATAAAAGAATTAAGAGCTCATCCCTTGTATCAACGAGTCCAGTTTGAGCATCCCTAAGAAATGTGCTGAACTAGGAGGTGATCAAGTTATAGCGGTGATTGAAGATATTCATGACAAGGAGGTATCCTCTATTGCGAGTCTCAAAGGTAACATAACCACTGATAACTAGACTATCATGTATCAACTAGCCAGGAAGACGTAGATCTAGAGGATACAGTTACAGGCCTAAAGAATTTTTGGGACGTTATCACTTTCTTAGCATTATGTCTTTTTATTTTCCATGCATAAAAAAATAAAAAAATAAAAGAGAAAGATAATAAAAAAAATCAAATCAATCAGTCTTATCCTTAACCCCAACTACGTAAGACCTGCTTTCCTTCCATCCACGGGAGTACGTAGGCAGCCATCTATGGTGCGATCTAACCCTCAAAAGAAATAAACAAACTGTGACGCCCCAAAAATAGGTCCACACAACCTATTTTGAGTCGCCAAAATACATGGTACAGAATTGAAATACAACTTCCATATTTATAACTATTAAACTGTCGTGCAAAATACGACAACACATAAGCTGTGAGTTTGAATAAAAATATTGCATTGTACATAATACGACAATATCCAAACTCAAATTAAGTCTTCATTACAGTTATTATCACATTATTTCATAGCATAGTGAAGACTTCTATAGTAACTATCTCGGACCATTATTCCACTCCCCGACTAGTCCCAGCTACACTTTCATTTTATGAGAAGAATAATGGAATAAAAAGGAAAAAAGTGGACTCAACTAGCCTAGCAAAGAATATTATGACTAAGATAATAAAGAATAAACTATCTTTATCCTTCAACAATGATAAATCAGATAAAATATAATGGATAACAAGTTTTAGATCAACAACTGCAGCGGAAATAGCAATCCAATAGAAGAGTCAAGTAGAGCACGATGTCTACTATCTTCTATGATTTAAAAGTCCATCATCAATATTTTATCCCTATAACACTAATCAATAATTGTTTCAAACCAAATAATTATCTATGTACTACGGGCCAATGATATTCGTTTGTATCACCAGTGGTCATGGTCATGCCAAACATCTGTCCATCTATGCACTACGGGCCAAAAAGGACTTTTACCACAAACATTTATCTATAACATTAAAGATTATGATTATACCAATATATAATTCCTGGTCATAATCATACCAATCAGCAGTCCATCTTTGCACTACGGGCCAAAGATGACTTTCACCACAATATAAGCATTAGGATGATGAAAATGATATAAAGAATGAATCAAGTGAGATCAAGGATAAATATTAGAGATTTATAATTTAATTTATCCAGAGTTCAAGAATGTTCAAATTGTCAACATGATCGCCAATTGTGGAGTAAAATTCAAAAATAATATTTAAGATTCAAATTTCAAAGATAATTTGGACAAAGAAAAGAAACTAAATTCCGTTGTGAATTGTACTCCGACATGATTAGTGCCCCGACATGAATAGTACCCCAAATGAATAGATTAAAATTTAATAAGAAATTTCAGACCAATATTCTAGTGAAATGATATTAGATGAAACACAAACTTTTAAGGATATTCTACTAATTTCAGAGATTTTCACCATTTAACAATAAGGTTATGAAAAAAAACAATAATTTTGTACCATAAATGGAGAAAAATATGAGTACAAAAGAAATGGCATCCTATACGAGTATGAAAGAATATACAAAACTACAAATGGATTCTAACCCTTCATGTGGTAATCCGCGTAGACAGATCATTTCAACAACTTAATAAAGAATGAATATAAAGGATTATTCACCAGGCATGCGGTATTCTACATAGATAGGTTATTCCTACAGATTAATAAGGAATAGAATGACAACCCTTATAAGTATGAAAAAAATAACATCATTTACCTTAATAGGAGAGTAGTTATGACTGGAATAGTGGAGATTGTCTTGAGGAAATCTTGCACTACACTCAAAGTATACTCACAAGAACTCTCTCTGTCTAACTTTTGATTATAACTTGGTTTTGTAAATTGGTGAAGAACTAATGAACTTAGCTCTCTATTTATAGGAAAACATAGTTTCGATAATTGCACGTTAGGGGCTAGGCTTATTATAGTTTAGTACCTAGGTTAATTACACTTTAGTACCTCATTAATTGCACCTTAGTCCCTCAATCATCTTCCACCAAGTGACATCATCATGATATCATCATGACGACATCATATTTATGTTTCTTTAAGGATGATGTTATGCTTACATCATCTCTTCTCTGATTGGTTGATTCAAGTTCACATGGATTGGTCGACTTATTACACTTTGGTACCCCTAAAGTTTTTCAAGTTCGCATTATTCCCCCTTAACTTTTGTAATTCACTTATCTTTAATCAACAAAATCTTTAATCTTTTCAATAATTATTCACCATTAATATTATAGATTTTAATATTGACAACTAGATCATTCCCAGAAAAGAGTGGGCTTTCCGATAAGGATTTCTCCTTGGTGCACAATTAGATAACCTAACTCATTTCCTTGACAGAACTTTCTAGAAATTGTCAATAATTCTTATCTAATAATATCATTTCAATAATATGAGTTACTGTGTCATGACAATTATTGATTTAATAATATAAAATATTATGCAGATGCTACTGTAACAATTATTGAATCAATAATATGAGATACTATGCAGCCACTACTGTGGCAATTATTAAATATTGAGTGACATCTTGCTTAAGCATCAATAATAAGAGATACTATGCAATACTGTGTGCTACTATGCTACAATACGTATTACTATACTTTTATCGCCGGTTATTTCAACAATTTAACGGTAAAAGTTTTGCCGTTATTTTTATAAAAATGCTATTTCTGTCGCTTTCTATATTCGAAAGTTATTCTGTTGTGGAGTCCACCAATGATTACGCCATCATACGAATATTTCCCGACATAAACTGTGAGTTTGAATATAAATATTGCACCGTACATAATATGAAAATATCAAAACTCAAATTAAGTATTCATTACAGTTATTATCACATTATTTCATAATATAGTGAAGACTTCTATAGCAACTATCTCAGACCATTACTCCACTCCCAGACTAGTCCCAGCTACACTTTCATTTCTTGAGAAGAACAATGAAACAAAAAGGAAAAGAGTGAGCTCAACTAGCCCAGTAAAGAATATTATGACTAAGATAATGAAGAATAAATTATCTTTAGCTTTCAACATTGATAAATCAGATAAAATATAATGGACAATAAGTTTTAGATGAACAACTGCAGCGGAAATAACAATCCATTAGTGTCTAATATCTTCTATGATTTAAAAGTTCATTATCAATATTTTATCCCTGTAACACCAATCAATAATTATTTTAAACCAACGAATTATCTATGCACTACAGGCCAAAGATATTCGTTTGTATCGCCAGTGGTCATGATCATACCAAACACCTGTCCATCTATGCACAACGGGCCAAAGAGGACTTTCACCATAAATATTTATCTGTAATATTAAAGTCATGATTATACCAATACATAATTCCTGGTCATAATAATACCAATCAACATTTCATCTTTCCACTACGGGCCAAAGACGACTTTCAGCACAATATAAACATTAGGATGATGACAATGATATAAAGAATGAATCAAGTGAGATCAAGGATAAATATTAGAGATTTATAATTTAATTTATCCAGAGTTCAAGAATGTTCAAATTGTCAACATGATCACCAATTATGGGGTAAAATTCAAGAATGATATTTAAGATTCAAATTTCAAAGATAATTTGGACAAAGAAAAGAAACTAAATGCCATCGTGAATCGTAATCCAGCATGAATAGTACCCCGACATGAATAGTACCCCTGTGACAACCCGAAAAATTAGATTGTTCATAATTTAAGATTTTAAAGAATAGTTATTAATAAAATGAATTTTTATTAATACTATTCTGTGCTATGTGTTTATTAATCGTTCTAGAACCAAGGATGATTATTAATAGGGAGGATTCAGGCTACGAGCTAGACTGAACGAGTAAGAATTTTCAAGAAAAAAATAAAAAATTTTTCGGGAACAAAAATATTTTCGGGGAAAAAAGACGAAATATGCATTATTCACCTGACAAAACCCTAAGGGTTAGGGTTTGAATAACCTAAGCCCTTCAGAGAGTTCGGTATGTCGAAATGACATTTCGTCAAAAGATTTGACGATAATATATCGTGAAAAGTTAAGTAAGCCTATAAAAGTTTTTCTCAAAAAACGTGCAGAAATCAAACGAAATAAAAACGATGAAAAGTACTGTTATGTACTTTTCATTCGTTTAACTACGTTAGGGGAAAACGTGAAGGAAAACACTTATCGTGGAAAAGTGTTTTTCAGTTTTTTGGAGATCCAAAGAATGCGTAAATGTTAATCGGTAGACGAAAGATGAAATATCCAAAAATATTTGGATTCCGAGAATCGTAGTTTTCGAACTTTCGGATGAATTCTGCAAGACGGAAGCACGAAGCTTCTAAGGAAAGCTTCATGAATAGTAAGGAGGTGGAGTTAAGGAGGTGAGAATAGTAACTTATGGTCAAAATGACTATTTTGCCCCTAATCTTTGAAATTCTATATAAGCTAAGCTAATTCATTTCATTTGCTAGTTTTTTCAACTAACACATGAAATTAAGAGAGAAAGAGGGAAAGAGAGCTTGGATGATTGGATTGGAGAAAGAGAAGAAATGTAAAAGCTAGCAAATCGCAAGATTAAACAAGAGGAAGAAGAAAATGGAATAAAATACAAGAAGAAAGATATTAAAAACCTACCATTAATTTAATTTTCTTTAAATTTTTATACGTTAAAACATAACTTAATGAGAATAAGAAGTAATAGATGTTAAGAATGATTTCATATGGTTGAAATCATGAGAAAACGAAGAAATAAGAATTAGAAGTTTATTTTATAAATTTCTTAAAGATGTCTAAGATTCGTAATGAATTTAAACGATCCAAATGAATCATATGAATGATTCGGTGTAAGAAGTAAGGAATGGGGTTTTATAACCTCAAATTCTAAGAAAAAGTGAAATCGTAATTAAAATATCGATTAAAAATGAAGAACGAATGAAGAACGCGAAGAACGTTGTTGATGGACAAATTTTAAAACCATCGTAGGATAATTGTTGTTGATGGATAAGTTTAAAACCATTGTGTATAAGTTAGATGCTTATTGCTTGGTTAGGAACGATAGAAACGTTCATGAAGAATGGATTAAAACCTAGCTATAACGAAGTAATGGAAAAAATTTCGTAAAAGACAAACGAGAATTAGAAAGTTATTAAATGAACCCGAACGTATAGGGTTTCATAAGAATGTAAGAGAACGTAGAAAACGTGAGTCATGGACTCAAGAATGAACTAATTTTGAGTTCGGATGACCGAATTACGGACAAACGAAGAACATTAAAAACGTAAAATGAACGAAGGATGAAGATTAAGCCAGTTGAATGGCATGTTAATGGATTCTGAACGAAGTTCTATCCAAGGGTAATCGAATTACATAAGATAAGGAAGAGAATGACTTTAGAACAACCTCGTTCCGAGTTATAACGAAGAAGTTATGAGATTGCAAAGTCAGCGTCTCAAGCATGTAAAAGACTTAGAAAATTTTTCCATGTTTCATACTCGGTAACATGCGCCAAATTTGAGCCTTTGGGAGGCAGGAGTTGAGCTCAAAGCCATCACTATTCACGAGTGGTGCCGCAGCGTGAGAAAGAAAGGGGGACTTGGCGATGTAGCGCCGAACCAGGAAAGAGAGTGACGTAGGCTCGCGACGCAGCGTGAGAGGAAGGCAGGGACCTGGCGCCGTTGCGCCGGTGCAGGGTAAGGCCTAGTGTTGAGCTTTTAATTAGTCAATTACTAGGGGATGTGCAAGAAAGAAATATGAACATGTAGTTCAACTAATGTAACACTTAATCAAGTGTATTAAACCTTTAATGGAGGTTTAACGAAAAGATTAAATGAGATTAAAAGATAAAGAATGTGGTGAACGAAAAAGTCTAAACGGGAGTATTCCTATTATTCAAGCTACTTCATAACCTTTGTTCGGTTATTGAAGTCTTTAAAGAATGTTTAAATTCTTGAAGTTATTTGTTCAACTGCTATGACTTGCTGAGCAATTGAATGCTCATACTTGCTTTAAATACAAACATTTTTAGCGTACGATGTTAGAAGAACTTAAGGATCCCGTAAAGATCAAGCTGATCGATATCCAGAAGAAGTGCCATTCATTAGATGAATGAATGTGAAGATCAAGTGAAGACTTGTAATATAGAATGATGTAATTATCATTATTTGTAATGAAAGAGGTTATAAGGTTTTAGAACCCAGGAATTGAGAATGTATGTTATTATATTTCAGTATATAACGATGTATGTTTGGATGAATGATGTGCTCGTGACGTATGGAATCCGGGTGTGAAGATAGATCGGATTTCAGGGCGTTACAAGTTGGTATCAAAGCTGATAAGTTATAAATCTTAGGTATGAGTACCTAAGACTATAATCGTAGAGAGAAGGATAAAAAGATCACCACGTGATCATAGTAAATCATAGTAATAGATGAGCTTTTAAACGATGAATGATTTATAGCTAATTCTATGAATGAATGGTACTACGAAGTAGTACGAGAAGAAGAACTCAGATTGAGTTGTGAAGGATAGCATACGAATTAAAGAAAATTTGTATTTAATAAAGATAAAGTTAGAAGTTGTAAAATTTCAATTGAGGACTCATGTGATAGCTGAGTTGTATGAACCTTTGTTATGGGAAGAGGTTTGTGCTTGGTGTAACAACCACTCAACTTATTACAGTGATAATCATTGGAATTGGTCGCGCTATCAAGATGTATATGACGAGAAGGTGAATCTTTTCTCATGTATATACTTGATAAGTAGAGAACGATAAGGTAGATGCGAGTTCTTGAAACTCATACTTATGGTAGGTTCGTGACTCATAATTATATGGTATGTTTTTGAACTTCTTAGTGAATGGACGCCTATGGTCTGACTGGGATAGTTTTTAAACTCATATTAATTATGGAAAGTTCCTGAACTCATAATGTGTGGTAAGTTGATGGACTGTACTAAGGTATAGTGATGTTTAGACTGAAAATGAGTTATTTTCAGTAAAATTAGCACTGAAGGTGCTAGAGAAGATTAAGTATTGTCGCAAGTAAGACAATGAAGAAAGATGGAGAATAGGATATTCCAAGTCATCTAGCTCTACTAGATTTCAAAGTTTATTGAAATCATGCTTATGTGTGCGCGTTTTGAAAATGAAAGAATTGGTTCAACTTTTGTAATCAATGGATTTTAAAAGAACTATTCTTGGTATGTCTATGCTAATTGTTTCGACTAGATAGAAATTGATTTGAAATATTAAAATGAATTTTATATCATCAGTGCATTTGATGCCACAATGGTAAAAGGATGGAGTTATTAATGCAATTAAACCTGGTGTTGGATGTGATTTTAGGATTAACAACCCACTATGGTATGATGTATAATGGTGAAGTAATAAACTGACAAAGTCCTCAACGTACTGTGAAAAGTACGGTATCATGACGTCATAAAATGTTTTGATGTATTGAAAAAGAATTTAAAGAAGTAGTCGATGTCAATTGATTTGACTAGACGAATGTTTCAAGTTGATATCCAATTTATTGGTATGGTCTAAGCTACTTGATTTGGCTAAGACAAATGGTATGCCATGTTTAAAAGAAAATTGAGTTTTCTTTGAAGAAGTTGTGCCAAACCAAATTATTTTGATGCAGAATCTAATGATCAAGTCTGAGGTGAACATACCCTAAAATGGGGTTATACAATGGGTTGATCGCCTACGTATGAAAAGGGTAGTTTACTTTCTGTGTGATTGTAAACTGACCGTGGAAGAAGGTTTACAACGTCATGATGCTAAACCCAGTAAGAGTTCATGGTCAGTTTGACCCCTCAGCAAAAGTATGAAATATTTTAAAGGAATTTTTATATTCTTGTTCATTCTACTTCATAATTCTTGATAAGTTATGAAGGTGAGAGAATGTTTGAAAGATAAGAACTTCTTTGAAGAGAAGTTGAGAAGAAGGGTAGATTAAAATTTCAAGGATGAAATTCTGTGAAGAAGGGGTGAATGTGATGACCCGAGAATGGGTGTGGTTTTAGAAATTTCGAGGACGAAATTTTTATAAGGGAGGAAGAATGTGACAACCCGAAAAATCAGATTGTCGAGAATATTAGATTTTAAAGTATTAGTTATTAATAAAATGAATTTTTATTAAAACTATTCTGTGCTATGTGTTTATTAATCATTCTAGAACCTAAGATGATTATTAATCAGGAGGATTCTAGCTACGGGTTACACTGAACGAGTAAGAATTTTCAAGACAAAAATAAAACTTTTTTCGAGAACAAAAATATTTCAGGAGAAAAAAGACGAAATATGCACTATTCACCTGACGAAACCCTAAGGGTTAGGGTTTAAATAACCTAAGCCTTTCCGAGAGTTCAGTATGTCAAAATGACATTCCATCAAAAAATTTGACGATAATATATTGTGAAAATTTAAGCAAGCCGATAAAGGTTTTATCGAAAAACTTGCAGAAATCGGATTAAATAAAAACGACGAAAAGTACTGTTATGTACTTTTCATTCGTTTAACTACGTTAGGGGAAAATGTGAAGGAAAACGCTTATCGTGGAAAAGTTTTTTTCAATTTTTCAGAGATCTGAAGAATGCGTAAAAGTTAATCGGTAAACGAAAGACGAAATATCCAAAAATATTTAGATTTCGAGAATCGCAGTTTTCGAACTGTTGGACGAATTTCGCAAGACGGAAGCACGAAGCTTCCAAGGGAAGCTTCATGAACAGTAAGGAGGTGGGAATAGTAACTTAGGGGTGAAATGACTATTTTGCCCCTAAGCTTTGAAATTCTATATAAGCTAAGCTAATTCATTTCATTTGCTAGTTTTTTCAACTAACACATAAAATTGAGAGAGAAAGAGGGAAAGAGAGCTTGGATGCTCGGATTGGAGAAATAAAAGAAATGTAAAAGCTAGAAAATCACAAGATTAAGCAAGAGAAAGAAAAAATAGAATAAAATCCAAGAAGAAAGGTATTAAAAACCTACCTTTAATTTAATTTTCTTTAAAGTTTTATACGTTAAAACATAGCTTAATGAGAATAAGAAGTAAAAGATGTTAAGAATGATTTCATATGGTTGAAATCATGAGAAAACGAAGAAATAAGAATTAGAAGTTTATTTTATAAATTTCTTAAGGAAGTATCAGATTCGTAATGAATTTAAATGATCCGAATGAATCATATGAACGATTCAGTGTAAGAATTAAGGAATGGTATTTTATAACATTAAATTCCAAGAAAAAGTGAAGTCGTAATCAAAATATCGATTAAAAATGAAGAACGAACGAAGAACGCGAAGAACACGCGAAGAACGTTGTTGATGGACAAATTTAAAAACATCGTAGGATAATTGTTTGTGATGGACAAGTTTAAAACCATCGCGTATAAGTTAGATGTTTATTGCTTGGTTAGGAAAGGTAGAAATATTCATGAAGAACAGATTAAAACATAGCTATAACAAAGTTATGGCAAAAATTTTGTAAAAGACGAACGAGAATTAGAAAGTTAGTAAATGAAACCAAACGTATAGGGTTTCATAAGAATGTAAGAGAACGTAGAAAACGTGAGTCATGGACTCAAGAACGAATGAATTTCGAGTTCGGATGACCGAATTACGGATGAACGAACGAAGAACGTTAAAAACGTAAAACGAACGAAGGATGAAGATTAAGCCAATTGAATGGCATGTTAACGGATTCAGAACGAAGTTCTGTCTAAGGGTAATCGATGTAAGTAAGGTAAGGAGGAGAATGGCTTTAGAACAACCTCGTTTTGAGTTATAACGAAGAAGTTATGAGATTGCAAAGTCAGCGTCTCAAGCATGTAAAAGACTTAGAAAAATTTTCCAAGTTTAATGCTCGACGTTGTAGCGCTAGCTAAGCATTGGGAGAAGGCACCGCAACGCGAGCTCAGGCCATCAGCTACTACTGAGTTTTGCTGCAGCGCGAGAAAGAAAGGGGGAATTGGCGCCGCAACGCCGAACCAGGAAAGAGAGTGACGTAGGCTCGCGCCGCAGTGCAAGAGGTAGGTAAGGACCCGGTGCCGTAGCGTCGGTGCAGGGCAAGGCCCAGTGTTGAGCTTTTTATTACTCAATTACTGGGGGATGTGCAAGAAAGAAATATGAACATGTAGTTCAACTAATGTAACACTTAATCAAGTGTATTAAACCTTTAATGGAGGTTGAACAAAAAGATTAAACGAGATTAAAAGATAAAGAATGTGATCACGGGTTACGGAACCGATATCCGGGGACTATAGTCGTGATAAACGAATAACATTTCGATTGACTTTATTCCTTAGACGTTGATTGACGAGGGTAATGAATAACATTTCGATGTTATCTGGTGGTAATGAGAGATAAGTGTAAAACGTATAGACTTTATGAATGCAATGCAGTTGCGTTGAATGATCGGTCTTAGCATACAATGAACTATATGGCTTCGACATTAAGGAAGAATGACGAATGGTATTAAGAAAGATGTAATGATCGGTAATAAGATTAACGAAGCCGAATGTGATTCAGATGGGAATGTTAGAATGAAATGTAAGCGTTGAACACTTTAACCGACGTGGAGGTTGAGTGTACGCAAATATTAAATGGGTAGAACCTACACCCCGTGTATGGTTTGATCGTAAGATAATGAAGACCAATGATTAAACCATGAATGGTGAAGAAGCTGAATTAAAGATAAGTACGCATAACATAACGAAGTCGAGTTAATGATTAACTTGAATGATCGTTCTGAGTATACAAAAGACTGTATGATTTGGACGATAAAGAATGAATCCTGTGGTATGACATTTAGTTGCCAGAATGCCATAAGGAACGAGAAATGGACTTAACGAACATTATAGTTTAATAGTTCGGATAAGTTAGGTTGTGGGCAATCATAGCCTTTGATGGTTGACATATGGGAGCTGGGCTAAACAATTCCTTCAGAGAGAGAAGGTATATACGAAACTGGAAACCGATCTAACTCACTATGATGGCAGTGTAGATGAGATGGGAACTTTTATTCTTTATATTATAACTAGCACAACCTTTAACATGACCGTGCAATTCCTAATTACATTAGGCTATTCAGATTTACCCCTGTACTGAGTGTTAGATCAATGACTCCCAAATCAGTCGTCTTTAGGGCACTGGGTGTAGAACACCCCTAAGGATTTAATAACTCGAGTAACAGAGGCCACATAACTAGGCTTAGTCAACTAAGGTTTTTATTATTATTCTTTTCATTTTTCTTTCCATTTTTTTATTTTATTTATTTATTTATTTATTATTATTATTATTTTTTTATAACACGAAAACATGCCAAAAATCCAAGATCCAAACTTGCATAAGTGCCTAAGTCTTTTATTATCTTGTAATCACTTAAGTTAAACAGAGGTAACGAATTTTCAAAACAATAACCACACAAACTATATCAGAAAAACAACTAGCTAGAACAGTTAGTCGGTGCTCACTAAGAAGAACGGATCAATAACAGTCTCAACTACCGATTAAACTAAATCCTCATCCACACATTCTTAACACATATTTCTTTGAAATAGTTGTAAACCAACATGCTTATCTTTAGCCACAATCAAAAATTAATAATCTATATATCCCATTTCAAAAATATAAACAGTTGAAGATAGGGTTAATCAAAAACCATAGCATGGCAAGATAAAAGATAATATATACCCTTGCACTAATATCAACTCAACATAAGGTAATATGGCCATAACATGGCATCAAGTATACCAATCTGTGTAAGTCCCAAAAGATGGCTATAGACCAAACATGCTGATAATAAAAGTTGTTCATGCATCCATACATAACTAAATAAAGCCATATAATATTAAAAAGTTATCCATGCATCCATACATAATAAAACCAAAATATAATAAGTCAGAGGCTACAAAAACCTAAAAGATAAAGATGTCAAACTGCAGTTCATACATAACAGCTCATATATATATAAAAAAGAAATGAAATCTCCCCGGACTTGAAACAGGCAATGCCCTCATTGGCCAATAATGAAGGAATAAGTGTGTGAGGGCCTGCCGTGGAGATCTAATCACTTGTTGCCGCCTTCGTGGCCTTCACCATCGCCTTGGTCATAGTCGTCAGCTTCTGTCTTAGGAGATGGAGTTTGATATGGAGGGAACTAAGGAATTTAGGGGAAATGGAATGGTACTGAATCAAGATCATCTAAGCTGAACTGTGAATAGATGTTTGCCACTGTGGTGGCAAACTCAACATGATACTTAGTGAAGATATCCTACCTCTGGGAAATTGTGTCGATCCTCTTGGTGATCCTGTTAGACTTGTTGTGCAGAAGGTTCAGAGATGCCAAGATTTTTGCCAGTTGACCAGAAGACGAAGAACCAAGCTCGGGAATTTGAGCCAAGGATCCAGCCTCAGAAGGTGGCGGCTGAACAGCAGGCAAGTAACCTTCACTACGGGGGTGAGAATTTGCTCAACCCCAGACTCCATAACGCTGGATGAGTGCGTGCTCTATAGTCGTCATGGGAAAGTCTACCATCTCCTTTGCACGCCACTAAACCTGTGACACCCCCAAATTCAGGTACTTCATTCCCACAGAATTTGGTGCTCACTATTCAAAACAATTACATCTAACTACCCATAATAAAGGATAAAGATATAATTTAAATAACTTAAATTATAATCTTTCCCATTAAAGAGTTACATCAACATAAATCAATCCTAGGTAATCTAACCTTAAATTATTACATAAGTCTGCGGAATACATCACAAAATAACATAAGTCTTATAACATAATTCATTTAAATAAATTTACATAAATCTTCATCACTTGGACACCTTGCCCTTTTCTTTGCTAGTAGATGGCCCATTGACTCTCTCAACTTTAGCTGCAGTGTTAATTGCAAGAGTGAGTAAACAATTGCTCACTAATATAAAGAATAATAATAACATCAACGTAAGGGTAAGCAATGAATACTGAATAATAGAGAACTCATTCTACGAATCAAGAATAGAAAACAAGTTCAAGATAATATATGAGGGTCTTAAGACCACGGACTATGTCTTCGGTAATTTAGGTATTATTACCTCAACCTTAATAGTCGTTTAGACTATACAGACCCTTCCTTACGTACTTAGGGGGATCAGCCTTTTGTACCATGTATTGTGTACAAACATCTAAACGCTAACGCATACATAATCCCCTATATCAGGGTTGTTCATCTCAGTTTAACTTCAGAATTTCCGCATTAAAGAAAGTTTAGTTTGAAACTAGCTTATCAATGGTTCTAGAATTTTAGAACACTATTCAATTATAGATTTGTCGAATCAATAAAAGTTTGCTTTCTATTTGAAGGTTCAACACAATAATATAGGATTGAACAATGATATTAAAGTCAAGCATTTAATAATGACAATGTAAAATTTAATGGACATGGTACATATGTAAAGTACTACATCCAAAAGAATTAAGAAATCTCATTAGGAATAAATAATATATGCTCTGAATAGTAAGAATGGGAGTTAGGATTGATAAAACTCGCTCTATGTAAAGAATTAGAATACAAGAGCTTGTATAAACATAAACTGTAATAACCCGATATTTTCTATATAATTAAATCAGAAATTTTGCGTATAATTTTTTATTATTATTATTTTAAAGGTGGGAATACGTGAAAGGTAAAGTATATGTATATATGTGATAAATAAAATTTATTTATTACATGAATAATTTTAAATAAATTTTTTAGAATTTTTGATCATTATATTCTAATAATAAATTAATTTGGTAGTAATAATATTTTAGTAATTAATTTCTATAAAATATGATTATATATTATTTAAATAATACATGAAATGATTATTGGAATTATTATAATAATTATTTTATTATATGAATTTTGGTTCACATTATTAAGTTAATTATTTTAATTTAATTAATAATGCTATATATGCAAGGTAAATCAGATATGAAATCCAAACCCTAATTCTGGTTTTTAACAAGGAATGAGATTAATAATATTATATTAATTATATTTCAGTGCTATAAATATGTACTGTATATATGTAGACCGATAATGGTTGGTCAATTATGGTATATCATGCTAAAACTCTAACATTAATTTGTTAAGCCCTATTTTGAAACTCAAATACGGGTTCAAGACTATTTGGTAACTGTGTTATGTGTTTAATTATGTGTGATTTAGAATTTAATATTAATTAGGGAAACTCTAATTAATATTTAAAAACCCTAACTAACTAGAAACCCTAATTTCTAAATTAGTAACCCTAATTGCTAAAAATAAAACCCTAATTACTAAATTATAAAGCTTAATGCTAATTAGTGGACCTTAAACCCTAATGTTCAAGTCTAATGTAATTATATAACCTATGTTAATTAAGAAACCCTAATTTGGAATTTTAGAAACTTTGATTTTCATTTTTAATCTAATTTGAAAAAACCTAGAAACTAATTATTATTTTTTACCTTAGGGTTAAACGTCCTTAAGGGTTAAACCCTAAGGGTTTGCCAAGTTACATGATTGGCATTAAAATCACAAGCCAAAAAACCATTTTACCCTTATTGCATTATTGAAACTAACTCGTAGATTTTGCCCTATTTGGAGTTGTTGGCCAACCTTACACTAGTCATGTGCTAAAAAAAACTCAAACACTCAGCCTTAAAACATCAACCATACACATTATATACATCATATATAAGGATCAAGAAAGAGAGAAAATCACATTCAAGCCTCATTTATACACCAACTCTCATCCAAGACCATCTCTCTCTAAAACCCACGAAATTTAATAGTGGACCAGTTCCAAAATCAAGCCCCACTAACTCTTATAACAAATCAGGAACCTAGAATCAAGAATTTATTCATAAAGGTATAAAACCTAAACCTAAGAATTTGATCTTTGATTCCATGTTAGATCTTATGTTTTAATGTTTAAACATGTTGTATGTAGTGTATATTGATGATCTGGGTTGCAAGATGTTAGATCCATAACATCTATAATCTCGAATTTGAAGTTTTTCAAAATCTAAATTTTTTTAAAAATGATGTCTGACAGTGAATGTAAGGTCTCCTAGATCTCTTGA
Source organism: Panax ginseng (assembly GCA_020205605.1). Classification (NCBI taxonomy): domain Eukaryota; kingdom Viridiplantae; phylum Streptophyta; class Magnoliopsida; order Apiales; family Araliaceae; genus Panax; species Panax ginseng. Next base: position 14,012,835 of record CM035135.1, on the reverse strand, counting down.
TATTTATTATTTTGGTATTTTAAATGTTTGAAGTTGTAGTATGATATGAGATCTTTTATCTGGAACTTGAATCAAGCCCAGATCATGAACAAATTAAAAGTTATGGGTGGTCAAACATCATTCACCGACCATGACTTTCAGTTTTCTGGAAAACCCAGATCATGCCCAAAAACGTCTGACAAGATGTTCTTGGGCTCTGATCTTCCAGTTGTTTGTTATTTTGTTATATTTGTTGCATCTAAGTTGTAATATCTTGTATGGACTACATGTTTATGCCTTTAGATCACCTAAATGATTAACATACAGAAAGTTGTGGCCGGTCAAAATAGCTTTGTAGATCACGTTTTCTGGGAAACCCAGAAAACGCATGAACACGTTTTCTGACAAAGTTTGACCGGACCAGATCTAGCGATTGTGTTGTTGTTATATGTGTTTTATGTAATAGATCTATACCCTTACATGTTGGCTACACACTACAACTCTTATATCACAAAATCATTACCTAGATCACAAGTTGTGAAAGCCCAAATATGCTTACACGAACTGTTCTTCATTTTTCTGGGTGACCCAGAAAATGAAGAGCAGCTCTGACAGCTACTTTATAGGCTTAGATCTCATTGGTTTTATGCTGTTTGACCATGTTTGTTGTTGGATCATGTAGTCTTAAACTAGTACTATAAGATCAATATCATAGGTTTCCCAGAAACACTTTGAATCAGTGATTAATGTTTGGTCAAAGTAGGTACCTAGCAACCAGATATGAATGTTCTTGAGCCTCAAGAACACTTTAGGCTTATTTCGCTTTGTTAAAGGCTTTAATGACATACTTTTAATTTAATCTATTTTCTAAAAATCATTTAAAATAGAAATTAATTATTAAAAATTCCAAAATTAATTTTAAAAATTATTTTAAGTTATAAAAATTAACTTTTAATAATTTGACATATTTTTCATAAATATTAGTATTTATTTGAATATTATTAATATTTAATTTATTTAATTAATTCATTAAATAAATTAATTAAAAATGATTTTATTAAATTAAAATCATTTTAAATGATAATAAGGTATTTAAAAATATTTTAAGTTATACAATATAACTTTTAATATTTTAAAGTAAATTTCATTAATTATTTAATATTAATGATATTATAATTATTTAATAATTATATTAAATAAATTAGTTTAAAAATGATTTTAATATTATAAAAATCATTTTAAATGAAAATAAAGTGTTTAAAATATTTTAAGTTATAAAATATAACTTTTAATATTTAAAGGATAATTTCATTAACAATTTAATTTTAATGATATTAGATTTATTTATTAATTATATTAAATAAATAATTTAAAATTATTTTATTTATTTAAAAATCATTTAAAAGGATATAAATGAATTAAAAATATTTTAATTTATAATTAATGACTTTTAATATTTTAATAAATAATGCATTAATATTTAAGTATTAATGGTAATTATTTAAAATGATTTTAACATTTAAGGCTAATATTAATACTTTTAAAAATATTTTTAGTTAATATAAATAACTTTAATATTTTGGTAATGGTTTCATTAATATTTTAATATTAATTAAATATTAATGATAATAAAATTATTTAATAATGATTCCATTGTTTGAAAAATCATAAAAAATTATGATAATTGTTTAATAATTATTATAAGTCATTTAAAAAATAATTTAACCGATGTTTAAGTTATATTGAATTTCAGTATAAAGTTTTAGACTCGATAATTACCCGATAAAGCCGTCGGTGCACCGAAATATTTTAGAAATTGATATGGACTTATATAAATTGTTTGTATAAGTGTTTATTTGTGATCCAATGACTGATATAATTACGTGACAATGTAATTAGAATATGTGCTGACTGCAAATAGTAGTACTATGTGTTATGATATGTTATTCTAATTGATAGAATGATCTTATTAATGATAGGTCTTGATATAAAAGATAAAACTAAGTTCTGTAAGCAGCAGACCAGACAAGTATTTAACCCTTTGCATTTACTTTATGCAATGGACATGAGTAATAAAGTTTCAGAATTATATTATCGTTATGCCAGATTATTAACTCTATTGTTATTGATTATGTATCCAAACATTTGTATTCGTACAAGTTCTTAAATTATCCGATCATTAATTATCAATGCAGTAATATTCTATAATTCAGATATTTATTTTGTTCGTTAATTTCTACATATGGTTATACAAGTGTCCTCACTTGGATAATCATTATATTTTATCACATGTTGATACATAATTATTGGTTTCCAGTATGTTTACTGTAAGACCCCAATTTTTTTAATAAGAAATGATTTTTTTTTATAAATACCATTTTTGAATATTATGGAGTAAATTTGATATAATGTTATAGTTGTGGGTAATATTTATAAATTTTACAAAGTACGCAAGTTGTCATATAATATTCGATTGGTCGAGGAATATTCGTTTTCTCAGGGAATATTCGTACAACGGCGCAATCATTGGTGGACCCCACAACAGAATTATTGTCGGATTAAGAAAACGACAAAAATATTTTTATGAAAATAACTACTTAAAGTTTTAACGTTAATCTTTGTTGAACTACCTTCGGTAGTAAAAGTACAAAGAATATGCATGGTTTCATAGTAGCACTACCAGATTGATTATTAATGCTTACGTGAGAAGTCATCTCAGTTTTGTTTTATTACTTATATATATTAGAGTTATATATATATATATATATAGAGTTGTCAAGTTGACAAAGTGGGTGGGGAAAGTTGGTGTTCACGTGGGAGGGGAGTACAATTATATATAAATATATATATATATATATATATATATATATATATATATATTTAGGTTTACAACATGTGTGGATTATATATATAGATATGTTTTATAATTTTTTCCTTTATTCTTATTGGTTGGGGGATTGACAATTGCTAGCTTTGTTTGGCAGATTGTGGGATGCTTTTTCAAACCTAGACATTTATTGGCCAACTCCTTGAAAATGTGTACTGATATGTAGGAAACGTGAAGTTTTGTTGTTCATCCGTAAATAATTGTTGCATCCGTTTCTTAACAGTACCCCTTCCATTCTCCTATAAATAGAAGCTCATTCCTTCATTATTTCTTACGAATTCACTGAAACTCTAGAGAGAGAAAATTATAGAGAGAAAGAAGAAAAGTATTCTGCTACTTCCCTACTCTTATATCCAGATTCTCTTACGATAAGGGGTATTATTTCTTTTGTATTCATGTAGAGAACTTCTGTTATTCCATTTCTTATTATTACATTGGAATAACTCGTGTATCGCTGGACTACCCTATACTTGGTGATATTCTTCTATTATTACATCTTTTATTATTACATTTGGAATATCCTCGCTCATGCATGCTTTTATATTAAGGACCGGTTCCGTCTTTATTATTATTATTCATTTGGAATATCCGTCTGCATGCGTTTTACTGTGGGACTCGTTAAAATCTTTATTAATATTCTCGGCTGAATAACTCTGCCTATGCCTGGCACCGCATGCATGGTGATTTCGTTGTTATTCCATTCTTTATTATTCGCATTGGAACATCCCGCTTCGGTGAATTTCTTTTGACACGGTTCCGATATTTAGTATTTCGTTGAATAACCTCGCTCTATGCAAAGTACCGCATGCATGGTGATTTCTTTTGTTATTCCATTCTTTATTATACTCAGTTGGTTAAAGTTTTGACTTCTATACTCCATAAAATTAGTGGAATATTCTTGATATTTGCGCTTCATCCAGTATCTTTTCATGGAAATATTCTTCTGAGCATTCTTGAATTTTACTCTACAAAGAAGTATCATGTTGACAATTTGGACGTTATTGGTTCCTGGACAAATTAATTCGTGAACTTGTTTTATTGAATTCCTATATCACCGTCATCATCCTCATGTTTATATTTTTTGAAAGTCATCTGTGGCCTGTAGTGCATAGATGGACTTGGTATGATTATGACTGTGGATTATTCTAGGTATAATCATGACCATAATGTTACCAATGATGTGATAAAAGTCCTCATTGGTCCGTAGTGCATTGATGGACGCTTGTTGGCATGATCATGACCATTGATGAATACACGAATGTCTCGTCAGTAGTACATGGATAATTTGTGGTCGTGATACTAAAGAATATCCTCGCCATAGTGCGTGGGGTGATTCGATGATGTGGATTATTTATTGTCGAGTCCCAATGATAAAAGTGATGAAAACCTTTTAAATCATAAAAGATAGTAGATTTTATTCTCTACTTGACTCTTTTAATGGATTGCTTATTCCGCTGCAGTTAAAGTTGATGTCTATTGTATTTTATCAGTTTAACATTGTTGAAGACTAATGATATTTTATCCTGCATTATCTTAGTCATAATATTTTTTACTAGGCTAGTTGAGCTCACCCTTTCTTTCACTGTTCTCTTCAGGAAATGAGAATATAGCTGGGACGAGTCGGGGAGCGGAGTGATGGTCCAGATGATAGTATTAGTAGTCCTCACTATTCTGTTAAATATCGTGACAATAAATGTAATGAGGACTTATTCTGAGAGTGGATATTGTCTAGAAGACAATATTTGTATTAAAACTCACGCTTTTTCTTGTTGTATATTAAAGATTGTATTTGTATTCTGTACCATGTATTTGGCGACTCAGAATAGGTGATGTATACCTATTTTGTGGGCGTCACAGTTGGTATCAAAGCTTAGGGATATGATCCCTGGCTAAGATGTGAGACAAGAACTAGGAGGGGAGAGACGGGGAATTCTTTCGCTAATATGACCTACTTAAGTTTATTTGATATATAATTGGTCAGTTAGAGTATAGGGATAATATGTGATATGTTATTTAATCCTTGTTTTGTGGCAGTATTTGAAAATGACATCCAAGAATGTTGAGAATATCAATGGAGCACAGGAGACCGTTGAGTCTCCACAGATCAATAATTAGGATAATGTGTATCAGGAAGGTGACAATCCTCAGGCAAATAACAACACTTTCCAAATGATGAACGATGGAATGTTCCGAGGCTTCATGCAATTCATGCAACATCAGGCGAGAGCGGCTCCTATCCAAAATGCTGGTGGAAACACTGGCAACTCTTGGACAGTCACCGCGAAGCAGTTTAAGGAACTGGGACCACCAGAGTTTTTTGGAGAACCGAAACCACTTAAGGCGGAGATGTGGATTAAGCAGATCAATAAGATATTTGATGTATTAGGATGCTCCGAGGAGCAAAAGGTTCCCTTTGCCACCTTCATGTTGTGGGCAGAGGAAGATTACTAGTGGGAATCTGTAAAGCGTACTCAACCTGCCGCACTGAAGATGACGTGGGAGAAGTTCCAAGAATTGTTCAATGACAAGTACTTTCCCGAAAGTATTAGTCACATGAAAGAGGTAGAGTTCATCAAGCTGGAACAAAACAACATGACAGTGTCGCAGTACGAAGCCAAGTTTGCCGAGTTGTCCCGATTTGCGTCCCATTTGGTTGATAATGAGGAGAGAATGACGAGAATATTTTTAAGAGGTTTGAAACCTGAGATTTGCCAATATCTTATCTCTTATAAACTGTTTTTGTATTCAGATGTTGTTAATAGGGCTCAGTTATTGGAGCGCGATAATGAGTCAAACCAACCAAAAGAGAACAAAACCAAGAAAATGATAATACATTGAGGAGAGCAAATCATCGAAGCTGTGACAACAAGCGTGGAGGAATCAACAAGCGAAATGGTAACCACTTCTTATGGTAATCTGTACAAAACAATAAGAATGGACATTTCAAGAAGAGGAGATTCACAAATGATGGAAAGACGTTAGCACCAGCACCCGTTGTTAAAGAAGGAGAATGACCACCTATCATATACTTTAAATGCGGAGGGGAGGGACACATCAGTCCAAACTGTGCGATGCCGTCCAAAGCATGTTATAATTGTGGAAGAGAAGGTCACCTAGCCCAATTTTGTCATTCATCAAGACAAGTTTCACTAGGATGGAGGCACCAAAGACGCCTAAAAAGTCAAAGCCGATGAGTGCAAGGAGAGCATTTGTCGTGACCTCCCGTAAAGCAAGGAACCCAAATGAGGTCATCAAGGGTAAGCTTATCATAAAATCTAGAAAAGTATATACCTTATTTGATACCTAGTTCTACCCATTCCTTTATTTCTCCTACTTTGCGCCAACGCTTAAATTTGACTCCTGAGAAATTGGACTTTGATTTATCTCATTGAAACTCCGATTGGGAGAAACCTTCATTACATCCAATGCTTATAAGTCTTGATTGGTTCAAATCGGTACCTCACATTACCGTCGATCTTATTTCATTGAAAATACTTGCATTTGATGTAATTCTAGGGATTGATTGGTTAACTACTCATCATGCAAAAATTGATTATTTTCTTAAGGTTGTTAGCTTTTATATTCCTAATCAACCTATTATGCAAATTCAAGCAACCAAACCATTAAAATCAATCACTGTCATCTCAAGCTATAAAGCTATTCGTTTATTAAAAAACGGATGTCAAGCTTTCTTAGCTCATGTCACGGATCTAAACAAAAATACGCCGCTTTTTGAACGATATTTCTATTGTTAATGAATTTCGATGTATTCCCTCAAGAACTTCGGCCTACCCCGTGAGAGCATGAAATTAAATTTTGTATCGACCTTTGAACCCCAGACAAAACCCATTTCCAAAGCCCCATATCAAATGGCTCCTATTGAACTTTAGGAGTTAAAGACCCAATCGCAGAATTGTTAGACATTGGCTTTATTCGCCCTAGTACTTCTCCTTGGGGTGCTCCTGCTCATTCGTGAAAAAGAAAGATGGGAGTATGCGATTTTTGTATTGATTATCTGGAGTTGAATCATGTCACCATCAAAAATAGGTACCCATTGCCACGTATTGATGACCTGTTTGACCCGGGGCTTGTAAGGCGCCAAATTCTTTTCAAAGATTGATCTTCGCTCGATATCACCAGTTGAAGATTAGAACCGGAATGACATTCCAAAGACGGCGGCCGTAACTCCCAGAGACGGCATTATGAATTCCTAGTCATGTCTTTTGGATTGACTAATGCTCCTCGCTGCCTTCATGGATATTATGAACCGAGTATTCAAGGAATATTTGGATCACTTTGTGGTCGTCTTTATTGATGACATCCTCATATATTCCAAAACCCGTGAAGATCATGAGTAACACTTGAGGCTAATACTCCAAAAGCTTCGTGAATATAAGCTTTATGCCAAGTTAAAGAAATACGAGTTCTGGCTTGAGGAAGTAGCATTCCTTGGGCACGTGGTATCAAGTCATGTAATATCTATTGACCCAGCAAAGATTGAAGCTATTCAAAGCTGGGAGCAACCTAAATCAAGGACCCAAATACGTAGCTTTTGCTTAATGGGTTATTATCTGGAGATTCATGGAAGGATTTTCTCGAATCGCTACTCCACTAACTCACCGACTCTAAAAGATACAAAGTCCCGTGGAGCGAGGAATGTGAGAAGAGTTTTCAAGAAATCAAGAGGAGACTCATTTCAAAGACTGCTCGACGACATCATCCGGTTCGTGAGGATTTGTCATCTACAATGATGCTTCGGCAAAGGGTTGGGATGTGTTCTCATGCAACATGGGAAAGTCATAGTTTATGCCTCACTTATTAACTCAAAGAATATGAGAGGAATTATCCTACTCATGATCTAGAGTTGGGCAAACATTGCTTGTCTTTGCACTAAAGATTTGGAGGCATTACTTGTATGGGGAGAAAGTGGAGATCTTTACGGATCATAAAAGCATCAAATATTTCTTCACTCAAAAGGAACTCAACATGCGACAAACGACATTGGCTTGAATCGCTGAAAGATTATGATCATACCATCCAATACCATCCTCGGAAAAACGAACGTGGTAGCCGCATGACGATCGAGTAGAAGATCATATGCTGTACGAAAAGCGATATTGTCAACGCAAGGCCCATTTTGTGTGACTTGCAAAGGATGGAGATAGAGTTAAAGACTCCTTGACCCATGTGATGATGGCGACATAATACGAGTAGAACCAACTTTAATTGATAAAGTTAAAGTCGCCAAACTACGAGACACGGAGTTGATGCGTATGGAAAGAAAGTGCAAGAAGGTGCTATACCGGAAGCAAGAATCGATGAAGAAGGAATACTACGAGTCAACTCCAGACTTTGTGTTCCTAACGACCCTGATTTAAAGTATAAAATCATGATGGAGGCGTGCGTATGAGAAAGAAAGTGCAAGAAGGTGCTATGCCGGAAGCAAGAATCGATAAAAAAGGAATACTACGAGTCAACTCCAGACTTTGTGTTCCTAACGACCCTGATTTAATGTATAAAATCATGATGGAGGCACGCAACACACTGTTTGCAATCCATCTTGGGAGTACCACAATGTATCGTGATCTACGTCATACATTTTGGTGGAGCAATATGAAGAGAGAGATAGCGCTGTTTATCTCAAGGTGTCTAACTTGTCAACGAGTCAAGGCGGAGCATCAAGTACCAAAAGGTCCATTGCAACCACTTGAAATTCTATAATGGAAGTGGGAGCATATTACCATGGATTTTGTTACTGTTCTTCCCAAGGTTTCTCAAGGCATAGATGCAATTTGGGTCATTGTGATAGATTGACCAAGTCTGCTCACTTCTTAACAATACGAGAAACTTATACACTTGAACGTCTTGCTCGTATGTATATAAACGAGATTGTAAGACTACATGGTATGCCAGTATCCATTGTTTCTGATCGAGACCCAAGATTCACTTCACAATTTTGGGTTAGTTTGCAAAAAGCTATGGGCACGAATTTACGATTTAGTTTAAGATATCATCCTCAAACAGATGCATAATCGTGAGAGGACTATTCAAACTCTGGAAGATTTATTAAGACTTTGTGTCCTTGACTTCAAGGGAAGTTGGGACAAGTTCTTACCGTTGGTGGAGTTTTCGTACAACAATAGTTATCAAGCAAGCATTGGCATGGCTCCATTTGAGGCGTTGTATGGAAGAAAGTGTCATTCTCCAGTATGCTGGGATGAGGTGGGTGAAGTGACGTTGTTGGGACCGGAGTTGGTACGTATAACTAAGGAAAAGATTCAAATGATCCAACAACGTATAAAAACCTCACAAGATCGACAAAAGAGTTATGCTGACCTTCATCGAAAGGACGTGGAATTCGATATTGGAGATCATGTGTTGTTATGTGTTGTTCCATGAAAGGGAGTTACGAGATTTGGAAAGAGAGGAAAGCTCAATCCTTGATTCATTGGCCCATTTTTAATCCTCGATCGGATAGGAACGGTGTCCTATAGACTCGCTTTACCGCCAAGTATGTCTCGTGTTCATAACGTTTTTCACATATCCATGTTACGTAAATATGTGGAAGACCCGAACCACATCATTGAGTTAGAATAGGATGAAATAGCGGATGATTTAACGTATGAAGAGGTTCCTGTTCAAATCTTGGATAAGAAGGAATATATTCTACGCTCCAAGGTTATACCTCAAGTCAAAGTTTTGTGGAGAAACCACGATGTTAAGGAAATGACCTGGGAGTTAGAATCTGAAATGAAATCAAGGTATTCTTACCTCTTCGATATACCAGGTATGTACCCTAATTTCGAGGGCAAAATTTCATAAGAAGGGGAGGTTGTAAGACCCCAACTTTTTTTAATAAAGATGATTTTTCTATATATATCATTTTTAAATATTATGGAATGAATTTGATATAATGTTATAGTTGTGGGTAATATTTATAAATTTTGTAAAGTACTTTAAGTTGTCATATAATATTCGATTGGCTGGGGAGAATATTCGTTTTATCGGGGAATATCGGTGACAATCTGCCAAGCAATCATTGGTGGACCCCACAAACGGAATTATTATCGGATTAAGAAAACGACAAAAATATTTTTATGAAAAATAACTATGGAAGTTTTATCATTAATAATTGCTGAACTACTTTGTAGTAAAAGTATAAAGAATATGCGTGGTTGCATAAGAGCATATTACCAGTATTGATTATTAATGCTTACGTGAGAAGTCATCTCAGCTTTTGTTTTATTACTTATATGTATATTAGATATATATATATATATATATATATATATATATATATATATATATATATATATATATATATATATATATATATATAAAGTTGTCAAGTTGACAAAGTGGGTGGGGAAAGTTGGTGTTCACGTGGGAGGGGAGTACAATTATTATTATTATATATATATTTAGGTTTACAACATGTGTGGATTATATATATAGATATGTTTTATAATTTTTTCCTTTATTCTTAGTGGTTGGGGGATTGACAATTGCTAGCTTTGTATGGCAGATTGTGGGATGCTTTTTCAAACCTAGACATTCATTGGCCAACTCCTTGAAAATGTGTACTGATATATAGGAAACGTGAAGTTTTGTTGTTCATCCGTAAATAATTGTTGCGTCCGTTTCTTAACAGTACCCCTTCCATTCTCCTACAAATAGAAGCTCATTCCTTCATTATTTCTTACGAATTCACTGAAACTCTAGAGAGAGAAAATTATTGAGAGAAAGAAGAAAAGTATTCTGCTACTTCCCTACTCTTATATCCAGTTTCTCTTACGATAAAGGGTATTATTTCTTTTTTATTCATGTAGAGAACTTCTGTTATTCCATTTCTTATTATTCTGTTGGAGTAACCTGTATACGCAGACTACCCTATACTTGGTGATATTCTTCTATTATTCCGTCTTTATTATTTCGCTGGAATATCTCGTCATATGCTTTTTACGTGGGACCGGTTCCGCTTTATTATTATTTTGTTGGAATATCCATGTCTTCAGGCATTTTACGCCGGACCTGGTTCCGCTTTTATTAGTATTCTGCTGAATAACTCGCTCATGTCTAAGCACCGCATGCATGGTAATTTCTGTTGTTATTCCATTCTTTATTATTCTCGTTGGAACATCCCGCTTGCGTTTAATTTACCGACTCGTTCTCGATATTTAGTATTCTATTGGAATAACCTGTCTATGCAAAGTACTGCATACATGGTGATTTCTTTTGTTATTCCATTCTTTATTATACTCAGTTGGTTAAAGTTTTGACATCTATACTCCATGAAATTAGTGGAATATCCTTGATATTTGCGCTTTATCCAGTATCTTTTCATGGAAATATTCTTCTGAGCATTCTTGAATTTTACTCTACAAAGAAGTATCATGTTGACAATTTGGACGTTATTGGTTCCTGGACAAATTAATTCGTGAACTTGTTTTATTGAATTCCTATATCATTGACATCATCCTCATATTTATATTTTTTTGAAAGTCATCTGTGGCCTGTAGTGCATAGATGGACTTGGTATGATTATGACCAGGGATTATTCGATATAATCATGACCGTAATGTTACCAATGATGTGATAAAAGTCCTCATTGGCCCGTAGTGCATTGATGGATAGTTGTTGGCATGATCATGACCATTGATGAATACACGAATGTCATTGGCCGTAGTGCATGGATAATTTGTGGTCGTGATACTAAAGAATATCTCGTCAGAAAGTGTGGGTGATTCGATGATGTGGATTATTTATTGTCGAGTTCCAAAAGAATAAAAGTGATGAAAAACCTTTAAATCATAAAAGATAGTAGATTTTATTCTCTACTTGACTCTTTTTAATGGATTACTTATCCTACCGCAGCTTAAACTTGATGTCTATTGTATTTTATCGTTTAATATTGTTGAAGACTAATGATATTTTATCCCCGCATTATCTTAGTCATAATATTTTTTATCGGGCTAGTTTAGCTCACCTTTTCTTTCACCGTTCTCTTCGTGAAATGAGAATATATTTGGGACTTAGCTTGGGGAACTGAGTGATGGTCCAGATGATAGTATTAGTAGTCCCTCACTATTCTCGTTAAATAGCGTGATAATAAATGTAATGAGGACTTATTTCGAGAGTGGATATTGTCTAGAAGACAATATTTGTATTAAAACTCATGCTTTTCTTGTTGTATATTAAAGATTGTATTTGTATTCTCGCACCATGTATTTGGTGACTCGTAATAGGTGATGTATACCTATTTTGGGGGCGCTCACATTTACATTGACTTAAAAGCCATCTAAGCTATTTGATTCAAATTTGAATACTGATTTAAAAATATTATTGAACAAGATAAAACTTATTGTATCCAACCGAATTCAGTATTGGTTCAATTTAGACTATTATGAACATCCCAAATCTGGGAAACTTTTATGTTCTCTAAAGCGGATATGTCGGACTAAAATATCGCTCGAACATGTAGTATTGATCAATATACAGGCATAGCCGATGATCACCCTCGTGTTCGTAAGTTATGACGGTTTACAGATGAAGTTCTGTTTAACCTTTTCAAAAATAGAAAACAATATTCATAGTCTGTCAACTGATCCCCATTTATAGTCAGTACATAGTTTCAAAATTTTGAAATCGAAATGATATGTTGTTTATTGTTGCTTCAGCTTACTTCACAACTTTTGATTCGTTGTAGAACATTTACTTTCTTTCTTCAGCTAACTATTATTGATTGCTATTACTTGCCGGGCACTCAAATGCTCATCCTTGCTTAATTTAAATGTTTTCAGCTAAGTGTGAACAACCTGAAGGCTCTGCTAAAAACAAGGGAAAAGGAAAGGTTGCTGAATGAGTTCTATGATATCCTATGTAATAACTAGACTTTATTAAGACAATGATATTTATTATTATCATGTATTGTAACACATTAAAGGTTGTGTACTTGGGATTAGACTTTGATATATGTAAATTAAGTTTGATATTTATATTATTATTATTATTATTAGTATTATTCCGCTCATAGAAATGGTATCGTCAAGCACCGAGTTCGGGTTTTAAGTACCTGAATTTGGGGGCATCACAAGTTGGTATCAGAGCTTTAGGGTTAGAAACCTTAGGTGGGATAGACCTTAGGCTATAACCTTAGAACATAAGGAAACATTGAAAATACAAATAACTCATATAGAGTTTAAAAGGAGATGAATTGAATAAATTCATTGTAAAACAAAATAAAAAATAACTTATATAAAACCATTATTTGTTATCCGTGTATATTATATGTTAATTAGGATAATTTATGTGTGTAGATATCAGGTAGAAAAGAATTAGGATACCCTCATATCGTAAAGAAGGAGCCAATATAAAAGCCAATAGCTGAAATAGAGGCTCACAATGAAAGTAACTCGGATGAGGTGGTTATTGTGGAAAATATAGTACTAGATCCGAAAATTGTGGAACTGAAAGATAGTGACTCGAACACCGAAGTTGGAGCTGATCAAGCATCAACGGAAGTGCAAAATCTGAGGAACAATGTTTCTTCTCTGGAAAAGTTGTGTGAAATAAAAAAGCTTTTAAATAGTCAATTGCAGAAAGCATTAATAGAAATAATGGAAGAACAAGATAAGCTTAAAATCCAAATTGATCAAATGGGAGCTAAAAGTAACAAAGCGCGTATAGCTCCGAGCAAGAAGGGAAAAATAAAGATGAAAGACCGCGATATAGTAAATTCCGATAACAACCAAGGGAACCTTAACCGAATAGAAAAGTGTACAAACTGTAACAAGAAACATGAAGGCTTGTGCTGAAAAGGGGAAAATATTTGCTACAATTGCGGACATGAGGGACATTTTTCTCCTCATTGTCCCAATCCAAAGTAAGGTGTCTATTTTATTTGTGGGATAGAAGGTCATCGGGCAAAAGGTTGTCCAAGATCAGGAAAAAGGCTTAGTGAATAAGAAGTATAAGTACTGTTGAGTAGGTGTGTTTGATGTAATATATGTGATAAGTATGTCTGTGTAATGTAATATTCCCAACTTTTGTATAAGTTATAGCAGAGAGTCCCGACTTTTGTGGTCAGAAAGGGATAACAATATGTGTTATGTTATGTAAAGTACTTTGAGTTAATCGAATAAATATGAATCTATGTTTGATTAATGAAATAAGTTTGATATATTAAACTTATACGATAAGGTTTAGAATGTAAAGAATAATTTATGATTTTATTTAATCAGATAATGCCGCCAAGATGTCAAACTCGAAATCAAAGGGCGCAAGAATCTGTCAACAACGCTGGAGGACAACTGTAAGACCCCAACTTTTACAAATAAAGATGAATTTTTCTATAAATATCATTTTTGAGTATTAAGGTGTGAAATTATTATAATGTTATAGTTGTGGGTAATATTTATAAATTTTGCAAAGTAAGCAAGTTGTTATATAATATTTAATTGGTCGGGGAATATTCATTTTAACAGGAAATATCCAGACGACCAAGACAATCATTAGTGGACCCTATACGAAATTATTATCATTTAATAAGAAAACTATGAAATATCTTTTTATAAAATAACGGCGAATGTTTTACCGTTAACTTTTTATTCTGAGCATTCTCGATAAGTTTTAACTTTTTTATGCCAGAGTACTATTCACCCATGGCACTATTCATGATAAAAATTAATTTCTTTTCTGTCCAAATCATTTTTGATACAATATTTTTCTTGAATTTTACTCCACAAAGCAGTATCATGTTGACAATATGCACATTATTGAATTCTAGATAAATTATATTGTTAAAATCTTTAATATTTATCCTTTGCTTTCATTTAATTGAATTCCTATATCATTGTCATCATCCTCATGTTTATATTATGATGAAAGTCATCCGTGACCCGTAGTGCATAGATGGACTTGGTATGATTATGACCAGGGATTATTCGGTATAATCATGACCGTAATATTACAAATGATGTGGTAAAAGTCCTCGTTGGCCCGTAGTGCATTAACGGACAGTTGTTGGCATGATCATGACCATTGATGAAAACACGAATATCCTTGGCTCGTAGTGCATGAATAATTTGTGGTCGTGATACTAATGAATATCCTTGGCGGTAGTGCAAGGGTGATTCGATGATGTGGATTATTTATTAAGCTGAGTCTCAATGATAAAATTGATGATAAACATTTTAAATCATAGAAGATAGTAGATTTCATGCTCTACTTAACTCTTCTAATAGATTGCTTGTTCCGCTACAGTTAAACTTGATGTTTATTATATTTTATCAGTTTAATACTATTGAAGTCTAACGATAAATTATTCTGTATTATCTTAGTCATGATATTTCTTATTGGGCTAGTTGAGCTCACCCTTTGCTTTCATTGTTCTCTTCAGGAAATGAGAATATAACTGGGACTAGTCGGGGAATGGAGTGACGATCCAGATGTTTGCATTAGTAGTCCTCACTATTCTCTAAAATAGTGTGATAATAAATGTATTGAGGACTTATTTTGAGTTTGAATATTGTCTAGAAGATAATATTTGTATTAAAATTCACAGCTCATGTTGTATAATTAAGTTGTATTTGAATTATGTACCATGTATTTGGCGACTCAGAATGGGTAATATATACCTATTTTGGGGGCGTCACAACAACAACCAGATCCGATGCAGAACTTTGCAAACACGGTAGCTCAAGCTATGCAATAGGGAATGCTAGCCGTAGGGAACTAGCCGGATAATAGATTGGCGAACTTTAAAGATTTTAAGGCTATAGGACCACCAGAATTTAGAGGTACAACTGACCCTGTAGAAGCCCAAACTTGGGTTAAGGAGATAGAAAAAGTGTTTGTGATTGCTAGGGTAGCTGAGTGGAAAAAGATAACTTTTTCCACCTATATGATGAAAGGGGAGGCTAATTTTTGGTGGGAAGCAAATCAGGCGAGGGCAGAAGAAGGTGTGGTTACTTGGGCTAGGTTCAAGACATTATTTTTCGAGAATTATTTCTCGTCTAGTATGCAGGCTAGGATGGAGGTGAAGTTTCTGAAACTAAAGCAGGAGAACATAACAGTTGCAGAGTATGCCACAGAGTTGAATGAATTAGCTAGGTTCGCTCCGCATCAAGTTGATACAGAGGCTAGAAAGGCGATAAGGTTTGAGCTGGGATTAAAACCCTGGCTCTACAATAAGGTGGCGGTGTTGTAGATTAATACCTTTACAGTACTTTTGGAAAAGGCTATAATAGCTGAGGAGGGGAGTGAGGCCATGAGCTTCTATAACAAGGAGAAGAAGAACAAAGGCAAAGTCGAGGGAGCTGTGAAGGTAAAAATTAATAGTGGGAGTAGGAGTGGGAATGGAAAGAGAAAAGGGAGCAATTTTGGGAATGTTCAAGTCAAACAGGAAGGTGTGAAGAAACAGGCTATTCAGTGTAAGAATTGCGGGAAGAATTATTTTGGTGAGTGTCTGAAAGGTAAGTTTGTGTGTTATAAGTGCGGGTAGGAGGGCCATATCTCTCCCAACTGCCCCAATCCAAGATTGAACAGTGGGTGTTTTCTATGTGGGTCGACGGAACATAAGGTTAAGGACTGTCCGAAAAGGAGAATGGAGGCAGGAAGTGTGACTACTGGGAAAGGGAGCGGAACTTTGGCGATAACTGGACTGACTTCATCAAGCAAGCCAACAAAATCAACCGCAAGAGTCTTCAACATGATGGTCCAGGATACCGTGGTAGCTGGTGATGGAACTCTAGGTATTATTCAAATTTCCGTTTAATGAGATAGTCAAGCTTTATGTTGAATAATTAAAGATCAAATTTGATTGAATCTGATCGAGATCTACTTGCAATGACTGTGTATGCTATATACCCTGGTATGTATAAGTTTTAAAATGGTGATTCCGGGGATGAAATCTTTATAAGGGAGGGTGAATGTAATAACTCGATATTTTCTATATAATTAAATCAGAAATTTAAAGTTGGGAATACGTTCAAGGTAAAGTTAATGTATATATGTGATAAATAAAATTTATTTATTACATGAATAATTTTAAATAATTTTTTTAGAATTTTTTATCATTATATTCTAATAATAAATTAATTTGGTAGTAATAATACTTTATTAATTAATTTCTATGAAAATATGATTATATATTATTTAAATAATATATGAAATAATTATTGGAATTATTATAATAATTATTTTATTATATGAATTTTAGTTTAGATTATTAAGTTAATTATTTTAATTTAATTAATAATGTTATATATGCAAGGTAAATCAGATATGAAATCTAAACCCTAATCCTGATTTTTGAACAAGGAATGAGACTAATAATATTATATTAATTATATTTCAGTGTTATAAATATGTACTGTAAATGTATAGACCGATAATTGTTGGTCAATTATGGTATATCATGCTAAAACCCTAGCATTAATTTGTTAAACCTTATTTTGAAACTCAAATACGGGTTCAAGACTATTTGGTAACTATGTTATGTGTTAAATTATGTGTACTTTAGAATTTAATGTTAATTAGGGAAACTCTAATTAATATTTAGAAATCCTAATTAACTAGAAACCCTAATTTCTAAATTAGTAACCCTAATTGCTAAAATAAAACCCTAATCACTAAATTATAAAGCTTAATGCTAATTAGTGGACCTTAAACCCTAATGTTCAAGTCTAATGTAATTAGATAACCTATGTTAATTAAAAAACCCTAATTTAGAATTTTAGAAACTTTAATTTTCATTTTAATCTAATTTGAAAAATCCTAGAAACTAATTATTTTTTTACCTTAGGGTTAAACCCTAAGGGTTTGCCAAGTTACATTGTTGCCATTAAAATCATAAGCCAAAATACCATTTTATCCTTATTGCATTATTGAAGCTAGCTTGTAGATTTTGCCCTATTTGGAGTTGTTGGCCAACCCTACACTAGCCATGTGCTAAAAAAAACTCCAACACTCAGCCTTAAAACATCAGCCATACACATTATATACATCAAATCCTTATCAAGAGAGAGAGAGAATCACATTTAAGCCTCATTTATACACCAACTCTCATCCAAGAGCATCTCTCTCTAAAACCCACAAAATTTAATAGTGGACTAGTCCCAAAATCATGCCCCACTAACTCTCATAACAAATCAGGAACCTAGAATCAAGAATTTGTTCATAAAGGTACGTATAAAACCTTAACCTAAGAATCTGATCTTTGATTCCATGTTAGATCTTATGTTTTAATGTTTAAACATGTTGTATGTAGTGTATATTGATTATCTGGGTTGCTAGATGTTAGATCCATAACATCTATAGGTCCAGATTTGATGTTTTTCAAAATATGGAAATTTTTTAAAATAATGTTTGATAGTGAATGTCAGGTCTCCTAGTTCTCTTGATGTTTATTGTTTTGGTGTTTTAAATGTTTGAAGTTGTAGTATGCTATGAGATCTTTGATTTGGAACTTGAATCAAGCCCAGATCATGAACCGATTAAAAGTTATGGGTGGTCTAACATCATTGACCGACCACGACTTTCAGTTTTCTAGAAAACCCAGATCATTCCCAGAAACGCCTAACACGATGTTCTTGGGCTCTGATCTTCCAGTTGTTTGTTATTTTGTTATATTTGTTGCATCTAAGTTGTAATATCTTGTATGGACTACATGTTTATGCCTTTAGATCACCTAAATGATTAACTGATAGAAATTAGTGTGTTGACTTAAGTCATACTCCTTCCTAAATGTTTTGACGATGACCATATTATTCCTCTAATTATGCTCTATGAAATTTCAGGGAATGATATGGCACTACAGGAACATCAAGGAGGAAAAATACAAAGACAAGAAATCTTTGAAGCATGAAAGGCAAATTGAGCCCTAGGAAAAATATGTAAGATCTTAGCATTTACTACTTTCCAACACAAGGCTATAGGGTATGTGCATTTTACACACACACACACACACACACACACACACACACACACACATATATATATATATATATATATATATAATACAGAATTAATAAATAGACTAAAACTTGTTAAAATGAATTGTTAGGCAGATTTGCAGAGATCATGGGTTAAAAGTGTGACACCCCCAAATCCAGATACTTCATTCTCACAGGATTTGGTGCTCACTTATCAAAAACTATTATATCTAACTACCCATAATAAGGGATAAAGACATAATTAAAATAATTTAAACAATAATCTCTCCCATTAAAGGGTTACATCATCATCTCAAATTAAATCCCAGGTAATCTAACCTTAATATTATTACATAAGTTTGCATAATACATCACATATTTAAAACAGGTCTTGAAACATAAAACATTTAAATAAAATTATCATAAGTCTTCGTTATTTGGACATCTTGCCCTTGCCTTTGCTAGTCAACGGCTCATCAACTTTCTCCACTTTAGCTGTAGTGTTAATTGCAAGAGTGAGCAAATAAATGCTCACTGGTATAGAAAGTAGCAATGATAATAACATGAGAGTGAACAACGAAAGCTGAACAATAAGGAACTTGTTCTATAAATCAAACTAGAAAACAAGTTTGAACTTTAATTATCTGAGGGTCTTAAGACCATGAACTATGTCCCCGATTCTTAGGTATTATTACCCAACCTTATACTCATTTAGACTATATGCACCCTTCTTATCGCACTTAGGGGATCACCCTTTGTACCATGTATTGTGCATAAACATCTAAACGTTACACGCATAAAATCCCCTATGTTAGGGTTGTTCGTCTCAAGATTTAGAATACAAGTCCGCATAAAGTAAGTTTGGTTTGGATACATTTCAAGGGTAATTTAGAATTCAACGGTCATCAACTAAGGGTTAGTTGAATACAATATTGATAACATCATGCTATGGAATAATCATAACTAAATCGACACTGAAAATTAAGGTCATGCTTTAGGAATAAACTAACAGCATAAACATCGAATAATTATAATATGCCTTGCTTGAACAATATTAAGCCAAGGTTAAAACCTTATTTAAAGTTGAATCTTAAGCATGCATAACAAATAATAAGTTGCATGATAAAACTTGTTCAACATTAGTGTGTTAAGAATGTAGAAATTTGCATGCTAATTAACAAGTTAAAGATTGGCTCAAAATCAAGAGATAAGGTTTAGGAGCTTGCACGATATAATTAGGGTTAAGAAACTTTCACAAAGAAAGCTTAGAGTTAGGAAAACTTGCTCAAAGATAGTTAGATACTTGCACAATTATAAAAGTAGGTTTAGAGAACTTGCCTCGTGCATAGGTTAAACAATCACTACTCACGTTCACCTAAAGTCCTACACATACCATATGTATTGACAATACACATTAGTTATACTAACATTACCTTTATGAGTTGCTTTCTTACTTTTAGTATAGCTACTAACTAAGTTTAAGTTTAAACAACATCGCATCTTTTCATGAACATTACTTTTTAGCTTTATTACAACTACTTAAGTGATCATGTCATTGCACCACATACACATTAACAACTTGATACAACATCCTATTACATGTCCAACATGTTATCATTAAGTTATACTAACACACAAAGGATTGCACTTGCATTCACAAGATCCCGACGCCTCCGATTGGCTCCAAATACACAACAGTCCTAAAGATGGCCATTTTGACCCTTCATAACGATGTCAAATTGAAAACCTTAAAGAAGAATAAAAGTTATATTACTATTCGTCCTCTTTCCGAATCATCTTGAATCACCTCAATGAGTTCAGATGAAAACGTTATGGCCATTTTACTACTGGAGGTCAAAACTGTCCAACCTGTGCCACTTTTTCGGTATTTGGGGCGAGTAAAGTGCGTGGGAAACGTGAGTTCATCACAAGCACGAGTTCCAAAGATCTGGGCGCGAACTCTTGGCCCATTTTTACGCCAATGAGAATTTGGCGCTAGCTTCAATTACGTAACACCCATAACCAGAAACAAAACCAAGCTACTATTCTTAATTTCTAACACCAATTAACATGTATAACTTATGAAAATTACACATAAACTTCACCAAGCATACACATACTAACATAACACAACTTAAACCATAATTCTAGAAAAGTTAAATACTAGAATAACATATTTTAAAACCAAAAACTCCATTTTTTGATATTCATTCTAGAATCAACACTGTGAATTCATTAGTTGGCCAAATCATTCCATTCAAATTATATTTTGTTCGTATCTCAATGAACTACCACAGCAAGCGTTAATTTCTGATTATTACACCCATTGGACAAGAATTATGGTACTTTTTAGGGCTATATCACATGAACATAAACACTGTTATATCATTTTCCTTCCTAAAACCCAACTTCACATGATATGGCAATCAACAAATACGTATATATATATATATATATATATATATATATATATTGATAATAACAGATTCTACAAAAGCAATACATAAGAATTCATTTACAACAACAATCCCACAAAATCCATTGCAGAGAACTTTAAGTTTCAAATTCCAACTAGAAAATTTAGGAATGAGTTATACCTTGAATTAGTAGAACAATTAGCAATCCTTCTATCAACACCACTCGTGTTTCCTCTTCTTCTGTAATCTCGAAATTTTCTCTTCTCACAAAGCTCTCTCTCCAACCCTCTTCTTTTTAGCCTTAGATAAAATACGTGAATAACAAAAGAAACTGAACGCTAGGCTTAGAAATAATATGCGTAAAACACAACTGAAACCCACGTTCCCTTTACGTTATAAAACCCAACAAGCGTCAGCTCAAATAAGCCAAAGGCCACAAGGCCCTGTTTGGCTAACCAATAATTTTCCCAACTAAATTATTTTAATAACATTTATATTATATAGTTTTATGTCACACTTTTAGTCAATTTATATGACCTTAGTTTAGTTAATCTCAATAACCTATAATAATAAGAATCTTATTATTATTGATAAATAATTATACATCTAAATTAATTAATAACTTAGAACGCGTCACTTTATTTAATTTATCTATTTCCATTAAATTAAACAATTCATTTTATTTAATTATTTTCTTCCATATTAAACAATTGATTTAATTTAATTATTTCCTTAAATTAAATCCTACAAATAAAATTATCATTACTCGATGCACATTAATTAATTTCCACTACATTAATTCATGACAATTCATCAAATATTTATTTTCCTCAATAAATAAATTATTTTAAATATTTATTTAATCCCATAAATATTTAAATTAAATTACAAATTCCTCGATCGTTACAAAAAGTTTTCAAAGTAATTGATTTACCTTTTGGGTCATAAATCAAGGAATCTATCTATGACTAATTAAATAAGGTAACACTATGTTAATAGTTCGTTAAATCAAATACCAGGAATCATGCGCTTAATTTAAGGAAAGAAATTAGACTGTCTCCAAACCACTTACTAAATTGGTATGGGAATAATTTTAAACGTGTTGGTCGTAAAGATTGCATAATAAGGTAATATGATCACATGAGATTTATCCGGTAAATTGACAAGATGGGATAAAATATAGGAATCATGAAAGACATGTTATCACGTGATCAGGCATGATCTCTTCACAAATCACTCATATCTCATACTGAGCATGACGTGTCTTACTGGAAAAAATATTAACCACATGCATAATATCTGGAAGTCATTCTAAAATTACATGATTTATGCATTTAGTGCTAAACAATCATATTACGCCCTGATTCTATGCAACAGTA
This sequence comes from Panax ginseng, assembly GCA_020205605.1. Taxonomy (NCBI): domain Eukaryota; kingdom Viridiplantae; phylum Streptophyta; class Magnoliopsida; order Apiales; family Araliaceae; genus Panax; species Panax ginseng. The sequence goes on along the minus strand of CM035135.1, from coordinate 13,990,241 downwards.
ACTTATCATAGTTGGTTATAAAAGAACAAAAACTGATGATAAGAAAAACAAGAATTACATATGAAAATTGATCACATATATTCTACGTAACTGTGATTCTTCCGATTACTGTTGACTACTATTGAAGAAGCTACTGCTGAGGTGATATTGTAGAAAATACTTTGGTAATAATTTTCTTGCATATCATTACATACTATAGAGCCTTGAATTGGTGAGTGATATATTTCTTGATCATTAGACCTCTATTCTGTATTTTATATTTTTCCATACAAATCAATCTCATCTAATTTGTGATCCGATTTGGATTTGTGTATTATTACAATCAAGTTTGAAAGCATAGGTGCTTGAGGGTGCATAGGTGAACAAGGAGCAAAGGTGCTCAAGTTGTTGAAACTTGTATTGTAATTGGAAAATTTTTAATAAAAGAGAGTCTCCAATACTAGTTGGTATTGGACGTGGATTAGGATACTATTATAGAGGGTAGTAGTTGAACCACGTAAAAATTTAGGTGTTTATGTGATTGCATTTTTGTGGTATATTATTCTGTTAACAATCCATCTGCTTGCATTCAATATCCACAAATATTATCAAACTAATTTAGTAAATTGTTTTTCTCATAATTACAGTTTGAAATAGGTTAAGTCTCGAATCTACACATCTTGGAAAGTATAACAAAGATTCAACATATTTTCTTAAAAAGTTGATAAAGATATAGAATCCAGCTTGCTGTATTGTATATTCAAGGAAATTTTTAGTTTATCAAAAATTGGACAAAGTTTGCACTTACACTTATTCAACCCCCCCTTCTAAGTGTGCCTACTTAAATTTCATTTGGTATCAGAGCTTGGCTCTACTTATCTTGGTCTTAAAGGTGACTTGTAGGGAAAGATTCTGATATGGCACAATTTGGAAATGCTCGTCAAGAAGGACAATCAACAAACCGACCTCCATTAATCTTTGGGACAGAAAACTATAATTTCTAGAAGTTCTGAATGAGGATATATCTTAAGCGAGACCTATGGGAATGGTGGGTGGTAGAAAATGGACCAGTGATCCCAAGGAAAGATGATGGCACTCCAAAAACTCTACTTGAGATGGACTCAACTGAAACCTACATGGTCTCATACGACTCAAAGGCAATGAACACCCTTCTTAGCGGTATGGTGCAATCCGAAATATATAAAGTCTCTTCATGCAACACAACTAAGGAGATATGGGATACTCTAGTGGTGAGTCATGAAAGAACCTCCAAAGTACGAGAAGTTAAGCTAAGCATGCTCATGCATGACTATGAAATGTTCAAGCTGGAAAAAGACAAAACAATCAAAATGGCTCAAACACGATTCTTAGTGCTCATAAATTTATTAAAGTTGCTCGATAAGTCAATTCCACAAATTGAAATCAATCGTAAGCTACTTTGGGCTATGCCCAAAAGGTTTGCATCCAAAATTACTACTCTTCAAGATATTGTCAATATCTTTTCTATGGATACCTTAACACTCTTTGGTGAACTAGAAGAATATGAACACCAATTAAAAAGATATGATGAAGAGGAAGAAGTTCCTCGAAAGAAAGTTCTAGCTCTAAATGCAGGAATTGAGGAGGAACTTGAAAATAACTCGGATGATGAAATAGCTATGATCTTAAGGAGACTTAAGGGATTACTTCAGAGAAAGAATAAAAGGAAGAATGCATTCAATTAAAACAAACTCAAAGCCAAGCAAACCGAAGAAACCTGTTTCGAATGTGGACGATCAGGTCACTTCAAGAAGGACTGCTTCCAGCTCAAAAACAAGGGAAAGCAAGGCAATAAAGAGTTCAAAAAGAATAAAGCCTTCTTAACGTAGGGTGACGATGAAAAATCCGAAGTGGAGATAGATGCAAACGATGAACTGGCTAAAATATGCTTCATCGGACTTGAAGGTGAATCTAGTGAGGTATTTCTTTCTGATGTTATTATTTTGAAACAAGAAAATGAGAAGCTAAAAGAAAAAAATATGTACTTAAAAGATCTAGTAAACACTCTAATGGGCGAAGTTGAAGCACTAATAGATGAAAAGAAAGAATTAGAAAAAGTAAGACACATAAATGAAGAAAAAGCATTAGCTGCTAAAAATGATTATTTAGATAATTACAATAAAATACTTTTCAACAAAGTAAAACAGTTAAATGATGAAGTCTAAAAATTGAAAAATGAAATAAAAATGAGAGATGTATGCATTGATGCATTTAGTGATGAATCTTGTAATAAAACACCTCCAACTAATGAACTTCAAAAGGAAATAGAATCATTAAAAAACTCTCTTGCTAAATTTGTTAGAATCATTAGGGAAAAAACGATAAACAAGGCATTTGTTATAATCCTAGAAAAGAAAAAATGCTTAAATCTAAATCCATTTAAATTAAATTATTGTACTACTACTTGCAAAAATTGTGGCACTAAAGGGCATCTAGAGATTAATTGTTTAAGAAAGAAAAATAACAGCCGAAGTAAAGCAGTACGGATAAAGAAAAGTGACTTGATTTCAACTAACACAAATGGACCTAAAAAGATATGGATACCAAAAAGATAAATTATATCTTTCTTAAACAGGTATGTTTCAAAGCAAACGCATCCTCTCAAAAGTGGATTCTTAACAGTGGATGCTCATGCCACATGACGGGTGACAAATCTAAGTTTGTGGAGCTAAATATCAAAAAGAAACATGGAACTATGACGTTTGGTGATAACCGGTCATGTGAAATAATCAGAAAAGGTAAAATCGATAACGGTAAGGTTAATATTAATAATGTTCATCTAGTAAATGGCTTAGAATTTAATTTAATCAGTGTGAGTCAATTAATGGATAATGGACATTAAGTGAATTTTGAAAGAGAAAAATGTAAAATTTCACATGGTACTAACAATGTAATTTTAGTTGCCCAAAGAGAAGGAAATATATACACTCTTGATTTTGAGCAATAGGAGGAAGAACTATGTCTGGCAACAATTCAAGATGAAGCAAATCTATGGCATAGAAGGATGGGACATGTACATATGGACCTAATCAAAAAGTTATCATTAAAGAACTTAGTGAAAGTACTACCCAAAATGATTTTTGAGAAGAAAGGTATATGTGAGCCATGTCAACTTGGAAAACAAGTAAGAACATCATTCACAGTCAAGAACATGGTATCAACTTCTTCTCCCTTACAATTACTACATCTTGATTTATTTGGACCCGAAATGCATGCTAGTCTAAATGGTAAATTTTATGCTTTTGTGATAGTTGATGATTTCTCTAGATACACATGGGTACAATTTCTTAGAACTAAAGATGAGGCATTTAAATAATTTGAAAAGCTAATTATAAACTTGGAAACAAAATATAGCCTCAATCTTATAAAAATTTGAAGTGACCATGGTACTGAGTTTCAAAAGGATTTCATTATATTCTGTCATCAAAAAGGAATTACTCATGAGTTCTCAGCACTTAGAACTCCCCAACAAAATGGAGTGGTTGAAAGGAAGAATCGAACATTACAAGAAACAGCTAGAACCCTAATCTAAGAAAGTAAACTTCCAAAGAAATTTTGGGTCGAAGCTGTAAACACATCATGTTATGTCCTAAATAGAGTTTTAATCCGACCAATTATTTTGAAGACACCATATGAATTATTAAATAATTGTCTTCCTAATATAAGCTACTTCAAAGTGTTTGGATCTAAATGTTTTATTCTTAACACTAGTGAAAATTTGGGTAAGTTTGATGCTAGATCATATGAGGGAATATTAATTGGCTAATCTCAAAACAGTAAAGCTTATCGTATTTATAATGTGCAAAAGATGTGCATCAAAGAATCTATACATATCAAATTTAATGAAACTAACGATGATATTCCAAAAGAAAGAGAAGATGATGTAGGAAATTTAGAGACAACTCCTGATCTAGCCTATCACATAAAATAAAACAACAAGACGAAGGAATCTATCCAGCAAGCTGAATCAAACGAACAACAAGACCATGATCCAGAAATTACTAAAGATCATCTAGAAGAGGTGATTCATGACATTCAACTTCCAAAATCAGCAAGATACATCAAAAATCATCCTCCCGACAACATTATTGGCAATATAAATGAAGGAGTGACTACAAGAAGAAGAGTACAAAATATGTGTGAATTTTCAGCATTCTTATCCCAAATTGAACCAAAGAATGCCAAAGAAGCTATACTTGATGAAAATTGGCTACTAGCAATGCAAGAAGAGCTACAACAATTAAAAAGATGCCAAGTCTGGGAGTTGATGCCACCTCCAAAAGATGTATCCATCATTAGAACTAAATGGGTATTCAAAAATAAACTTGACGAGTATGGAACAATTATAAGAAACAAAGCAAGATTAGTAGCTCAAGGATACAATTAGCAAGAAGGAATATACTATGAAGAAACATTTACCCCTATAGCCCGATTAGAATCCATTAGAATACTGTTAGCATTTGCATGTTTTCGAAAGTTCAAATTACACTAAATGGACGTCAAAAGTGCCTTCCTCAACGGATATATAAATGAAGAAGTATACGTAAAATAGCCTCCTAGATTTGAGCATGAAAAGTTCCCATATTACATATTCAAATTAAAGAAGGCACTCTATGGACTCAAACAAGCTCCAAGAGCTTGGTATGAGAGACTAAGTAAGTACCTCCTATCAAATGGATTCATAAGAGGTAAAATCAATTCTACTTTATTTATTAAATGTCACAATAAAGATATCATTATTGTACAAATATATGTAGACGATATAATATTTGGTGCTACTAATAATTTTCTTGTGAGTGGCTCTCTAAATGCATGCACAAGGAGTTTGATATGAGCTTAATGAGAGAACTCAATTACTTTTTGGGGCTTCAAATCAAACAAAATTAGGAAGGTATTTTCATACATCAAACGAAGTATACAAAAGAACTACTCAAGAGATTTAGTTTTGACAACTCAAATCCAAAGACCACACCAATGAGCACATCAATAAAGCTCACAACAGATGAAAAAGGTATGGATGTAGAAGTAACAAAATACAGAGGTATGATCTGATCTCTAATATATTTAACTGCCTCTAGACCTGATATAATGTATAATGTTTGTTTATGTGCTCTTTTTCAAGCAAGACCCAAAGAATCACATTTACAAGTTGTTAAACGAATATTTAAATATTTGAGTGGCACCACAAATCTAGGATTATTTTATCCAAAATGTAACAATTTTGATCCAATGGGTTACTCAGATGCTGACTATGCGGGTTGTCAAATAGATAGAAAAAGCACGAGCGGTGCTTGTACATTTTTGCACAAAGTCTTGTTTTATGACATAGTAAGAAGAAAACATCCGTTGCCCTATCCACCACTGAGGGTGAATATTTAGCAGCTGGGAGTTGTTGATCCCAAATTTTATGGATGCATCAAACACTGTGGGATTTTGATAATATGTGTGAAAATGTGCCCATATATTGTGATAATACAAGCACTACATCTCTAAAAATCCAGTTCTACACTCTTGCACAAAACACATAGAAGTTCGCCACCATTTTGTTAGAGACAATGTGTCCAAAGGACTAATCAAATTAATATTTATTCCCACTGAGCAACAATTAACAGATATATTTATAAAACCTCTAGGGGAAGAACGTTTATGTACTCTAAGAAGAGAACTCAGGACGTGTCTAATATAGATATGGTCTGTATGCTTTAAGGAAATTAGACAGACAAGTTAGATTACATGGCATATCTTCCTACCATAATTACGCTAATTAAATCTGCTCATATTTTCCTTCCTAAACACGGCGCCACGACTTCCCATATCTTGGTAACACACACCCACAATAAAGATAGGAGTTACTTTACTCTTCTGCTTCATCCCTATCTCTTCAGCATATCAACAGTCTCTGCCACTCTCAATCGCTCTCAAATCTCCTCTGAGAAAATGAGAACCAGGCGTGCTAGATAACTCCGTGATGAGTCTGAGGACGAGGTATCACTGCCCTCTCAACCTTCTCATCCCCCTGCCACTCAAAAACTGAAAAGAAAGCAATCTTCTGTCACGATCATCTCTGGTGAATCTTCGTCTGCCGAATCTGAAGCAAGTTTACCTTCTCCTCTAAGGATTGGGACATCGACTGGTACCAAATGGAAAAAGATCAAAAAATCCTCAAACGGATCCCCTCCAATGACGGTAATACCCTTATCTGTCTCGTTGCATGATGTTCCTGAAAATTTCTTTCCCGGTCATAACTTCGAACTTCGCTTTAAATCTTCCATCTGCCAAAAAACTTTTGTTTATGAAAAATCCATTGACATGTACTATCTTCAAAACTCCCTACTTCAACATCTCTTTGAGTCTTATGGTCTGTCCTCACTAAGTGCTCCTCTATCTGTGGCCTACCCCAAGTTGGTTCAACAATTTTACATGAACTTTGAAAATAATAGTAACTGCTATACTACTTTCGTGAAAGGAAAATCGTTGTTCTTTACTGCTATGGATTTAAGAAGCATACTGTCCATTCCCTTTATAGGCGACTGTCCATTTACTCTTAAGGGACCCAGTATACGCCTCATCCCTCTTGACCAACTTCAAACTATCATGGTGACCTACTCGCCTTTTAGTCACTCTCCCAAAGACTATTGAGGTGTCTCCTATTGCTATAGTTTTTCATAAATTACTGCGGTATAATTTTATTCCTCGTATTGGTGGTGGGGTTGACTTCACCTACCAGAATTTGGTCTTAGTTGCCTTAATAATGAAAGGAAAAACATTTAATTTCTCTCTTATAATGCTCAAACACATGATTAACTGCATCAAACACTCCAAACAATGCCTACCTTATAGTTGTTTTCTCACAAAATTGTTCAATCATTTTCAAATCCCTTTAGACAATGAAGGTTCAATAACAATTACCGATTCCATCGATTCAGCCTATCTCAAAAGCACTCATATCTCTCTGGTCGATGGTCAGTTCATGTGTATAGCTCCAGAACTCCCCCTTGTTCCTTCAGTCCAAAATTCCACTCCTCCTGTTCTACAACCTCCCTCTCCTGAAATTCTCACTCTTCTCCACACCATCGCTACCAATCAACCCTCCCTAACTGCTGATGTCAAGGATATACAACACCGTCTCTCTTTGCTTGAAAAAAGGAAACTCCCCATCAGTCGCACTGAACTGAACACTATTTTTCGTACCTTGGAGGATGAGTTCATCGATCTTCAAGTAGGGTTCAAATTACATACCAGAGCTATGGTCGAAGCTTTGCAAAGGAAAATGAATCGTAATGCCTGCCAACTAAGCTCTGAACTAAAGTTTATTTGTAATCAGATTGGGACACTAGGATGATTCACCGAATGCCATATAAATGATTTGAGTGAGGAGCTACGGGTTGACCAAGTGAATTCTCGCATTCCTGAGTGGCCACAGTGCAATTGGATGGTTGAATACCAAGGCAATTTTCTGGATCTCCCTCGACCTCCTCCTACCTTCATCCCTCACCCTCCCCATTTTGTAGACTCCCTGTCCCAAGAAGAATGCGAACATCGCCGGCGTCATCGTCCCTACTTCACTACTCGCAAAGCTAACCATGTCCACATTGATGCGGAGGATGCCTAATTTTTTGCCCCTTCTTCTCCATTTTTACTCCATATTTCACTTTTTGATGGATGCCAAAGGGGGAGATGAATTCTGAATTCTGGCGTTTACAGACATTTCTTTTAAAATTTCATGCATGATGACTCCTGTTTAAAACTATATTTTTAAATGTTGCTTTTTGATGGATGCTTTTAACTGCTGATAGATGCACTTATGATTGATTGGTTTAAATGGTATTCTTTCTGCTTAAAGTATTGTTGTGGATTAACAGGTTAAGTGCAGGGTTATTAAACACTGCATATATGCAGAAGAGTATGATTTAAGTAGTTAGTTCTAAATGTAAAGATATGCATGAATTTAGGGGGAGTCATAATTATCTTGTTGTCATCATCAAAAAGGGGGAGAATGTTGACTTATGTCATACTTCTTCCTAAATGTTTTGATGATGACCATATTATTCCTCTAATTATGCTCTATAAAATTTCAGGGGAAGATATGGCACTACAGGAACATCAAGGAGGAAAATACAAAGACAAGAAATCTTTGAAGCATGAAAGGCAAATTGAGCCCTAGGAAAAATATGTAAGATCTTAACATTTACTACTTTCCAATACAAGGCTTTAGGGCATGCGCATTTTACATTTAATTATATTTATATATATATATATATAATTTGAAATTAATAAATAGACTAAAACTTGTTAAAATGAATTGTTAGGCAGATTTGCGGAGATCACGGGTTAACAGTTTTCAAAGTAATTGATTGACCTCTTGGGTCATAAATCAAGGAATCTATCTCTGACTAATTAAATAAGGTAACACTATGTTAATAGTTGGTTAAATCAAATACCATGAATCATGCGCTTAATTTAAGGAAAGAAATTAGACTGTCTCCAAACCACTTACTAAATTGGTATGGGAATAATTTTAAACGTGTTGGTCTTAAAGATTGCATAATAAGGTAATATGATCACATGAGATTTATTCAGTAAATTGACAAGATGAGATAAAATATAGGAATTATGAAAGATATGTTATCACGTGATCAGGCATGATCTCTTCGCAAATCACTCATATCTCATACCGAGAATGACGTGTCTTACTAGAAAAAATATTGATCACAGGCATAATATCTGGAAGTCATTCTAAAATTACATGATTTATGCATTCAGTGCTAAACAGTCATATTACGCCCTGATTCTATGCAACGATAACTTATCATAGTTGATTATAAAAGAACGAAAACTGATGATAAGAAAAACAAGAATTACATACTGAAATTGATCACATATATACTACGTAACTGTGATTCTTCCGATTACTGTTGACTACTTTTGAAGAAGGTACTGCTGAGGTGATATTGTAGAAAATACTCTGGTAATAATTTTCTTGCATATCATTACATACTAGAGCCTTGCATTGGAGAGTGATATATTGCTTGATCATTAGACCTTTATTGAGTATTTTATATTTTTCCATACAAATCAATCTCATCTAATTTGTGATCCGATTTGGATTTGTGTATTATTACAATCAAGTTTGAAAGCATAGGTGCTTGAGGGTGCATAGGTGCACAAGGAGCAAAGGTGCTCAAGTTGTTGGAACTTGTATTGTAATTGGCATGTTTTTAATAAAAGAGAGTCTCCAATACTAGTTGGTATTGGACGTGGATTAGGCTACTATTATAGAGGGTAGTAGTTGAACCACGTAAAAATTCAGGTGTTTATGTGATTGCATTTTTGTGGTATATTATTCTGTTAATAATCCAGCTGTTTGCATTCAATATCCACAAATATTATCAAACTAATTTAGTAAATTGTTTTTCTCATAATTACAGTTTGAAATAGGTTAAGTCTCGAATCTACACATCTTGGAAAGTATGACAAAGATTCAACATCTTGTCTTAAAAAGTTGATAAAGATATAGAATCCAACTTGTTGCATTGTATATTCAAGGAGATTTTTAATTTATCAAAAATTGGACAAAGTTTGCACTTACACTTATTTAACCCCCCCTTCTAAGTGTGCCTCTTAAATTTCATATTGGCTGGTCAAAGTAGCTTTGTTGATCACGTTTTCAGTTTTCTGGAAAACCCAGAAAACACATGAACACGTTTTCTGATAAGCTTTGACCGGACCAGATTTAGCGATTGTGTTGTTGTTATATGTGTTTTATGTAATAGATCTGTACCCTTACATGTTGGCTACTGTAACTCTTATATCACAAAATCATTACCTAGATCACAAGTTGTGAAAGCCCAAATATGCTTACACGAACTGTCCTTCATTTATGGGTAACCCAGAAAATGAAAAACAACTCTGACAACTACTTTGCAGGATTAGATCTTGTTGGTTTTATGCTGTTTGGCAATGTTTGTTGTTGGATCATGTAGTCTTACACTAATACTACAAGATCAATATCATAGCTTTCCTAGAAACACTTTGAATCAGTGATTAATGTTTGGTAAAAGTAGGTACCTAGCAACCGGATATGAATGTTCTTGAGCCTCAAGAACACTTTAGGCGATGGTTTCTGTCGCTAAAGGCTTTAGTGACAGACTTTTTAATTTAATTCAATTTATTTTCTAAAAATTATTTAAAAATAGAAATTAATTATTAAAAATTCCAAAATTATTTTAAGTTATAAAAATTAACTTTTAATAATTTGACATCTTTTTCATAAATATTATTATTTATTTGAATATTATTAATATTTAATTTATTTAATAAATGCATTAAATAAATTAATTAAAAATGATTTTATTATATTAAAAATCATTTTAAATGATAATAAAGTATTTAAAAATATTTTAAGTGATAGAATATAACTTTTAATATTTTAAATTAAATTTCATTAATTATTTAATATTAATGATATTAGAATTATTTAATAATTATATTAAATAAATTAGTTTAAAAATGATTTTAATATTATAAAAATCATTTTAAATGAAAATAAAGTGATTAAAAATATTTGAAGTTATAAAATATAACTTTTAATATTTAAAGGATAATTTGATTAATAATTTAGTATTAATGATATTAGATTTATTTATTAATTATATTAAATAAATAATTTAAAATGATTTTATTTATTTAAAAATCAGTTAAAAAGGATATAAATAAATTAAAAAATATTTTAAGTTATAATTAATGACTTTTAATATTTTAATAAATAATGCATTAATATTTAAGTATTGATGGTAATTATTTAAAATGATTTTAAAAATCATTTAAGGGTAATATTAATACTTTAAAAATATTTTAAGTTAATATAAATAACTTTAATATTTTGACAATGGTTTCATTAATATTTTAATATTAATTAAATATTAATAATAATAGAATTATTTAATATTTAAATCATTTAATAATGATTCCGGTATTTGAAAAATCATGATAAATTATGATAATTGTTTAAATATTATTATAAGTCATTTAAAAAATAATTTCACCGATGTTTAAGTTATATTGAATTTCAATATAAAGTTTTAGACTCGATAATTACCCGATAAAGCTGTCGGTACACCAAAATATTTTAAAAATTGATCTAGACTTATATAAATTATCTGTATACGTGTTTGTTTGTGATCGAATGACTGATATAATTACGTGATAATGTGATTCGACTATGTGCTGACTGCAAATAGCAGTACTATGTGTTATGATATATTATTCTAATCGATATAATGATCTTATTAATGATAGGTCTTCATATAAAAGATAAAACTAAGTTCTATAAGCAGCAGACAAGGCAAGTATCTAACCCTTTGCATTTACTTTATGCAATGGACATGAGTAAGAAAGTTTCAGAATTATATTATCGTTATGCCAGATTATTAACTCTATTGTTATTGAATATGTATGTAAACATTTGTATTCATACAAGTTCTTAAATTATACGATCATTAATTATCAATGCAGTATTATTGTATAATTCAAATATTTATTCTGTTAGTTAATTTCTACATATGGTTATACAAGTGTCCTCACTTGGATAATCATTATATTTTATCACATGTTGATACATACTTATTGGTTTCCAGTATGTATACATTGACTTAAAAGCCGTCTAAGCTATTTGATTCAGCTAGACATATATTTAAAAATATTTTTGAACAAGATAGAACTTTATTGTATCCAATCGAATTGTTTTAGTTCAGATTCTAGACTAGTATGAACATCCCGAATCTGGGAAAATTTTATTCGCCTAAGGCGGATATGTTGGACGACAATATCGTTCAAACATGTAGTATTGATCAATATTACAGGGCATAACGGGCTGATCACCCTATGCATGTAAGTAATGACGGTTTACAGATGAAGTTCTGTTTAACCGTTTTCAAAAATAGAAAACAATGTTCATAGTCTGTCGACTGATCCCCATTTATAGTTAGTACATAGTTTCAAAAATTTTAAATCGAAATGATATGTTGTTTATTGTTGCTTCAGCTTACTTCACAACTGTTGATTCGTTGTAGAAGTGCTATTCATGGAAAACATTTACTTTCTTCAGCTAACTGTTATTGATTGCTATTACTTGCTGGGCACTCAAATGTTCATCATTTCTTAATTTAAATATTTTCAGCTAAGTGTGAACAACCTGAAGGCTATGCTAATAACAAGGGAAAAGGAAAGGTTGTTGAATGAGTTTTATGCTATCCTATGTAATAACTAGACTTTATTAAGACAATGATATTTATTATTATCGTGTATTGTAACGCATTAAAGGTTGTGTACTTGGGATTAGACTCTGATATATGTAAATTAAGTTTTATATTTATATTATTGTTATTATTATTTGTATTATTTCACTCATAGAAATGGTATCGTGAAGCACTGAGTTCGGGTTTCAAGTACCTGAATTTGGGGGCGTCACATAAACAAGATGGAATTAATAAGCTTGCTCAACTATAGTATATGATTTCAGAACTTGCATAATGATAAACTAGAAAGCTTGCTTGACAACAAAGGATAAACATAGTTATGAAATTGCATTCATTATAAAGAGAATGAAGTTAGGGAACTTGCCTCGTGCGTAAGTTACACAAGTATAATAAATATTCGCCAAATATCCTACATATATCATTAGGATCACAATACCAATTAGTTATATTAACATTAACTTCATTAGTTTACTTTTCATTTCAATCAAGTCTATAATCTTTAACTTAAGACTTGATTATCCTACCCATTTACGTAACACGAAACTGAATTCTCAATTATATCATAGTACACAACATGGTGGTTGTAGAAAAACACCAATTCTAATGACATCACATTACAAACTTTCACAACTTACTAATTCACAATCTATAATTTCGAAGTTGTGATTACAATATGTTATTACGTCTTATAACATGTTTTAGGTCCTGTAAAATCATTCAAGTAGGTTAAGTTAAAATTTCCCCACTATACAGTTAATAATTCCTTCTTTGGTTCCATCTAACCCTTTTGGCGGCATTTGCGCCATGGCTACCTTTAAATCAAGGCACCGCGTTTCGACCTCGCCACTCAGACTAGGTTTTACAACAACATGAATTGAAGCTCTACCCTAACGAAAAGTTCCAATTTCTCCCAATTCCACAGTAATTCATTAAATCCAATAGCTACAAACTTACTACAACATTGCTAAGCATATACATAACACTTCTAACAACAAAACAACCAAAATTTTAGGGATTAAACCCATATTTTTGTTGTTTTCTCCATTTTCAACACATTTAGCGAATTCAATCACCAAAACCTTGTTTCTTAACCAAATTACACCATTTCAATTACGTTGTTTTCGTTTCTTGATATACTAACACAATATAAAATCAATTTACAGATTCTATCAAGGATTGAACATCAAATTTTAGACTAAAACAAGCTATTTTCATATATACATAACACTGTTACTTTAATTTTCTTCTACAAACCAATTTCACGAATTTGATAGTCCAAAACCATTTGAAAGCAACTTATATCAGATTATAAACCATTTATAACACAAATACCTCTGACTCTAACAAGTCATTAGCCCAATTCCCCTTTTCCCCAAAACATAAGAACATAAAACATGATTTTTCATGAATTTGACCACTAAAAATTAATTATATATATGATGATTATTAGATTATATACTCATAACATCAACAACAATCCAACAAAACTCAAATACAAAGAATAAATATTGAAAATCAAAGCTAGAAATTAGGAATAGATTACCTTGAAGTCCTTGTTTCACTAGCAACAATGATAGCAAGTTTTCCCCTTGATTTCTAATTCATAGAGAACCCTAAATTTCTCTCTAGCTCTCCCACAATTTCACTATGTTTCTCTCTTCCTCTCCAAACTCTCTGTACTTAGTTAGCCTTAGAAAAATAGAACGTTTAGATATAAATTGAAGGCTTCCCACGTTCATCAGGTATTAAACCCAATAGTCTGCGTTAGTTAGATTAAGCCAAAGGTCACAAGGCCTTATTTGGCAAAACACAAACTCCCCATCTCTTAATAAATCATTATATATAGCTAATTTAATTATTAAATTAGACTAGAACATCATTTTATTTAATTTAATTATTTACTTAAATATTAAGCAATTTATTTAATTTAATTATTTATTTTTCTCAATAAATAAATTATTTAAAATATTTATTTAACTCAATAAATATTTAAATTAGTTACAAAATTTCTCGATCGTTACATCCTTCCCTCCTTAAAAGGGTTCTGTCCTCAGAATAACGACTTGAAAAATTTATTCAATACATTCTTCCCTCCTTAATAGGATTCTGTCCCCAGAATCACTATACAAGATTAAACAAATAACTGAGGATAATTTTTCATCATAACATCTTCAAGTTCCCACGTACCTTCTTCAGCGTTGTGGTTAATCTAGATTACCTTAATAGAAGGTATCACTTTATTCCTTAATACTTGCTCTTTCCTGTCGATAATTTGAATAGGGAATTCTTCATATGACAAGTCTTTCTCAAACTATATTGGCTCATATTCTATAACATGCTTATAATCAGGCTTATATGACCTTAATATCGAGACATGGAAAATTTTATGAATATGTCCTAATTTCGGAGGTAAAGCTACCTCGTATGCCACTTTCCTAACTCGTCGTAGCGCTTCAAAAAGTCCTATAACCTAGGGCTTAGTTTCCCCTTTTTGCTAAACCGAATTTTCCCTTTCCAAGGAGACACTTTCAAGAAAACAAAACTACCGACATCGAATTCCTGATTTTGTCGGTGTTGATCGGCATATTTCTTCTATCTGTCCTGTGTAGCTGTGATGCCCCCAAATTCAGGTACTTGAAACCCAAACCTGGTGCTTCACGATACCATTTCTATGAGCAGAATAATACTAATAATAATAATAATAATAATAATATAAATACCAAACTTAATTTGCATATATATTAGAGTATAATCCCAGGTACGCGACCTTTAATCATTCATTACATGATACTTAATAGATATCATTGTCTTAATAAAGTCTAACTATTACATAAAATACCATAAATCTTATTCTGTTTTCTTTCCTTTTCCTTTGTTTCTGCATGAACCTTCAGGTTGTTCACATTTAGCTGAAAATATTTAAATTAAGCAAGGATGAGCATTTAAGTGCCCAGAAAGTAATATCAATAATAAATATTAGCTGAAAGGATTAAATATTTTCTTTGAACGACACTTCTACAACGAATCAATAGTTGTGAAGTAAGCTGAACCAATAATAAACAACATATCATTTTGATTTCAAAATTTTGAAACTACGTACTGACTATAACTGGAGAACAATCTACAGACTATGAACATTATTTTCTATTTTTGAAAAGGTTAAACAGAACTTCATCTATAAACCGTCACAACTTACAGGCACGGGGGGTGATCAGCCCGTTATGCCCTATATTGATCAATACTACATGCAAGAACGATATTATCATTCATCTTATCTGCCTTTGGCGCACAAAATTTTCCCATGTACGGGATGTTCATACTTAGTCGGGAATCCGAACCAAAACAATTCAGTTGGATACAATAAAGTTCTATCTTGTTCAATAATATTTTTAAGTTTGTGTCTAGCCAAATCAAATAGATTGGTCGGCTTTTAAGTTAATGTATACATCTTTGGAAATCAATATATATATATATATATATATATATATATATATATATATATATATATATCGGCATGTGATTAAATACAATGATTATCCAAGTGAGGATACTTGTATAACCATATTTAGAAATTAACGAACAGAATAAATATCTGGATTATACAATAATACTGTGTTGATAAACAATGATTGGATAATTTAAGAACTTGTATGAATACAAATGATTGAATACATAATCAACAACAACAGAGTTAATAATCTGGCTCAACGATAATATAATTCTGAAACTTTCTTACTCATGTCCATTGTATAAAGTAAATGCAAAGGTAGGATACTTGCCTGATCTGCTGCTTACAATACGCAACTTAGTTTTATCTTTTATATAGCAACCTATCATTAATAAGGTCATTTTGTTGATTAGAATAACATATCATATTACATAGTACTGCTATTTGCAGTCAGCACATAACCTAATCATATTGTCACATATGTTTAGTAGTTATTGGATCACAAACAAACACTTATCTAGTCAAGTTATCTAAGTCTAGATTAATTTCTGAAATGTGTCGGTGTACCGACAGTTTTATCGGGTAATTGTCGAGTTTAAAACTCTGTTCCATAGTTCAATAAATGTAAATATCAACCATATTATTTTTAATTGACTTATAATAATTTTTAAATAATTGTTATAATTTATCATGATTTTTCAAACACCTGAATCATTATACAATGATTTAAATATTAAATAATTCTATTATCATTAATATTTAATTAATATTAAAATATTAATGAAACCATCGCCAAAATATTAAAGTTATTTATAATATTTCAAAATACTTTTAAAGTATTAATATTACCCTTAAATAATTTTTAAAATAATTAAAATCATTTTTAAATAATTACCATTAATATTTAAAAATTAATGCATTATTTATCAAAATATTAAAAGTCATTAATTGTAACTTATAATATTTTTAATTCCTTTATATCCTTTTTAAATGATTTTTAAATTAATAAAACTACTTTTAAACTATTTATTTATTATAATTATTAAATAAACCTAATATAATTAATATTAAATTATTAATGAAATTTACCTTTAAATATTAAAAGTTATATTTTATAACTTAAAATATTTTTAAACTCTTTATTTTCATTTAAAATGATTTTTCTAATATTAAAATCATTTTTAAACTAATTTATTTAATATAATTATTAAATAAATCTAATATCATTAATATTAAATAATTAATGAATTTTTCTTTAAAATATTAAAAGTTATATTTTATAACTTAAAATATTTGTAAATACCTTATTATCATTTAAAATGATTTTTAATATAATAAAATTATTTTTAATTAATTTATTTAATGCATTTAGTAAATAAAATAATTACCAATAATATTCAAATAAATACTAATATTTATTAAAAATTTGTCAAATTATTAAAAGTTAATTTTTATAACTTAAAATAATTTTTATAATTTTTTAGAATTTATTTTCTATTTTTAATCATATTCCAAAAATTTGGAAAATAAAAATAATAGGAACCGTCGCTATAGGCTATAGCGAGACTTTCTGTCGCTGTTGGTGTTCTTGAGCTCAAGAACACTGACAGCTGGCTTAGCAAGGGTCTTACTTTGACCGTTAATGATTCTCAGTTAATACCTGTTCTGGGCAATATAAAACTTAAATCGTATAGTAGGATTGTAACACTACAATCTCCAACCATCATCTTGGTCATATAACAAACAAACAAAGAGATCTGAGCTTCTAAAGTCACTGTTAGAGTGTTCCTGGGTTTTCTGGGTAACCCAGAAACCCAGGTAGTTCGTGGTGCCACTTTCCAGCCCAATTAATCAGGTGTTCAGGTTATTAGTTAAGTGGTTTCTTAGTTCATACTTATAGTACTCATGTCAAGGAACAACTATATAACACAATTTTAGTCCAACAGCATCACAAACTAAAGATTTAGTCCGATCAAAGTATGTTAGAAGGCTTGTTCTTACGTTTTTTGGAAATTCCAGAAAATAGAAATTGATACCGGATGGTCTACTTTGACCATCCACTATAACTGATATATATGTTGTTTAAGAGATCTAAAGGCATGGTTCTAGAGTCCATATTACAGGCTATAATCTGTATACAACAAAATCAACAAAAGGCTTAACTTCTGACAGATAAAAGCCTTTAAAAAGCATGTTAGACACTGATTCACACTTTCTAGGTTCCCAAAAAGTTATGGTCATGCTCGGTCAACTCACTTTGACCACGAATAACATAAAATCTGGAGATACAATGGCTATGATTCCAATTCCAAATTACAGTTCTCATGTCAGACTACAGATCCAAAACATAAAACAACAAGAATCATAAACAGGGAAGGATCTGTGGCCTCTGACATATGCTTGTCAGACCACTTTTAGGGTTCATGGACAGTTTTTGTAAAACTTCATTTTAAAGCCATTTGATGCTATGGATCTATGATGGATCATCATAGATCATCTAAAAACATCTTCTAACACATGATTAAATACTTAAACACAAAATTTATCTTACTATATAAGATCAAATAGGGTTAGGGCTTTTATACCTTTCTAATCCAATCTTTGATCTATGCTCTCCTTAACTGATCTTGATGTTTCTAGGGTTTAATGAGTAACTGAAACACTTATAAAATTCAGAGGTTTGGGAGAGAGAAAGAGTTGTTGAGAGCTTGAGAGAAAAATGACCAAATGAATGAACTTTCTCTCTCTCTAAAATATATATATATATATATATATATATATATATATATATATATATATATATATATATATATATATATAACTTAAATGCAATGAATTGGCTGTTAAATGGCTGAAGTGCTGGAGATTTTAGTACAAGGGTAAGTCAAGAGTACTTAGCCAACAACTAAAGTTATGACCAAATCTACAAGTTATTTCATAAATAATGCAAGAAGGGCATTTAAGCCAGTTTACTTGTAATTTTAATTGCCAAATTGTAATCTTGACGAACCCTTAGGGTTTAACCCTTAGAGTTTAACCCTAAGGTTTTCCAAAAAATAGATTTCTAGGTTTTCATTTAGGGTTTGAAAATAAAAATTAGTTTCCTAAAAATGTAATTTGTGTTTCCTAATTACAATTAGTTTTCTAATTATATTATACTTGAACGTTTAGGGTTTAAGATCCAATAATTACTATTAGGGCTTACAGTTAATAATTAGGGTTACCAATTTAACAATTAGGGTTACTAATTTAGAAATTAGGGTTTCTAATTTACAATTAGAGTTTCCTATAATTAGGTTTTTCCTAATTAGCATTAATATTTATAATAAATGTCGTTAATCACATAACATAATTACTAGACAGATTTTAAAGTCTCTTTTGACTTTAAAACTAGGGTTTATCAATAATATTAGGGTTTTTTAGGTTACCTTAAAACTGTTCCACACATTAACCTTACACACATAACATACATATTTATAGCACAAAAATAAAAATGATATTATATTATTATTCTCATTCCTTAGTCAAAATCCAAAATTAGGGTTTGGATTCCATATCTGATTTATCTTGCATATATAACACTATCAATTAAGTTAAAATAATTAACTTAATAATCTGAACTAAAATTCATATAAAAAATAATTATTCCAATAATCATTTCATATATTATTTGAATAATACATAATCATATTTTCATAGAAATAAATAATAAAAAATATTTGTACTACAAAATTAATTATAACAATATAATTTATAATGGTCAATAATTCTAAGAAAATTATTTGAAATTATTCATGTATTAAATAATTTTTATTTATCACGTATATACATATACTTTTACCTTATACATATTCCCACCTTTAAAATAATAATAATAATAAAAATTATACGCAAATTTTTTGATTTAATTATATAGAAAATATCGGGTTGTTACATTCACCCTCCCTTATAAAGATTCCATCCCCGGAATCATCGTTTCAAAACTTATACATATAAGGGTACATAACATACACAGTCATTTCTAGTAGATCTCAATCGGTTTCGATCGAACCGATCTTTAACTATTCAACATAAAGCTTGTCTATCTGATTAAACGAAAAATTTCATTTCTAAAAGAACTCAAATTCCTCCTTCAAAATTTCTTTATAAAATAATTTACTATATATAGGAAAATCATGTATAAGAAAATAAAAGTTATATGAATAATACCTGAAGTTCCATCACCAGCTGCCATAGTATCCTGGACCGTCAAGTTGAAGACTCTTACGGTTGATTTTGTCAGCTTGCTTGATGACGTTGGTCCCGTAATTGCCAGAGTCCCGCTGCCTTTCCCCGTGTTAACACTTCTTGCCTCCATTCTCCTTTTTAGCCAATCATTCACCTTATGTTCCGTCAATCTGCATAGAAAACACCCACTATTCATTCTAGGATTGGGGCAGTTGGGAGAGATATGGCCCTCCTGATCGCACTTATAACACACAAATTTACCTTTCAGACATTCTCCATAGTGATTCTTTCTACAATTCCCACACTGTACCACCTGCTTCTTCTTCACACCTTCTTGCTTAACCTGAACTTTCCCAAAATTGCTCCCTTTTCTCTTGCCATTACCACTCCTACTCCCACTATTAAATTCCACCTTCCCAGCTCCCCCGACCTTACCTTTGTTCTTCTTCTCCTTGTTGTAGGGATCATAACCTCACTCCCCTCCTCAGTTATAATAGCTTTTTCCATGAGTGCTGCAAAAGTGTTTATCTACAACACTGCCACCTTGTTGTAGAGCCAGGGTGAAATTCAGATACGACACACTTAGAAGGGGGGGGGGGGGGGTGAATAAGTGTGGATACAAACTATGACCAATTTAAAATTTAAGTCAAACTATCGAATATAGCCTACTATATTAATGAATGCAGCTTGCTGAAAGAATATAGTCTACTGGATTGAATTTTTGTTTACGAAAATATCTTGGTGATTTTATAAATTTTTATAATAAAATTTCTCTCAAAGAATCAAATAATTAAATTAGACAAAGTTTATTATCTTGAGTAAAAATAAATTAAAGCAAGTAAAAATAACACCAAGATTTTTTACGTGGTTCAACTATTACCCTCTATAATAATAGCCTACTCCACGTCCAATACCAACTAGTATTGGAGACTCACTTTTATTTCTTTAAAAGACTCTTGTTACAAATTAGATTCTATAAAATTGAATTACAAAAATTCACTTGAGCACTCTTGCTCCTTGTGCACCAATGCACTCCTTAAGCACCTATGCTTCCTTGAACCTGTTTGTAAACAAACCTTAATCCACCTGGATTAAATTTCCTTAGACAACACTTAGTCTAAAAAATTAAGATTACAATAATAGAGGTCTAATGATCAAAGCAAATAAATAATTTAACAATGCAAGGCTCAACTAATGAATGCAATGATCAAGTAGAAAGAGTAAAAGATATCACCAATATTATCCCCACGAAAATTGCTGATTATTAATCTGAATATA
Organism: Panax ginseng; assembly: GCA_020205605.1. Classification (NCBI taxonomy): domain Eukaryota; kingdom Viridiplantae; phylum Streptophyta; class Magnoliopsida; order Apiales; family Araliaceae; genus Panax; species Panax ginseng. The sequence continues at coordinate 13,969,013 of CM035135.1, read as the reverse complement.
ATATCACAACAACTGGAAATGTTTCACCGAATAATAAAGTAGCTCTTCAAGTATGTGGTTGCAAAATATTAATTGTAAGTGATGTAAGTGTTGTATTTTCTACTGAAAACAATTCTCCTTTTTATAGCCCAGAAAAACAACCGTTGTGAAATAAATATTTTTGTTGCCAACAGATTCAAAGAGATAAATAACATTCCAATATTATTCCCGTTAATGGCTAAGAAATATCAAAAACCAATTATCTTCGGTTGTTAAAAAAAAATTATTGGACTCTTTCAAAAAGAAACTGTTTCAAGTAGGTATCGTCTCCTGTTGAGACTTTTCAAATTCCTATAGCATTTAAAGTCTGCCGCCCATATATATAGCATTAATATAGGAAAGAGTATGAAATAACCTTTTTCAAGATAATGATTACCTTATATTTCCAAGACACTTATCCCACTTCTTTAGAATGTACTCATATCTCTGCCAACCCACTTGAACAACTTTTTAATTTCCAACATATTAATTTTTACACGCATTATATTATAACATCAGTACACATGAAAAATTAACATAATTCGGGCAATTCTCTCTATACATGCATATATAAATACTTAGCCATGCACATGCATATAAATACGTACTAACTTAGCAATGTAACATAATTAGGTATGTTAAACATATTTAATTCAATGCACAAATAATATGTCCTAGAGCCTTGTATTGAAAAATTAAGTATTTGCAATGACCTTACATATTTTTCTTAAGACTCAAATCTTCAAAGTCTCTTGACAACAATTCTTTTATCAACTTCCTGAAATTTCACAATAAACACATTAGTCCATATAATCAAGTCATCATCAATACAAAATAAGTTAGAATATGATCAAACCAACATTCTCCCCCTTTTTGATGATGACAACACCAAAAATTTATATCTCCCCCTGAATTCATGCATATTTAAAATTTAAGAAGATTTAAACATAATCAAACTTATCTTCACCATAACTTATCCTGCGAAACGTGTTAGCTGGAATCAAATATAGTAGAGCAGTCATAATCAATTATAATATCTAGTGCCGGCTCCAGCCATATTATTTTGAAACATACCATCCAAACAAAAACTTAAACACTTGATACCAACCAAATCGTTTTTTAAAACAGTAAAACATAAAAAAAAAATCAAATGTCTTCATAGCAACCTCAACAACCCCTCAGCTTGTAGCTTGTCTCTCCCTTTGTCATCACCAAAAAGATCATCAAATATCAATATCATCGATATGAATCACAGGTAGAGGACGATTAGTGAAATAAGGGCGATGGAGAACACGATGGATCCTTTCTTCCATAGAGAACTCATGAGCAAACCTAGGAGGACGAGGAATGAAAGTCTCATTTGTTAGAGGCAAATCAAGAAAATCTCCAATATATTCAGCCATCCAATTACACCGAGGCCTTTCCGGAACAGGAGAATGAATAGTGTTAAAATATAACCTTCTACTTACGTCATTCAGACGATGAGCCATGAAATCAACAAATTCTCTAACTTGATAACTTACAAATTTTAGTTCTTGGCTAAGTTAATACGAATTTCTATTGATCTTTCGATGTAAAGATTCAACCATAGCCATGGTATGCAACTCGAAACCAGCTTGTAAATCAATGAATTCATCCTCAATTTGTGAAAAATATTTAGTCAAATCATTTGCCCGTATAGGCAAATTCCCTTTTTCCAAAACTAAAATCCTTTGCTTAATATCAACAATGTCAGAACGAATGAATTCCCGATTCTTGAGAATTTGAGACAACATATCAACCACTACGGAAGATGAGACCAAGGAAGGAGGATGTGAAGAAGATGTAGAATTATCAGTTAGTAAAGCAGATGAAACAACACTTGGTGGAGTAGAATCAGTAGTGAGACGTACGAATGAACCATCAACAAAAGAAATATGAGACTGTTTGAGATTAGTAGAATCAATAAATTCATTGTGGGAAACCACAATTTCATCATCAAGACATATTTTAAAACGTTGAAACAGCTTTGTCAAAAACAAACCATAGGGCAGACACTTTTTAGTTTGACGAATTGTTGACCCTTTTATAGTTCTAATAAAAGAGCTCTAACTCATGCAAGCATACATGTGTCAACAAGTAATACAGAGTAAGTAAGTATCGATCCCACAGAGAAAGTTGTTAATTTTAAATTCTTATGCATTAATTAACTCACTATATTTATATGCTTAGACTGATGACCAAATTTTTGAATTAAACTAATTATGATTACCAACTAAAAATAAGAAACACAAATGGAATAAATATAATGTGGAAACAATGGGACCCTAACTTCATTTAATATTTCATCTAATCGCCACGATCATGCAAGAAGTGTTCACATATCACAGGAAAATAGCCAAGAGCACGAAGAGAGTTATAACCATTTTTCAATGCACTATAACCTACTTACACATCATCTACGGATGTTAGAATCTATGTAATCACGCAATACAATCACAATCACCATATATACATGCTGTGAATTGCAATTCTATTGATTTTAAGCACAAGCCCTTACTCTAGCTCATACGGTGAAACATTATATGTTTATCTGGTTCACAAAATACGCAAGCCATATACAACAGCCCCATATTCGCATGCTATCATGATTACAATCCATATTTATATGTTCATTGTCAATTCCATACAAATACTGAGACGAATGGTGATCAAGCATTCATATATGTAAAACAACCATGACAGATATCCCATATGATATGTAAAACAATCCTAGCATTTACTGTACAACTAAACTACATATTAAAATCCGTTAGAATTCCATAATGGAGTTTAGTTCATGACTGAACCAAAAGCCATTATGGGATCAATGCTAAACATGGTCAATAAACAAACAATTGAAGTAAGAGAGAAAGAACGATCAAACCCAATTGCTGAATAAAAATCAATGATTAACTATTAAATCCTCATAGAAATCCAATAGATAACAATCAAAATCCACGATGACAGACAATTCCAAGAAGAAGTAGAAGTAGGCGTTTGGTGGCCGTTCTACGTTGGAATCTCTCCCAAGGTGTAAACCCTAGTTTCTTTGATGAAAAATACATAAAAGTTATCAAGTGTGTGTCTGACACCAGTCAGAATCGTTTAAAAACCATTGCACATCATTTAATTACGAATTAAAAATAAAACAAAATTACTGAAGATCGCAGCAGCGTTGTGCAGCGTATACTCTATAACTTCTCATCTCATGGCCGTGAGACTTGCAGTGTGTATATCCGATCCGGTAGGCTTCTCGCGCGGCAGCGGGCATGCGCTCATAGCCTCGTGGATGGCGTCTCTTCCTCGATGGTCACTCAACTTGCAGAAGGTTCTCATTGTTTAGCCATGTACTTTCATGGCGTGGCATGCAGTCTAAGTTTGTCTGCCGTGGCGGGCTTGTCCTCTGCGGAGTTACGGTTCGGTTACCTATCTTCTGCTTTGCTCTTTGTTGTTCATTCATGCTTGATCCTCTTGCTTGCTTGGTCTCCATGCTTCATTGTCCTTCCATGTCATGCACATCCTCGCCTTAAGACTCGCCTTCACACATCCATTAGCCTGTGCCTCTAATACCACCAAAATTAAGCCAATTCCTGCACTTATTCACCAAAAGGAGTTTTAAGTAAATGCAATGCAAAATAACGTGAAATGCAACTAAAAAACAATGAAATGTACTTGAGATGGGCACAATTCGCATGAATTGGTATGCAATAAGTAGCTAAAAATACCACTTATCAAATACCCCCAAACTTGAACTGTTGCTTGCCCTCAAGCAATGCATACTAATGAATAATGAAAATGCAACTACTAAACTATGCAACTACTCTATGATGCATACTAGTCTTACACAATCTCAGCCATAACAGAATTTCAGCCCAAATTACCTCAGTGAATTATCCAGATCCGTAAATAAAGTTTCAAACCAAACTATAGACATAATATCATACGCTCAGATAATTCATGAATGCTATAAAGATGCTGTGTGTGTGTGTGTAATGTTCACAAAAACTTGATCTAAGCAAAGAATATCTATATGCTACACTGCTCCAAATAGAAAATTATAGTCTAAAGCAAGACTTATGTATAATCATGTAACGTAGACTATTTTCGTATATCAACACAAACTAAGGTTCAACAATGGGTTTATTGCCTTATTGCTGCTCACGAGGGCGATTTCACACTTTCCCGCGATGTTTATTACTATTTTTTTTTTTTTTTTCACATGACTATGGCAATGTCTCAATCCATTAATCCACCCCTTAGCGAAGCTTGCTGCACCATGAAAGACCTTTCAACGCTTAGGTGTAGAGACAATCCCTCGGAGCGTAGTTACTCAAGCGATCGAAAGACGAATTAAGACGCTCAGTTATTGTTATTTGATTATTATTATTATTATTATTATTATTATTATTATTATTATTATTATTATTATTATTATTATTATTATTATTATTATTATTATTATTATTATTTATTATTATTATTATTATTTATATAGCATACCCATGTTTTTAAAATTTTACGTCGATGATTCATCTGCAATCTATAACACTTTCCTCATGTTTCTCTTTTTAAAACTACAAGTTCTATCAAGCAATGCAACATACACATCTTAAACCTACAAGTGATTGTGAACAAGTTTGTGCATACCAAAAGCAATTAAACAACAACATGAATCTCCTCGTGTAAAACATTATATCACAGCTCATGTTATCACCAATATTATAAAATCTTTCACAATTCACTATCATCATTGGCTAGGAAAAAAATTCTATTAAGCAAGAATTTGTGTGAGACATGAAACTAAAACATCCTAACACAATCAATAATGAATAAAAATTAAAAAAAAAATCTTATGCAAAATTTTATCTAACACATAATCATGCAAAATTAAACTAAACATGCAAAAACAAAATGAATTCTAAACTACTATGCAAGTACTCCAATACCCCCAAACTTAAAGTATTCAATGTCCTCATTGAATGAAGGTAAAGGGTACAAGAAAAACTCCCCTAGTGATCGGCTTGACCATCCCCCTCGGGTGGTGAATCTGGTGGTGGATACGGCACGACGGTTCCAAACTGCGGCCATTCTAGCATTGTTCCTTGCTGCGCGAAGGCTTCGGCCAAGGCCCTTGTGAGTCCCATAGAAAATGTCCCAAGATTTTCATACATGGAGTCGACTTTGCGCTCCAACCTTCGGAGCTGTCGATCGCTCGGAACAGAAGGTGCTCGGGTGGATGGGCCCGCTTCATCGGTCTGAGGGGGCTACTGCGAGGGCTCTGGGAAGGTGGGTCGGATGATAAATCCTAATCCTCACGGGTGTGGTTCACCACCCGTCAAATCCTGAAGCTTGGCGATTGTGGCCGTAGTAATGTCATGGCTCGGCTTCTACCGTTGCTTGTTATTCCATGGGACTCCCTGTTGGATACAAAGTATGGCTGCCATAGACGCATGCAGAATACTCCCAGTCATGTTCCCCCACCAATATCGTTGCATGTTTTGATGAATGATGTGGCCGACGTCTATATACTTCCGTTTGAGAAAACCCCATAAAATGATTGCTTGCTCCTTGGTTACTTCATGCTTGTGAGTGGACAGAATTAATTTGGCGCATATAAAAAGATGCCATGCTTGGGCATAACGATTCAAGGTGGAAGCTGGAAATGATTTAGGCTCGGTTGTTCCGGCCTTATAGTTCCACTTGGTTCCCGGGATGCACAATTCCGAAATCACTATGTCTAAGTCTGTCGTCAAATGTAATGTGCCGTGATCCAATTATAGACCAGACCAGTGGTGTATCGGTTATTCCATACCTTTGCTTTCGACGATGGAGGATGAAATCCACTTGCACTTTTTGAACGAACGTTATTCCTTGCATATCCATCTCCTTTGCGTTTGCGTAGAACTCCCGAACAACTCCCATTGGGATAGGCATAGGCGTTGCAGCCAGGCTAACCCAACTTCTTTCTCGGATCATATTCCATAGCTGTCCATCTTTCTTGGTGGGTTTAAATCCCCGTTCCTTCATAAACGATTTACTCATGAGGTGATAATAATCGTGATGAGCTTCTTGGCTGAGAAAGTTTCTGCTTTCCATGATATCGTCATTGTGATCACTAGATGAGGAATCAGAGGAGGAAGAGATGGAGATTGAATGTCTTCTTTTTGGACCCATGAGCAACTGATAGGTAGAGAATGCAGAAGCTTTGCGACATCTGAGAATACTCCCAAACTTACTTGTGCACAACCCAACAAAATAAACCCTAGAGTGAAGCTAATGAAGAGGGTTGTGCTATGAGCAGGGATGGGTGGTGAGGAGGCTTCTTATTATTGGAGAGGAGAGAAGGACGCTTATAATAGGTCACGTAAGAAGACGAGTAGACCACGGATCAGATTTTAACTTAAAAAGAAGTTTCCTTGCTTGGTGTCGCGCGCGGCCGCGCAGCTCTGTATAGTCTTGCTTGCGCTGGCGTGCGAGGTTGCTAAAAGGTACTGACATTCACGCAGTCACGAGATTCCATATGTTGTGTCAGGCGCGGCCGCGCGATGCACTCCCTGAGCTGCAGTACCTGAACTTCCAATCAGCAAATTGTGATGAGGGTAATCCAAATATTGCACCTACAAGAATATGAATGCACCACAGATCATATATCAAGCAAAAATAGAATGAATCTAACTACTATTCTACTAAGAATTGAAAAGAAATTAGAGGTGAAATTAATGGGTTGCCTCCCATCCGGTAGCTAAGTTATAGTCAATTAAGCTTGATTATCTCGAGTCTCATGTTGTGAGAGAATTGAGGTGACGTTACATACATCCACCTACGCCACCAAAGTAAGTGCTTCAACCTTTGGACATTTACCTTAAAGGGCTTGTCAGGAACTGATCATATACTTCAATTGCACCATGCGGAAAGATAGTCTTTCACTTGTAAATGGACGAAACCATCGCGATTTGACTTTCCGGGAAAAAGTTTAAGTGCTGGAATTATAGAGAAAAACCCTTTGTCCCGGTTCAAATGTCCTTTCCATTATCTTACGATCATGCCATTTCTTCACTTTCTCCTTATACAACTTCGCATTATCATATGCCTATAATCTAAACTCATCTAACTCATTGAGCTGAAGTAGCCATTTCTCCCCTGCAGATGTCAAATCAAGGTTGAGCTTCCATATTGCCCAATATGCCTTATGCTCTAGTTCCATAGGGAGGTGACAGGCTTTGCCATACACAAGTTGAAAGGGTGACATGCCCAGCGGAGTTTTATGCTGTTGTGCGATAGCCCATCTACAACATCGTCTAACTTTAACGACCCGGTCCTTACGTGTTGGATTCACAACCTTTTCGAGGATTCTTTTTACTTCTCGATTTGATACTTGACTTGGCCATTTGTTTGTGGGTGATAAGTTTGTGGCGATCGATGATTCACCCCATACTTAGCGGACAAAGGCGTAAAGCACTGTTGCAAAAAATACCGCCTTTGTCACTAATGATAGCCCTTGGGTTCCAAACCTCGTGAAAATGCTTTTGTGTAGAAATTTGAGGACGACCTTGGCATCATTAGTCGGAAGAGCTGCGACTTCAACCCATTTTGAAACGTAATCCACTCATGAGCAAGATGTAGAGATTTCCAGGAAGAAAGCGAAAGGTCCCAAGAAATTAATGCCCCATACATGAAAATTTCTACTTAGGATGGTATTCAATGGCATTTCATTCCTTTTAGAGATATTACCCACTTTCGTGACGACATCTGTCACATCATTTGGACAAAACTGTATGCATCCTTGAAGATAGTTGGCCAGTAGAACCCTACTTGTAGTACTCTCGGCTTTGTCAGTTCACCACCATAGTGACCTCCATTGCCGTGGAATGACACTCTTTAGAGAATCCCCTCGGTCTCGCGTATATGGAATACACCTTCTTATCACTTGATCGAACCTTTGTTTAAATAAGTAAGGCTCATCCCATATATACCATTTGACATCATGTAGAAATTTCTTCTTTTGATATCCCACCAAGTCAGAAGGTACCGTCTTACTTACTAGATAATTCACGAAGTCTGCAAACCATGGCACTTCCCCTTTCACCATAAACAACTGCTCATCTAGAAAGGATTCATTGATCATAACATTATCATTTACTTCCCTTTCTGGATTCTCGAGTCCAGATAAGTGGTCCGCCACTTGGTTTTCAGTTCCCTTTTTGTCCTTGATTTCCAAGTCAAACTCCTGCAGTAGTAAAATCCATCTAATCAACCGAGGTGTTGCTTCCTTCTTTGCCATTAAATGTTGAATCACCGCGTGATCTGTATACACTATCACTTTTGTGCCAATCAAATACGCTCAAAACTTATCAAAGGCGTATACCACTACCAATAACTCTTTTTCTGTGGTGTTCTAGTTCAATTATGCATCCGTTAGGGTCTTGCTGGCATAATAGATCACATAAAATATCTTTCTTTTTTTTACCCAAAAGCAGACCCCTACGGCGTAATCTTTGGCGTCAAACATCAATTCAAAATGATAAAGTCAATCAGTGCGATAATCTTTGGTCTTTGAAATCGGTTTTCTCTTCAAGTGTTCAAATCTTTTGACATGCGAAGCGTCATCGAAGCTAAGCGTGCATCCTTCTCCAATAGGCGCATAGTGGTTTAGTTATTTTGGAGAAATCCTTAATGAATCTGTGTAGAAAACACTGCATGTCCCGTAAAAGCTGCGAACTCCTTTTTCTTGAAGTGGGTGGTGGCAAGTGCTCGATAGTCTCGGTTTTGCCTATCCACCTCAAGTCCCGTCTTTGAAACTTTGTGTCCCAATATGATTCCTTCTTGTACCATGAAGTGACATTTTTCCCAGTTTAGCACTAAATTCGTTTTAACATATCTCTTCAAGACCATAACTAGATTCTCAAGGCATAGATCAAATGAATCCCCGAAGACTGAGAAGTCGTCCATAAATACCTCCATATTCTGTTCCACCATGTCTGAGAATATGGCCATCATACATCTCTGAAACGTGGCTGGAGCGTTGCACAACCCGAAAGACATTCTTCTAAAAGCAAAAGTGACGTATGGACATGTGAAATTAGTCTTTTCTTGATCCTCTAGAGCTATCATAATTTGATTATAACTTGAATAAGCAAATCCGGAAAGGCAATAGTACTCATGCCCTTGCTAGAGTCATCCAACATCGATCAATGATGAATGGGAGTGGGTAATGATCTTTCCTTGTAGCTTTGTTGAGCTTGTGGTAGTCCATGCAAACTCTCCACCCCGTTACTGTTCGTGTCAGAATTAACTCATTATTCTCATTAGTCACGACTGTCATGCCACATTTTTTTTGGAACCTCTTTGTCTTTGGGCTCACCCATGAAGTACATACGAGATCGGATAAATTAATCCTGCATCTAGCCATTTTAGCCCCTCTTTCTTGACCACTTCTTTCATTATGGGATTAAGCCTCTTTTGTTGCTCAACTGTTGGCTTGCTACCATCTTCCATCAGGATCTTGTGCATACAATATGAAGGGCTGGTTCCTTTGATATCTTCTATGGTCCATCTAATAGCTGATTTGAACTCTCGAAGCACTCGTAGCAGTTTTTCTTCCTGACAAGATGTTAGTGCAGAAGCAATAATTACAGGTAATTTTGAATCCGAATTTAAAAATGCATACCTGAGATGTTCCGGAAGTGGCTTTAATTCCAGGTCTGGTGGTGTCTCAAGAGATGGTTTTAGCTTTATTGAGGCGTCTCCAGCTATCGACAATGGCTCTGTAGGTGGTCTGAATCTTCTGAATTGGGGATTGGTATCCAGATATTTCACAAATTCGTCGAATTTATCATCCTCCGCATTTGAGTTCTCATCAGTGATATTCCTCAAAGGTTCATAGTCCGCTAGACTCTATATGTCATCATCTATAATCTGATTCACCCAATCAACGAAGAAACAATCCTCTTCATCTGTTGGGAATTTCATGGCCTTGAAGACATTAAAAATGACCTCTTGATCCTGAATGCGCATCGTGAGTTCCCCTTTCTGTACATCTATCAGATTCCTGCCTGTGGATAAGAATGGTCTCCCTAGTATGATTGGTATACTCTTATCCTCTTCGAAATCTAGAATGATAAAGTCGGTAGGAAAAATGAACTTATCCACTTTAACCAACACATCTTTGACAATTCCTCGTGGGTATGTGATGGACCTGTCAGCTAACTGTAACGATATGTTCATCGGTCTTGGAGCTGGTAATCCCAACTGGTTGAATACTGACAACAACATCAAATTTATACTTGCCCCCAAATCACATAAACATTTGCTAAAATTCATCTTCCCAATGGTGCACGGAATTGTGAAGCTGCCCAAATCTTTCAGCTTTGGAGGTAGTTTGCGTTGAACCTTTGCCTTTGCATTCCTCTGTCAAGGCTACTGTTTTGAACTCATCTAATCTTCTCTTTCTTGACAATATACCTTTCATGAACTTTGCATAGCTTGGCATTTGTTCCAATGCCTCTGCGAAAGGTATGTTGATCTGCGACTTTTAAATACCTCCGAAACTTCTTGAACTATACGATCTTTACCTTAATTAACCTCTGCGGATATGGAACTTGAGGATGCGATTGGTTGTCTTTGGACTCTTTACCTCTTCTTACGAACTGCTTTATTCTTCTCTTCTCTTTGAACCATAAAATTTTCCGATTTTTCTCCTCTTGAGTTTTCTGCTTTCTGCCTCGCGTGCGGTATGTGACCTCCTTAGTATTATCATGTGGTGGTAGCTGACTTGCAGACCCTGTCAAATCTTTTCCCGATCGCAATGTGATTGATTGACACTGCTCCTTCCTGTCTCTTCTAGGATTTGTCTCTGTGTTACTTTGCAATGCACCCTGGGGCCTGTTAGTAAGCATGCTCGCCATTTTCCCCATCTGAGTCTCCAAATTCTTGATAGCCACTGCTTGGCTTTTGATCATGACTTTAGTGTTTGCCATGTATTTTAACATCATCTCTTCCATTTCTGATTTCTTCTCTGGATGTGGTGCAATTTGGAGTGTGGTGTTATTCTTTGTTGAGGAAATCCGGTGGAAGCGGTGGTTTTGGTATAAGCTGTGGCTGGCTGATGGTTGTGGTTGAAAGCTATTGGTTAATTTGGGCCGATTTTCTTTGTTGTCCTTGGTTGTTAGACCAAGCTGAAGTTCGGATGATTGCGGTTGTTGGGATGGTATGTGTTCGAAATTGACCTTGGTCTTTCCTGTAGTTGCTCACATCTTATCTTGACTCGAAGTGATAGCACATTGATCGTGAGTGTGACCCCGCACAAATCTCACAAACGAAAAGCAATTGTTTTCACTTTGTTCTCGCCAAAGTATCTATCTTCTTAGCATATAGGCGCCATTTGTCTTTGACATTTGTGTAATCACATCTACCTCCAACACACCTGCAACCTTATTCTGTGGCATCTGAGCTGTCGGATTCTGATAGTCATTTGCAGCCATAGTTTCGATAAGAATATAGGCCTCGTCATAGCTTTTTGCCCATAATGCTCCTCCTGCGGCTGCATCTAAAATCAGTCTCGACTGCCATCCCAAACCATTATAAAACGAATTTATTACCAACCAATCTGGCAAACCGTGATGCGGACACTTCCTAAGCATCTCTTTATACCTCTCATATGCCTCATATAAGGACTCACCCTGTTGTTGCTGGAACTGAGATATGGCCGTCCTCATCTTCGCAGTCTTAGCCATTGGAAAGAACTTGACTAAGAATTTCTGTGCTAAGTCCTCCCATGTAGTGATTGACCATGCCAGCAAAGAATGTAGCCAACTTCTTGCTTTATCCCTCAACGAAAATGGGAATAACCGTAGTCTAATGGCATCCTCCGTCACACCGTTGTATCTGAATGTGTCGCAGATCTCGATGAAGCTCAACAGGTGTTCATTCGGATCATCCGTAGTAGCACCCCCAAACTGTATTGAGTTCTGCACCATCTGAATAGTGCCCGGATTAATTTCAAAGGTATTGGCTGCTATCTCCGGTCTGACTATGCTCGACTGTAATTTGTTTATGTTCGGCATGGAATAGTCCCTTAGAGCCCGATGCTCTTCTCTTTACTCAATTCTCTGTTCTTCCGCCATACTGAAAGTAGTGTTCTCTAACTGTGCTTGTAGATTTCTTCGCACACTTGCTTTCCAACCTTTTCCATTTATATTAGCTTCTTATTTGGTGTTAACTCGAGGTTGGATGATGTGTGTGCATAAAACTCTACAAGTACTGTAAAAACAAAATAAAAATAGAAATGAGAAACGAACAGAGTTGTCTAAGTCATACAATATAGCTTTAAACTAATGATAATTATCTAAATTAACGCCTTTCCCCGGCAACGGCGCTAAAAACTTGTTGCCCCTTTTATAGTTCTAATAAAAGAGCTCTAACTCATGCAAGCATATATGTGTCAACAAGTAATACAGAGTAAGTAAAGTATCGATCCCACAGAGAAAGTTGTTAATTTTAAACTCTTATGCATTAATTAACTCACTATATTTATATGCTTAGACTGATGACCAAATTGTTGAATTAAACTAATTATGATTACCAACTAAAAATAAGAAATACAAATGGAATAAATATAATGTGGAAACAATGGGACCCTAACTTCATTTAATATTTCATCTAATCACCACGATCATGTAAGAAGTGTTCAGATATCACAGGAAAATAGCCAAGAGCACGAAGAGAGTTATAACCATTTTTCAATGCACTATAACCTACTTACACATCATCTATAGATGTTAGACTCTATGTAATCACCAATCCACAATCACAATCATATATGTCATCCATGTGAAATTGCAATTCTATTGATTTTAAGCACAAGCCCTTACTCTAGCTCATACGGTGAAATAGTATATATGTCTATCCGGTTCACAAAATATGCAAGCCATTATCTTGACCCCATATTATGCATGCTATCATGATTTACAATCCATATTTATATGTTCATTGTCAATTCCATACAAATCATTTGAAGCGAATGGTGATCAAGCATTCATACATGTAAAACAACCATAATGAGATATCCCATATGATATGAAAAACAATCCTAGCATTTAAGTGTACAACTAAACTACATATTAAAATCCGTTAGAATCCCATAATGGAGTTTAGTTCATGGTGAACCAAAAGCCATTATGGGATCAATGCTAAACATGATCAATAAACAAACAATTGAAGTAAGAGAGATAGAACGATCAAACCCAATTACTGAATAGAAATCAATTATTAACTATTAAATCCTCATAGAAATCCAATAGATAACAATCAAAATCCACGATGACAGAGAATTCCAAGAAGAAGTAGAGAAGTAGACATTATGGCTTCTTTCTACGTTGGAATCTCTCCCAAGGTGTAAACCCTAGTTTCTATGATGAAAAATACGTAAAAGTTATCAAGTGTGTCTGACACCAGTCATAATCGTTTAAAAACCATTACACATCATTTAATTATGAATTAAAAATAACAACATCAGCATCGCGCGCGGCCGCGAGCCTCTATAACTTCTCCGTCTCGCGGCCGCGAGACTTGCAGTGTGTATATCCGATCCGGTAGGCTTCTCACGCAAGGCGTGCGCTTATAGCTTCATGGTATGCGTCTCTTCGCTCATGGCCGCTCAACTTGCAGAAGGTTCTCATTGTTTAGCCATGTACTCACGCGGGTGCGTGAGTCTAAGTTTGTCTCTGCTCTTATCCTCTGGAGTTACGGTTACGATTGCTCGTCTCTGTCTGCTAACTTTGCTTGTTCATTCATGCTTGATCCTCTTGCTTGCTTGGTCTCCATACTTCATTGTCCCTCCATGCCATTCACATCCTCGCCTTATGACTCGCCTTCACGCATCCATTAGCCTGTGCCTCTAATATCACCAAAATTAAGCAAATGCTTGCACTTATTCACCAAAAGGAGTTTTAAGTAAATGCAATGCAAAAAAATGTGAAATGCAACTAAAACACAATGAAATGTACTTGAGATGGACATAATTCGCATGAATTGGTATGCAATAAGTAGGTAAAAATACCACTTATCACGAATACAACTCATCATGTGGGACAACATCATAAGAGACAAATTAAAACTGACTCCTTTTAAAATCATAGCAATAACAACCAAATCTTGATAAGTGAAGTCTGCTCCACCACCTAGTCGTGGAAACAGATTATACCGAAGGATTTTGTGCAAAACACATGCAAGTGGGATGACATCTACGCTTTTAGGAGTAAGCAGAGTTGTCAAAGATGAATCATCCATTCTGTATGAAGTTGTTCAAGAGGAGGAAAGGGTATATTTGCAGCACCCTTAAGAGTAAATGGACAAGGTTCGGATGAAGGAATATTAAAAATACTTCCAAAGTCTATTACTGTGAAAAACATGATTTTCCCTTCACAAAGGACGTGTAGCAATCCCCATTACACTCTAAGTTAGTGTAAAATTGTTGTATCAAACGAGGATATGCCCTAGTTGGGGAAAAAGCATAGCAGAAATTCCACAAGACATGAAATTTTTTTCCAAAGATGAGTTTTTGAAATTAAACAAGTCTAAAATCTTTTCGTAAACAAATTTTTTAGTAGAGATGGAAGTTTTAAAATGTGCTTCGAAACTATGACCCCAAAAGAAATTATCTGGTAACTCAGAAGGAGTAGAGAAAGGGTTTACCAGATTTATCGGTGAATCTGGTTGAGAGTGAGGAGCTTTCTGTAAGAAAGAGAAGTTTGAATCAGACCCATCAGAGTCATCGGATGAAACATGAATTGATGTCTGGCTTTTGGACTTCTTCGGTGATCGTATATGATAAGGAGATCGAGAATGAGCTTTGTCTTTGATTTTTACTCCAGATGGACGCTTGTTTGATCGAGTCTTCATGCTCGTTGTTGAAAGTTGAACCAGCCGAGAAACAGAGAAATATCAGAGAATTAGAGAGAAAAAAAATGAACGCTCTGCCTTTAATAATAAAGTGTTAGACTCCGAAAAGACTCCTTGAAACAATAAATCTCTACCTTTAGTCTTTTCAAATTTCTAATCTCATTATGATAGATACCATGAATAGTGCCAGTGCAGATATGCCTTCTTTGCCGGTTACATACAGATAATGTTTATCAACAAAACACAGTTAAAATAATAACATGCATATATGAAATATTTTATGCATGGCTTATTTTAGTACGTGACCATATTATACCAAGCACAGTCCAAGTTCTCTTCTCAACATGCAAAATCTTTCTTCACTTAATGGTTTAGTAAAAATGTCAGCCAATTATTTCTCTGTAGGAATAAAAATTAATTTTATTAAACCTTTTGAAACATTATCCCTTAAGAAATGATGCCTAACCTCTATATGTTTTGTACGTGAATGCAAAACAGGATTTTTTGATATGTCAATAGCATTAGAATTATCGCAATATATAGGCACATTATTGCATATTATATCAAAATCACATAAAGTTTGTTTCATCCATAATATTTGAGAGCAACAACTTCCTGCAGCTAAATATTCACCCTCAATGATTGATAAAGCAATTGAGGTTTGTTTTTTACTATGCCATGAAACAAGATTGTGTCCCAAAAATGTACAAGCACCACTTGTACTTTTTCTATCAATTTAAAATCCTGCATAGTCAGCATCTGAATAACCCATTAATTCAAAATGATTACTTATTGGATAAAATAACCCTAAATTTATAGTACCACTTAAATATTTATAAATTCTTTTAACCGATTGTAAGTGGGATTCTTTGGGTTTTGCTTGAAACCGAGCACAAAGACATACACTGAACATTATATCAGGCCTAGATTCAGTTAAATATAACAAAGAGCCAATCATACCTCGATATTTGGTTAACTCTACATCTATACCTTTCTCATTTGATGTGAGCTTTATTGATGTACTCATTGGTGTAGTATTAGGATTGGACCTTTCAATACCAAATCATTTGAGTAGCTCTTTTGTGTACTTGGTTTGATGAATATAGATCCCTTCCTTTGTTTGCTTGATTTGAAGTCCCAAAAAGTAATTTAGCTCACCCATTAAGCTCATATAAAATTCCTTATGCATACACTTTGAAAACCACTCACAAAGAAAATCATTAGTAGCACCAAATATTATATCATCTATGTATATTTGAACAATGATTATTTCTTGTTTTTCATGTTTAATAAATAATGTAGAATCTATTTTACCTCTAGTAAAATCACTTGAAATAAGATATTTACTCAACCTCTTGTACCAAGCCCTTGAAGCTTGTTTGAGACCATAAAGAGCTTTCCTTAGCTTAAAAACATGATTTGGATATTTTTCATGTTCGAATCCAGGAGGCTATTTGACATAGACTTCTTCATTGATGTATCCATTAAGAAATGCACTCTTTACATCCATTTGATAAAGCTTTAATTTCTTGTAACAAGCAAATGCTAACAAGATCCGAATAGACTCTAGTCTTGCAACTGGAGCATAAGTTTCTTCGTAGTCGATTCCTTCTTGTTGATTGTAACCTTGAGCCACTAGCCTTGCTTTGTTGCGAGTGATTGTCCCATGCTCATCGAGCTTGTTTTTAAACACTGTAATTCAGTTAATATGTGCACACCTAGAGGGGGGTGAATAGGTGTTTAAGCTTAAAGTGATAAATAGTGAAAACTTTTTCAAATTTTCTGCTATAGGTATAATTCAGACAGCTACACCTGTCTGCTTTAGCTTATGTTCTTCATTTCTTATTATCAGCATGTACTAGACACATGCGCTTTTAGTGTCTGGATAGTGGCGTGAATAACAAAGAAGTGCGAGCGTGAATGATGAGTTAAAGAGAGAAAAGCAGTAAAATCACACCAAGATTTTTACGTGGTTCAGCCCCTATCCTCTAATCTAGTGGCCTAATCCACGTCCAATCCCAACTAGGATTGGAGGCTCTTTTATTTCAATTTAACTTAGTTAAATACAAAATAACTCCTGTTTGAGAAAGCTTTTAGTTGGACATGATCGCGCCTTCTTGCACCTCTCGCAATCCTTCTCACCATCGAGACCCTGCACTTCATGCAACCTTGAAAGCTTATCTACAAAGCAGATCCTATCAACTCTAGGTAGACCAAGTCGATGCGGCTTAAACTAAGAACAAGGATATTGATTACCTACTATCAAGTTTCCAGCAAAATACAATTTAAGAACAATACAAAAGGGTTACTGGAAAGAAACTCAGAATCGCTATTGGATAGAACGTATGAGACTAATTAAAGCTTTTCCAAGTTCTCTCTTCCAATAGCCGAGCAGGAGAGATATATATAGAAGAGCTTCCAACGGCTATGAGAGGGCTGATTCCATGAAATCCTCAGTCACAAGAAATCAGCACCAAATCAATAGATATATTGTTTCTTTGATAAGCTTAACCGAAAAAATATGATATCAATCATCTGATATGAAGGGATACGAAAGATATGATTTGTTAACAATATACTATATTTAGAGCATACACCTTTTGAAGCTTCTAGATCAAATTTGAATCAACTAATCAGTTGACCAAATCTCATTCCCTGTCAATCAATTTAGATTCTAGCAAACATGCAATATAGATTTATATGGACTACTATATGTTACCATAATGTCCACCCACAATCCATGCATATAATATAATATTATATATTGCCAATATTCATGCATATTATTATAGTTACAACCATAATCCATGCATATTAATTATAATATTATAACAAACCATGAACCATGCACATGTCTAATATACTTAAATTAGTCATCATTTAAAACATCATACAATCAAAAACCAACATTCTCCCCCTTTTGATGATGACAATTTATGCACCAACATACCCCCCCTAAGTATATGGATCCCCCTAAATTTATGCATATTAAGGAGAAAATTACTTTATCCAAATAACCATCATTGCATATTCTAGCATAATATAGTATCTCAATATCAACATGAATACCAATTCAAACCAATTTAAATATACCCAAATATCTCTGCCCCTTTGTCATTATCAAAAAGGAATAAATCATCAAGTTATATCTCTCCCCCTTTGTCATCAACACAAAATAATTCATATCAATTAAGTTGAAGATAGTTATCTCACCCCATTTGCCAAATTAAAAAATAAGCATAAAGGATGACAATAGAACAAGGTTATAACAAAATCACATATAACAAGTCAACAATATAATCATACCTTTGAAATTTGTTACCTATATATCAACCTTTTATCAAGATTATCATGTGTATTAAATATGGAGCATTTGACATAATAACTGATGTTATGAACCCTTGAAATCCATAGAGTTTTTATAATAATATATCTAATTAAAACTCTATTTAAAAAACAACATGAGGTACTTACAGATTCCACCAAATAATTTATAGGTAACTTACTTTCTCAAAGTAAAGAATCATCCATCTCCTTTTTGAACTTGAGACACCTACAAACAAATAGTCTCTATCTTTCTGGTACCCAAATCTTCTTGGGTCCTTTTGGGTTAGTAACATATAAATCACTTTTCTTTACCCAAATTTGTTTTATTCTAATTTTATTGCAATTAGAATCAAAATGACCTTTAAAACCACATTTTTTACAAGTAACAAATGGTGAACAATAAAGTGGTTTATGCCTTGACTTACTATTAATCATTCTAATATTATTATTAGTCCTATTTTCCACATTTTTAATAGGATTATACCCAATGCCTTGTTTATCAAGACTGGACCTTTATGCCCCTAACATAACATTTAGGTTCTCTTCTCCTTGCACAAATTTAGCAAGATCATTTTTTAAAGATACTATTTCTGCATTCATTACATTATCATCATGTTGCATATTCATAATTTTTCCATCATTAAAAGCATCTATGCATACATCTCTCATTTTTAATTTTTCTTTTAAAATTTGATTTTCATTTTTAAGATATTCATTTTCTTTTCTTTCTTCAATAAGTGACTCAACTTCATTCATTAGCTCATTTACGCAGTTCTTAAAATAAGCAAATTTCTTTTTAAGCTTTTGATTTTCATTATGTAAAGCTAGATAATCAGAAATAGTAATTTCTCCAAGTTCAGGACTTACCTCGGATGTTTCCTCATTGTATATTCCAGTGAAGCACAGTTGAGCATTTTCTTATTCTTGATCTTCATGATCGGAGTCATCATCACTCCATGTCATTAGAGCCTTCCCATTTGCTTTGTTCTTTCTTTTTAGTTGGAAGCAATCTCTTTTGAAGTGTCCAGGCCTTCCACATTCGAAACAGGTTTCCTCTTGTGGCTTTTGCTTGAAATCTTTCTTGTTGTTGAAATCTTTTGTTGGTAATTTTGATATATTCTTGTTTTGGATCAGCTCCCTCAATTTTCTGGTCATTGAAGCTATTTCTTCATCTGAATCTTCATTATTGCCTTCTATGTAGCTTTCAGCTTGTAAAGCCAAGGTCTTCTTCTTAGGTGCCTCATCTTCTTCATCATACAATTTTAGTTGGTTTTCAAACTCTTCAAGTTCTCCAAATAAGGTAAGAGTTTCCATTGTGGTAATTGTGACTTAGTCTTGAAGTGTAGTAACCTTTGGAGCGAATCGCTTTGGCATGACTCTAAGAAGCTTTCGGTTGATTTCCTTTTGATCAATCTTTCATCCAAGCATGCTTAGGGAATTCATTAGAGTATGGAATCTTGCTTGGGCATCTCTAATTGATTCATTTTTCTCTAATTTGAATAGTTCGTATTCGTGCATTAGCATGCTCAACTTGACCTCCTTCATTTTAGTAGTACCCTCATGGCTCATGATGACTGTATCCCACATTTCTTTTGCCATGTTTCACGATGATACTTTATCAATTTCAACTTGGAGCATTCCGCTTAGCAAGGTGTTCATGGCTCTTGAGTTGTAGGAAAACATATAGCTTTCGTTTGCATCCATCTCCATGAGAGTCTTTGGTTTTCCATCATCATGTCTAGGAATGATAGGTTCATTTTCAATAACCCACCATTCCCATGGGTCTCTTTTAAGAAAAATCTTCATTCTGAACTTCCAAAAGTTGAAGTTTTCACTTCCGAACAACAGCGGTGGCCTACTTGTGGATTGACCTTCTTGAAAGTTTAGGTGTGCCATAGGATCTTCCCCTACAACCTGCAACGATCAATATTAGTAGAGTCAAGCTTTGATACCAAATGTAATTCAATGTATGTGCACACCTAGAGGGGGTGAATAGGTGTTTAAGCTAAAAGTGATAAACGGTGAAAACTTTTCGAAATTTTTTGCAACAGGTTTAATTCAGACAGCTACGCCTGTCTTCTTTAGTGTCTGCTTGAGCTTATGTTCTTCGTTTCTTATTATCAGACAGCTAGACCTGTCTGCTTTTGTGTCTGAATAGTGGCGTGAATAACAAAGAAGTGCAAAACGTGAATGACAGTTAAAGAGAGAAACAGAAGTAAAAATCACACCAAGATTTTGACGTGGTTCAACCCCTATCCTCTAATCTAGTGGCCTAATCCACGTCCAATCCCAACTAGGATTGGAGGCTCTTTTTATTTCAATTTAACTTAATTAAATACAAAATAACTCCCTGTTTGAGAAAGCTTTCCGTTGGACATGACTGCCCCTACTTGCACCTCTACAATCCTTCTCACCACTGAGACCTATGCACTATTGCAACCTTGAAAGCTTATCTACAAACAGATCCTATCAACTCTAGATAGACCAAGCTGATACACGGCTTAAACTAAGAACAAGGATATTGATTACCTACTATCAAGTTTCCAGCAAAATACAATTTAAGAACAATATAAAAGGGTTGCTGGAAAGAAACTCAGAATCGCTATTGAATAGAACGTATGAGACTAATTAAAGCTTTTCCAAGTTCTCTCTTCCAATAGCCGAGCAGGAGAGATATATATAGAAGAGCTTCCAACGACTATGAGAGGGCAGATTCCATGAAATCCTCAGTCACAAGAAATAAACACCAAATCAATAGATATATTATTTCCTTGATAAGCTTAACCGAAAAAATATGATATCAATCATCTGGTATGAAGGGATACGAAAGATATGGTTTGTTAACAATATACTATATTTAGAGCATACACCTTTTGAAGCTTCTAGATCAAATTTGAATCAACTAATCAGTTGACCAAATTTCATTCCCTGTCAATCAATTGAGATTCCAGCAAACATGCAATATAGATTTATATGGATTGCTATATGTTACCATAATGTCCACCCACAATCCATGCATATAATATAATATTATATACTGCCAATATTCATGCATATTACATTATTATAGTTACAACCATAATCCATGCATATTAATTATAATATTATAACAATCCATGAACCATGC
Source organism: Panax ginseng (assembly GCA_020205605.1). Taxonomy (NCBI): domain Eukaryota; kingdom Viridiplantae; phylum Streptophyta; class Magnoliopsida; order Apiales; family Araliaceae; genus Panax; species Panax ginseng. The sequence goes on along the minus strand of CM035135.1, from coordinate 13,947,622 downwards.
ACATGTCTAATATACTTAAATTAGTTATCATTCAAAACATCATAAAATCAAAAACCAATAAACACCCATTTTGTTCTAATAACAGAAACATCTTTAGGAGGGGGCATTAATTCCCAAACTTGACATCGTTCAAATTGTTGAAGTTCCTCTTGCATTGCCATTAGCCAATTTTCATTAAGTATAGCTTCCTTAGCATTCTTTGGCTCAACTTGTGATAAGAATGCAGAAAATGCTCATTGATTTTGTAGGCTTCTCCGTGTGGTAACTCCTTCATTTATATCTTCGATGATATTTTCCAGTGGATGATCCTTGAGATATTTTGCTGTCTTTGGCATTTGAACATCATGTATTACCTCTTCTTGTTGAGGAATTTTTTTTTCAAAATCTTATGTTGCTTCTTGTTCAATTTCATGTGTACTATTAAATTCAGCCTGATGAATTTGTCCATTTGGTCTGCTGACTGGTCCTCTTTGGTTTACTGGATTTGTGAAAATCTCCAAATTTCCTGCATCCTCTTCTCTCTCTTTTGGAAGATCATTGTTAGTCTCATTAAAAGTTATATGAATAGATTCTTCAACACATAACTTGTAAATATTAAATACACGATACACCTTGTTGTTATGTGAATAAGCAATGAAAATACCTTCATAGGAATTAGCATCAAATTTTCCCAAATTATCACTAGTATTGAGAATAAAGCATTTAGATCCAAAAACTTTGAAATAACTTATATTCGGAATTTTATTATTTAACAATTCATAAGGTGTTTTGAAAATAATTGGACGAATGAGTACTCTATTTAAAACATAACATGATATGCTTACCGCCTCGGCCCAAAATTTCTTTGGAAGCTTACTCTCTTGCAACAATGTTCTAGCAGTTTCTTGTAATGTTCTATTATTCCTTTCCACTACTCTATTCTGCTGAGGAGTTCTTGGAGCTGAAAACTCATGGCTTATTCCTTTTTGATCACAAAATATAAAAAAATCCTTTTGAAATTTGGTACCATGATCACTCTGAATTTTTATAAGCTTGAGACTATACTTAGTCTCTAAATTTCTTATCAATTTCTCAAATTCTTTAAATGCTTCATCTTTGGTTCTCAAAAATAATACCCATGTATATCTAGAAAAATCATCAACTATGACAAATGCATAAAATTTACCATTAATACAAGCATGCCTTTCTGGGCCAAATAAATCAAGATGAAGTAATTGTAAAGGAGTAGAGGTTGATACCATATTCTTTGCACTGAATGATCTTCTTACTTGTTTTCCAAGTTGGCAAGGAACATATATTCCCTTCTTTTCATACTTTATCTTTGGCAAACCTTTGACAAGATTCTTTGAGGACATTTTCTTGATTAAATCCATGTGAACATGTCCCATCCTCTTGTGCCACAGATTAGCCTCATCTTGTACAGATGCAAGACATAATTCTTCATCCTGTTGCTCAAAGTCAATAGTATATATATTTCCTTCTCTTTGTGCAACTAGAGTAACATTGTTAGTACTATGAGAAATAATGCAGTTTTCTTTATCAAAACTAACTTGGTGACCATTGTCCATTAATTGACTGATACTAATAAGATTAAATTCAAGTCCATTAACAATGTGTACATTATCAATATTTACCTTACCATTTCCTATTTTATCTTTTCCAATTATCTCGCATGTTCGATTATCTCCAAATGTAACTGTACCATTTTTCTTCTTGATTTTTAGCTCCACGAACTTTGTTTTGTCACCAGTCATGTGACGCGAGCATCCACTATCAAGAATCCACTTTTGAGATTGAACCCTTGCCTTGAGACATACCTCGTTTGATTCACTTTCTATTCCCATGAAGCATACCTGAGCTATCTCATCCTTGGTGTCGACCTCAACCTCAGATTCTTCTTCATCACTCCAAGTGATTAATGCCTTGTTTTTCTTATTATCCTCGAAGCCTGTTTTTCCTTTATTCTTTAGTTGAAAACAGTCCTTCTTGAAGTGCCCTGGACATCCACATTCAAAACACATCTCTTCAGTTTGCTTTCCTTTGCCTTTATTTGAGTTGAAAATATTCTTTCGTTTATTCTTCCTTTGTAGAAGTCCTTTGAGTCTCCTTAACATCATGGCTATCTCTTCGTTAGAATCATCATCAAGCTCTTCTTCATTTCCTGCATTAAGAGCTAGCCTTTCTACGAGGAGTTTCCTCCTCACCGTCATACCTCTTTAACTGATGTTCATATTCCTCAAGTTCACCAAAAAGGGTTAGTGTATCCATAGTAGATATAGTAGAGGAATCTTGAAGAGTAGTAATTTTAGATGTAAACCTCTTGGGCATAGCTCAAAGTAACTTACAATTAATCTCACTTTGTGGAATAGATTTGTCCAGTAGCTTTAAGGAGTTCAGAAGAACAAGAAACCTTGATTGAGTCATCTTTATAGTTTCATCTTTCTCGAGTTTGAACATTTCATAATTATGCATGAGCATGCTTAGTTTAACTTCTTGAACTTTTGATGTTCCTTCATGACTCACCATTAGAGTGTCCCAAATCTCCTTAGCTATGTTGCATGAAGATACTTTGTCAATCTCGGACTGCACCATGCCACTAAGTAGAGTATTCATTGCCCTGGAATCATAGGAAACCATGAAGGTTTTAGTTGAATCCATCTCTAGCAAAGTCTTTGGAGTACCTTCATCTTTCCTTGGAATAACTGGTCCATTCTCCACAACCCACCATTCCCAAGGATCTCTCTTAAGATATATCCTCATTCGAAATTTCTAGAAATTGTAATTCTTTGTTCCATACATCAGAGGAGGTCTATTAGTTGATTGACCTTCTTGATTGTTGTTCCCGAATTGTGCCATGTCAGAATCTTTCCCTACAAGTGACCTTTAAGACCAAGTAAGTAGAGCCAAGCTTTGATACCAAATGAAATTCAGATACGGCACACTTAGAAGGGGGGGGGGGTTGAATAAGTGTGGATACAAACTATGACTAATTTAAAAATTTAAACCAAACTATCGAATATAGCCTACTATATTAATGAATGCAGCTTGCTGAAACAATATAGTCTACTGGATTGAATTTTTGTTTAAGAAAATATCTTGGTGATTTTATAAATTTTTATAACAAAATTTCTCTCAAAGAATCAAATAATTAAATTAAACAAAGTTAATTATCTTGAGTAAAAATAAATTAAAGCAAGTAAAAATAACACCAAGATTTTTTACGTGGTTCAACTATTACCCTCTATAATAATAGTCTACTCCACGTCCAATACCAACTAGTATTGGAGACTCACTTTTATTTCTTTAAAAGACTCTTGTTACAAATCAGATTCTATAAAACGGAATTACAAAAATTCACTTGAGCACTCTTGCTCCTTGTGCACCAATGCACTCCTTAAGCACCTATGCTTCCTTGAACCTGTTTGTAAACAAACCTTAATCCACCTGGATTAAATTCCCTTAGACAACACTTAGTCTAAAAAATTAAGATTACAATAATAGAGGTCTAATGATCAAAGCAAATAAATAATTTAACAATGCAAGGCTCAACTAATGAATGCAATGATCAAGTAGAAAGAGTAAAAGATATCACCAATATTATGCCCACGAAAATTGCTAATTATTAATCTGAATATAATAGCACAGCAGCTGGAAATGTTTCACCGAATAATAAAGTAGCTCTTCAAGTACGTTGTTGCAAAATATTAATTGTAAGTGATGTAAGTGTTGTATTTTCTACTAAAAACAATTCTCCTTTGTATAGCCTAGAAAAACAACTGTTGTGAAATAAATATTTCTGTTGCCAACAGATTCAAAGAGATAAATAACATTCCAATATTATTCCCGTTAATGGCTAAGAAATATCAAAAACCAATTATCTTCGGTTGTTAAAAAAAATTGCTGGACTCTTTCAGAAGGAAATTGTTTCAAGTAGGTAACGTCTCCTGTTGAGACTTTTCAAATTCCTATAGCATTTAAAGTCTGCCGCCCATATATATAGCATTAATATAGGAAAGAGTATGAAATAACCTTTTTCAAGATAATGATTACCTTATATTTCCAAGACACTTATCCCACTTCTTTAGAAAGTACTCATATCTTTGCCAACCCACTTGAACAACTTTTTAATTTCCAACATATTAATTTTTACACGCATTATATTATAACATCAGTACACATGAAAAATTAACATAATTCGGGCAATTCTCTCTATACATGCATATATAAATACTTAGCCATGCACATGCATATAAATACGTACTAACTTAGCAATGTAACATAATTAGGTATGCTAAACATATTTAATTCAATGCACAAATAATATGTCCTAGAGCCTTGTATTGAAAAATTAAGTATTTGCAATGAACTTACATATTTTTCTTAAGACTCAAATCTTCAAAGTCTCTTGACAGCAATTCTTTCATCAACTTCCTGAAATTTCACAATAAACACATTTGTCCATATAATCAAGTCATCATAAAAAAAAGAGTTAGAATATGATCAAACCAACACAGGGTTTTAATCCCTGCTCAAACCTCCTCGCCTTCCTAGCCTCTGTATCAACTTGATGCGGAGTGAACCTAGCCAACTCATTGAACTTTGCGGCATACTCCGCAACAGTCATGTTCTCCTGCTTTAACTCTAGAAACTTCACCTCCATCCTAGCCTGCATACTAGATGAAAAATAGTTTTTAAAAAATAGAGTTTTAAACCTAGCCCAAGTAACTACACCTTCTCTTGCCCTAGCTTGATTCGTTTCCCACCAAAAATTTGCCTCACCCTTCATCATGTAGGTGGCAAAAGCTGTCTTTTACCCCTTAGCTACCCTAGCTATCAAAAATGCTTTTTTAATTTCCTTAACCCATGTTTGGGCTTCTACAGGGTCAGTTGTACCTCTAAATTCAGGCGGTCCTACAGCCTTAAAATCTTTGAAGTTCACTAAACGATTGTCCGATCGATTTCGATGGTGGCATTCCTGTTGACATAGCTTTGAGCTACAATGTTTACAAAGTGTCAGATCGGGGTGCAGTTGTTGTCCCCCATCATTGTTGACAAATTCTTCTGCCCTTTGATTTCTAGTTTGACGTCTTGGCAACATTATCTGGTTAAATAAGACCATCAATTATTCTTTATTAACTTACATTCTAAACCTTATCATATAAGTTTAATATATTAAACTTGTTTCATTACTCAAACATAGATTCATATTCATTCATTTATTTCATAGTACTTTACATAACATAGCACATACTGCTTTAAACATCCGCTATCCCTTTGTGACCACAAAAGTCGGGATTCGCTACTACTACTTATACAAAAGTTGAGAATATTACATTACACACGCACATTACCAAACATACATAATCAAATACTAATTCTACTTACTACTAAAAAAATGGTCATTTGTGATGGCCAAAATCCATCACAAAAAGTAGGAAAACCATCACGAAAGGTTTACGTGATGGCTTTAAGCATCATAATGGTCGTCTTGTATACGCCTATCATGAAAAGTTTTACGTGATGGTTTTGGCAATCACGCAAACGCTTAAGGCTTTTGTGATGATTAATACAATCACATTAACACATAATCTATTGTGATTGTCAAATGCATCACAAAAAAATCAAAACTTTAGGGATCAAATGTAAGAACGTGAATCTCTATTTACATATAATTTATTTCACTGTATTTATTGTATCAAATGATACTTATAGGATTTGAACCCTCTCCCATTTGCAAACTAAATAACAAGTATTACCACTACACCAAAGTCCAGATCATGATTATAATTTTAAAACAAAATATAAAAGGAAACATATGTGAGTTGACTTATTAAACAAAATTACTTCGACATAAGATTTGGTGATTGCAATGGCAGTCACAAATACTCTATAATGATGATAAAATTAGTCATCACTAAGAGCCATCATATATTTTATTGTTTTGTGATGGCTTGAAAATTTCATCACAAAATACCTTCTTTTTGTAATTGCAAATAAAAGTCGTCACAAAAATCTATCTTTTTTAATGATTGTCACGACCGTTATAAAATAATGTTTTGATTATTTCTTATATTAAAATATTAGTGATAGCTTAAATGCAATCACGAAAAGGGTATATCTATAAGTGATGACTTAGTGCGTCACAAAAAGAAAATTTATTTTGCATGAAAAAATTGGTGTGATTGACATGGCCATCACAATTATAATACATTGATAGCAAGATTAGTCATCACTAAGAGTCATCATATATACTATTATTTTGTGATTGCTTAAAAAGTCCATCACAAATTACTATCTTTTGTGATTGTTTTTAAAAACTGTCACAAAATTTCGTCACGTATTCTTGTTTTTGTAGTAGTATTTCCTACACCTTTTTCCTGATTCTGGACAACTTTTCGCCCAATGAACTTCCAACCTACAAATAAAACATGCACCTTGCTTAAAGTCGGGACAATGAGGAGAGGTATGTCCCTCATGGTCGCAAATATAACATATCTTTTTCCCTTGGTTATTATTAGATTTTCCTAAGTCGTGGTCTTTTATCTTTCTTTTCCCCTTCTTGCTCGGAGCTGCACATGATTTGTTGCTTTTGGCTCCCATCTGATCAATTTGGATTTTAAGCTTATCATGTTCTTCCATTGTTTCTATTAACGCCTATCGCAATTGACTATTTAGTAGCTTTTCTATTTCCCACAACTTTTCTAGAGAAGAAACCTTGTCCTTTAGATTCTGCACTTTCGTTAATACTTGATCAGATCCAACTTCGGTGCCCGAATCACTATCTGTTAGTTCTATCGTTTCTGGATCTGGTACTATATTTTCCAGAATGATCACCTCATCAAGGTTACCTTCAACGCGAGCCATTATTTCAGTTATTGGCTTCGATATTAGCTCAGGTGTACGGATTTGATCCTTCTTCATGTTATAAGCATACAATAAGCCTTTTCCACCTGACATCTACACACATAAATTATCCTGATTAGCATATAATATTTACACATAACACACAATAGTTTTATATAGGTTATCTTTTATTTTGTTTGACGATGAATTTATTCGATTCATCTCTTTTTAAACTATATATGAGTTATTTGTATTTTCAATGTTTCCCTCTGTTCTAAGGTTATAGCCTAAGGTCTATCCCACCTAAGGTTTCTAACCCTAAAGCTCTGATACCAACTTCATGATGCCCCCAAATTCGTGTGCTTGGAAACCCGAACCCTATATTGCTTCATGATACCATTTTTATGAGTGGAATAATATTAATAATAATAACAATAATATAAATACCAAACTTAATTTACATATATATTAGAGTCTAATCCCAGGTACGCGACCTTTAATCATTCATTACATGATACTTAATAGATATCATTGTCTTAATAAAGTCTAACTATTACATAAAATACCATAAATCTTATTATGTTTGCTTTCCTTTTCCTTTGTTTCTACATGAACCTTCAGGTTGTTCACATTTAGCTGAAAATATTTAAATTAATCAAGGATGAGAATTTGAGTGCCCAACAAGTAATAACAACAATAAATATTAGCCGAAAGGATTAAATGTTTTCTTTGAATGACACTTCTACAACGAATCAACAGTTGTGAAGTAAGCTGAACCAATAATAAATAACATATCATTTTGATTTCAAATTTTTGAAACTACGTACTCACTATTGTAATAACTCGATATTTTCTATATAATTAAATCATAAATTTTGCGTATAATTTTTTTTAAAGGTGGGAATATGTACATGGTAAAGTATATGTTTATATGTGATAAATAAAATTTATTTATTACATGAATAATTACAAATAATTTTATTTTAGAATTATTGATCATTATAAAATATATTCTTATAATAATTAATTTTATAGTAGAAATGTTTTTTTATTAACTATTTTTCATAAAAATATGATTATTATTTTAATTAAATAATATATGAAATGAATACAAAATTATTATAATAATTATTTTATTATATGAATTTTAGTTCAGATTATTTAAGTTAATTATTTTAACTTAATCAATAATGTTATATATGAAAGATAAATCAGATATAGAATCCAAACCCTAATTCTGGATTTGGAATAAGAAAAGAGAATAATAATATTATATTAAGTATATTTCAGTGCTATGAATATGTATTGTATGTGACGCCACCAAAATATGTATACATCACCCATTCTGAGTTGTCAATACATGGTACAGAAACAACTACAACTTTATTATTACAATAGTAAAACTGTGAGTTTGAATATAAATATTATCTTCTAGACAATATCTATACCCAAATAAATCCTCATCACATTTATTGATACATTATTTTACAAAAATAGTGAGGACTACTAAACAACTCTCTCTAGAACCTTCATTCCATACCCCGACTGCATACGCTTATATTCTCGCCTCCCAGAAGAAAAATGGAACAAAAAGGAAAAGGGTGAGCTCAACTAGCCCGTAAAAGAATATTATGACTAAGATAATATACAACAAATTATCGTTAGTCTTCAACAGGAAAAATCTAATAGAATACAATAGACAACAAGTTTTAAATCAATATTCGCAATGAAATAATAATTCATTAGAAGAGTTAAGTAGAGAATGCAAACTACTATCTTCTATGTATGAATTTAAAAGTTCATCGCTCTATCTTTTATCTTACCCCGTAACATCAATCAATATATATCTCGAATCAAATATTCATCTTTGCACTACGTGCCAAAGATATTCATCGATTAGTCATGTTCATCTAAACACTGCTCATCTTTACACTACGGGCCAAAGATATTCATCGAAATCATTCATCTTTTGCACTCACGTGCCAAAGATATTCAATAATATCATCATTTAAGATCGAGGATGATGAAAATATATTTTAAAGAAAGCGAATCCGGTGAAACAAAATGACAAGGATTAAGGATTAAGGATTCGTGATTTTGTTTTTCCATGTCCAACAATACCTCAAAAATAATCATAGTGGTGTAAAATTCAAGAATGATCAAAACATGGATACAATCAAAGCTAGTATCCACAATAGATATTTTAGACTTAAAAGGAAAATTTTCATTTTTTCGATGAATAAGTCGTGATTCGTGAATAGGGCCCATGATACGTGAATAAGACTCCGACACAAAAGTTCCAAATTTGATTAAAAGTCCAGATCAATACTTCGACATAATGATATTAGAAGAAATAATATCATTTTAAAAAAAAATAATATCCCTTACCTCGAAAGACAGTACTTCTAGTTGAAACACCGGATATAGGCTATGACTTGAACTTGCACCGTATAGCAATACTCAAAGTATACTCAAAATACTCACAAGAATACGCTTCGATAATATAGAGAGAAACCTTCAGATTTACGGTGTGATTTTAATTCTAACCTAAGCACCTATTTATAGGAAAATGCTTAGAACACCAAAGTAAAAAATTTAATAAATTAATAATATATATATATTTCTCCTTACTGGCGCACAATTAGGTGACCAAACCTCTCCTTAGATAGAACTTTCTAGACATTGCCAATAATGTTATCTAATAATATTATTCAGATAATATGAATTATTACTTCGATAATGATAAAAATACTGTGTAATGACAATTATTGAAACAACAAAGAATATAAAATATCAACGCAGCAATTATTAAATCAATAAAATAAAATATTTGAAGCGAAGAATTACCGTAACCATTATTGAGTAGTGCCTTCTTACGTAAGAATCAATAATTGGTGCAATCTGGTGTCTTCTTGTGTTTTAACCAACTGAGTATTTTAACAATATTAACCTTAACAACTACGCCGTTTTTTTAAACAACTTATATTTATCGTTTTCTTCATCCAATCACTTTTTCGTTATGGGCCCACATTATGGTTTCATGCAAGTTGCATACGAATATTCCCGACGAAGCATTGAATATTCCACGACCAAACTAATATTCCCGACAACAATGAATATTTTATAACCACTTGCTTATTTTGAAATATTTATGATTTTACCCATAACTATCCACATTAATCAAATCAATCCTTACTATTTCAAAATAATAAATAGAGAAAATTAAATTTCATTAATAATAAGTTGGGCCGTTTGTATACGTTGTTGAATCATTTGGATCTTTTCGGTAGTCATACGTACTAACTCGGGTCCCAACAATGTTGCTTCACCCACCTCATCCCAACATATTGGAGAGCGACACTTTTATCCATATAATGCTTCAAATGGAGCCACACCTATACTTGCTTGATAATTGTTGTTGTAGGAGAATTCTACCAATGGTAAATACTTATCCCAACTGCCCTTAAAATCTAGGACACAGAGTCTTAATAAATCTTCAAGAGTTTGAATAGTCCTCTCTGATTATCCATCCGTTTGAGGATGGTATGTCGAACTGAATCATAAATTCGTACCCATAGCTTTTTGCAAGCTAACCCAAAATCTTGAAGTGAATCTTGGGTCACGATCTGAAACTATGGATACTGACATGCCATGAAATCTCACAATCTCATTTACGTACATTCGAGCAAGACGTTCAAGGGAATAAATCTCCCGTATCGGCAAGAAATGAGCAGACTTGGTTAATCTATCAACAATAACCCAAATAGCATTGATGCCTTGAGAAACCGTAGGAAGACCAGTAACGAAATCCATGGTAATGTTTTCCCACTTCCATTTCGGAATCTCAAGTGGTTGCAACGGACCCTTAGGTACTAGATGCTCCGCCTTTACACGTTGACAAGTTAAACACATCGAGATAAACTTTGCAATCTCTCTCTTCATATTGTTCCACCAAAATGTATGTCGAAGATCACGATACATTTTGGTACTTCCAGGATGGATTGAAAATGGTGTATTGTGTGCCTCCATCATGATCTTATACTTCAATTCAGAGTCATTAGGAATACAAAGTCTGGAGTGGACTCGAAGTATTCCTTCATCATCGATTCTCGCTTCCGGAATAGCACCTTCTTTTACTTTCTTCTTCATACGCATCAACTCCGGGTCGGTGGCTTGAGCAACCTTAACTTTTTCTATTAAAGTTGGCTCTATGCGTATACTTGACATCATCGAACTCATTCCTGCATATGATCTTCTACTCAACACGTCAGCTACCACGTTCACTTTTCCAAGATGGTATTGAATAGTGTGGTTATAATCTTTCAACAACTCAAGCCAACGTCGTTGTCAAGATGTTGAGTTCCTTTTTGCGTGAAGAAATATTTGAAGCTTTTATATGGTCGAATATATCTCCACTTTCTCCCCCATATAGATAGTGCCTCCATATCTTTAGCACGAAAATAATCACGCTAACTCTAGATCATGAGTAGGATAATTCCTCTCATATTCTTTAAGTTGTCGCGAGGCATAAAGGCTATGACTTTCCCACGTTGCATGAGAACACATCCTAACCCTTTTCCTAGAAGCATCGTCAGATAAGAAATCCATCCGAACCGGATGGTATTGTTAGAACAGTGTGAAATAAGTTTCCTCTTAAGCTCTTGGAAACTCTTCTCGCATTCTTCGCTCCAAACGAATTTTGTATCCTTCCGAGTCCATCGAAGTTAATGGAGTAGCGATTCGAGAAAACCCTTCCAATTAATCTCCGATAATAACCATTTAAGCCCTAAAGCTACGTGACTTGAGCCACCGCGTCTTGGTTTCCCTAACTTTGTATTGCTTCAATCTTCGCCGGGTCAACAGATACTCCATGTTTTGACACTGACGTGCCCAAGAAATGCTACTTCTCAAGCCGTAACTCGCATTTCTTTAACTTGGCATATAACTTGTTTTCACGAAGGTTTTGTAGTACCGAACCAAATGGTGCTCATGATCTTCATGACTTTTGGAATATATGAGGATGTCATCAATAAAAACAACAACGAACTGATCCAAATATTCCTTGAATACTCGGTTCATCATATCCATGAAAGCCGCAGGAGCATTAGTCAATCCGAAAGACATGACTAAGAATTCATAATGCCCGTACCGAGTTCTGAAGGCAGTCTTTGGAATATCCTCAGTTCTAATCTTCAGTTGATGATATCCAGAATGAAGATCGATTTTGAAAAGAATTGTGCTCCTTGCAAGCGGGTCAAAACAGTCATCAAGACGAGGTAGAGGATACCTATTCTTGATGGTGACATGGTTCAATTCCCGATAGTCATATAAAAGTCGCATACTCCCCGTCTTTCTTCTTTCTTAATAAAGCAGAGCACCCCAAGGAGATGTACTTAGACTAATGAAACCGATGTCCAACAACTCCGTAGTTGGACCTTTAACTCTTGAAGTTCAATAGAGCCATTCGATATAGGGTTTTAGAAATGGGCTTTGTACCGAGTTCAAGATCAATAAAGAATTCAACTTCACGCGTTTTGGGGTAGATCGGGAAGTTCTTCAGAAATCGTCAGAAAGTCAATAACAAACAGAATATTATTCAAATTTGACGTGTCTTTATTCAAATCCATAACATGGGCTAAGAAAGCTTGACATCCGCTTTTCAATAAACGAATAGCTTTATGATTAGATATGACAATGATTGATTTTAATGGTTTAGTTGCTTGAATTGCATAACAAAGTTGTTTAGGAATATGAAAGCTAACAACCTTATTTAAAACAATCAATTTTGGCATGATGAGTAGTTAACCAATCAATCCCTAAAATCAAATCAAAAGCAAGTATCTTTAAAGAGATAAGGTCAACGGTGTAAGGTGATAGTGCCAACTTGAATCAAACAAGATTTATAAACAAAGTGGATGTGATGAAAGTTTCTCCTAACTGAGTTTCCACAGATAGTCAAAGTCTAAATTCTCCTGAGTCAAGTTTAAACGTTGAGCACAAGCAGGAAAGATAAATTAATGGGTAAAGACCGGTGATCAAGTAAGGTATAAACTTCATGAAGAATTTATAAATAGCTTACCCGTGATTATCTCGTTTGGGTTCCTCGTGATTTTGACCAATCACAACAAACGCTTCTTCCAGAACCGTTGACTTTGACTTTTTCGGGACGCTCTTTTGAGTCACCGTCCCTCATTGAACTAGGTTTCGCTACCGTACAATCTCGAAAGCGATATGTCCTTCCTTTCCATAATTATAGCATACCTGAACTGCTGTGGGGCGCTTTGGACTGATATGTCCTCTTTCCCGTGATTTATAAGATATGGGGTGGTCGTTCTCCTCCTTAGAACCGATTGTTGCCAAAGACCTGCTCGTCTTCACATGGTCGTTGTTAAATCTCCTCTTTAAAATCTCCTCCCGACTCGCTTCTTCTTCTTTTTTCATGGCCATGATTACCACCAGAGTGGTTACCATTTTGTCCGTCTTTTCTTTCTCCGTTGGTTATCGTTGTTTTATCGATTTGCTATCTCCCAGATGATCCCGATTGTGGTCCCTCGGTTGACCGTGACTCGTTATCTCGCTTCTAATAATTGAGCCTCGTTTATAACATCCGAATAGAGAAAATTTATGAGAAATGAGATAATCGATGTATCCGGTTTCAAACCTCTAAGAAACATCCGCATCATCGCTCTCATTCTCCACCAAATGAGGTGCAAAACTCGATAACTCGCAAACTTTGCCTCGTCATCGAGACACCGCCATGTTGTTTTGCTCTAATCTGATGAACTCCACTTCCTTCATATGACGAACACTTTCGTAAAAGTATTTGTCATTAAATAATTCTCAAATGTCTCCCAAGACATGCCGAAAAGTACCGGATGGGTATGCTTCACGAGACTCCCACCAAGAATCCGCCTCGCCACGGAACATAAAGGTGGCGAATGGAACCTTCTGTTCTCCGCATCCCAAGACATCGAATATCTTGGTAATTTGCTTGACCCATGTTTCCGCCATGATCGGATCGGCTTTCCCTTAAATTTCGTGGTCCCAACTCTTTGAATTGCCATGAATGTGACAACCCGTGAATTGCTATCATTTCCTCCTCAGATTTTGAATACGAAGTCTCCTCGTCGATTTTGCATGAGGCGTAAAAAGCTTCTAAACATCCCTCGCTCATCATCCGCTTTCGATTGGTGTTGTTCACGGGGAGGAACATTGCCACTGCTGTTACGTTCTCCTCATTGGTGAGTATGCTGAGCGTCTCCACGGTCTCATTTCCATGTAAATATTCTCAACGACATTCTCAAACATCATCATAAAACAAGGGTTAATTAAGGAAATCAATATATCACATAATATCCCTATATACATTGATTAACTAACAAATAAGCTTAGGTAGGACACACTAGCGAAAGGATTTACTCTGTCTTTTCCTCCTAGTTCTATTCCCCGATCTCCGCCAGAAATCATATCCCTAAGCTCTGATACCAACTGTGATGCCCCCAAAATAGGTATACATCACCCATTCTGAGTTGTCAATACATGGTACAGAAACAACTACAACTTTATTATTACAACAGTAAAACTGTGAGTTTGAATACAAATATTATCTTCTAGACAATATCTATACCCAAATAAATCTTCATCACATTTATTGATACATTATTTTACAAAAATGGTGAGGACTACTAAACAACTCTCTCTAGAACCTTCATTCCATACCCCAGACTGTATCGCTATATTCTCGCCTCCTGAGAAGAAAAATGGAACAAAAAGGAAAAGGGTGAGCTCAACTAGCCCAGTAAAGAATATTATGACTAAGATAATATACAACAAATTATCGTTAGTCTTCAACAGGAAAAAATCTAATAGAATACAATAGACAACAAGTTTTAAATCAATATTCGCAAATAAAATAATAATTCATTAGAAGAGTTAAGTAGAGAATGCAAACTACTATCTTCTATGTATGAATTTAAAAGTTCATCGCCTATCTTTTATCCTCGTAACATCAATCAATATATATACGGAATCAAATATTCATCTTTTTACTGTGCCAAAGATATTCATCATTGGTCATGTTCATCTAAACACTGTTCATCTTTGCACTACTGAGCTAATGATATTCATCGAAATCATTCATCTTTGCACTCACAGCCAAAGATATTAAATAATATCATCATTTAAGACTGAGGATGATGAAAAATAATTTTAAAGAAACGAATCCAGTGAAACAAAATGACAAGGATTAAGGATTAAGGATTCGTACTTTGTTTTATCCATGTCCAACAATACCTCAAAAATAATCATAGTGGTGTAAAATTCAAGAATGATCAAAACATGGATACAATCAAAGCTAGTATCCACAATAGATATTTTAGACGAAAAGGAAAATTTTTATTTTTCGATGAATAGTGTCGTATACGTGAATAGGGCCGTATACGTGAATAGTAACTCCGACACAAAAAGTTCCAAATTTGATTAAAAGTTCAGATCAATACTTCGACATAATGATATTAGAAGAAATAATATCATTTTTAAAAAATAATATCCCTTACCTCGAAAGACAGTACTTCTAGTTGAAACACCGGATATAGGCTATGACTTGAACTTGCACCGTATAGCAATACTCAAAGTATACTCAAAATACTCACAAGAATACGCTCGATAATATAGAGAGAGAAAACTTCAGTTTCTGGTGTGATTTTCAATTCTAACCTAAGCACCCTATTTATAGGAAAATGCTTAGAACACCAAAGTAGAAAATTTAATAATTTAATAATATATATATATATATATATATATATATATATTTGTCCAACGCACACTTAATTTGCCCAACATCAGCCACCAACCAACCCACTACACAAGACTAACAACAAAAAAAATGTTTTTCTAATTTAAAATAATTTAAACTTCCAAAAATCAATTACTTCGGAGCTTCAGAACTTTAATAATTCACAATAAATATCCCTTTTGTCAGAAAATTCGATTCTCGCGTGTTTTTATAGGAAATTCAATTCTCTACAACTTTACAGAAGAAAGTGTTTCCAAATTCCAAACAGAAATTGACTGAAATCCATAAACGGGTAATTTTACAGGCTATAATCAAATTTCGGTTAATAATTGTGTCCACCAACACACAAAATATGTGTTAAACATTTAATGCCACAAAAATACTCTTCCTCCTCATATACTCATATATCCCACATTCATTATAAAAATATCACCGTTAATATATTATTAAAATAATATATTTAAATGAATTATTTTATCAGAAAAAGATAAAATATTAATTTTCAACAATTGTCACATTAAACATTTTCTCCATCTATATCCACATAAAATTAATATTTTCCTCATCATATAAATCAATAATTAATTATTCACAAATAATATTACGAGAATCACAATATTGACAACGTGCAGGTTCAGAGAGAGGGGCTTTCAATAAGAATTTCTCCTCATCGTAGGCAAGCAATTAGGTGACCAAACCTCTCCTTAGACATAACTTTCTAGACATTGCCAATAATGTTATCTAATAATATTATTCAGATAATATGAATTATTGCTTCGATAATGATAAAAAAATACTGTAATGACAATTATTGAAACAACAACAATATAAAATATCAACGCAAAGAATTATTAAATCAATAAAATAAAATATTGAATAAAGAATTATCAGAACCATTATTGAGTAGTGCCTTCACGTAAGAATCAATAATTGGTGCAATAATGCAAAGCACGTGTTTTAACCAATCGAGTATTTTAACAAAGACTTAATAAGAATAACTACGCCCATTTTTTTAAACAACTTATATTTGTTGTTTTCTTCATCAATCGCTTTTTCGTTATATAAATACACATGGTCGCTACTGGTTGCATTTAATATTCCCGACAGCATTTAATATTCCACCACCAAACGAATATTCCCCGACAACAATGAATATTTTATAACCACTTGCTTATTTTGAAATATTTGCGTATTTTACCCATAACTATCCACATTAATCAAATCAACCCTTACTATTTCAAAATAATAAATAGAGAAAATTAAATTTCATTAATAATAAGTTGGGGTCTTACACTGTATATGTGTAGACTGATGATGATTGGTTAATTATGGTACAGTATTACAAAATCCTAGTATTATTTTAATAAACCCTAATGCGATAGTCAAATAAGACTGTAAGGTTTTCAGATAATTACGTTAGGTTATGAATGTCATGTGTTATTGATTTTAACCCTAATTGTGGAAAACCTTAATTAATTAGGAACCCTAATTAATTGAGAACCCTAATTACTAAATTAGGAAACCTAATTAGCTAATTTCTAAGTGGAAACCCTAATTTGAAACTCAATTATGAGTTCGAGACTGTTATGTAACTGTGTTATTAGGATTAAGGTTAAGTATTATAGGATTTAATGTTAATTAGGTAAACCCTAATTAATATTTATAAATCCTAATTTTTTTAGAAACCTTGATGTATAACTCAAATAGAGTTTAAAAGGAGATGAATTGAATTAATTCATCGTAAAACAAAGTAAAAGATAACTTATATAAAACTATTATTTGTTGTATGTATATATTATATGCTAATCAGGATAATTTATGTGTGTAGATATCAGATAGAAAAGGATTAGGATACCCTCAGATCGTAAAGAAGGAGCCAACCTCCATAACTGAGTCAATGTCAAAGCCAATAGCTGAAATAGAGGCTCATTTTGAAAGCAACCCTGTTAAAGTGGATATTGTGGAAAAGTGTAGTACCGGACCCAAAAATGATAGTATAACAGATAGGTAGAATATAGTAAGAGAATAGATTGTCAAGCTCAAGTTCTTAAACTCATATGTTTGTGATGAGTTCTTAAACTCATAATATGTTGTAAGTTTGATGAACTTGGTATAGTTAGGTGTGAATGGATTATTGAGGATAATGAGAATATATAGAACACTAAGCAATTGATCCTTAGTGAAGGAGTAAGAAATAAGTAGTATTAGTATTACTTGAATATGTATGATTATATGTTGTGTATATGATAGGTATGTCTGTATAAGGTAATTTTCTCAACTTTTGTATAAGTTGTAGCAGAGAATCCCGACTTTTGAGTCACAAAGGGATAACAGATGTTTAAAGCAGTATGTGCTATGGTATGTTAAGTGCTATGAATATGAATCTATGTTGGAGTAATGAAATAAGTCAGTATAAAGATAATAATTATTTATTTGAACACTGGTTAATACAATAAACCAAAGTTTTTGAAATCTAATATTTAGAATACATGATTATTTGAGTAGAAAATTTTGCGTTATGTGTATACCTTAAGACATAAAAGGTAAGTCGATGAAAGATAAATTATGATTAATCTGATTATGCCGCCAAGACGAAAACGAAAACAAATGACAGAAGAACCTGTCAATAAAGTTGGAGGACAACCAGACCCACGCAGAATTTTACGAATATTATCGTTTAAGCTATGTAGAACGAATTATCAGCCGCGGGAAATCATCTAGATAATCGATTAGCGAACTTTAAAGACTTCAAGGCAGTCAGAACGCCAAGAGTTAGAGGATCAACTGACCCTATAGAAGCATTTGTGATAGCTGGGGTAACAGAGGGGCAAAAGATAACTTTTGCCACTTATATGATGAAAGGGGAGACGAATTTTTGGTGAAAGACAAATCAAGCTAGAGCTGGAGAAGAGAGTAGTGGTAGTAGGACTGGAAAAAGTAAAGGAGATATTTTCGGGAATATCGAAATTAGGCTAAGAGGTGGAAAAAAACAAGTTATGCAGTGTAGAAATTGCGAAAAAATCACCTGGGAGAGTGTCTGAAAGGTAAGTTTGTGTGTTATAAGTGTGGGCAGAAGGGACATATATCTCCCAACTGCCCCAATCCAAGAATGTATAGTGGGTGTTTTATTTGTGAATCAATGGAGCATAAGGTGAAAGACTGTCCAAGAAGGAGAAGGGAGGCAAGGAATGCGAATACTGAAAAAGGCAGCAGGACATTGGCGACAACGAGACCAACTTTAATAAACAAACCAACAGAATCAACCGCAAGAGTCTTCACCATGATTGTTCAGGAATCGGTAGCAGCCGGGGATGCAACTCGAGGTATTATTTGAACAAATTTTATTTTCTTACATATGATTTTTATATATATATATATATAGTAAATTATTTTATAAAGAATTTTTGAAGGAGGAAATTGAGTTCTATTAGAAATCAATTTTCCGTTTTAAGCAAATAGACAAGCTTTTTGCCGAATAGTGAAAGATCGGTTCAATCAATTATGATCGAGATCTACTTGCAATGATTGTGTATTCTATGTACCCTTGTATGTATAAGTTTTAAAACAGTGATTCTGGGGATGAAATCTTTATAAGGGAGGGTGAATGTAATCACCCGATATTTTCTATATAATTAAATCAGAAATTTTGCGTATAATTTTTTTATTTTAAAGGTGAGAATACGTACAAGGTAAAGTATATGTTTATATGTGATAAATAAAATTTATTTATTACATGAATAATTACAAATAATTTTATTTTAGAATTATTGATCATTATAAATTATATTCTTATAATAATTAATTTTATAGTAGAAATGTTTTTTATTAATTATTTTCCATAAAAATATGATTATTATTTTATTTAAATAATATATGAAATGATTATAGAATTATTATAATAATTATTTTATTATATGAATTTTAGTTCATATTATTTAATTTAATTATTTTAACTTAATTAATAATGTTATATATGAAAGATAAATCAGATATGGAATCCAAACCCTAATTCTGGATTTAGAATAAGGAAAGAGAATAATAATATTATATTAAGTATATTTTAGTGCTATGAATATGTACTGTATATGTGTAGATTGATGATGATTGGTTAATTATGGTACAGTATTACAAAACCCTAGTATTATTTTAATAAACCCTAATGCGATAGTCAAATAAGACTATAAGGTTTTTAGGTAACTACGTTAGGTTATGAATGTCATGTGTTATTGATTTTAACCCTAATTGCGGAAAACCTTAATTAATTAGGAACCCTAATTAATTGAGAACACTAATTACTAAATTAGGAAACCTAATTAGCTAATTGCTTAGTGGAAACCCTAATTTGAAACTCAATTATGAGTTCGAGACTGTTATATAACTGTGTTATTAGGATTAAGGTTAAGTATTATGGGATTTAATGTTAATTAGGTAAACCCTAATTAATATTTATAAATCCTAATTTTTTTAGAAATCCTAATAATTAAATTATAAACCCTAATTTGCTAAAATGAAAACCCTAATCGCTAATTAAGCAAGCTTAATATTAATTAATGAATATTTAAACCTTATTTCAAGTCTAATATAATTAGTAAACCTAATCTAATTAGGGAACCCTAATTTGTATTTTTAGAAACTTTAAATCTCATTTTTTTTCTCTAATTAGAAATCTTACAAATCTTTGTCCTAAACCTTAGGGTTAAACCCTAAAAGTCAAACCCTAAGGGTTTGCCAAGTTACTTTAGTGCCACTAAAATCATAAGGTCAATGAACAAATTACCCCTCTTGTATAATTGAAGATAACTTGTGTATCTTGCCATATTTGTGGTTGGTAAACCACCCTAAACATAACCATATGCCTACAAACTGAGCAACTCAGCCATTTCCCAGCCAAATCCATTGCATACATGTATTATATAAGATCAAAGAGAGAGAAAAGTGCTCATATTTGCACATTTGTGCTTATACACTTCACCAAGACCATCTCTCTCTAAAATCCACGAAATCTTTTGGCATTTTTGTCCCCAAAACCATCCCCACTAACACCCATAACAAATCAGTAGCCTAGAATCGAGGATTTGATCAAGAAAGGTATAACACTAAACCTAAAATCTGACTTTTGATGTTGTGTTAGAAGTTATGATTTTGTGTTTTAATAGGCTAATTTATCTAATTATTATATTAAATAAATTATTTAAAAATAATTTTAATACTTGAAAAATCATTTAAAATTTATGATATAAGAAAATATTTTAAGTTATTTTTTAATGACTTATATTATTTTGTGGTGAATTTCATTAATAAATTAATATTAATGATAATTAAGTTATTTAATAAATGCATTAAATAAATTATAAAAATAGAATTAATGATTTAAAATCATATAAAAATGATTTAAAGGTTATAAAAATATTTGAAGTTATAAAATATAACTTTTGATATTTTGTCATAAAAATATTAATATTTTAATATTAATGATATTAGATTTATTTAATATTTATATTAAATAAATTAGTTAAAAATGATTTTAATATTATAAAAATCATTTTAAATGAAAATAAAGTATTTAAGAATATATTAAGTTATAAAATATAACTTTTAATATTTAAAGGATGATTTCATTAATAATTTAATATAAATGATATTAATTTAATATTAATGATATTAAGTTTATTTAATAATTATATTAAATAAATCATTTAAAAATGGTTTTATTAATTTAAAAATCATTTAATAAGGATAAAATGAATTAAAAATATTTTAAGTTATAATAAATGACTTTTAATATTTTGATGAATAATACATTAATATTGAAATATTAATGATAATTATTTCAAAATGATTTTAAATGTTTTAAAAATCATTTTAAGGGTAATATTAATGTTTTAAAAGTATTTTAAGTTATTATAAATAACTTTAAGATTTTGGCAATGGTTTCATTAATAGTTTAATATTAATTAAATATTAATGATAATAGAATTATTTAATATTTAAATCATTTAATAATGATTCTTATGTTTGAAAAATCATGAAAAATTATAATAATTGTTTTAAAATTATTATAAGTCAATTAAAAATAATCTGACCAATGTTTAAGTTATATTGAATTTCAGGATAGAGTCTTAGACTCGATTATTACCCGATAAATTTGTTTCAGACAATCGGCGTATGTTTCAAAATTGATACGGACTTAGATAATTTATTCAGATTAGTGTTTGTTTGTGATCCAATGACTGTTAAATATGTGTGACAATGTGATTAGGTTATATGCTGACTACAATAACTAGTACTATGTGTTACGATATAATATTCTAATCGAACGAATGATCTTATTAATGATAGGTTTTGATATAAAAGATAAAACTAAGTTACGTATTGTAAGCAGCAGACCAGGCATGTATCATACCTTTGCATTTACTTTATGACATGGATATAAGTAAGAAAGTTTCAGAATTATATTATCATTGTGCCAGAATATTAACTCTATTGTTATCGATTATGTATCCGATCATTATTTATCAGTACAGTATTATTGTATAATTTAGATATTTATTATGTTCGTTAATTTCTAAATATGATTATACAAGTATCCTCACTTGGATAATCATTGTATTTAATCACATGTTGATACACACCTATCGATCTCCAGTATGTATACATTAATTAAAAGCCGTCTAAGCTATTTGACCCAACTAGACACAGATTCAGATATATCGTTGAACATGATAAAACTTTATTGTATCCAACCGAATTATTTTGGTTTGGATTCCCGACTAAGTATGAACATCCCGAACATGGGAAAACTTTTATGCGCCTAAGGCGGAAAAGATGAACGATAATATCGTTCTTGTATGTAGTATTGATCAATACAGGGCACATTGGGCAGATCACCCTCGTGTCCGTAAGTTATGACGGTTTGCAGATGAAGTTCTGCTAAACCTTATCGAAAATTGAAAACAAATTTCATAGTATATCGAATACTCTTCAAATGTAGTCAATACGTAGTTTTAAAAATTTGATATAGAATTGTTATGTTATTATTATTGGTTCAGCTTACTTCACAACTATTGATTCGTTGTAGAAGTGTCGTACAAAGAAAACATTTACTTCTTTCAGCTTATATTTCTAATTTTTATTACTTGCTGGGCACTCAAATGCTCATCCTTGCTTAATTTAAATGTTTTCAGCTAAGTGTGAACAACCAGAAGGTTCGGGCAAGAACAAGGGAAAAAGGAAATCAAAAAGAATAAGTTTAATGGTATCTTTTGTAATAGTTAGACAATATTTAGACCATTATATTTATTATCTATCATTTAATGTATTGTAGTAAAGGTTGCGTACTTGGGATTAGACTCTGATATATGTAAATTAAGTTTGATATTTATATTATTGTTATTATTAATAGTATTATTTCCGCTCATAGAAATGGTATCGTAAAGTACTAAATTCGGGTTTCAAGTACCTGAATTTGGGGGTGTTACAACTATAACTGGAGATTAGTCGACAGACTATGAACATTGTTTTCTATTTTTGAAAAGGTTAAACAGAACTTCATCTATAAACCGTCATAACTTACAGGCACGGGGGTTGATCAGCCTGTTATGCCATGTATTGATCAATACTACATGTAAGAACGATATTATCGTTCATCTTATCCGCCTTTAGCGCACAAAAGTTTCCCATGTACGGGATGCTCATACTTAGTTGGGAATCCGAACCAAAACAATTCAGTTGGATACAATAAAGTTTTATCTTGTTCAATAATATTTTTAAGTTTGTGTCTAGCCAAATCAAATAGCTTAGACGACTTTTAAGTCAACATATACATACTGGAAATCAATATGTATGTATCAACATGTGATTAAATACAATGATTATCCAAATGAGGACACTTGTATAACCATATTTAGAAATTAACGAACAGAATAAATATCTGGATTATGCAATAATACTATGTTGATAAATAATGATCGGATAATTTAAGAAATTGTATGAATACAAATGATTGAATACATAATCAACAACAATAGAGTTAATAATCTGGCTCAACGATAATATAATTTTGAAACATTCTTACTCATGTCCACTGCATAAAGTAAATGCAAAGGTAGGATACTTGCCTGATCTGCTGCTTAAAATACGCAACTTAGTTTTATCTTTTATATAGCAACCTATCATTAATAAGGTCATTTTGTTGATTAGAATAACATATCATATCACATAAAATCGCTATTTACAACGAAGACATAACCTAATCACATTGTCACATATGTTTAGTAGTTATTGGATCACAAACAAACACTTATCTAGTCAAGTTATCTAAGTCTAGATCAATTTCTAAAACATGTCGGTGTACCAATAATTTTATCAGGTAATTATCGAGTTTAAAACTCTGTTCTATAGTTCAATAAATGTAAATATCAGTCATATTATTTTTAATTGACTTATAATAATTTTTAAATAATTATTATAATTTATCATATTTTTCAAACACCTAAATCATTATACAATGATTTAAATATTAAATAATTCTATTATCATTAATATTTAATTAATATTAAAATATTAATGAAACCATCATCAAAATATTAAAGTTATTTATAATATTTCAAAATACTTTTAAAGTATTAATATTACCTTAAATGATTTTAAATTAATTAAAATCATTTTTAAATAATTACCATTAATATTTAAATATTAATGCATTATTTATCAAAATATTAAAAGTCATTAATTGTAAATTAAAATATTTTTAATTCTTTAATATCCTTTTAAATGATTTTTAAATTATTAAAACCATTTTAAAACTATTTATTTAATATAATTATTAAATAAATCTAATATCATTAATATTAAATTATTAATGAAATTTACCTTTAAATATTAAAAGTTATATTTTATAACTTAAAATAATTTTAAACTCTTTATTTTTATTTAAAATTATTTTCTAATATTAAAATCATTTATAAACTAATTTATTTAATATAATTATTAAATAAATATAATATTATTAATATTAAATAATTAATGAAATTTGCTTTAAAATATTAAAATTTATATTTTATAACTTAAAATATTTATAAATACCTTATTATCATTTAAAATAATTTTTAATTAATTTATTTAATGCATTTAGTAAATAAACTAATTACCAATAATATTCAAATAAATACTAATATTTATTAAAAATTTGTCAAATTATTAAAAGCTAATTTTTATAACTTAAAATAATTTTTGTAGTTTTTTAGAATTTATTTTTTATTTTTAATCATTTTCTAGAAATTAGGAAAATAAAAATAATAGAAACCGTCGCTATAGGCTATAGCGACACTTTCTGTCGCTGTTGGTGTTCTTGAGCTCAAGAACACTGATAGCCGGCTTAGCAAGGGTCTTACTTTGACCGTTAATGATTCTCAGTTAATACTTGTTCTGGGCAATATAAAACTTAAATCGTATAGTAGGAATGTAACACTACAATCTCCTACCATCATCTTGGTCATATAACAAACAAACAAAGAGATCTGAGCTTCTAAATTCACTGTCAAAGTGTTCTTGGGTTTTCTGGGTAACCCAGAAACCCAGGCAGTTCGTGGTGCCACTTTCCAGCCCAATTAATCAGGTGTTCAGGTTATTAGTTAAGTGGTTTCTTGGTTCATACTTATAGTACTCATGTCAAGGAACAACTGCGTAACCCAATTTCAGTCCAACAACATCACAAACTCAAGATTTAGTCCGATCAAAGTATGTCAGAAGGCGTGTTCTTACGTTTTCTGGAAATTCTAGAAAACAAAAATTAATACCGTATGGTCTACTTTGACCATCCACTACAACCGATATATATACTGTTTAATAGATCTAAAGGCATGGTTCTAGAGTCCATATTACATGCTAAAAACTGTATACAACAATATCAACAAAAGGCTTAACATCTGACAGATAAAAGCCTTTAAAAATAATGTCAGACATTGATTCACACTTTCTGGGTTACCCAGAAAGTTATGGTCATGCTCGGTCAACTCACTTTGACCACGAATAACATGAAATCTGGAGATGGAATGGCTATGATTCAAATTCCAGATTACAGTCCTCATGTCAGACTATAGATCCAAAACATAAAACAAGAAGAATCATAAACAGGGAAGGATCTGTGGCCTCTAACATATGCTTGTCAGACCACTTTTAGGGTTCATGGACAGTTTTTGTAAAACTTCATTTTAAAGTCATTTGATGTTATGGATCTATGACGGATCATCATAGATCATCTAAAAACATCTTCTAACACATGATTAAACACTTAAACACAAAATTTATCTTACTATAAAAGATCAAATAGGGTTAGGGCTTTTATACCTTTCTAATCTAATCTTTGATCTATGCTCTCCTTAACTGATCTTGATGTTTCTAGGGTTTAATGAGTGACTAAAACACTTATGAAATTCGGAGGTTTGGGAGAGAGAAAGTGTAAGACCTCGGATCTTATGAAATAAAAGTATTCAATTTTTCCTATTTAGTAAATAGTTAAATTGATAAAAAGTTAAAGTTAAGGGTGATATATATAAAATTTTCAAAATACGCAAGTGGTTATAAAATACTCATTTCTGTTGGGGAATATTCGTTTGGTCGTGGAATATTCTTGTTGTCGGGGAATATTTGTACGATGGCGCAGCCATTTGTGGGCCCAATAACAGAATAACTCTCGGATGAAGAAAACGACAAGTTTGAGTTTTTATAAATAAACGGCGTAGTAGTTACCGTTAACACTGTTGGAATACCCAAAGTGAGTTAAAATAAAGAATATGTGTGGTCGCATGCAAGAGTATTACCAGAGTATTGCACAAGATTTTTGAATTATTGATTCTTACGAAGAAGGCACTACTCAATAATTGTTACAAAGAATTCTTCGCTCAATATTCTATTTTATTGATTCAATTATCATTGCGTTGATATTTTATATTATTGTTGTTTCAATAATTGTCATTGCACATTATTTCCCATTATCAGATCAATAATTCATATTGTTTGGATAATATTATTAGATAGCATTATTGGCAATGTCTAGAAAGTTCTGACAAGGAGAGGTTTGGTCACCTAATTGTGCGCCAAGAAGGAGAAATCCTTATGGAAAGCCCCTCTTTCCAGGAACCGCTGGTCATTCTTATTGTGATTCTCAGAATATTATTTGTGAATAATTAATTATTGATAAGGAAATATTTATTTGATGCGGATATAAATGATGGATTTATTTATGTGGTTATAATTGAAGGAATTAATGTTGAGGTGTTTTATCAATATTTTTGTCGGAAAGGAGGTATTAAAAATCAAACCAGTGTTCTTGTGATATATTGCGTGAGTAATAATTTTTAATCCGACCGTTGGATCCTTGTGATTTTTGGATATGTTATACATATATAAGTTGAGTATATGTCCATAAATTTTGAACGAATTAAAATGAACGTATAAATTGTTATGACTTTTAAGAGGTGAGTGATTCGGAAATTAGGTTTATAAATGATTTTGGTGGAAAATTCTAGAATTTAGTGGGCCGCACTTGTGGTTGGTGAAGAAATGTGCTGAAATTCTAATTCAAATGTGGTAAGTGGCAATAGTAGCAGGTAAAACCATCAGGTAGCAGGTCAAGTCTGCTTCGGCGTGCTAACATTTTTCTATAAACAGAGGGCTAAGTTAGAATTGAAAATTACACCAGAACATAAGCTTTCTCTCTCTCTCTCTCTCTATATATATATATATATATATATATATATTATCGAGCGTATTTTGTGAGTATTTAGATACTTTGAGAGTTGCTATTCAAAGATGCAAGGTTCCTTTGACTTACATTCCTATTGTAAATACCGCTTCTTTTTGAGGTAAGTGGATTGTAAGGGTTATTATGTTTTTCAGTTTCGTAATTTTTCTGACTCTCAAAAATTTTGGAAAAATTTGAAATGATATTTTGATGAGTTTCCTTGATTTTGTCCAAAAATGGCGATTTTTGGATGTATAGATTAGGAGTTATAGATTTTATGAGAAAAGATTATTTTAAAAGTAAACCCTTATAACTCCTTGTGGTTAACTCCAAAATCGATGAAATTTTTATTGGGAGTACATCTATATAACATCAGTATATTCTGTAAATTTCGGAATTTTTGGACAAAAGTATAATTTATGATAAATGTCTAAATATTCGGCAGTTTTGACCATGTGAAAAATAGTAAATAAATTTTAAAAATTTCGAGAAAAATATATGTTCAATATGGGATTATATTATGCTAAATCCTAGAAAAGAAATATTTTTGGAACTGATTTGATATTTTTCATGAAAATGGACTATTTATGAATAAATAAATTAAATATGTTATGTGAAGTAACAAAATTGAAAAATAAGATTTTATGGCTTGGGAATCCTATATATAGTATATGCAGATTTTTGATGAGATTATTGGTTATTGGTAATGAAATCTTATGAGTTTGGCATTTTAGTATGATTAAATGCATTAATTAGTAAAGTGTAAACAATTAAAATAAATTGAAGTTTAAGAAATGATTAAGATATTGTGGTAATATTAATGATATTAGATTATGAGATTATTAGGTGATTTATAACATTTGGATTAAGGTGTTATGAAATCATTGATTTATGAATCTTACTTTTGAAATTAAATGCAGTTGTTGATCATATTGTTTATATTATCATATATATAACATTTTTATAATCTCGGTGATGAAATTTCTCTTTGACTTAAGTGTAAAGATGGGTAGATTATTGGTATGATCGTGACTATGGATTCCCTTTGGCCAGTAGTGCAAAGATGAATTGTTGACTGGCATGATCATGACCATTAAATTTACAATTGAATATTTTTAGCTTAAGAGCAAAGATGAATTGATCAACATGGTTATAATTATTGTTTATATAAATTCTGAAATAATTATGTATTTTTTTTAGATACGAATATCTTTGGCCCGTAGTGCAAAGATGACCTGTTGTTGAATATCTTTGGCCCGTAGTGCAAAGATGACCTATTGTTGAATATCTTTTGGCATGAAAAAGTGCAAAGATGAATCATAATGAATATCTTTGGCCCGTAGTGCAAAGATAAACTTATTGCTATGATTATGAACAGGAACTGTGATTTGGTATAACCATGATCTTTGATGTTTCAGGTAAAGACATGTGATGAAAAATATCTTCGTCTTGGATGAGAAGAGAAAATTAGAACTACAATTATGATTATGAGTTATTCACATGATCGTGAATGTGGATTTGTTGATTAATGTTATAGGGTTAAAGCATTGTTGGTGGACTTTTAACATGGAGAAGATAATTGACTTTATGGTCTATTTGACTCTTCTAATGGATTGCTCGTTCCGCTGCAACTATGGTTGAAATTTTTTATCATCTACCATATGTTCTAAATCTCTGATTTATTGCTGATGAAGGCTATTGATAATTTAATTATCTTTAGTCATGATATTCTTTACTGAGCTAGTTGTGCTCACCCTTTTGCTTCATAATTCCTTTTAGGTAATAAGAGTGTAGCTGGGTCGAGCGGGGATAACAAGGGAATAATGTGGTGGTCCGAGACTGTCAAAGTTTCTCAACACATTATAAAATGGCATGACATACAATATATAATTGTATTGTGGACCTAAGATGTGTGTGTCGTATATTATACATCACTTAATAATTGATTTTGGTGAACAACAATAGGGTGAGGTGAACCCAACTTTGGAAGGGTATTTTGTCACTATCATACAAAATGTCTAATGATATACAACCTCGTGTTATCATAAGACAGGGTTGTGCATATCCACTTGCTGAGTATATCTATGAGTACTACTTATATGATCTTGGAGTTTATTTGAAATATAATTTTCACTTGGAGACAGTGGAGATAATTATATGTCAAGAGAAGACTCACCATTGGAAAGAAGATGATAGTAATCTTCTCGTTTTTCTTTGGGGTCTATTGGGTCAACCAAGGATAATTCTATGGACATATGATATCTATCATAACCTAGACGCATGGCCTTCCATGTACGAAGGTTTCCTTGAGCACTTTCCAAAGATTTTAATTTCTAAAACAGTTATTGACTGTACCTTTATGTAATGTATCAATGTAAGGTGATGTCCATAGTTGGGACATGAGTCACAGTTGGTATTAAAACTCACAGTATATGTGTTGTTGTATTCTGCACGACAATTGTAGTAATAAAGTTGTAGTTGTATTCTGTACCATGTATTTGGCGACTCATAATAGGTTGGATGGATTAGACATATTTTGGGGGCGTCATAGAAAGAGTTGTTGAGAGCTTGAGAGAAAAATGACCAAATGAATAAACTTTCTCTCTCTCAAATCTATATATATAACTTAGATGCAATGAATTGGCTGTTAAATGGTTGATGTGCTGGAGATTTAGTACAAGAGTAAGTCAAGAGTTAGCCACCAACTAAAGTTATGGCCAAATCTACAAGTTATTTCATAAATAATGCAAGAAAAGGGCATTTAAATCATTTTACTTGTAATTTTAATGGCCAAATTGTAATCTTGACAAACCCTTAGGGTTTAACCCTAAGGTTTTTCAAAAATAGATTCTTAAGTTTTCATTTAGGGTTTGAAAATAAAAATTAGTTTCCTAAAAATGTAATTTAGAGTTTCCTAATTATAATTAGTTTTCTAATTACATTATACTTTAACATTTAGGGTTTAAGATCCAATAATTAGTATTAGGGCTTATAATTAATAATTAAGGTTACCAATTTAGCAATTAGGGTTACTAATTTTGAAATTAGGATTTCTAATTTACAATTAGAGTTTCCTATAATTAGGTTTTTCCTAATTAGCATTAATATTTATAATAAATGTCATTAATCACATAACATAATTACTAGACAGATTTTAAAGTCTCATTTGACTTCAAAACTAGGGTTCATCAGTAATATTAGGGTTTTGCAAGTTATATTAAAACTGTCCCACACATTAACCTTACGCACATAACATACATATTTATAGCACAGAAATAAAAATAATATTATATTATTATTCTCATTCCTTAGTCAAAGTTCAAAATTAGGGTTTGGATTCCATATGTGATTTATCTTGCATATATAGCACTATCAATTAAGTTAAAATAATTAACTTTATAATCTGAACTAAAATTCCTATAAAAAATAATTTTTCCAATAATCATTTCATATATTATTTGAATAATATATAATCATATTTTTATAGAAATAAATAATAAAAATATTTCTACTACAAAATTAATTATAACAATATAATTTATAATGGTCAATAATTCTAAGAAAATTATTTGAAATTATTCATGTAATAAATAAATTTTATTTATCACGTATATACATATAATTTTACCTTATACATATTCCCACCTTTAAAATAATAATAATAATAAAAATTTATACGCAAAATTTCTAATTTATTTATATAGAAAATATCGGGTTGTTACAACAGCTATCAACCTTGTCTGAATCACCTTGATAATCTCGATAGTTTGTTGTACCAATTCTGAACTCAATAGCTGACGTTCACCTACCTCGTCCCAAAGATAACTTGTTTCGTGATTTCGTCAGATAACGCTTCACCCGTGGCGGCATGCCAATACTCGCGTGATAACTATTATTATAGGCAAATTCAACCAACGGTAGATGGTTATCCCAATTCCTTTTAAAATCCATAATACACGCTCTGAGCATATCCTCCAGTGAATGGATTGTGTGACGTCCCCAAAACAGGTATACATCACCCATCTTGAGTCAGCAGATATATGGTACATAAATTCAAATACAACTTAATTATACAACAGTCGTGTAAAATACGACAAAACATAGCAGAGAGTTTAAACAAGAATATTGTCATCTAGACAATATTCACACTCAATGGTGTCCTCATTACAATTATTATCACATTATTCCGTAGAATAGTGAGAACTACTAAAGCCATTTATCCTGGACCATCACTCCATTTCCCAACTCGTCCCAGCTATATTCTCATTTCCTGAAGAGAACAATGAAAGAAAGGGTGAGCTCAACTAGCCCAGTAAGAAATATTATGACTAAGATAATGCAGAATAAATTATCCTTAGCCTTCAACAGTATAACAACTGATAGAATACAATAGACAATAAGTTTTAGATCAACAACTGCAGCGGAAATAAGCAATCCATTAGAAGAGTCAAGTAGAGCATAAAATCTACTTTCTTCTATGATTTAAAAAGTTTTTCATCAACTTTATCGCTGAGACTCAATTTAATAAATAAAATCGAATCATCCCAGCACCATGACCAAGGATATTCATGTAATCATCAATGGTCATGATCATACCGAATAATCCTCGGTCATAATCATACCAACAACTCCGCCCATCAATGAACTATATGTGCCAATGAGGACTTTTACCACATCATTCGTCACATTACGGTCATGATTATACCGAATAATCCCTGGTCATAATCATACTAAGTCCATCTATGCACGTAAGCCAAAGATGAATTTCATCACAATATAAGCATGAAGATGATGACAATGACATAATAGTTCAATAAAACAAGTTCAAGGATAAATTTTAAAGATTTATAAATTAATTTATCCAGGAACCAATAATGTCCAAATTGTCAACATGATACTGCTTTGTAGAGTAAAATTCAAGAATAATATTCATGTACCAAAAATAATTTGGACAGAAAAAAATATATTTTTCGGGTAAATAGTACCCCGTGAATAGAACTTCGGGAATAGTACCCCATGAATAGTACCCCGACATGAAAAGTACCCCAAATACCCGAGTGAATTATACTAGAGTGAATAGTAATCGGGTGAATAGTAATCAGTGAATAGTAACTCGTGAATAGTACTTTGGCACGAAAAGTGCCCCGAATACCCAAGTGAATAATACTAGAGTGAATAGTAATCGGGTGAATAGTAACCCGTGAATAGTAACTCATAAAAGAAAAATACCAAAGAAAATGATATTTCATGGCGAGTACAAAAGAAATGATATCTCGTATTTAGTATAATAGAATATACAAACCGCAAATGGATTTTCACCGCCATGCAGTAATCTACATGTATGCATCATTTCCACAATTTAATAAAGAATGAATACGAAGGATCATTCACCATGCAAAGCAGTAATCCACATAGACAAGTTATTCCAATGTAATAATAAAGAATGGAATAATGAAGAATTCACCATGCATGCGCTAGAGTCCGCAGAGAGAAAAGTTATTCCAATGTAATAATAAAGAATGGAATAACAACAGAATTCACTGTGCATGCGATAGACCGCATGCATACAAGTTATTCCAATGAATAATAAAGAATGGAACCAAAGTTATGCGTAATCCAAGATGCATGTGATATTCCAAATGTAATAATAAAGAACGGAACTGGAACCAGAATCCGCGTAATCCGCGACACGGATATTCCAATGTAATAATAAAGAATGGAACCAGTCATACGTAATCCACCTGCACAAGATATTCCAATGTAATAATAAAGAATAATAACAACGGAATTCACCGGGCATGCGATAACCGCATTGCATAAAAGTTATTCCAATGTAATAATAAATAATGGAACTAGTCACGCAGAACGCACGCATGTGATATTCCAATGAGAATAATAAAGAACGGAACCAGTCATGCGTAATCGCACAACACGTGATATTCCAATGTAATAATAAAGAATAGAACCGGTCATACGTAATCCATACGCACAAGATATTCCAATGTAATAATAAAGAATGGAATAACAATGGAATTCACCGTGCATGCGATAGATAACCGCATGCATAAAAGTTATTCTAATGTAATAATAAAGAATGGAATAATGTAAGAATTTCACCATGTATGTGGTACTTCGTAGACAAAGTTATTCTAACATAATAATAAAGAATGGAATAACAACCCTTACGAGTATTGAAAGAAAATAACTCTTCATGAATACGGAAGAATAATACCCCTTACCTCAAAAGAAGACTAGATCATTGGAATATAAGGAGGTAGTACATTTCTTCTTCTTTCTCTCTATAATAATTGCTCTATAGCTTTAGTGAATTGGTGAAAAATAATGAAGGAATGAGCTTCTATTTATAGAAAAATATAGTTTCGATAATTGCACATTTTGGGGGGCTCAAATATTACAAAGACAATACCTCCAACTTTTTTTTCATTTTTAATTTAGTCCCGCAAGTATTATCAAACTTGTACCACCTCCCCCTAATAGTAAATCATGTGAATCAATAGTAAATCATGTGACTCAATAGTTCTAAACATGTGAAAAATTAATTATAGTATAGTACCTTCATCTATACCTCCATTTTTAACTGAGTCATGCAAGTATTATCAATCTTGCACCAACTCCCCTAATAGTAAATGAATGTGAATCAATAGTACACACATGTGAACAAATAGTTATAATCATGTGAATTAATAGCAATTAATTGCTCATTTATCCGGTTAATTACTCGATTGGTCAATATAACCTCCAGACACCAATTATTATCAGAATAAATGTCAATTTCCACTAATACTAATAATTCCCAGACAATGGAATTATCAATTTCATCTTTAATTAACATGAACTTATTCATCATTAATATTATAACTCACAATATTTAACAACTAGGTCGTTCTCAGGAAAAAGATTTTTCCTTATTGGCGCGCAATTAGGTGACCAAACCTCTCCTTGATAGAACTTCTAGACATTGTCAATATTCCAAATAATAATATGAATAACTTTGCCGTCTCAATTATTGATTTAATAATATAACATATTATACAAATGATACTGTGACAATAATTGAATCAATAATATGAGAGATATGATGCAACAATTACTATAGCAATAATTGAGTATAACTAAGTGACTTCTTACGTAAGCATCAATAATCAATACTGTGTGCTATTATACAACCACGCGTATTACTGTACTTTTACTACTGGGTAGTTCAACAGTTTTAACGGTAACAATTTTGCCATTATTTTTATAAAATGATAATTCTGTCATTTTCTAACTACGACAATACTTCCATTGTGGGGTCCACCAATTATTGTGCCATCGTACGGATATTCCCCGACCAATCGAATATTATATAACAACTTGCTTACTTTATAAAATTTATAAATATTACCCACAACTATAACATTATATCAAATCCACACCATAATATTCAAAAAAATATTTTGATAAATTTAAATCTTTATTCATAAAATTTGGGGTCTCACAATCTCCCCTCCTTATGAAATTTCGCCCTCAAAATTTACGTATGTACCTGGTATGCCGAAGAGGTGAGGATACCTTGACTTTATTTCAGATTCTAACTCTTGAGGTATAACCTTTGAGTGTAGAATAGGATCCTTCTTATCCAAGATTTTAACATATATCTCCCCATACATTAAATCTTCTGCTATCTCGTCTAGTTCCAATTCAATAATGTGGTTCGGGTCGTCCACTTATTTACGTAACATCGATACGTGAAAAATTTTATGAACACGCGACATACTTGGCAGTAAAACGAGTCTATAGGCCACAGTTCCTACTCGATCGAGGATTTCAAATGGGCCAATTAAATCAAGGGTTGAGATTTCCTCTCTTCATCGATTCTTGCTTCTAGAATGACGCCCTCTTGAACCTTCTTCTTCACATTCATCAGCTCTGAGTATGTAGCTTGCACGACTTTAACTTTATCGATTAATGTCAATTCTACTCGTATATTTGATATCACCACGTGGGTCCTTAGAGTCTTTAACTCTATCTTCATCATTTGTAAGTTATACGAAATGGGTTTTTATGTTAACAACATCGCACTCGTAAATGCATACAATCTTCTACTCAACGCGTCAGCTACCACGTTCTATCTTCCACAATGATATTGAATGGTATAGTCGTAGTCTTCAACAGCTCGAGCCAACATCTTTGGCGCATGATACGTTCGTTTTAGTTGAAGAAATATTTGAGGGTTTTAGAAATGGGTTTTGTACTGGGGTCAATACAAAATTCGATTTCATGCTCTAGGGTTAGGCTAAGAAGTCTTCAAGAATACGCCAGGAAATTTATTAACATTAGGAATATCATTTAAAACTATGACTCTCATCCCAAGACTTGGATAGCACGTCACATTGATACCTATCAACTTGCCATCGTCATTCACGATGTCGCCTACAGAAGTCTGGCTTCGGTGCATTCCATACAAGGAAGTTACCAGCGAAAGGCTCGGGGCTCTTTACTTATGGCTTGGTATAACAGTGATTGAATTTAGGGTTTGGTTGCTTGAATTTGCATAACAGGTTGGTTAGGAATATGAAAGCTAACAACCTTACGAAAATAATCAATTTTGGCATGATGAGTAGTTAACCAATCGATTCCTAAAATCACATCAAGGGCAAATATTTTCAAAGACATAAGATCGACAGGTAATGTGAAAGTGTCGATTTGAATCAACAAGATTTATAAACAATGGAGGTAACGACGGTTTCTACTAACGAAGTTTTAACCAATAAGTCAAAGTCTAACTTCTCTGTGGTCAAATTTAAACGTTGAGCGCAAGCAAGAGAGATAAAAGAATAGGTAGAACCGGTATCTAATAAGGCATAGACTTCGCAATAATTTATAATTAACTAACACGTGCTAACTTCGTTCGGGTTACTCGCTTTTTGAGAAGTCACAAAAAATGCACTTCCTGAAACTACCGACTTTGTTTTGTCCATATCCGCCTTTGGTGCCACCGTCCCAGTTGGACTTGACTTTGGTGCACGACAAAATCGGGCTAGGTGACCTTCTTTTCCATAATTGTAACATGCTTTGGACTGCATCACGGAGTTTGGACTAGTATGTCCCTCCCATCCGCATTTGAAGCATACAATTGGTGGTCGTTCTCCTTCCTTGAAAATGAGTGTTGGTGATGCTGTCTTTCCATCGTTGTTGAACCTTCTCTTCTTGAAATTTTCATTCCTATTATCTTGGCCATGATTACCATGAAGTGGTTACCATTCTTTGCATGATAATTTCCCCCACGATGGTTATCATTGTTCCGATGGCCATTGCCACCGGTATGATTATTATCGTGTTGCTGGTCATTACCTTTTGGTTGGGCTTACTCATTATCGCGCTCCAATAACTGAGCCCTATTCACTACATCTGAATATAAACAAAGTTTGTGAGAAATGAGGTATTGACGTATATCGGGTTTCAAACCTCTTAGAAACATTCACGTCATTCGCTCCTCATTATCGACCAAATGGGATGCAAACCGGGATAACTCCACAAATTTAGCCTCGTATTGCGACACGGTCATATTTTTTTGCTCCAACTTGATAAACTCTACCTCCTTCATGTGACGAATACTTTCGGGAAAGTACTTGTCGTTGAATAGTTCTTGGAATTTCTCCCAAGACATCTTGAAAAGGCCAGTCGGGTAATGCGTTTACTGATTCCCACCAATAATCGCTCTTCTTCACACAACATAAAGGTGGCGAAGGGAATCTTTTGCTCCTCGGAGCATCCCAAGACATCAAATATCTTGGTGATCTACTTTAACCACGTCTCCGCCTTAAGTGGTTTTGGCTTTCCCAAAAACTCTGGCAGTCCCAGCTCCTTGAACTACTTAGCGGTGACCATCTGAGAGTTGCCAGTGTTTCCATCGTTCATCATCTGATCGGTGTTGTTATTTACCTAAGGATATTGTCTTCCTATTGCCCATTATCCTTGGTATTGATCGTTGGTGACTCAATGGTCTCATATGCTTCATTGCTGATCTCAATATTTTCAGATGCCATTTTCAAACACTGTCACAAAATAAGGGTTAATTGACATACCACATATTATTCCTATATTCTGACCGGCCAATTAAATATCAAATAAACTTAGGTAGGTCATACTAGCAAAGGAATTCCCCGTCTGTGAGACCCCAAATTTTATGAATAAAGATTTAAATTTCTTGAAATATTTTTTTGAATATTATGGTGTGGATTTGATATAATGTTATAGTTTTGGGATGTAATACGAAAAAAAATAAAATAATAAAAATAATAACTAAATATTAAATAAAAAAATTATTTTATTTTAAAATATATTAATTAGACTTTGTCTTTTATTAGGTCAAACTAGTGATTTAATTTATGTGGGCTAATAAATATTAGTAAGTGATGGATAAATTAAATTAGTAAAATTGGGCTTTAAACTAAGTGGATTTAATTTATAATTGTGTAGTTTAAAATCCTATTAAAATTTGTAGAGTTAATAAAATATATTAATTAATAAGTAAAACCTAATTTTACTTGGCATTACTTTGATGCGTAACTGCCTAACTGGGGAAAAAAAAAGGAGGCGGTAGCATAACAAAAGAAGAAGACGAGCAGTGGCGGTACAAGACCCAAGAGGAGGAATTGAATTCCTTATATTATCCATGTGAGTCTATGCCTGGTTATTGAATTAATAGTGTAGTACAACAATCATTGTGAAATCATCATGTAAAAGTCGGTTGTATATGTATAAGGCTTTGTACACATTTGATATTAACTGGCGTGGTGTTGAGTATCATGTGAATTAGATAATGTGGATACTAATTGAATAATAATGAATATTAAAATAATATATGCATGAATCCTGTAACATTAATGCATGTATAAAAAAAACCTTTGTTTTCTTTCTAACTAATGAGTAGTACTTATGTATCAGGTTAATGGTTAAAAGTTAATATTTATATATTAGTTTATATTATGTGTATTTGTCATAATGGTCATGTATTCAATTCAACAATATTATGGAATGTATATTATATTTATATGTATAAATAAGGTACTGTTTTATAAAAAAAATGGAGAGGAATAACATATTTTATAAGTGATCCGAGATCATATAAAATTTATTCAAGCTTATTTTGTGAATCTAATGCAATTGGAAATTAATCTTATATTCTATAAATTAAATTGTTCAGTAATTTATAAACTTATATTTATTATTATGTTGTTTAATTAGTTTGAACGGAGAGAGTCTAAACGAGTTTTTTGAATATACTTTGGGTATTACATTGCTTAATCCAGGTACGAATTCTGTACTCTTTCAGCGAGACTCTTTTGTTTTTGATTTGTTCGTTTCGTTATTCTTTTTGAAATTTAGTATTGCCTCTCATAATTATTCCTCGTCAATTTATTTTGATAGTTCGTTTTGGCGTTCATAGTTGGAACTCATTTTTGTACTCTTTAAACTAGTACAACATGTCTAAATTTATTTTGATAGTTATGTCTTGGTATTGATACTTAGAACTCATGTTTGTACTCTTGATCTAGTGTATCATCTTTTGTATTTATTTTAATTTTCGTAGAAAGTACATTTTAATATTTTTGGAGACTTTGAGTTAATGATTCATTTCAGTTTAACATGTACATATTAGAAACCCTTTGTGTTGATATTTTGTCGCATGTGTTGAGACATTATATTTTGTTAGAATACCGTAGGGTATACCTGAGTTATAACTACCTGTGGGGGTACCACAGGCATGTCCTCTTGGCACCGAGGCATGACACCTTCCGTGGTGGTGTGATCAGTCCACGGCGTCTCCATTTTGTGCTCCGATGGGAGTTGGCCATTTGGTGTTTTGTTGTGGGAGGCGTATGGGTCGATCCTATTTTTTTGTTCTGTTCTGTTCTATGGATTGGTGATGTTTGTGCTAAACACGCTTCCGATTTTACATGCATTAGATTCGCGGTCCAACATGTGTGATTTGTCTGTGTGGCATTATTTGATTTTCTTGTGTGGCATTATTTGACTTGCCTGTGTGGCAAGGTATATTTTGTTTTGTTCTGAGCTCGGTATGAAATAACACCCAACCATTTGATTCAGCTTATTATTTCGTTGTGTTAGTTTTGTTCGTTTCGTTTCATTTCATTTAATTGAGTTAGTTTTTTCGGTTCATGATTTGTATTCTATATCCGTACTGGGCATTTGGCTCATAATGTATTTTTCTTCTGGCAGGTAATCAGGGGGATCAAGGGCAAGTGTGATGAGAGCTCCATTCATTCCAATGATTTAGAAATATTCTGTTTAGACTTAATGTGTCAGTTTACTTGGAATTTTAATAATTATTTTAGATTGTGGTTTGAGACAGTTTAAGATTTATTATTGTTGACTTGTGGTATTTATCAGTTATAATGACTATTCTTTTGTGGCTTTGAGCCTTGCAATTAAATTCATCATTTTGTTATGTTTTGTGCGTAACCTCTCTTTCTATTTCGGAAAGGGGGTGTTACAGAGTTGGTATCAGAGCTTAGGTTCTTTCTTGTAGAAAACCTATTTTGGTTTGACCTGTGAGTTATGGGTAGAATTCAGGTTAGGTTTTTGTTCATTTAATTTTCCTCTTTCACCTATCATATCAGCTATATTCGAATCTGTCTCTAATCTGCTTTGTTATCTATTTGTTGATCTCTTTGTTAGATGGCTCATAGATCCGCCAGAGTTACTGGGAGGCAAGGCAATAATAGGGGAAGAGGTGAGGGTCAGCCCAATGAGTAATCTAATGACCAGATAAATGCTCAATTAGCTACCTTGGTGAATCAGGTTGTGAGCAGGCTTTACCTCAGTTGGTGGCACACAAAGTATACAGAAATGCAAAGTATTACACTGTAAATTCCTGAACAATAGAATTCAGGAAATAATGGTCAACAAGCAAATGTTGAGGAAGGGAATGTAGATGGTATTGATCAGCAAGTGGTTCCAATGTATGTGTGGTTGGAAAGGTTTTAGAAGCAGAAAACACAGTCATTCAGTTTCACTCCGACTCAATTGATGCAGAGAATTGGATTGCCCATATGGAGAAGATTTTTGATGTGTTTGCTCATATAATCAGAAGGTGTTACTTGCTGCTTACAAGCTAGAAGGGGATGCACAGAGGTGGTGGAAGGCGACGAAAGTAACAAAAGGTGATGGTTATGCCGAGGCACTTAACTGGGCAGAGTTTCGTGAGGTCTTTTATCAGCAGTACTTTCCAGCTGCTGATAAAGAGGCCTATGCTAGAGAATATCTGTCTATTTGGCAGAAAGATGATGAGTCCATCACGGATTTCATGACGAGGTTCACCAGGTTGGCAGGATTTTCGGGAACCTCAACAAGGACCGCAACAGAACAGGTAGAGAAGTTTAATTGGAGAATTCATTATAGGTATTAGCAATATCTCATTAATAACAAGTTTGTAGACGTGTCAGCAGTGGCCAATGCAACAAAGAATATTGAGATGGAGCGATAGGACTTTCGGTCTTCTAAACCAGAAGGGAGTCAAAAGAGGGACAGAGATGACCAGCAGAGTCAAACTTTGGGTCAGCACGGGAAGAATCAGGGTGGTCAGTGAAACCAGAACCGTGGTGGCCAGCAAGGGCAGTGGCGTGGTTAGAATCAAAATAAGGGTTATCAACAGATGCCTCGGCAAGGGTAAAATCATCAGCTTCAGCTACCTTGGTATGTACAGAATCGTTAACAGGGGCATAATCGTCAGCAGGGGAAAAATCGGAGTCATTATCCAGGACCAGCTAGTGGGGGTAACCCAAATCTCATTCCGATAGCTCCTTGTGCTACTTGTGGGGCTAATCATCCAGGGAGGCAGTGTCATAGAGTCACAAGTGCATGCTTCTTGTGTGGACAGATGGGTCATATGGCTAGAGATTGTACTGGGCCACGTGGAAATGGTGGAGGTGGCGATAATGGTTGTAATGGAGCTCAGCGTCAGGGTGGTCGAGTGTTTGCCTTGACGTATAACTGTGACAAAGCAGTGCAGTCTTTGTTTAACGCTTCTACTTTTAGTTGGCAATCATGAGACATCTATTTTATTTGATACGGATTCTACTCATTCCGTTGTTGCTCAGTCTTTCGTTCGGCACCTGAGTGTGCCATCTTAGTTATTAGATTATGTTATGTCTATTGCTACCCTGATGGGGACTTCTGTTGTTATTTCTGATTTATATCGAGGGTGTGCGATCAGTTTTGGGGATAAGATTCGTAGGGCTAATCTTCTTCCGATGAGTATGCATGATTTTAATGTCATTCTTAGGATAGACTGGTTGGATAAACACTAGGCCACTATCGATTATCAGGCAAAGAAGGTTATATTTGGAGATGTGAAGTCTCCAGAATTCGTGTTTCAGGGTTCACAGTCGAGTAGGGTGTTGAAGTTGATTTCAGCTTTGAAGGCTGAGAAGTTGGTAGCAAAGGATTGTGAGGGATATTTGGCGTTTGTGAAGGATACCTCTAAGGGTGAGTCCCGTATTGAGGATGTTCCAATTTTTTATGACTTTATAGATGTGTTTCCTGAGGAATTGTCAGAGTTGCCACCGCAGTGAGAAGTGGAGTTTGTTATTGAGCTTGTTCCTGGTGCGTAGCCTATCTCTAAGGCGCCGTATCGGATGGCACCGTTGGAGTTACAGGAGTTGAAGGAATAGTTATAGGAGTTGTTAGATCGTGGTGTGATTCGCCCGAGTGTTTCACTGTGGGGTGCTCCGGTCTTATTTGTGAAGAAGAAGGATGGGTCTATGAGGCTCTACATAGACTACATGGAGTTAAACAAGATTACCATCAGGAATCGGTATCCATTGCCAAGGATTGATGACTTGTTTGACCAACTTCAGGGGGCGAAATATTTTTTGAAGATAGACTTGAGGTCGGGCTATC
Organism: Panax ginseng; assembly: GCA_020205605.1. Classification (NCBI taxonomy): domain Eukaryota; kingdom Viridiplantae; phylum Streptophyta; class Magnoliopsida; order Apiales; family Araliaceae; genus Panax; species Panax ginseng. The sequence goes on along the minus strand of CM035135.1, from coordinate 13,905,314 downwards.
ATCAGTTGAGGGTGAGGGATGAGGATATCCCTAAGACGGCTTTTCGTACTCGATATGGGCATTATAAGTTTCTGGTAATGCCATTCGGGTTGACTAACGCTCCGGCGGTGTTTATGGATTTGATGAATCAGGTGTTCAGGGAGTACTTGGACCAATTTGTTATTGTATTTATTGATGACATTTTTGTTTACTCCAAGTCTAAGGAAGTGCATAAGGAGCATCTTCGCACGGTGTTGGGGATTTTGCAGAAAGAGAAATTGTATGCTAAATTCTCTAAATGCGAGTTTTGGTTGGAGCAGGTCGCATTTTTGGTACATGTTGTTTCTGCTGAAGGCATTAAGGTGGATCCTGCGAAGGTTGAGGCTATCACTAAATGGCCAAGACCTACTACAGTAATAGAGATTTGAAGTTTCTTGGGTTTGGCAGGGTACTATAGGCGATTTGTGGAAGGATTTTTTCTTTGTTTGCCTTACCATTGACCCAGTTGATGAGAAAGGGCATGAAGTTTGTGTGGAATGAGGAGCGCGAGAAAAGTTTTGAAGAGTTAAAGAAATGGCTTGTGACAGCTCCTATACTTGCATTGCCATCGGGGATTGGAGTTACCAGATTTATAGTGATGCTTCTAAGAAGGGCTTGGGGTGTGTTTTGATGCAACACGATAAGGTGATTGCTTATGCTTCTAGGCAGCTTAAACCTTACGAGGTGAATTACCCCACACATGATTTGTAGTTGGCAGCGGTGATCTTTTCCCTAAAGATTTGGAGGCATTATTTGTATGGAGTGACTTGTGATATCTTCACCGATCACAAAAGTCTTAAATACATTTTCACTCAGAAAGAGCTCAATATAAGGCAGAGGCGTTGGTTGAAACTTCTAAAAGACTATGGTGCTAGGATTCAGTATCACCCGGGGAAGGCAAATGTGGTTGCAGATGCTCTTATCCGAAAGAGTTCAGGGAGTGTAGCAGCCCTTATTACACAACCTCAACTTATTTCGGATATAGAACGACTCGAGTTAGAGTTGTATGTACGAGGTTCAGATGGGCATTTGGCAGGTATAAGAGTGGAGCCCTCTCTTATCTCGCGGGTCAAAGAAGCTCAAAAAGAAGATGGGGAGTTGTGGGGTCTGACGCAGAATCTGGAGGAGGGCAAGCAGCCCGAGTTTCGTATTGATGACCATGGTGTGATTTGGTTGGGTGAGCAGTTGTGTATACCGTCGGATCCAATTATTCGGGAGGTTGTGCTGGCTGAGGCTCATAGTTTGCCATTTTCTATTCATCCAGGTTCTACAAAGATCTATAGGGATTTAAAGAAGAATTTTTGGTGGAATGGGATGAAACGAGACGTGGCTGAATATGTTGGGAAGTGCCTCACTTGTCAACAAGTGAAGATAGAACATCAACGAGCTAGTGGGTTGTTGCAACAGTTAGACATTCTAGTGTGGAAGTGGGAGGATATCACGATGGACTTTGTGACTGGTTTGCCAAAGACTTTCAGATTGGGACCCACGACTCACTTCACGGTTTTGGAAAGGGTTTCAACGAGCTTGGGGTACTCGGCTCAGCTTTAGTACTTCTTTTCATCCACAAACTGATGGATAATCTGAAAGGACTATTCAGACATTGGAGGATATGTTGAGGTCTTTTGCACTTTAGTGGTCGGGTAATTGGGATGATTACTTGAGCCTAGTTGAGTTTTCTTATAATAACAGCTGGCATGCAAGTATTGGAATGGCTCCATTTGAGGCATTATATGGTAGGAAATGCCGGGCACCGACTTATTGGGATGAGGTTGGCGAAAGGGCCATAGAAGGGCTTGTGTTAGTTCAAATCACTACATAGAAGGTAGCGGTGGCTAAGGAGAAATTGAAGTTGGCTCGATCACAGCAGAAGTGTTATGCTGATAAGCATAGGAGGACTTTAGAATTTAAACCTGGTGAGCATTTGTTTCTAAAAGTTTCTACTTGGAAAGGAATTCGGCGATTTGGGTTGAAAGGGAAGCTTAGTCCACGATATATTGGCCTATTTGAGATTTTGGAGAGGGTTGGTGAAGTTGCGTATTGGTTAGCTTTGCCTCCGCAGCTAGCTCACGTGCACAATGTGTTCCATGTGTCGGTGTTAAGGAGTTATCATTATCATCCGTTGCATGTGGTGCAATATCCGTTCGATAAGATTTGGGAAGATCTTACTTGTGAGGAACAAGCCGAGGCGATTTTGGATCGTCAAGAGAGGATTATGAGGAGGAAGACTATTCTATTTGTTAAGGTTTTGTGGAAGAATCATTCGGAGCGGGAAGCCACTTGGGAGATGGAAGAGTCTATTCGAGCGGAGTATCCACATCTTTTTGATAATTAGGTGCGTTCCATTCTTTTGATTCTGGGGAGAAAATCCTTTTTAAGGGGTAGGTGATGTAATACCCGAAAAAAATAAAATAAAATAAATAATAAATAAATATTAAATAAAAAAAATTATTTTGTTTTAAAATATATTAATTGGACTTTGTCTTTTATTGGGTCAAACTAGTGATTTAATTTATGTGGACTAATAAATATTAGTAAGTGATGGATAAATTAAATTGGTAAAATTGGGCTTTAAACTAAGTGGATCTAATTTATAATTGTGTAGTTTAAAATCCTATTAAAATTTGTAGAGTTAATAAAATATATTAATTAATAAGTAAAACCTAATTTTACTTGGCATTACTTTGATGCGTAATTGCCTAACTGGGGAAAAAGAAAGGAGGCGGTAGCAGAACAAAGGAAGAAGATGAGCAGCGGCGGTATAAGACCCAAGAGGAGGAATTAAATTCCTTTTATTATCCATGTGAGTCTCTGCCTGGTTATTGAATTAATAGTGTAGTACAACAATCATTGTGAAATCATCATGTAAAAGTCGGTTGTATATGTATAAGGCTTTGTACACATTTGATATTAACTGGCGTGGTGCTGAGTATCATGTGAATTAGATAATGTGGATACTAATTAAATAATAATGAATATTAAAATAATATATGCATGAATCCTGTAACATTAATGCATGTATAAAAAAACCTTTGTTTTCTTTCTAACTAATAAGTAGTACTTATGTATCAGGTTAATGGTTAAAAGTTAATATTTATATATTAGTTTATATTATGTGTATTTGTCATAATGGTCATGTATTCAATTCAACAATATTATGGAATTTATATTATATTTATATGTATAAATAAGGTACTGTTTTATAAAAAAAATGGAGAGTAATAACATATTTTATAAGTGATCCGAGATCATATGAAATTTATTCAGGTTTATTTTGTGAATCTAGTGCAATTGAAAATTAATCTTATATTCTATAAATTAAATTGTTCAGTAATTTATAAACTTATATTTATTATTATGTTGTTTAATTAGTTTGAACAGAGAGAGTCTAAACAAGTTTTTGGAATATACTTTGGGTATTACATTGCTTAATCCAGGTACAGATTCCGTACTCTTTCAGCAAGACTCTTTTGTTTTTGATTTGTTCGTTTCGTTATTCTTTTTTGAAATTTAGTATTGCCTCTCATAATTATTCCTTGTCAATTTATTTTGATAGTTCGTTTTGGCATTCATAGTTGGAACTCATTTTTGTACTCTTTAGACTAGTACAACATGTATAAATTTATTTTGATAGTTCTGTCTTGGTATTGATACTTAGAACTCATGTTCGTACTCTTGATCTAATGTATCATCTTTTGTATTTATTTTGATTTTTCGTAGAAAGTACATGTTAATATTTTTGGAGACTTTGAGTTTATGATTCATTTCAGTTTAACATGTACATATTAGAAACCCTTTGTGTTGATATTTTGTCGTATGTGTTGTGACATTATATTTTGTTAGAATACCGTAGGGTATACCGAGCTATAACCACCGGTGGGGTACCATGCACGTCCTCTCTGGCACCGAGGCATGACACCTTCTTTGGCTGGTGTGATCAATCCACGACGCCTCCGCTTTGTGCTCCGTGGGAGTTGGCCATTTTGTGTTTTGTTGTGGGAGGCGATGGGTTTCGCACCCTAGTTTTTCTCTGCTCATTCGTTTACTTAATTGGCGATGTTTGATCCAAACACGCCTTCCGATTTTACATTCATTGGATTTGCGATCCAACGTGTGTGATTTTCCTGTGTGGCATTATTTGATTTGCCTGTGTGGCATTATTTGACTTGCCTGTATGGCAAGGTATATTTTGTTTTGTTCGAGCTTCTGTGATGAAATAACACCTGTACCATTTGATTCAAATTCTATTATTTCATTGTGTTAGTTTTGTTCGTTTCGTTTCATTTTATTTAATTGAGTTAGTTATTTCGGTTCATGATTTGTATTCTATATCCATATTGGGCATTTGGCTCATGCTGTGTTTTTCTTCCAGTAGGTAATCAGGGGGATCAAGGGCAAGTGTGATGAGAGCTCCATTCATTCCAATGATTTAGAAATATTCCGATTGGAATTGTAATAATTATTTTAGATTGTGGTTTGAGACAGTTTGAGATTTATTATGGTTGACTTGTGGTATTTATCAGTAATTAAGACTATTCTTTTGTGGCTTTGAGCCTTGCTATTAAATTCATCATTTTGTTATGTTTTGTGCGTAACCTCTCTTTCTATTTCGGAAAGGGGGTGTTACAGAGTAATATTTATAAATTTTGCAAAGTAAGCAAGTTGTTATATAATATTCGATTAGTCGGGGAATATTCTTTTTGCTGGGAATATCAAATGACGATGGCATAATCATTGGTGGACCCTACAACTAAGTATTGTCGTAGTTAGAAAATGATGTAATTATCATTTTATAAAAATAACTACGAAAAGAGTTACCGTTAAAACTGCTGAACTACCTCAGTAGTAAAAGCATGAATAATGCGTGGTTGTATAGTAGCACACCAGTATTGGTTATTGATGCTTACGTGAGAAGTCACTCGTTATACTCAATTATTGCTACTGATAATTTTCGTCGATCATATCTCTCATATCATTGATTCAATTATTATCACAGTATCATCTGCATAATATGATATATTATTAAATCAATAATTGAAACGACAAAGTTATTCATATTATTAAATTGCAATATTTACAATGTCTAGAAGTTCTGTCAAGGAGAGGTTTGGTCATCTAGTTGCGCGCCAATAAGGTGAAATACTTATCGGAAAGCCCCCTCTTTCCTGGGAACGACCTGGTTGTTAAATATTGTGAATTATAATATTAATGATGAATAAGTTCGTGTTGATTAAAGATGAAATTGATAGTTCCATTGTGTTGGAATTATTAGTGTTAGTGAAAATCGACATTTATTTCGATAATAATTGATGTTTGGAGGTTATATTGACCAATCGGGTAATTAACCGGATAAATGAGCAATTAATTGCTATTGATTCACATGCTTATAACTATGCGTTCACATGTGTGTACTATTGATTCTAATGATTTACTATTAGGGGAGTTGGTGCAAGATTTATAATACTTGCATGACTAAGTTAAAAATGGAGGTATAGATGGAGGTACTATACTGTAATTCGTATATTCTATTATACTCGTATGAGATATCATTTCTTTTGTACTCGTCATGGAATTTCATTTTCTTTGGTATTTTTCTTTTACGAGTTACTATTTACGGGTTACTATTCACCCGGTTACTATTTACTCTAGTATTGTTCACTCGGGTATTTGGGACACTTTTTGTGTCGGAGTACTATTCATGGGTTACTATTCATCCGGTTACTATTCACTCTAGTATTGTTCACTCGGGTATTTGGGACACTTTTCGTGTCGGGATACTATTCACGGGGTACTATTCGCAAAGTACTATTCATGGGGTACTATTCACCCAAAAAATATATTTCTTTCCGGTCCAAATCATTTTTGAATACAATATTATTCCATAAGAAGATGTGATAATTTTTCAGATAGTTGGTTGAAATTATAATAGTACATCGATATGAATCGTTGGTTTAAAGTTTTAATAGTAACTTGTCCTTTCGGTTTTCCAAGAGTTACTTGTCCTTTCGATTTTCCAAGAGTTACTTGTCTCTTCGGTGTTCCAAGAGTTAATTTCCCCTTCGCAAATAGTAGTTGTCTCTTCAATATTACCAAGAGTCATTTTGACCCTTCGTTAAGACCAAGAGCTACTTTCAATTCTTCTATAAATAGAAGCTTATTCCTTCATTATTTCTTACGAATTCACTAAAACTCTAGAGAGAGGAACTATAGAGATAAAGAAGAAAAATATTCTGCTACGTCACTACTCCAGTATTCAGTTTTTCTAAAGTAAGGGATATTATTTGTTGTATTCATAAGGGGTATTATTTCTTTCATATTCATGAAGAGAATTATTTTCTTTCAATACCTGTAAGGGGTATTATTTCTTTCGTATTTATGAAGAGAACTTCTGTTATTCCATTCTTTATTATTCTGTTGGAATAACCAGTATACGCGGACTATCCTATACTTGGTGAAATTCTTCTGTTATTCCATTCTTTATTATTATGTTGGAATAATACGTATGTGCATGGCAATCGCATACATGATCAAATTCTTCTGTTATTCCATTCTTTATTATTCTGTTAGAACATCATGTCTGTGCGTTTACGCATGACCTGGTTCCGTTATTTATTTTTCTGTTGGAATATCCTGTCTGTGCGTTTACGCATGACCTAGTTCCATTATTTATTATTCTGTTGGAATAACCTGTCTGTGTGGTCTATCGCATGCCTGTTGATTTCTTTTGTTATTCCATTCTTTATTATACTCAGTTTGTTAATGTTTTGGCTTTTATACTCCATGAAATTAGTGGAATATCCTTGATATTTGCGCTTCATCCAGTATCTTTTCATGGAAATATTCTTCTGAGCATTCTTGAGTTATACCCCACAAAGTAGTATCTTATTGACAATTTGGACGTTATTGGTTCCTGGATAAATTAATTCTTGAACTTCTTTTATTGAATTTTTATATCATTGTCATCATCCTCATGTTTATATTATGTTGAAAGTCATATGTGGCCTGTAGTGCATAGATGGACTTGGTATGATTATGACCAGGATTATTAAGGTATAATCATGGACCGTAATGTTACAAATGATGTGTTAAAATTCCTCATTGGCCCGTAGTGCATTGATGGATAGTTATTGGCATGATCATGACCATTGATGAATACACGAATATCCTTGGCCCGTAGTGTATGGATAATTTGTTGTTGTGATATTAATGAATATTCTTGGCCGTAGTGTAGGGATGATGTGGATTATATATTAAGCTGAGTCCCTGCGATAAAAGTGATGAAAAACCTTTTAAATCATAGAAGATAGTAGATTTTATTTTCTACTTGACTCTTTTAATGGATTGCTTGTTCCGTTACAGTTAAACTTGATGTTTGTTATATTGTATCAGTTTAACACTATTAAAGGCTAATGATAATTTATTCTGCATTATCTTAGTCATAATATTTCTTACTGGGCTAGTTGAGCTCACCCTTTTGTTTTCATTGTTCTCTTCAGGAAATGAGAACGTAGCAGGGACTAGTCGAGGAACGGAGTGATGGTCCAGATGATAGCATTAGTTGTCCTCACTATTCTATGAAATAGTGTGTTAATAAATGTATTGAGGATTTATTTTGAGTTTGAATACTGTCTAGAAGATAATATTTGTATTAAAACTCATAAATTTCATGTTGTATATTTAAGATTGTATTTGTATTACATGCACCATGTATTTGGCGACTGGAATAGGTGATGTATACCTATTTTGGGGTCGTCACACCGTCTTTCTCCTCCTAGTTCTTGTCTCACATCTCAGCCAGGGATCATATCCCTATGCTTTGATACAAACTGTGACACCCCCAAAACAGGTATACATCACCCATCTTGAGTCGCCAGATACATGGTACTTAATTCAAATATAACTTAATTATACAACAGTCGTGCAAAATATGACAAAACATAGCTGAGAGTTTAAACAAGAATATTGTCATCTAGACAATATCCACACTCAATGGTGTCCTCATTATAATTATTATCACATTATTTCGTAGAATAGTGAGGACTACTAAAGCGATTTATCCTGAACCATCACTACATTTCCCGACTCATTCCAGCTATATTCTCATTTCCTGAAGAGAACAATGAAAGAAAGGGTGAGCTCAACTAGCCCAGTAAGAAATATTATGACTAAGATAATGCAGAATAAATTATCCTTAGCCTTCAACAATATAACAAATGATAGAATACAATAGAAAATAAGTTTTAGATCAACAACTGCAACTGAAATAAGCAATCCATTAGAAGAGTCAAGTAGAGCATAAAATCTACTATCTTCTATGATTTAAAAAGTTTTTCATCAACTTTATCGCTGAGACTCAGTTTAATAAATAAAATCAAATCATCCCTGCACCACGACCAAGGATATTCATGTAATCATCAATGGTCATGATTATACCAAATATTCCCTGGTCATAATCATACCAACAACTGTCCATCAATGAACTATAGGCCAATGAGGACTTTTACGACATCATTCGTCACATTATGGTCATGATTATACCGAATAATCCCTGGTCATAATCATACTAAGTCCATCTATGCACGTAAGCCAAAGATGACTTTCATCACAATATAAGCATGAGGATGATGACAATGACATAATAATTCAATAAAACAAGTTCAAGGATAAATTTTAAAGATTTATAAATTAATTTATCCAGGAACCAATAACGTCTAAATTTCAACATGGATACTGCTTTGTAGAGTAAAATTCAAGAATAATATTCATGTACCAAAAATAATTTGGACAGAAAAGAAATATATTTTTCAGGTAAATAGTACTCCGTGAATAGTACTTCGGGAATAGTACCCATGAATAGTACCCCGACATGAAAAGTACCCCAAATACCCAAGTGAATGATACTAGAGTGAATAGTAATCGGGTGAATAGTAACTAGTGAATAGTAACTCATGAATAGTACCCCGAATACCCGAGTGAATAGTAACCGGGTGAATAGTAACTTGTGAATAGTAACTCATAAAAGAAAAATACCAAAAAAATGATATTTCATGACGAGTACAAATGAAATGATATCTCAGACGAGTATAATAGAATATATAAAACTGTAAATGGATTTTCACCCGCCATACAAAGAATTCACGTGATGATCATTTCCACAATTTAAAAAGAATGAATACGAAGGATCATTCACCATGCATGCAGTAATCCACATGATAAAAGTTATTCCAATGTAATAATAAAGAATGGAATAATGTAAGAATTCACCATGCATGCGGTAGTCCGCGTAAACAAGTTATTTCAATGTAATAATAAAGAATGAAATAACAACAGATTCACTGTGCATGCGATAGATCGAAGATAGACAAAAGTTATTCCAATGAATAATAATAAAGAATTGAACTAGGTCAATGCGTAATCCGCATGACGCATGTGATATTCTAATGAATAATAAAGAACGGAACCAGTCATGCATAATCGCATGCATATGATATTCCAATAGAATAATAAAGAATGGAATAACAATGTAATTCACGGGCATGCGATAGGCAGAAATGCATAAAGTTATTCCAACAGAATAATAAATAATGGAATAACAGAAGAATTTCACCATGTATGCGGTTCTTCGCAAAGACAAGTTATTCCAACATAATAATAAAGAATGGAATAACAAACCTTACGAGTATTGAAAGAAAATAACTCTCTTCATGAATACGAAAGAATAATACCCCTTACCTCAAAAGAAGACTAGATACTGGAATAGTGAGGTAGCATACTTCTCTTCTTCTTTCTCTCTATAATTTTTTTCTATAATAATTGCTCTATAGCTTTAGTGAATTGATGAAAAATAATGAAGGAATGAGCTTCTATTTATAGGAAAATATAGTTTCGATAATTTCACATTTTGGGGCTCGAATTATTACAGTACAATACCTCTAACTTTTTTTTATTTTTAATTTAGTCCTGCAAGTATTATCAAACTTGTACCACCTCCCCTAATAGTAAATCATGTGAATCAATAGTAAATCATGTGACTCAATAGTTGTAATCATGTGAAAAAATTAATTATAATATAGTACCTTCATCTATACCTCCATTTTTAACTTATTCATGCAAGTATTATCAATCTTGCACCAACTCCCCTAATAGTAAATGAATATGAATCAATAGTACACACATGTGAACAAATAGTTATAATCATGTGAATCAATAACAATTAATTGCTCATTTATCCGGTTAATTACCCAATTGGTTAATATAACCTCCAGACATCAATTATTATCAAAATAAATGTCGATTTTCACTAACACTAATAATTCCAACACAATGGAACTATCAATTTCATCTTTAATCAACACGAAATTATTCATCATTAATATTATAATTCACAATATTTAACAACCAGGTCGTTTCCAGGAAAGAGGGGGCTTTCTAATAAGGATTTCTCCTTATTGGCGCGCAATTAGGTGACCAAACCTCTCCTTGACAGAACTTCTAGACATTGTCTATATTACAAATAATAATATGAATAACTTTGTGGTCTCAATTATTGATTTAATAATATAACATATTATATAGATGATACTGTGACAATAATTAAATCAATAATATGAGAGATATGATGCAGCAATTACTGTAGCATTAATTGAGTATAACTGAGTAACTTCTTACGTAAGCATAAATAATCAATACCGTGTGCTACTATGCAACCACGCCAGACATTCTTCGTACTTTTACTACCGGGTAGTTCAACAGTTTTAACGGTAACACTTTCACCGTTATTTTTATAAAATGATAATTCTGTCATTTTCTAACTACGAAAATACTTCCATTGTGGGGTCCACCAATGATTGTGCCGTCGTACGGATATTCCCCGACAAAAAGAATATTCCCCGACCAATCGAATATTATATAACAACTTACTTACTTTGCAAAATTTATAAATATTACCCACAACTATAACATTATATCAAATCCACACCATAATATTCAAAAAAATATTTTGAGAAATTTAAATCTTTATTCATAAAATATGGGGTCTCACAGATTATCCTTTCACTTGGTCCGTCTGTTTGAGGATGATACGTTGTGGTCATTCTCAACTTCGTTTCCAGAAATTTGATGTGAAACATGGATCTCTATATGATACAATTGACACCGGGACTCCGTGTCTTGAAACGATTTCCTTCACGTATAGTTTTGCCAACCGATCCAGGTTAAATCTAATCTTGATTGGCAAAAAATGTGCCAACTTTGTCAATTGATTGACAATCACCCAGATTGCATCGTAACCTTGCTGAGTCGTTGGAAGACCTACCACAAAATCCATTGTGATATGCTCCCACTTCCACTTCGGTATCTCCAACGGTTGCAATAATTCGCTTGGCCTTTGATATTCAGCTTTAACTTTTTGACACGTTAAGCATTTTGCCACACACCCAGCCACATCCTTTTTCATATTCGGCCACCAGAAATGATGTTTGAGATCTTGGTACATTTTTGTACTCCCAAGGTGAATCGAATATCGTGAGTTATGAGCCTCACTCAAAATTTTCCCTTTAATTTTTGGTACTGGCGAAACCCAAATTCTTCCTTCAAATTAGAGTAATCATTCTGAATCAACTTTAAACTTATTCTCTTCACCCATAAACACTTTTCTTCTTATCTTTTCACAATCTTCATCTTGGAGTTGTGCATTCTTCGCCTTATCTACCAATGTTGAACTGTTCCCCATCTGGAACAATTTTTCGTTTGATTCTGTCAGATATTTAATTTCCAACTCCATCTTGGCCATTTTTGATACTAGCTTCTCCTGAGCAGTCAACACCATTAACTTTTTCCATCCCTTTCTACTTAAGGCATCAACAATAATGGCCGGTATTTCTTCTAACTTTGCACTCTTCTTCTGAGTATCAACTATGTAGGCAAAGTATCCTATACATCCTTGTCTGAGTAACTACTTAGCTTACATCACCACTAGACAACTTGCTTGTCGAGGTGACTTGTTGCCAAAAAACACCACCCTTGACGGAGTCATAAGGTTAACACATTTCTTTTGGCAATCAATTACTACCCCATAATTGAATAACCTATCCATTCCTAGTATAACATTGAATTCCCCAAGTTTAATTGGTATCAAATCTACCATCATCTCGTGGCCCTTTATATCCACTCTACAATTCTTATATATGAATCTAATAGGAATCACCTCCCTATTCGCAATCTCTATGCTCAAAGGATAATCTAATTCTTCTTGAGGCAAATCTATGTTCTGAGCAAATTCATCAGATATAAATGAACAAGTATCACCCGAATCAAATAGCATATAAACATTAATACCATTAATCAGAATGATACCTGACACCACTTCCTTTGAATGCACAGCATCCTGGACGGTCATATTGAAAGTCATTGCAGTAGGTCGACTTGATTGTGATGGTCCAGGGATAGTTAATGTACCACCACCATTGTTTTCTTTTCCTCCGCTTGCACTACCCGCTGCCTTTTTAGGGAAATCACGAGCCATGTGATCCTTCGACCCGCAGGTGAAACATGCTCCCTTCTTTGGACTAAAACAGTTTGGTGCAATGTGACCCTTGTAAGACCCTGAATTTTATGAACTGAAAGTATTCAATTTTCTTATAATTATTATTCTATTTAATAATGGTTTAATTGATAAAAGGTTAAAGTTAAGGGTGATATGTGATTTTTTTTGCAAAGTAAGTAAGTTGATATAAAATATTCGTTGTATTGGGGAATATTCGATTGGTCGGGGAATATTCGTTTTAATAGGGAATATTCGTTCGACAGCATAATCATTGGTGGAACCCACAACGGAAGTATTGTCGTAGTTAGAAAACGACAGAAATATCTTTTTATAAAAAATAACGGCGAAAGTTTTACCGTTAAACTGTTGAACTACCCAGTGGTAAAAGTATAGTAATACGCGTGGTTGCATAGTAGCACACGGTATTGATTATTGATCTTTACGAGAAGTCACCCGGTTATACTCAATTATTGCTACAGTAATTATTGCATAGTATCTCACGTTATTTGATTCAATTATTGTCACAATATCATCTGCATAATATTTTATATTATTAAATCAATAATTGAGACGAAAAAGTTATTCATATTATTATTTGCAATAGTGACGATGTCTAGAAAGTTCTATCGAGGAGAGGTTTGGTCACTTAATTGCACGCCAATAGGGAGAAATCCTTATCGAAAAGCCCCCTCTTTCCTAGGAATGATCTGGTTGTTAAATATTGTGAGTTATAATATTAATGATGAATAATTGTTGAAGTATTAAGAATGTGTTTATTGAAGTTAAGTGAATTACAAAAGTTAGAGGGGAATAATAAAAACTTGGAAAATTTTAGGGGTACTAAAGTGTAATAAGTTAAATCAATCTGGACCATTGATGGTGGTTTTAATAGTAAATTAATCTGGACCATTGATGGTTGTTTTAATAGTAAATCAATCTGGACCATTGATGGTGGTTTTAATAGTAAATCAACCTGGACCGTCGGTGGTGGTTTTAATAGTAAATCAATCTGGACCGTCGATGGTTGTTTTAATAGTAAATCAATTTGGACCATCGGTGGTGGTTTTAAAAATAAATCAATCTGGACCGTCGGTGGTGGTTTTAAAAGTAATCAATTTGGACCGTCGGTGGTGGTTATAAAAGTAAATCAATCTGGACCGTTGGTGGTGGTTTTAATAGTAAATAAATCTAGACCGTCGGTGGTGGTTTTAAAAGTAAATCAATTTGGACCGTCAGTGGTGGTTTTAAAAGTAATCAATCTAGACCGTCGATGGTGGTTTTAAAAGTAAATCAATCTGGACCATCGGTTATGGTTTTAATAGTAATCAATCTGGATCGTTCGTGAATTAGTTACTATTTAGTCCATTCTCCTATAAATAGAAGCTTAATTTTTCTTTCATTCTCACCAATTCACTGAGATTCACAAAAGACACTATAGGGAGAGAAACTATAAAGAGCAAGAAGAAGAGTATTCTGCTACTTCACTTTTGCAGTATCCAACTTTCTACTAAGGTAAGGGGTATTATTTCTTTCATATTCATAAGGAATACTATTTTTCATATTCATCCTTTAGTATGTCGGAATAACTCCGCTTCACGCCGGATTACGCATCGTATGACGGTGAAAATCCATTTGCGATTTTCAGTATGTTAATTCTTTTCATATTCTTAAATCTAAACTTACTATGGTAAGTATTACTTCTATAATCCTTAAAATTAGTGGAATATCCTTGAGTTTTGCGCTTCATTCAGTATCATTTTATTGGAATATTGATATGAACTTTCTTATTAAATATCAATATTTTCACCTGAAGTACTATTCATGAGTTATTATTCACGGGTTACTATTCACCTGATTACTATTCACTCAAATATTGTTCACTCGGGTATTTGGGGCACTTTTCATGCTGGGGTACTATTCACAAGTTACTATTCATGGGTTACTATTCACCCGATTACTATTTACTCAAATATTGTTCACTCGGGTATTTGGGGAACTTTTCATGTCAGGGTACTATTCACGAAGTACTATTCATATGGTACTATTCATGGGGTACTATTCACCAATTTTTTTTTCTTTTCTATCCAAATTATTTTTCATACATGGATATTATTCTTGAATTTTACTCCACAAAGCAGTATTATGTTGAAAATTTGGACATTATTGAATTCTGTATAACTTAAATTATAAATCTTTAAAATTTATCATTTACTTTCTTTTAATTGAATTCTTATATCATTGTCATCATCCTCATGCTTATATTGTGATGAAAGTCATCTTTGGCTTACGTGCATAGATGGACTGTTGATTGGTATGATTATGACTAGGGATAATTCGGTATAGTCATAACCATTGATGATTACACGAATAATTCTTGGCCCGTAGTGCAAGAATAATTTATGGATGTGATACTAATGAATATCCTTAGCCCATAGTGCAGGGATGATTTGATGATGTGATCTATTTATTAAGCTGAGTCCCAGGAATAAAGTTAATGATAAACTTTTTAAATCATGGAAGATAGTAGATATCATGCTCTACTTGACTCTTCTAATGGATTGCTTATTCTGCTGCAGTTAAACTTGTTGTCTATTATATTCTATCAGTTTAACATTGTTGAAGGCTAATGATAACTTATTCTCCATTATCTTAGTCATAATATTTCTTATTGGGCTAGTTGAGCTCACCCTTTTACTTCCATTGTTCTCTTCAGGAAATGAGAACGTAGCTGGAACTAGTCGGGGAATGGAGTGATGGCCCGAGATGGTGTTATAGTAGTCCTCACTATTCTATAAAATAATGTGCCAATAAATGTAATGAGGACTCTATTTGAGTTTGGATATTGTCTAGATGATAATATTCGTGTAAAAACTCTTAGCTCATGTTGTATAATTAAGTTTGTATTTATATTCAGTACTATGTATTTGGCGACCCAAGATGGGCGATGTATACCTATTTTGGGGGCGTCACAGTTGGTATCAAAGCTTAGGGATATGATCCTTGGCTGAGATGTGAGATAAGAACTAGGAGGGGAGAGACGGAGAATTCCTTCGCTAGTATGACCTACCTAAGTTTATTTGGTATTTAATTGGTCGGTCAGAGTATAGGGATAATATGTGGCATGTCAATTAACCATTGTTTTGTGACAGTATTTGAAAATGGCATCTAAAAATATCGAGATAAGCAATGAAGCACATGAGACCGTTGAGTCACCAATGATCAATACCTAGGATAATGTGCAGCAGGAAGACAATAATCTTCAGGTAAATAACAACACTGATCAAATGATGAACGATGGGATGTTTAGAGGCTTCATGCAATTCATGCAACATCAGGCGAGAGCGCCTCTTGTTCAAAATGCAGGTGGACACACTGGCAACTCACAGATGGTCATCGCTAAACAATTCAAGGAGCTGGGACCATCAGAGTTTTGGGGAGAGCCAAAACCACTTAAGGCAGAGACGTGGATAAAGCAGATCACCAAGATATTTGATGTCTTGGGATGCTCTGAGGAGCAAAAGGTTCCCTTTTCCACCTTCATGTTGAGAGGAGAAGCAGATTCTTGGTGGGAATCAAGAAAGCGCACTACCTACTGCCGTGACTCAAAATGTCTTGGGAGAAGTTCCAAGAGTTGTTCAATGACAAATACTTTCGAAAAGTATTCGTCACATGAAGGAGGTGGAGTTTATCAAGTTGGAGCAAAAATATGACCGTGTTGCGAAGACGAGCCTAAGTTTTTAAAGGTTGTCCGATTCAGATCCCATTTGGTTGATAATGAGGAGAGAATGACGCTTAATGTTTCTAACGAGGTTTGAGACCCAAATACGTCAATACCTCATTTCTCATAAACTGTGTTTGTATTCAGATGTTGTAAATAGGGCTCAGTTATTGGAGTGCGATAATGAGTCAACCCAACCAAGAGAGAGTAGCCAGCAAGTCGATAATACCAGTGGTAGTAGTCATCAAAGCGGTGACAACAAACGTGGAGGGAATCAACATGCAAGAAATGGTAACCACTCTGGTGGTAATCATGGCCAAGATAATAGAAGTGGAAATTTTAAGAAGAGGAGATTCAATAATGATGGAAAGACGTCAGCACTAGTACCTGTTGTTAAGGAAGGAGAACGACCACCGGTCGTATGTTACAAATCCGGAGGAGAGGGACACATCAGTCCAAATTGTACGCACCAGTCCAAAGCATGTTATAATTGTGGAAGAGAAGGTCACCTAGCCCGATTTTGTCATGCACCAAAGTCAAGTCCAGCTGGGATGGAGGCATCGAAGGTCTTCCCAGACAAGACAAAACCAGTAGTTCAAGGGAGAGCGTTTGTTGTAACCTCCCAAAAAGCGAAGAATTCAAACAAGGTGATCACGGGTAAGCTAATCATAAACTCTTGCGAAGCTTATACCTTATTTGATACCGGTTCTACCCATTCTTTTATTTCTCCTACTTGCGCTCAATGTTTAAATTTGACTCCAAAGAAATTAGACTTTGATTTATCTGTTAAAACTCCGTTGGGAGAAACCTTCATAACATCCACTGTTTATAAGTCTTGTTTGGTTCAAATCGGTAACCGTACGTTACCTGTCGATCTTATCGCTTTAAAAATACTTGCATTCGATGTGATTTTAGGAATTGATTAGTTGATTACTCATCATGCTAAAATTGATTGTGTTTGTAAGGTTGTTAACTTTCATATTCCTAACCAACCTATTATACGAATTCAAGCAACCAAACCATTAAAGTCAGTCACTGTCATCTCAAGCCATAAAGCTATTCGTTTATTGAGAAATGGATGTCAAGCTTTCTTAGCCCATGTCACGAATTTAATCAAAAATACGTCAGATTTTAATGATATTTCTGTTGTTAATAAATTTCCTGACGTATATCCCGAAGAACTTCCTGGCCTACCCCAGAGCGTGAAATCGAATTTTGTATCGACCTTAAACCCGATACAAAACCCTCAAATACTTTTTAACCCAAAACAAACGTAACATGCCCCAAAGATGTTGGCTCGAGTTGTTGGAGATTACAATAATACCATTCAATACCATCTTAGAAAAGCAAATGTGGTAGCTGACGCGTTGAGTAGAAGATTGTATATGTTTATAAGTGTGACATTGTTAACACAAAGACCCATCTCGTACGACTTACAAAAGATGGAGATAGAGTTAAAGACTCCAAGAACCTACGTGAAGATAGCGAATATATGATTAAAATCGACTTTAATCGATAAAGTTAAAGTCCATCAAGCTACACACTCAGAGTTGGTGAATGTGAAGAAGAAGGTTCAAGAAGACGTTATTCTAGAAGCAAGAGTTGATTAAGAGAGGAAATCTCAACCCTTAATTTTATTGGTCTATTTGAAATCCCCGATCGAGTTGGAACTGTGGCCTATAGACTCGCCTTACTGCCAAGTATGTTGCGTGTTCATAATGTTTTTCACATATCGAAGTTACATAAATATGTGGACGACCCGAACCACATTATTAAAATCGGACGAGATAGCGAAAGATTTAACGTATGAGGAGATACCTATTAAAATCTTGGATAAGAAGAAGCATATTTTACACTCAAAGGTTATATCTCAAGAGTCAGAATCTGACGAGCTATCCTCATCTCTTCGGCATACCAGGTAAATACGTAAATTTTGAGGGCAAAATTCATAAGGAGGGGAGATTGTAAGACCCCAAATTTTATGAAATGAAAGTATTCAATTTTCTTATAATTATTATTCTATTTAATAAATGGTTTAATTGATAAAAGGTTAAAGTTAAGGGTGATATGTGAAAATTTTTCAAAGTAAGCAAGTTGATATAAAATATTCGTTGTGTCGGGGAATATTCGATTGGTCGGGAAATATTCGTTTTAACAGGGAATATTCATACGACGACACAATTATTGGTGGAACCCACAACGAAAAATATTGTCGTAGTTAGAAAACGACAGAAATATCTTTTTATAAAAAATAACGGCGAAAGTTTTACCGTTAAACTGTTGAACTACCCAATGGTAAAAGTACATTAATATGTGTGGTTGCATAGTAGCACACGGTATTGATTATTGATGCTTACGTGAGAAGTCACTCAGTTATATTCAATTATTGCTACAGTAATTGTTGCATAGTATCTCACGTTATTTGATTCAATTATTGTCACAAAGATTATCTCGCATAATATTTTATATTATTAAATCAATAATTGAGACGACAAAGTTATTCATATTATTATTTGCAATATTGACGATGTCTAGAAAGTTTACGAGGAGAGGTTTGGTCACCTAATCATGCGCGCCAATAGGAGAAATCCTTATCGAAAGCCCTCTTTCCGGGAATGGTCCGTTGTTAAATATTGTGAGTTATAATATTAATGATGAATAATTGTTGAAGTATTAAGAATGTGTTTATTGAAGTTAAGTGAATTACAAAAGTTAGAGGGGAATAATGAAAACTTGGAAAACTTTAGGGGTACTAAACTGTAATAAGTTAAATCAAACTGGACCATTGATGGTGGTTGTAATAGTAAATTAATCTGGACCATTGATGGTAGTTTTAATAGTAAATCAATTTGGACCATTGATGGTGGTTTTAATAGTAAATCAATCTAGACCGTCGGTGGTGGTTTTAATAGCAATTTGGACCATCGGTGGTGGTTTTAATAGTAAATAAATCTGGACCATCGGTGGTGGTTTTAAAAGTAATCAATCTGGACCGTCAGTGGTGGTTTTAAAAGTAAATTAATCTGGACCGTCGGTGGTGGTTTCAATAGTAAATAAATCTGGATCGACGGTGGTGGTTTTAAAAGTAAATCAATGTGGACCGTCAGTGGTGGTTTTAAAAGTAATCAATCTGGACCGTCAGTGGTGATTTTAAAAGTAATCAATCTGGACCGTCGGTGATGGTTTTAAAAGTAAATCAATCTGGACCGCTTGTGGTGGTTTTAAAAGTAATCAACTGGACCGCTTCGGTATTAGTTTTAAAAGTAAATCAATCTGGACCGCTTCGGTTGTGGTTTTAATAGTAATCAACTGGACCGATTCGTGAATTAGTTACTATTTAGTCCATTCTCCTATAAATAGAAGCTTAATTCT
This sequence comes from Panax ginseng, assembly GCA_020205605.1. Taxonomy (NCBI): domain Eukaryota; kingdom Viridiplantae; phylum Streptophyta; class Magnoliopsida; order Apiales; family Araliaceae; genus Panax; species Panax ginseng. The sequence continues at coordinate 13,885,662 of CM035135.1, read as the reverse complement.
TCTTTCATTCTCACCAATTCACCGAGATTCACAAGAGACACTACTAGAGAGAGAGAAACTATAGAGAGAAAGAAGAAGAGTATTCGCTACTTCACTTTGGCATAAAGATCCAACTTTCTACTAAGGTAAGGGTATTATTTCTTTCGTATTCATAAGGAATACTATTCTTCATATTCATCCTTTAGTATATCGGAATAACCTGTCTAAGCGGATTACGTACCGTATGACAGGTGAAAATCTATTTGTAGTTTTTGTATGTTAATTCTTTTTATATTTTTAAATCTAAACTTACTATGGTAAGTATTGCTTTTATAATCCTTGAAATTAGTGGAATATCCTTGAGTTTTGCGCTTCATCCAGTATTATTTTATTGGAATATTGATATGAACTTTCTTATTAAATATCAATATTTTCACCTGAAGTACTATTCATGAGTTACTATTCACTCAAATATTGTTCACTCGGGTATTTGGGCCACTTTTCATGTTGGGGTACTATTCACGAGTTACTATTCACGGGTTACTATTTACCTGATTACTATTCACTGAAATATTGTTCACTCGGGTATTTGAGGCACTTTTCAAGTCGGGGTACTATTCACAGGGTACTATTCCTGAAGTACAATTCACAAGGTACTATTCACGGGGTACTATTCATCAAAAAATTTATTTCTTTTCTATCCAAATTATTTTTCATACATGGATTTATTCTTGAATTTTACTCCACAAAGCAGTATCATGTTAAAAATTTGGACATTACTGAATTTTGGATAAATTAAATTATAAATCTTTAAAAATTTATCCATTACTTTCTTTTAATTGAATTCTTATATCATTGTCATCATCCTCACTCTTATATTGTGATGAAAGTAATCTTTGGCTTACGTACATAGATGGGCTGTTGATTGGTATAATTATGACCAAGGATAATTCGGTTTAGTCATGACCATTGATGATTACACGAATAATTCTTGGCAAGAATAATTTGTGGACGTGATACTAATGAATATCCTTAGCCCGTAGTGTGGGGATGATTCGATGATGTGATCTATTTATTAAGCTGAGTCCCAACAATAAAGTTAATGATAAACTTTTTAAATCATAGAAGATAGTAGATATCATGCTCTACTTGACTCTTCTAATGGATTGCTTGTGCCGCTGCAGTTAAACTTGTTATCTATTATATTATATCAGTTTAACATTGTTAAAAGCTAATGATAACTTATTCTCGCATTATCTTAGTCATAATATTTCTTCTTTGGGCTAGTTGAGCTCACCTTTTACTTCCATTGTTCTCTTCAAAAATGAGAACGTATTTTAACTAGTCGGGGGAACAAGAGAGTGATGGCCCGAGATGGTGTTATAGTAGTCCTCACTATTCTATAAAATAGTGTGCCAATAAATGTAATAAGGACTCTATTTGAGTTTGGATATTGTCTAGATGACAATATTCATTTAAAAACTCTCAGCTCATGTTGTATAATTAAGTTTGTATTTGTATTCAGTACCATATATTTGGCGACCCAAGATGGGCGATGTATACCTATTTTGGGGGCGTCACAACCCTCTTGGCAATAATTGAAATATACCCTCTTACCCTTCAAACACACCCTAATGTGGTTCTTTCCGCAAGTAGCACAAGCTTCAAACTTCTTCTTTTGTTGACTTCCTTGTTGTCCTCCTCCCGCACTCAAATTTTCATTCCACTACCTCTTCTAGAAGTTACTCCCATTACTTCTTCCACCACCCTTGTTTTCATTCTCATTCTTTCTCTTTTTCTGTTCTTGATTGTACTTGGTTAAGGAATCGCTTCCACCCTCCGTGATAATTGCCTTTTCTAGTACAGCCGCAAATATGTTTAACTGGAACATTAAAACCTTGCTATAAAGCCAGGGCTTCAACTCTTGCTCAAACCTTCTTGCCTTGCGCTCATCGGTATTAACTTGATAAGTGGCAAACCTCGACAACTCATTAAACTTCTCAGCATATTCCGGCACAATCATGGTTCCTTGTTTTAATTCCAAAAATTGAGCCTCAAACTAATTCTGAGAACTCGCTGGAAAGTACATCTTGAAAAACATCTCTTTAACCTATCCCACGCTATTATTCCCTGTCCCCCATGAATCTTATTTTTCAACATGAACATTGCGAAAGCGGTCTTCTGATCCTTGTTGACTCTGGCAATGTCGAAAACCTTCTCCATTTCCATGATCCAGGTTTGGGCCTCAACTAGATTCATAGACCCTTGAAACTCTGGCGGTTTAACCACTTTAAAATCCTTGAAGGTCGTGACTTGAGCTTACGGTTGATTCGTAAGTGCTCCCGTTAACAAGGTCACTAACTGCTAAACCGGGTTAGCGTTGGCCTCGTTATTATTGTTAATAGACCCCTCAGGAGGTGGTTGTTGATGTGGTTGTCTTCTTCTAGGAGGCATTTTCTATTAAAATATACGCTTATTAGTTCATTACTCAACTTCTTGGGTGTTTGAAGTTTAACTTAAATATTCTAAGATTAAAGCTATAACACATAACATTTCAATAAACTTTGATATTTTTATTCATTTAAAACTTTTCATAACATAGTAAGGATAACATCTCTGCTACCAACATTCATTTTCCTGAACTAAACAAGTTTCAGGATTACATCCTTATACTACCCCTTTATTTATCCCATAGTAAGGGATTTACAATATATTTATTCAAATACTTAACCACATATTATTAGTATTATTATTCTTCCTATCTTGGCATATTAAGACATCGAGAGGCTTCTCTACGCTCTTCCTCCATAAAATGATACACCGTTCTACGATCCATCACGAACCATGGCAAGTCTTCAAACTGAGGTGGGTAATAAAAGACTCGAATCTGGGCCCTATTAATCGCATAATGAAAGACATAATCCATTTTATTCATTTTGGCCTTCTTCGTTTGGACCTTAGCTTCATCACGGTCTGCTCGTTGAGTCGCCTTCACCCAAGCGTCCTCTACCCTCACACGCTTAATTGACTCCTCCTTCAAGTCATCATTCAGCTTTTCCACATCAGTCTTCATTTTCTCATTCTCAACCAATAGATCCTCTTACTGACCCTTTGTATGAACTAGGTCCTGTGACGAATGAATTGTTTAAATTGTGATTCTGGGGACAGAATCCTTATAAGGAGGGAATGATGTAACATTCCAGAATATTATAAATTGTTATATTGAATATTTATTGAATTATTTAAGTATTTAATGGATGTGGTTATTGTTAATTGGATAATTGTTCAAATTTGGTTAACTATTTGATAAGTAAATAATTAAGGAAATTAATTATTTTGCTAAATTAATTTAATTATTAAGTTAGAGAGTTTTGATTAATTGAATTAATATTCTTTTTATTGGAATTTGTAATTAAAAAGGATGTGTTAGTTGATTAAATAAAGTTATAATTATATAGAAAATTATAATCTTGTGGTATTGATTTATGTGAGGTAGTAATTTAATAAATTGTTATTAAGATTAATTTAATTTAGTAAAGTGTGACAAATAACCTTTTATAAAGGAGTTATTAAAATAACTTAAAAGAATTTTAATTCAGTTTTGCCAAACAAGGCCTAATGCCTATTAAGTCTTTAATCTATTTGTGTTTTACCAAACAAGGCATAAGGATTAATTGATTATATTTTTAGTGGTTAGCCAAACAAGCCTTATGGCTTTTGATTTTCAAAACTCAAATAACTGATATCAGTTATATGTTTTATATTTATATTATATAATTAATATATATTATATCTATATACGTTATACCATAAGACGTAAGAATAGAGGAGAGAGGTTAGAGAGAAGAAAGAAAAACTCAGAGGAAGAAGAAGAGAAGAAGAAAAGAAGAGAGGAAGAAAGGCTAGAGATTGGAGAATAGAAAGGAATAGCCATATCATCTTCTTTAAGGTATTGTTCTATTCTTTTTAGTTTTAAAAGTTTAGTTTTTCTCTTCCCAAATTCTCTGTAGAATCCCTGTGTAAGCATGAACTTTTGTTGTTATGTGGCTTTATATGACATACTAGTGATGTTAAAACTATTTTCATGAGTTATAATCAACGAATTGATGATATGTATGTAATTTGTGAAGAAAATGTTTTACAGAGAGTTTTTGTGAATATATATTGTTTAGCTTAAAGTAGAAATTGAGGGTTAATTAGTTGTTTGGTTGATAAATTAATCATTTAATTTGATAGAGTATGTATAATCATTGATAAAGACACTTTGAATTAATGGTTTTGGTTGAAAAACAAAATTTACAGTGTTGATTTTCATGGAAATATCAAAAAGTGAGTTTTTATCAAAAACAGTGAAATTGGATGTTTTAAATTCGTGGTTTATGTTGTTGTATGGGTAGAAACATGTTAGGAGTTCTTAAATTATGTTTACATGGAGTTTTTGTATGAATTGTATGTGAATTAGTCTGTTAGAAACGAGCTTGTAGGCCAAAATTGGCTTTTTTCCGTCTATATTCAAGTTAGTTGTCAAAATCATAGCTGTAGTTCAAGCCCATGTGGTCGTCAAAGAAGATGTTAGTTTCAGGTCACAATACGACGCCCATGCCGCATGTCACGATTTTTTGAAGTTTTGTTCCCAGCTTGTCATGCAACGCCATGCTCACGCTTGACAACACGAAGTTAGAAGGTAATGGTCCGATAAAGTGTACTTTTTGTACATGAAATTTTAAGAAAAGTTATGTGATGATAGTAGGACTGTAAAATGTTGATTTTAGTATTTCTATACTATGAATAATTATATTATTAAGGATTAACTTGTGTTATAACTTGATTATGTAATTAAAAATCCAATTTTTTAAATGATGTACGTACTTAGTTATGGTTGTAAAATGGTAATGGCTAACTATGTCATGATGACATATGTTTATAGGATATTGTGATTCGTATTGATTTTGTTTAGCCTACGGGCAAGGCAAGTTTTCTAAACTTTCTTTTTACATTGAACAAGTTTTCTAATCTATTATCTTGTTAATCAAACTACTGTTTTCAATTCAATTATGATATAATGATGTAAGTTATTCTTGTATTTAACTTGTTGTTTAGCATGCAAAATTTATATCTTCTAATGTTGAACATTTTTATCGATCAACTTGCTATGCATGCTTAGTATTCAATTCTAATTAACCTTGACTTAGTATTGTTCAAGCAAGGTGTTATAGTTATTCAAATTGTATGCTCTTAGATTATTCCTAAAGCATGACTTTAGTTTACTATAATTGATTCAATCACGATTATTCTATAGTATAATGTTATTGGTTTTATTCAACTAATCCTTAGTTGATGTTCGTTGAATTCCAAATTAACTTGAAAGCTTATCCAAACCAAACTTCCTTTGGTGCGGACTTGTACTCTAAATACTGAGATGAACAACCTTATTGTTATGATTAGGGGTTAACTTAGACATAACGTTAAAATGTTTGTGTACAATACATTGTACAAAGGGCTGATCCCCCTAAGTACGAGGTCCTTATAGTCTTATGACTGTTAAAGTTGGAGTTGAAAGATTACTTGCAACTGTGGACGTACTTCATGGTCTTACGACCCTCAGTGATGTATATTTTCCATATCTTGGGATTTCAGTTTCTGATTATTGTTGATAGAGTACTATTAATTGTTGATGAGCCTATTTTGGCAGTTATTATTGCTATACTCCAGTTGATTCTATATTATATCCAGTGAGCAATTTTTTTGCTCACTCTTGCGTATTTATAAACTCATTGCAGCTAAAGAAGAGAAGGTAGATGAACCTTCGTCTAGCAAAGGAAAGGGAAAAATGTGCAAGTGATGAAGACTTGTAATTTTTACTTTGATTAAGATGTTAGACTTTTATTATGATGATCTTAGACTTGGTTTTAATGAAGTTTATTTAATTTTCGCATTTGAATGATTGTATTTAAAGGTTAGATAACCTAGGAGATTTTATTATGTAACCCTTTAATGGGAAAGGTTTTATTTATCCATTTTTATTGTGATTGGGTAGTTAGATATGAATTTTTGATTAAGTGAACACCAGATCCTGTGGGAATGAAGTACTTAGATTTGGGGGTGTCACAGGTCCCACTCCGTGTTTCCAAGTTGTGAGTCGAGTTCTTGAATCTCGGCATCTTTTTGCTCTATAGTAGCTTGCCGCATCTTAACCAACTCCTTCAGCTCCTCAACCCAATTATGTAATTCTATGTTTCGATCGTACAGTGCATCATACATCTCAGCTGATATGGAGTTTGGTGGAAACTCCACAGGATCCTCTTCCTCATCCTCCTCCTCAAGATCAGACATAGGCTCATCCTCCTGTTCTTCCTCAGCGATCAACAGAGAAGGCTCCCTCTAAATCAACTGTTCCTGCACAATGTGGACATCTCGAGTTTCCTCATCTCTAGGTATCACTTCCCTAGTCGGACTGGATCCGCCAACGTTAGACATCCTGACAACAAAATACTTTTAAGTTTTATTTATTATGTGACATTCTTCGATACTCGCGAGCACATAAGTTATTAACACATAGCACATAATATCTTTTATTGTTTAGCTTCAATTGATGCCTTAATCCATTACTTAAAACTTGATAAGATTTTGACACCACTATGTTTTCTGTCTCCTTAAAGGTTACTTCCTAAGGTTTTCCCACCTAAGGTTCATAACCTAAGGCTTTGATACCAACCTGTGACACCCCCAAATTCAGGTACTTCATTCCCATAAAATTTGGTGCTCACTATTAAAAACAATTACATCTAACTACCCATGATAAAGGATAAAGATATAACTTAAATAACTTAAACAATAATCTTTCCCATTAAAGGGTTACATCAACTTAAATCAATCCCAGGTAATCTAACCTTAAATTATTACATAAGTCTGTGGAATACATCACAAAATAACATAAGTCTTATAACATAATTCATTTAAATAAATTCACATAAATCTTCATCACTTGGACACCTTGCCCTTTTTTTTGCTAGTAGATGGCTCATTGACTCTCTCAACTTTAGCTGCAATGTTAATTGCAAGAGTGAGCAAACAATTGCTCACTAATATAAAGAATAATAATAGCATCAACGTAAGGGTAAGCAATGAATACTGAATAATGGAGAACTCGTTTTACGAATCAAGAATAGAAAACAAGTTCAAGATAATATCTGAGGGTCTTAAGACCATGAACTATGTCCCCGGTAATTTATGTATTATTACCTCAACCTTAACAGTCGTTTAGACTATACATACCCTTCCTTAAGTACTTAGGGGGATCAGCTCTTTGTGCCATGTATTGTGCACAAACATCTAAAAGCTAACGCGTACATAATCCCCTATATCAGGGTTGTTCATCTCAGTTTAACTTTAGAATTTCAACACTAAAGAAAGTTTAGTTTGGAAATAGCTTATCAATGGTTCTAGAATTTTAGAACACTATTCAATTATAGATTTGTCCAATAAATAAGAGTTTGCTTTCTATTTGAAGGTTCAACACAATAATATAGGATTGAACAATGATATTAAAGTCAAGGATTTAATAATGACAATGTACAATTGAATGGACATGGTACATATGCAAAGTACTACATCCAAAAGAATTAAGAAATCTCATTAGGAATAAATAGTACATGCTCTGAATAGTAAGAATGAGAGTTAGGATTGTAAAACTCGCTTTATGTAAAGAATTAGAATACACGAACTTGTATAAACATAAACAAGATGGAATCAATAAGCTTGCTCAACTATAATATATGATTTAGGAACTTGCATAATGATAAACTAGAAGGCTTGCTTGACAACAAAAGGATAAATATAATTATGAAATTGCATTCATTATAAAGAGAATGAAGTTAGGGAACTTGCCTCGTGCGTAAGCTACATAAGTATAATAAATGTTCGCCAAATATCCTACATATATCATGTAAGACCCCAACTTTATTTAATAAAGATGATTTTTCTATAAATATCATTTTTAAATATTATGGAATAAATTTGATATAATGTTATAGTTGTGGGTAATATTTATAAATTTTGTAAAGTACGCAAGTTGTTATATAATATTCGATTGGTCGAGGAATATTCGTTTTAACAGGGAATATTCGTACGACGACACAATCATTGGTGGACCCCACAACGGAATTATTGTCGAATTGAGAAAACAACAAAAATATTTTATGAAAATAACGGCGGAAATTTTACCGTTAACTGTTGAAACACTCGGTGTTAAAAGTACAGGAATACGTGTGGTTGCATAGTAGCACACAGTATTTATTATTGATGCTTACGTGAGAAGTCACTCAGTTTTGTTCAATTATTGCTTCAGCAATTGTTGCATAGTATCTCACGTTATTTGATACAATTATTGTCGATATTTTTTATATTATTAAATCAATAATTGAGATGACAGAGTTATTAATATTATTATTTGCAATATTAACGATGTCTAGAAGTTCTGCCAAGGAGAGGTTTGGTCACCTAATTGCGCGCCAACAAGGAGAAATCTTTATTGGAAAGCCCCCTCTTTCCTGGGAACGACCTAGTCGATTAATAGTGTGAATTATAATAATGATGATAAATTTTTGTTTTATTAGTATTATTAATATAATAAAATGTAAAGCTTTTTTATATAAAATGTAATACTTTTATAAAGTTATTCGTTTTATTAGACTATAAATAGAATATATTATATTCTATTATGCATAGTGTTTTGCATAGTAAAATCTTTTTATATAAAATAGAATACTTTTATAAAGTTATTCGTTTTATTAGATTATAAATAAAATATATTTTATTTTATTTAAAAGATTTTGTTTTATTAGAATATTTTATAGTAAACCAGTCTGGACCGTCCGTTTTAAAAGTAAATCAATATGGACCGTTCAGGAATTAGTTACTATTCAGTCCATTCTCCTACAAATAGAAGCTCATTCCTTCATTATTTCTTACGAATTCACTGAAACTCTAGAGAGAGAAACTATAGAGAGAAAGAAGAAAAGTATTCTACTACTTCACTACTCTTATATCCAGTTTGTTCTAAGGTAAGAGGTATTATTTCTTTCATATTCATGAAGAGAACTTCTATTATTCTATTCTTTATTATTCTGTTGGAATAACCTGTATACGCGGTCTACCCTATACTTGGTGAAATTCTTCTGTTATTTCATTCTTTATTATTATGTTGGAATAACCTGTCTATGCGAAGTACCGCATACATGGTGAAATTCTTCTGTTATTCCATTCTTTATTATTCATTGGAACATCTCTTGTCATTAATGCTACGCATGAATTCGGTTCCGTTATTTATTATTCTGATGGAATATCCTGTCTGTGCATTTACGTATGACCTGGTTCCATTATTTATTATTCTGTTGGAATAACCTGTCTATGCGGTCTATCGCATGCCTAGTGATTTTTTTTGTTATTCCATTCTTTATTATACTCAGTTGGTTAAAGTTTTGATTTCTATACTCCATGAAATTAGTGGAATATCCTTGATATTTGCGCTTCATCCAATATCTTTTCATGGAAATATTCTTCTGAGCATTCTTGAATTTTACTCTACAAAGAAGTATCATGTTGAGAATTTGGACTTTATTAGTTCCTGGATAAATTAATTCTTATATCATTGTCATCATCCTCATGTTTATATTATGTTGAAAGTCATCTATGGCCTGTAGTGCATAGATGGACTTGGTATGATTATGACCAGGAATTAATCGGTATAATCATGACCGTAATGTTACAAATGATGTGGTAAAAGTCCTCATTAGCCCGTAGTGCATTGATGGACAGTTGTTGGCATGATCATGACCATTGATGAATACACAAATATCCTTGGCCCGTAGTGCATAGATAATTTGTGGTTGTGATACTAATGAATATCCTTGGCAGAAAAGTGTGGATAATGTGGATTATTTATTAAGCTGAGTCCCAGCGATAAAAGTGATGAAAAACCTTTTAAATCATAAAAGATAGTAGATTTTATTCTCTACTTGACTCTTTCAATGGATTGCTTGTTCCGCTGCAGTTAAATTGATGTTTGTTATATTGTATCAGTTTAACACTGTTGAAGGCTAACGATAATTTATTCTGCATTATCTTAGTCATAATATTTCTTACTGGGCTAGTTGAGCTCACCCTTTTACTTTCATTGTTCTCTTCAGGAAATGAGAACGTAGCAGGGATTAGTCGGGGAACGAAGTGACGGTCCAGATAATAGCATTAGTAGTCCTCACTATTCTATGAAATAGTGTGTTAATAAATGTATTGAGGACTTATTTTGAGTGTGGATATTGTCTAGATGACAATATTTGTATTAAAACTCATAGCATATGTTTTGTCATATTTTACACGACTGTTGTATAATTAGTTTGTATTTGTATTCAGTACCATGTATCTGGCGACCCAAGATGGGTGATGTATACCTATTTTGGGGGAATCACACTATGAACTCACAGCATTGAGGACAATATTTGTATTAAAAACTCACAGCATATATTTTGTCGTATTTTACGTGACTGTTGTATAATTAAGTTGTATTTGAATTTTGTACCATGTATTTGGCGACTCAAGATGGGTGATGTATACCTATTTTGGGGGCGTCACAATTGGTATCAAAGCTTAGGGATATGATCCCTGATTGAGATGTGAGACAAGAACTAGGAGGGGAGAGACGGGGAATTCCTTCGCTAGTATGACCTACCTAAGTTTATTTGGCATTTAATTGGTCGGTCAGAGTATATGAATAATATATTGCATGTCAATTAACCTTTTTTTGTGGCAGTATTTGAAAATGGCATCCGAGAATGTTGAGATTAGCAATGGAGCACAAGAGACCATTGAGTCTCCACAGATCAATAATCAGGATAATGTGCATCAGGAAGACGACAATCCTCAGGCAAACAACAACACTGACCAAATGATGAATGATGGAATGTTCAGAGGCTTTATGAAATTCATGTAACATCAGGCAAGAGTGGCTCCTGTACAAAATGCAGGTGGAAACACTGACAACTCTCGGACGGTCACCGCTAAGCAGTTCAAGGAACTGGGACCACCAGAGTTTTTTGGAGAGCCAAAACCACTTAAGGTGGAGACGTGGATAAAGCAGATCAACAAGATATTTGGTGTCTTGGGATGCTCCAAGGAGCAAAAGGTTCCCTTTGCCACCTTCATGTTGTGGGCAGAGGCAGATTACTGGTGGGAATCTGTAAAGCGTACTCAACCTTCCACACTGAAGATGTCTTGGCAGAAGTTCCAAGAACTATTCAACGACAAGTACTTTCCCGAAAGTATTCGTCACATGAAAGAGGTAGAGTTCATTAAACTGGAACAAAACAACATGACTGTGTCGCAGTACGAAGCCAAGTTTGCTGAGTTATCCCAGTTTGCATCCCATTTAGTTTATAATGAGGAGAGAATGACACGGATGTTTCTAAGAGGTTTGAAACCCGAGATACGTCAATACCTCATTTCTCATAAACTTTGTTTGTATTCAGATGTTGTTAATAGGGATCAGTTATTGGAGCGCGTGAGTCAACCCTACCAAAAGAGAGCAGCCGACAAAATGATAATACCAGTGATAGCGGTCATCGAAGCGGTGACAACAAGCGTGGAGGGAATCAACATGCCAGAAATGGTAACCACTTCGGTGGTAATCATGGTCAAAATAATAAGAGTGAACATTTCAAGAAGAGGAGATTCAACAATGATGGAAAGACGTCAGCACCAACACCCATTGTTAAAGAAGGAAAACGACCACCTATCATATGCTTCAAATGCGAAGGGGAGGGAGACATCAGTCCAAACTACGTGATGCCATCCAAAGGATGTTATAATTGTGGAAGATAATGTCACCTAGCCCGATTTTGTCGTGCACCAAAGTTAAGTCAAGCTGGGACGGTGACACTAAAGGCGGATACGGACAAAACAAAGTCGGTGGTTTTAGGAAGAGCATTTGTTGTGACCTCCCAGAAAGCAAGGAACCCGAATGAGATCATCACGGGTAAGCTTATCATAAACTCTAGCGAAGTATATATCTAATTTGATACCGGTTCTACCCATTCTTTTATTTCTCTACTTGCGCTCAACATTTAAATTTGACTCCAGAGAAATTAGACTTTGACTTATCTGTGGAAACTTCGTTGGGAGAAACCTTCATTACATCCACTATTTATAAGTTTTGTTTGGTTTAAATCGGTACCCTCACATTATCTGTCAATCTTATTTCATTGAAAATACTTACATTTGACGTAATTCTAGGGATTGGTTAACTACTCATCATGCAAAAATTGATTGTTTTTGTAAGGTTGTTAGCTTTCATATTCCTAACCAACCTATTATGCGAATTCAAGTAACCAAACCATTAAAATCAATCACTATCATCTCAAGCCATAAAGCTATTCATTTATTGAAAAACGGATGTCAAGCTTTCTTAGCTCATGTCACAGATCTAAACAAAAATACGTCAGTTTTGAGTGATATTTCTATTGTTAATAAATTTCCTAACATCCGTATTGATGACCTACCCCCAGAGCATGAAATTGAATTTTGTATCGACCTTGAACCTGGTACAAAACCCATTTCCAAAGCCTCATATCGAATGACTCCTATTGAACTTCAGGAGTTAAAGACCCAACTACAGGAATTGTTAGACATTGACTTTATTCGTCCTAGTACTTCTCCTTGGGGTGCTCCTGTTCTATTCTCGAAGAAGAAAGATGGGAGTATGCGACTTTGTATTAATTATCGGGAATTGAATCATGTCACCATAAAAAATAAGTACCCATTACCACGTATTGATGACATGTTTGACCAGTTGCAAGGCGCCAAATTCTTTTCAAAGATTGATCTTCATTTCGGATATCACCAATTGAAGATTAGAACTGATGACATTCCAAAGACGGCTTTTAACTTCGATGACGGGCATTCAATTCTAGTCATGTCTTTTGGATGACTAATGCTCCTCGCCGCCTTCATGGATATGATGAACCGAGTATTCAAGGAATATTTGGATCACTTTGTGGTCGTCTTTATTGATGACATCCTTATTTATTCCAAAATCGGTGAAGATCATGAGCAACACTTGAGGCTGATACTCCAAAAGCTTCGTGAAAACAAGCTTTATGCCAAGTTGAAGAAATGTGAGTTCTGGCTTGAGGAAGTAGCATTCCATGGGCACGTGGTATCAAGTCATGGAATATCTGTTGACCCGACAAAGATTGAAGCTATTCAAAGCTGGGAACAATCTAAATCAGTGACCGAAATACGTAGATTTCTCGGTTTAGCTGGTTATTATCGGAGCTTCGTGGAAGGATTTTCTCCAATCGCTACTCCATTAACTCAGCTAACTCAGAAAGATACAAAATTCGGTTGGAGTGAGGAATGCGAGAAGAGTTTTTAAGAACTCAAGAGGAGACTCATTTCAGCATCTGTTCTGACAATACCATCTGGCTCGGAGGGATTTGTCATCTACAGTGATGCTTCAGGAAAAGGGTTAGGATGTGTTCTCATGCAACATGGGAAAGTCATAGCCTGTGCCTCTCGATAACTCAAAGAATGAGAGGAATTATCCTACTCATGATCTAGAGTTGGCAGCAGTCGCTTTTGCACAAATGATTTGGAGGCATTACTTGTATGGGAAGAAAGTGGAGATCTTTACGGATCATAAAAGCCTCAAATATTTCTTCACTCAAAATGAACTCAACATGCGACAGCGACGTTGGCTTGAACTGTTGAAAGATTATGATCATACCATCCAATACCATCCTGGAAAAGCAAACATGGTAGCTGACGCATTGAGTAGAAGATCATATGCGGGTACGAGTGCGATATTGTCAACGTAAAGGCCCATTTTGTATGACTTGCAAAGGATGGAGATAGAGATAAAGACTCCAGGGACCCATGTGATGATGGTGAATATACGAGTAGAATCGACTTTAATCGATAAAGTTAAGTTTCGCTCAAGCCTGCACTGGAGCTGATACGTATGAGGAAGAAAGTACAAGAAGGGGCTATGCCGAAAGCAAGAATCGATGAAGAAGGAATACTTTGAGTCAACTTCAGACTTTGTGTTCCTAATGACCCTGAGTTAAAGTATAAAATCATGATGGAGGTGCACAACACACTGTTTTCAATCCATCCTGAGAGTACCAAAATGTATCATGATCTTCGACATACATTTTGGTGGGGTAATATGAATAGGGAGATAGTGCTGTTTATCTCAAGGTGTTTAACTTGTCAACGAGCTAAGGCATAACATCAAGTACCAAAAGGTTCATTGCAACCACTTGAAATTCCAAAATGGAAGTGGGAGCACATTATCATGGATTTCGTTACTGGTCTTCACAAGGTTTCTCAAGGCATAGATGCAATTTGGGTCATTGTTGATAGATTGACTAAGTCTGCTCATTTATTACCTATACGAGAAACTTATACACTTGAACATCTTGCTCGTATGTACATAAACGAGGTTATAAGATTGCATGGTATGACAGTATCCATAGTTTCTGATCGAGACCCAAGATTCACTTCATGATTTTGGGTTAGTTTGCAAAAAGCTATGGGCACGGATTTACGATTTAGTTCGGCATATCATCCTCAGACGAACGGACAATCAGATAGGACTATTCAAACTCTTGAAGATTTATTAAGACTCTGTGTCCTTGACTTCAAAGGAAGTTGGGACAAGTTCTTACCATTGGTGAGTTTTCCTACAACAATAGTTATCAAGCAAGTATTGGCATGGCTCCATTCGAAGCGTTGTATGGAAGAAAGTGTTGTTCTCCAGTATGCTGGGATGAGGTGGGTGAAGCAACGTTGTTGGGACCGAAGTTAGTACGTATGACTACGGAAAAGATACAAACGATCCGGCAACGTATAAAAACCTCATAAATCGACAAAAGAGTTATGTTAATCTTCATCAAAAGGACGTGGAATTCGATATTGGAGATCATCTGTTGTTACGTGTTGCTCCATGGAAAGGAGTTACGAGATTTGGAAAGAAAGGAAAGCTCAATCCTCGATTCATTGGCCCATTTTTAATCCTCGGTCGAGTAGGAACTGTGGCGTATAGACTCGCTTTATCGCCAAGTATGTTTCGTGTTCATAACGTTTTTCATATATCCATGTTACGTAAATATGTGAAAGACCCGAACCATATTATTGAGTTAGAAATGGACAAAATAGCGGAAGATTTAACGTATAAAGAGGTTCCTGTTCAAATCTTGGATAAGAAGGAACATATTCTACGCTCCAAGGTTATACCTCAAGTCAAAGTTTTGTGGAGAAACCACGATGTTGTGGAAATGACCTGGGAGTTAGAATCTGAAATGAAATCAAGGTATCCTTACCTCCTCGACATACCAGGTATGTACCCTAATTTCGAGGGTAAAATTTCATAAGAAGGGGAGGTTGTAAGACCCCAACTTTTTTTAATAAAGATAATTTTTCTATAAATATCATTTTTAAATATTATGGAATGAATTTGATATAATTTTATAATTGTGGGTAATATTTATAAATTTTGTAAAGTACACAAGTTGTTATATAATATTCGATTGGTCGGGGAATATTCAGTTTAACATGGAATATTCGTACGACGACACAATCATTGGTGGACCCCACAACAGAATTATTGTCAGATTGAGAAAATAACAAAAATATTTTATGAAAATAACGTCGGAAGTTTTACCGTTAACTGTTGAAACACCCGGTGTTAAAAGTACAAGAATACGCGTGGTTGCATAGTAGCACACGGTATTTATTATTGATGCTTATGTGAGAAGTCACTCAGCTTTGTTCAATTATTGCTTCAGTAAAAGTTGCATAGTATCTCACGTTATTTGATTCAATTATTGTCGATATTTTTTTATATTATTAAATCAATAATTGAGATGACAGAGTTATTAATATTATTATTTGCAATATTAACGATGTCTAGAAGTTCTGCCAATGAGAGGTTTGGTCACCTAATTGTGCGCCAATAGGGAGAAATCCTTATTGGAAAGCCCCCTCTTTCCTGGGAATGACCTGGTCGATTAATAGTGTGAATTATAATAATGATGATGAAGTTTTATTTTATTAGTATTATTAATGTAATAAAACAGATAAACTTTTTATATAAAACAGAATACTTTTATAAAGTTATTCGTTTTATTAGACTATAAACAGAATATATTATATTCTATTATGCATAGTGTTTTGCATAGTAAAATCTTTTTATATAAAATAGAATACTTTATAAAGTTATTCATTTTATTAGATTATAAATAAAATATATTTTATTTTATTTAAAAGATTTTGTTTTATTAAAATATTTTACAAAGAAACCAAACTGGACCATCCGTTTAAAAGTAAATCAACTGGACCGATTCAGAATTAGTTCTATTAGGTCCATTCTCCTATAAATAGAAGCTCATTCCTTCATTATTTCTTACGAATTCACTGAAACTCTAGAAAGAGAAACTATAGAGAGAAAGAAAAAAAGTATTCTGCTACTTCACCACTCTTATATCCAGTTTGTTCTAAGGTAAGGGGTATTATTTCTTTTATATTCATGAAGAGAACTTCTGTTAATCCATTCTTTAATATTCTGTTGGAATAACATGTATACGCGGTCTACCCTATACTTGGTGAAATTCTTATGTTATTCTATTCTTTATTATTATGTTGGAATAACCTGTCTATGTGAAGTACCGCATACATGGTGAAATTCTTCTGTTATTCCATTCTTCATTATTCTGTTGGAACATCCTCTCTATGCGTTACGCATGACCTGGTTCCATTATTTATTATTCTATTAGAATATCATATCGTGTATTACGTTTACGCATGACCGTTCCATTCTTTATTATTACATCGGAATATCCTCGTCCATACGTTTACGCATGACTCGGTTCCATTATTTATTATTACATTGGAATAACTTTCTGCAAGGCGTGATTCTATCGCATGCCTGGTGATTTCTTTTGTTATTCCATTCTTTAGTATACTTAGTTGGTTAAAGTTTTGATTTTATACTCCATGAAATTAGTGGAATATCCTTGATATTTGTTGTGACGCCCCCAAAATAGGTATACATCATCAATTCTGAGTTGCCAAATACATGGTACAAAATTCAAATACAAACTTAAATATACAACATTAGCTGTGAGTTTTAATACAATCATTATCTTCTAGACAGTATACAAACTCAAAAATAAGTCCTCAATACATTTATTATCACACTATTTCACAGAATAGTGAGGACTACTAATACTATCATCTGGACTGTCACTCCATTCCCCGACTAGTCCCGGCTACGTTCTCATTTCCTGAAGAGAACAATGAAAGCAAAAGGGTGAGCTCAACTAGCCAATAAGAAATACTATGACTAAGATAATGCAGGATAAATTATCATTAGCCTTCAACAATGTTAAACTGATAAAATACAATAGACATCAAGTTTAACAGCAGCGGAACAAGCAATCCATTAAAAGAGTCAAGTAGAGAATAAAATCTACTATCTTCTATGATTTAAAAAGTTTTTCATCAACTTAATCTCTAAGACTCAGCTTAATAAATAAACTACATCATCGAATCATCCTTGCACTACAGGCCAAGTATATTCATTAAATCATCAATGGTCATGACTATACCGAATAATCCCTGGTCATAATCATACCAATTCCATCTCTGCACGTAAGCCAAAGATATATAATTTAATAAACAATAGTCCATCTTCGCACGTAAACCAAAAATAACTTTCATCACCAATGATCAAATCGCTCATCAAAAATATGGATATACCTTATATAGGATTTCCAAGTCATAAAATCCTATTTTCCAACTTTGTTACTTCACATAACATATTTAACTCATATGTTCGTAACTAAACTATTTTCATGAAAAATAACAAATATGTCCCAAAAATATTTCTTTTCTGGGATTTAGCAGTATATAGTCCCATAATGAACATACATTTTTCTCGGAATTTTTAAAATTCATTTACTATTTTTCAAAAATCAATTTCTAATTAATTCCTTAAGAAATTAGCTACCTCAAGTTTAACTTCAAAAATTCCCAAATCTTGGCAGAATCTTACACATGTTAATGTGAACTTCCAGTTTAAATTTTATGGTCATCGGAGTTATAGAACTCCATTTATAGCATTTTTTGTTGGAAAAACCTAAATATTGAAATGGTCATAACTTGCTCATTTTAAGTCGGAATGAGCTCATTTTTGGACAGGATGTTCTTTATACCATATAATTTCATGTCCCAAAAGGACGGAATTTTTCTCACAAATTAAGTGGCCAAAACTGTCCTTTTAAAAATCTGGGCAGTAGCATTTTTGGTATTTTTAGCTTTTGACTCCTTTGCTAAAATTAGTCCACACGAAAATATACAACACCTTTTACAGTGATTCCACTTGGAGATGCTACAAAACTCATAGATCTAACTCTAGAACTTGACCACACTCAAAAATTCGAAATATAATAGGAGATATGGTCAATTGAATTTCATGTTCTGTTTTCACCAAAATCTAATTTTTCAACCCTTTATGATTTCTAATAAACTTTCATGTTTTCACATTATAACCAACATAACTCATCATAACACTTACTAATAATTCATATACCCATGATTTTCATCAGTCCAAAGTTTTTATTATGACTCTCATCATAATCAACATAAACAGATCTTTTCCACAATTTAATAAGGAATGAATACAAAAGATCATTCACCACGCATGTGGTAATTTACATAGACAGATTATTCGAACAGAATAATAAAGAATGGAATAATAGAAGGATTCACCATGCATGCGATAGAGACCACTTGCAGATAGGTTATTCTCATGAGTAATAATAAAGAATGGAACCCGGTCAAAGCGTGATACGTGCAACAGGATATTCCAAATGAATAATAAAGAAGCGGAACCGAAGTCGAGGCAAAATTCAGACCGATGAGGATATTCCAAATGTAATAATAAATAATAGAACCGGTCGGCATAAACGCATGCATATGATATTCCAATGAATAGTAAAGAATGAAACAATAGAAGAATTTCACCATGTATGCAGTACTTTGCATATACAGGTTATTCCAACATAATAATAAAGAATGGAGTAACATAAGTTCTCTTCATGAATAAGAAAGAAATAATACCACTTACAGTACAACAAATAATATCCCTTACCTTAGAATAAAAGTTGGATCTTTGGAATAGAAATGTAGAGACTTCTTTTCTTCTTCTCTCTATAGATTTTCTTTTCTAAGCTTCTCTCTATAATTTCTCCCTATAATAATTACTCTATAGCTTTGGTGAATTGGTGAGAAATGAAGGAAGAATGAGCTTCTACTTATAGAAAAATATAGTTTCGATAATTACACGTTTTGGGACTCGAAAAATTACAGTACAATACCTCCAACTTTTTCTTTATTTTTAATTTAGTCATGCAAGTATTATCAAACTTTCACTACCTCCCCTAATAGTAAATAATGTGAT
The DNA here is from genome assembly GCA_020205605.1 of Panax ginseng. Lineage (NCBI taxonomy): Eukaryota > Viridiplantae > Streptophyta > Magnoliopsida > Apiales > Araliaceae > Panax > Panax ginseng. The sequence goes on along the minus strand of CM035135.1, from coordinate 13,866,170 downwards.
TCAATAGTAAATTATGTGAATCAATAGTTCTAGACATGTGAAAATACGAATTACAGTATAGTACCTCCATCTATACCTCCATTTTTAACTTAGTCATGCAAGTATTATCAATCTTGCACCAACTCCCCTAATAGTAACAAGAATGTGAAACAATAGTATACACATGTGAACCAATAGTTATAATCATGTGAAATAATAGCAATCAATTGCTCATTTATCCGGTTAAATACCTGATTGGTCAATACAACCTCCAGACATCAATTATTATCGAAATAAATGTCGATTTTCACTAACACAAATAATTTCAACACAATGAAACTATTTTTATCAAAAATATAAATTTTGAAATTTCAAAGTTTGACTTTTTCCAAAAAAGTCAACTGTTGACTTTTTGACCAAATAGTAAAACCCGGAAAATTTTGTGTTTATAGTTTATTTTTACTAATTTCATCGTTCCGGACTCAAATATCACGTCCGCGTCTCCAAATTCAACTCCGAACACAACTTCAGTTTGAATAACATTCATCATTAATATTATAACTCTAAATATTTATCAATCAGGTCGTTCTCAGGAAAGAGGGGGCTTTCCAATAAGGATTTCTCCTTATTGGCGCGCAATTAGGTGACCAAACCTCTCCTTGGCAGAACTTCTAGACATTGTAAATATTATAATTTAATAACATGAATAAATTTGTAAAATTTATAAATATTACCCACAACTATAACGTTATCTCAAACCCACACCAAAATTTTGAAAAAAATATTTTGAGAAAATTAAATCTTTATTCGTAAAATCTGTGGTCTCACAATCTCCCCTCCTTATGAAATTTCGCCCTCGAAATTTACGTACGTACCTGGTATGACGAGGAGGTGAGGATACCTTTAATACCTTTATCGTCGAAAACATTAAATTTATCTTTGCAATACGGCCAAAGATATTCATTAACAATTCATCTTTGCACTACAGGCCAACTGTATAACCAATAATGCTGAGACTCAGCTTAATAGTATCACGACCATGAATTATCCATGCACTACGGGCAAAGGATATTCATGTTTTCAATTACGGTCATAATTATACCGAATAATCCTTGGTCATAATCATACCAAGTCCATCTATGCACTACGGCCAAAGATGACTTTTACCACATCATTTGTAACATTATTACGGTCATGATTATCGAATAATCCTCAGTCATAATCATACCAAGTCCATCTATGCACTACTACCATGAGATGACTTTCAAAGAAAATATAAATATGATGAGTAGTTAATCAATCGATTCCTAAAATCCCATCAAAGGCAAGTATTTTCAAAGAGATAAGATCGACAGGTAACGTGAAAGTGTTGATTTGAAGCAACAAGATTTATAAACAGTGGAGGTAACGAAGGTTTCTACCAATAGAGTTTTAACCGATAAATCAAAGTCTAATTTCTCCGAAGTCAAATTTAAACATTCAACACAAGCAAGAGAGATAAAATAATGGGTAGACCCGGTATCTAATAAGGCATAGACTTCGCAAGAGTTTATAATTAACTTACCCGTAATAACTTCGTTCGGGTTTCTCGACAAATGCTCTCACTTAAATTACTGGATTTGGCTTTGCTATAGAGTACATTCCACCCTTAGTTGCTTCGTCACATTCCTGACCCATGATTTGAATCATTATTCTTCGATCCATATCGAATTAGGGTTGACCGCTCCGTACAGGGTAATTCTGAATTCGATGTTGGATTCTCCCAAATGTTGTGCAAAAACCGAAATCCATTTCATCTATTTTGACTTTATTGGATCGGACGTCTTTTTCTATACTCTCAACGCGTCGTGCGGTTGTTACCCACGCATCATCTATTCTTCTTCGTTCAGATTTTTCTGCTTTCATCAGAACTTTGATCATAGCGTTCTCAGATTCTAGCTCTAATATCTTATACTTTTCCAAAGAGTGCTTCTATTCAAGCATCGCACATCGGGTAACACAATTTTGAATTGTTGTATATCTTTGCTCCACAATCGTTTACCGTTCTTCAGCCTGCTCTTCCAACTCATGAATATGATTTTGTAATTCTAAATTTTGATCATAAACTTCTTCTAACCAATTCTCCTCTGGTTCCTCTTCTTCCTCTTCTTCTTCACTCTCAGCTGCTACCTCTGCAACTAGCTCGGGTGAAACTATTAGTTCTTCACTTACCACGTAGATATCTCTAATTTCTTCTTCATCTGACATCACATTAACCTGGTTAGTGATTAAAGGTGTCTCAATGGTCTCAATCACTCCATTGCTAACATTTTCAGCTGCCATTTTCAAACACTGCCACAAAACAAGAGTTAATTATCATATCACATATTATCTCTATACTTTGACCGACCAATTAAGTACCAAATAAACTTAGGTAGGTCATACTAATGAAGAATTCCCTCTCTCTCCCTCCTAGTTCTTGTCTCACATCTCGGCCAGGGATCATATCCCTAAGCTTTGATACCAACTGTAACGCCCCCAAAATAGGTATACATCACCTATTCTGAGTCGCCAAATACATGGTACAAAATTCAAATACAAACTTAAATATACAACATGAGCTGTGAGTTTTAATACAATCATTGTCTTCTAGACAGTATACAAACTCAAAAATAAGTCCTCAATACATTTATTATCACACTATTTCACAGAATAGTGAGGACTACTAATACTATCATCTGGACCGTCACTCCGTTCCCCGACTAGTCCCGGCTACGTTCTCATTTCCTGAAGAGAACAATGAAAGCAATAGGGTGAGCTCAACTAACCAGTAAGAAATACTATGACTAAGATAATGCAGGATAAATTATCATTAGCCTTCAACAATGTTAAACTGATAAAATACAATAGACATCAAGTTTACAAAGAATGAACAAGCAATCCATTAAAAGAGTCAGGTAGAGAATAAAATCTACTATCTTCTATGATTTAAAAAGTTTTTCATCAACTTAATCTCTAAGACTCAACTTAATAAATAAACTACATCATCGAATCATCCTTGCACTACAGGCCAAGTATATTCATTAAATCATCAATGGTCATGACTATACCGAATAATCCCTGGTCATAATCATACCAATTCCATCTCTGCACATAAGCCAAAGATATATAATTTAATAAACAATAGTCCATCTTCGCACGTAAACCAAAAATAACTTTCATCACCAATGATCAAATCTCTCATCAAAAATATGGATATACCTTATATAGGATTTCCAAGCCATAAAATCCTATTTTCCAACTTTGTTACTTCACATAACATATTTAACTCATATGTTCGTAACTAAACTATTTTCATGAAAAATAACAAATCAATCCCAAAAATATTTCTTTTCTGGGATTTAGCAGTATATAGTCCCATAATGAACATACATTTTTCTCGGAATTTTTAAAATTCATTTACTATTTTTCAAAAATCAATTTCTAATTAATTCCTTAAGAAATTAACTACCTCAAGTTTAACTTCAAAAATTCCCAAATCTTGGCAGAATCTTACACATGTTAATGTGAACTTCCAGTTTAACTTTTATGGTCATCGGAGTTATAGAACTCCATTTATAGCATTTTTTGTTGGAAAAACCTAAATATTGAAATGGGCATAACTTCATGTGATTTTAAGTCGGAATGAGCTCATTTTGGACAAGATGTTCTTTATACCATATAATTTCATGTCCCAAAAGGAATGAATTTTTTCTCACAAATTAAGTGGTTAAATTGTCCTTTTTAAAAATCAAGCGTAGCATTTTTGGTATTTTTAGCTTTTGACTCCTTTGCTAAAATTAGTCCACACGAAAATATACAACACCTTTTACAGTGATTCCATTTGGAGATGCTACAAAACTCATAGATCTAACTCTAGAACTTGACCACACTCAAAAATTCAAAATATAATAGGAGATATGGTCAATTGAATTTCATGTTCTGTTTTCACCAAAATCTAATTTTTCAACCCTTTATGATTTCTAATAAACTTTCATGTTTTCACATTATAACCAACATAACTCATCATAACACTTACTAATAATTCATATACCCATGATTTACATCAGTCCAAAGTTTTTATTATGACTCTCATCATAATCAACATAAACAGATCTTTTCCACAATTTAATAAGGAATGAATACAAAGGATCATTCACCATGCATGTGGTAATTCACATAGACAGATTATTCGAACAGAATAATAAAGAATGGAATAATAGAAGGATTCACCATGCATGCGATAGAGACCGCACAGATAGGTTATTCCCAACAGAATAATAAAGAATGGAACCGGTCGAAGTGTGATACGCACCACGCGAGGATATTCAATGTAATAATAAAGAACGGAACCAGGTCAGGCAAAATTTGCACCGACAGGATATTCCAAAAGAATAATAAATAATGGAACCAAGTCCGGCATAAAACGCACAGACATGATATTCCAACAGAATAGTAAAGAATGAAATAATAGAAGAATTTCACCATGTATGCAGTACTTTGCATATACAGGTTATTCCAACATAATAATAAAGAATAGAATAATAGAAGTTCTCTTCATGAATAAGAAAGAAATAATACCACTTACAGGTACAACAAATAATATCCCTTACCTTAGAGTAAAGCTGGATACTGGAATAGAAATGTAGCAGACTTCTTTTCTTCTTTCTCTCTATAGATTTTCTTTCTATAGCTTCTCTCTATAATTTCTCCCTATAATAATTACTCTATAGCTTTGGTGAATTGGTGAGAAATGAAGGAAGAATAAGCTTCTACTTATAGAAAAATATAGTTTCGATAATTACACGTTTTGGGACTCGAAAAATTATAGTAAAATACCTCCAACTTTTTCTTTATTTTTAATTTAGTCATGCAAGTATTATCAAACTTTCACCACCTCCCCTAATAGTAAATAATGTGATTCAATAGTAAATTATGTGAATCAATAGTTCTAGACATGTGAAAATACTGAATTACTGTGATAGTACCTCCATCTATACCTCCATTTTTAACTTAGTCATGCAAGTATTATCAATCTTGCACCAACTCCCCTAATAGTAACAAGAATGTGAAACAATAGTATATACATGTGAACCAATAGTTATAATCATGTGAAATAATAGCAATCAATTGCTCATTTATCCTGGTAAAAATACGATTGGTCAATACAACCTCCAGACATCAATTATTATCGAAATAAATGTCGATTTTCACTAACACAAATAATTCCAACACAATGAAACTATTTTTATCAAAAATATAAATTTTGAAATTTTGAAGTTTGACTTTTTCCAAAAAAGTCAACTGTTGACTTTTTGACCAAATAGTAAAACCCGGAAAATTTTGTGTTTATAGTTTATTTTTACTAATTTCATCGTTCCGGACTCAAATATCACGTCCGCGTCTCCAAATTCAACTCCGAACACAACTTCAGTTTGAATAACATTCATCATTAATATTATAACTCTAAATATTTATCAATCGTGTCGATTTCTCTAAAGGAAAGAGGGGCTTTCAATAAGGATTTCTCCTTATTGGCGCCAAGCAATTAGGTGACCAAACCTCTCTTGGCGTAACTTCTAGACATTGTAAATATTATAATTTAATAATATGAATAACTTTGTAAAATTTATAAATATTACCCACAACTATAACGTTATCTCAAATCCACACCAAAATTTTGAAAAAAATATTTTGAGAAAATTAAATCTTTATTAAATAAAATGCGGTCTCACAATCTCCCCTCCTTATGAAATTTTGCCTCGAAATTTACGTGACATTACACTGGTATGACGAGGAGGTGAGGATACCTTTAATACCTTTATCGTCGAAAACATTAAATTCATCTTTTGATACTGACCAAAGATATTCATTAACAATTCATCTTTGCCTTTATAGGCCAATCAGTATAACCAATAATGCCGAGACTTCTTTAATAGTATCATGACCATGAATTATCCATGCACTACGGGCAAAGTATATTCGTGTTTTCAATTACGGTCATAATTATACCGAATAATCCTTGGTCATAATCATACCAAGTCCATCTATGCACTACGGCCAAAGATGACTTTTACCACATCATTTGTAACATTACGGTCATGATTATACCGAATAATCCCTGGTCATAATCATACCAAGTCCATCTATGCACTACGGCCACAGATGACTTTCAGCAAAATATAAATATGATGAGTAGTTAATCAATCGATTCCTAAAATCCCATCAAAGGCAAGTATTTTCAAAGAGATAAGATCGACAGGCAACGTGAAAGTGTCGATTTGAAGCAACAAGATTTATAACCAGTAGAGGTAACGAAGGTTTCTACCAATAGAGTTTTAACCAATAAATCAAAGTCTAATTTCTCCGAAGTCAAATTTAAACATTCAACACAAGCAAGAGAGATAAAATAATGGGTAGACCCGGTATCTAATAAGGCATAGACTTCGCAAGAGTTTATAATTAACTTACCCGTAATAACTTCGTTCGGGTTTCTCGACAAACGCTCTCACTTAAATTACTGGATTTGGCTTTGCTATAGAGTACATTCCACCCTTAGTTGCTTCGTAACATTCCTGACCCATGTTTGAATCATTATTCTTCGATCCATATCGAATTAGGGTTGACCGCTCCGTACAGGGTAATTCTGAATTCGATGTTGGATTCTCCCAATTGTTGTCCAAAAACCGAAATCCATTTCATCTATTTTGACTTTATTGGATCGGACGTCTTTTTCTATACTCTCAACGCGTCGTGCGGTTGTTACCCACGCATCATCTATTTTTCTTCGTTTAGCTTTTTCTGTTTTCATCAGAACTTTGATCATAGCGTTCTCAGATTCTAGCTCTAATATCTTATACTTTGCCAAAGAGTGCTTCTATTCAAGCATCGCATCGGGTAACACAATTTTGAATTGTTGTATCTCTTTGCTCCACAATCGTTTACCGTTCTTCAGCCTGCTCTTCCAACTCATGAATATAATTTTGTAATTCTAAATTTTGATCATAAACTTCTTCTAACCAATTCTCCTCAGGTTCCTCTTCTTCCTCTTCTTCTTCACTCTCAGCTGCTACCTCTGCAACTAGCTCGGGTGAAACTATTAGTTCTTCACTTACCACGTAGATATCTCTAATTTCTTCTTCATCCGACATCACATTAACCTGGTTAGTGATTAAAGGTGTCTCAATGGTCTCAATCACTCCATTGCTAACATTTTCAGCTGCCATTTTCAAACACTGCCACAAAATAAGAGTTAATTATCATATCACATATTATCTCTATACTTTGACCGACCAATTAAGTACCAAATAAACTTAGGTAGGTCATACTAGCGAAGGAATTCCCCGTCTCTCCCCTCCTAGTTCTTGTCTCACATCTCGGCCAGGGATCATATCCCTAAGCTTTGATACTAATCAGAACGCCCCCCAAAATAGGTATACATCACCTATTAAAGTCGCCAAATACATGGTACAAAATTCAAATACAAACTTAAATATACAACATGAGTTGTGAGTTTTAATACAATCATTGTCTTCAGGCAAAGATACAAACTCAAAAATAAGTCCTCAATACATTTATTATCACACTATTTCACGTAATAGTGAGGACTACTAATACTATCATCCGGACTGGTCACTCCGTTCCCCGACTAGTCCCGGCTACGTTCTCATTTCCTGAAGAGAACAATGAAAGCAATAGGGTGAGCTCAACTAGCCAGTAAGAAATACTATGACTAAGATAATGCAGGATAAATTATCATTAGCCTTCAACAATGTTAAACTGATAAAATACAATAGACATCAAGTTTAACAAAGAAATGAACAAGCAATCCATTAAATGAGTCAGGTAGAGAATAAAATCTACTATCTTCTATGATTTAAAAAGTTTTTCATCAACTTAATCTCTAAGACTCAGCTTAATAAATAAACTACATCATCGAATCATCCTTGCACTACAGGCCAAGTATATTCATTAAATCATCAATGGTCATGACTATACCGAATAATCCCTGGTCATAATCATACCAATTCCATCTCTGCACGTAAGCCAAAGATATATAATTTAATAAACAATAGTCCATCTTCGCACGTAAACCAAAAATAACTTTCATCACCAATGATCAAATCTCTCATCAAAAATATGGATATACCTTATATATGATTTCCAAGCCATAAAATCCTATTTTCCAACTTTGTTACTTCACATAACATATTTAACTCATATGTTCGTAACTAAACTATTTTCATGAAAAATAACAAATCAGTCCCAAAAATATTTCTTTTCTGGGATATAGCAGTATATAGTCCCATAATGAACATACATTTTTTTTGGAATTTTTAAAATTCATTTACTATTTTTCAAAAATTAATTTCTAATTAATTCCTTAAGAAATTAGCTACCTCAAGTTTAACTTCAAAAAATCCCAAATCTTGGCAAAATCTTACACATGATAATGTGAACTTCCAGTTTAAATTTTATGGTCATCGGAGATATAGAACTCTATTTATAGCATTTTTTGTCGGAAAAACCTAAATATTAAAATGGTCATAACTTGCTCATTTTAAGTCGGAATGAGCTAATATTTGGACAGTATGTTCTTTATACCATATACTTTCATGTCCCAAAAGGCCGGAATTTTTCTCACAAATTAAGTGGCCAAAACTGTCCTTTTAAAAATCAAGCAAGAGCATTTTCAGATTTTGCGTACTTTTGACTCCTTTGCTAAAATCAGTTCACACGAAAATATACAACACCTTTTATAGTGATTCCACTTGGAGATGCTACAAAACTCATAGATCTAACTCTAGAACTTGACCACACTGAAAAATTCAAAATATAATAGGAGATATGGTCAATTGAATTTCATGTTCTGTTTTCATCAAAATCTAATTTTTCAACCCTTTATGATTTCTAATAAACTTTCATGTTTTCACATTATAACCAACATAACTCATCATAACACTTACTAATAATTCATATACCCATGATTTTCATCAGTCCAAAGTTTTTATTATGACTCTCATCATAATCAACATAAACAGATCTTTTCCACAATTTAATAAGGAATGAATACAAAGGATCATTCACCATGCATGTGGTAATTCACATAGACATATTATTCCAATAGAATAATAAAAAATGGAATAACAGAAGGATTCTCCATGCATGCGATAGAGACCGCACAAATAGGTTATTCCCAACAGAATAATAAAGAATGGAACCAGGTCAGGCGTAATACGCACCGAGAGGATATTCCAACAGAATAATAAAGAACGGAACCAGGTCAGGCAAAATTGGCACCGACAGGATATTCCAATAGAATAATAAATAATGGAACCAGGTCCAGCGTAAATCCACAAACAGGATATTCCAACAGAATAATAAATAATGGAACCAGGTCCGACGTAAAACGCACATACAGGATATTCTGATAGAATAGTAAAGAATGGAATAATAGAAGAATTTCACCATGTATGCAATACTTTGCATATACAGGTTATTCCAACATAATAATAAAGAATGGAGTAACATAAGTTCTCTTCATGAATAAGAAAGAAAGAATACCACTTACAGGTACAACAAATAATATCCCTTACCTTAGAATAAAGTCGGATACTGGAATAGCAATGTAGCAGACTTCTTTTCTTCTTTCTCTCTATAGATTTTCTTTCTATAGCTTCTCTCTATAATTTCTCTCTATAATAATTGCTCTATAGCTTTGGTGAATTGGTGAGAAATGAAGGAAGAATGAGCTTCTATTTATAGAAAAATATAGTTTCGATAATTGCACGTTTTGGGGCTCGAAAAATTACAGTACAATACCTCCAACTTTTTCTTTATTTTTAATTTATTCATGCAAGTATTATCAAACTTGCACCACCTCCTCTAATAGTAAATAATGTGATTCAATAGTAAATTATGTGAATCAATAGTTTTAGACATGAAAATACGAATTATAATATAGTACCCCCATCTATACCTCCATTTTTAACTTAGTCATGCAAGTATTATCAATCTTGCACCAACTCCCCTAATAGTAACAAGAATGTGAAGCAATAGTATACACATGTGAACCAATAGTTATAATCAAGTGAAATAATAGCAATCAATTATTCATTTATCCGGTTAAATACCCGATTGGTCAATACAACCTCCAGACATCAATTATTATCGAAATAAATGTCAATTTTCACTAACACAAATAATTCCAACACAATAAAACTATTTTTATCAAAAATATAAATTTTGAAATTTCAAAGTTTGACTTTTTGACCAAATAGTAAAACCTAGAAAATTTTGTGTTTATAGTCTATATTTACAAATTTTATCGTTCCGGAATCAAATATCACGTCTGCGTCTCCAAATTCAACTCCGAGCACAACTTCAATTTTAATAACATTCATCATTAATATTATAACTCACAATATTATCAACCAGGTCGTTCCCAGGAAAGAGGGGGCTTTCCAATAAGGATTTCTCCCTACTGGCGCGCAATTAGGTGACCAAACCTTTCCTTGACAGAACTTCTAGACATTGTAAATATTGCAATTTAATAATATGAATAACTTTGTAAAATTTATAAATATTACCCACAACTATAACGTTATCTCAAATCAACACCAAAATTTTGAAAAAAATATTTTGAGAAAATTAAATCTTTATTCGTAAAATCTGGGGTCTCACATTTGCGCTTCATCCAACATCTTTTTATGGAAATATTCTTCTGAGCATTCCTGAATTTTACTATACAAAGAAGTATCATGTTGACAATTTGGACGTTATTAGTTCCTGGATAAATTAATTCTTGAACTTATTTTATTGAATTCTTATATCATTGTCATCATCCTCATGTTTATATTATGTTGAAAGTCATCTGTGGCCTATAGTGCATAGATGGACTTGGTATGATTATGACCAGGAATTAATCGGTATAATCATGACCGTAATGTTACAAATGATGTGGGAAAAGTCCTCATTGGCCTGTAGTGCATTGATGGACAGTTGTTGGCATAATCATGACCATTGATGAATACACGAATATCCTTGGCCCGTAGTGCATGGATAATTTGTGGTTGTGATACTAATGAATATCCTTGGTCGTAGTGCAGGGATGATGTGGATTATTTATTAAGCTGAGTCCCATCGATAAAAGTGATGAAAAACCTTTTAAATCGTAAAAAGATAGTAGATTTTATTCTCGACTTGATTCTTTTAATGGATTACTTGTTCCGCTGCAGTTAAACTTGATGTTTGTTATATTGTATCAGTTTAACACTGTTGAAGGCTAACGATAATTTATTCTACATTATCTTAGTCATAATATTTCTTACTGGGCTAGTTGAGCTCACCCTTTTACTTTCATTGTTCTCTTCAGGAAATGAGAACGTAGCAGGGACTAGTCGGGGAATGGAGTGACGGTCCAGATAATAACATTAGTAGTCCTCACTATTCTGTTAAATAGTGTGATAATAAATGTAATGAGGACTCAATTGAGTGTGGATATTATCTAGATGACAATATTTGTATTAAAACTCAAAGCATATATTTTGTCGTATTTTACACTAATTAAGTTGTATTTGAATTTTGTACCATATATTTGGCAACTCAAGATGGGTGATGTATACCTATTTTGGGGGTGTCACATATCATTAGGATCACAATACCAATTAGTTATATTAACATTAACTTCATTAGTTTACTTTTCATTTCAATGAAGTCTATAATCTTTAACTTAAGACTTGATTATCCTACCCATTTACGTAACACGAAACTGAATTCTAAATTATAACATAGTACACAATATTGTGGTTGTAGAACAACACCAATTCTAATGACATCACATTATGAACTTTCACAACTTACTAATTCATAATCTATACTTTCGACGTTGCGATTACAATATGTTATTACATCCTATAACATGTTTTTGGTCCTCTATAATCATTCAAGTAGGTTAAGTTAACATTTCCCCACTATACAGTTAACAATTCCTTACTGGGTCTGTCTGACCACTAGCGCGGCCGCACCATGGCTACCTTTAAATCAGTAACATCACTTTGATGGCGTATGGTGCTGGCAAAGACAGAGAGCCGCGCTCAACCTCAACAACATGAATTGAAGCTCTGCTCTAACCAAAAGTTCCAATTTCTCCCAATTCCACAACAATTCATTAAACCCAATAGCTACAAACTTACTACAACATTGCTAAGCATATACATAACATTTCTAACAATAAAACAACCAAAATTTTAAGGATTAAAGCCATATTTTTGTTATTTTCTCCATTTTTAACACATTTAGAAAATTCAATCGTCAAATCCTTATTTCTTAACCAAGTTACACCATTTTAATTACGTTTCTTTCGTTTCTTGATATACTAACACAATATACAATCAATTTACAGATTCTATCAAGGATTGAACATCAAATTTTGGACTCAAACAAGCCATTTTCATATATACAAAACACTGTTACTTTAATTTTCTTCTACAAACCAATTTCACGAATTTGATAGTCCAAAACCATTTGAAAGCAACTTATATCAGATTATAAACCATTTATAACACAAATACCTCTTACTCTAACAAGTCATTAGCCCAATTCCCCTTTTTCCCAAAACTCAAGAACATAAAACATGATTTTTCATGAATTTAACCACGAAAAATTACTTATATATATGATGATTATCAGATTATATACTCATAACATCAACAACAATCCAACAAAACTCAATTATAGAGAATAAATATTGAAAATCAAAGCTAGAAATTAGGAATAGATTACCTTGAATTCCTTGTTTCACTAGCAATAATGATAGCAAGTTTTTCCCTTGATTTCCAATACACAGAGAACCCTAAATTTCTCTCTAGCTCTCCCACAATTTCACTGCGTTTCTGTCTTCCTCTCCAAACTCTATGTACTTAGTTATCCTTAGAAAAATAGAACACTTAGATATAAACTGAAGGCTTCCCATGTTCATCAGGTAACAAACCCAACAGTTTGCGTCAGTTAGACTAAGCCGACCTTGTTTGGCAGAACACAAACTCCCATTCTCTTAATTTATTTTTATAATCTTTATATTATATAGTTCTTGTGTCACACTTAAATTTAGTTAATTTAAATAACTTACAATAATAATTATAATTTTCATTATCATTAAACTTTATACTTAATAAATCATTATATATATCTAATTTAATTATTAAATTAGACTAGAACATCATTTTATTTTATTTAATTATTTTCTTAAATATTAAGCAATTCATTTAATTTAATTATTTCATTTAAATTAAATCTTCAAATAATAAAATTACCATTTATGAATTTAGTTAACATACATACTTAACTAAATTATTGCACCAAAATTCCATCAATTATTTAATTTTCTCAATAAATAAATTATTTAAAATATTTATTTAACTAAATAAATATTTAAATTAATTACAAAATTTCTCGAACGTTACAGAACTCATGCTCTTTTGCACAACTGGGTGATCAGAGAAGGGTGTGGGAGCCCTCCTGACGAACTACCTTTAATGGCCTTTAAAATGGAGTCTTGGATAGCGATGCCAATATGTGACGTCCCCAAATCCGGGTTCTAATCACCACAAACATGGTATATCAATTCTATAACTATTGCAGAAGATATAAACATAAATTGTTTATACAAATAGCTTTACACATAATCCTCAAGGTCGATAACCTTAACTTAATACTTGAATTCAAAATCTTACTTGACATACAATGTCATTTGTCTACAATACTATTACAAGTTTTAAATGCATAATAATCCAATGCTGAAATTTTTCTTTGCCTTTGCCTGTATTCGATGTTTCGTCTTAATCTGAAATGTTAATCATAATATAGCAAGGGTGATCAACAAGTTTTCCCAGCAAGTTAAATTTCAAAGAAAGATATATCATGATTGAAAGAATGAATAATAAGCTGATAAACTTTCAACAATATAATAATTTTGAAAGAACATGAATCAATTTTTATAACTGAATGACCAAGTTAATAATGTTGAATGGCTAACAATGAACATGAACAATTTAACTGGACTAAATGATAATAAAGGTGATCAGCCTTTCATACTTGATGAACATATGTAACATGCACAACGTCCGAATCAATAATCAAAGATGTGGTATAATCAACAATGCTTAACCACAAACATGCTTTACAATAACAACTCAATTTTGAGTTAGGAAACTTGCATGTACCGTCGGTTACTGCTACGCAATCTATTTTAGATTCAGTTGAAAGACCTATTATTGATAATATCGATCTCTCAATTAAAATAATAATATAACTTAAAAACTTCTCACATGTCCCTAACAGTCACTAAAACACATAAGACCCAATATCAAGTCAAACTATTTCAGTCTGGTTTGATCTCGGTACTATTTCGATATCTTGATTGCCTAATCGGGTTATTATCAAGTTTATTATTGTATAAAACTCTACTTTACTACTTTAATATCATTTTAGATAATTTAATTATCAATCATAACATTTTTCAAAAGCTCATAATAATTTTTATATAATTATTATCATTTATAATGATTTTTCAATCATTAATATCATTTTGAAATGATTTAAATACCAAATAATTCTATCATCATTAATATTTAATTAATTTCAAGTATTAATAAAATACATGTCACCATATTATAAGTTATTTATTATAAATGAAAGTATTGTTAATACCTTAATATCACCTTTAAATGATTTTAAAACATGTAAAATCATTTTAAATAACCGCCATTAATATTAAAATATTAATGTATTTCATGTCAAAATATTAAAAGTTATATTTCATAACTTAAAACATTTTAAAACCATTAAATCATTTTTATATGATTTTTTAAAAATTAAAACAATTTTTACATAATTTATTTAATACAATTATTAAATAAATTATTATCATTAATATTAAATTATTAATGAAATACATCCCAAAATATTAAAAGTTATTCAATATAACTTAAAATATTTTCTTACACTTTAATATATTTTTAAATGATTTATAAAATATTAAAATCATTTTTAATAATTTATTTAATATAATTATTAAATAAATTTAATATTATTAATATTTAATTAAATTAAAATATTAATGAAATATATCTCAAATTATTAAATGATAATTTTTATACCTTAAAATAATTTTTACAAATTAATTATGAAATTTTCACAATTATTTTCTATTTATTTTAATTAAATAATGAATTTTCATTTGAACTGTCACTAAAGGGGGTCTATTGCGACAAAAATTGTCGCTATAGGTGTTCTTGAGCCATCAAGAACATTCAAAGTCAGTTTCATGGTGCTAAGTTTGACCACTTGTAGTTTCTTGATCTTAATGTTTCTGGGCTTGAGGGTGTATTGGTTATATAGTATTGATGTAATACTACATGTACCAACCAATTTCAGGGTCAAAATACTTTATATCATGAAGATATAAAGCATCAAACTAGCTGTCAGAGATGTTCTTCATTTTCTGGAATTTCCAAAAAATAAGAATAGTTTGAGAGTCCTATTTTGGATCTTAATAACTTGGATTCTGGGCTTTGATTGTGTGTTTAAGTGTCACACTTATGTAGTATGTATGTCAAGGTACAAAAGTAATACACTTTTGTAGCTTAACAACATCATAGAAGCAAGATTTGGCTTGGTCAAAGTACCAGCCAAAAACTGTTCTTGAAGAAATTTGGGTTTTCCAGAACTCTTCCTAGTCAGTTGGTTAACCCAGTTTTGACCATTAATATCTTTGATCCTGTTGATGATTTAGGTGTTCTAGTGTCATGGTTTGGTAGTCCATATGTCAGAGTATATCAATGATACACTCTCATGGCTTAACAACTTAACCACTACAAGATCTAAGGCCTGCAAAATACTTGTCAGACAGTTTCTGGAAATCTGGGTTTCCAGATTCCAGATTTTGTGACTGGTCAACCATGTTTGACCATGAATATCTTGGAATCTAGACATGGTATGTACTTGATTCCACTTCCAGATTACTCTCCTTATGGCACACTATATCAATGATACACTTACAACCTCAAAACAATAAACAGATTGAGATCTAGAGGCTCTAACATTTGACTGTCAGACCTAATTTTAGGATTATTGACTATTTTCTAAAATTCCTATTTTCATGCATTTAGATGTTATGGATCCATGATGTATCATCATAGATCACTAAATAACATCTTATAAAATACATATAAACAACAAAACATAATTTGCAGAAATCATAAGGATCTAGCTTAAGTTAGGGTTTATACCTTTAATGCTCAATCTTTGATTTTTGTCCCTTGAATCTGATCTTGGCTAGCTAAGGGTTGTTCTTGGCTTTATTTTTGATGGAGTTCCTCTCAATATTTCAAAAATTAGAGAGAGAGAGAGAATGAGTTGGCTAAGTTAGAAAATAAAGTGAGATATTTTCTTACTTTTAAGCTTTTAATCTTTGATTTCATGGACACAAATGTTGCTAGGTGTTCAATTTTGGTTGGTTGGTGAGATTTAGAGAACATGGCAAATCTCAAAGGGTGACTCACATGAAAGTAGTATGCACACAAGCCAATCATGTTTGATGATAAAACATACACTTTATAACAATCTTATTCAATTATTAATAAAAAGTATGAATTTATTAAAGGTTTTTAATTATCTACATGATGTTGTTTTATAATATATGATAAACCTATAGTTTTAAGCAATGCTTTTAGAATAATTGTGAGACCCCAAATTTTATGAATAAAGATTTAAATTTCTCGAAATATTTTTTTAATATTATGGTGTGGATTTGATATAATGTTATAGTTGTGGGTAATATTTATAAATTTTGCAAAGTATGTAAGTTGTTGTACAATATTCGATTGGTTGGGGAATATTCTTTTTGTCGGGGAATATTCGTACGACGACACAATCATTGGTGAACCCACAACGGAAGTATTGTCGTATTTAGAAAACGACAGAATTATCTTTTTATAAAAATAACGGCGGGAGTTTTACCGTTAAAACTGTTGAACTACTCGGTAGAAAAAGTACAGTAATACACGTGGTTGCATAGTAGCACACGGTATTGATTATTGATGCTTACATGAAAATTCACTCAGTTATACTTAATTATTGCTTCAGTAATTGCTGCATCATATCTCTCATATTATTGATTCGATTATTGTCACAATATCATCTGCATAATATGTTATATTATTAAACCAATAATTGAGACGACAAAATTGTTCATATTATTAAATTGCAATATTTACAATGTCTAAAAGTTCTGTCAAGGAGAGGTTTGGTCACCTAATTGCGCACCAATAGGGAGAAATCCTTATTGGAAAGCCCCCTCTTTCCTGGGAACAACCTAGTTGTTAAATATTGTGAGTTATAATATTAATGATGAATAAGTTCGTGTTGATTAAAGATAAATTTGATAAGTTTCATTGTGTTGGAATTATTTGTGTTAGTAGAAATTAACATTTATTTCGATAATAATTGATGTCTGGGGGTTATATTGATAAATCGGGTAATTTATCGGATAAATGAGCAATTAATTGCTACTAATTCACATGTTCATATAACTATTTGTTCACATGTGTGTACTATTGAGTCACATTCTTTTACTATTAGGGGAGTTGGTGCAAGATTGATAATACTTGCATGACTAAGTTAAAAATGGAGGTATAGATGGAGGTACTATACTGTAATTTGTATTTTCATATGATTATAACTATTGAATCACATGATTGAACTATTGATTCACATGATTTACTATTAGGGGAGGTGGTGCAAGTTTGATAATACTTGCAGGACTAAATTAAAAATGAAAAAAAAAGTTGGAGGTATTGTACTATAATTTTTTGAGCCCCAAAATGTGCAATTATCGAAACTATATTTTTCTATAAATAGAAGCTCATTCTTCCTTCATTTCTCACCAATTCACTAAAGCTTTAGAGCCATTATTATAGAGGGAAATTATAGAGAGAAAGAAGAAGAGAAGTCTACTACCTCACTATTTCAGTATCTAGTCTTCTTTTGAGGTAAGGGGTATTATTCTTTCGTATTCATGAAGAGAATTATTTCTTTCAATACTCGTAAGAGTTGTTATTCCATTCTTTATTATTCATTGGAATAACCTGTTATGCGAAGTACCACATACATGGTAAAATTCTTCTGTTATTCCATTCTTTATTATTATGTTGGAATAACTTTGTTTTATGCAATCCGCATATATGGTAAAATTCTTCTATTATTCCATTCATTATTATCTTTGTCGAGAATATCACATGCGTGTGTTTACATGACACTGGTTCCATTATTTATTATTACGTGAGTATATATCACATCTGTTTCGTTCTGTGGGACTGGTTCCATTATTTATTATTATTCGTTGGGAATAACCTATCTCGTGTAGTCTATCGCACGCATGGTGAATCTTACGTTATTCTATTCTTTATTATTCTATTAGAATAACTTTATCTATATGGATTACCACATGCATGGTGAATAATCCTTGTATTCATTCCTTGTTAAATTGTGGAAATGATCACGTATCGTGGATTCTGCATGGGCGGTGAAAATCCATTTGCGATTTCATATATATTCGTTATTATACTCGGTTGATTAAAGCTTTGGCTTCTATACTCCATGAAATTAGTGGAATATCCTTGATATTTGCGCTTCATCCAATATCTTTTCATGGAAATATTTTTTTGAGCATTCTTGAATTTTACTCTACAAAGAAGTATCACGTTGACAATTTGGACATTATTGAGTTCAGGATAAATTAACTTATAAATCTTTAAAATTTATTCTTGAAATTATTTTATTGAATTATTATGTCATTGTCATGATGACTTATGTTTGTTATTATGTGAACACATGAAATTTTCTTAGAAATCACAAAGGGTTAAAAATCAAATTTTGTTGAAAATAGAACATGAAATTCAATTGACTATATCTCCTAGTATACTTCGAATTTTTGAGTGTGGTCAAGTCCTAGAGTTAGATATATGAGTTTTCTAACTTATCCAAGTGGAATCACTGGAAAAGGAGTTGTAGATTTGCGTGTGGATTTTTTTTAGTAAAGGAGTCAAAAGTTGTAAAATAGCAAAAAGCTACTGCCCAGAAATTTAAAAGGGCTGATTTGGTCACTTAATTAGTGTGAAAAATTCTGGCCTTTTGGGACATGAAAGTATATGGTATAAGGTACTTACTGTCCAAAAATGAGCTCATTCCGACTTAAAATAAGCAAGTTATGACCATTTTAATATTTAGGTTTTTTAGATTAAAAATGCTATAAATAGGAGTTTTATAACTCCGATGACCATAAAATTTAAACTAGAAGCTCACATTAACATGTGTAAGATCCTGCCAAGATTTGGGAATTTCTGGAGTTAAACTTTAGGTGGCTAATTTCTTAAGGAATTAATTAGAAATTGATTTTTGAAAAATAGTAAATGAATTTTAAAAATTGAGAGAAAAATATATGTTCATTATGGGACTATATTTCGCTAAATCCCGAGAAAAGAAATATTTACGGGACTGATTTGGTATTTTTATGAAAATATTTTAGTTACGAACATATGAGTTAAATATGTTATGTGAAGTAACAAAGTTGGGAAATAAGATTTTATGGCTTGGAAATCCTATATAAGGTATATGTAGATTTTTTTGATATAAGAGATTTGATCATTCGTGATGAAATCTTATGAGTATGGCATTTTTGAATGATTAAATGCATTATTTGGTAAAGTGTAAATAATTGAAATAAATTGTTTATAAGTTTAAGAAGTGATTAAAATATTGTTATAATATTAACAATATTAGATAATGAGTTATTTAAGTGATGGATAATATTTGGATAAATTTAAAGTCTTTAATATTTATCCTTGTTTTCGTTTGATTAATGTTTATATCATTGTCGTCATCCTCATGCTTATATGGTGATGAAAGTTATCTTTGGCTTACATGCAAAGTTGGACTGTTGATTATTGAATTGTATATCTTTGGCTTACGTGCAAAGATGGATTGTTGTTTATTGGTTTTATTGTTGTATATCATTGGCTTACGTGCAAAGATGGACTTGGTATGATTATGACCAGGGATTATTCGGTATAGTCATGACCATTGATGATTTAATGAATATCCTTGGCCCGTAGTGCAGGGATGATTTGATGATGTGGTTTATTTATTAAGCTGAGTCTCAGCGATAAAAATTGATGAAAACTTTTTAAATCATAGAAGATAGTAGATTTTATTCTTTACTTGACTCTTCTAATGGATTGCTTATTCCGGTGTAGTTAAACTTGATGTCTATTATATTTTATCAGTTTAACATTGTTGAAGACTAATGATAATTTATTCTGCATTATCTTAGTCATAATATTTTTTACTGGGCTAGTTGAGCTCACCCTTTCCTTCACTGTTCTCTTCAGGAAATGAGAATATAGCTGGGACGAGTCGTGGAACGGAGTGACGGTCCAGATGATAGCATTAATAGTCCTCACTATTCTATTAAATAGTGTGATAATAAATGTAACGAGGACTTCATTGAGTTTGTATACTGTCTAGATGACAATATACGTATTAAAACTCGTAGAATATGTTTTGTCGTATTTTACACGACTGTTGTATAATTAAGTTTTTATTTGTATTTTGTACCATGTATCTGGCGACCCAAGATGGGTGATGTATACCTGTATTGGGGGCGTCACAATTGGTATCAAAGCTTAGGGATATGATCCCTGGCTGAGATGTGAGACAAGAACTATGAGGGGTGAGATAGGGAATTCCTTCGCTAGTATGACCTACCTGAGTTTATTTGGAATTTAATTGGTCGGTCAGAGTATAGGGATAATACGTGATATGCTAATTAACCCTTGTTTTGTGACAGTGTTTGAAAATGGCATCTGAAAATGTTGAGATAAGTAATGGAGCAAAAAAATATGATCGTGTCGCAATACGAGGCTAAATTTGCGGAGTTATCCCGGTTTGCATCCCATTTGGTCGATAATGAGGAGCGAATGACGCAAATGTTTCTAAGAGGTTTGAAACCCGAGATACGTCAATACCTCATTTCTCATAAACTTTGTTTATATTCAGTTGTTGTGAATAGGGCTCAGTTATTGGAGCGCGATAATGAGTTAGCACAACCAAAAGGTAACGACCAACAACACGATAATAATAAATGCAAATTGGCGACCATCGAACAATGATGACCATCTGGGGAAATTATCATGCCAAGAATGGTAACCACTTCGGTGGTAATCATGGCCAAGATAATAGAAGTGGAAATTTCAAGAAGAGAAGGTCATTTAGCTCGATTTTGTCGTGCACCAAAGTCAAGTCCAGCTGGGACGGTGGCACCAAAGTCGGTGGTTTCAGGAAGAGCATTTTTTGTGACTTCTCAAAAAGCGAGTAACCCGAACGAAGTTAGCACGGGTTAGTTAATTAAAATTTTTTGCAAAGTCTATACCTTGTTAGATATCGGTTCTACCCATTCTTTTATCTCTCTTGCTTGCGCTCAACGTTTAAATTTAACTCTAGAGAAGTTAGACTTTGACTTATTGGTTGAAACTCCGTTAGGAGAAACCTTCATTACATGTGTTATCCAAGTCTTGGATGAGAGTCACAGTTTTGAATGATATTTCTATTGTTAATAAATTTCCTGGCGTATTCTTGAAGACTTCTTAGCTACCCCTTAGCGTGGAATCAAATTTTGTATTAACCCCAGTACAAAACCCATTTCTTCAACACTTAAATATTTCTTCAACTAAAACTAACGTATAATGTGCCAAAGACGTTGGCTCGAGCTGTTAAAGATTATGATCGTACCATTCAATACCATCGTGGAAAAGCAAACGTGGTAGTTGACACGGTTAAGTAGAAGATCGTATGCGTTTACGAGTGCGAATATACGAACCCACGTGAAGATACCGAATATACGAGTAGAATCGACTTTAATCGATAAAGTTAAAGCCGCTCAAACTACACACCTGGAGCTGATGAATATGAAGAAGAAGGTTCAAGATGGCGTTATTCTAGAAGCAAGAATCGATGAAGAGAGGAAATCTCAACCCTCGATTTTATTGGCCCATTTGAAAACCTCGATTGAGTAGGAACTGTGGCCTATAGACTCGTTTTACCGCCAAATATGTTGCGTGTTCATAACGTTTATCATGTACCGATGTTACGTAAATATGTGGACGACCCGAACCACATTATTGATTTAGAACCGAACGAGATAGCAGAAGATTTAACGTATGAGGAGATACGTGTTAAAATCTTGGATAACAAGGATCGTATTCAACACTCAAAGGTTATACCTCAAGAGTTAGAATCTAAAATGAAGTCAAGGTATCCTCATCTCTTCGGCATACCAGGTATATACGTAAATTTCGAGGGCGAAATTTCATAAGAAGGGGAGATTGTGAGACCCCAAATTTTATGAATAAAGATTTAAATTTCTCAAAATATTTTTTTAATATTATGGTGTTGATTTGATAGAATGTTATAGTTGTGGGTAATATTTATAAATTTTGCAAAGTATGCAAGTTGTTGTATAATATTCGATTGGTCGGGGAATATTCTTTTTGTCGGGGAATATCCGTACGACGGCACAATCATTGGTGAACCCACAACGGAAGTATTGTGGTATTTAGAAAACAACAGAATTATCTTTTTATAAAAATAATGGCGGGAGTTTTACTGTTAAAACTGTTGAACTAATCGGTAGTAAAAGTACAGTAATACGCATGGTTGCATAGTAGCACACGGTATTGGTTATTGATGCTTACGTGAGAATACACTCAGTTATACTCAATTATTGCTTCAGTAATTGCTGCATCATATCTTTCATATTATTGATTCAATTATTGTCACAGTATCATCTGCACAATATGTTATACTATTAAATCAATAATTGAGACGACAAAGTTGTTCATATTATTAAATTGTAATATTTACAATGTCTAGAAGTTCTGTCAATGAGAGGTTTGGTCACCTAATTGCGCGCCAATTGGGAGAAATCCTTCTCGGAAAGCCCCCTCTTTCCTTGGAACAACTTGGTTGTTAAATATTATGAGTTATAATATTAATGATGAATACGTTCATGTTAATTAAAGATGAATTTGATAAGTTTCATTGTGTTGGGATTATTTGTGTTAGTAGAAATCGACATTTATTTCGATAATAATTGATGTCAGGGAGTTACATTGATAAATCGGGTAATTTATCGGAAAAATGAGCAATTAATTGCTAATAATTCACATGCTCATATAGCTATTTGTTCACATGTGTGTACTATTGAGTCACATTCTTTTACTATTAGGGGGAGTTCAAAAAGATTGATAATACTTGCATGACTAAGTTAAAAATGGAGTTATAGATGGAGGTACTATACTGTAATTTGTATTTTCATATGATTATAACTATTGAATCACATGATTGAACTATTGATTCACATGATTTACTATTAGGGGAGGTGGTGCAAGTTTGATAATACTTGCAGGACTAAATTAAAAATGAAAAAAAAAGTTGGAGGTATTGTACTATAATTTTTTGAGCCCCAAAATGTGCAATTATCGAAACTATATTTTTCTATAAATAGAAGCTCATTCTTCCTTCATTTCTCACCAATTCACTAAAGCTTTAGAGCCATTATTATAGAGAGAAAGAAGAAGAGTCTCTCTACCCCACTATTTCAATGATCTAGTCTTCTTTTGAGGTAAGGGGTATTATTCTTTCGTATTCATGAAGAGAATTATTTCTATCAATACTCGTAAGAGTTGTTATTCCATTCTTTATTATTCTGTTGGAATAACCTGTTATGCGAAGTATCGCATACATGGTAAAATTCTTCTGTTATTCCATTCTTTATTATTATGTTGGAATAACCTATTTATGCGAAGTACCGCATACACGGTCAAATTCTTCTATTATTCCGTTCATTATTATTACGTCGAAAATATCACATGCGTGTGTTTACGCATGGGACTGGTTCCATTATTTATTATTCATTTGGAATATCACATCAATGCGCTTACGCCGGGACTGGTTCCATTATTTATTATTACATTGGGAATAACTTATATCGTGTAGTCTATTGCATGGTGAATCATACATTATTCCATTCTTTATTATTCTATTGGAATAACCTGTCTATATGTATTACCACATGCATGGTGAATAATCCTTTGTATTCATTCCTTGTTAAATTGTGGAAATGATCTGTATACGTGGATTACCGCATGGCGGGCGAAAATCCATTTGCAGTTTCATATATTCGTTATTATACTCAGTTGATTAAAGCTTTGGCTTCTATACTTCATGAAATTAGTAGAATATCCTTGATATTTGCGCTTCATCCAATATCTTTTCATGGAAATATTCTTCTGAGCATTCTTGAATTTTACTCTACAAAGAAGTATCATGTTTACAATTTGGACATTATTGAGATCAGGATAAATTAACTTATAAATCTTTATTGAATTATTATGTCATTGTCATGATGAGTTTTGTTGGTTATTATGTGAACACATGAAATTTTCTTAGAAATCACAAAAGGTTGAAAATCAGATTTTGGTGAAAATGGAACATGAAATTCAATTGACCATATCTCTTAGTATACTTTGAATTTTTGAGTGCGGTTAAGTCCTAGAGTTAGATATATGAGTTTTCTAACTTATCCAAGTGGAATCACTGGAAAAGGAGTTATAGATTTGCGTGTGGATTGTTTTTAACGAAGGAGTCAAAAGCTGCAAAATATCAAAAAGTTAGTGCCCACAAATTTTAAAGGGCTATTTCGGTCACTTAATTTATGTGAAAAATTCTGGCCTTTTGGGACATGAAAGTATATGGTATAAGGTACTTCCTGTCCAAAAATGAGCTCATTCCGACTTAAAATAAGCAAGTTATGACCATTTTAATATTTAGGGTTTTTCGACAAAAAATGCTATAACCGGAGTTTTATAACTCCGATGACCATAAAATTTAAACTAGAAGCTCACATTAACATGTGTAAGATCCTGCCAAGATTTGGGAATTTCTGGAGTTAAACTTTAGGTGGCTAATTTCTTAAGGAATTAATTAGAAATTGATTTTTGAAAAATAGTAAATGAATTTTAAAAATTTTGAGAAAAATATATGTTCATTATGGGACTATATTCTGCTAAATCCCAGAAAAGAAATATTTCTGGGACTGATTTGGTATTTTTTATGAAAATATTTTAGTTACGAACATATGAGTTAAATATGTTATGTGAAGTAACAAAGTTGGGAAATAAGATTTTATGGCTTGGAAATCCTATATAAGGTATATGTAGATTTTTTTGATATAAGAGATTTGATCATTCGTGATGAAATCTTATGAGTATGGCATTTTTGAATGATTAAATGCATTATTTGGAAAAGTGTAAATAATTGAAATAAATTGTTTATAAGTTTAAGAAGTGATTAAAATATTGTTATACTATTAACAATATTAGATAATGAGTTATTTAAGTGATGGATAATATTTGGATAAATTTAAAGTCTTTAATATTTATCCTTGTTTTCGTTTGATTAATGCTTATATCATTGTCGTCATCCTCATGCTTATATGGTGATGAAAGTTATCTTTGGCTTACGTGCAAAGATGGACTGTTGATTATTAAATTGTATATCTTTGGCTTACGTGGATTGTTGATTATTAGTTTTATTGTTGTATATCTTTGGCTTACGTGCAAAGATGGACTTTGTATAATTATGACCAGGGATTATTCAGTATAGTCATGACCCTTAATGATTTAATGAATATCCTTGGCCCGTAGTGCAGGGATGATTCAATGATGTGGTTTATTTATTAAGCTGAGTCTCGGCGATAAAAATTGATGAAAACTTTTTAAATCATAGAAGATAGTAGATTTTATTCTTTACTTGACTCTTCTAATGGATTTCTTGTTCCGCTGTAGTTAAACTTGATGTCTATTATATTTTATCAGTTTAACATTGTTGAAGACTAATGATAATTTATTCTGCATTATCTTAGTCATAATATTTCTTACTAGGCTAGTTGAGCTCACCTTTTCCTTCACTGATCTCTTCAGGAAATGAGAATATAGCTGGGACGAGTCGGGAAACGGAGTGACCGTCCAGATGATAGTATTAATAGTCCTCACTATTCTGTTAAATAGTGTGATAATAAATGTTATGAGGACTTCATTGAGTTTGTATACTGTCTAGATGACAATATACGTATTTAAACTCGTAGCATATGTTTTGTCGTATTTTACACGACTGTTGTATAATTAAGTTTTTATTTGTATTTTGAGCCATGTATCTGGTGACCCAAGATGGGTGATGTATACCTATTTTGGGGGCGTCACAATAATGATGATGATAATTCTAATGAGATCTAAATTCTTAGAAAGCTTAAAACTAAAATAGTTTCCAATCGTTGGATTACTAAATTGGGGATTAGTGAATCCGAATATATTGATACATATGTTACTTGCTCATTAGATGAGGATGATTGATCTCATGATCATTTTTGTGGAGACATTAAAGCAAGTATGTAGGTGCTTATTAGAGAATAAGTTCACTGAACGTGGCTCGTTAAGGAATACCTAATGGAGTTTTACTTGTTGTTAATAAGAATTCCTGTAGTGATAGTAGTACAAGTGATCCTTGCACTTGAGATCATCATAGTATCTTGTGTATGATGAATTATACTTTGACTTATTTCTTAAGACCCTTAGGGTATATCAAAGGGTATGCTTAGGTATAATAAGTCGTACATGGAGATAATGTATGATCAATAAAGAATCTACCGCTTCTAGTAAAAGAAGAGAAATGTCCTATGTGATTCAATAAATGACAATCCAGTAGTCCTTGGCCAAGGCAGAATGAAATTAGAAAGGAGTTTCTAATTAGCATTATTTGGAGTGGTGCATTTAAGGATCCAAATACATAAAATTAAATGAAATAAGACATGATAGTAATTCCATGTCTTATATTTAATTGGGACATTATATGGTGGAAGGATTGAATTTTACGATAACTATTTACTCAAATGTACTTTTATGATTAATGTTAAAATCTACATTATCTGAAAAGTCATTAATCGCTAGGCAGGCTTATCCCTATTGTAGAATAAATATTATTTATTTAAATAAATTAATAGTTTAATTTATTTATTTAAATAAGATTAGAATTGTTGTAATTGATTTATTCACAACCGGTTTAATATGGAGAACCTAAAGGGTCACACCATAAAAAGAAGAATAATTATTTAAGAAGTTAATTGTATAATTGTAATAATAAGTTAAGTATATTTAATTTAATCTACGGCGATAGAATAGATTAAATAGCTTAATATTTATTATTTAATATTTTGAAAATATTAAATATAAATTAATAAGAGGAGTTTTATTATTATTATTATTACTGTTATTTAATTCCTAAAGGAGTTTGGGAATTAATTAATAAAAGTACTCTTATATATTCTTAATAAGATTAGGAGGCAAATTAATTAAAAGAGTTTAATTAATTATTCCTAATAAGATTGGGAGCCTAACTAATTAAATGAGTTTAAATAATTAAAATAAAACCTAATTCCTTAATTGTTAAGGAGGGTTGCCTACATCTATAAATAAGAGGAGTCTTATTATGGGTGAGGTTGGTTGACATTTTCACAAAACACGTGATACGTAATTGCAATAGTTGGGAGAGTACAACCTTTTCTATGAGATATAGAAAAATTGGGATTTTGCCAAATACCCATCTTCTTAAATCTTTCTTTTTCCTTGGTGAATCACCTCTAGAGGCCAAACACTTGGATGGCTAACATTGATCAAAGGAATGAACCAAACTCGGTGGATTAAAGTTGAACGCGAAAAAGATTGGAGGTGAACTTGTACCTGATAAAGCTCGAATCTTCAAGGGTATGATTCTTGTTCTTCATATTTTTTTTAATTAATAATTGTGCATAAATGATGATCCGAGTATATGGTTTATAAAATTTTAAAACTCTGATTTTTCATGCTTCCGCTTATTTTGTACAATTTGATTGTGTTCATGAATATTACAAACCTAACAGTGGTATCAGAGCCAAACTTTTATGCGAATTATTAATTATTTTTATTTTATATATATATATATATGTATATATTGTGAGACCCCAAATTTTATGAATAAAGATTTAAATTTCTCGAAATATTTTTTTGAATATTATGATGTGGATTTGATATAATGTTATAGTTGTGGGTAATATTTACAAATTTTGCAAAGTAAGGAAGTGGTTATATAATTGGTCGGCGAATATTCGTTTTAACAGGGAATATTCGTACGACAACACAATCATTAGTGGATTCCACAATGGAAGTATTGTCGTAGTAAGAAAATGACAGAATTATCTTTTATTAAAAATAACTTGCGGAAGTATTCTGAATTAAAAGCCGTTGAACTACCCGTTAATAAAAAGTACGATGTCTGGCGTGGTTGCATAGTAGCACATGGTATTGATTATTGATGCTTACGTGAGAAGTCACTCAGTTATTCTCAATTATTACTACAGTAATTGATGCATCATATATCTCATATTATTGATTCAGTTATTGTCACAATATCATCTGCATAATATGATATATTATTAAATCAATAATTGAGACAACAAAGTTATTCATATTATTACATTGCAATATTTATAATGTCTAGAAGTTCTGTCAAGGAGAGGTTTGGTCATCTAATTGCGTGCCAATAAGGAGAAATCCTTATCAGAAACCCCCCTCTTTCCTGGAAACGACCTGGTTGTTAAATATTGTGAGTTATAATATTAATGATGAATAAGTTCGTGTTGATTAAAGATGAATTTGATAGTTCCATTATGTTGGGATTATTAGTGTTAGTAGAAATCGACATCTATTCCGATGATAATTGATGTCTGGAGGTTATATGGATAAATCAGGTAATTAATTGGATAAATGAGTAATTAATTGCTACTAATTCACATGCTTATATAACTAGTTGTTCACATGTGTGTACTATTGAATCACATTCTTGTACTATTAGGGGAGTTGGTGAAAGATTGATAATACTTGCATGACTAAGTTAAAAATAGAGGTATAGATGGTGGTACTATAGTATAATTCGTATTTTCACAAGATTATAACTATTGATTCACATTATTTACTATTAGGGGAGGTGGTGCAAGTTTGATAATACTTGCAGGACTAAATTAAAAATGAAAGAAAAGTTGGAGGTATTGTACTGTAATATTTCGAGCCCCAAAACATACAATTATTGAAACTATATTTTCCTATAAATAGAAGGTCATTCTTCCTTCATTTCTCACCAATTCACTAAAGCTATAGAGCAATTATTATAGAGAGAAATTATAGAGAGAAAGAAGAAGAGAAGTCTGCTACCTCACTATTTCAGTATCCAGTCTTCTTTTGAGGTAAGGGATATTATTCTTTCGTATTCATGAAGAGAATTATTTCTTTCAATACTCGTAAGAGTTGTTATTCCATTCTTTATTAATTTGTTGGAATAACCTGTCTATGTGAAGTACCGCATACATGGTGAAATTCTGTTGTTATTTCATTCTTTATTATTTTGTCGGAATATCCTGTCTGTGCGGATT
Source organism: Panax ginseng (assembly GCA_020205605.1). NCBI lineage: Eukaryota > Viridiplantae > Streptophyta > Magnoliopsida > Apiales > Araliaceae > Panax > Panax ginseng. The sequence goes on along the minus strand of CM035135.1, from coordinate 13,836,541 downwards.
ACGCATGACCTGGTTCCATTTTAATTATTATGTTGGAATAACCTGTCTATACGAAGTACCGCATACATGGTGAAATTTTGTTGTTATTCCATTCTTTATTATTCTCTTGGAATATCACATGCATGCGGATTCGCATGACTGGTTCCATTTTATTATTACATTGGAATAACACATGCATGCGATCTATCGCATGCACGATGAATTCTGTTGTTATTCCATTCTTTATTATTACGTTGGAATATCACATGCATGCGGATTACGGCGACCTAGTTCCATTCTTTATTATTCTGTTGAGAATAACTTGTCTGTGCGGTCTATTGCATGCATAATGAATTTTTCTGTTATTCCATTCTTTATTATTCTGTTGAGAATAACTTGTCTGTGCGGTCTATTGCATGCATAATGAATTTTTTTGTTATTCCATTCTTTATTATTCTGTTGGAATAACCTGTCTATGTAGATTACCGCATGCACGGTGAATAATCCTTTGTATTCATTCCTTATTAAATTATGGAAATGATTTGTCTACGTGGATTACCGTATGGCGGGTGAAAATCTATTTGTAGTTTCATATATTCTATTATACTCAGTTGGTTAAAGTTTTGACTTCTATACTCCATGAAATTAGTAGAATATCACAGGTATTTTTGCGCTTCATCCAAATATCTTTTCATGGAAATATTCTTCTGAGCATTCTTGAATTTTACTCCACAAAGCAGTATAATGTTGACAATTTGGACGTTATTGATTTCAGGATAAATTAACTTATAAATCTTTAAAATTTATTCTTGAACTTGTTTTATTGAATTATTATGTCCTTGTCATCATCCTCATGCTTATATTGTGATGAAAGTCATCTTTGGCTTATGTGCATAAATGGACTTGGTATGATTATGACCAGGGATCATTCGGTATAATCATAACCTGTAATGTTATAAATGATGTGGTAAAAGTCCTCAGTGGCCTGTAGTGCATTGATGGACAGTTTTTGGTATGATTGTGACCAGGGATTATTCGGTATAGTTATGACCATTGAGTGTGGATATTGTCTAGATGACAATATTCTTGTTTAAACTCTCAGCTATGTTTTGTCGTATTTTACACGACTGTTGTATAATTAAGTTGTATTTGAATTTATGTACCATATATCTGGCGACTCAAGATGGGTGATGTATACCTATTTTGGGAGCGTCACGATTGATATCAAAGCTTGAGGGATATGATCCTGGTGAGATGTGAGACAAGAACTAGGAGGAGAGGCGGGAATTCCTTCCGATAGTATGACCTACCTAAGTTTATTTGGTATTTAATTGGCCGGTCGAGTATAGGGATAATATGTGATATGTTAATTAACCCTTGTTTTGTGACAATGTTTGAAAATGGCAGCTGAAAATGTTAATAATGGAGTGAATGAGACCGTTGAGACACCTTTAATCACTAACCAGGTTAATGTGACGTCAGACGAAGAAGAAATTAGAGATATCTACGTGGTGAATGCAGAGAACTAATAGTTACTTTTTTGAGCTAGTTCTTGCAGGAGGTAGCGGTGAGAGTGAGAAAAAGCGGAAGAAAGAGGAACACGAGGATAATTTATTAGAAGAATTTTATGATCGAAATTTAGAATTACAAAATTGTATTCATGAGTTAGAAAGAAAGTGAAGAAGGCGGTGGTCGTGGAGCAAAGAGATGCAACAATTCAAAAATTGCTACTTGGAGTGTCGCGATGCTTGAATGAAGCACTCTTTGGCAGAGTATAAGATATTAGAGCTAGAATCGAGAATGCTATGATCAAAGTTCTGAGGAAAGAAGAAACAACTGAACGAAGGAGAATAGATGATGCATGGGTAAAAGCCGCACGATGCGTAGATATTGTAGAAAAAGACGTCCGATCCAATAAGGCCAAAATAGATGAAATGGATTTTAATTTTTGGAGAATAATTGGGAGAATCCATGTGACACCCCCAAATCCAGGTACTTCATTCCCACAGGATTTGGTGCTCACTTATCAAAACATTACATCTAACTACCCATAATCAAAGGATAAAGACGTAATTTAAATAACTTAAACAATCATCTTTCTCATTAAAGGGTTATATCAAAATCTCAAAATAAATCCCAGGTAATCTAACCTTAAAATTATTACATCAGTTTGCAGAATACATCATATAATAAAACAAGTCTTTAACATAATTTATTAACATAAAATTCTCATAAGTCTTCAACATTTGGACATCTTGCCCTTTCCTTTGCTAGTAGACGGCTCATCGACTTTCTCAACTTTAGCTGCAGTGTTAATTGGAAGAGTGAGCAAACAATTGCTCACTGATATAGGAAGTAGCAATAATAACAACATGAGAATGAACAACGCATGCTAGCAATAATGAACTTGTTATGTGAATTAAGAATAGAAAATAAATTCAAAATCAATGTCTGAGGGTCTTAAGACCACGAACTATGTCTTCGGTATATAGGTATTATTACCTTAACCTTAACAGTCATTAGACTCTACAGACCCTTCTAAGCGTACTTAGGGGGATCAACCCTTTGTACCATGTATTATGCACAAACATCTAGACGTTACATGTATAAAAATCCCCTAAATTAGGGTTGTTCGTCTCAGTTTGAATTTAGAATTTCCGCACTAAAGAAAGTTTAGTTTGGAACTAGCTTATCAGTGTTTTTAGAATTTTAGAACACTATTCAATTTCCATGAATAAAGGTTTAACACACGAATGTGTAACTGTACAAGGCTATCAAAGTCAAAGATTGGATATCAACAATATATATAATTGAATAAACATGATATACATGCAAAATTCTATAACCAAAGAGTTAGAACAATCTCATTTGAATCGAAGTATTAGAACAATATGTGCTTTGAATAATAATTAGGAAAGTAAAACTCGCTCGATATAACGAATTAGTTATAAGAGCTTGTACAAACATATTCAAGATAGATTCGGCTTGCTCAATTACTTGAACAACAATAATATAGGAATGGAAACTTGCATTCAATATGAAAAGAATGAAGTTTGAAAGATTACTCAATGTAAAGAGTTAAGGTTTAAAAACTTGCTCAATAATAAAAAGGTAGAGTTAAAAAACTTGCCTTGATTGTAAGCTACACAAATGAAAATAATCTCCAATTACCCTACATATATCATCGAAATCGCAACAACAATTAATTATATGAATATTAGCTTTATGGGTTTTAACCCATCATTTAGGTCATAACCCTAACTTAGCACATAACCATGTAGGTTAACATACTTAACGCCTCTAAAATCACACATTAACCAACATAAACCTCATCGTTTATCTACTATTTTTGAAAACATCACATTTGGTTTCATTTTATAATTTGTTTAAATAATTATTTCAAATCTTTACACTTTGCATTACAACACATTATAATCTATTATTGTAATCCACTTAATGTTTTAGTATCCTTAACATGCATGTTTAAACTAACCCAAGCCCGTTACACATGACCTGTAATTAAAGCGAGACTTCACTTTGTCGTGAAAGACCACTTTCATGACCATGTAGTATTACATCAGGCTATCGCGCACCATAGACGACACCTTTGCCATTGCGGGACATCACCTGGCGGCAGCGTGATGATAAGCCTTGGCCCATGCGATGCACAGAACTCAATTTTTACAGACTCAAACTAATACTCTGCTATAGGCCAAAAAATCCCAATTTCACAGAAAATCTTTCAATTTCAGCATCTAACACTTTGACAAACTATAGTTATACATGCTAAACACCCTTCTATATACAAAACATTACATATACACCATTTTGAGGAATCAAAACCATAGTTTTTCTAAATTTTCTTCATTTTTACACTTTTAACGAATTTGATTGCCACGAACTCGTTTTTTAATCAATTGACATTATTTAAACTACGTTGTTTTCATTTCTTACCATAGCAACACAATCCATCAACAAATTACATATGACTACACATATAAAGCAAGAAATTTGGTACTTTCTAAGCTACTTTTTATGAACATAAACACTGTGATTTCATTTTCTTCCTCAAACCCAATTTTTACATGAATTTGATAACACAATTGCAGATGATAACCAACTAATTTATCAAGAGTATACATATATTCAATCATCCACGTGACTTAATAATTTATAGAAATTTTTTACAAAGAACTCAAAACATAAAAAAATTAGAATTACAATATACCATAATCCTTGTTTATTCAAGCAATTGATATGTAGTGGTTTCAATCCCTTCCACAGCAAAACCCTCATTCTCTTGGCAATTCTCTTTGTGTTTTTCTCTCTTCTTCGAAGCTCTCTCTCAACTCTTTACTGATAACTAGACATAGAGAAAAATAAGACGCATATGCAATATAATTGGCCTCTCCCACGTACGTCAGGTAAAAACACAAAAAGACTTGCGTCAGTTAGAATAAGCCAAGGGCCACAAGTCCTTGTTTAGCTAACCAAAACTCCCAACACTAGATTATTTAAATAATATTTATATCATATAGTTTCACTTGTCACACGTGTAACCACTTTAATAGCTTATAATTTATAATTATAAGAATTATATTCTTATTATAATTATACTGATAATAAATAATAAATAATTATATATCTAATTTTAATTAATAAATTAGAAACATTATTTTATTTAATTTATTCATGTAATATTAAACAATTCACTTGATTTAATTATCTTCTTAAATATTAAGCAATTGATTTAATTTAATTATTTCTTTAAATTAAATCCTTCAGATAAAATTATCAACACTCAATTTAATTATCAATAATCTATTTAATTACCAAATTAATTCACCACAATTCACCAATTATTTATTTTCCTCAATAAATAAATTATTTAAAATATTTATTTAATTCCATAAATATTTAAATTAAATTACAAATTTCTCGATCATTACATCATTCCCTCCTTAAAAGGATTCTGTCCCTAGAATCACAACTCGAAAAATTTATTCGTTACATTCTTCCCTCCTTAATAAGATTCTGTCCCCAAAATTGCTATACAAAATCAAGCAAACAACTGAGGATAATTCTTCATCATAACGCTTTCAAGTTCTCACGTAGCTTCCTTAGCCTTGTGGTTCCTCCAGATTACCTTAATAGAAGGTATCACTTTATTCCTTAGTACTTACTCTTTTCTCTCGACAATTTGAACAGGGACCTCTTCATATGATAAATCTTTTTCAAACTGTAAGGGCTCATATTCTATTACATGCTTATAATCAGGCTTATATGGCCTCAATACTGATACATGAAAAATATTATGAATATACTCCAACTCCAGAGGTAAAGCTATCTCGTACGCCACTTCACCAACTCGGCGAAGCACTTCAAAAGGTCCTATAAATCTAGGGCTCAATTTTCCTTTCTTGCCAAATCGAATTTTTCCCTTTCAGGAAGACATTTTCAGGAAAACATAACTACCGACATCGAATTCTCTATTTTGTCGATGTTGATCGGCATATTTCTTCTGTCTATCTTGTGCAGCTATCAATCTTGCTCGAATCACTCTGATGATCTCGACAATTTGTTGTACCAATTCTAGACCCAATAGCTGACGTTCACCTACCTCGTCCCAGCATAATGGAGTTCTGCATTTCCTGCCGTATAACGCTTCGTAAGGCGACATGCCAATACTTATGTGATAACTATTATTATAGGCAAATTCCACCAATGGTAGATGGTCATCCCAATTTCCCTTGAAATCCATAATACACACTCTGAGCATATCCTCTAGTGTTTGGATGGTTCTTTTCTCTCTGTCAAAATCGATGGCGAGGATGATGCGTTGTGCTCATTCTCGGTTGTGTTCCCAAACATTCTTATGCGCTTCCGAAATTAGATGTGAAACGTGGATCTCATGTCGTTCGATACAATGGATACAGGCACTGCAGTATCTTAACACAATTTCCTTCACGTCTGATTTCTTCGCTAACCGATCTAGTGTAAATCGAATCTTGATTGGAAAAAAGTGTGCCGACTTCATCAGTCAGTCAACAATCACCCAAATGGCATCATAACCTTGTTGGTTGTTGGAATACCTACCACAAAATCCATTGTGATATGCTCCCACTTCCATTTTGGTATCTCCAACAGTTGTAACAATCCGCTTGGCCTTTGATGTTCAGCTTTGACTTTCTGACACGTTAAACATTTTGCCACACATTCAGCCACATCCCTCTTCATATTCGGCCACCAAAAATAATGTCTAAGATCCTTGTACATCTTTGTACTCCCAGGGTGAATCGAATACCTTGAGTTTTGAGCTTCACTCAGAATTTCTTCTTTAACTTCTGGTACTTGCGGAACCCCAATTCTCCCTTCGAATCGAAGTATTCCTTTCGAATCGATTTCGAATTTATTTTCCTCGCCTACAAATATTTTCTGTTTTATCTTCTTGCAGTCTTCATCCTGAAGTTGTGCATTCTTCACTTTATCTACCAACGTTGAACTATTTCCTATCTGGAACAACTTTTCATCAGCTTCTATTGGACATTTAATTTCCAACTCCATCTTAGCCATTTCTAACACTAGCTTTTCCTGAGCGGTTAACACCATTAACTTCTCCCGTCCCTTCCTACTTAAGGCATCAACAACAACATTCGCCTTTCCGGGATGATAGAAAATCTCGCAGTCATAGTCTTTGATCAGCTCCAACCATCTTCTTTGTCTCATGTTCAAATCTTTTTGTGTAAAGATATACTTCAGACTTTTATGGTCGATATATATCTCACACCTCTCTCCATAAAGATAATGTCTCCAAATTTTCAGGGCAAATACCACAGCTGCCAACTCTAAGTCATGAGTCAGATACCCTTTCTCGTAATCTTTCAAGCGTCGTGATGCATACATGCAATAACTACGTAGATTCGGCATAAGCACTGCTGACCTAGTCCTTTATCGCGATGTGTCACTATATACCACAAAATTTCACGTATCATCGAGTAAACGACAACACAGTCTTTGAACTCAACCTCTTCTTTAACTCTCGAAAACTTTCCTCACACTTCTCTGTCCAAACAAACTTAACCACCTTCCTAGTTAAATTTGTCAACGGAGTTGCGATCTTGGAAAAGTTTTGAATAAAATGCCGTAGTATCACCCGATCCTAAGAAATTCCCTTACGGCGGTGTCTTGGTGATCCCGATTTATTATAGCTTCAACTTTTGATGGATCTCTAGAAATTCCGCCTTATCAATAACGTGCCCTAGAAACTGTACACGTTCCAACCAAAATTCACATTTTGAGAACTTAGCGTACAACTTCTCTTTTCTCAATGTCTCCAACGTCAATCTCAAGTGTTCCACATGCTCCACCTTAGTCTTGGAATACACCAATATATCATCAATAAACACCACCACAAATTAGTCTAGGAATGGTTTAAACACCCTGTTCATCAAGTCCATGAACGTTGCAGGTGCGTTGGTTTAACCAAAAGACATAACCAGAAACTCGTAATGACCATATCGAGTTCTGAACGCTATTTTGGTACATCCTCCGACCTAACCTTCAACTGATGATAACAACTTCTCAAGTCTATCTTAGAGAAATACCTTGCTCCCTTCAACTGATCTAATAGGTCATCGATTCTAGGTAATGGATACTTGTTTTTAATCGTGACCTTATTCAATTCTCTGTAATCAATGCAGAGCCGCATCGATCCATCTTTTTTCTTAACAAACAACACCGATGCTCCCCATGGCGACACACTCAGTTGAATATACTTCTTATCAAGCAATTCTTGCAATTTCACCATCAACTCTTTCATCTCTACCGGGGCCATTCTGTATGGTGCCTTAGATATCGGGGCCATTCCAAGTAGTAAGTCAATCACGAACTTGATTTGTCGATCCGACGAAAGACCCGACAAATCGTCTGGAAATACGTCTGCAAAATCTCTTATAATCAGTATCTCTTCTAACTTTGCACTCTTCTTCTGCGTATCGACTATGTAGGCTAAATATCCTACACATCCTTATCTCAACAACTTCTTGGCTTGCATCACCGTCAGACAACTTTCTTGTCGAGGTGACTAGCTGCCAAAGAACACAACCTTTGACGGAGTCATAAGGTTAACACACTTCCTTTGGCAATCAATTACTACTCCGTAATTGAATAACCAATCCATTCCCAGTATAACATCAAATTCACCAAGTCTAATTGGTATCAAATATACCATCATTTCTTGACCCTTTATGACCACTCTACAATTCTTATATATGAATTTAACAGAAATAACTTCCCTATTCACAATCTCTATACTTAAGGGAAATTCTAATTCTTCTTGAGGCAAATCTAAATTTTTAGCAAATTCATCAGATATAAATGAACAAGTAGCACCCGAATCAAATAGTACATAAGCATTAATACCATTAATCGGAATGATACCCGACACCACATCCTTAGACTGTACAGCATCCTGCACGGTCATATTAAAAGTCATCGTAGTAGGTCGGCTTGATTGTACTGGTCCAGTGATAGTCAATGCACCACCACCATTGTTGTTTCCTTTTCCACCACTTGCACTTCCCGCTGGCTTCTTAGGGCAATCACAAGCCATGTGATCCTTTGAACCGCAGGTAAAACATGCTCCTTTCTTCAGACTAAAGTAGTTCGGTGCAATGTGTCCCTCCTGACCATAGTTGAAACATACCCTCTTTCCCTTCAAACATACCCCAGTATGGTTCTTCCAGCACGTTGCGCAAGCCTCAAACTTTTTCTTCTGCTGGTTTCCTTATTGTCCTCCCGTAGTTGAATTCTCACTCCATTTCCTCTTCTGATTATTACTTCCAATGTTAATTCCACCAGCCTTATTCTCATTATCATTCTTCCTCTTCTTCTGTTCTTGGTTGTACTTGGTCAAAGCATCGCTTCCACCTTCTGCGATAATTGCCTTCTCCAGTACAGCCACAAATGTGTTCAGCTGGAACATTGAAACCTTGTTGTAAAGCCAAGGCTTCATTCCTTGTTCAAACTTACTCGCTTTATGCTTGTCGGTATTGACTTGATAAGTGGAAAACCTTGCCAACTCGTTAAACTTTGCAAAGATATTACGCACCGTCATTGTTCCTTTGCTTGGGTTCAGAATTGCACTTCCAACTGATTTCGAGAAATCGTTGGAAAGTACATTTCAAAGAACATCTCCTTAAATCTATCCCACACTATCACTCCTTGTCCTCCATGAACCTTGTTTGCTTGCCACCAGTAGCTAGCTTTAGACTTCAGCATAAACATTGCGAACGCAGTCTTCTGGTCTTCGTTTACCCTAGTAACTTCGAACACCTTCTCCATTTCCATGATCCATGTTTGAGCTTCCACTGGATTCATAGACCCTTGAAATTCTGGCGGTCCAACCGCTTTGAACTCTTTAAAGGTCGTGACTTGAGCTTGTGGTTGATTCGCAAGTGCACCCGTCAACACAGCTACCAGCTGCTAAACCGGATTAGCGTTGGTCTTGTTATTATTGTTGGTAGACCCCTCAGGAGGTGCTTGTTGACGTGGTTGTCTTCTTCTAGGAGGCATCTTCTGTTAAGGTATACACTTATTAGTTCTTTACTCAACTTCTTGGGTATTTGAAGTTTAACTTAAAACATTCCAAGATTAAAGCTATAACACATACCATTTCAAATAAACTCTGATATTTTATTCATTCAAAACGTTTTAAAACATACTAAGGATAACATAATCTCTATAACAACCACTTTCCTGAACTAGACAAGTTTCAGGATTACATACTCATACTATCCCTTTATTTATCTCAAAATAAGGGATTCACAGTTTATTTATTCACATAATTAACCTCATACTATTATCACTCTTATCCTATCTAGGCATATTAAGACGTCGTAAAGCTTCTCGACGTTCCTCCTAAATGATACGTGATAAGTGGTATTTTTACCTACTTATTGAATAACAATTCATGCTAATTGTGCCCATCTCAAGTACATTTTATTGTGTTTTAGTTGCATTTCACGTTATTTTGCATTGCATTTACTTAAAACTCCATTTGGTGAATAAGTGCAGGAATCGGCTTAATTTTGGTGGTATTAGAAAGCACGTGGCTAATAGATGTGTGAAGGCGAGGCACAAACGAGGATGTGCATGGCATGGAGGTACAATGAAGCATGGAGACCAAGCATGGAGCAAGATATAAAGCATGAAAGAACAAATAGCAGCAGTAGCATGATGTAAGCCAAAAACGAACGAAACTGCAAAGAGCAGTGCAAGTAGCGGAAGAATAACATGAGGCTTGAAGGCAGCGTGAACACCTGCTCAGAGACAATGATGACTTCATCGCAAGTTCTGCTACCGCAGCAAAGACAGACAGTCAAGGGGGCAGCTACCAGCGTGAGAGGTTTGGTTAGCAGGGCACACATTCTGTAAGTCTACTTGCGCCAGCAGAGACATATCTTTGGAGAAGCGTAGCGGCCGCGCGCGATGCTAATGTTGTAATTTTGTTTTAATTTTAAATTTTAATTAAATGATTTGTAATTGGTTTTTAAAATGATTCTGATTGGTGTCAGACATACACTTGATAACTTTTAGCGTATTTTTCATCGTAGAAACTAGGGTTTACACCTTGGGAGAGATTCCAACGTAGAATGAAGCTAAAATGTCTATTTCTCCAATTCTTCTTGGGATTCTCTGTCATTGTGGATTTTTATTATTATCTACTGGATTTCTATGAGGATTTAAACGTTGATCATTGATTTCTATTCAACGATTAGGTTTGATCATTCTATCTTTTTTATTTCAATTGCTTGTTTATTGATCATATTTAGCGTTAATCCCATAATGGCTTTTGGTTCAGTCATGAACTAAACTCCATTATGGGATTCTAACCAATTTTAATATGTAGTTTGGTTGCACACTTAAATGCTAGGATTGTTTTGCATATCATATGGAATATCTGTCATGATTGTTTTACATGCATGAATGCCTGATCCCCATTCATCTCAGTATTTGTATGGAATTGACAATGAACATACAGGTATGGATTGTAGTCATGATACCATGCGAATATGGGGTTGTTGTATATGGCTTGCGTATTTTGTGAACCAGATAGACATATATTGTTTCACCGTATGAGCTAGAATAAGGGTTTGAGCTTAAAATCAATATAATTGCAATTTCACATAGACTTATAGTGAATTTGGTTGTATTGGTGATTATATAGAGTCTAACATCTGTAGATGCTGTGTAAGTAGGTTATAGTGCATTGAAAAATGGTTATAACTCTATTCGTGCTCTTGGCTATTTTCTTGTGATATGTGCACATTTCTTGCATGATAGTGGCGATTAGATGAAATATTAAATGAAGTTAGGGTCCCATTATTTCCAGATTATATTTATTCTATTTGTATTCTTATTTCTAGTTATTATTCCTAATTAGTTTAATTCAACACTTTTAGTTATTAGTCTAAGCATATAAATTCGGTGAGTTAATTGATGCATGATAGTTTAAATTTAACAACTTTCTTTGTGGGATCGATACTCTACTTACTCTGTATTACTTGTTGACACATGTATGCTTGCATGAGTTAGAGCTCTTTTATTAGAACTATAAAAGAGGCAACAATACGATACGCCGATCTGCGATCCATCACGAACCACGGCGAATTCTCAAATTGAGGTGGGTAATAATAGACTCGATCCTGGGCCCTATCAATCGTCGAATTAAAAGCATAATCCATCTCCTTCATCTTGGCTTTCTTTACTTGGACCTTAGCTTCAGCACGGTTTGCACGTTGAGTTACCTTCATCCAAGCATCCTCTGCTCTTGCACGCTTAGCTGATTCCTCCTTGAAATCATCTTTTAATTTCTTCATGTCAGTCTTCAACTTCTCGTGTACTTCCAACAGGTCTTTATGCTGACCCTTTGTATGAACTAAGTCCCACTCCGTGTTTCCAAGTTTTGAGTCGAGTTCCTGAATCTCTGCATCCTTCTGCTCCATCGAAGCGTGATGTATCTCAACCATCTCCTTCAGCTCCTCGACCTCGTCCTGTAACTCTATGTTACGGTCATACAAAGCATCATACATCTTGGCTGATATGGAGTTTGGTGGAAACTCCATAGGATCCTCTTCCTCATCCTCCTCCTTTATATCCTCAGAACTAATCTCCTTGGGATCGGTCACAGGCACATCCTCCTGGATCAACTGTTCCTACACAACATGAATATCCCGGGGCTCATCATCTATAGGTATCTGAGGTATCGCCTCTCTAGCTTGGACTGGATCCTCCTTCGTTAGACATCTGACAACAAAATATTTTAAGTTTTACTTAACATTTTTCGATACTCGCGAGCACATAGTTATTAACACATAACACATAATGTCTTTTATTATTTAGATTCAATGGATACCTTAATCCATTCCTTAAAACTCGGTAAGAGTTAAACACCTCTATGTTTTCTATTTTCTTAAAGGTTACTTCCTAAGGTTTTCCCACCTAAGGTTCATAACCTAAAGCTTTGATACCAACCTGTGACACCCCCAAATCCAGATACTTCATTCCCATAGGATTTGGTGTTCACTTATCAAAACATTACATCTAACTACCCATAATCAAAGGATAAAGATGTAATTTAAATAACTTAAACAATCATCTTTCCCATTAAAGGGTTACATCAAAATCTCAAAATAAATCCCACGTAATCTAACCTTAAAATTATTACATCAGTTTGCGAAATACATCATATAATAAAACAAGTCTTTAACATAATTTATTAACATAAAATTATCATAAGTCTTCAAAATTTGGACATCTAGCCCTTTCCTTTGCAAGTAAACGGCTCATCGACTTTCTCAACTTTAGCTGCAGTGTTAATTGGAAGAGTGAGCAAACAATTGCTCACTGATATAGGAAGTAGCAATAATAACAACATGAGAATGAACAGCACATGCTAGCAATAATGAACTTGTTATGTGAATTAGGAATAGAAAAAAAATTCGAAATCAATGTCTGAGGGTCTTAAGACCACGAACTATATCTTCGGTATATAGGTATTATTACCTTAACCTTAATAGTCATTAGACTGTACAGACCCTTCTAAGCGTACTTAGGGGGATCAGTCCTTTGTACCATGTATTGTGCACAAACATCTAAACGTTAAACGTACAAAAATCCCCTAAATTAGGGTTGTTCGTCTCAGTTTGAATTTAGAATTTACGTACTAAAGAAAGTTTAGTTTGGAACTAGCTTATCAGTGTTTCTAGAATTTTAGAACACTATTCAATTTCCATCAATAAAGGTTTAAAACAAGAATGTGTAACTGTACAAGGCTATTGTGACACCCCCAAATCCGGTACTTCCATTTCCACAGGATTTGGTGTTCACTGTACAAACATCATCTATCTATCAACCCATAAATAAATGCAAACCATTCAATAGATAGAATAATAAATAAATCTCCCCTTATGGGGTTACATCAATCTGCAAAATAAATAAAATCGAGTTGCTCTAACCTTAAAACATCTGTCATGGAATCATAAACAAATAATAAGTCTTAAATAACATCAAGTCTAAATATCATTACATAACCACATAAATAATCAGTCTTCATTACTTGCTAATCTTGCCCTTGCCTTTACTAGTGGAAGGCTCGTCCGCTCTTTTGTTCTTAATTACAATGTTATTATTACGCAAGAGTGAGTACGATTGACCACAAGTATAAAAATATAACAATTGAATAATAACATGCGAATGAATTAACAACTTTCGATATAAAAGCTCAACTTTTGAATCAAGAATGAATAACAAGAATCAAAAGAAATTCTGAGGGTCATAAGACCTTGAACTATGTCCTAGGTTGTCAAGTGTTTATTCTTGAAACCTTTAACAATCATAAGACTATGGACTCTTCTTCTCGTACTTAGGGGGATCAGCCCTTAGTACCATACTGTGCACAATATCTTAACGCTAACGCATAAGTAATCCCCTTTACAGGGTTGTTCATCTCAGTTTGACATTCGAGTCCGCACCAAAGGAAGTTTGGTTTGGATAAATCATCAAGGGTTCTGAAATTTAGAACGCTCATCAACTCTAGACTAGTCAAATCATTATGGGTTCGCTAGTCTAACAAGGTTTAACAATAACTGATAATTTAATTTGAATAACAATCTCAAGAGGTATACAATAGAATAAGTATTGTATAACAACATCATGCTTGAATGATTTATAACAAAACAGACTTGGTCAATAATAATGAGAACTTACTCAATATAGAAAGGTGAATTAATCAACTTATATAACAATAACAAGTAGGGTTAGGAAACTTGCCTCGTGCATAGATTACACTTTTAATTAAACTCGTTCCTTGATTTAAATCCTACATATCATTTACGTTCACAATACCAGTTAATTATAACGTACTAAATATCACAAGTTCAGTCTTTTTGTTTAACTCGAATTCATGACTATACTTAGTCAAATTACCATACTTGTTTTCACATAATATTATACTACACGAACAACAAGTTAATTACATAATCAACGATTCAATTAACATATAGATGTCTTATTAACTTGATAAAAACTTATTTTAATATCTCATCATATGACTAATACATTCTTATGTTCATTTGATTAGGTTACGCCACCTTGTAATTCATTCTCTTGCTGCATGACGCTGCGACAGTATGCGACTGGACAAAGGTGATGTGGCGTGGTATTTAATATGCTAATACGGGTAATATGCACTACCAATCTACGCCCATATGGCGGAATGACAAGCTGAATCGAACTACAATTCGTGAAAAATTGTAGAACATGGCCAAACCACCTAATTAACATATTTTTGCACGAATTTAGACATACCCAAACATTGTAATGCACAACTAACTAATACTCAACCCTTCTAGCATGTTTTTAACAAGTTTAAACACATAATTTTCAGAAATCAAACATGAAATTTCACTATTCTTGAAGTTCTTGAAGGTTTTGAACAAAAACATAAAATCTAACACTACGGATTCGTTATAAGACCAAATCCAACCATTCAAGTTTTGTTTTGTTCATTTTAGCATGCATAATCATATACAAGTGGAAATTTTATAGAATAATTTATGTTTGACATATTAAAATCAAGTATAAGGCCATATGGCCATATAACATACTCTTTAAATTTTTAAGCCATAACATACGTTATAATTTTATGAAATTGATGATATGGAATCATATACAATATATATTAAAACATGCTATGATGTTATATTAATACATATAATCACATAATCGTACCCTTAATAATTAACAGAGACTTTATAGAGTGAATGAAAGCCATTTTCATAATAAAAAAAAACTAATGACGTAAAATAGGAATTGGGTTGAAGAGATTACCCAAGCGTAGAGTGAATTAATAGGAGATGAATTCATTCTCAACCCTTCTTCAATCACAATTCACTTAACAATTCTCCCTCAAAAATTCTCAATCTCTCTCTGTTTCTACTTTTCTAGACTTAGGCAATAATAAAAATAAAAGAGAAGACGTATACTAAATAAGGAAGACTGACGCGTTGTGGAGGTCAGTTACCTATCATGGGTAACTGCTCCCAACCTCCCTTAGTGCCATGCTTGGCTAGTTAGAATAGGTTTCAAAAACCATTAATTTAATAAACCTTATCATATAGTTTAAATAATGTCACACTCCTTTATAAAATAAATCAATATCTTATTTAATTTACTTTAAATAAAATATAATAATTTCTCATTAATTCACATAGTCACATAATTAAATTTCTCCTTTAATAATAATGTCAAATTATTAAATCTCTAACTA
The DNA here is from genome assembly GCA_020205605.1 of Panax ginseng. Lineage (NCBI taxonomy): Eukaryota > Viridiplantae > Streptophyta > Magnoliopsida > Apiales > Araliaceae > Panax > Panax ginseng. The sequence continues at coordinate 13,820,733 of CM035135.1, read as the reverse complement.
ATAATTAAATTAATTAAAATACGATTAGGCTTATTCAATATTTCTTTTAATACAATAAGCTCACATAATTACATACTTTGAATAATAAAATTCTCCACATTAATTTAATAAATATAACACATATAATTAAATTAATACTTACAACTTCATCAATTAATTATTAAATCAAATAATTAATTCATCGAAAAAATATTTATTCAATCAATAAATATTAAAAATTAAATTACAAAATCTCGGTTGTCACATCTTTCCCTCTTAAAAGGATTACGTCCTCGAATCATAACTTTCAACAATTTGTCCCGTTACATTCTCCCCCCTTACAAAGATTACATCCCCCAAAAATCGCTTATAACAAATTAGGTAAGCAGATGAGGATAATTTTTCATCATATTCTTTTCGAGTTCCCACATAGCTTCTTCAGCGTTGTGGTTCCTCCAAATTACCTTAACAGAAGGTATTACTTTATTTCTCAGAACTTGTTCTTTTCGGTCGACAATTTGAACAGGAATTTCTTCGTAAGATAAGTCTTTGTCGAAATGTAGGGGTTCATATTCAATCACGTGCTTACAATCGGGTTTGTAGGGTCATAGGACTGAGACATGGAAAACGTTGTGGACATTCTCTAGAGCTGTTGGTAAGGCTACCTCATAAGCAACTTCTCCGACCCTTCATAGAACTTCAAAGGGTCCGATGAATCTTGGGTTTAATTTCCCTTTCTTTCCAAATCTGATCTTTCCTTTCTAGGGAGAGACCTTTAAAACACATAACTACCTGGCTCGAACTCAACATTTTTACGGTGTGGATCGGCATATTTCTTCTGTCTGTCTTGAGCTGCTGTCAATCTTGTTCGGATCACTTTGACTATTTTTTGTTGTTTGTTGTTGTAACAACCCGATATTTTCTATACAAATAAATTAGAAATTTTGCGTATAATTTTTTTTTTTATGGGGAATATGTGCTAGGATAATGTGTGTATGCATTTATGTGATATATTTATTACATGAATGATTTTAAATAATTTTATTTTAGAATTATTGGTCATTATAAATTATATTCTTATAATAATTAATTTTATAGTAGAAATATTTTATTACCTATTTTCTATGAAAATATAATCATTTATTATTTATATAATATATGAAATGATTTTAGAATTATTATAATAATTATTTTATTATATAAATTTTGTTCAAATTATTAAGTTAATTAACTTAACTTAATTAATAATGTTAAGTATGACAGATAAATCAGATATGGAATCCAAGCCCTAATTTTTGGATTTTGATCAAGGAATGAGAATAATAATATAATATTATTTATATTTTGATTTTTCAGTGCTATAATTATATACTGTATGTATGTGGACTAACAATGATTGGTCAGTTATGGTGTATTATGTCAAACCCTAGTTTTACTGTGGGATGATAAGTGGTATTTTTACCTACTTATTGAATACCAATTCATGCGAATGGTGCCCATCTCAAGTACATTTTATTGTGTTTTAGTTGCATTTCACGTTATTTTGCATTGCATTTACTTAAAACTCCTTTTGGTGAATAAGTGCAGGAATCAGCTTAATTTTGGTGGTATTAAAGGGCACGAGGCCAATGGATGCGTGAAGACGAGGCATAACCGGGGATGTGCATGGCATGGAGTTACAATGAAGCATGGATACCAAGCAAACAAGAGGATCAAGCATGGAAGAGCAGATAGCAGCAGCAGAAGCCAAAAATCAGAACTAGAACTTGCGAGCTGACAAGCCTTGTGCATGTGGCCGGTAACAACATAGGGAATCGTGCCGTGTGATGCCGGAGCTGAACCGAGGATCTCTCGCAAGTTCTTGTGGCCATGAAGCGAAGAAACGCATGCCGTGAAGGATTAATTGGGACAGGTGGTCATTCTGCAAGTCTCTACCAAGCGTGAGACATAAAGTTTCGAGAAAGCGGCCGCACGATCTTGATCTTTGTAATTTTGTTTTAATTTTGATTTTTAATTAAATGAATTATAATTGGTTTTAAATGATTCTGACTGGTGTCAGACAACAACTTGATAACTTTTAGCGTATTTTCATTATAGAAACTAGGGTTTACACCTTGGGAGAGATTCCAACGTAGAACAAAGCCAAAACTCCTACTTCTCTACTTCTTGGAATTCTCTGTCATCGTGGATTTTTTTTATTGTTTATTGGATTTCTATGAGGATTTAAACGTTGAGCATTGGTTTCTATTCAGCGATTGGGTTTGATCGTTATGTCTTTCATATTTCAATTGTTTGCTTATTGATCATGTTTAGCGTTGATCCCATAATGGCTTTTGGTTCAGTCATGAACTAAACTCCATTATGGGATTCTAACGGATTTTAATATGTAGTTTGGTTGTACACTTAAATGTTAGGATTGTTTCGCATATCATATGGACTATCTGTCATGATTATTTTACATGTATGAATGCTTGATCACCATTCGTCTCAGTACTTGTATGGCATATAGGTATGGATTGTAATCATGATAGCATGCGAATATGGGGCTATTGTATATGGCTTGCATATTTTGTGAACCAGATAGACATATACTGTTTCACCGTATGAGCTAGAGTAAGGGCTTGAGCTTAAAATCAATATAATTGCAATTTCACATAGACATATAGTGATTTTGGTTGTATTGGTGATTACATAGAGTCTAACATCTGTAGATGCTGTGTAAGTAGGTTATAGTTCATTGAAAAATGGTTATAACTCTATTCGTGCTCTTGGCTATTTTCCTGTGATATGTGAACACTTCTTGCATGATAGTGGCGATTAGATGAAATATTAAATGAAGTTAGGGTCCCATTATTTCCAAATTAATTTATTCTATTTGTATTCTTATTTTTAGTTTGTTAATCGTCATTAGTTTAATTCAACAATTTTAGTCATTAATCTAAGCATATAAATAAGGTGAGTTAATTGATGCATGATAGTTTAAATTTAACAACTTTCTCTGTGGGATCGATACTCTCTTACTCTGTATTACTTGTTGACCCGTGTATGCTTTAATGAGTTAGAGCTCTTTTATTAGAATTATAAAAGAGGCAACAAGTTTTTGGCACCGTTGCTAGGGAAAGGCGTTAATTTAGATAATTATCATTAGTTTAAAGCTAAATTGTATGACTTAGACAATTCTGATCGTTTCTCATTTCTATTTTTGTTTCATTTTCGTTTCAGGTACTTGTGAATTTTTATGCACATGCGATCATCCAACTCAAAACTAACACCAGCACAGGACAACATAAACGGAAGGGATTGGAAAGCGAGTGTGCGGAGAAATTTGCAAGCGCAGTTAGAGAGTACTACAGTTAGTATGGCGGAAGAACCAAGGATTGAGCACAGAGAAGAGCATCGGGCTCTAAGGGAGTATTCCATGCCAAACATAAGCGAACTCTGATCAAGCATAGTCGGGAATGGCGATAGCAGTAAACACTTTTGAGATTAAACCAATCACTATTCAAATGGTGCAGAACTGAGTTCAGTTTGGGGGTGCTACTACGAATGATCCAAATGAACACTTATTGAGTTTCATAGAGATTTGTGATACATTCAGATACAATGGTGTGACGGAGGATACCATCAGACTATGGTTATTTCCATTTTCATTGAGAGATAAGGCTAGAAGTTGGTTACACTCTTTGCCGTCTGGGTCAATAACCACATGGGAGGACTTAACACATAAATTCTTAGCCAAGTTCTTTCCAATGGCGAAGACTGCAAAGATGAGGATGGCTATCTCTCAGTTCGAGCAACAGCAGGGCTAGTCCTTATATGAGGCATGGGAGCGTTACAAAGAGATGCTCAGAAAATGTCCGCATCACGGTATGCCAGACTGGATGGTTATAAATTCCTTCTACAATGGGTTGGGATGGCAGTCGAGACCGATTGTGGATGCAGCCGCAGGAGGGGCATTATGGGCAAAGAGCTATGATGAGGCCTATACGCTTATCGAGACTATGGCTATAAATGACTATCAGAATCCTACATCTCGGATGCCACAGCCCAAGGTTGCAGGTGTGTTGGAGGTTGATGCCATTACTCAGTTGTCGGCATAGATGGAAGCTATGGCTAAGAAGATAGATACTTTGGCAGAAAGCAAAGTGAAAACAGTTGCCTTCGTTTGTGAGATTTATGCAGGATAACACTCCATGGATCAATGTGCCATCAGCTCAGAGTCAGTACAGTATGTGAGTAATTATAGAAAAGATCAAGGTCAATTCTAGAACACATACCACCCCAACAACCGCAATCATCTGAACTTTAGTTGGTCATATAACCAAGGACAACAACAACATCAGTTTCAGCCGAACCAACAGTTTCAACCATAGTCATCTCAGCCATAGTTTGCACAAAAACCACCGTTTCCACCAGGATTTTCTCAACAACAACAACACCACGCTCCAGCTGCACCACAGCCAGAGAAGAAATCAGAGATGGAGGAGATGATGTTGAAATACATGGAAAACATTGAAGTCATGATCAAAAGCCAAGCAGTGGCTATTTAGAATCTGGAGACGTAGATGGGGCAGATGGCGAGCATGCTTAATAATAGGCCCCAGGGTGCATTGCCAAGTAACACAGAGACAAATCCTAGAAGAGATGGGAAGGAGCAGTGTCAAGCACTCACATTGAGATCTGGGAAAGACTTGACAAACATCACGTAAGTCGCGGCACCAATGGCGTGAGTTATAAGGGACATCGCAGCGTCGTATGCAAGGCGAAACAGTTAGATGGTGATGAAGAAAAGTTAAAAAAATCTGAGGTTCAGCAGAAAGAGAAGAACAAGGTGATGAGTGAGTTTTATACCCATGAATTGGATACATTCGGGCTTAATTTATTGTTGTTCTTAAGTCTCTTAGGATGTTTTTATGTGTTTGTGTCTATTCATGCATGTTTTATATTGTTTTGTAGGAATTGGGACAAAAGTTACATGGATCGACGTTCGGGGGTGGCTAGATTCGCGTTTTCGACAGCATTTTACAATGATCACTTGAGCCAATTTGACTATAGCTCGACATTATTTCGAATATCTCAAAGAATGAAAGTTGTATATCTACTTCTCTTCTTTCGGAACATCTTGAATCATCAAAATCGGAGTTTGGACGATAAGTTATGGCCATTTTCCCAAAAGGGCGTCGGAGCGAAAATGTCGAGATTTTGGGCAATGGTAGGCCCATTTTAACCTATCTTGGCCAGCACAGGCGCTAGGGGCGAACTCATTGTTGAATTACTCAATTTGAAGTATTTGGGGAAGGGTTTGGTGTGGCACAGGACAGCGTTTTGGCTTAATTTTGACACCTTTTGACTCCAAATAGGATTGAGTTTGTTCTAAGCTAAAAATTGGACTTGTAACCTATAAATACATGATGTAAGGCATAAAATAAAAGGAGATTACATAGCTTAGCCTAGATTAAACACTCCTTTAGATTAGAAAATAACCCTAATTCTTATTAGTTTTGGAGATTGAAGCAACTTGGAGACCATTGAAGATCAAGAAGCAAGAGCAAGAGGGAGCATCGAGTTGGCGACAATGATTCTTTTCTCTTCTCTCATCTTACTTTTATCTTTTGATGTCTATTAGGTTATGGATTCTTGGTTTTAATTCATTAATTATGAACTAACTATTTTTGAGATTTCAATTGAACTTTTATGGCTATGAATTAGTTATTCATTATATTCTAATTATTTTATGTTAAAGTGAGTTGTTTATCTTGTCTTGTGCTTATTGCTTAATTATTTGATCGATAATTACTTTGTTACTCTAGAAGGAATTGGAAGAGGAATTCTAGGGTTAGAAGCGGGCATGATATCATGTGACTTAGTTATTTGCTGATTGAATAATTAGGTTTGTGAATAGAATAGAAATATCTTTTTCATGCATGTAACACATAAGGAATTGGGATTATGAATTGAGTTTAATTCAATTGTTTTGCATAGGAATATAGCAAAATTAATCTGGATTAAATAGAAGGCAATTGATCACTGGAAAAGGGCTTTTGACATTTGAGAATTCACATTAACAATTCGGTGAGACATAATAATTGGGATAATTGATTTATAGTTCATAATTGGGGATATTAAAGTCTTAATCTTTATTTATTTGAATTCATTCGTTAAAATCTTAGTTTTAATTAGTTAATTTAGTTTTCTTAATTAGAAAAACACGATTTGAGATTGTTTAAATAAAATTAGTTTGGTTAAAAATTAGTACTTGGTGATTTTTATTAAATAATTCCTCGTTAGGAACGATACTCTACTTTCACTTTATTACTTGTCAATAGTGTATACTTGCGTATTCATTGATTGTGAAATCGATCAACAAGTTTTTGGCGCCGTTGCCGGGGAATTAATTTAATAATTATTTACCAATATTAATTTCAATCAAATTAGTCTTAATTTAAATATTTTTATTTTTATTTTTAATTCTCTTTCTATATTTCTCTCTTTTCAGGTACCATGGATGACTTTGTGTATCAATGGCCATACACGAACATGACTCAACCAAGGGGAGTGGAGATTGAAAGACTCGAGAAACTTTTTCGCATTGTCGTACCAGATTGAGACACTTTCGAGGATGTTTGAAGCTTTTGAAGCTCGGCGTCGTCAAAGTATGGTGGTTACTTGTGATTATTGTCTTTGGAAATCATATGAGTCATCAATGCACCATCGCCGGTTCGGCCTAAGTGCAGATATAGTGGTGATTACCCCAATAATTATGTCTATCCCAACAACTATCATCGAGGATTGGGGGGGGTATCACGGATTTTTCATGGAGTAACAATCAAGATCAATTTTATGCTCCAAGTCCAACATACCCACAGGATTTCTTGTGTCCACCTCCACTACAACGGGAAGAACATTCAAATTGGGAGGAAGCCTTGGAAAAATTTATTAAAGCTTACGAAAAAAGGAATGAGGAACAAGACAAGAAAATGAATCAAGTAGAAATTTGAATTTGCAAAGCCAAGAGGCGTTGATTAAAATTTGGAAAATCAAGTGGAACGAGATAGCACATTCGTTGAACAACCGTCCTCAATACACTGAACTTATGACATGGATTTCGAGAGGGCGATGGAGAGCCCGAGCCAAATCTACAAGCTGGATGAGCCACGAGATGAAAAAGAGGAGACAAGTGGGGATAATGACAACAAGGTCGGTGAAGAACTAATTGTGAGAACCAATGATGATGAGCCGATGTTATTTATGCCTCAAGTGCCTTCTCCTCCACAGTTCAAGAGTCCAGGTTAGATTTGCAAAACCTTGTCCGATTGGTAGTCATGTAAAATCGGCAATACTCTCTGTGATGTAAAAGCAAGTACACCTTGAAACCATGGTGCGATGAGCTAGAGAAGATAGAAGAAGAAATTGTTGTGTCGACAAGCCTCTATGCGAGAATATATTCAGCAGACATTGATGGAGAAACCACCTAGATGCTTGGCGTTCTTGAATGTGATCTTATCTCAAGAAAGCATTCTAGGTGACTTTAATCAATGGCTATTACAAATGGGAACCTACCAAAAGCTATATTATTTCCGATGGATGGAGGGTTCCTCAACTTTCGTAGGGAATTGGATAGAGAATTGAAGAAGTCGAAATTTGAGACTATAAAACAAAGCGCTTATCGGGAGGCAACCCAAGTTTAATTTTATTTTTAGTTTTATTAAGTTTTATATTAGTAGTTTTGAATTTGCATTTATTTAGGATTTAATAAAATTGCTTCTATCATGGGTTTCTGAGTTATTCAAGTCAAATTCAAGTGTGGTGCCCAATTTGTTCCATGTGCTTAGCCTATTCTCCAAACTTAGCGGGCAAGGAGGAAGATTGCTAAATTTTCAAGGAAGTCCTCTGCTTTAATTTTTTCTATTTCAGTCATTGAGGACAATGTCTAGTTTAAGTTTGGGGGCATTTTAGTGTCGTATTGCATATAGTTAGTTATTTACATTGTAGTTCGTTATGTTTTTGGGTTATTTACATTTAGTTTTTTGCATTATTTTTTTGTTTAAAAAAAAAATTTAAAAATTGCAAAAGTAGTAGTTAGTTTTCTTGTGTTTGTTGCGTTTAGTTTATATTTGCATGATTCCAAACTGTTAGATAGTAAAAGTCTATTTTGGCCAATGAAGAGTGGAATTAAGTAGATAAGTATAGTATTGAATATTAAGGCTTTGATGTGATTTCTTGTTATGAATTGAATCTTTTCCTGTTGAAACCTGGTATAATCAAGGTTAATACGTTAATATGACTATATTAAGCGATTAAGTTTAAATTGATACATAATGGATTTCTTAAGTATAATACTAGTATGAAGGAATGAAAGACATGAATAGGCGGAGATGGCTAAATTTTGATAAAAACTTAAGTTTGGGGGGAAATTTTGGGGTATATAAGCTTTAAAAAAAAAAAAAAAACATGTTGAGTCTTGTGGTGGGTTGAGGAGAAACACTCCCCATAAACACAAGCGTGAGATGGAGTGTAAAACGCACTCACCAACCATCTATAAAAAAAAAGAGAAAAAGAAAAAAAAAATTACCGTGGCTAGTTTTGTTTTGGGGCCTTTGTTACTTGAAAAAATGCTTAGAGGGGTATCTTAAAACCTAAGCGCCCTAAGGTCTTATATGGTGCAGGAGTCGTTGGTGAAAAGCTCGCTAAGGGGTGACACCTTTGTTAGCCTAATGGAATGAGACATTGCCTGATTATGGTTAAAAAAAAACAATAAAAGCGGAAAAAGAGCAAAAAGCCCCCGTAATGAAAAGTAAAGCATAAGTATCCCAAATTGGACTCTTGAACTTGGTGGATGTTTGACTTTAGTTGGATAGAGCTTGTTCGTGAATTTTATGAATTTGCATTGTATGATGCCTTCAAAGATATCTATTATGTCTTAAATTTGATTTTATATTAGTTAACATTGTTGTGGAGCACACATGCACTATATCAGTGATAACAGTCTAAGATTTGATGATTGATTGGGAAATTACTGATTTGTTTTAATATGATGTATTATCATGTTTACTTGATTTCTAAGGGTAGGTTGAATAGACTTGTTTACTGTCATTCTTTGTTGGATTCGTAGGCATATAGATTAGTTTCATTACATTGCATTGCATAACATTTTTGTGTTTTTGCTTGAGGACAAGCAAAGATTTAAGTTTGGGGGTATTTGATGAGTGAGTTTTATACCCATGAATTGGATACATTCGGGCTTAATTTATTGTTGTTCTTAAGTCTCTTAGGATGTTTTTATGTTTTTGTGTCTATTCATGCATGTTTTATATTGTTTTGTAGGAATTGGGACAAAAGTTACATGGATCGACGTTCGGGGTGGCTAGATTCGCGTTTTTGGCTTGCCATTTACACAGTAGTCACTTCAGAGCCAATTTGACTATAGCTCCTGACATTATTTCGAAAAACGCAAAGAATGAAAGTTGTAGATCTACTTCTCCTCTTTCCGGAACATCTTGAATCATCAAAATCGGAGTTCGGACGAAGAAGTTATGGCCATTTTCCCAAAGGACGTCGGAGCAGAAAATGTCGATTTTGGGCAAATGTCAGGCGCCCATTTTAGCCTATGCCCGCCGGCGCTAGGGGGCGAACTCAACAGCCATTACCCATTATTTGGGCAAGCTGAGGAAGGGTTTAGTGCGGCACGGACAGCGTTTTAGGTAATTTTGACACCTTTTGACTCCAAATAGGATTGGGTTTGTTCTAAGCTAAAAATTGGACTTGTAACCTATAAATACATGATGTAAGGCATAAAATAAAAGGAGATTACATAGCTTAGCCTAGATTAAACACTCCTTTAGATTAGAAAATAACCCTAGTTCTTATTAGTTTTGGAGATTGAAGCAACTTGGAGACCATTGAAGATCAAGAGAAGCAAGAAAGAGAGGAGCATCGATTTCTTCGACAACAGATTCTTTTCTCTTCTCTCATCTTACTTTTATCTTTTGATGTCTATTCAGTTATGGATTCTTGGTTTTAATTCATTAATTATGAACTAACTATTTTTGAGATTTCAATTGAACTTTTTATGGCTATGAATTAGTTATTCATTATATTCTAATTATTTTATGTTAAAGTGAGTTGTTTATCTTGTCTTGTGCTTATTGCTTAATTATTTGATCAGTAATTACTTTGTTACTCTAGAAGGAATTGGAAGAGGAATTCTAGGGTTAAATGGGCATGATATCATGTGACTTAGTTATTTGCATGATGAATAATTAGGTTTGTGAATAGAATGAAAATATCTTTTCGCCAGCATGTAACACATAAGGAATTGGGATTATGTGAGTTTAATTCAATTGTTTTGCATAGGAATATAGCAAAATTAATCTGGATTAAATAGAAGGCAATTGATCACTTGGAAAAGGGCTTTTGACATTTGAGAATTCCTGTTAACAATTCAGTAGACATAATAATTGGGATAATTGATTTATAGTTCATAATTGGGGATATTAAAGTCTTAATCTTTATTTATTTGAATTCATTCGTTAAAATCTTAGTTTTAATTAGTTAATTTAGTTTTCTTAATTAGAAAAAACACGATTTGAGATTGTTTAAATAAAATTAGTTTGGTTAAGAATTAGTACTTGGTGATTTTTATTAAATAATTCCTCGTGGGAGCGATACTCTACTTTCACTTTATTACTTGTCGAATACCGTGTATACTTGCGTATTCATTGATTCATGTAAATCGATCAACACAAGGCACATTCGAGGAAGAGAAGGTCAAGAGTCCAAGACAACCAATGAACCCTCAAGTACCATATCCGCAGAGAGGTTAGTTAAGCGGAAGGAAGACAAAGCGATTCGATAAGTTTTGGAGGTGTTCAAAAAGGTGCAGATCAACATACCATTCGTTGAGGCATTGGAACAAATGCCAAGCTACGTAAAGTTCATGAAAGGTATATTGTCAAGGAAGAGGAGATTAGACGAGATTGAAATGGTAGCCTTGATAGAGGAATGTAGTGCAGTGCTCCAACAGAAATTACCTCCAAAGCTGAAAGATCCAGGTAGCTTCACAATTCCGTGCACCATTGGGAAGATGAACTTTAGCAAGTGTTTATGTGATCTGGGGGCAAGTATAAATTTGATGCCGTTATCAGTGTTCAATCAGTTGGGATTGCCGGCTCCAAGACTGACGAACATTTCATTACAGCTAGCTGACAGATCCATCACATATCCACGTGGAATTGTTGAAGATGTGTTGGTTAAGGTGGATAAGTTCATTTTTTTGGCTAACTTTATCATCCTAGATTTTGAAGAGGACAAAAGTATACCAATCATACTAGGGAGACCATTCTTAGCCACGGGCAAGACTTTGATAGATGTGCAGAAAGGGGAGCTCACTATGCGCGTTCAGGATCAGGACGTCACCTTCGACGTCTTCAAAGCCATGAAGTTCCCAACAGATGAAGAAGAATGTTCTCTGGTTGATTTGGTGGATCGGATCGCAAAGAATGAGGTGCAGAGTTTTGCAGACTATGAACCTTTGAAGAATATCTCTAATGAGAGTTCAAATGTGGAGGATGAGGAATTCGATGAATCTGTACAATATCTGGATACAACCTTACAATTTAGGAGATTTAGATTACCTACAGAGCCATTGACAATAGTTGGGGATGCCTCAGAAAAATTAAAGCCATCTCTTGAGTCACCTCTAGAGTTGGAGTTAAAACCACTCCCCGAACATCTCAGGTATGCATTTTTAAGTTCAGATTCAAAATTACCTATGATTATCGCATCTGCACTAACATCTTGTCAGGAGGAAAAATTGCTATGAGTGCTTCGACAGTTCAAGTCATCTATTGGATGGACTATAGCAGATATCAAAGGGATCAGCCCTTTCTATTGCATGCACAAGATCCTGATGGAAGATGGCAGCAAGCCAATAGTTGAGCAACAAAGGAGGCTTAATCCGATAAAGAAAGAAGTGGTTATGAAGGAGGTGCTGAAATGGCTAGATGCAGGAATAATTTATCCGACCTCAGACAGTTCATAGGTGAGCCCAGTACAGTGTGTTCCAAAAAAGGGTGGTATGACAATTGTCACCAATGAGAATAATGAATTAATTCCAACACGAACAGTAACAGGGTGGAGAGTTTACATGGATTACCGCAAGCTCAACAAAGCTACGAGGAAAGATCATTTCCCACTCCCATTCATTGATCGGATGTTGGGGCGGAGTTAGCGGTCGTGAGTATTATTGCCTTCTGGACGGATATTCAGGCTACAATCAAATTATGATAGCTCCAGAAGACCAGGAAAAGACTACCTTCACATGTCCGTGTGGAACTTTTGCTTTCAGAAGGATGTCTTTCGGACTAGGCAATGCGCTAGCCACGTTCCAGAGATGCATGATGGCTATATTTTCAGACATGGTGGAACAGAATGTGGAGGTATTTATGGATGATTTCTCAGTCTTCGGGGACTCATTTGACCTATGCCTTGAAAATTTGGTTATGGTTTTAAAAAGATGTGTTGAAACAAACTTAGTGCTAAACTGGGAAAAATGTCACTTCATGGTATAAGAAGGAATCATATTGGGACACAAAGTTTCAAAGATGGGACTTGAGGTGGATAAGGAGAAGTTAGCTACTATTGAGCACTTGCCACCACCCACTTCAGTAAAAGGAATTCGCAATTTTCTGGGACATGCCGGTTTCTACCGCAGATTCATTAAGGATTTCTCCAAAATAACTAAACCGCTATGCAGTCTATTGGAGAAGGATGCACAGTTCAACTTCGATGAAGCCTGTATGTCAGCATTTGAACACTTGAAGAGGAAACTTATTTCAGCACCAGTGATTACTGCACCAGATTGGACTTTGCCATTTGAATTGATGTGTGATGCCAGTGATTACGCCGTAGGAGCTGTTTTGGGGCAGCGGAAAGAAAAGATATTTCATGTGATTTATTATGCCAGCAAGACCCTAACGGATGCACAATTGAACTATACCACCACAGAGAAAGAACTATTGGCAGTGGTATATGCCTTTGATAAGTTTTGAGCATATCTGATTGGCACAAAGGTGATAGTGTATACAGATCACGCGGCAATTCGACATTTAATGGCAAAGAAGGATGTAAAACCTCGATTGATTTGATGGATTTTATTATTGCAGGAATTTGATTTGGAAATCAAGGACAAAAAGTGGATTGAAAACCAAGTGGCGGACCACTTATCGCGACTCGAGAATCCGAACAGGGAAGTAAACAACAAAGTTCTGATCAACGATTCCTTTCCAGATGAGCAGTTGTTTGTGGTGAAAGGTGAAGTGCTATGGTTCGCAGACTACGCAAATTATCTGGTAAGTAAGATGGTACCTTCTGACTTGGTGGGTTATCAAAAGAAGAAATTTCTGCACGATGTCAAATGGTATATATGGGATGAGCCATACTTGTTTAAACAGTGCTCTGATCAAGTGATCAGAAGGTGTATTCCATATAGCGAGACTGAGGAGATTTTGCAGGAGTGTCATTCTACGGTGTATGGAGATCACTACGGTTGAGAACGAACAGCGGCTAGAGTGCTACAAGCCGGATTCTACTGGCCGATAATTTTCAAGGATGCATCTGATTTTGTCGGTGAATGTGATAGATGTCGTGAGTGGGCAACATCTCTAAAAGAAATGAAATGTCAGTTGAATATAATCCTCAAGTATAAATTTTTCGATGTATAGGGGATTGATTTCATGGGACCTTCGTCTCTTCCTCATGAAATATCTACATCTTGCTCATGATGGACTATGTCTCAAAATGGGTAAAAAGCTGCGGCTTCCGACTAATGATGCCAAGGTCGTATTCAGATTTCTACACAAAAGCATTTTCATGAGGTTTGGGACCCCAAGGGCTATCATTAGTGATGAAGGCAGTCATTTACACGCAAGCAGGCGAGTTCTGACCTTATTGGCTAAGTATGGGGTGAATCATCGCATTGCTACAGCGTATCACCCGCAAACAAATGGTCAAGCTGAGGTGTCAAATCGCGAAGTAAAAAGAATCCTGGAAAAAGTTGTGAATCCCACACGGAAGGACTGGTCGTTGAAGTTAGATGATGTCGTATGGGCTTATCGAACAGCATACAAAGCTCCGTTAGGCATGTCACCTTTTCAACTTGTGTGTGGCAAAGCCTGTAACCTCCCTATGGAACTAGAGCATAAGGCATATTGGGCAATACGGAAGCTCAATTTTGATTTGACATCTGCAGGGGAGAAACATCTACTCCAGCTCAATGAGTTAGATGAATTTAGATTATAGGCATATGAGAATTCGAAGTTGTACAAGGAGAAAATGAAGAAATGGCATGACCGAAAGATCATCGAAAGGACATTTGAACCGGGACAAAGGGTTTTGCTCTATAATTCCAAACTTAAACTTTTTTCCCGAAAAGCTGAAATTGAGATGGTCATGTCCATTTACAGTGAAGACTGTCTTTCTGCATGGTGCAATTGAAGTATATGATCAGTTTTCAGACAAGCCTTTTAAAGTAAATGGCCAGCGATTGAAGCATTACTTTGGTGGCGAGGTGGACAGACAGAACGTCACCTCAATTCTCTCATTGATATGAGATTCAGAGATAGTCAAGCTAATTGACTATAACTTAGCACTAGATGGGAGGCAACCCATTATTTTCACTCTTATTTTCTTTTCATTCCTTTAGTAGAGTAGTAGTTAAATCAATTCTATTCCATGCCTGATGAATAATTTATGGTGCATTCTTGTTCATGTAGGTTTTTTTAATTGTACTCATCACTAATATATAAATCAGGCGTTACAAAGTGTGCATTCATGCGATTACATCACAGCGGCATAGCCAGAGAGCTGATGCTCTGGAAGCGATAGCTCATAATTCGAGAAAAAAATTTAGCAAGGCCCGCCATTGCCAAATATCATAAGAAAATTCGGCGCGCCACCTACGGCGACAAAGGGGTTAAAAATTTTTAAGTTTAAGAATCCAAAGTGGTGGTCTACTTGGTCTCTCGCGTGCCATAATATAAGCGTAATCTTACATTTCTCCCATAATCATACAACTCTCTTCATCGCTCATATACACAGCTCTCTCTCCATTAGCATAAATCTAGGGTTTTTGCGGGGAGTGTCACAAGCAAGTTTGGGGGTACTCTCATCTGTAGCAAAGCATCTATATTTTCTACCTATCATCTACTCATTGGACCAAAAAGGATACGTTCCATCTCTATCTCTTCATCATCCGACTCATCATCCAGTGATCGTGACGAGAATATCATGGAACCCATAAAATTTATCAGCTGGGAAGCTCAGCGAGATTATTACCACCTCTCGACGAAATTGTTTGTGAAGTAACGAGGATTTAAACCTGATAACCAAGATGGACACCTATGGAATATGTTGCGAGAAAGAGGCTGGGTTAGCCTAGCTGCAACGCCTATGCGTATTCCCATGGGAGTTGTTCAGGAGTTCTACGCGAACACAAAGGAGATTGAGCTGAAAGGAGGGATAACGCTGGTTTGCAAGTGCAAGTGGATTTTCGTCCCTCAGCTATCAGAGTGTAGTGTTTGGAATAACTGATACACCACCGACTGGGTCTGCGAATTGGGTTACAGGTGCACATTTGATGACAGACTTGGACGTAGTAATTTTAGATTTGTGCATCCCAAGAACCAATTGGAATTATAAACCAGGGACGACAGAGCCTCAATCTTTTCTAGCGTCCTCCTTGAATCGTTATGCCCAAGCATGGAATCTGTTCATATGTACCAAATTAATTCAGTCCCCTCACAAGCATGAAGTACCTACCGAGAGAGCGATCATTTTATGGGGCATTATCACTGGCAAGTATATCGACGTCGGCCACTTAATTCATCAAAACATGCTGCGTTATTGGCGGGAGCGCATGACTGGGAGTATCTTGCATGCATCGGTGGCAGCCATACTTTGTATCCAATAGGGAGTCCCGTGGAATTACAAGCAACTGCAGAAACCGAGCTACGACATCACTACGGCCACAATCGCCAAGTTCAAGGAGTGTACGGGTGGTGAACCACGCCTGTGAGGATTGGCCTTTATCTTTTTTCCCTCCTTCCCAGCGCCATCTTAGCAGCCCCCTCAGCCCGATGAGGCAGGCCTATCCACCCGAGCACACCCGGTTCCTAGCGATCGACAGCTTCAAAGGTTGGAGCGCAAAGTTGACGCCATGTATAACAATTTTGGGACATTTGCTATGGGACTCACAAGGGCCTTGGCCGAAGCATTTGCGCAATAAGGAACAATGTTAGAGTGGCCGCAGTTTGGGACAGTCGTGCCGTACCCACCACCGGATTCACCACCCGAGGAGGGTGGTCAAGCCGATTATTAGGGGAGTTTTTCTGTACCCTTTACCTTCATTCAATAGGGACATTGAATAGTTTAAGTTTGGGGGTATTGGGGGTTATAGCATAGTAGTTTAGTTATTTAATTATTGCATGCGTAGTTTAATTTTGAGTGTTTATGTGTTAGATAAATTTTTGCAGAAAATTTTTAATTTTTATTCATTATTGATTATGATAGTATGTTTTAGTTGCATGTCTCGCATAAATTCTTGCTTAATAGAAATTTTTGACTAGCCAATGATGATAGTGAATTGTGAAGGATTCTAGAGTATGTTGGATAACACAGCTTAGATATAATGTTTTACACGATGAAATTTATGTTGCTGTTTAAATGCTTTCGGTATGCATGAATATGTTCACAATCACTTGTAGGTTTAAGAAGTGTGTCAGACCTTTGCTTGATAGAACATGTAGTTGTAAAAAGAGAAATATATGGAACATGCATGTAGATTTGAAACATTGACATTCAAACTTTGGGAACACATGGGCATGCTCGTTATTGGGGACGAGATGGGCGAAAGCGCTTTTCGTTTAAATGCAAATGGGAAGTGAGATGGAGCGTAAAACACACTCGCTATATATAAAAAAAAGAGAGAGAGAAAAAAAGAAAAGAGAAATAGCAATAAACACCGCGGGAAAGTGCGACAATCGCCCTCGTGAGTAGAAATAAAGCAATAAGCCCATTATTGAACCTTAGTTTTTCGTTGATATGTTGAAACAATCTGTGTTGCATGAGTATACATGAGTCTTGATTTATACTATAATTTTCTATTTGGAGCAGTGTAGCATATGTATTCTTTGATTAGATCAAGTTTTTGTGAACACCACACACACACACATCATCTCTATAGCATTTATGAATTATCTGAGTGTATGATATTATGTCTATAGTTGGGTTGGAAATTATATTCTTGGAGCTCGATAATTCACTGAGGTAATTTGGGCTGAAATTCTATTATGGCAGGATTATGTGAGACTAATTTGCATTATAGAGTAGTTGCATAGTTTGGTAGATGCATTTTCATTATTCATTAGTATGCATTGCTTGAGGGCAAGAAACAGTTCAAGTTTGGGGGTATTTGATAAGTGGTATTTTTACCTACTTATTGAATACCAATTCATGCGAATGGTGCCCATCTCAAGAACATTTTATTGTGTTTTAGTTGCATTTCACGTTATTTTGCATTGCATTTACTTAAAACTCCTTTTGGTGAATAAGTGCAGGAATCGGCTTAATTTTGGTGGTATTAGACGGCACGAGGCCAATGGATGCATGAAGACGAGGCACAACCGGGGATGTGCATGGCATGGAGGTATAATGAAGCATGGAGACCAAACAAATAAGAGGATCAAGCATGGAAGAGCAGATAGCAGTAGCAGAAGCCAAAAACAAGAACCAGAACTTGCGAGTAAACAAAGTTGCATGTGGCCATGTGCAGCAGTAACAACATGGGGAGCGGGCTTTTGTAGCAGTACCTAGGCTGAACAATCGAGGATTCTATCGCAAGTTATGCGGTGCATGAGCGGGAGACACGCGCGTGCGTGAGAGGTTAATTTGGATGTAGGCGAACATTACAGTAAGTCTCGCGCCCGCACGAGACATAAGTTTGAGAAAGGCGATTTTACAAGGCAATGCGATCTTGATCTTTGTAATTTTGTTTTAATTTTGATTTTTAATTAAATGAATTGTAATTGGTTTTAAATGATTCTGACTGGTGTCAGACAACAACTTGATAACTTTTAGCATATTTTCATCATAGAAACTAATGTTTACACCTTGGGAGAGATTCCAACATAGAACGAAGTCAAAACGCATACTACTCTACTTCTTCTTGGAATTCTCTGTCACCGTGGATATTTATTATTGTTTATTGGATTTCTATGAGGATTTAAACATTGAGCATTGGTTTCTATTCAGCGATTGGGTTTGATTGTTATATCTTTCATATTTCAATTGTTTTCTTATTGATCATGTTTAGTGTTGATCCCATAATGGCTTTTGGTTCAGTCATGAACTAAACTCCATTATGGGATTCTAACGAATTTTAATATGTAGTTTGGTTGTACACTTAAATGTTAGGATTGTTTCACATATCATATGGACTATCTGTCATGATTGTTTTATATGTATGAATGCTTGATCACCATTCGTCTCAGTACTTGTATGGAATTGACAATGAACATATAGGTATGGATTGTAATAATGATAGCATGTGAATATGGGGCTGTTGTATATGGCTTGCATATTTTGTGAACCAGATAGACATATACTGTTTCACCGTATGAGCTAGAGTAAGGGCTTGAGCTTAAAATTAATATAATTGCAATTTCACATAGACATATAGTGATTTTGGTTGTATTGGTGATTACATAGAGTCTAACATCTGTAGATGCTGTGTAAGTAGGTTATAATGCATTGAAAAATGGTTATAACTCTATTCGTTCTCTTGGCTATTTTCCTGTGATATGTGAACACTTCTTGCATGATAGTGGCAATTAGATGAAATATTAAATGAAGTTAGGGTCCCATTATTTCTAAATTAATTTATTCTATTTGTATTCTTATTTTTAGTTTGTTAATCGTCATTAGTTTAATTCAACAATTTTAGTCATTAGTCTAACCATATAAATAAGGTGAGTTAAATGATGTATGATAGTTTAAATTTAACAACTTTCTCTGTGGGGTCGATACTCTACTTACCCTGTATTACTTGTTGACTCGTGTATGCTTGCATGAGTTAGAGCTCTTTTATTAGAATTATAAAAGAGGCAACATGGGAAACCCTAATTTGAAACTCAATTATAAGTTCAAGACTATTATATAACTGTATTGTATGATTTTGCGATTAACTAGGTCAACCCTAATTAGCATTTTATATATATATATATATATATATATATATATATATATTAATTTCTTGAAATCCTAATTGTTAAGTATAAACCCTAATTGTGATTTGGTAACCCTAATTACCAAAAATTATAAACCCTAATTGTTAAATTAGCAAGGATAATTATAATTATTATATAATAAACCCTAATGTTCATGTATGATTAGAACCCTAATCAAATTAAGAAAACCATAATTATAAATTTTGCAACTAATTATATTTTATTTTAAACCCTAAATAAACAATTTGGGAAACATATATTAAAATTGTTAGACTAGGATTATTACATGGCCCAAAACAATTATGGGAGAAGCCCAAAAGAAATCAAATTCAAGCCCAAACATAGCCCACATAATTAAGGGTATTCTAGACCTTTGATTTATCTAATTTATGCATTAAAATAAAAGCTAAATAAAAAAATTAGTGGCATATATATAGATGGCCACAGTAGGCCTTTTAAGGCAACAAATAAAGCTAATCAAGTTCCTTAAAATGGTAACTCTTACATCAAGTACATGTGTGTCAATTTCCCATTGGTTGAAAATCTACTTAGCACCCTTAATCACATGATTAGGCTTAATTGGAAAAGATAAGGAGTTTTGTCTAATGTACAACATAAGTATGGGGGATAATAGTAAGTCACACACTTACAAGACTTCTATAAATAGATTTAAGAGAGAGAAATAATCATTTGTTAGGCCATTTTATGCACAACACCCATCTTAACTCTCTCAAGCTCTCACCTCCGAAAATAACAAGATATATCAGTTATAAACCAAGCCCCACTAACACCACAATCAAATCAGAAAGCTAGAAACAAGAATTGATCAAAGAAGGTATAAAACCCTAGCTTGAAATCTGACCATAAATCTGTTGTTAGATGTTATGATTCTGTGTTTTAATATGTTGTTAGTAGTGTATATTGATGATCTGGATTGCTAGATGTTAGATCCATAACATCTAGAGGCTCGGATTTGATGTTCTTCAAAATCTGGAAATTTTGTTATGTGTCGTCTGACATCAAATGTCAGGCCTTATATCTCTATGATCTTTAATGATTTTTGTGTTTTGAAAGTTTGTAGTTGTAGTATGATATGTGATCTTTTATCTGGGACAAGAATCCGGCTTAGAACTGGTCTATATTGCAAGTTATTCGTGGTCAAACCACGTTGGCCAAGCATTATTTGGTTAAAATCTGGTGGCCATGAACTTGCCTGTAAAGCTCGACACAAGTTCATGGGCCCAGATATTTGAGTTGTTAGTTGTTTTTTTCGGTTCTTGTAGCAATATTGTAGTATGGTATAAGTACTTTAAGATTATGCCTTAAAATCTCCTAAACGTCAAGTAGGCTGACTTTAGTGCCCGGTCAAAGTAGGCAAAATGATCACGATGGCTGTTTTCTGGGAAAACCCAGAAAACATTTGAACGATTTTCTAACAACCTTTGACCGGCTTGTATCTGCTTAATTTATTGTTGTTTTGACGCTTTTATGTAATGAATCTGTAGTCCTACATGTTGGCTACACACTGAAGTTTATAGAACACAAAAACATTTCACGATCAGAATGTAGTGGGAGTCCAAAGTGAGCCCCATGATCTGTTCTTCATTTCTGGGCAACCCAAAAATGAAGAACAGCCTCTGACAGCCACTTTGATGGCTTAGATCTTTCATTTGATGCATGTTATTGACATTTTGGTTGCTGAGTCTTGTAGTACTACATTAGCTCTACCAGATTTGACCAAAAACAAGTCCAGAAACACAACACACTGATTTACACTTGGTCAAACCCACCCACTCGATGAATCGGCGAAGAAGCTGGGTTTGCACGAAGAAGAACAAAGAAGAACACCCATCTGAAGCGGTTCATCACTATAGATGGTCTTTAGTGATGATTATTTATAAAAATCATATTATTATTAAATAATTATAGAAAATTAGTTTTAATTATTAAAATATAAAATAAATTACTAAAAATTATTTTTAAGTCCAAAATTATATTTTAATTATTTTGGATATATTTCACAATTATTTAATATTTTTGGAATATTAAAGGTATTTAATTTATTTAATAATTATATTAAATAAATTATTTAAAAATGATTTTAATATTTGAAAAATCATTTAAAATTATATTATGGAATAAGAAAATATTTTAAGTTATTTTTAATGACTTTTAATATTTAATGGTGAATTTCATTAACTAATTATTATTAATGATATTAAAGTTATTTAATAATTATATTAAATAATCTAGTTTAAAAATGATTTTAATATTATAAAAATCATTTTAAATGAAAATAAAGTGTTCAAAGATATTTTAAGTTATAAAATATAACTTTTAATATGTAAAGGATAATTTCATTAATAATTTAATATTAATGATATTTATTTAACATTAATGATATTAAATTTATTTAATAATTATATTAAATAAATAGTTTAAAAATGGTTTTATTGATTTAAAAATCATTTAAAAGGATATAAATGAATTAAAAATATTTTAAGTTATACTTAATGACTTTTAATATTTTGATAAATGGAACATTAATATTTAAATATTAATGGAAATTATTTATAAATGATATTAAATGTTTTAAAAATTATTTAATGGTAATATTAATACTTTAAAAATATTCAAAGTTATTATAAATAACTTTAATATTTTGGCAATGGTTTCATTAATAGTTTGATAATAATATTAATGATAATAGAATTGTTTGATGTTTAAATCATTTGATAATGATTCCGGCGTTTGAAAATTTATGATAAATTATAATAAATGTTTATTGAGTCATTTAAAATATATGACTGATATTCATAGATATTGAGTTACAGAATAGAGTCTTAGACTCGATAATTACCCAATAAAGCTGTCGGTACACTGACATATTTTAGGAATTGATCTGGACTTAGATATTTTAACTATATTAATGTTTGTTTGTGATGAAATAACTGTTGAGCATGTGTGATAATGTGATTAGGTTATGTACTGACTGCGAAATGCAGTACTATGTGTTATGGTATATTGTTTTAATCGAACGAATGATCTGATTATTGATAGGTCGTGATATAAAAGATAAAACTAAGTTGCGTTTTATAAGCAGCGCATCAGGCAAGTATCCTACCTTTGCATTTCCTTTATGCAATGGACATGAGTAAGAATGTTTCAGAATTGTATTATTACTGTACAGATTATTAACACTATATTATATACGCTCATTGATTACCAACATGTTAGTATATGGTAATTCAGATATATATTATGTTCGTTAGTTTTTATAAATGGTTATATAAGTGTCCCCACTTGGATAATTATTGCATTTGATCACATGTTGATACACCTTTGTCAATTACCCGTATATATATATATATATATATATATATATATATATATATATGTTGAATTATTAGATTATTGTTGAACAAGATAAAACCTACCATTATCCAACTGAATTGCTTTGGTTTGAAACCCCGACAGGTATGAACATCCCATTCATGGGAAAATTTTTATCTGCCCAAGGCAGCCATAGTGAACGATAATATCGTTCTTGTTATGTAGTATTGATTAATACAGGGTCCATGGGATGTACACCCTCGTGCCCGTAAGTTATGATGGTTTACAGAAGAAGTTCTGTTTTAACCTTTTCAAAAATGAAAACAATGTTCATAGTATGTCCCCTTAACCCTATTTATAGTCAGTACATAGTTTCAAAAAGTTGAGAGAGGGTTGTTATGATATTATTATTGGTTCAGAATTACTTCACAACTATTGATTTGTTGTAGAAGGGTTGTATAAAGAAAACATTTAAATTCTTTCAGCTTATATATATAATTGCTATTACTTGTTGGGCACTCAAATGCTCATCCTAGCTTAATTTAAATATTTTCAGCTAAGTGTGAACAAGCAGAAGGCTCGACTAAGAATAAAGGAAAAGAGAAGGCTGCTGAATGAGTTTTCATGATATGTTATGTAATAGTTTTCTTTGTTATGATAAGGATGATATATATATATATATTATCATGTAATGAACGTATAAAAGGTTGCGTACTTGGGAATAGACTCTGATAACTATGTAAATTAAGTTTAACAATTAAATTATTAGTATTATTCTGCTCATAGAAATGGTATCGTGAAGCACTGAATCGGGTTTCAAGTACCCGAGTTTGGGGGCTTTACAGTTGTACCAATTTCAGGCCTAGTAATTGTCTTTCGCCAACTTCATCCCAAAGTATAGCGGAGTTCTGCACTTTCTGCCGTATAACGCTTCATAAGGCGGCATGCCAATACTGGCGTGGTAACTGTTGTTGTAGCCGAACTCTACGAGCGGTAGATGGTCGTCCCAATTTCCTTTAAAGTCCATTATACAAGCTCTTAACATATCTTCCAATGACTGAATTATTCTTTCACTCTGTCCATCTATCTGAGGGTGATATGTCGTGCTCATTCGCAACTGTGTACCCATGCATTCTTGTAGACATTTCCAGAAGTTCGACGTAAAACACGGATCTCTATCAGAAACAATTGACACCGGAACTCCGTGCCTGGAAATAATTTATTTCACATATAACCTGGCCAACTGATCTAAGTTGAATCTGATTTTGATCAGAAGGAAGTGTGCGAATTTCAATCGGTCAACAATAACCCATACTGCGTCGTAACCTTTCTGAGTTATCGATAGGCCAACCACGAAATCCATCGTAATATGTTCCCATTTCCATTCTAGAATCTCTAAAGGTTGTAGTAACCCACTCGGCCTCTGATGTTCTGCTTTAACTTTCTGACATGTCAGGCATTTGGCAACATATTCTGCAACCTCTCGTTTCAAATTTGGCCACAAAAAATGTTGTCGAAGATCTTGATACATCTTTGTGCTACTAGGGTGAATCGAATATCTTGAGTTGTGAGCCTCGCTCAAAATTTCTTCCTTAATCTCTGTCACTGGCGGTAC
Organism: Panax ginseng; assembly: GCA_020205605.1. Taxonomy (NCBI): domain Eukaryota; kingdom Viridiplantae; phylum Streptophyta; class Magnoliopsida; order Apiales; family Araliaceae; genus Panax; species Panax ginseng. The sequence goes on along the minus strand of CM035135.1, from coordinate 13,796,526 downwards.
CCAAATTCTATTCTCAAATCTCAGTATTCCTTCATTATCCATCTTGAATCTTGATTCGGTTCCTTTGGATATCTTCTTTTTCACCGATTGACATTCGTCATCATGAAGTTGAGCCTCTTTAACCTTGTCTAGTAGAGTTGTACCAGATTACATCTGAAATAGCTTCTCATCGACCTCCATAGGACACTTTACTTCTAATTCCAGATTCTCCATTGCTGAAATTAACTCCTCCTGTACGGTCAACAACATCAATTTCTCCCGACCCTTTCTACTTAAGGCATCGGCCACCACATTTGCCTTACCCGGATGGTATAGAATCTCACAATCGTAGTCCTTAATTAACTCCAACCACCTTCTTTGGCGCATATTCAAGTCTTTCTATGTAAAAATATATTTTATACTCTTGTGGTCTGTATATATTTCACACTTCTCCCCGTAGAGATAGTGCCTCCAGATTTTCAAAGCAAAAACCATCGCACTGACTAACTCCAAGTCATGGGTGGATACCCTTCTCATAATCTTTCGGTTGTCGTGACGAGCATGCGTCTGTGATGATCGCTGTTTTGCATAAGCACACGCACTAAGTCCTTTATGCGATGCATCATTATAAACCACAAAATTTCCTGTGTCATCTGGAAGAGATAACACAGGTTCTGTACTCAACCTCTTTTTTAATTCTTGAAAGCTTTCCTCACACTTCTCCGTCCAAACAAATTTCACCGATTTTCTAGTCAAATTCATCAATAGAGTTGCGATCTTGGAAAAATCCTGAATGAATCTTCTGTAATAACCTGCCAATCCAAGAAAACTTCTTACTTCCGATGGCGTCTTCGAGAAGTACCGCATACATGGTGAAATTCTTTTGTTATTCCATTCTTTATTATTCTGTTGGAATATCCTGTCTGTGCGGATTACGCATGACCTGGTTCCATTTTTATTATTCCGTTGGAATAACCTGTCTCTGCGGTCTATCGCATGCCTGGTTAATTCTGTTGTTATTTCATTCTTTATTATTCTATTGGAATACCCTGTCTGTGCGGATTACACATGACTTGGTTCCATTCTTTATTATTCTGTTGGAATAACCTATCTATGTGGATTACCGCATACATGGTGAATGATCCTTTGTATTCATTCCTTATTAAATTGTGGAAATGATCTGTCTACGTGGATTACCGCATGGCGGGTGAAAATCCATTTGCAGTTTCATATATTCTATTATACTCAGTTGGTTAAAGTTTTGACTTCTATACTCCATAAAATTAGTAGAATATCCTGGATATTTGTGCTTCGTCTAGTATCTTTTCATGGAAATATTCTTCTGAGCATTCTTGAATTTTACTCCACAAAACAGTATCATGTTGACAATTTGGACGTTATTGATTTCAGGATAAATTAACTTATAAATCTTTAAAATTTATTCTTGAACTTGTTTTATTGAATTATTATGTCCTTGTTATCATCCTCATGCTTATATTATGATGAAAGTCATCTTTGGCTTACGTGCATAGATGGACTTGGTATGATTATGATCAGGGGTCATTCGATATAATCATGACCTTAAATATTATAAATAATGTGGTAAAAGTCCTCAGTGGCCTGTAATGCATTAATGGACAGTTTTTGGTATGGTTATGAGCAGGGATTATTCGGTATAGTCATGACCATTGATGATTTAATGAATATCCTTGGCCTATAGTGCATGGATGATTTGATGATGTGGTTTATTTATTAAGTTGAGTCTCAGCGATAAAAATTGATGAAAACATTTTTAAATCATAGAAGATAGTAGATATCATTCTCTACTTGACTCTTCTAATGGATTGTTTATTCCACTGCAGTTAAACTTGATGTCTATTGTATTTTATCAGTTTAACATTGTTGAAGACTAATGATAATTTATTCTGCATTATCGTAGTCATAATATTTCTTACTGGGCTAGTTGAGCTCACCCTTTCTGTCATTGATTTCTTCGTGAAATGAGAATATATAAATTTGGGACGAAGTCTGTGGGAATGGAGTGATGATGCAGGATAAATGGCTTTAGTAGTCCTCACTATTCTACGGAATAATGTGATAATAATTGTAATGAGGACACCATTGAGTGTGAATATTGTCTAGATGACAATATTCTTGTTTAAACTCTCAGCTATGTTTTGTCGTATTTTACACGACTGTTGTATAATTAAGTTGTATTTGAATTTATGTACCATATATCTGGCGACTCAAGATGGGTGATGTATACATATTTTGGGGGCGTCACACACATATACACACACATATACACACACACACACACACATATATATATATATATATATATATATATTGATATGTGTTTAGAACAAATTTTTTGGGCATAATTTGTTATATTAAATTTATTAAAAAAAACGTTACTTTTTTTTACTTAGTCCTGATTGGCGTTATATATAATATTTATATTACCGAAGTTATCATATCTATATAAATCAGGTTCATGATCTTGTATATATATGAACGAAGTTCCTGTACAAGGGTTCATGGAATAATATATATATGAACGGTAATATTGATTCTTATGATGTGTGTGTGTGTGTGTGTGTATATATATATATATATATTATTTTTATACTTAAAATAAAAGGTTTATTTTAATCTTAAAATAAAAAGTTTATTTTAATCTTAAAATTGGATTTCATGCTAACTAATTAGAGTTGAAATTGGATTCCATAATAACTAATTGGAGTTGAAATTGGATTCCATGTTTTCTTAAATAAAGGAATTTATTTAGATGTGAAATAAGATTTCATATTATTCAAAATAAAGGAGTTTATTTGTGAATAGGAAAGAGAATCCGTATTTCCTTAAATAAAAGAGTTTATTTAGATATGGAATAAGATTTCATATTATTCAAAATAAAGGAGTTTATTTATGAATAGGAAAGAGAATCCGTGTTTCCTTAAATAAGATTTCATATTATCCAAAAAAAAGGAGTTTATTATGACTTGGAATTGAATTCCATAATTAGTTAAAATAAATGAGTTTATTTTGATTAAAGAATTTAATTAAAATAAAATGCAGTTTATTTTATTTAAAATTAGATAAATTAAAATAAAAGAGGTTTATTTTAATTTAAATTAGATTAAAATAACGGAGTTTATTTTGATTCAAAATTAGATTTTATGCTAACTAAATTTTCCCATTAAATGATGTCAATATATATATTGAATGTTTATTATTCATGAGATGCATTAATTTATTGATGCATATGTAGATGTGTATGATAATAAATGGGATTGATTATGGACTATTGACCAATGTGATTAGATTTTATTTTAGTTGGATGCATGAATGTATGAGTTTTATTAAATGAGATTTGTGTACCTCGTCTTCTCTAATTTTTTTCTTAATGTAAATTCTATCTCTCTCCTATGTACTTCCCCTTAACTGTTGATCAAGGTTTCTATTTATTTTAAAATAATTTTATAATAGGAATAATTAAAATTAATTTTGAAGAATTGGAGATCTTGGAGCAAGGAGCGTTTGAAGACCCATTTGTAATGAATCCCGGGTTTAAATGTAATAGTTATATTTAAATATTATTCCTTTCACCCTTAGGGTTTGACCTTTTGGTTCACTTGGTGGCTCTAGTGAACCAAATTAGAATAAAAGTCCATAATCAATCCGATTAGAATATACTATTCTATATATGCATGCTTATACTATATATATATGTGTGTGTGTGTGTGTGTGTGTGTGTTTGCATGCGCGGTAAACAAGATGAGACAAATAATAACAAACCCCTCAAAGATGAGACAAATAATAACAAATCCCTCAAAGATTTTATATTAAGTCCTAAGCGTTCAAAGATATTCCGAATATCGAACTTCACCTTCTAGCGTGATAAAAAATAATAGAGTATCAATTAATTATTATAAGTTTGTTGTGTCACCACAAGACTTATCTTAATTTTTTGAGATGTTAATTTTATCACATTTTATGCTTATAAAGAAAATTGAACAATGTTGTTTTGTTGTGTCACCATAAGGAAAATATTTTTCTTTTTTGAATATATGGAGTGCTAGGTTGGACTTAACTGAGATAATTTTGATTCAGATGTGCCACCACTTGATCAAAATAATCTAAGAGGCAAAATAAAAGGAGTTACATGATGATGTAATTTACAAGAGTTGTCTGCCTATTTATTTATATATAGTTTGTTGTGTCACCACAAGGCTATATACATTTGAAATGGAATATTTATTCTCACTAACAAATCTTTAATTAGATTTTGCAGAACTATAAAAGTGAGGGTAATATAGTTTGATGAAAATAGTGAGAGATACCAATTTAAAACAAGACCAAATTTATTTTGGTAATTAATAAAAGAACGTATGATATAATGTTGTTAAATTACAAAATCATTTACAGAATTTTATAATGTCTAAAATTACTATCACTGCGTAGCATATTAGATGCTAAATTAATCGGGCCGAATTAAACGGATTAGTAAAGGAATTTGAGAATAGTTCTCATGGCTGAAAAGATATCTTATGTCCTTAATACGACTATTCCTGCAATGGTTGCAGACAATCCCTCTCAGGAAGAGATTTCTACTTTTAGAAAGTGGCAAGATGATGCACAGTTGGTTCAATGGATCATGCTCGCATCCACGAGTAACGAGCTTCAACGTCAGCATGAAACTATGGATGCTCCTACTATATTCCTTTATATCAAGTAGTTGATGGTAAGGAAAGTAGAACTGATAGATATCAGATATCTAAGGAGCTCTTCCGATCTAGAATGTCTGATGAAACTATAGTACAGATAAAAGTCCTTAACATGATCAATTTGATTGAATAATTAGGACAACATGTTTTGTCATGGATGAAGATTTGAGTCAAGATTTGATCTTGCAGTTACTCCCGAACTCCTTCTCACAATTGTTGTGAATTTTTTATATGAACAAGCTAGATATCAACCTCGCTTACTTGCTTAACATGTTGAAAAAAAAATGTTGAGAGTCACTTTCCAACCAAGAAAGACCAAGTCTTATTGATAGGGGCCAAATGATCTTCTAAAAAGAAGAACGATTCAAAGAAGGTAAATAGAAAGTCAAAAATAAAGGATAATAAGAACAAAACTGATATAGATAGCAAATGAGTTTGCTTCCGCTGCAATAAGCCTAAACATTGGAAATAAAACTACAAGAAGCATCTTGCAGATGCTAACCAAAAGAAGCTTAATGAAGCTTTGGTTACAAATATAGTTTTGTTCATGATTAAAATAAATTTTTCTTTAGGTCAAGGTTCTAATTGGGTATTGGATACTGACTTTGGTTATCATAAATATAGATTTATGAAGGGACCAAACAGAAGTAGAAACTAAACAAAGATAAGTAATCCTATGTGTGGGAAATGAAGCAAAGGTTGATACATTAGCCATATGAACTTATTGTTTAGCATTGTCTACGGGCAAGTCTATTAAGTCAATAAGTTGTTATTGTATTACAGTTCTCGTTAGAAACATTATTTTTATTTTGTTATTGGACAATGAAATCTTTGGTATTATATTTAAGAACAATTGTTGTTCTATTTATAATAATAATGTTTTGTATAGAACTGGAATATTACTTAATGGATTTTGTATACTTGACTTACGTGAAAATTAGTTTGCAAATTAAAAAAACTAGTATAAGAAAAGGAGATGATCATTCAAAGAGTTGAATGTGTGTATTTGCTGAAATACAAGTGTGAATTATTTGATAGGTTCAAAGAATTCAGAAGTGAAACAAATTGGCAGAGTATTAGGATTCTTTGATCGGATCAAGGAATGAATACTTGTGCAATGAGTTTCTAAATCATCTCAAATGGCTTTCTCACAATGGACGCCTCCTAATACACAATAATTAATTGATGTATCTGAAAGGAAAAATTATACCTTGTTGGACATTGTGCGGTTCATAATGATTTTACCGACATTCTAGTATCCTTCTGGGGTCATGCCCTAGAAATGGCTGCATATCTACAAAAAGGTAACCTCAAAATCAGGCCCCAAGACTCTATAAAAGTTATGGATAGGGAGGATTCCTAATTTTAAGTATGTTAAGATAAGGGGTTGTATAACTTATGTGAAAAGGTTTCAAAGGGATAAGTTTGGGACAAGATTTGACAAGTACAGATTTATGGGACATCCTAAAGTAAGTGTAGGGTATATGTTCTATAATCCTACTTACCAAAAGGTGTTTGTTGCGAAACATGCTACATTTTAAGATAAATGTGTTTATCATTGAAGGGGCTAGTGGGAGGATAATAGATCTTGAAAAGTTCAAGAACCACAAAACATTATAAGTCAAATAAGAGGAACATGTAGATAGACCTATTGTACCACAACGGAATTATAAATCTAGAATAGTATCGAAGATACCTGGGAGGTATGGATTCATCATAGATGATGATAATGAGGTACACATCATAGAAGATGATGATCCAGTTACATACGATGAGGTAAGAGTTGTAGACACTCAGAGAAATGGATTAAAGAAAGCTTCTCAAAAATGGAACATTCGTTTTGATAAGATAATCAAAAGAGTTTGATTTTATCAAAAACAAGAATGAATAGTGTATACAAAAGGATCAGTGGGAGCGTCGTGAGATTCCTAATATTATATGTTCATATACTATGGATAAGGAATGACATACTAATGCTACAATCAGTAAAGATAAAGTTGTCTAAACATTCCTCCATGAATGATTTGGGAAGAGTATCATATTGGGGATAAAAATCTATATAGATATATTCAAGAGGATGCTTGACTTAACCTAAGGAACGTATATTTATTTGATGTTAAAGTTGTTTAGCATGGCAAACTCCAAGAGATGTCTCATGTTGATGAGTTATGGAGTGTATCTCTCTTAATAGTCCCCATAGACTCCTGAAAAGAGAGATCCCATGAGTGACAAACATGTATACAATGAAATATACAAGACCTAATGTTGATCGGTCATATTCTGGAGAAGATCATTGTCAGACAGTGAAAAACATCTTAAATTACTTAACCGACACTAATGATGTGATTAAAATTTATGGTGGATCTAAATTAAAATTGGAGGGCTTAATAGACTCAAGTTTTTCTGACAGACCAAGAAAACAAAAAATCAACTTTAAGGTAAAGTTTTACCTTGAACGGTGGTGCAGTGAATTGGAATGGTTTCAAACATCAAAGAGTTGATTGTTTAGTGATAAAGACAAAGTATATAACTATAAATGAAGCTACAAGATGATTGTTTGGATGAAAAGTTAATTACAGAACTAGGAATAGTTCCTAAGTCTCATATTGGATCTAAACATGTGTTGTGGAACTTTCATTTGATTATAGGAATCGTTAAAAGATGGGAAATCACTATAGAGATAGTGGACTCTCAAGAACAATATTATCCAACAGCGGGATAATCGTCACTTAGAGAAGAAGAGTATGAGATACCATGACGATTGACTTTAGTGCAAGTGAGAGATTTAAAGTAGTATGCACACAAGCCAATTGGGTTTGATGATAAAGCATACACTTTATAACAATCTTATTCAATTATTAATAAAAATTAATAATTTATTAAAGGCTTTTAATTATCTATATGATGTTGCTTTATAATATATGATAAACCCATAGTTTTAAGCAATGCTTTTAGAATAATGATGATGATCATTCTAATGAGATCTAAATTCTTAGAAAACTTAAAACTAAAATAGTTCCCAATCGTTGGATTACTAAATTGGGGATTAGTGAATCCGGATATATTGGTACATATGTTGCTTGCTCATTGGATGAGTATGATTGATCTCATGATCATCTGTGTGGAGACATTAAAGCAAGTATGTAGGTGCTTATCAGAGAATAAGTTCACTGAACATGGCTCGCTGAGGAATACCTAATGGAGTTTTACTTGCATGTCAATAAGAATTCCTATAGTGATAGTAGTACAAGTGATCCTTGTACTTGAGATCATCATAGTATCTTGTGTATGATGAATTATACTTTGACTGATTCCTTAAGACCCTTAGGGTATATCAAAGGGTATGCTTGGGTATAATAAGTCGTACATGGAGATAATGTATGATCAATAAAGAATCTATCGCTTCTAGTAAAAGAAGAGAAATGTCTTATGTGATTCGATAAATGACAATCCAGTAGTCCTTTACCAATGCAGAATAAAATTAGAAAGGAGTTTCTAATTTGCATTATTTATAGTTGTGCATTTAAGGATCTAAATACATATAATTAAATGAAATAAGACTTGATAGTAATTCCACGTCTTATATTTAATTGGGACATTGTATGATGGAAGGATTGAATTGTACGATAACTATTTACTCAAAGATTCTTTTATGATTAATGTTAAAATCTATATTATCTGGAAAGTCGTTAATCACTAGGGAGGCTTATCCCTATTGTAGAATAAATATTATTTATTTAAATAAATTAATAGTTTAATTTATTTATTTAAATAAGATTAGAATTGTTCAAATTGATTTATTCACAACCGATTTAATATGGAGAACCTAAAGGGTCACACCATAAAAGGAAGAATAATTATTTAAGAAGTTAATTGCATAATTATAATAATAAGTTAAGTATATTTAATTTAATCTATGGTGATAGAATAAATTAAATAGCTTAATATTTATTATTTAATATTTTGAAAATATTAAATATAAATTAATAAGAGGAGTCTTATTATTATTATTACTATTATTATTATTTAATTCCTAAAGGAGTTTGGGAATTAATTAATAAAAGTACTCTTATATATTCCTAATAAGATTAGGAGGCAAATTAATTGAGTTTAATTAATTATTCCTAATAAGATTGGGAGCCTAACTAATTAAAGGAGTTTAATTAATTAAAATAAAACATAATTCCTTAATTGTTAAGGAGAGTTGCCTACATCTATAAATAAGAGTCTTATTATGGGTGAGGTTGGTTGACACTTTTACAAAACACGTGAATACGTAATTCCAATAGTTGGGAGAGTACATCCTTTTCTATGTGAGATAGAAAAACTAGGGTTTTGCCAAATACCCATCTTCTTGAATCTTTCTTCTTCCTTGGTGGATTATCTCTAGAGGCCAAACACTTGGGTGGCTAGCATTGATCAAAGGAAGGAACCAAACCTAGTGGATTCAAGTTAAACGCGAAAAATATTGGAGGTGAACTTGTACCTGAGGAAGCTCAAATCTTCAAAGGTATGATTCTTGTTCTTCATATTTTCATTTAATTAATAATTGTGCATAAAGGATGATCCAGATATATGGTTTGTAAAATTTTAAAACTCTCATTTTCCATGTTTTCGCTTATTTTGTACAATTTGATTGCATTCATGAATATTAGAAACCTAACATCACCAAGATTTGGTGATATCTTTTACTTAAAAGTTAAGTAAAAGGGCATTTTAGTAATTTCGCACCTACTAAGGATATTTTGGTCATTTCCCCATCAATTCAAAGGGAAATTTTTCTTTTCACATCTATCCCATAACTTGTAACCCTTTAGTTTTAATACTTAACATTAGGGTTTCTAAATTAGGGATTAGAAATTCCCGATTAGGGTTTAGGATTTCCAGAAATGAAATTAGGGTTTCTAAAGCTGGAATTAGGGTTCCTAACCAATCACTAGAGTTTCTTCACCGAACATTAAAGTTCTTAATATAACATTAGGGTTTGCCAATTTTACATCTTTACTTGATTCATACTTGATCCTTAACCACATATTGTACACACATAATCACTACACAAAAACCATATAAGTTCTTCACAAAATTTTTAAATCCAAACCTTATTTCCAGTCTAGGTCTTATTATTCAACCTTTATTCAATCAGTAGGATTTATTAATCTTTTAAATTCTCGGGTTGTCACAAAATATCCACTTTCAACCCTGTAACGATAGCAAAGAGAAGTATGACACGTTCCTTGGTGACATCACTGAGGTGGCGGGTGGGCATGATGTTGGCACAGATGAAGCTGTACCAAGCCTTGCCATACTTGCTGAGTGCCACCTGAGGAAAACTTGCCCTCTCCGCCATGTATTGGTTTGTTTTCCAGCTTGTCCCATGCTTGCTCATGCGTTTGATAATGTTGTCCATGTTTTAGTGAGAAATTCCATTGTCGAGGTAGTCCTTGTCGTGGGCCGGTAATTTGAAATAGGCATTGATCTCCGCCCAGTCATAGGCCACTTTCTGTACTAGAACTGTGACCTAGCATTGGCATAAAATTCGCAGACCAAGGTTATGACGGCGTTCTCTGGCGATAATGTGAAACAAACCCATTTTTTGTCAACTATCATTGGCCACATTTCACTTTCTTTCCTTGGGTCCGGCCGAAAGCCTCTCTTCGGCACCATGCTCTTACCGAGGATGATTGAGTTGTACTTGTTCCAAGCCTCTACGGTAACAAATTTGGTCTTGTCCCATTTCTACGCCGATGAGGATGAACTACCCTCGGTTCGTTGGCATTTTGAAGCCATATCAAAGGTGTGCTTTGGTGCGGGTTAGAAACTAATCTCAACTAATTACCAATTCAATGCCAAAGCATGGTGAAGAATGCCCAAAAATTAGTGCCCAAGCCAATGCCAAATTGAAGACTTTAAGCAACCCCCACTAATGCTAAGCAAATGTCAAAGAAAATGCCCACAACACTTAGTCAAACTGAGCCCAAATCTGTGCCAAGCTATGCCAAAAATGATGCCAAACAGATTCAATCCAAACTGAGTCACACAAAACCAAATGGAGCCAACACGAATGCTGACTATTATGCCAAAAAAAAACCCTAGTCAAAATGTGTCAATCAGAGCTAAAAATAATGCCAAATTTCACTACGGCAAATTGTCGAACACCTTGTGTGTGTTGCCCTAACCCTAGTCTGTCAGCCCCTTGCTTGATTCTCGCAATCCATATTTCCCTCAGTGGATATCAACCAAATAGATAGAAGAAACAAAACAAGCCCAGATTGAAACTTAAGAAAATCAAACACAGAGTTCAATTAAAACTCAAGCTTCAAGTGGAGAATGGAATTCCCAAATAGCTTAAACTGAAGAACCCTAGGTTGATATCTTGTGAACAGTCCTTGATATGAGCACCTGAATGAGGGTTCAATTATAGTTAGGATGTGAGTTTTGATAAATGGCTGGGATAGGGGGTAATGAGGATCTAGTTGGGGCTGCTAGTGCCTAGAGAATTTGGTGAAATGGTTTAACTCTGCCGAATTTTGGGTGTTTTAAAAAAAACAAAAATTCTCTATCGGCGCTGCGATGCTGGGTTTTCTTCTTTGTGAGGCACTGCGGCACTGTCTCTTAATACTAGAATTTGTCAAGGCGTTATGGCGCGAGACCAAGAACAAACTTGTGTGCCGCGGTGTAAGTTAGCAATAGGGTGGGGAGAGATAGGCGTTGCGGTGCCTAGTGATAGGCTGGACCTTAAATATGGGCTTTGAGTGAGGCGCTGGTGAGCGACTTACAGTGCAAAGTGATGGCACCGCGGCGCCTGCCCTGTACTTGGGAAAAAGTTTTGAGGTTAACTATTGAGCAGAACTTAGGCCACAATTTTTTTTACCGAATGACATAAATATTCATACCAAAACTTAATAAAGCTACCTAACATGGCTAAAACAAAAAGCATACATGTACTAAGCTCAATCAAACTAACTAGACACTAGGAACCGCAAACCAAACACTTTTGTACTAGGCACTTAGAAATCACATGGAACAACTAGCATGCCAAACTGAACTTCTCATTGAGCCTAAGCATTAGAACAAAAGCTATACCACAATTTCAAATGTATAACTATATCAAAGCTTCATTTATGTTAAAAACATACATTATACACAAAATGAACTACATATGGAATAAAACACAAGCTAATGCCAAAAAAAATGTCAACAAAACCAACAAAAGCTATACTTGACCAAAAATCAACCTAATACCCAAAATGTACTATATTACTATATATTTCCCACAAACATGTGGAAAAACTACAATTTACACCCGAATATACAACCTCACACTTAACCACATCCAAAACTACTAAAATCATACTAACTACTATAATAAATGAAAAAAATCTTAATATCATAATAGAAAGCTAAAAGGGTATAAGAATGATACTGAGATGGGGTTGCCTCCCCATCGAGCACTTATTTTAAAGTCATCGGCTTGACTATTCCCTCGGCGTGTTAGTTCCCAGTAGGCACAATATAGATCTAGAAGGAGGGGGGGTTGAATAGATCCTTTGATTTTCAAAATACTTTTTCTCTTTTAAGTTGTGTTGCTCATTAAGTAGCATATGACAAACATAAGAATCTTTTCAAGCACAGCGGAATAAGTAAAAGATTCCCTTCATTGATATATTCATAATCAATCATACATTGTTCATAGAGTTAACTTAGTAGTAAGCAGTTAACACATATATAGCAGTTATAACAGTTAATGTACATAATGTAAATGACATTAAGTAAAAGACACAAGGGGTTTTAAGTGGTTCAGAGACTCAAGCTCCTAATCCACTCTTCTGCTTTCAACTAGCAGGATTTCCACTAAAGAAGGGCAGCACCCTGAATCACTAAGATTTCTTCAAGGCCAGTAACCTTGGGACTTTAGTTCACTAAGAACTCTTCAAGGCCAGCAACATTGGGACTTCTCTAGTTCCCTAGGAACTCTTGAGCCAGCCAGAGCTTAGAACTTCATTTAGTCCCTCCGGGACAAGGACCCCTCAGCCCTCAGCTTCTTGTTGTTGTTGTATTTGTTGTTGTTGTTGGTCTTTGTTGCTAAGATGTCATTAAGCTACGAACATATTTTGTACTTAGCAGCTTGGTGTGGTCCTCTTTGCATTCTGCTTTGAGTCTGGACCACATCTTCCTTGGTGCAGTTGATCTTTACTCTTTTCTGCTCATCTTCATCTTGCATCAGCTGTGCACCATCACCATCTGGATTTTTTAAGTCTCTATGCTTTTGGTAGACTTCGTCCGGCACTTAACAATCCCTGAACCCTTCTTGAATGTTTTGCAGACATGGTTGTGATTCGTAGAGTGGCTCTCTTGATCTTCTTTGAACTCAGCCACTTTTCTGAATGCTATCTTCTTGGCCTTCTCGGCTCTCAGCTTGGCTGTACTTGTTCAGTTTCAGCTTTGTTGAGTGAAGCTTTGATCTGTTTAAATTCCTCTTCAAAGCTGATTCACTTCCACCTTGGTAGTCTCACTGTCACTGAGACTTGTTCTGTTGATCTTTGGTGGAACTCGTAGAGTCAACAATAGCATTCACCAACTCAACGATTCTGCAACATTACAATCATCAGCAACTCTTGATCTTTGAAGCTCTGTTGATTTATACTGCTTCCCAATCTTTCCGTTGGAAAGTAGTCGTTGGAAGCTAATCAAATTGCCTCGCAGATCTCGAGTTATTTGTCGCAGACTGCAGATGTGACATGACATCTTTTTCTGACTTTCTGACACTACAGTCTACTATTTCACCTACCCTGTCAGATATGTCACTTTGATATCTTGGGCAGGTCGATGACTTTATTTCACCCTTCTGATTTCTCGATCAGAGGTTATCCTTGCATTGATTCTCTCAATATGCTTTTGTCTGAATGCTAACCTCCAGATGGAACCATTGCCAATGCTTCAATCCTTATTTATTTGAACTTTATGATTTTGATGCACTTCTTCTTGGACCTAATCGTAGTGTCTTATTGATATGTAGAGTTAACACTACGATCTCGAGGAGTGTTCACTTGATCTCCAGTGTAGAACACCTCTTCCTCTTTTTGTGCAAAGGCTTCATCACTTACATTTTGCCTCATTTGTTCTCGACATCGATGGCTTGATTCCTTTCTCTGGCCTCTTCTGAATAACAAGACACTTCAGATTTTTGGGGTGGCCAGCTCCCTTTCTCCTTGTGATCTCCCGTTCACTTATCATCAACGGACTGACCCAATGCTTAATCACTTTAGCCTTATTTGTCAAAGGCTGACCAGTATCTTAATGTGTACTACATCAGTTCCTTCTTCGTTTACCAAACACTACGATCTTGGTTACTTCCAAGATCGTTGTCATCTTTCTCTTTGACAGCTACTGCACTTGCTGACTTTCCTTAGTTAGTTACAGAAGTCTTCTTCTGATCTCCTTGTGGAAGACTTCATCTCGAATGGCTTCATAACTCAATCTTGATGATGATTGGGTTGGTGCTTAGGTCTTCTGTTAGCTTGCATGCCATTCATTGAGAGCTCTCTGGTTTCCTTTAGGTGGGACGTATCTATGCAGTGTCAACCAGAGGCTTCATTCCGTTGGATATTCTGGGAGTGCTCATTTGTTGACAGTCGTATTAGCTCTACGATTCTGCCTTTGTGTTGTGAGTACTTCTGTTGAGGTCTTAGTTCTACGCTCTACGATTCACTTTGGTACATGCTTGGAAGACTATGACTCTGAGATCAGATCTTGATACTACGATTTCTGTTGTTGTGCTTGTTGTCTTCATCTGATCTTGCTCGACTACATTTTCTGCCTTTAATACGATTAGTAGACTCTACGATTCTGAGTGTAGTCTATTATCCTTTACTTGGTCGTTAGTAGACTCTACGACTTCGAGTGTAGTCTACGATTCTTGACTTTGGCAGATGCTCGTTCAGCTCGTAGGTAGGCTATCTATGATTCTGAACACGACTTTCTCAGCAGACTACGACCCTGAAGAAGTTCTCCTCGACACACTACGATCCTTCCTCGTCTCTCCTGGAAGTCTACGAACTCCGAGATCTACTATCTGGCAGACTACGATTATGCCTTGATAGCTCTTCGAGTTTTCCTTGACTCTCTTGGCAGACTACGATTTCTGGTGCAGTGCTCGACGATCAGACAAGCCTATCTATTACATCATAAGATCAACCTAATATGCTTGATCTTTCTATATTTATTGTCCTTGTACATCAATTCTTTTTAAGGACTTTACAAAGCTATTTTTGCATATGTAGGATCAACCTAACATATTTGATTAATTCATTTGAAGTCCTTGTACATATGTTTCTATTATCTTTCAAAGGACTTTATAGCTTTTCTTAATGCAAGCATACTTGCATATTCATATATATATATATATATATATATATATATATATATATATATCATAATTAAATCATATGTAAATAGGAATATCATTCACATGCTTATTCCTGACAAAATGTTATGGAAGTTATTTGACAGTCGACATCGCCGCCCCAGTAGTGCTTAAGGCGTTGACCATTTACTTTGAAAGTTCTATTAGAGTTTGGGTCTTCAACCTTAATCACACAATGTGGATATACCTTCGCTATTTTGAAAGGCCCCGACCATCTGGACTTCAATTTCCTGGGAAAAAGTTTCATTCGGGAGTTGAAGAGAAGCACTTTCTACCCCTGTTCAAACTCTTTTTTAACTATCCTTTTATCATGCCATCGCTTCATTTTCTCCTTGTATAACTTTGTGTTTTCATATGCTTGGAGCTGAAACTAATCTGATTCATTAAGTTGTAACAACATTGTCTCACCTGTTGCATCCAAATCGAAGTTGAGCTTTTGAATCGCCCAATATGCATTGTGCTCCAACTCGACAGGGAGATGGCACACCTTACCATAAATAAGCCTATACAGAGACATTCCGATAGGTGTTTTATAGGCAGTGCGATACGCCCACAATGCGTCATTCAGCTTCTTAGACCAGTCCTTCCGGTTAGGGTTCACAATCTTTTTTAATATCCGCTTGACTTCCCTATTTGATACCACCACTTTTCCACTCGTTTTACGGATGATATGTGAACCCTCATCACTAATAATTGCCCGAGGTGTGCCGAATCGGGTAAAAATATTTTTTCTCAAGAAATTAAGCACGACCTTGGCATCGTTAGTAGGCAAAGCTACGGCTTCCAACCATTTGGATACATAGTCCACATCAACTAGTAAATATAGATTGTTGTAAGAGGACGAAAACGGGCCCTAAAGTCTATTCCCCAGACATCAAACAACTCTACCTCAAGAATATTCTACCGAGCCATTTCATGCCTTTTTGAAATGGTTCCTATTCTTTGGTAATTATCGCATCGCAATACATATAGATGAGTGTCCTTAACCAGAGTTGGTCGGTAAAAACCTGACTGGAGCACTTTCGCTGCTGTTCTTTGCCCACCAAAATTCCCTCTATAGTTAGATGAATGAAAATGATGGAGCACACCCTCGATTTCTCCCTCAGATAGACATCGTCATAAGATTTTGTCTGTACATTGTCCGAACAATAATGGCTTGTCCTAGAGGTAATGTTTCGCATCATTCAGGAATTTCTTCCTCTGCTGGTAGTTCATGTTAGGTGGTAGCACATTACAAGTGACATAATTAGCAAAGTCTGCATACCACGATGCTAGACTATGAACCATATACAACTGCTTATCCGGAAAGAAATCACTGATATCTGTCTCATTTTCCCCCGAGTGAGTTGGGTTCTCCAATCTAGATAGGTGATTTACAACTTGTTTTTTAGTTCCTTTTCTATCGCGAATCTCCAAATCAAATTCTTGGAGGAGAAGGACCCATCTAATCAACCTCGATTTTGCATCTTTCTTAGAGATTAGATATTTGATCGGCGAATGATCAGTATACACAATGACTTTGGTTCCAATTAGATATGAGAAGAACTTGTCAAAGGCATATACTACTACCAGAATCTCTTTCTCAGTAGTGGTGTAATTAAGCTGAGCATCTGTCAAGATTTTACTGGCATAATATATAATGTGAAACATTTTATCCCTCCGTTGTCCCAACACTACCCCAATAGAAAATTCGTCGGCGTCGCACATGAGTTCAAAAGGCAATGTCCAGTTAGGGGCCACTACAATAAGAGCTGAGATGAGTTGCTCCTTTAAAAGCTTAAATGCTTCTAGGCAGAACTCGTCAATCTTGAAAAAACACATCTTTTTCTAATAGGCTATAGAGCGACTTAGTAATTTTAGAGAAGTCTTTGATGAACCGCCTATAAAAACCATGCGTGCCCTAAAAATGCCTTACTCCTTTCAATTATGATGGCGGTGGAAGATTCAATAACATCAATTTTTGCTCTATCTACTTCAATCCCACTAGCAGACACTCTGTGCCCCATAATAATCCCATCTCTCACCATGAAGTGGCATTTCTCCCAATTTAAAACCAGGTTAGTCTCTACACATCTTTTTAGAAATGCAGTCAAATTTTGTAGACAGGCCTCAAAAGAACTCCTAAAAATAGAGAAGTCATCCACAAACACCTCGAGTGTCTGTTCCACCATATCAGAAAAGATGGACATCATACAACGCTGAAATGTTGCAGGAGCATTATATAGCCCAAAAGACATTTTCTAGAAGGCAAAGGTCCCATATGGACATGTAAATGTTGTTTTCTCCTGGTCTTCAGGTGTTACTGCAATTTGATTGTCATCTGAGTACCCATCCAGAAGACAATAAAATCCATTACCCGGTGAGTCTATCGAGCATTTGGTCAATGAAGGGCAGAGGGAAGTGATCCTTGTAAGTGGACTTGTTCAGTTTCCTATAGTCCATACATACCCTCCATCCAGTCACCGTCCGTGTGGGAATAAGCTCATTGTTCTCGTTAGGCACCATTGTCATGTCGTCCTTCTTTGGCACACATTGTATTGGACTAACCCATGGACTGTTAAAGATCGGGTAGATAATGTCTGCATCAAGCAACTTGATTATTTCCTTTTTGAGAACCTCATTCATGATGGGGTTCAACCACCTCTGATGCTTAATAGAAGGCCTAGACCCCTCCTCGAGGAGAATTTTGTGCATGCAAAAAGAGGGATTGATGCTCTTTATATCTGAGATAGACCATCCCAAAGCTGTTTTGTAAGCCTTGAGAACTTGAAGGAGCTTCTCTTCTTTTGCCTTATCTAATGATGCATAACTGGCAAAGTGGATGATTCACTTAGATAGGCATACCACAAATGGCTTGGCAATGGCTTAGGATCAAGCACATGTGGTTCTATAATTAAGGGTTGTGATTGAGAGGTGGATGTTTCTTGTTCATTTAAAGATTCGAATTATCGTTTGAACTGATTTTATCTCGAGGGTGCATCCAACTACTGAACATACTCAAGATGAGTAGGCTCTTCCACATTACTTGCACCAGCCAAAGTGGCCTCAAGCGAGTCAGAAAGATATTTTTTATAGAATACTTCTTGCACAGCTTCGTCAATCACATTGACTCAAAAGCAGTCTTCAGAGGCACTGAGGGTACTTCATAGACCTGAAGACATTGAAAGTTACTTCCTGATCTTGTACTCTCATTGTGAGTTCCCCCTTCTGCACATCTATAAATGTCCTACCTGTTGCTAGAAATGGTCTGCCCAAGATAATAGAGACCTTCATATCCTCCTCGAAGTCTAAAATAATAAAATCAGCGGGTAAGATGAACTTAATAAACACGTCTCCACAATCCCTTTTGGATAAGTGAGGGATCTATCGGCCAGCTACAGAGTCACACTGGTAGGCTTAGCCTCATTCAACCCCAACTTCTTGTAGATAGATAGGGGCATCAGATTGATGCTAGCTCCTAAATCGTATAGGGCTTTTCTGATGAACTGATCCCCAATACTGTATGGTATAGTGAAGCTCCCAAGGTCTTTCAACTTAGGTGGAAGCTTGTTCTATAAAATTGCACTACATTCCTCAGTA
Organism: Panax ginseng; assembly: GCA_020205605.1. Lineage (NCBI taxonomy): Eukaryota > Viridiplantae > Streptophyta > Magnoliopsida > Apiales > Araliaceae > Panax > Panax ginseng. The sequence continues at coordinate 13,777,815 of CM035135.1, read as the reverse complement.
AGTGCCACTGTCTCATAGTCCCCCATTTTCCTCTTCTTGGACAAGATGTCCTTCATGAATTTCACATAGCTGGGCATTTGTTCCAACGCCTCCTCAAACGGGATATTAATGTGAAGTTTCTTAAAAACTTCTAAGAATTTCAAGAATTATTTATCAAGCTTTTGTTTCTGAAGGCGTTTGGTAAATGGTAACTGTTGAACTACAGGACTAGGCTTGCTAACAGTCAGGGTTGGTATTGTGGTTTCCTCCTTCACATTCTCTTCCCCCCCACACTTGTCACAAATTGGCTCATCGTTGCTTTCCTCTATAACAACTTCTTGTTGCACCGTCGAGGTCTCTCCCCCATTTTCATTCACTATCTTGCCACTCCGGAGAGTAACTGCCTTGCACTGCTCCCTGCCCTCCCATTTTAGGTTGATATCTGTGTCAATTGGTAAGGTTTCTGGAGGACGGATATTCAAAGCAGTTGCTATTTGTCCCATTTGGACTTCCAAATTCCGGATGGATGCTTCATGATTATTACTCCTTGTTTCATTCTAAGCAATGTATATCAAGAGGAGATCTTTAAAACTAGGCTTTTTGTCCTGTGGAGGTAGGGGTTGGTAAGAGCCTTGTGGATGTTGTTGGTCTTGATTCTGAGATTGAAAACTGGGAGGATTTGAATATGTTGGTCTGGTGGTAGAGGTTTCAGCTTGGTTGCTGTTATCGTTGCTCCATGAGAAATTTGGGTGATTTCTCAGTCCAGGATGGTAGTGTGTGTGACGATTGGAATTCTATTGTCGCCCACAATTTGAGACAAACTGAACTGATTCAGGGCTAATGGCGCACTGATTAGTAGGGTGACTCCACGCACACAATTCACACGACGACGCTACACTTTGCACTATTTGTGCCTCCATAATGTGAAGCCTTTTAGTAAGAGCAGCAACCTGAGTTGACAGTGTCGTAACTATATCAACCTCATACACCCCTGCCACTTTCTGTGGTGCTTTCCTATCCTTAGGCCACTGATAATTGTTCGTAGCCATGGTCTCCACCAAGTCATACCCTTCAGCTTGGTGCTTCGACATATAGGCCCCACCAAACGCTACGTCAATACTCGAACGAGTAGAACCAGATAATCCGTTATAGAAGGTCTAAATTAGAAGTCATTCGGGAAATCCATGGTGTGGACATTGTCTCAATAAGTCCCTAAATCGCTTCCAAAATTCGTAAAGAGATTCAGATTCAAACTGTATGAAGGATGTGATATCATGTCTAAGCCTTGTTGTTTTCGTGGGCAGAAAGAACTTTGCCACGAATTTCTAAGCCAAGTCAACCCCTGTGGTAATGGAGCTCGGAGGAAGTGAATGCAACCAGCTCTTGGATTTTTCCCGAAGAGTAAATGGGAACAGTTTGAGTCTGATAGCATCAATGGATACTCCGTTGCATTTGAAAGTATTATAGATTTCCAAGAAGTTTATCAAATGATCGTTCGGGTCATTATTCGGCATCCCTCCGAATTGAACATTGTTTTGCATCATTTGAATTGTACCCATCTTGATTTCGAATTTATTTTTATGAATCGCGGTCCTTAGAATGCTCGCTTGAATATCTGTGGTGTGGAGCATGACATACTCCCATAGATATTTTTGGTTTTCCTCGACCATTGTAATTGAAGTAGGTATTTCCCGAGCTTTTTCTCTTTTCAGTCGTCTAAAAGTTCTATCTACCTCAAGATCAAGAGTTATTAAATTCTAATTCCTGCGAGGTAGCATACACTATCAAGAATACCTGAGAAAAATATTAAACAGATAAATCAGTTTAAATTAAGATCGTTTTGAATTAGTATTAATATTGAAAGACAAATAATACTAAGTCCTCGACAACGGCGCCAAAAACTTGTTGGTCGAATTACTGATCACTAAACATGCGCAAGTATACGCTGTCTAACAAGTAATACAGTGATAAGATGAGTGTCAAACGCACGAGGACAAAGTACTAACGCTATTCAAATACTAAAATTATATTAATCCAGTCTTATCTAAATAATTAAATAAAGATGGTGTGTTTAAAACTATATGATTAAAACAGTAAATTAATTATGAGATCCAATTGTATCAAATATGGTAAGCTAGGATTACAACTCCCCTAATGCTTCTTCTAATCACCTAACTCTCCATTTGACTAGCAAATCACAAGAATGGCAAACCGAGAACATTAAGTACACATAAGCTGTAAAGACCCAAAATTTTTCAAACAACTATATCTGTATTTTTACGAATATTTTAATTTATTTATTATTATCTTATTTTATGAACATTGGTATCATGATTAATATTTTGAAACGTATGTGATATAGATTTAATAGGATAGTCAATTTAAAATTTTATGTTGACTAAGAATGAAGGTTAAGTCGGATATGGTTTCAAAACCCTAATTCTGGATTTTGAATAAGGAATGTGAATAATAATATAATATTAATTATATTGCAATGCTATAAATATGTACTATTTGTGTATATTGATCATTTTTGGTCAATTATGGTGTAACAGTATAAAACCCTAGCATTACTTTGATAAACCCTAATTTGAAATTCAAATAAGACTTTAAGATTTGTTAAGTAATTGTGTGAGGTGATAAATGATATGTGTTATTGATTATAACCCTAATTAGGGAAACTCTAATTAGTAATTAGAAACCCTAATTATATGAAACCCTAATTGCTAAGTAATAAAGTACCCTAATTGATAAGTAATAAACCCCTAATCGCTAAATTAGAAAGCTAAATGTTAATTAGTAAATCTTAAACCTAATTTCCAAGTTCTAGGTAATTAGGAAATCTAATACAATTAGGTAACCCTAATTTGTAATTTAGAAAGCTTAAATTTCCATTTTATTCCATAATTAGAAATCCTAGAAAACCAATATGCAAAACCTTAGGGTTAAACCTTAAGGGTCAAACCCTAAGGGTTAGCCAAGATTATAAGATTGCCATTAAAATAAAAGGCCAAATTACCTAATTGCTTTTTGCATTCTTTAATTATTTTCTTGTAAATCTTGCCAAAACATTAGTTGCTCAACAACCCTTTACTTCCCATTTGACAAAAATCCATACATATCAGCCACATATATCAGCTAAGTGCATTGCATCATATTATATATAGATTAAGAGAGAGAAAAGATCACCTTTTAGCTCATTTCTTCATCAAACACTCAACCAGGACCCTCTCTCTCTAACCCACGAATTTCTATAGTAGACCAGTCCCTTATCAAGTCCCCACCACCTCCACAAACAGATTAGCAAGGCTATATTCAAGTTAGTTCAAAGAAAGGTATAAACCTAAACTAAAATTTTGATCTTGTATGCTATGTTGGATTTGGTGTTTGTATGTTTAAATATGTTGTATGAGGTGTAAATAAGTGATCTGGGTTGGTATATGATAGATCTATAACATCTAGATGCACGAAATTGAGTTTTTTAAAAATCTAGAAAATTGGAAAATATGGTCTGACAGACGAATGTCAGGTCTCATAGATTGGTGTTTGTTAATGGTTTTAGTGTTTTAAAGGTTTGTAGTTGTAGTATGTTGTAAGGGATTTGATTTGAAACATGAATCAAGGTCAGATCGTGTATATATCTCAAGTTATTGATGTTCAAGGTCGGTTGACCGGCCATGACCAAGCAAATCTGGGTAACCCAGATTTTACCCAGAACGTTCTGACAACATGTTCATAGGCTTAGATCTTGCATGTGTTTGATGATTTGTTCTTGTTTTTGTATCTAAGTTATAATATGTTATATGGACTACATGCTTATGCCTTTAGATCACTAAAACATTAAACATGTTGGATTTAGTGGACGGTCAAACCAGACAGTATGATCACGAAAACAATTTTCTGGGTAACCCAGAATACTTATGAACACGGCTTCTGGCATGGTTTGACCAGACCAGATCTAGAGATTTTGTTGTTGTTAGATTGGTTTTAATGTAATAGATCTGTTCCTTGACATGTTGTCTACAAACTGGAACCCTCAAATCACCAAAACATTACATGGATTACAAGTTGTGGAAGCCCAAAAGAGGCTACTCGAACTGTTCTTCATTTCTGGGTAACCCAGAATATGAAGAACAACTCTGATAGCTTGTTCAAGGTCTTAAATCTTTTTTATGTGTTATGACCTGACCCAGAAATTGTTATACACTTGTAGTATTACATCAATACTACAAGATTTGATCATTAGCTTACCCAGAAACATCAAGATCTGAACATTATGTTTGGTCAAAGTAGGTAACTTAATAACTTGTTATGCATGTTCTTAAGGCTCAAGAACACAATAGGCGACACTTTTTGTCGCTAAAGGCTATAGAGACAGATTTAATAATTTTAATTAAATAAATTTCCAAAAATCATTTAAAAATAGAAATTAATTTCTGGACATTACAAAATTAGTTTTAAAAATTATTTGAAGTTATAAAAATTAACTTTTAATAATTTGGCATATTTTTCATTATTAATATTATTTATTTGAATATTAATGATATTAAATTTATTTAATAAATGTATTAAATAAATTGATTAAAAATGATTTTATTAAATTAAAATTATTTTAAATAATAATATAGTATTTAAAAATATTTTAAGTTATAAAACATAACTTTTAATATTTCAAAATAAATTTCATTGATTATTTAATATTAATGATATTATATTTATTTTATAATTATATTAAACAAATTAGTTAAAAATGATTTTAATTTTATAAAAATCATTTTAAATAAAAATAAAGTGTTTAAAGATATTTTAAAGTTATAAAACATAACTTTTAATATTTTAAGTAAAATTTCATTAATAATTTAATATTAATGATATTATGATTTATTTAATAATTATATTAAATAAATAGTTAAAAATGGTTTTATTGATTTAAAAATCATTTAAAAAGGATATAAATGATTTAAAAATATTTTAAGTTATAATAAATGACTTTTAATATTTTGATAAATAATACATTAATATTTAAATATTAATGGTAATTATTTAAAAAGGATTTTTAATGTTTTAAAAATTATTTAAGGGTAATATTAATATTTTAAAATATTTTGAGTTATTATAAATAACTTTAATATTTTGGAAATGGTTTCATTAATATTTTAATATTATTTTAATATTAATGATAATAGAATTATTTAGTATTTAAATCATTTAAAAATGATTCTGGTGTTTAAAAAATCATAAGAAATGATAATAATTATTTAAAAATTATTATAAGTCATTGAAAAATAATATGACTAATATTTAAATTATCCAAAATAATATTTAAGATACAGAATAGAATTTTATTAAGCATAAACTCGATAATTACCCAATAAAGCCGTCAATTATACACCGAAATGTGTTCAAAATTGATCCGGACCTATATATGTTGACTGTATAAGTGTCTGTTTATGTCCTAAATGACTGATATACATATGTGATAATGTGTGTAAGATTTGTAATGACTGCAAATAGCAGTTGTGCCGCCCCCAAAATAGGTATACATAACATATTCTGAGTCGCCAAATACATGGTACAAAATACAAATACAAACTTAAATATACAACATTGTCAACATGATACTAATAATTAATAAACAAGTTCAAGAATTAATTTATTCAGGAACTAATAACGTCCAAATTGTCAACATGATACTTCTTTGTAGAGTAAAACTCAAGAATGCTCGAAAGAATATTTTCATGAAAAGATACTGGATGAAGCACAAATATCAAGGATATTCCACTAATTTCATGGAGTATAGAAGTCAAAACTTTAACCAACTGAATATAATAAAGAATGGAATAACAAAAGAAATCACCAGGTCTACGATAGACCGCAGAGACAGGTTATTCCAACAGAATAATAAATAACGGAACCAGGTCCAGCGTAAAACGCACAGATAGGATATTCTAACAAAATAATAAAGACAGAATCAGTCCCCAGAAACGCCTTGCATAACAAGATATATCCAACAGAATAATAAAGATTTAACCGAAGTCCCGTAGAAACGCTTGCACGAGGATGTTCCAAAAGAATAATAAAGAATAGAATAACAGAAGAATTTCACCATGTATGCGGTACTTCGCATAGACAGGTTATTTGAACATAATGATAAAGAATGGAATAACAGAAGAATTTTACCAAGTATAGGGTAGCCCGCGTATACAGGTTATTCCAACAGAATAATAAAAAAATGGAATAACAGAAGTTCTCTTCATGAATACGAAAGAAATAATACCCCTTACCGTAAACGAAGAGTACTCCGACTAATAGGGCGGGGATTTTCTTGAAGAAAACTTATACTACTTTCTACGCTCAAAGCTTCTTAAAACTCTAAAGAAATACGCTCAAGATTATAAAAGAAGAATTCTCTGAATTTCTGGTGTGGTTTTCAATTCTAACTAAGCATCCTATTTATAGAAGAATTGAAGGGACACTGTTTAATCTGTGTGCATTGAATGATTTCACGGATGAATTATTGCTAGGCCATGAATTTCAAAGTAATATCAATAAAAATAATACAAGGTACAATATGTATATATATATATATATATATATATATATATATATATATATATATATATAATTGATCACATGTTATAACCACCACCCACACTAATATTATATATATATCAACATATAATAATTGTACACTTTCCATATACACCACCCGTGAATCCATCTTATACCCACCATTTGACAACTTTTCAACTTATATATATATATATATATATATATATATATATATATATAATACTAATACCATCATTTCTCCACCAAAACCTGTGATCAAAATTCATCAGGTTCTCCTCCCCATTTTTCCTCACGTGGCCCCACTTTTATTATATAAAATAATTTTCTACTGATTATTTTGAAAGATGGGTAAATGGGGGTCCAAATAATATGCCAAAATTTACAACAAATACTTCATAAAAACTCCTCAATATTTTTAACAACATTTATCATCATTATTATAATTCACAATATTAATCGACTGTGTCATTCCTGTGAAAGAGGGCTTTCAATAAGAATTTCTCCCTATCAATAGCGCAATTAGGTGACCAAACATCTCCTGGCGTAACTTAGACATCGTTAATATTGCAAATAATAATATTAATAACTTCGTCGTCTCAATTATTGATTTAATAATATATATAATATCGACAATAATTGAATCAAATAATGTGATATACTATGCAGCAATTATTATAGGAATAATTGAACAAAACTGAGTGACTTCTCACGTAAGCATCAATAATCAATACCATGTGCTACTATGCAATCACACATATTACTATACTTTTACTACCGAGTAGTTCAACAGTTTTAACTGTTAAACTTCCGCCGTTATTTTCATAAAAATATTTTTATCGTTTTCTCAATCCGACAATAATTCCGTTGTGGGGTCCACCAATGATTCTGCCGTCATACGAATATTCCCTGTTAAAACGAATATTCCCCGACCAATCGAATATTATATAACAACTTGCGTACTTTGAAAAATTTATAAATATTACCCACAACTATAACATTATATCAAATTTATTCCATAATATTTAAAAATGATATTTATAGGAAAAATCATCTTTATTAAAAAGTTGGGGTCTTACAGCAGTATTATGTGTTACGATATACTATTTTAATCGAAAGAATGATTTTGTTAATGATAGGTTGTTGTGTAAAAGATAAAACTAAGTTGCGTAATTGTAAGCAGCAGATCAGGCAAGTATCTGAACTAATCTCTTTCATTGTGGAAGTATCCTACCTTTGCATTTACTTTATGCAATGGGACATGAGTAAGCAAGTTTCAGAACTATATTATCGTTGTGCCAGTTATTAACTATATCCTTAACGATTACATATCTAACCTTTTGTATTCATACCAGTTCTTGAATTTTATCCGTTCATTGGTTACTAATACAGTATTATAGTATGATCCAAATATATATTCTATTCGTTAATTTCTAAAATTGGTCATATAAGTGTCCTCACATAGATAATTGTTGTACTTGTTGATATATACTTATTGATTTCCAGTATGTATACATTAATTAAAAGTCATCTAAGCTATTTGACTCGGCTAGACACAAATTTAAAAATATATCATTGAACATGATAAAACCTTTTTGCCGATATATCGTACAACCAACTGAATTGTTTTTGTTTGGATTCTGGACTAAGTATGAACATCCCGAACATGGGAAACTTTTATGCGCCTAAGGCGAATATGCTAGACAAATATATCGTTCGAACATGTAGTATTGATCAATACAAGGCATAACGGGCTGATCACCCTCCGTGCAAGTAAGTTATGACAGTTTGCGGATGAAGTTCTGTAAAACCTTTTTGAAAACTGAAAACAAAGTTCATAGTCTGTCGACTGTTCACCAATCATAGTCAGTATGTAGTTTCAAAATTTGAAATAGAATTGATATGTTGTTCAGAATTATTTCAGTTTTACTTCATAACTATTGCTTCATTGTAGAAGTGCAATTCAAAGAAAATATTTACTTCTTTCGACTAAAGTTTATTAAGTGATATTACTTGTTGGGCACCCAAATGCTCATTCTTGCTTTAAATTTAAATGTTTTTAGCTAAGTGTGAATGACCTAAACGTTCTACAAAGGATAAAGGAAAAGGAAAGCTGACAGAATAAGTTTATATTATCTTATGTAGTAGTTAGACTTAGTTAAGATGATAATATTTATTATATATCATGTAATGAAATGTTTAAAGGTCACGTACCTGGGATTTAGACAACTCTGATATGTAAATTAAGTTTGATATTTATACTATTATTATTATTTTGCTCAAAAAAATGATATCGTGAAGCACCGAATCCGGGTTTCAAGTACCTGAATTTGGGGGCGACACATAAGCCTCTTTCGATGGTCAAATATAAATCCCTTAGCTAGATAAATCACAATATTCCTATGGTGAAAATAACTAGACTAAGGGTTATTGAGCTTAATCTCAATGGTTACACAAGGCAAATAGATATATTCCTATTCTATTATGCAATATATGCTCTCATTCTCATAGACATGGTCATAACAAGTGTTATTGTATTTAGGGTTAGGCATTAAAATCCATTTTCTAATATCAATTAATATCTATATCAATTCCTTTGCCAAGAAATTATTAAATAAGTATGAAATACAACAACCCATTCTAACATGATTTATTATAATAAATAGGAGAAAAATTCAATTAAGCTAATCATTAGGTTACATTATAATCCTAGAAATGTAATTAGTTCATAACTATATAACTATTACACATTATTAAAGTATTCAACATGTTCAAAATACACAAATGAATGAAAGATTTGGATAAAGAAAATCCTCTTCTAATGTTTTCTAGCTCCAACTCATCTCTTCGCCATGTAGAATCCGAGCAATGAAGGAAGCAATGAACTTGGAAGACTTGAATGACCAAATTCTTTCTATTATAAGCTTTTTAGCCTTTTAAACTATTTCTATGGTGTCCTAATCAGATCTGGGAGACTGTTGCTGAATGATTTCAAGTGATAAGCAACTTAGGTCATTAAAACAATATTTTCTGCCTAGAGATCGGAGATGGCGCTATAGCGCTATGATTTAACCTTAGAGAGACGTTGAACTACTGAGTCAACATCTCAAGTCAATAATTGGCGCTGCAACGCCAGTTTGTGAAGGAACTGGGGCGCTACATGTTGTTGAGCTGGAAATGATCTAATAAGCCCTGCAAAATATATATTAAGCAAAATAATAATAAAATACTATAAAGCGATATAAAAAATAATGAACAAATAACTTCTTAAGAACTAGAGGATCCAATTCGTGGGTATAAATCCCACTCATCACTCAGCAGCTCCTAGGTCATCAGTCAAGCTAGGTTCTAATCGAATGGGGTCACAAGTCAAATGCTCACCCCTTTTATAATCAATGAATCAAATCATTTGAGTCAACCCCATTGTAGGCATCGACATCAATCCTGATGGAAATCAAACCATTGGAGTCAACCCCAAGATAGGTATCGGCATCAACCCCCGATTGAAATCAAATAGTTGGAGTCAACTCCAGCGTAGGCGCAACATCAATCCCCGATGGAAATCAAACCATTGGAGTCAATCTCAGCGTAAGAATTGACATCAATCCTGTAAAGTCCCCGAATCCGGATACTTGAAACTCGAACTCGGTACTTCACGATACCATTTCTATGAGCGGAATAATACTAATAATATTAACAATAATATAGATTTTCAAATTTTATTTACATATTATCAGAGTTTAATTCCCAAGTACGAAACCTTTAAACATTCGTTACATGATAATAATAGTAGTACTTATCATCCTTATCATAAAGTTAGACTATTACATAGAATAGCTTAAACATTCATTCAGCAACTTTCCCTTTCCCCTTGTTCTTGGCAGATCCTTCGGTTTGCTCACACTTAGCTGAAAACATTTAAATTAAGCAAGAATGAGCATTTGAGTGCCCAGCAAGTAATATCAACAATATCAGTTAACTGAAAAGATTAAATATTTTCTTTGAACGAAACTTCTACAACGGATCAATAGTTGTGAAGTAAACTGGACCGATAATCAATAACATGTCATTTTAAATTTTAAATTTTTGAAACTACGTACAGAATATAAATGATGATCATTTGACAGACTGTGAACATTGTTTTATATTTTTGAAAAGGTTTAAGCAGAACTTCATCTGTAAACCGTCATTTCTTACGGGCACGGGGGTGATCAGCCCGTTATGCCCTGTATTGATCAATACTACATTGCTAGAACGATATTATCGTTCATCCTTTGTCCGCCGTAGCGCATAAATATTTCCCATGATTGGGATGTTCATAACAGTCTTGAATCCATACCAAAACAATTCCTATTGGATAAGTTTTATCTTGTTCAACAACAACTTTAAATATATGTCTAATTTGGATCAAATAGCTTAGGCGACCTTTATTTCAAGGTATACATACTAAGCAACTATAAGTATGTATCAACATGTGATAAAATATAATGATTATCCAAGTGAGGACACTTTTTTAACCATGTTATAGAAATTAACGTAAGCGAATAAATAACTTGATCACTATTAATGTAATAAAGGAAATTGTACAACAATTATTGTTTAATATCTTACTTATACGTAATCATTGCATAAGTATATACAAAGGTTGAAATATTTGAACAATTGAAATGAATAGTTTAGATATTATCTTACGCATGTCCTTAAGATAAAGTAAATGCAAAGGTTTAGATACTTGCCTTTCTGCTTTGCTTACACAACTTAGATATATCTTTTCTATCAAGTCCTATCATTAAATAGATCATCATTCGATTAGAATAATATATCATATAATAACGCTTATTGCAACAAAGACATTCCTAATCACATTGTCACATAATTTTAACACCATTGAATCACAAATAATTCACTTATCAAGTCAATCTATCTAGATCAATTTCTCGAAAATATATCTATTTCACAAACAACCTTATTCGGGTAATTATCGAGTCTAAGACTCTAAGCGGTTGTTCAATATTCATTTGGATATTTCAAACACACACGCACTATTTTTCATTGCCTTATAAAAATTTTTTAAACAATTATTACCATTTATCATAATTTTTGAAATATCGTAATCATTATTAAATGATTTAAATAATAAACAATTCTATTATCATTAATATTTAATTAATAATAAATTATTAATGAAACCATTGCCAAAATATTAAGTTATAACTTAAACTATTTTTTTAAAACATTTATATTACCTTTAAATGATTTTTAAAACATTTAAAATCATTATTAAATAATTACCATTAATATTTAAATATTAATGAACTATTTATCTAAATATTAAAAGTCATTAATTATAACTTAAAATACTTTTAATTCATTTTATCCCTTTTAAATAATTTTTAAATTAATAAAACCATTTTAAAACTATTTATTTAATATAATTATTAAATAAATTTAATATCATTAATTATTAAATAAATATCATTAATATTAAATTATTAATGAAATTATTCTTTTAAATATTAAAAGTTATATTTTATAACTTAAAATATTTTTAAACACTTTATTTTCATTTAAAATAATTTTTAAAATAATAAAATCATTTTTAAACTAATTTATTTAATATAATTAAATAATTTTAATATCATTATTAATTAATGAAATTAACCATTACATATTAAAAGTTATATTTTATGACTTAAAATATTCTTAAATATCTTATTATTATTTAAAATGATTTTTAATATAATAAAATCATTTTTAATTTATTTATTTAATTCATTTACTAAATAACTTAACTATCATTAATATTAATTTATTAATGAAAATTATCATAAAATATTAAAAGTCATTGTAGATAACTTAAAAATATTTTCATATATCATAATATAATTTTTAATAATTTTCATGTATTTAAATCATTTTTAAATAATTTATTTAATATTATAATTAAATAAATTAAATACTTTTAATATTCCAAAATATTAAATATTTATGAAATATATTTAAAATAATTAAAATATAATTTTCGTAATTTAAAATTATTTTTAATAATTTATTTTGTATTCTTAATAATTAAAACCCTTTTATCACTTTTTTGTTTTAATTTTTGAAATTATAAATAAAATCGTCATTAAAGGGCTATAAAGCGACACTTTACGTCGCTATAGGTGTTCTTGAGCCTTCAAGAACATTCATAACCGGCCCAACTTGCCTACTTTGACCAAGCACACGACCGGATCATGATGTTTGAGGTATGCTTTTTGTACATATTATGTAGTATACATGCAACACTACACCATTCAACAAGAAATATGATCAAATAACATCACAATCCAGAAGATATAAAGCCTCAAAGTGGTCGTTCGGACATGTTCTTCATTTTGGGTTTCCGAAATGAAGAACGATTCTGATGGCTACTTTGGGCTTCCACAACTTTCTTGAGATCGCGAAGTTATTTTTGTGATATAATGCGTGAAGTGTGTAGCCAACATGTAAGAGAATATATTTATCCCAAAACATTAACTAAATAACAACACAATCGACAGATCTAGGACCTATTCAAACCTTGTCGACGTCATGACGATTGCGCGTTTTCGGGTTACCCGGAAAATGCATTTCATGAAACGTCCCACTTAGTTCGACCGCCAGCTGAGATCTACCTGATCTATATATTAGTAATATAGTGCAATAATATTGTAGTCCAAACAACAGACTATATCATAGATACATAGATCATTACATAAAATCATAACACAGTCAGATCTAAGGCCACGAAGATCTTGTCAGAGCCTTCTGGGCATGATCTGGGTTTTTCCAGAAATTGAAAGTCATGGTCAGTCAATGAGGTTTGACCACCCATAACTTTCATTCTGAGCACGATCTGAGCTAGCTAAAAGTTCCAGATTACAGGGAACATAACATGCTACAAGATTCAAGCTTTAATCAACAAAAACAGTTACCATACAAAGATTAAAGAGGCCTGACATTTGCTTGTCAGTGGACAACAAAAAAATTTCCAGATTTTTCAAAAACTCAAATCTGAAGATTTTGATGATATGGATCTATCTAAAACCAACCCAGATCGTCATAATAACTTATAAACAACATGTTCTAACAATAAATTCTAACATCTAACAACAAAATTTTTGTGATTCAAGCTAAGGTTTTATACCTTTAATGTCCAAATTCGATTTTGTGTTCTTTGATTTGGTATGGTGATCGTGGGGCTTGTTTTCGAATTGATTTTAGGAGAGAATTTTGTAGGTTTTAAGTGAGAGAGATAAGTGGAGTGTTATTGCAAAAAATAAGTGGGCAAATGAGATTTTCTCTCCAATACTATATATATAATGTGTTGGATGCATGTATGCTGAGATTTGTAGCTGGTTGCTGAGATTGTATGTCACCATTTGTCAACATAGTTGGTTACCAACTCCAACCTATTGTCAAAACCTACTAATGTAGCCAAAATAATACACTTAGGGGCAAAATGGTCATTTGGCATGACAAATTAATGGCATTTTGGGTAATTGCCAAACCCTTAGGGTTAGGGTTTGGTTTAGGGTTTAGGGTTTGAGCCAATTTTAGCAAAAGTCTAGGATTCCAAATTTAGGATTTAACAATTATGGTTTATTATAAAAATAATAATATAAAATAACTAAATTTTTTTGTTTCTAAAATTTGACAATTTAGGTTTGTTAATTAGATTAATTTTCTAATTACTTTATACAGTAACATTAGGGTTTAGATCATATAATTATCATTGACTTTGCTAATTTAGCAATTAGGGTTTATTCTTTTGGTAATTAGGGTTACCAAATTACTATTGTGGTTTTTAATTACTAAATTAGGTTTTAGTTTAGTAATTAGGGTTTAACAATTTAGGGTTTCTAAATTTAATAATTATAACCACAATATTTGTTAATTGATCACATTATCGATACTCACCAACAATCTCAAACTCTAATTTCAAATTAGGGTTACTAATTATAAGCAATTAGGGTTTCGCGACAAAATTAGGGTTTTAATCATTATGGTTTTAAATCACTAATTAGGTTTATTTATTAAGTGATATAAAACATATTATACATGACCTTTAATCACAAGAACACAATTCTTGACAAATCATACCTCTAGGTTTAAATTTTAGGATTAGGGTTTATAAAAAAAATCGAGATATAATTAGGGTTTTAATTTAATAAGTAGGGTTTTCTAATTAGCATATCCCGATGTAACACATAACATATATCATATAACCCAAATATTTAACAGTCGTCAGTTTCCCATTTAAATTGATAAAGCAGAGTTAAATCAATTAATGTTAGGGTTTGGTCAATATACCATAATTGACCAACCATCAACAAAGACAATTTTACAAAGACATTATTATAAAGATTGAAAAAATCAAAATATTATAATATTATAATATTATTATCATTCCTTGATCAAAACCCAAAATTAGGGTTTGGATTCCATATCCGATTTATCTGTTATCATTAAGTTAAAATAATTAACTTAATATCCGAACAAATTTATATAATGAAATAATTATTATAATTATTCTAAAATCATTTCATATATTATTTGAATAATATAAACATATAATTTCATGGAAAAATAATTAATAAAACATTTCTAATATAGAATTAATTACTATAAAAATATCACTTATAATAACCAATATTTCTAAAATAAAATTATTTACAATTAATAATGTAATACTTAAATTTTATTTATCAAACATATAATTATAATTACACATTACCTTGGCACATATCATTCATATTTATTTTTAATAAATAAATAACAAAAAAAATTTATACGCAAAATTTATGATTTATTTATATAGAAAATATCGGGTTGTTACAAATCCGAATAAAAATAAAACTGTTTGAGTCGACCCCAATATAGACATCAATATCAACCCCGATGGAAATTAAACCGTTGGAGTCAACCCTGGCGTAGGCATCAACATCAACCCCCGATGGAAATCAAACCGTTGGATTCAACCCCAGCGTAGGCATGGGCATTAATCCCTATTGGAAATCAACAACGGCATGCGAGGCAATACCCGATGGTGGCTATGCGATTTGATGTGTAATTTGCGATGCAATAAGTAAAACCCTCAGTAACGCCCGATGACAGTAGTTCAATAATCATTATCCCTAGCAGATAAGAGTGATATACTTTGTCATATTTCAAGTGTCTAGTAGTCTTTTCCATGTTCATTTGATTTCATAAACATAACAAAGAGGGGAATCTATAGACACTCAAAATATTGTTTCCCTTTAATTAACTATACAAGAGGGTAAAAACATAATTTCATCCCTAGAGACAACCCCAGGAGGGAAAAGATGGATTGTTGATATCACACCATAAACAATAGTCGTCCAGCTATGGATAAGGTCATAAAGAGTCACCGCAACAATCCCGAGTACAAACTACGCAAGCAGACCCACGGACTACCTTCAAAGACTTAAAGATGTCATTCTGGTCATGGATCCATCTTCTAGGACTCGAAAAAGGGCAAGCCCAGTTTCATTACATAGTTTTAGGAAAGAGCTTTCCAGAAAGGTATGACACATTTCCAGAAAAGATACCATAATACCGTTGTAGTAGTAGACCGCATACTGGTAAGGGTCTATAAAACCAAATTTCAGCTCACTTTTTAGCAGATTTGGAAGAGAGAAAGAGTTGAGGAGAGAGAAAATTCAAGATCTAGAGAGAGAAATAGCTTAGATCTTGTTTTTAAGCACTATAATTCTCAGTTTTAAACACTTTTATACATATAAATCATGTTATACCAACTTTCTACCTCTTAAAATCAAGTTCTTGCGAGCTTTTGGCCCTCATTTGTGCAGATCTCGCACTATACTGTAAGATATTCTCATATCTGTGCTCATTTACTACTTTAATATATATATGTAAGTGTTATATATAAATATATATACTTCTTGGTTGTGCATAGATCTATCTTTTATCGATTATTTTGTGTATATAGTTAGTATTTGAAGTGTTTTAACTAGATCTATCCTAGATCTAGCCTGATCTAGCATTTAAACAATCCAAAAGCTTAATAGCTTGACCCAAATGATCTAGATAGGTTTATATCTAGATGAAGCGGGAAGCTTAGCTACTCACGTGCAAGGATTTAATTGATAAATCACTTGTTTAGCAAAGTTATGTGACATATGTATATATTATGTTTAAATATACATTGTAAGACCCCAACTTTTATGAATAAAGATTAATTTTCTCTAAATATCATTTTGAATATTATGGTGTGGATTTGATATAATGTTATAGTTGTTGGTAATATTTACAAATTTTGCAAAGTAAGTAAGTTGTTATAAAATATTCGTTTGGTCGGGGAGTATTCGTTTTATCAGGGAATATTCGTACGACGGCACAATCATTGGTGGACCCCGCAACGGAATAACTGTCAAAGTTAGAAAATGATATAATTAACTTTTTATAAAAATAATGACAAAAGTTTTACCGTTAACTATTGAAATACCCGATGATAAAAGTACATTAATACGCGTGGTTACATAGTAGCACACTGTATTATACGATATCTTTGATTATTGATGCTTACGTGAGAAGTCACTCAGTTTTATTCAATTATTGCCACAACAATTGTTGCATAGTATCTCACGTTATTAATTCAATTATTGTCACAATATTTTATATTATTAAATCAATAATTGAGACGAAAAAATTATTCATATTATTATTTGCATTATTGACGATGTCTAGAAAGTTTTGTCGAGAAAAGGGGTTTGGTCACCTAATTACGCGCCAATAAGGAGAAATCCCTATCGGAAAGCCCCCTCTTTCCTGGGAATAATCTGGTTGTTAATATTGTGAGTTATAATATTAATGATGAATGCTATTAAAAATGTATTTTTTGAAGCCAAGTGAATTGAGATAAATAGAGGGGTTTTTATCGAAGCATTTGTTGTAAATTTGGCTTATTATATGGACCCCCACTTACCCATTTTTCAAAATCGTCGGTAGAAGTTATCTCAATTTTTCTTATTACTTGTATATATATATATATATTATAAATTTTTCTATATATAAAATAGAAAATATTATATTTTATTTGTCATCCGTGAGCGTCCGTGATTTTCTAAATTTAAATAGTATCCTACCATTCTCTTATAAATAGGATGCTTAGTTTAGATATAAAAATCACACCAAAATCAGAGAAATCTTCTTCTATAATATTGAGCATATTTTTTTGAGTTTAAGTAAGCTTTGAGCGTAGAAAACAGTATAAGTTTTCTTCAAGAATATCCCCACCCTATCAGTCAGAATACTCTGCTTTTAAGGTAAGGGATATTATTTTTGTTCAATATTCGTAAGAAATAATATTTTCTTCCATACTCTGTAGTATGTAAGTAATATTATTTCGTTTCAGATTTTGAATTCTACACTCATTTTATTAAAGTATTGCTTCTATACTCCTTGAAATTAGTAGAATATCCTTGAAATTTGCGCTTTATCTAGTATCATTTTACAAGGGTATTTTTCTGAATATTATTGTTAAATTTTAATCTTTTCATGTCGGGGTACTATTCACGAAGTACTATTCATGGGGTACTATGTACCCGGGTACTATTTATGACGCCCCCAAATCCGGGTACTTGAAACCCGAACTCGGTGCTTCACGATACCATTTCTATAAGCTGAATAATACAAATAATAATATATTTAAACTTAATTTACATACATCAAAGTTTATTTCCCAGGTACGAGACCTTCAAATACATTCCTTACAATACTTGAATAGATACCAACATCGACTATAACCATTAACTCATAATATAAACTCATTCAATGACTTTCCTTTCTCCTTGTTCGTGCTCGAGCCTTCAAAGTTGCTTCATACATAATCGAAAACATTTAATTTAAGCAAGGGTGAGCATTTGAGTGCCCAAATAAGTAATAGCAATTATATATATAAGTCGAAAGAATATAAGTATTCTCTTTACATAACACTTCTACAACAAATTGAAAGTTGTGAAGTAATCTGTACTGATAAAAAATTCATATAACAACCCTCTTTCAAATTCTTGAAATTTGGCTCTACCCATGAATAGGGTTTAAGAAACATACTATGAACATTCTTTTCATTTTTGAAAAGGTTTAGCAGAAATCCATCCAAGCAAGTCATAACTTACTAGCACGGAGGGTGATCACTCTGATTATACCCTCAGATTGATCAATACTACATAACATGAACGAAATTCATCGCTCACTCTATCCGCCTTGGGCGCAAAAATTTTCCCATATAGGGATGTTCATATATGTCTAGTTCCAAACCCGAAGGTTTTTAATCTTGCTCAACAATAATATGTAATTCAACATATATATATATATATATATATGGGTAATTGACAAAAAGGTATCAACATGTGAATAGATGCCATGATTATCCAAGTGGGGACACTTGTATAACCATTTAGAAATTTAAGAACAGAATATATATATCTGAATTAACATGTTGATAATCAAAGCGCATATAATCCTTGCGGGGAATAGAATAATTAAAACTTCTTACTCATGTCCATTGCATAAAGGAAATGCAAAGGTAAGATACTTGCCTGATTCGCTGATTACAAATCTCAACTTAGGTTCTATCTCTTTATATCACAACCTATCATTAATCAGATCATTCGTTCAATTAGAACAATATATCATAACACATAGTACTGTCTATTACAGTCAACACATAGTCTAATCACATTATCACACATCTCTAACAGTCATTATATCATAAACGATCATTAATACAGTCAAATATCTAAGTTCAGATAAATTTCGACATTTTTTCGTGCATCAACAAATTTTTTATCGGGTAAATACTGAGTCTAAGACTCTTATTCTATACCTCAACATCTGAAAATATCAGTCATTTTATTTTTAAATGACTTAAAATAATTTTAAAACATTTATTAAAATTTATCATGCATTTTCAAACATCGGAATCATAATTAAATGATTTAAACATCAAACAATACTATTATTAATAATATTGTATTATTTATCCAAATATTAAAAGTCATTAATTATAACTTAAAATATATTTTAAATCCTTAATATCCTTTTTAAATGATTTTTAAATAAATAAAACCATTTTTAAACTATTTATTAAATAAACTTAATATCACAAATCATTAACTAAATATCATTAATATATAATTATTAATGAAATTATCTTCTAAATATTAAAAGTTATCACAAATAACTCATTTACATAATCAATTCCAAGCCAAAATAAATATAGTAAACTAACTAATTTATTAACAAAACTAACTAAACTTCAAAAATTCAAACTTTAACTAACAACTAAATACAATCTTTAAAATAATAACATTACAAAAAATTGAATAAGAAACATACCCGAAAATACGAATTCCACAAACTGAATACGTACTCGACCAAGATTTAACTAAGGAGATCTTTATAAAAAGTCCTCCCACAACAAAACATTTCTCAAAATTGGATGCCTTATTGTTGGTGAATGAAACAAAGGCCAAGCCCTTCTATTTATAGGTTTAGAAAATGGTGAAGTTCTCAATTTAGTCGATGTGGGACTTGGTTTATACTAATTTTTCAATAGCTCACTTTGCGATTTTCTCACGCCTTGCTCATTTATCAGAAAATTCCCAACTTTGGATATGTTATACATGGTATACCAAAGTATTTTTAAAAAATATAACCCAGTAATTTCGGATCTCTTAGGAAGCCTAAAACAGACCCCAAAAATGTCCACTCGGAACTGTTTTTATCTATTTTCCAGATTTACCCTCTTTCGCTAAAAAAGTCATAACTCTTTCGTTTTAAAACACATTTAGACGATTCTTGAGCCCACGCGAAGCTATCTTTCGAGACTTCAACTCTTCCCTACTGACTTGTTTCCAAATTCTGAACACATCAACCCAGAAATTCTGTTAAAGTGGACTGCACCGCACTTGTTGGACAGTTTTGACACTACTACTTTGAAATGTCGTAACTCTCTCCTCTGATATCGGATTTAGTCCGTTTCGGAGTCTATGAAAAGCTTATTGAGTGTACTACAACATATCAAAAGCCCAGACCTTTTAAAGCACAAAAAGTGGACGAGAATGCCCCCGTTACAAACTGCCCAAAAATAGTTTCTCATGATCGGTCAACCATGTTTGACCATCTATAACTTCTAATCTATACATGATACAGACTTGATTCTTTTTTTCAGATTAAAGACCACATAAAAAACTACACATAACAACTTAAAAACAACAAAAATCATGATCGATCAAAGATCTATAAGCTCGACATTTGACGAAAAAATCGTGAAATGGAATTTTCCAGATTTCTCAAATCTTCAAATTGTACTTTGATGTTATGGGTCTTTGATTTATCAACCCATATCATCAATTAACATCCTATTACACAATTTTAAACAATCAATTGCATCAAATAACATTGAATCAAAGGATTTCTAGGCTTAGGGTTTTATACCTTTTATGCACAAAAATTCTTGATTCCTTGTTTCTGATTTGTTGTTTGTGATGGTTGGGCTTTGATTATGAGTGTATGAGCAAGATGAATTCATAGGTTTGAGCTTGAGAGAGTCTATGATGAGAGTTAAGAAAATTCAAGTGTACAAAATATACTAACTCTCTCCATTCTTTATATAAGCTAAGCCAAATGCATTGGATGCTCAAATTGGTTGGTACAATTGATTGCTTAGCTGATAAGTTTGGTGGGGTAGGGATGTTGGCCATGATTTTTGCAAGATTCCATCAACAATGTAACTAATAATACACTAATAAACCAGAAAGGGTATTTTGGTAATTTCCCATATAAATTTAAGGGCAATCTTGTACAAGGCAATTAAATGTAATATTTAATCACTAGATGGTAATTCTTATCATTTACCAATTAATTTCTATCCTTTGGTAAATTAAAACACTTATATAACAACATCGAAATTAAACCCGGTAATTTAAATTAGGGTTTTCTATAGAAAAAATAGGGTTCTATAATTAGGGTTTCTAATTGACCATTAGGGTTCTCTAATTATATGTGTGTGTTACTAACACAGTCGTTATGGTTTCTAACTTCAACCGATTAGCGTTATAATAATTAGGGTTTGTCCTAATTATCGGCGTAAAAATAGTAATTAGGGTTTGTCCTAATTACCGACATTCTTATACACAGTAACTTCATATACACAGTCACTACTTAGTCATATCTCATAACTGAGTTTAATAATTAGGGTTTCACAGTACGGTAATATGCTATGACCTAATGGACCGTCATTGCTCAACTTTATCTGTTCGCACATACACAGTACATATTTATGATACTGTAAAATCATAATATAGATAATATAATATTATTATTCTCATCTCTTGATCACAATCCCAATTCAGGGTTTGGATTCCATATCTGACTTATTCTTCGTACACAACATCAATAATCAAGTTAAAATAACTAACTTAAATAATCTGACAATTCATATAATAAAATATTTATTATATAAATCTAATTATCACTTCATATATTATTTCCAATCATGTTTTCATGGAAAATAATTAATAAAAACATTTCGGCTTACAGAAATTAATTACCATACAATATAATTTATAGTAATTAATAATTCTAAAATTATTTCTAATTTTTCAAGTAATAAATATATTTGCGTTTATCGTTCACATTACTTGACACTTATTCTCATCATTAAATAAAAAAAAAATTATATGCAAAATTTCTTATTTATTTTATATAGAAAATCTCGGGTTATTACACTATTCACGCAGAAAATTGATTTCTTTTCTGTCCAAATTATTTTTGATACATGAATATTATTCTTGAATTTTACTCCACAAAGCAGTTGTCATGTTGACAATTTGGACATTTTTAAACTTTGGATAAATTAAAAGTTTTTAATATTTATCATTGTTGTCGTTTGATTGATGCTTATATCATTATCATCATCCTCATGCTTATATTGTAATAAAAGTCATCTTTGGCCCATAGTGCATAGATGGACTGTTGATTGGTATGATTATAACTATGTATCGGTATAATCATGACCATTGGTGATAATACAAATATCCTTGGCCCGTAGTGCATGGATGATTCGTGTGAAGGGTTTCAACATAGAAACGCACAGCGAAAATAGAACAATTTAAACCAATTTTAAAACCCTAAACAAGATCCATACGAAAATAATTAATTCAGTGGTTAAAAATTATACTGATTAAAAAAGCTAGAAACGATGAGGTCGAATCTCCAACGCAATTCAAACGAACTGTCTCTACGGTATCCACATGAACGCTCCGCGAATCGTCCTACGATCTGCAGAAGAAGGAACCGCGGTACTAGCCACCAAGGATGAGGATTTTTGAAACTGTTTTCTCTAGTCTCTCTCTAAGAGCGGTTAGGGTTTTGTATTTTGATGTAATCCCTAAAGTGACTGATATATATCATATATATAGCAGTTAGGAGGAATTAATCAAAACCTGATATTATTAAAATCTGAATATATATATATATATATATATATATATATATATATATCTTAATTAAGTCTTACTTAATTAATATACATATATATACAATTTATCCTTTTTAATTTAAATTCATGATTTAAAATACTATCAATCATATTGATATATTTAAATCCTTACAATTTAAATTAATTTTTTTAAATTACGTTCTATGTGTGTGACCCTATAGGTTTTTATTACGTTGGCAATAATTTTAAAATCATATTATAAAATTATAAATAGTGAGCGGCATCTAGTAATGCATCACTGCTACCTAAGTAATAATAAGATCGATGATTCGATGCAACCTTTTCGTGACCAATGTTTCAATGTAATTTAATCCATTTAACATTAATATCCTAGATTAAACTTGAGTCATGGAATGTGTCATACTCTTCATAATTTAATATAACATATTTGATGTGTATTATACTCTTCATAATTTAATCTGAGTTTTTCTTGATCAATGAGTAGACTATATGAAACAAATCACTATTTGAGCATGGACCTGCATTTCATAGTCCTACTCAATCAAGAGGCCTATGGATATCACCCCTAATATTTAGAATGGTTAAATTCCATCTAGATCACTCATATTCCTCACACGATTCATGATGTACCCAATAATCACCTTTATAGTCCACCCTATTAAAGGTGACATTTGATGATATCAAAGTACATAAATTCTCGAGTAGTAATATAGTGATTTCAATGTCGAGGACCATTACATCATTGTCATTATGAGAATTACTAATGACACTTTCGCATAATGCTCCATATAGAATTCTCATGGTGGGTCCATACAAAGATCGTTCTTTCAACATGTACCTATGCATTGACTTAATATCTCATGTATTTATGACCAATGAGATTTGGTCATCAGTCAATCCACATACTAGTCTTAATGCATCATTGTTGTCCCATCAACAATGATACTCGACTAGGGACATTTAAGAACAATGATACTAATTGTAATTATATAATCTCATGTTCTAGCCACATACTTGAAACTATATAATTTGTATCACTATTCTAAAGATTTTTATTATGTTAACATTTATATAACGCAGTAAATAAAACCATAATAAAATCATTCATTTATTCAATCAAATATAATATCAAAACGTTAAGCAATTATATCAAATAATTGGCCTCTAGGGCATAAACTCTAACATCGTGGATGTGATAATAATGAATATCCTTGGCCCGTAGTGCATGGATAATTCAGTAATGTGGATTATTTAATGAGCTAAGTCTCAGTGATAAAATTGATGATAAACTTTTAAATCATAGGAGATAGTAGATATCATGCTCTACTTGACTCTTCTAATGGATTGTTTGTTCCGTTGTAGTTAAATTTGTTGTCTATTGTATTCTATCAGTTTAACACTGTTGAAGGCAAACGATAATTTATTCTACATTATATTAGTCATAATATTCTTTACTGGGCTAGTTGAGCTCACCCTTTACTTTCATTGTTCTCTTTAGGAAATGAGAATATAGCTGGGACTAGTCGGGGAATGGAGTGACGGTCCAGATGGTTGCTTTAGTAGTCCTCATTATTCTATGAAATAGTGTGATAATAATTGTAATGAGGACTTCATTTGAGTTTGGATATTGTCTATGAGACAATATTCGTGTTAAAACTCTCAGCTTATGTTACACGACAGTTGTATAATTAAGTTTGTATTTGTATTCTGTACCATGTATTTGGCGACTCAAAATGGGTGATGTATACCTATTTTGGGGGTGTCACATACATCTTGCAAGCTTTAAATGATATCATGTGAACCTAGGAACCATAAGGTTGTATATCCAATCAATGGATCTAGATCCAGTTCCTCTGATGGACATATTTTCAGTTGTAATATCAGCTTGTCTTTCATTGTACATGTAATCTTGGGCCTTAAAACTGTATCTGAATTAAAGGCCCCATAATAGTGAAATCGTGGTTTGAGGGTGTTCTGGCTCACCTCGATGGCTTTCATTCCCACAAATAGCCCGACCCTTGTAGTTTATAGTTTTTGTAACAACCAAGAAAATCAGATTATAATGTAAAATAATTTTATTTGAATAAATAATGAATAAAATTATAATATATGTTATTTATTACGAGTAAGCATGATGAAGGTTATTCTATAACCTAAAAGAGGAATAATACAATAGTATTCTGGCTAAGTGCTAAAATCAAGGTGTTTGAATTTCCAAGAAAAAAATAAAAGTTTTTCGAGAAATTCTCTGAAAAACACTATTCATCCATCTCTGCTCGAGAATTATTTTTGAAATTCTAGGAAATACGTAACGATAGAATGATAAGGAAGGATGGATTATCTAATAATAATTCATTTATGACAAACACAATTTTTTGCTCGCGTACTAAGTTCGTGAATGTTAAGGAAAGTGAATATTAGAATAACTGACGATCGTATAATAAGAAAGTTATTATACGAGGTAATGAATACGATTATAATACAAAGTATTGTACAAGTATATAAGAAAGATAATATAACATATATGATGAATGTTATACAAACTAGTATACGAGAAGAATACAAAGATTATACGTTAAAAGTCTAAACCATTAGTAATGGACTAGAAAGATTTTAATGTAAATTTTGCAAGCCCAAGTGAAATATGTTAAGGCCCAATGATAATTTACTTCAAGCCCAACATTAGGCCCAAAGTTAATTAAACCTAAGCCCGAACCAAGAACCAAACCCGTGGATCGAACCGATGGGTCACCGGATGAGAAAAACTCATGGAGAAACCCATGTGGGCCCCCATGGTGAGTCATGGCTGGCCACTTGGTGGCCAAGCAAAGGAGGTGGCTTTGGTTGTAAGTTTTGAATAGTAACGAGGTAGAATAGTAAGGAGGTGGGTGGCCTTTTGACCATTATGCCCTTACTTTGTAAATCTATAAATATAAAGCTTATGTTGGTCATTTGTTGCTTGTTCAAAATCACAAACAGTTAGAGCAATAATATTGAGAGATAAAAGAAAGCTTTTACAAGTGATCAACGGGAAGGAAGAGTTAGTTATACCTCAAGAACGTTAAGAACGTAAGAGGTAAAAATGTTAAACCATTTATCTTACTTCACTTTTCTAGTTTGATTTAGTAGAGAAGTTAAATTAGTGGAGCATGTATCATAAGGCATCACAAGGGTGGCTATTAGTGGACTTAAACATTAATGAACCATGTTACAAGAGGAATCATAATCATAGAAATATGAACTAATGAAGAAAAACATGAATATTTAGCTTATGTTGTTGATGGACAAGTTTAAAATCATCATATGTAGGATTAGATGACATATATTTGTTTATTATGATGGATGTAAGGATAATGGAATGAATCCATTTTGAACAGAGTAAAAATCTTAAGTAACGAAGTTATGACGAAATTTATGAGATTAGACGATAATCGTCGAAATCATAAAATTCTTGAAATGAAAGTCAAAAGTCACCGTTTAACATGGAAACCTTAGTTTTCGATGGCATATTGTAGAACTTTGAATTTAAGAGTTGTGGACTCAAGAATGGTCGAATTCTGACTTAAAACGAAGAAACTAGCTATGAACGTTCACGAATGTTTAACGAACATGTAATAGAAAATTTAAATCGTGAATTTAATGTTAACGGATTCAGAAACATAAGTTGTCCTAATAAAATAGTAGTATACAAGATATGTGAGATAATAGCTTTTGAACGAGCCAATTCTAATTTATAACGATTAAGTTACGAGCCCGGAAAGGATTTGAAATGAAAAACTTAAAAAAATTCAAAAGCTCAGGGCTGGCGCCTCAGCGCCGCCCAAGCCTATGAACTTGGTGCTGCAGCACCATGCCCAAATCCAGACACTGACGAGTCACGCTAGCACGACCTATACAAAGAAACTTGGCGCCGTAGTGCCAGTACTAGGCAAGAGGCAGAGAAGAATGAAAAGGAATACAAAGAAAAAGGAAGTTGATTGAAGGTGAATTATGACCTTAATTAAACTTAAAGTAACATCTTAAAGGATGATTAAAACCTTAAGTTTTACTATTGAAAGTCAATGAAAGGTTATGAAAATGTAAACACGAAGCAAGTTTAATAATACGTAAACCGTACGCACATTGAATGAATGTTTGAGATTACTTGAAATGTAATTACTTAAGCATTGAATAAATAAGATTACTTATAACGAAAAAACATTATAAAGTCGTAATGAATGTTAACTAAACTAATGAATGTTACTAATTTAAGAAAATGGATAATTAAATTGAGAAGAAGGAGAAGATAGGTTAATGAAAATACTTATTGATTGTTTATGACCTAATATGGTATGCTATGTAATTATATGTTGTAGAATCTATAAAGACTCAAAATGAAAGTGAATTAATAGTTGAAGACGCTAACAACAAGTGTTCTAAACCCTTGTTTATGTTTATTTTGGACAAGATTTATGATTCATGCATCTTACGCATGAATTGATGTAGAAAGAAGTCGAAGCCAATTCCTTCAGCTAGACTTAATGTATTTTATGGATTTCATGTTAATCTATCAAAATATTGTTGATATTGTTATCTTATGCCAACTGTTTGTTATGGATTTCAAAGAAAGATTGAGTATGAATAAATAAATGTTTTGTCGTCAATCGATAGGCACGTGAGGTTACCAAAACTTAAACATAGATACGTTTAATGTAGTAGTCTTGTACAACATAGAGTACTATAAGCTGATCACCTAGACGTGCTTGTAAGAAATGTCGAACTTACGGACTTAGTGTCGGGTTGTCCTTTTTATAGAAAGAATGAAATGCTCACGGTCTTGGACTAAAAGCAAGGTTTAACATATGTTGTTCATCGTTAAACGTTTTAAAGAAAAGAGAAGTGTTATTCTGAATTCACTATAGTACTTCATAACTATTGATTCAGTTATAGAAGATATATATTCATATGATTCAAACATATTGCTAAAATGAAATTGTAATACTTGTTGAGCTAGTTATGCTCACCCTTGCTTAAACCATATGAATACAACTAAGAATGAACGGACCGAAGGATCCAGTAAGGATAAAGGAAAGGCTAAAGCGGACAAGTAGTTGTCTTTGTAATAGTATAGTATGAATTTTGTATTTATTTGATACTATGACGAATAACATATTTAATGGTTACAAATAACCTAGGAAGAGAAATATTATTATTTAATATGTAGAAGACATATTCACTCTTTTGAGGTATTTCAATTGAATGTTTATGTGAACAGTAGCACCGTGTAGTACCATCTATCGGGTTAGAAGATACCCAGATTTTGGGGCGTCACAGGTTGTTATCAGAGCTGTAGGTTATAAAACTTAAGGGGGGAAAGAACCATATGCCATAACCTTAAGAAGAGTTAGAAGAATTAAAAGATGAAGTTAACCCTAAAAATACATTAAATGTGATATGTGTTTATAATATTCTAATGATGTGTACTAATCAAGATAATTTGTTTTATTGTAGATGTCAGGAGATAACATGATGTATAGAGATATACATGTGGTTAGTGAAGAGTCTGTGAACCAGATAGAGATTTTACCGACACTCGTAGCTGAGTTGCCAGTGGTTGAGTCAGAAGATTCTGAGAACTTAGGATTTGCATCCTTGTTCGATGGTATGTCAGAGGAAGAGGTGGAGGTAGTATCATTCAACACGGTAGTACATATAGAGGAGATGACTCCGGGGGAGTCAATGAAGGCATTGTTCATAACGGTGTTGGATAGGAATATCCTGCTAGGGAAAGAGATCAAGGAATTAAAGGAGGAGATCCATGATATCTTGGAAGAAAAGAAAGACATGGAGATGTTTTGGGAGGTAGAGCATGATTAGAAGGTTTTGGCAAAGGACTAGGTCCATGAGCTAAAACACGAGGTCTTTCAGCTTAGGGAGGAGCTAAAGGACAAGAAGTAGAAGATCAGAAAGATGTCCTATATTCATAGGAGTTCCCATGAGGATTATAAACGACAAATTTCTGAGTATCCTGTGGAGGCAGGGCAGACTCAGCGTACTATCAGTCGAGATGTGGTAGCCAGTCTTGCCGATGCAGGTTATGAAAATGCCACTAGGAAAATGTAATCTAGTTAGTAACTAGAGTAGGCTTAGATATATAAATATTGTGTATCTATATAGTGACGTAAAACCCTCTTTTGTATAATCAAAGGGTAATCTTTTGTAAATCCCAATTTTTGGAAAGTAATTGCGGGAAGTAATGTAATCAGCCAAGGATATGTAATGATGAATGATGTAGTATTACACTACAACGAAGAAAGCATATCAATATAAGCACTTTATTGAACATGTTGTGCAATGAGTGAGTTATTGTTTAAAAAAATGAATAATGACTAATTAATAAGAAGAAAGTAATAATGAAGTGTTATTCATTTTAACAGAAAGATGCCGCCAAGAAGAAGACAGCGAAATTAAGAAGCTAACGTGTATCAACCAGAAGGGGGACTGGTTAACCCGATGCATGAGTTTGTTAATTTACTAACAGCTACCTTTAATCAAAATGGTGCAAATATACTTGTAAATCCTAAGGTAGTACTTGCTACTACGTTTAAGGATTTTAAGATTGTAGGTCTGCCAGAGTTGAAAGGAACTACGAACCCTATAGAAGCCCAAACATGGGTAAAAGAGATTGAAAAGGCATTGTAATTGTAAATGTCGAGGAGGGGCAGAAGACTTCTATTTCCACCTACATGATAAAGGGAGAGGCCAACTTCTGGTGGGAGATGAACCAGGCTAGGGCTAGAGTAGAGAATATAACGTGGACACGATTCAAGGAGATCTTCTTCAAAAACTATTTCCCCACGAGTTTACAGGGTAGGATGGAGATGAGATTTTTAGAACTAAAATAAAGGGACATGACTGTTCCCCAATATGCTTCCAAGTTCAATGAACTGGTGAGATTTACTCCACATCAGGTGGATACGGAGGTGAGGAAGGCAAGGAGATTCGAGCAGGGCTTGAAACCCTTGCTCTATAGCCAGATGTTAGTGTTTCAAAGTAATTCCTTTGGAACCATTTTGGAGAAGGAGATAATTGTTGAGGGTGGTAATGAGGCTTTAAGCCAATACCACAGAGAGAAGAAGAACAAGAGTAAGGTAGATGGGGGAGTGAAAACTGAGGGAGCCAGTGGAAGTGGCAACGAGCAAAAGAAGAAGGATTTTAACTCTTGGAATACTGGGGTAAAGCAAGGAGATCCTAAGAAGAGGATGGAGGCGTGTAAGAATTGTGGGAAGACTCACTTAGGAGTACTCTGTCTCAAAGGTAAAGCGATGTGTTACAACTCTGGACAAGAAGGGCATATTTAGCCTAATTGTCCAAGTCCGAAGAAGAATCATAGATGTTGCGTATGTGGATCAACTGATCACATGACGAAGAATTGCTCGGAGAAGGGAATGGATGGTAATAAGGGCACTAATAGTGGTAAGTTAGCTATTAGGGGTCCAGCACACAGATGAGTAGGCCGATGGCCCGCATCTTTAATATGATGGTCCAGGATGCAGTTGCATCAGGGGAAGTAGTTGCACGTATTATCCTAATCAACGATATAAATGCTTATATGTTCTTTGATTTGGGTGCTACTTGTTCTTTTATAGAATGTGATTTTGCTAGATGATTAGGATTACTTCCCAAAAAATTGACTATACCTTTGAATATTAAGGTAGTAAACGAAGAAATAATTCATGTTGAACATATCCATAGGCGTTGTTGTGTATAAATACGAGGTTATAAATTATCGATAGATTTAATACCGATAAAGTTGGGAGAATTCGATGTAATTCTCGGGATGGATTGGTTGTTATAGATTGTCAAAAGAAATTATAAACCTTCGAACGTTGAAGCAACCTAAGGTAGTGTTTTATGGTAGTAAGTCACAAGGACGTTCGTGTTGTCTTACCATGACACAAACTAGGAAATTATTGAGGAAGGGATGTGTAGGTATTTGTGTCATGTTGTTGATACCCAGAGTGCGAGCAACGATGGAACAAATACCTATAGTAAAAGAATTTATGAATGTATTTCCAAGCGAATTACCAGGTCTTCCATCGAATAGGGAGATTGAATTCATAATAGATATTGTGTCCGGAGCGGCACCAGTTTCAAGGGCACCGTACCGTATGGTGCCAGTAGAAATGAATGAGTTAATGGTTCAACTAAAAGAACTCTTGGATAGAAAATACATTAAACCGAGTGTTTTGCCTTGGGGAGCACCGGTACTGTTTGTGAAGAAGAAGGATGGATTGTTGAGACTTTGTATCGATTACCGAGAGTTGATCGAGTTAACGATAAAGAATAAATACCCATTGCAAAGTATTTTTCTAAGATAGATTTGCGACGGGGTATCATCAGTTAAAAGTTAGGAAGGAGGATGTACCTAAGACGGCGTTCAGGACTCGTTACGGCCATTACGAGTTTTTGGTAATGTCGTTTGGGTTAACAAATGCACCAGCTGCATTCATGGATATGATGAACAGAGTGTTCAAACAATATTTGGACAAGTTTATCGTAGTGTTTATCGATGATATTCTAGTCTATTCTAAGAAGCTGAAAGATCACGCTGAACACCTAAGATTAGTGTTGTGTTGACTTAGTCATATTCAATCCTTGAGTTTTGATGATGAATCGTTAATATACTAAATTATTTCATGGCATTTCAGGTATATTGATGATAAAAAACATTGGTTGGATTTTCAAGTGGTTGAAGAAGATTTTTATTTACTAGGAAACAAGTGTAAGGTCAATTGCTTAATAATTGATTTTTCATTTAAAGGCTCTAGGACATATCATTGGCATTTAATTTTATATGTCTTAAATGAAAATGTTTGAAAAAGGTTTTTCCTAATATTAAAATAAATACTTAAGATTAGATTAAATATATGTTATCAAGTACAAAGGTTTTTAAATGAATTATTTTATAAAAAGCTACTTGATATATGTTACATATGTATACTACTTGATATATGTTTCACATGCATAGGTATTGGATATCCTTGGGTTATATTCTGAATTAAGTTGTGTGCATACACGTGGATTAAGTGTTTATGCCAAAAAGATTTATTTTATAAAACATTACTATATATATTTTGGATCTTGCTTGGGATATATATATATATATATATATATATATATATATGAGTGTTTCACGTGTACATGCCAGCTACACATCTTTGTAATATGATATGTGTGTGCGGTTTTCAAGGATAGTAATTATAGAAATTTTAGGACTCTAATACCTTGAATATTGGAAAGATAAAGGAAGTCTAAAAGGTTTGATGTCACACGCCACCTTTTTATACTACACGCCACTTTATGAGATAAGAAGAGATAAAGTCAAATATGTTATCTAAGTGGGTCATATTTATCCCAACAATATAGGATTGTGTTGTTAACTAGATAAATATTCATTCCTTACCGTTGTGGGCTGTTTCATACTTTATCGTTGGAGGATGTTTCATTATCTGTAAAATATTAACAAGCTGGTTTTTGTGGACTAATGAAAACAAAAGTAATTCCTGATATTAACAGTAACTATTGTGGGATATATAAACAGAGTTTCATGTATGGAATAATACACTACTCACGAAATTCTTCTTGCACTAATTATTGATATTACCGTGCAACTTGTTTTAATTGGTGCAACTTTTGATCAGCTGAGTAATTAATCTTTTGATATTCTTTTAGCTGGTATTCGGTAAGATTTTAATTGTTTATCTTTCTATGCTAATTGATCATTGCATATAGTTGAGCCTTTAATTGTTTAATTGATTATTCTTACATTGATCATAGACCTCTATATTTGTATTCTATTTTTTGTTTAGACTAAGTGTAGTCTAAAGGTGTTAATCCTAGTGGATTAGAGAAAAGGTTTACAAACGGGTTCAAGGAAGCAAAGGTGCTTGAAGAGTGTATAGGTGCACAAAGAGCATGAGTGCTTAAGAGAAATTAATTGTTGTAAGAATCTATTTTGTAATTAGTGTTTAATTATAAAGAAATAAATAAAGTGAGTCTCCAATACTAGTTGGTATTGGACGTGGACTAGGCTATTATTATAGAGGGTAATAGTTGAACCACGTAAAAAATCTTGGTATTGATTTTATTGATCGCTTTACTTTAATTACTCACATAAGCTATTTAATTATCTTAATAATTAAAATTTGAGTACTTGTATTATCTTAAGATATTTCGTTAATACTAAGTAGTTTATTTAGTAGAATATTTTATTAAAAGAATAACCAGTAAATCCAGTAAGCCATATTAGTTCAGTAAGCTAAATTCATCAATCTAGTAGCCTGAAACTAATAGTTTATTTTAAAGTTTAAAAATTGGTCATAGATTGCTCCTACACTTATTCAACCCCCCCTTCTAAGTGTGCCTAGTTAAATTTCATGTTAGAGACACTAAGGAAGGAGAAGTTATATGCAAAATTTACTAAGTGTGAAATTTAGCTAGAGAGGGTACAGTTTTTAGGAAATGTTATCGATCGAGATGGAATTTCAGTAGAGCCAACAAAGGTGGAAGCAGTGATTAATTGGGAACAACCGAAAACACCAACCGAGGTATGGAGTTTCCTAGGGTTAGTGGGATACTATCGAATATTTATCCAAGATTTTTCTAAGATAACTACTTCCTTGACTAATTTGACAAGAAAAACAGTGAAGTATGTGTGGACGGAGAAGTGTGAAAACAGTTTTCAAGAACTGAAGAAAAAGTTGAGTGAAGCACCTGTATTATCTTTACCCGATGATACAGTGAATTTTGTAGTTTATAGCGATGCTTTGCAAAGAGGACTAGGTTGCGTGCTCATGCAGCATGATAAGGTCATTGCGTACGCATCACGATAGTTAAAGGATTGTGAGAAAGTTTATCCTACTCATGACCTAAAGCTGGCAGCAGTAGTATTTCCCTTAAAGATTTGGAGGCATTATCTATATAGGGAAAAATGTGAGATATACACGGACCATAAAAGTCTAAAATATATCTTCACACAAAAAGACTTAAATATGAGACAAAGAAGATGTCTGGAGTTGATAAAAGATTACGACTACGATATTCTGTATCATCTAGGAAAAGCAAATGTAGTGGCCGACGCCTTAAGTAGAAAGGGCCGGGAAAAGTTGTATATGTTAACGGCTCAAACTGAGTTAATAACAGAGATGACTACAATGGAGTTAGAAGTGAAGTTACCGAGTGAGTCAGGTCAGAAACTATTTACAACGGAGACTCGACCTACCATTGTAGAGAGAGTCAAGGAGGTACAACTATGAAATGATGAGTGTGACCAGGTGAAGAAATGGCTAGCAGATGAAAAATAGATAAAGTATAGTCTCGATAATGAAGGGTTATTAAGATTTGAAGGAAGAATTTGGGTTCCAAGTGAAACAGATTTAAAAGAGGAAATATTACAATAGGCTCATAGTTCAAGGTACTCGATTCATCCTAGTAGTACTAAGATGTATCAAGACCTTCAATAGAGTTTTTGGTGGCCAAACATGAAGAGAGAGATAGCAAAATATGTAAGTAGGTGTTTAACTTGTCAAAAAGTTAAGGTCGAACATCAACGATCAAGAGGCTTGTTACAGTCATTGGAAATTTTGGAATGGAAGTGGGAACACATCACGATGGATTTTGTGGTGGGACTTCCAACTACACAGAAAGGGTACGAGGCTATTTAGGTAATAGTGGACCGGTTGACGAAGTCGACTCACTTTTTTCCAATAAGAGTAGAGTTTAACTTAGATCAGTTAGCTAAACTTAATGTTAAGGAAATTATTTTAAGACATGGGGTGTAAAATCCCAACTTTTATGAATAAAGATTTAATTTTCTCTAAATATCATTTTGAATATTATGGTGTAAATTTGATATAATGTTATAGTTGAGGGTAATATTTAAATTTTTTTGCAAAGTAAGCAAGTTGTTATAAAATATTCATTTAGTTGGGGAATATTCATTTTATCAGGGAATATTCGTACGACAGCACAATCATTGGTGGACCCCACAACGGAATTACCATCGGAGTTAGAAAACGACAGAAATAACTTTTATAAAAATAACGGAAAAAGTTTTACCGTTAAACTGTTGAAATACCCAGTGGTAAAAGTATAGTAATACACGTGGTTGCATAGTAGCACATGGTATTGTACAATATCTTTGATTATTGATGCTTACGTGATATCTTTTATAAAAGTTATTCAATTTGGTTGCATTATTGCCACAGTAATTATTGCCCAGTTTGCTTACGTGAATAACTTACGGAGTTACTCAATTTTGTTTAATTATTGCCACAGTAATTATTGCATAGTATCTCACGTTATTGTCATAATATTTTATATTATTAAATCAATAATTGAGACGACAAAGTTATTCATATTATTATTTGCATTATTGATGATTTCTAGAAAGTTCTATCAAGGAAAGAGGTTTGGTCACCTAATTGCGCGCTAATAAGGAGAATAACTTATCGAAAAGCCCCCTCTTTCCTGAGAATGATCTGGTTTTTAATATTGTGAGATATAATATTAATGATGAATGTTATTAAAAATATATTTTGTGAAGCCAAGTGAATTGAGATAAATAGAGGGCTTTTTATGAAGTATTTGTTGTAAATTTGGCTTATTATATGAACTCCCTATAACGCCCGAAAAAAATTGGATTTATATGAGAATTAAATTTCTATTTGATTATGTGAATTAAATGAATTTAATTGATTATTTATGTGAGTAAGCTATGTGAAGGTCGTTCTATAACCTAGAATGTGCGAATGTGGTTAGTATTCTGGCTACGTGCTAGAATTAATTGTTTTGAATTTCCAAGACAAAAATAAAAGTTTCCGAGAAATTTTCGTAAAAATACTATTCATCCGTTTCTGCTCGGAAGTTAAGTTTGAAATTCCGAGAAACGCATAAGGATAGAATATGAAGACGAGATGGAATATTTAATAATATTTCATTTATGGCAAACAAAGTTTTTGCCTGCGAACTTAAAACCTAAGGGTTGAGTAGAATGATTTTCGAGAAGCAAATGAGACGCGTATAATGAATTACGATAATGATAATGCATACGTTATACGAGTATGATACTATTTAGTATACGAGTATAATATAAAGATTTAATACGAAGTACAATACGATTATTGTACTTGTATTATACAAAGAGAGTAAGTGAATTATACGTGTAGAATATGATTGGTGTAATGGACTTAGAAGTAGGACTTAGTATAATCCAATTGAGTTGGATTATATCAAGCCCAAGTGATTAATTAATCAAGCCCAAAGAATTATGATTTAAGACCAAGTTTAGGATTAAATTAAGCCCGATCCAAGAAATCGAACCGTGGATCGAATCGGTGGGTCACCGAATGGGTAAAACCCATGGGGATGACCCATGGGCATGT
Organism: Panax ginseng; assembly: GCA_020205605.1. Taxonomy (NCBI): domain Eukaryota; kingdom Viridiplantae; phylum Streptophyta; class Magnoliopsida; order Apiales; family Araliaceae; genus Panax; species Panax ginseng. The sequence goes on along the minus strand of CM035135.1, from coordinate 13,741,311 downwards.
TCACCAGTCACTTGATGGCCAAGTAATGTGCACTTCTTGATCACCAAGTATTTTACTTGGTGATGAAGTAGTGAATAGTAAGGTGGTGGGGGAGAAAGACCATTTTACCTTCCATTTGAAATGTTTATAAATAGAAGGCAAATGTTGGTTATTTTTGGTTTCCAAGAGTTGTCTAACATATTTAGAGACAGAGAAAGATCTAGACTTAAGCCATCATATCACTTTGAAGAAAAAACCTTAGAGTTTTTAACAAGATCATCAAGATCGTAAAGGTTATATTCCTTAATAATAGTTTTCCATCTCTTTTGATTTCTTTGTTTATAAAGAATCATAAATTGGTGGAGCATGCCTCTTATGGAGGACTAAGGATGGCTTATAATAAGTAAAACCTTTATAAGTCATGTGGAAATAGAAATCGTAAGGGTTGGCATGAGTTTAAACTGTAGGAAATATTGCTTGTTGAGTTGGTTGTTGATGAACAATTGAACCCTATCAATATTAATATATGTGCACCTTGCTTGGTTAGGATGTAGATATGAAATCAATGGAGTATTCCATTTGATTTGGCTTATAGAACACTAGTAACGAAGTTATGGAAAATTTTACATAATTAGACGTTAAACGTCAAAAATGTAAAAATTCTGGATTAGTAGTAAAAAGTTGTCGTGAGACTTGAAAATGTTGGTTTTCAATGTCAACATGTGAGATAGGGTATTTAGGAGTCGTGGGCTCAAGAATCGTCGGATTCTGACTTAAAACGAAGAAAATGAGTATTCAATGCTCAATATCGTTTAATGAATGCTCGAAAATGAACTTAATAATGAATTTTGAGTTAACGAATTAGAAATTGTAAAATTCTTATATGAATGCGTAAAGTATGTAATTTATGAGTTGTAGGCTTTTGAAAGGACCAAATTGGACTTATAACGAAGAAGTTATGAAGCCGAGAAGTTCACTAAATTTTTGTCTGTCAAAAATTTTCTAGTGCTGAGGTTTAGCGCCGCGGCTCCAGACAAGGCTTAATGTGCCGCGTCGCAGCGCCGATACATTGTATTGACCTACTAGAGAGTGGCGCCATAGCATCACTCATGTGAAGGAGTTTCGCGCCGCAGCGCCAAGACCGGAGCTTAGGTACTGTAAAATGGCGCTACAGCGCTAGTGTTGTATAGGAAGATCACGCCGCGATGCTGAGGCAGGGTTTTGTTAGAGAATCTAGGTTTTGAACTTCAATTGTTTTGAGACCTATATGAATTGAGGTTTATATACTCAATGAATGTACTAAGATTATTCCTATGTTACATATACTAATGTATATGGTTATGAAATTAGGAATTGAACGCAAGTTATTAGTTTGTTAACGAGGAACATGAAGTGTTAATAATAAACCGTGAATGGTAGTTGACATTGGTACCTCACCAATGATGATTGGGTCCAGTTATTAATGTAAGAACGTTAACAAGCCAGGATGAAAGGTAGTAAGTCAAATTGACATTATTAATGAAATAAAGTCAACTAAGACATAGAAGAGAAAGAAGTTGGTAGAAACAATGTGATTGATTATTTGGTAGCTAATTACAGTGTGCTATGTGAATATATCATGTAGATTCTATAAAGGCTATGAGTAGTCGATTAAATTATTTGAAGACGCTGAAAGGCAAGTTTTCTTAATGCTTATCTAACCTTTGAGTTAGCCAAGTTTTCTGTGATTCATCGTACTGAGTTGCATGAATGATTTTAAAGAAAGGGTCAATGTCAGTTTTAACTCGGCTAGACTATTCGTAAGATATAGATTGATTTAGATACATATCTTTTTATATAGAATTGATAACGCTATCTTATGCCAAGTAATTGGTACGGATTCAAAGGTAAGGTTTGTCTATGAACAAACAAAAGTATTTTTCAACGATTATTCGATGGGCACGCGAGTTTGCCAAAACTTAAACGTAAATACGTTTAATGGATGAATGTTGATCAACATAGAGTACTATAGGCTGATCACCTAGAAGTGCTCATAAGTAATGCCGGATGTACATCCTTAGTGCTGTGATGTCCTTTTCAAGTATGAAAACAGAAAGCTACTATTTATGGTCTTTCGACCGTTTCAGAATTCCTAAACTATTATATACTTTAGGAATTGATGTTATGAATTGTTAAGTATTAATGTTTCGTAATACTTCATGACTATTTATTCAGTTATGGAAGATTTTCATATAATTCACGAATGTGGTATTAATGTTATTCTTTGTTAAACTTGTTGAGCTTGTTATGCTCACTTCTTGCGTGAATTATATGTTTGTAGTTAAGGCTGAACGTACTGAGAATGCTAAGAGAGATAAGGGCAAAGCTAAGATGGACAGTTAACCATCTTGTAATAGATTTGTATGATTATATGTATTATACTTAAGAACAACGAATGATGTAATCTGTTTATGAACTTGGGAAAGGATTTCACTTTGATTATAATAAGAAGATAGTAATTACACTCACTATGTTGTGTTTTCAATGGAATAATTGTATAGTTATGAGTATCGTGTAGCACCATATGTCGGGTTGGAAGATACCCGAATTTGGGGGCGTCACACTCCCACTTACCCATTTTTCAAAATCGTCGGTAAAAAATTATCTCAGTTTGTTTTATTATCTATATATATATATATATATATATATATATGTATTATATGTATATATATATATATATATATTATAAGTTTTTTATATAAAATAGAATATATTATACTTTATTATACAAAGTGCTTGCATAGTGTTTGTATAGTACTACATAGTAAAATCAAAATTATTTTAGATAAATTTGTTGGGCCCGTGAATCCTTGTCACTGTGTGTCTGTGATTATTTTCTAAATAGTATCCTTCCATTCTCCTGTAAATATGATGCTTAGTTTAGAATTGAAAATCACACCAGAATCAAAGAATTCTTCTTCTATAATATTGAGCGTATTTCTTTTTGTGTTTAAGGAAACTTTAAGTGTAGAAAACAGTAAAAGTTTTTGTTCAAGAATATATCCGCTATACCAGTTAGAATTACTCTCTTTTTAAGGTAAGGGCTATTATTTATTTTATATTCGCTTGCGATATTATTTTTCGTATTCGTAAGGAATTTTATTTTCATTCAATATTCGTAAGGAATATTATTTTCTTCAATATTCGTAAGGAATATTATCTTCGTTCAATATTCGTAGGAATATTATTTTCTTTCAACAGTTGTAAGGGATATTATTTTTGTTCAATATTCATAAGAAATAATATTTTCTTTCATACTCTGTAGTATGTAAGTAATATTATTTCGTTTCAGATTCTGAATTATATTTTCATTTTGTTAAAGTATTGCTTCTATACTCCTTGAAATTAGTAGAATATCCTTAAAATTTGTACTTCATCGAGTATCGTTTTGCAAGAATATTTTTCTGAACATTCTTGTTAAATTTTAAGCTTTTCATGCAGAAATACTATTCATGGAAACTATTTATATATACGGTACTGTAAGACCCCAACTTTTATGAATAAAGAATAATTTTCTCAAAATATATTTTTGAATATTATTGCGTGGATTTGATATAATGTTATAGTTGTGGGTAATATTTACAAATTTTGCAAAGTAAGCAAGTGGTTATATAATATTCGATTGGCTCTGGGGAATATTCGCTTTTAACAGGAATATTCAGACGACGACACAATCATTGGTGGACCCCTATTAATGGAAGTATTGTCGTAGTTAGAAAACGACAGAATTATCTTTTACAAAAAGAACGGCGGAAGTTTTACCGTTAAACTGTTGAACTACCCGGTAGTAAAAGTACAGTAATACGCGTGGTTGCATAGTAAGACACGATATTGATTATTGATGCTTACGTGAGAAGTCACTCAGTTATACTCAATTATTGTTACAGTAATTGTTGCATCATATCTCTCATATTATTGATTCAATTATTGTCACAATATCATCTGCATAATATGTTATATTATTAAATCAATAATTGAGATGAAAAAGTTATTCATATTATTAAATTGCAATATTTACAATGTTTAGAAGTTCTGTCAAGGAGAGGTTTGGTCATCTAATTGCGTGTCAATAAGGAGAAATCCTTATTGGAAAGCCCCATCTTTCCTGGGAACGACCTGGTTGTTAAATATTGAGAGTTATAATATTAATGATGAATAAGTTTATGTTGATTAAAGATGAAATTGATAGTTCCATTGTGTGGGAATTATTAGTGTTAGTGGAAATCGACATTTATTTCGATAATAATTGATGTTTGGAGGTTATATTGACCAATCGGGTAATTAACCGGATAAATTACCAATTAATTACTATTGATTCACAGGATTATAACTATTTGTTCACATGTGTCTACTATTGATTCACATTCATTTACTATTGGGTGAGTTGGTGCAAGATTGATAATACTTGCATGACTAAGTTAAAAATAGAGGTATAGATGAAGGTACTATACTATAATTAATTTTTTCACATGTTTAGAACTATTGAGTCACATGATTTACTATTGATTCACATGATTTACTATTAGGGGAGATGGTGCAAGTTTGATAACACTTGCAGGACTAAATTAAAAATGAAGAAAAAGAGAAAGGTATTATACTGTAATATTTCGAATCCCAAAATGTGCAATTATCGAAACTATATTTTCCTATAAATAGAAGCTCATTCCTTCATTATTTTTCACCAATTCACAAAAGCTATAGAGCAATTATTATAAAGAGAACTTATAGAGAGAAAGAAGAAGAGAAGTCTGCCACCTCACTATTCTAGTATCCAGTTTTTTTTCTAAGGTAAGGGGTATTATTCTTTCGTATTCATGAAGAGAGTTATTTTCTTTCAATACTCGTAAGGGTTGTTATTCCATTCTTTATTATTATGTTAGAATAACCTGTCTATGTGAAGTACCGCATACATGGTGAAATTCTTCTGTTATTTTATTCTTTATTATTCTGTTGGAATAACCTATTTGTGCGGATTACGCATGACCTGGTTCCATTCTTTATTATTCTGTTGGAATATCCTTTCTGTGCGGATTACGCATGACCTGGTTCCATTCTTTATTATTCTATTAGAATATCCTGTCTGTGCGGATTACACATGACCTTGTTCCATTCTTTATTATTCTGTTGGGAATAACCTGTCTGTGCGGTCTATCGCATGCTTGGTGAGTTCTTCTATTATTTCATTCATTTTTATTTTGTTGGAATAACATGTCTATGTGGATTTCCACATATATGGTGAATGATCCTTTGTATTCATTCCTTATTAAATTGTGGAAATGATCTGTCTACATGGATTACCGCATGGCGGACGAAAATCCATTTGCAATTTCATATATTCTATTATACTCAGTTGGTTAAAGTTTTAACTTCTATACTCCATGCAATTAGTAGAATATCCTGGATATTTGCGCTTCATCTAGTATCTTTTCATGGAAATATTTTTCTCAGTATTCTTGAATTTTACTCCACAAAGTAGTATCATGTTGACAATTTGGACGTTATTGATTTCAGGATAAATTAACTTATAAATCATTAAAATTTATTCTTAAACTTGTTTTATTGAATTATTATGTCATTGTCATCATCTTCGTGCTTATATTGTGATGAGAGTCATTTTTGGCTTACGTGCATAGATGGACTCGGTATGATTATGAACAGGGATCATTCGGTATAATCATGACCTGTAATGTTATAAATGATGTGGTAAAAGTCCTCAATGGCCTGTAGTGCATTGATGGGCAGTTTTTGTTATGATTATGACCAGGGATTATTCGGTATAATCATGACCATTGATGATTTAATGAGTATCCTTGGCCCGTAGTGCATGGATGATTCGATGATGTGGTTTATTTATTAAGATGAGTCTCAGCGATAAAAATTGATGAAAATATTTTAAATCATAGAAGATAGTAGATATCATGCTCTACTTGACTCTTCTAATGGATTGCTTATTCCGCTGCAGTTAAACTTGATGTCTATTGTATTTTATCAGTTTAACATTATTGAAGACTAATGATAATTTATTCTGCATTATTGTAGTCATAATATTTCTTACTGGGCTAGTTGAGCTCACCATTTTGTTTTCATTGTTCTCTTCAGGAAATGAGAACGTAGCCGGGACTAGTCGGGAAACCGAGTGATGGTCCGAGATGGTGTTATAGTAGTCCTCACTATTCTATAAAATAGTGTGACAATAAATAAAATGAGCACCCTATTTGAGAGTGGATATTGTCTAAAAGGCAATATTCCTGTTTAAACTCTCAGTTATGTTTTGTCGTATATTACACGATGTTTGTATAATTAAGTTTGTATTTGTATTCTGTACCATGTATTTGGTGACTCAAGATGGGTGATGTATACCTATTTTGGGGGCGTCATAATTGGTATCAAAGCTTAGGGATATGATCCCTGGTTGAGATGTGAGACAAGAACTAGGAGGGGAGAGATGGGGAATTTCTTCGCTAGTATGACCTACCTAAGTTTATTTAGTATTTAATTAGTCGGTCAGAGTATAGGGATAATATGTGTTATGTTAATTAACCCTTGTTTTGTGACAGTGTTTGAAAATGACATCTGAAAATATTGAGATCAGCAGTGAAGCACATGAGACCGTTGAGTCACCAATGATCAATACCCAAGATAATGTGCAACAGGAAGATAATAATCCTCAGGTAAATAACAACACCGATCAAATGATAAACGATGGGATGTTCAGAGGCTTTATGCAATTCATGCAACATCAGGTGAGAGAGACTCCTGTTCAAAATATAGGTGAAAATAATGGCAACCCATGGTCGGTCACCGCTAAGCAGTTCAAGGAGCTGGGACCACTCGAGTTTTTGGGAAAGCCAGAACCACTTAAGGTGGAGACATGGTTAAAGCAGATCACCATTATATTTGATGTCTTAGGATGCTCCGAGGAGAAAAAGGTTCCCTTTGCCACCTTTATGTTGCGTGAAGAGGCAGATTACTGGTGGAAATCTGTAAAAAATGTACCCAGCCTGACGCACTCAAGATGTCTTGGGAGAAGTTCCAAGAGCTGTTCAACAACAAGTACTTTCCTAAAAGTATTCATCACATGAAGGAGGTGGAGTTTATCAAGTTGAAGCAAAACAATATGACCGTGTCGCAATACGAGGCTAAATTTGCGGAGTTATCCCGATTTACATCCCATTGGTCGATAATGAGGAGCGAATGACGCGAATGTTTCTAAGAGGTTTGAAACCCGATATACATCAATACCTCATTTCTCATAAAATGTGTTTGTATTCAGATGTTGTGAATAGGGCTCAGTTATTGGAGCGCGATAATGAGTCAACCCAACCAAGAGAGAGCAGCCGGCAAATTGATAATACCAGTGCTAGCAGTCATCGAAGCGGTGACAACAAACACGGAGGGAATCAACATGCCAGAAATGGTAACCATTTCGGTGGTAATCATGGCCATGACAATAAGAGTGGACATTTCAAGAATAGGAGATTTAATAATGATGGAAAGACATCAAAGACCATTTTCTTTGTTAAAGAAAGGAGAACGACCGCCATATTATATGTTACAAGTGTGGAGGGGAAGGACGCATAAGTCCAAACTGGATGATGCAGTCCAAAGCATGTTACAACTGTGGAAAAGAAGGTCACCTAGCCTGATTTTGTCGTGCACCAAAGTCCAGTCCAGCTGGGACGATGGCACCAAAGGCGGATATGGACAAAACAAAGTCGATGGTTTTAGGAAGAGCATTTTTTGTGAATTCTCAAAAAGCGAGTAACCCGAACGAAGTTAGCACGTGTTAGTTAATTATAAACTTTTGTGAAGTCTATACCTTATTAGATACCGGTTCTACCCATTCTTTTATCTCTCTTGCTGGTGCTCAACGTTTAAATTTGACTCCGGAGAAATTAGACTTTGACTGATTGGTTGAAACTTTTTTAGTAGAAACCTTCATTACCTCCACTGTTTATAAATCTTGTTGATTTAAATCGACACTTTCACGTTACTTGTGGATCTTATATCTTTGAAAATACTTGCCCTTGATGTGATTTTAGGAATCGATTGGTTAACTACTCATCATGCCAAAATTGATTATTTTTGTAAGGTTGTTAGCTTTCATATTCCTAAACAACCTGTTATGCGAATTCAAGCAACCAAACCACTAAAGTCAATCACTGTTATATTAAGCCATAAGTAAAGAGCCCTGAGCCTTTCGCTAGTGACTTCCTTGTGTGGAATTCACCGAAGCTAGACTTTTTGTAGGGGAAGTCGTGAATAACAGTGACAAGTTGATAGGTATCAATGTGACGTACTATCCAAGTCTTGGATGAGAGTCACAGTTTTGAATGATATTTTGATTATTAATAAATTTCCTGACGTATTCTTGATGGCTTCTTAGCCTACCCCTAGAGCGTGAAATCAAATTTTGTATTGACCCCAGTACAAAACCCATTTCTAAAACCCTCAAATATTTCTTCAACTAAAATGAACGTAACATGCGCCAAAGACGTTGGCTCGAGCTGTTGAAGATTACGATCATACCATTCAATATCATTGTGGAAGAGAGAACGTGGTAGCTGACGCGTTGAGTAGAAGATCGTATGCGTTTACGAGTGCGATGTTGTTAACATAAAAACCCATTTCTTATAACTTACAAATGATGAAGATAGAGTTAAAGACTATAAGGACCCACGTGGTGATATCAAATATACGAGTAGAATCGACTTTAATCGATAAAGTTAAAGCCATGCAAGCTACATACTCAGAGCTGGTGAATGTGAAGAAGAAGGTTCAAGAGGGCATTATTCTAGAAGCAAGAATCGATGAAGAGAGGAAATCTCAACCCTCAATTTTATTAGCCCATTTGAAATCCTTGATCGAGTAGGAACTGTGACCTATAGACTCGTTTTACCGCCAAGTATGTCGCGTGTTCATAACGTTTTTCACGTATCGATGTTACCTAAATATGTGGACGACCTGAACCACATTATTGAATTGGAACTAGACGAGATAGCAGAAGATTTAATGTATAAGGAGATACATGTTAAAATCTTGGATAAAAAGGATCATATTTCACACTCAAAGGTTATACCTCAAGAGTTAGAATCTGAAATGAAGTCAAGATATCCTCACCTCTTCGACAAACTAGGTACGCACCCTAATTTTGAGGATGAAATTTCATAAGAAGGGGAGGTTGTAAGACCCCAACTTTTATGAATAAAGAATAATTTTCTCGAAATATATTTTTGAATATAATGGTGTGGATTTGATATAATGTTATAGTTGTGGGTAATATTTACAATTTTTGCAGAGTAAGCAAGTGGTTATATAATATTCGATTGGCTTCGGGAATATTCGTTTTAATAGGGAATATTATTTATGCAAGACAATCATTGGTGGACCCCACAACGGAAGTATTGTCGTAGTTAGAAAATGACATAATTATCTTTTATAAAAATAACGGTGGAAGTTTTACCGTTAAACTGTTGAACTACCCGGTAGTAAAAGTACAGTAATACGCGTAGTTGCATAGTAGCACACGGTATTAATTATTGATGCTTTCGTGAGAAGTCACTTAGTTATACTCAATTATTGCTACAGTAATTGTTGCATCATATCTCTCATATTATTGATTCAATTATTGTCACAGTATCATCTGCATAATATGTTATATTATTAAATCAATAATTGAGACGACAAAGTTATTCATATTATTAAATTGCAATATTTACAATGTCTAGAAGTTCTGTCAAGGAGAGGTTTGGTCATCTAATTGTGCGCCAATAAGTAGAAATCCTTATTGAAAAGCCCCCTCTTTCCTGGGAAGGACCTGGTTGTTAAATATTGAGAGTTATAATATTAATGATGAATAATTTCGTATTGATTAAAGATTAAATTGATAGTTCCATTGTGTGGAAATTATTAGTGTTAGTGGAAATTGACATTTATTTCGATAATAATTGATGTCTGGAGGTTATATTGACAATCGGGTAATTAACCGGATAAATGACCAATTAATTACTATTGATTCACATAATTATAACTATTTGTTCACATGTGTGTACTATTGATTCACATTCATTTACTATTAGGGGAGTTGGTGCAATATTGATAATACTTGCATGACTAAGTTAAAAATGGAGGTATATATATGAAGGTATTATACTATAATTAGTTTTTTCACATGTTTAGAACTATTGAGTCACATGACTTACTATTGATTCACGTTATTTACTATTAGGGGAGATGGTGCAAGTTTGATAATACTTGCAGAACTAAATTTAAAATGAAGAAAAAGAGGAATGTATTATATTATAATATTTCGAGCCCCAAAACGTTCAATTATTGAAACTATATTTTCATATAAATAGAAGCTCATTCCTTCATTATTTTTCACCAATTCACAAAAGCTATAGACCAATTATTATAGAGAGAAATTATAGAGAGAAAGAAGAAGAGAAGTCTGCTACCTCACTATTCTAGTATCCAGTTTTTTTCTAAGGTAAGGGGTATTATTCTTTCGTATTCATGAAGAGAGTTATTTTCTTTCAATACTCGTAAGGGTTGTTATTCCATTCTTTATTATTATGTTGGAATAACTCGCTCATACAAGCAACCGCATACATGGTGAAATTCTTCTTTTCTTTCATTCTTTATTATTTTGTTGGAATAACCTATCCGTATGTGATTACGCATGATGACCGGTTCCATTCTTTATTATTCATTGGAATATCCTGCTTAAAGCGGATTATGCATGACTGGTTCCATTCTTTATTATTCTCGTTGGAATATCATGTTTGTCGCGGATTCTGGCGTGACTGGTTCCATTCTTTATTATTACATTTGAATATCCTATTTGTAACGGATCACGCATTGACCTAGTTCCATTCTTTATTATTCGGCTGGGGAATAACACGTCTCATGCGGTCTATCGCATGCCTCGTGAATTCTTCTATTATTCCATTCTTTATTATTTTTTGAATAACTTTATCATGTGGATTACCACATGCATGGTGAATGATCCTTCGTATTCATTCCTTATTAAATTGTGGAAATGATCTGTCTACGTGGATTACCGCATGGCGGGTAAAAATCCATTTGCAGTTTCATATATTCTATTATACTCAGTTGGTTAAAGTTTTGACTTCTATACTCCATGAAATTAGTAGAATATCCTGGATATTTGCGCTTTATCCAGTATCTTTTCATGGAAATATTCTTCTGAGCATTTTTGAATTTTACTCCACAAAGCAGTATCATGTTGACAATTTGGATGTTATTGATTTCAGGATAAATTAACTTATAATTCTTTAAAATTTATTCTTGAACTTGTTTTATTGAATTATTGTGTCATTGTTATCATCCTCGTGCTTATATTGTGATGAAAGTCATCTTTGGCTTACGTGCATAGATGGACTCGGTATGATTATGAACAGGGATCATTCTGTATAATCATGACCTGTAATTTTATAAATGATGCGGTAAAAGTTCTCAGTGGCCTGTAGTGCATTGATGGACAGTTTTTGGTATGATTATGACCAGGGATTATTCGGTATTGTCATGACCATTGATGATTTAATGAGTATCCTTGGCCCGTAGTGCAGGGATTATTCGATGATATGGTTTATTTATTAAGATGAGTCTAAGTGATAAAAATTGATGGAAATATTTTAAATCATAGAAGATAGTAGATATCATGCTCTACTTGACTCTTCTAATGGATTGTTTATTCCGCTGCAGTTAAACTTGATGTCTATTGTATTTTATCAGTTTAACATTGTTGAAGACTAATGATAATTTATTCTGCATTATTGTAGTCATAATATTTCTTACTGGGTTAGTTGAGCTCACCCTTTTGCTTTCATTGTTCTCTTCAGGAAATGAGAACGTAGCCGGGACTATTCGGGGAACCGAGTGATGGTCCGAGATGGTGTTATAGTAGTCCTCACTATTCTATAAAATAGTGTGACAATAAATATAATGAGGACCCTATTTGAGAGTGGATATTATCTAGAAGGCAATATTCCTGTTTAAACTCTCAATTATGTTTTGTCGTATATTACACGATGTTTGTATAATTAAGTTTGTATTTGTATTATGTACCATGTATTTAGCGACTCAAGATGGGTGATGTATACCTATTTTGGGGGCGTCATATGTACTATTCATACGTACGGCACTATTCATAAAGTACTATTCACGGGATATTATTCACTCGGGTACTATTCACCCAAAAAATTAATTTCTTTTCTGTCCAAATTATTTTTGATACATGAATTATTTTCTTAAATTTTACTCCACAAAGTAGTATCGTGTTGACAATTTGAACATTCTTAAACTCTGGATAAATTAAATTATAAATCTTTAATATTTATCCTTGATCTTATTTAATTGAATTTTTATATCATTGTCATCATTCTCATGCGTATATTGTGATGAAAGTCATCTTTGGCCCGTAATGCATAGATGGACTGTTGATTGGTATGATTATAACCAGGAATTATTCGGTATAAGCATGATCTATAATGTTACAAATGATGTGGTAAAAGTCCTCATTGGCCCGTAGTGCATTGATGGACAGTTGTTGGTATGATAATGACCATGGGTTCTCTTCGGCCAAGGGTGAAAAATGAATTGTTGTTTGGCATGATCATGACCATTAGTGATAATAAGAATATCCTTAGCCCGTAGTGCATGGATAATTCATGGATGTGATACTACTGAATATCATTGGCCCATAGTGCATGGATAATTCAGTGATGTGGATTATTTATTGAGCTGAGTCTCAGCGATAAAATTGATGATAAACTTTTAAATCATAGAGGATAGTAGATATCCTACTCTACTTGACTCTTCTAATGGATTGCTTATTCCGCTGCAGTTGTTGATCTAAAACTTGTTATCTATTGTATTTTATCAGTTTAACACGGTTGAAGGCTAATGATAATTTATTCTACATTATCTTAGTCATAATATTCTTTACTGGGATAGTTGAGCTCACCCTTTGCTTTTATTGTTCTCTTCAGGAAATGAGAATATAGTTGGGACTAGTCGGGGAATGGAATGACAGTCCAGATGGTTGCTTTAGTAGTCCTCATTATTCTGTGAAATAGTGTGACAATAATTGTAATGAGGACTTCATTTGAGTTTGGATATTGTCTAGGAGACAATATTTGTGTTAAAATTCTCAGCTACATTTTGTCGTGTTCTACACAACACTTAACAGTTATGTACATTAAGTTTGTATTTAAGTTAGGTACCATGCATTTGGCGTCTCAGAATTGGTTGTGTAAACCTATTTTGGGGGCATTCTATGGGGTACCAGTTTTGATAGTGTCAGATTGTGATCCACGATTCACATCAAATTTTTGGAGAAGTCTGCAAGAACAGAAGGGAACGCAGTTGAAGTTAAGCACAACTTATCATCCACAGACATATGGGAAAAGCGAAAGAACAATTCAAACGTTAGAAGATAAGCTAAGATCTTATGTTATGAATTTTAAAGGTAGTTGGGATGATCATCTACCGTTAGTAGAGTTTGCATATAACAACAGTTTTCATGTAAGCATAGGCAAGCCGCCTTATGAAGCTTTATATGGAAGGAAGTGCAGAATGCCATTGTGTTGGGATGAAGTAGGAGAATGCCGAATGCTAGGACCTGAATTGGTACAACAAACAATGGATATAGTTAAGTTGATACGAATGTGATTGGTAGCAGCTCAAGACAGACAGAAAAAGTATGCAGATCCTCATCGAATGAGAAGAGAGTTTAAATTCAGCTCGTATGTGTTTCTATAGATATCTACCTTGAAAGGAAAGATACGTTTTAGGAAGAAGGAAAAGTTAAGTCCAAGTTTTATAGGACCTTTTGAGATATTAAAAAGGGTAGGAGAGGTAGCTTACATGGTAGCATTACCTCCAGACTTAGAACGCATACACAATGTGTTTCATGTATATGTGTTACATCCTTATAAGCCAGATTATAACCACGTAATAGAGTATGAACCTATTCATGTTGAGAAAGACCTTACGTATGAAGAAATGCTTATGCAAATCATTGATAGAAAAGAGCAAGTTCTAAGGAATAAAGTTATACCTTCGGTGAAGGTAGTATGGAGAAACCAAGATGCCGAAAAAGAAATGTGGGAACTTGAAGAAAAGATAAAGAAGAATTACCCTCAGTTGTTTGACTAGCTTATGGCGAGATTCTGGGGAAAGAATCCTTATAAGGGGTAAGAATATAACAACCGAGAAAATCAGATTATACTATAAAATAATTTTATTTGAATAAATAATGAATAAAATTATAATATATATTATTTATAACGAGTAAGTGCTAGAATTAAGGTGTTTGAATTTCCAAGACAAAAATAAAAGTTTTTCGAGAAATTCTCCGAAAAACACTATTCATCCATTTCTGCTCGAGAATTATTTTTGAACTTTCGTGAAATACGTAACGATAGAATGATAAAGAAGGGTGGATTATCTAATAATAATTCAATTATGATAAACGTAACTTTTCTCCCGCGTACTAAGTTCGAGAATGTTAAGGAAAGTGAAGATTGGAATAAATGGCGATCGTATAATAAGAAAGTTATTATACGAGGTAATGAATTCGAGTACAATACAAAGTATCGTACAAGTATATTAGAAAGATAATATAACGTATATGATGAATGTTATATAAACTAGTATACGAGAAGAATACGAAGATTATATGTTAAAAGCCTAAACAATTAGTAATGGACTAGTAAGATTTTAATGTAAATTTTGCAAGCCCAAGTGAAATTTATTAAGGCCCAAAGATAATTTACTTCTAGACAAACATTAGGCCCAAAGTTTGTGACAACCCGAAAAATTAGACAAATTATTAAAATCTTAAATGATGGATTTAAGGTCAAATAATAGACCTAGACAAAAAATAAGTGTATGCGTTTGATATTTTTGGGAAGGAATTTTGAGGATTTCAAAATTCTGTGTAGGATTTTGGTGAATTATTCAGGATTAAGTGTTTACGTGAATATGTTCTGTGAATATGGTTATGTATGTGTTCAGAATGTGGTTAAGGGTCAAGGGTTAACCAGATAAATTTTATCAGTGTCGAACCCTAAGTATATATTAAGAACGTCACCGTTTAGTTAGAAAACCCTAACGTCTAATAAGAAACCCTATAAATCGGTTCTGAAACCCTAATTTCAGTTCTGGGAATCCAAAACCCTAATTCGGAAATTGAAAACCCTAGTTTGGGAATTTAAATGCTATATAAAGGTTTAAACGTCATTAATTATAATTTATTAGGGAAAACCCTAATTAATTGCTTGAAACCCCAATTGATTATTAGAAAACCCTAATACCAAATCTGGTAACTCTAATTTCAAATTTTCGGTAATTTGAAACCCTAATCTGGGAACTTAACGGAGAATTTTAATGCTTAAGTGCTATTAATTATAATATTAATTACGGTAAAGCTTAATAAATTAGTAAACCCTAATTTCAAAATTTTGAACCCTAATTGTTCTGTTAGAAACCCTAATGTACAGTTATGGATTTAATTGCTAAATTAGCAATATTAATTAGGTAATATTAATCCTAATTAGCAAGATTGAGCTTATGATTAGGAAATCTAAATATAATTATAGAATCCTAATAATAATTTTGAAATATTATTTTATATTTCGAAAACCCTAATCTGAAAATCCTAGAAAATTGATTTATGGGAACCTTAGGTTTTAACCCTAAGGGTCAAACCCTAAGGATTTGCATCAAATGACAATTCTAGAAATAAATTGGTACGGAAATGACTATTATGCCCTTTTGTCACATTTTTTTTAATAACTAACTTGCAAAGCTAGCAAATATGGGAGTTGATGACCAACTCATTTGACTTGGTGACTCTATAAACTCCAGCAAATCAGTCTATAACATCAGCTAGGCAAGCCAAGTTCATTGCATTAAAGACATTATAGATTAAAGTGAGAGAAAGTTTACTTTACTTACCATATTAGTCAACTTCCTTCTCTCTCTAAAAAATTCGAGATTTGAAAGTGAAAGAGAGTGATAAGATAGACTATGATCATATTATAGTTTACCAATATCTGATCATTAAGTATCAGATTCAAGATTGGGCATTCAAAAGGTATAAAACCTTAAACTTGTAGATCTATGTATTTTGTGTTAGATGTTGTTGTTTGTTGTTTAGATAGGTGTTAGAGGGTGTCATTTAATGATCTGGGTTGCTAAAACTTAGATCCATATCATTTTTATGCTTGAAATTGAAGATTTCTTAAATCTGGAAAAATTAGAAATTTTCGTCTGACAAGCAAATGTCAGGCTTCATAGATCGGTGTCTGGTAATGGTTTTAGTGTTTCAAATGTTTTTATTTGAAGTATGATATGTGGTCTTTACTCTGCTACTCGAATCTAGGTCAGTTCATGTTTGGATTAAGAGTTATTGTTGGTCAAAATCCTTTTTTTTCGTTCATAAATCGGTTTCTCAGGTAACCCGTAAACCTGATTTGTCCGATATCATTTGTTAGGCTTTAGATCATACTGTTTTTTGCTAGTCTGGTCAAGTTGTTGTTGTTATGTTGTGGACTGTTATGTGATCTACACATATAAGTCATTAGAACACCTAGAACAATTACAGAAGTTAAATTAATCTCGGTCAAATATGTGTTGACCAACTGCCTTGGACAAATTCTGGAAAACCTAGATTTTGTGAAGAACATGAGTTCTGACATGGTTTGACCATGCCAGATCTTATATATGTGATGTTTTTATGATGAGATGATGCTTTAGAGTTGTTCTTTGACATCTCTACTACATATTTGAACCATTAAAACACATTAAGAAAGCCCAGAATGCTAAGATTTAAGGACCCAAAGTAGGTACCTCGATTCTGGTAAACCCAGAAACTTTAGAACAGAGTCTGACAACGATTTGGAAGGCTTAGATCTCTTAGTTCTGATGTTATATGACCATAAACTTGGTATGTCATTGTAGTCTTGCATAAGTATTACAACTGTAGCATGAAATCCAACCTAGAAAGCAACAAGAACATTGATTAAAATCCAGTCAAACCAAGCCCCTCGATGACTGACAAGATTTCTGGGTTTGGGCTCAAGAACATGATGAACACCTATAGCGATGGTTCTGTCGCTATAGGGCCCTTTAGTGACAGTTTATTTAGAAAATTGATTATTTAATTAAATAAATAAAAATAAATAGTTTTTAATTATTAAAAATACATAATAAATTATGAAAAAATATTTTAAAGCACGAAAAATAGTTTTTAATTATTTTGAGTATATTTCAAAAATATTTAATATTTTGGAATATAAAGGTATTTATTTATTTAATTATAATATTAAATAAATTATTTAAAATGGTTTTAATTCATGAAAAATCATGAAAATTATATTATGATATTAGAAAATATTTTAAGTTATTTTTGATGACTTTTAATATATTGTGATGAATTTCATTAATAAATTATTACTAATGGTAATTAATTTATTTAATGAATATATTAAATAAATTATGGAAAAATAGAACTAATGTTTTAAAAATCATATAAAAATGATTTTAAGTGTTATAAAAATATTTGAAGTTATCAAATATAACTTTTGATATTTTGACATGAAAATATTAATATTTTAATATTAATATCAATTATCGAATAATGGATTTAGTGTTTAAAAATCATATAAATATGATTTTAAGGTATTAAAATACTTTGATATATTATAAATATATTATAATATTATGTTATAATTTTCATTAATATTTAATATTAAATAAATATTAATTATTAAGGAATTATGTGGTATTTAATTCATTTAAATACGATTTTAATGATTGAAAAATTATGATAAATGGTAATAATTATCTAAAAATTATTACGAGCTTATGAAAAATATTTTGACTAATAATAATATATCTAAGATAATTGTTAAGTGTTAAGGCATAGTCTAATTGAACTTAAACTCGATATTTGTCCGACTAGACCGTCGATATGATAGAATTGTGTCGGTTTCAACTCAGACTGAAATAGTTTGACTTAATGCCATGTCTTATGTGTGTTGTAGATTGATAGGGTTATATGTTATGTGTTTATGTTATTCTATGTATATAAATATAACAATATTATATTGTGATGATATTATTCTAATATTGGAGATCTATATTACTAATATTAGGTCTTCGGATAAAGCGATAAAAATTGCGTAGCGATAATCAATGGTTCATGCAAGTTTTTCTTAACTCTACTAAGAGTTGTTTCATTCGGATATGCTTATGGTTAATCATTGTTGATTGCCATTTAGAATTGTACTCTTTAAATATTGCATGTATAAGTCAGGTATGAAAGGCTGATCACCTTCATTACCGTTCGGTCCAGATAAATTTGTTCATGTTTAATACTTGTTCAGTGAAAAGTTTGTTCGTGCTAGTTCTCAATTATATTGATAAATTATAGCCAACCTATTATTCAGACTATTTCAATCATGATATATCCTTAAATTGTATTTAAACTTGCTGGGCAACTTTCATGCTCACCCTTGTTATATCATGATAAACATTGCAGATAAGGTGAATGTGTTCGGATACAAGAAAAGGATAAAGCCAAGTTCAGCTTGGGATAAAATGTGCAACTAGTTGTAATAGTATAGTTTGATAAATATGTTATATGTTAGATAGTTTTATGAATTATGTATAAGTTAAGGTTACTCGATTTTGGGAAATAGTGTGTAAAGTGTATTGTATAAACAATTTATATTTATATCTTCCATAATAGTTATAGAATGATTGTACCAGATCCGTGGTTATTTGGGACCCAGATTTGGGGCTTGTCACAGTTGGTATCAAAGCTGTTGGTTATGAAGCTTAGGTAGGAATACCTGAGACCAATAACCGCAGTAATTAAGATAAGATCTAACTCACATAGAGTTAATTGGTCGGTAAGATTCAAAGACCAATCTCGGCGAGTTATAAAGATACAGAGTTCCCTTACTCTGATGATAAAGTTGAACAATAGTGGTGAATAGATCGAGTCTAAAAGACTGAAAGTACATGGATAAGAGATCGTAAAACAAAACGATCATAGTATAGAAATTAATCATAATATATACGATGAGATCACCCCGTGATCTGATAAGGTTATAATATGGGAAAAGAATCAATCTGATGATTGGAAAGTTTACAGCAATAATGTTGTGTGCAAGTTGTACTATAAATTAGTACAGATTCAGGAAAGGATTATGAATACGAGTTGAATGAAATTCGTATTGAGAACGGTGTTAAGATTAGGTGGGGATTTCAATTAAGGACTCATGTCGGTAGCTTAGTTGTATGATTTCTTGTATGGGCGGGGAATTGTACTTTGTGTAATCATTGAAATGTTGTGTCACGCTATTTTCTATATGCATGTTAAGAGGGTGATTCCTTTCTCATGTGTATAACAGATAGATAGGTCATAGGAAGAGAATATAGGGTTAAGTGCGAGTTCTTAAAACTTATACTTATGTGATATTCTTAACTCATAGTTATATGAAATATTTATGAACCCCTCAGCCAACGGGCACCAAAGGTCAGACTAGGGTAAGTTCTTAAACTCATATGATTGTGGCAAGTTTATGAACTCATAAGTGTGGTTTGACGAACTGGGTATAGTTGTGTGTAAATGGAGAATTGAGGATTATAGGAATAGATAGATTATTAAGCAAATGATTATTAGTGGAGACATAAGTTTTCTAAAACTCTTAGCTATGCTAGACTTTGAAATTTTAACATCAAGCTAAATACACACTATGTGCTTTTTTAAAAAAAATATATAGACTCATAATCATTTTTGAAACGGTTTAAAGTATAGTCTATGCTACTTGTTTCAGCTAGACGAAGATGATTTGAAATATCAAAAGTTATTTTTATTTATCACTCATGTACCATATAACCTGGTGCAGAGATGATAAAAAGGTGATGGAGTTGTAAATACAGGAATACTTAGTGTGAATTTGATCTAAAATCGCTATTCCACTATTGTATGATGTGTTATGACGAAGTCATACAATGATGACATCCTTAAATGGACTGTTAATACAGTACGGCATCATGACGTCATTCTAGAAAATGTTTTCAAAATTTTAATTTGCCAACGGGGTTTGGCTACACCTAAATAATTTGATTAGATTGAATTATTGATACGAGTCTTTCTCTATTCGATTCAGCTAGACTAATGTTTATGAAAACTCTAAGTTTTCATTGAAAGAAATTTCCCGAATCAAATTATTTTGGTGCAGAATCCTATGATAAAACTTAGGTGAACTATGTTGTTTGGATAAATAATCCAATCAAGTAACGTAAATATTCACTAGACATGATTAATACGTTATGCATGACGTAAGAGTACGATAGGCTAATCACCTAAAGTACTAGCAACGGTAGTTTACCTTCTTTGTGATTGTAAACATACCAAGTAATGTATTATTTTGCGATATGAATACCGTTAAAACTATGTGTTCATGGTCTATATGACCCCTCAGCACAATTTGAAAACTTTTACTCTTATGAGTGGTGTATTGGGTAGCATGTGATGATGTGTGAATGGTGTAAGGTGCATGGTGTAAGGTGTAAGGTGAATTTTGGGGACGAAATTCTTAAAAGAAGGGGTGAATGTGACAACCCGAGAAATTAGAAAAATTATTAAAATCTTAAATGATGGATTTAAGGTCAAATAATAGACCTAGACAGAAAATAAGTGTATGCGTTTGATATTTTTGGGAAGGAATTTTAAGGATTTCAAAATTCTGTGTAGGATTTTGGTGAATTATTCAGGATTAAGTGTTTACGTGAATATGTTATGTGAATATGGTTATGTATGTGTTCAGAATGTGGTTAAGGGTCAAGGGTTGACCAGATAAATTTTATTAGTGTCAAACCCTAAGTATATATTAAGAATGTCAGCGTTCAGTTAGAAAACCCTAACGTCTGATACGAAACCCTAAAAATCGGTTCTGAAACCCTAATTTTAGTTTCAGGAATTCAAAACCCTAATTCAGAAATTGAAAACCATAGTTTGGGAATTTAAATGCTAAGTATAAGGTTTAAACGTCATTAATTATAATTTATTAGGGAAAACCCTAATGAATTGCTTGAAACCCCAATTGATTATTAGAAAACCCTAATACTAGATCTGGAAACTCTAATTTCAGATTTCCGGTAATTTGAAACCCTAATCTGAGAACTTAACGGAGAATTTTAATGCTTAAGTGCTATTAATTAAAATATTAATTAGGGTAAAGCTTAATTAATTAACAAACCCTATGTAGACACTCGAAATTTTTTCTGCACAACTGTTATTAACAATACAGGAGGGCAGAATCGTCTTTCGGAAATAACCTTGGAAGACAGCTCACATCCATTCTGAATACCACCGGAAATTCCATTCCGGATACTACCGGAGGATCAGTTCACAACCCAGAAAACACACCGAGAGTCTCAGTCTCAACTCCGGAACACACACCGGAAGGATCATTTCCAACCTCGGAGATAACCCCGAGTTTCGTCCTTGGCGATAACCCCAAGGAATGCTATTGCAGTTCCGGTGATAACTACAGAAATGCTTGTTTCAAATACATGCTATCAGCTTCAATATCAGCCCTCCTGCCAAGGCACTCATACCTCAGTCCCGGAGCTAACACCGGGAAGACAGGTTCTCTTACAGATGACATCGCGACATTCAAACACTTGCAGCAGTCCAATCTCAGATGTAACCCTGAGCAACATCTGCTTTCCACTCAAACCGGCAATAACCCCAATGAGGAGCTAAACGTCATCTCACAGCCTCAATGTTCTCTCTCACAAGATGATATTGTAGCATAACAACAAGTAGTCCAATCTCAGATGTAACCCTGAGCAACGTCTAATTTCAACTCAAACTGGCGATAACCCCGGTGAAGAGTCAAACATCATCTTGCTTCCTCATCACCTGCGCGTTGTCCCGACACTTCAATACATACATACATACATACATACAACTATATATGTCCTTCAAGAACCAGGATATTCAATCACGAGTGACTATTACGCGTGGCAGTACTTTGGATAGAATTTGAAGCTTGAAGACCATAGGCATGGTCCCCTCTTCCTGACTTCGTACAACCTCTAATCCATGTCATTGCATAACTCTCGACACAAGATCGGTACTTGAAACCGAACTTCGGTTCTCCACGATACCATTTCTTTAATTTGAATAATACTAAAATAATAATACATTCGAACTTAATTTACATACATCAAAGTTTACTTCCCAGTGCGTGACCTTCAAATACATTCCTTATAATACTTGAATAGATGCAATCTGACTATAACCATTAACTTTCATGATACACACTTATTCGATCGACTTTCCTTTTCCTTTGTTCGTGTACTGAGCCTTGTTGCTCATACATAGCTTGAAAACATTTAATTTAAGCAAGGATGAGCATTTGAGTGCCCGACAAGTAATAGCAATTATATATATAAAATAATTTGAAAGAATATAAGTATTCTCTTTACATAACACTTCTACAATGAATCGAAAGTTGTGAAGTAATGCATCTTGATAAAAATTCACATAACAAATCTCTTCCAAATTATTTAAATTTGGCTCTGGCTCTACCATGAATAGGGTTTAAGAATCATATCATATGAACATTCTTTTCATTTTCGAAAAGGTTTGGCGAAATCCATCATAATAGCTCTGAAGCTTACAGACGCGGCGGAGGTGATCGACCCAGTTGTACCTGTATTGATCAATACTACATAGCTTGAGCGAAATTCGCCGCTCCTCTATCGCCTTGGCGCAAAAATCTTCCATATAGGGATGTTCATACATGCACAGTTCCAGCAGAAGGTTTTAATCTTGCTCGACAATAATATGTAATTGACATATATGTATACGGGTAATTGTGAGAGGTATATCAACATGTGAATAAATGCCATGGTTATCAGTGGGGACACTTGTATAACCATTTAGAAATCAACTTAACAGAATATATATACGAGCTAACATGTTGATAATCAAAGCGTACATAATCATCATGGGGAATAGAATAATTACGAAACTTCTTACTCATGTCCATTGCATAAAGAAAATGCAAAGGTAGGATACTTTTGATTCGGCGATTACAAATCTCAACTTAGGTTTTATCTCTTTATCACAACCTATCGATAATCGGATCATTAGTTCGATTAGAACAATATATCTTAACACATAATCTTTATCTATTACGATTGACACGTAGTCCAATCACATAATCACGGTGATCATACTTTTAGTTCTATACATACTTGAAATATTTTTATACATTTTTCAAATATCTCATCCATGCTCTTACGGTAGCCTTTTCTTTCTTATTATAGATTCGACATTTGTCGAGCGTCTGCAAACGACTTTATCGGGTAAATACTGAGTCTAAGACTCTTATTTTATACCTCAACATCTGTAAATATCAGACATCTTAATTTTTTAATCATTTTTCGAAATTTCCAGAAATTGAAAAATTTAAAATAATTCAAATCTGTCACTAAAGGGCCTATAGTGATATAACTGTTACTATAGGTGTTCTTCTTCAAATTTAGAACTTCATAATCGGTTCTCGAAATTCGACTAGTTTGGTAAAATTTATAACTTTCAAATATCGGAATCATAATTAAATGATTTAAACATTAAACAATTCCATTATCATTAATAGTTTAATTAATACTAAACTATTAATGAAACCATTACCAAAATATATAAAAGTTATTTATAATAACTCAAACTATTTTTAAAACATTTATATTACCCAAATAATTACCATTAATATTTAAATATTAATGTACTATTTATCAAATATTAAAAGTCATTAATTATAACTTAAAATATTTTTAAATCCTTAATATCCTCTTTAAATGGTTTTTAAATAAGTAAAACCATTTTTAAACTATTATTTAATATTAATCATTAAATAAACTAAATATCATTAATATTATCTTAATATCATTAATATTTAATTATTAATGAAATTATCATTTAAATATTAAAAGTTATATTTTATAACTTAAAATATTTTTAAATACCTTATTTTCATTTAAAATGATTTTTATAATATTAAAATCATTTTTAAACTAAATTATTTAATATAATCATTAAATAACTTTAATATCATTAATAATAATTAATTAATGAAATTCATCACAAAATATTAAAAGTCATCACAAATAACTCATTTACATAATCAATTCCAAGCCAAAATAAACATAGTAAACTAACTAGTTTATTAACAACACTAACTAAACTTCAAAAATTCAAACTTTAACTAACAATTAAAAATAATAACATTACAAAATTAAATAAAAACATACTAGGAAATCTGAATTCCACAATTTGAATCGCACTTCCGCGCAAAATTTAACTAAGGAGATCTTTATAAAAGTTCTCCCACAACAAAACCTTTCTCAAAAAAAATTGGAGGCCTTATTGTTGGTGAATGAAACAAAGGCCAAGCCCTCTATTTATAGGTTTAGAAAATGGTGAAGTTCTCAATTTAGTCGATGTGGGACTTGGTTTATACTAATTTTCAATAGCTCACTTTGCGATTTTCTAACGCATTGCTCATAACTCCGATTAATCGATTTTTGGATATGTTATACATGGTATGTAAGACTATTTTTTAAAAATCTGAATTACCCAATTCGGGTTCATTAGGTAGCCCAAGCGGTCGTCAAAAGTGGGCGTTCATATGGTTTTCAATCTCGTTTCAGCTTTACCCTCTTCCGCTAAAAAAAGCAGTCATAACTCTTTCATTTTAAAACATTTTTGGCGATTCTTGAGCCCACTTGAAGCTAACTTCTGGGGCTACAACTTTTATTCTTTGACCATTTCAAATTCCGAACACATCAGCCCAGAAATTCCGTTCAAATGGACTGCACCGCACTTGTTGGGAAGTTTTGACACTACTACTTTGAAATGTCATAACTCTCTCCTCCGATGTCGGATTTAGTCCGTTTGGAGTCTATGGAAAACTTATTCGGTGTACTATAACATACCAAAAGCCCAGAAGGTTTTGAAACATTAACTGATCGAAGCAGTGTCCCGAATAGCACATCCAGCTGCTGACTTTCGGTTTTGAGAAATTTGACACATTTCCTTCCAATCATAGTAATTCCCTCATCCAGAGGTCGGAATGAGGTCATTCCAAAACCTATGGCTTCCTAACTCGATGCACTACAACATATCAAAAGTCCAGACCTTTTAAAGCACAAAAAGTGGGCGAGAATGCCCCCATTACAATTTGCCCAAAAGCAGTTTATCATGATCGATTGACCATGTTTGACCATCTATAACTTCTAATCTATACATGATATGGACTTGATTCTTTTTGCAGATTAAAGACCACATATCAGGCTACACATAACAACTTTTGAAGAACAAAACTCATGATCGAGCAAAGAGTTATGGCCTCTGACATTTGGTGAAAAAATAACAGAATTCGGTTTTTCCAACTTGCTTAAATCTTCAAATTCGTGCACTTTGATGTTATGGGTCTTTGATTTATCAACCCATATCATCAATTAACATTCTATTACACAACTTTAAACAATCAATTGCATCAAATAACATCGAATCAAAAGGATTTCTAGGTTTAGTGTTCTTATACCCTTTTTGCCAAAATTCTTGATTCTTGCTTACGATTTGTTATGGGTGATGGTTGGGCTTTGTTTAAGAGTGTATGGGCAATCTTGTACAAGGCAATTAAATGTAATATTTAATCACTAGATTTAATTCTTATAATTTACCAATTAACTTCTATCCTTTGGTAAATTAAAACACTTATCTGATAACATCGAAATTAAACACGGTAATTAAAATTAGGGTTTCTCAGCGTCATCAATTAGGGTTTCTAATTGACCATTAGTAGTTCTTTAATTATACATGTATATATTACTAACACGAGTCGTTTCTGGTTTCTAATTTCAAGCGGTTAGGGTTATAATAATTAGGGTTTGTCCTAATTATCGACGTACAATGATAATTAGGGTTTCTTACAATTACAGATATTCTTATTCACGATAACTTCATATACACGATCACTACTCGAAATATCCCATAAGCGAGTTTAATAATTAGGGTTTCTGACGCGGTAATATCTTTATGACCTAATTGGTAGTCGTTCTTTCGATATTATCTGTCACGCACATACCGATTACATAATTATAGTCTTTGTAAAATCATTATATAAATAATATAATATTATTATTCTCATCTCTTGATCACAATCCCAATCGAGGTTTGGATCTCATATACGACTTATTCTTCGTACACGACATCGATAATCAAGTTAAAATAATTAACTTAAATATTACGAACAATTCATATAATAAAATATTTATTATATAAATCTAATTATCACTTCATATATTATTTTCAATCATGTTTTCATGGAAAATAATTAATAAAAACATTTTAAACTACGAAATTTATTACCATATAATTTGTGGTAATTAATAATTCCAAAATTATTTCTAATTTTTCAAGTAATAAATGTATTAGCATTTATCGTTCACTTTACTTGACACTTAGTCTCGTCATTAAAAAAAAAAAAAAAATTTATCATAAAATTTCTTATTTATTTTATATAGAAAATCTCGGGTTATTACGATCATAGATTAAAAGTCTGGAATTGATCAGAAGAATGCCCGATCTTCTAATTATTCATCTTTAATTAATAACTTATCTGTCAGATTAAGCGAAATATAAGATATATAAGTTATTGAAATAGCACTTTGGAGTTACATTTCCGGTGCTTGCCGTATCTGGATAGTCGTGTTGTAAACCCTCGGAGTTGCTTTCGTTGGAGTTCTTGGTTGAGTTTGGTCTGAAAATTGCTAACGTCCTTTGCTTCTCCCGTAGTTCGTTCCTGCCTCCATTCCCCTCGTGGGCGAGTTCCTTACCTTATGCTCAAATCGATCGATCCACATATAAAAGCATCCTTTGATCATCCTTGAGTTAGGGCGGTTGGGAGAGATATGACCCTCTTGCCCGCACTTGTAGCATACAAACTTGCCCTTGAGACACTTTCGCTTGAGTGATTCTTCTCCATGATTCTTGCCTGCACTACCTTCTTTATACCTTCTGCTTTACTTGCATTTTCTCGGAAAAATTCCTCATTCTTTTCTCACCCCTATTCCCACTACTACTTTCTATCTTCTTTGTTCCTCTGACTTGCTTTTGTTCTTCTTCTCCTTATGGTAGAGGCTCATGGCCTCACTTCCACTATTAAATGATGATAGCCTTCTCCATGAGTCTTGCCAAAGTATTGATTTTGATCTTGACACCTTATTGTAGAACCCGGGGTTTTAAGCCCGGCTCAAATCTCCTTGCCTTCACAGTCCTCTGTATCCACTTGATGTGGAGCAAACCCTAACCAACTCATTAAATTTTTGCGGCATACTCACTTTGATCATATTATCTGTTTTAACTCGGAATCTCAACTCCATTCATTGCATACTAATGAGAGATAGTTTTGAAAAATAAATTCTTAAACATATCCCAAGTAATTTCTTCTTCTCTGCTTGAGTCTTATTTGCCTCCCACCAAAAGTTAGCCTCCCTTTCATCATATAAGTGGCCAGCGGTCTTTTTGCCCTCATCTATTCTATGATTATGAGCGCCTTTTCTATCTCGTTAACCCATATGCAGGCTTCTATAGGGTCGGTGATCCTCACAGATTACGGTGGTCCTACTGACTTTGAAGTCTTTGAAATTTGCCCAGCGAGCGATTATGCATTTGGTTCCTACATATTTGGTATTCCACGATGCATAGCTTTGAGCTACCATGTTTGCAAAATTTTGCATCGATTAATTTGTCGTTCTCCGGCATTAGTAGATTCTTCTACCCTTTGGTTTTGAGTTTGGCGTCTTGGTGGCATTATACGGTTAAATAAAACCATAAATTATACTCTTACATTTTAAACCTTATTGCATAAGATTAATGTATTAAATCGTTTCATTTCTCAAACTTAGATTCATATTCATTTATCGAATATTTACATACACATCTTGCTTTAATCAGCGGCTATCCCTTTGTGACTACGAAAGTAAGGATTTAAAATCTTGACCAACATAAAAGTTGAAAATAGTTCATTACTTATCACACATTACATAAACACAACATAACCCATACTTACTTATTTACCAAACTTTTTCTCGGACATTCATTACGCTCGATGTCCTTCCATTCCTAATTAAAACATCCACCTTGCTTATAGTTGGGGCAGCGGGGAAGGTATGTCCCTCACGGCCACAAATATAACATATCTTCTTCCACTTTTTTCTTATCGAGGTTTTCCTAAGTCGGGATCTTCTACCTTTCTTTTCCCTTACCTCTCGGAGTTTACTGCACGAGGTGTTGCTTGGCTCTCATCTGGTCGATTTGAATTTTGAGCTTATCCTGCTCTTCCATTGTTGCTAGCAATGCTTGGCAGCGGTTGGATATTAAGCAACGTCTCAATCTCCACTGACCTTTCGGTAGAAACCTTGTTCTCCAGATCCTGTATCTCGTTGATGCTTGGCGACTTCAACTTTGAGTGTACGAATCCTATCTGTCAAATCCACCATTTACGGATGCGATCTTTTCGTTTTCC
The DNA here is from genome assembly GCA_020205605.1 of Panax ginseng. Lineage (NCBI taxonomy): Eukaryota > Viridiplantae > Streptophyta > Magnoliopsida > Apiales > Araliaceae > Panax > Panax ginseng. The sequence goes on along the minus strand of CM035135.1, from coordinate 13,712,644 downwards.
ACTATAGCCACCTCGTCGATTTGGGTTCTGGTGAGCTTCTATTTAATTTGTTGGCCTTGATATTAGCTCGGGGTATAGATCGATCCTTCTTATTCCACATATCTTTCTCTGGAGACATCTACATACATAAGTTACCACGATTAACATATAGTATATATATCTCTGACAATCAAGAGTTTATATCGTTGTCTCTTATTTTGATTGACGATAAATTTATTCAATTCTCATCAACGCTTATCTCTGTAGAAAGCGGCTCCATCTACTCTGCATCGAATCGCATGAAGGTGATGACTAAAGCACAGTCTAAGGTATATATATGGTGTCTTTGGCCTATTTCAACCTTGTTGTCTTATCACGAATATCTCCCTCTGCTCCAACCTCCCTCATAACTTCATTGCTTTCTATCATCTTACAACATTCACACATATCATCACTATACCCAATACACCTCTCACGAGTAAAGTTTTCAAATTGTCTTTGAGGGGTCATATGAGACCATGAACACATAGTTTTAGCGGTATTCAAGGGGTTAAAACATTTACAGTATGTTTACAATCACAAAGAAGGTAAACTACCATTAATAGTACTTTAGGTGATTAACTTTATTGTACCCTACGTCATGCATAATGTATTAATCATGCCTGAGTTTTGAATATTTACGCTATTAGATTGGATTATTTTATCCAAACAACATCGTTCACCTCGGTCTTATCATAGGATTCCGTCAAACAATTTGGTTAGGAAATTTCTTTCAATGAACACTTAGGTTTTCATAAACATTATCTCATGATTCAATATCGACTGCGATAACTCAATTGGAATTATTTAGATGTAGCAAACCCAGTTGGCAAATTAAACTTTTTTGAAAATTTTTTCGAGAATGGCGTCGTGATCTTGTCTTCTTGTATTAACAATCCGTTGAGGATCTTAGTCATTGTATGACTTTGTCATAACACATCATATGATAGTGGAGCGATGACTTGAGTCAAATTCACACTAAGTATTCTGTATTTACAACTCCATCACATTTTTATCATCTACTTTTTGAGTTACATGGTACATGGTGATAATTAAAAAACAATTTTGATATTTCAAATCATTCCAATCTCAGAAATAAGTAGCGTAAATCAGTACTTTCATAGTTTCAAAAATGATTCAGGTGATCTCTACATTTTGTTTTCAAAAGCATTTAGTCTTTATCTTGATGTCAAAAATTTTTGAAGTTTAGCATAGCTAGGAGTTTAGGAAAACTCTAACACCTTCACTAAAAATCATTTACTTAACAATCTATACATTCGTAATCCATAATACTCCATTGCGTCTATACCGGTTCATCGAGACCACACTTATGAGTTCATAAATTGCCACAATCTTATGAGTTTAAGAACTTATCCTAGTCGGACCTTTGCGTTATTACTTGAGGGTTCATAAACATTTCATATAATTATGAGTCGAGAATGTCTCTAGGTATGAGTTTTAAGAACTAGAACTTAATCTTATATTCTCTATCATGACTATCTACATGAAACCCGAACTTCGGTTCTCCCGATACCACCATTTCTTTAAAATTTGAATAATACTAAATAATAATACATTCGAACTTAATTTACATACATCAAAGTTTACTTCCCAGGTCGCGTGACCTTCAAATACATTCCTTATAATACTTGAATAGATACCAATACAACTATAACCATTAACTCATGATACACACTTATTGATCGACTTTCCTTTTCCTTTGTTAGGTGCTGAGCCTTGGTTGCTCATCATGCTTGAAAACATTTAATTTAAGCAAGGATGAGCATTTGAGTGCCGACAAGTAATAGCAATATATATATAAAATTTGAAAGAATATAAGTATTCTCTTTACATAACACTTCTACAATGAATCGAAAGTTGTGAAGTAATACATCTTGATAAAAAATTCACATAACAAATCTCTTCCAAATTATTTAAATTTGGCTCTGGCTCTACCATGAATAGGGTTTAAGAATCATCTATGAACATTCTTTTCATTTTGAAAAGGTTTGGCGAGAAATCCATCCATGGCCCGCTCACAGCTTCTTACAGACGCGGAGGGTGATCGGCCAGTTGTACCTGTATTGATCGATACTACATAGCTTGAGCGAAATTCATCGCTCACTCTCTATCGCCTTGGCAAAAATCTTCCATATAGGGATGTTCATACATGCACTGGTTCGAAACAGAAGGTTTTAATCTTGCTCAACAATAATATGTAATTCAACATATATATATACGGGTAATTGACAAGGTATATCAACATGTGAATAAATGCCATGGTTATCAGTGGGGACACTTGTATAACCATTTAGAAATCAACTTAACAGAATATATATACGAGCTAACATGTTGATAATCAAAGCGTACATAATGCATGCGGGAATAGAATAATTACGAAACTTCTTACTCATGTCCATTGCATAAAGAAAATGCAAAGGTAGGATACTTTTTGATTATTTGATTACAAATCTCGACTTAGGTTTTATCTCTTTATCACTGACTATCGATAATCGGATCATTCGTTCGATTAGAACAATATATCTTAACACATAATCGCATCTATTACGATTGACACGTAGTCTAATCACATAATCACGGTGATCATACTTTTAGTTCTATTACATACTTGAAATATTTTTATACATTTTTCAAATATCTCATCCATGCTCTTACGGTAGCCTTTTCTTTCTTTTATAAGATTCGACATTTTTGTCGGCGTCTGAAATGACTTTATCGGGTAAATCTTGAGTCTAAGACTCTTATTTTATACCTCGACATCGTAAATATCGGACATCTTATTTTTAATCATTTTTGAAATTTCGAGAAATTGAAAAATTTAAAATAATTCAAATCATGTCACTAAAGGGCCTATAGTGATATAAGCTTTACTATAGGTGTTCTTCTTCAAATTAGAACTTCATAATCGGTTCTCGAAAGTAAACTAGTTTGGTAAAAATTTATAACTTTCGAATATCGGAATCATAATTAAATGATTTAAACATTAAACAATTCCATTATCATTAATAGTTTAATTAATACTAAACTATTAATGAAACCATTGCCAAAATATAAAAAGTTATTTATAATAACTCAAACTATTTTTAAAACATTTATATTACCCAAATAATTACCATTAATATTTAAATATTAATGTACTATTTATCAAATATTAAAAGTCATTAATTATAACTTAAAATATTTTTAAATCCTTAATATCCTCTTTAAATGGTTTTTAAATAAGTAAAACCATTTTTAAACTATTTATTTAATATTAATCATTAAATAAACTAAATATCATTAATATTATCTTAATATCATTAATATTTAATTATTAATGAAATTATCATTTAAATATTAAAAAGTTATATTTTATAACTTAAAATATTTTTAAATACCTTATTTTCATTTAAAATGATTTTTATAATATTAAAATCATTTTTAAACTAAATTATTTAATATAATCATTAAATAACTTTAATATCATTAATAATAATTAATTAATGAAATTCATCACAAAATATTAAAAGTCATCACAAATAACTCATTTACATAATCAAATTCAAGCCAAAATAAACATAGTAAACTAACTAGTTTATTAACAACACTAACTAAACTTCAAAAATTCAAACTTTAACTAACAATTAAAAATAATAACATTACAAAATTAAATAAAAACATAGGAAATCTGAATTCCACAATTTGAATGTGACAACTTCCAGCAAAATTTAACTAAGGAGATCTTTATAAAAAAGTTCTCCCACAACAAAACCTTTCTCAAAAAAATTGGAGGCCTTATTGTTGGTGAATGAAACAAAAGGCCAAGCCCTTCTATTTATAGGTTTAGAAAATGGTGAAGTTCTCAAATTTAGTCGATGTGGGACTTGGTTTATACTAATTTTCAATAGCTCACTTTGCGATTTTCTAAGCATTGCTCATAACTCGATTAATCTGATTTTTGGATATGTTATACATGGTATGTAAGACTATTTTTAAAAAATCTGAATTACCCAATTCGGGTTCATTAGGTAGCCCAAGCGGTCGTCAAAAGTGGGCGTTCATAACTTGATTTTCAATCTCGTTTCAGCTTTACCCTCTTTCGCTAAAAGCAGTCATAACTCTTTCATTTTAAAACATTTTTGGCGATTCTTGAGCCCCCTTGAAGCTAACTTCTGGGGCTACAACTTTTATTCTTTGACCATTTCCAAATTCCGAACACATCAGCCCAGAAATTCCGTTCAAATGGACTGCACCGCACTTGTTGGGAAGTTTTGACACTACTACTTTGAAATGTCATAACTCTCTCCTCCGATATCGGTTTAGTCCGTTTGAGTCTATGGAAAAACTTATTCGGTGTACTATAACATACCAAAAGCCCAGAAGGTTTTGAAACATTAACTGATCGAAAGCAGTGTCCCGAATAGCACATCCATTCTTGACTTTCGGTTTTGAGAAATTTGACATTTCCTTCCAATCATAGTAATTCCCTCATCAGAGGTCGGAATGAGGTCATTCAAAACCTATGGCTTCCTAACTCGATGCACTACAACATATCAAAAGTCCAGACCTTTTAAAGCACAAAAAGTGGGCGAGAATGCCCCCATTACAATTTGCCCAAAAGCAGTTTATCATGATCGGTCGACCATGTTTGACCATCTATAACTTCTAATCTATACATGATATGGACTTGATTCTTTTTGCAGATTAAAGACCACATATCGGGCTACACATAACAACTTTTGAAGAACAAAACTCATGATCGAGCAAAGAGTTATGGCCTCGACATTTGGTGAAAAAATAACGAAATTCGGTTTTTCAACTTGCTTAAATCTTCAAATTCGTGCACTTTGATGTTATGGGTCTTTGATTTATCAACCCATATCATCAATTAACATTCTATTACACAACTTTAAACAATCAATTGCATCAAATAACATCGAATCAAAAGATTTCTAGGTTTAGTGTTCTTATACCCTTTTGCCAAAAATTCTTGATTCTTGCTTACGATTTGTTATGGGTGATGGTTGGGCTTTGTTTAAGAGTGTATGGGCAATCTTGTACAAGGCAATTAAATGTAATATTTAATCACTAGATTTAATTCTTATAATTTACCAATTAACTTCTATCCTTTGGTAAATTAAAACACTTATCTGATAACATCGAAATTAAAACATTAATTAAAATTAGGGTTTCTCAGCGTCATCAATTAGGGTTTCTAATTGACCATTAGTAGTTCTTTAATTATCGTGTGTATATTACTAACACGATTCGTTCTGGTTTCTAATTTCATGCGGTTAGGGTTATAATAATTAGGGTTTGTCTAATTATCGACGTCAACGATAATTAGGGTTTCTTCTAATTCAGATATTCTTATTCACGGTAACTTCATATACGGTCACTTACTCGAGAAATATCCCATAAGCGAGTTTTAATAATTAGGGTTTCCATGTGCGGTAATATCTTTATGACCTAATTGGTAGTCGTTCTTTCGATATTATCTGTCACTTGCATACCGGTACATAATTATAGTCTTTGTAAAATCATTATATAAATAATATAATATTATTATTCTCATCTCTTGATCACAATCCCAATCCGGGTTTGGATCTCGTATACGACTTATTCTTCGTACTGACATCGATAATCGAGTTAAAATAATTAACTTAAATATTACGAACAATTCATATAATAAAATATTTATTATATAAATCTAATTATCACTTCATATATTATTTCAATCATGTTTTCATGGAAAATAATTAATAAAAACATTTAAAACTACGAAATTTATTACCATATAATTTGTGGTAATTAATAATTCCAAAATTATTTCTAATTTTTCAAGTAATAAATGTATTCGCATTTATCGTTCACTTTACTTGACACTTAGTCTCGTCATTTAAAAAAAAAAAATTTATCATAAAATTTCTTATTTATTTTATATAGAAAATCTCGGGTTATTACATTCACCCTCCTTATAAGGATTAGTCCCCGGAATCATAGCTTTAAAACTTCATATGCGAGAAAGGTACATAGCATATAATCATTGTCGTAGATCTCGATCATACTTGATCGAGCCGATCTTTAATTATTCATCATAACACTTGTCTATCAGATTAAGCGAAATATAAGATATATAAGTTATTCAAATAGCACTTTTTGGAGTTACATTTTCCGGTGCTTACCGTATCTGGGCCGAAATGTTGTAAACCCTCGGAGTTGCTTTTCGTTGGAGTTCTTGGTTGAGTTTGGTCTGAAATTGCTAACGTCCTTTGCTTCTCCCCGTGTAGTTCGTTCCTGCCTCCATTCCCCTCGTGGGCAGTTCCTCACCTTATGCTCGGTCGATCCACATATAAAACATCCTTGATCATCCTTGAGTTAGGCGGTTGGGAGAGATATGACCCTCTTGCTTGCACTTAGCATACAAACTTGCCCTTGAGACACTCGCGGAGTGATTCTTCCATGATTCTTGCCTTTGCCTTTACACCTTCTTTATACCTTCACCTTTACTTGCATTTTCTCGGAAAAATTCCTCATTCTTTTCTCACCCCTATTCCCCTACTACTTTCTATCTTTCTTTGTTCCTCGACTTGCTTTTGTTCTTCTTCTCCTTATGGTAGAGGCTCATGGCCTCACTTCCTGTTAAACAATGATAGCCTTCTCCATGAGTCTTTGCAAAAGTATTGATTTGCGATCTTGACACCTTATTGTAGAGCGGGTTTTAAGCCCGGCTCAAATCTCCTTGCCTTCTAGCCTCTGTATCCACTTGATGTGGAGCAAACCTAGCCAACTCATTAAATTTTGCGGCATACTCACTTAGCAGTCGTATTATCTGCTTTAACTCGAGAATCTCACCTCCATTCTAGGGCGCATCTTAACGAGAGAGATAGTTTTTGAAAAATAAATCCTTAAACCTATCCCAAGTAATTTCTTCTTTTCTCACCTTTGGAGTCTTATTTGCCTCCCACCAAAGTTAGCTTCCCCTTTCATCATATAAGTGGCAGCGGTCTTTTGCCCTCATCTACTCTAGCGATTCTGAGCGCCTTCTCTATCTCGTTCACCCGTATGCAGGGCTTACATAGGGTCGGTGATCCTCTGAATTACGGTGGTCCTCTGGCTTTGAAGTCTTTGAATTTTGCCAAGCGATTATGCATTTGGTTTCTACTATTTGGTATTCCACGATGCATGCTTTGAGCTACCATGTTTGCAAAATTTTGCATCGATTCAATTTGTCGTTCTCCGGCATTAGTAGATTCTTCTACCCTTTGGTTTGAGTTTGGCGTCTTGGTGGCATTATACGGTTAAATAAAACCATAAATTATACCCTTACATTTTAAACCTTATTGCATAAGATTAATGTATTAAACTCGTTTCATTTCTCAAACTTAGATTCATATTCATTTATCGAATATTTACGGCACATCTGCTTTAATCATGACTATCCCTTTGTGACTACGAAAGTGGGATTTAAAATCTTGACCAACATAAAAGTTGAAAATAGTTCATTACTTATCACACACATTACATAAACACAACATAACCCATACTACTTATTTACCAAACCTTTTTCTCGGACATTCATTCGCTCGATGTCCTTCCATTCCACAATTAAAACATCCACCTTGCTTATAGTTGGGGCAGCGGGGAGGTATGTCCCTCACGGCCACAAATATAACATATCTTTTCCCTTTCTTCTTATCGGGTTTTCTAAGTCGGGATCTTCTACCTTTCTTTTTCCCTTACCTCTCGGAGTTGCGCACGAGGTGTTGCTTGAGGCTCCCATCTGAGTCGATTCGGATTTTGAGCTTATCCTGCTCTTCCATTGTTGCTAGCAATGCTTGGCCTTGTTGGATATTAAGCAACGTCTCAATCTCCCCTGACCTTTCGGCGTAGAAACCTTGTTCTCCGGATCTGTATCTCGTTGATGCTTGGCGACTTGACTTTAGTGTACGAATCACTTATCATCAAATCCACCATTTACGGATGCGATCTCGTTTTTCCACTATAGCCACCTCGTCGATTTGGGTTCTGGTGAGCTTTATTTAATTTGTTGGCCTTGATATTAGCTCGGGGTATAGATCGATCCTTCTTATTCCACATATCTTTCTCACGGACATCTACATACATAAGTTACCACGATTAACATATAGTATATATACACGACAATCGAGAGTTCTATATATCTTATTTTGATTGATGATAAATTTATTCAATTCTCATCAACACCTATCTCTGTAGAAAAGCGCTCCATCCACTCTGCATCGAATCGCATGAAGGTGATGACTAAAGCACAGTCTAAGGTATATATATCTGGTGTCTTTGGCTTCTATTTCAACCTTCATTTGTCTTATCTGAATATCTCCCTCTGCTCCGACCTCCCTCATGCTTTCGGCTAACTCTATACTGTCTTACAACATTCACACATATCATCACATACTTGATACACCTCTCACAAGAGTAAAAGTTTTCAAATTGTCTTTGAGGGTCATATAGACCATGAACACATAGTTTTAGCGGTATTAAATATCATGTAAAACATTACAGTATGTTTACAATCACAAAGAAGGTAAACTACCATTAATAGTACTTTAGGTGATTAGCCTATTGTACCCCTACGTCGTCATGCATAGCGTATTAATCATGCCTAGCGAATATTTACGCTATTAGATTGGATTATTTTATCCAAACAACATCGTTCACCTCGGTCTTATCATAGGATTCCGCACCAAAACAATTTGGTTAGGAAATTTCTTTCGATGAACACTTAGAGTTTTCATAAACATTAGTCTGGTGATTGAATAGCATAGACTCATATCAATAATTCAATTCAATCGAATTATTTAGATGTAGCCAAACCAGTTGGCAAATTAAACTTTTGAAAACATTTTTAGAGAATGGCGTCGTGATCTTGTCGTCTTGTATTAACAATCCGTTGAGGATCTTAGTCATTGTATGACTTTTGTCATAACACATCATCTGATAGTGGAGCAGCGACTTGGTCAAATTCACACTAAGTATTCTGTATTTACAACTCCATCACATTTTTATCATCTCTACGCACCGGGTTACATGGTACATGGTGATAATTAAAAACAATTTTGATATTTCAAATCATTTGCGTCTAGCGAAATAAGTAGCATAAATAGTACTTTAAATAGTTCAAAAAAATGATTACGAGTCTACATTTTTGTTTTCAAAAAGCACGTAGTGCGTATTTAGCTTGATGTCAAAAATTTTGAAGTTTAGCATAGCTAGGAGTTTAGGAAAACCTAACACCTTCACTAAAATCATTTACTTAACAATCTATACATTCTGTAATCCATAACACTCCATTCACACAAAACTATACCCAGTTCATCAAACCACACTTATGAGTTCATAAATTGCCACAATCATATGAGTTTAAGAACTTATCCTAGTCAGGACCTTTGGCGTCCATTATTTGAGGGTTCATAAACATTTCATATAATTATGAGTCGAGAATGTCTCATAGGTATGAGTTTTAAGAACTCGAACTTAATCTTATATTCTCTATCTATGACCTATCTACTGTTATACACGAGAATGGAGTCATCCTCTTAATGTGCATATAACAAATAGCGCGACACGGACATTTCAATGATTATCGGTGCGAAACTAAGTGGTTTTACACGAAAGTACAATTCGGCTCCCATCGAAGAATCATACAACTTCATTGGCGGCATGGGTCCTCAATTGAATCCCCATCTAACACTAACCCCATTCTCCATACGAATTTAATTCGTATTTATAATTCTCTTACGGATGCTGTACCCGATTGATAGTACAATTCATACACGACAATCTTCTTTGTAAACTTTCCAATCATCAGTTGATTTCTTACATTTGTCGTAGCCTTATCGGATCCGCGGGGTGATCTCGCCGTATATATTACGATTTAGTTCTATATCTTGATCGTTTTATTTTACGATCTCTCATGCTTGCACTTTCGGTCTTTTAGACTCAATCTATTCCCCACTCTTATTTAACTTTATAATCGAGTTAGGGAACTCTGTGTCTTTACACTTTCGTAGAGATTCATCTTTGAATCTTATCGACCAACTAACTCTCTATGAGTTAATATTTATCTAATCATTGCGGTTATTAGTCTCGGGTATTCCTACCTAAGCTTCATAACCAATGACTTTGATACCAACTTTGTGGCGACCCCAAATCCGGTACTTGAAAGCGAACTTCGGTTCTCCACGATACCATTTCTTTAAAATTTGAATAATACTAAATAATAATACATTGAACTTAATTTACATACATCAAAGTTTACTTCCCAGTGCGTGACCTTCAAATACATTCCTTATAATACTTGAATAGATACCAATACAACTATAACCATTAACTCATGATACACACTTATTCGATCGACTTTCCTTTTCCTTTGTTAGGTACTGAGCCTTGATTTGCTCATACATAGCTTGAAAACATTTAATTTAAGCAAGGATGAGCATTTGAGTGCCCGACAAGTAATAGCAATTATATATATAAAATTTGAAAGAATATAAGTATTCTCTTTACATAACACTTCTACAATGAATCGAAAGTTGTGAAGTAATCATCTTGATAAAAAATTCACATAACAAATCTCTTCCAAATTATTTAAATTTGGCTCTGGCTCTACCCATGAATAGGGTTTAAGAATCATACTATGAACATTCTTTTCATTTTTGAAAGGTTTGGCGAAATCCATCCATAAATAGCTCACAGCTTACAGACGCGGAGGGTGATCGGCCAGTTGTACCTGTATTGATCGATACTACATAACTTGAGCGAAATTCGCCGCTCACTCTATCGCCTTGGCAAAAATCTTCCATATAGGGATGTTCATACATACACAGTTCCAAACCAGAAGGTTTTAATCTTGCTCAACAATAATATGTAATTGACATATATGTATACGGGTAATTTGAGAGGTATATCAACATGTGAATAAATGCCATGGTTATCAGTGGGGACACTTGTATAACCATTTAGAAATCAACTTAACAGAATATATATACGAGCTAACATGTTGATAATCAAAGCGTACATAATGCATGCGGGGAATAGAATAATTACGAAACTTCTTACTCATGTCCATTGCATAAAGAAAATGCAAAGGTAGGATACTTGCTTTTTGATTATTTGATTACAAATCTCGACTTAGGTTTTATCTCTTTATCACTGACTATCGATAATCGGATCATTCGTTCGATTAGAACAATATATCTTAACACATAATGCATACATTACGATTATTACGTAGTCAATCACATAATCACGGTGATCATACTTTTAGTTCTATTACATACTTGAAATATTTTTATACATTTTTCAAATATCTCATCCATGCTCTTCTGGTAGCCTTTTCTTTCTTTTATAAGATTCGACATTTTCGACGTCTCTAAAAAATGACTTTATCGGGTAAATCTTGAGTCTAAGACTCTTATTTTATACCTCGACATACGTAAATATCGGACATCTTATTTTTAATCATTTTTGAAATTTCCAGAAATTGAAAAATTTAAAATAATTCAAATCTGTCACTAAAGGGCCTATAGTGATATAACTGTTACTATAGGTGTTCTTCTTCAAATTTCAGAACTTCATAATCGGTTCTCAAATCGACTAGTTTGGTAAATTTATAACTTTCAAATATCGGAATCATAATTAAATGATTTAAACATTAAACAATTCCATTATCATTAATAGTTTAATTAATACTAAACTATTAATGAAACCATTGCCAAAATATAAAAGTTATTTATAATAACTCAAACTATTTTAAAACATTTATATTACCCAAATAATTACCATTAATATTTAAATATTAATGTACTATTTATCAAATATTAAAAGTCATTAATTATAACTTAAAATATTTTTAAATCCTTAATATCCTCTTTAAATGGTTTTAAATAAGTAAAACCATTTTTAAACTATTATTTAATATTAATCATTAAATAAACTAAATATCATTAATATTATCTTAATATCATTAATATTTAATTATTAATGAAATTATCATTTAAATATTAAAAGTTATATTTTATAACTTAAAATATTTTTAAATACCTTATTTTCATTTAAAATGATTTTTATAATATTAAAATCATTTTTAAACTAAATTATTTAATATAATCATTAAATAACTTTAATATCATTAATAATAATTAATTAATGAAATTCATCACAAAATATTAAAAGTCATCACAAATAACTCATTTACATAATCAATTCAAGCCGAAATAAACATAGTAAACTAACTAGTTTATTAACAACACTAACTAAACTTCAAAAATTCAAACTTTAACTAACAATTAAAAATAATAACATTACAAAAATTAAATAAAACATGCAGGAAATCTGAATTCCACAATTTGAATCGCACTTCAGCAAAATTTAACTAAGGAGATCTTTATAAAAAGTTCTCCCACAACAAAACCTTTCTCAAAAAAATTGGAGGCCTTATTGTTGGTGAATGAAACAAAGGCCAAGCCCTTCTATTTATAGGTTTAGAAAATGGTGAAGTTCTCAATTTTAGTCGATGTGGGACTTGGTTTATACTAATTTTTCAATAGCTCACTTTGCGATTTTCTAACGCATTGCTCATAACTCGATTAATCGATTTTTGGATATGTTATACATGGTATATAAGACTATTTTTAAAAAATCTGAATTACCCAATTCGGGTTCATTAGGTAGCCCAAGCGGTCGTCAAAAGTGGGCGTTCATATGAGTTTTCAATCTCGTTTCAGCTTTACCCTCTTCCGCTAAAAGCAGTCATAACTCTTTCATTTTAAAACATTTTTGAGCGATTCTTGAGCCCCTTGAAGCTAACCACTGGGGCTACAACTTTTATTCTTTGACCATTTCCAAATTCCGAACACATCAGCCCAGAAATTCCGTTCAAATGGACTGCACCGCACTTGTTGGGAAGTTTTGACACTACTACTTTGAAATGTCATAACTCTCTCCTCCGATATCGGTTTAGTCCGTTTGAGTCTATGGAAAAACTTATTCGGTGTACTATAACATACCAAAAGCCCAGAAGGTTTTGAAAACATTAACTGATAAAGCAGTGTCCCGAATAGCACATCCAGCTGCTTGACTTTCGGTTTTGAAATTTGACACATTTCCTTCCAATCATAGTAATTCCCTCATCAGAAGTCGGAATGAGGTCATTCAAAACCTATGGCTTCCTAACTCGATGCACTACAACATATCAAAAGTCCAGACCTTTTAAAGCACAAAAAGTGGGCGAGAATGCCCCCCATTACAATTTGCCCAAAAGCAGTTTATCATGATCGATTGACCATGTTTGACCATCTATAACTTCTAATCTATACATGATATGGACTTGATTCTTTTTGCAGATTAAAGACCACATATCAGGCTACACATAACAACTTTTGAAGAACAAAACTCATGATCGAGCAAAGAGTTATGGCCTCTGACATTTGGTGAAAAAAAATAACAGAATTCGGTTTTTCCAACTTGCTTAAATCTTCAAATTCGTGCACTTTGATGTTATGGGTCTTTGATTTATCAACCCATATCATCAATTAACATTCTATTACACAACTTTAAACAATCAATTGTATCAAATAACATCGAATCAAAGGATTTCTAGGTTTAGTGTTCTTATACCCTTTTGCAAAAATTCTTGATTCTTGCTTACGATTTGTTATGGGTGATGGTTGGGCTTTGTTTAAGAGTGTATGGGCAATCTTGTACAAGGCAATTAAATGTAATATTTAATCACTAGATTTAATTCTTATAATTTACCAATTAACTTCTATCCTTTGGTAAATTAAAACACTTATCTGATAACATCGAAATTAAAAACATTAATTAAAATTAGGGTTTCTCAGCGTCATCAATTAGGGTTTCTAATTGACCATTAGTAGTTCTTTTAATTATCATGTATGTTACTAACACGAGTCGTTACGGTTTCTAATTTCAGCCGGTTAGGGTTATAATAATTAGGGTTTGTCTAATTATCGACGTCACGTCAATGATAATTAGGGTTTCTTACAATTGCAGATATTCTTATTCACGGTAACTTCATATACACGATCACTACTCGAAATATCCCATAGCGAGTTTAATAATTAGGGTTTCACTGACGCGGTAATATCTTTATGACCTAATTGGTAGTCGTTTGCTCGATATTATCTGTCGCACATACCCGGTACATAATTATAGTCTTTGTAAAATCATTATATAAATAATATAATATTATTATTCTCATCTCTTGATCACAATCCCAATCCGGGGTTTGGATCTCATATACGACTTATTCTTCGTACCTGACATCAATAATCAAGTTAAAATAATTAACTTAAATATTACGAACAATTCATATAATAAAATATTTATTATATAAATCTAATTATCACTTCATATATTATTTCAATCATGTTTTCATGGAAAATAATTAATAAAAACATTTAAACTACGAAATTTATTACCATATAATTTGTGGTAATTAATAATTCCAAAATTATTTCTAATTTTCAAGTAATAAATGTATTCGCATTTATCGTTCACTTTACTTGACACTTAGTCTCGTCATTAAATAAAAAAAAAAAAAAAAAATTTATCATAAAATTTCTTATTTATTTTATATAGAAAATCTCGGGTTATTAAATAATTGCACATTGATCACACACACACACATTCATATAATAGTTTCTTTGAGAAGTGGCGGTCACCGTGGCAACACGGATGTCGGGGGGTGCCTAACACCTTCCCTCCACATAATCAAGCCCCCGAACCCTCAATGAATCTCGGTTTCATAGACCCGTTTAGCAATGTCACATCACTGGGTCAATGTGCAAACCTTTTCGGTTACATTGGTGCAACCAGTTAAATACACCAACTGGCGACTCTTAAAGTCCAATCATCGACATTACACATGTCGGACCTTTTTCACTTGTTTTTTCAAAAAAATCTCACATTAACATGAGAACACCAAAGAACAAGTAACGAAAAGGGACATCAAAAAATCCCGACGTCGACAGGTGGCGACTCTGCTGGGGACTCCAGTAAGAGGGCTTAAGCCGTTATTGCAAGCTTTTCAAAATTGTTATATGATTGTGTGTGAATGTTGCATTTATATTTATGATAAATGTGTACGAATGCATCTTAATTACTGCACTGCTAAATATCTATCTGTGATATTACTACTTCGCACATGTCATCATTTTGCATAAACGGTGAGACAAGTTGTATGTGAATGTATGTTGTGTGGTCCCTCCACCAGGAGGCTCTCTTGTCGGTGTTTGATTACTGGACCCGTTGGAAGAATAATTCCCCGGGGCTCAGGAAAGGCACCACTAAGATCCGCTCCAAGTTGAACGACCGGATTAAATTCCCGTCAAGTTGATTTCGATTATCTGGGAACCTTCATGCCAAAAAGCCGCGAGAGTAACCCTAAGATAGGTCAACCTTTGATAAACCAAACGCGGAGGAAAGTCTCTTCATACTTTCCATTTTCAATTACTTGTAAAAGCCTTTACTTGTAATACATGACATGTTATCTATTAACAAACGGTTTTGCAGGACAAAATTCATAAAACGGACATTGTTATGATAACTTTTACATTTACCCTAAAGACTAAACTACATAAGTCTTTTGTAGGGAAGCAATTGGGCCTGTTACCCGCTCAAAATCCAAAAAGGCCACGAGCCTACAGCCAATAATGTCTTCTTCCGACCAGTCTAACACTGTTTCCCGAGAAGAATTTGACAGATTGAGTAAACAAATCATAGACTTGGATGTTCTACTGAAAGAATTACACCAGTCCACTCAGGGTGTGAAGATACCTACACATACGGAATCCTCCACACAAGGAGGAGTCCAAGGTTTGGAAAAAACAATTCCAGAACCTCAGTTGGATACGACCAACAAAGACCCTGAAAACACACATCTCAAAGGAGATCCAGACACTGGTGATATCAGGCAGAAGGTCCTTCAAATGGAGGAAACTATCAGTGTTCTCAAAGGGATTGGAACACATGGCAGTGTTTCATATACAGACCTTTGCATATTTCTTGGTGTTTAGTATCCAGAGAAATTCAAAACCCCTAATTTTGAAAAATATGACGGATTAGGGGATCCTTATACCCATTTAAAGGTATTCATTGGAGAACTTGGATCTTACGCGGAAAATAAAAAGCTCAGAATGCAGCTGTTTCAAAAGAGTCTGACTGGAAAAGCCCATTCATGGTATACCAGATTAGATAATTCCAAGATCCATAGCTGGGAAGAGCTAGCTCACGCCTTCCTCACTCAATACAGTTTTTAGTCTCAGATGGCTCCTGACCGGTGCCAAATTACCAAGGTCAAGAAACAGTCTAATGAGTCATTCAGAGAGTATGTTCAAAGGTGGAAGCGCCTTGCTGCTAAAGTTATTCCTTTCGTGACAGAATCAGAGATGGTCATGACTTTCATAGATGTACAGGAAGCTCCTTTCTATGAAAGAGTTCTAGCTGGTATTGGCAAACCATTCTCCGAAATGATCAAGCATGGAGAAATGGCTAAAATGGGATTAAAATCTGGAAAGATTCAAGACCTAGCTGCTCTCAAAGCAGTTGCTGAGCACATCCAATCCGGATCTTATGGAAATAACCCCCGGAGGGTCCATAAAATGAAAGAGGAGGATGTTTCCTTGATACAACAAGGACAAAAAGGCAATCAAAACATGCCTATACAGAGGAGAAACTACTCCCCTCTTCAAGCACAATCTTCAAATCCTCCATTGCCTAAAAGTGGAGAAGCAAAGCGACCTCAAACGTTCACACCCTTAGGGGACTCGCTCGAGAATATTCTTGCTCTTCTGACTACTCAGAAGAAAATTACACGTCTTCTTCCACTAGCCAACCCTAATGGGAGGGGTTTTAATGCTAATCGAAAGTGTGCTTATCATGTTGGAGCACCCGGACATGACACTCAAGATTGTTGGGCCTTGAAACATAAAATTCAGGACTTGATAGATAATTGTGAGATTGTAGTCACCAAACCTGATCAACCTCATGTGCAGGACAACCCTCTTCCTCAACACAAAGAAGAAGAGGTCCACACGATCAATTGGAGCACTGGGCAAAGTTCCAGTTTTAATGGCGAACCATCTCAAACCATCAAAGACGGTTAAGATAGATGGGATTATGCAAAGTTCTAGTTTACCATGGAACGAAAGATGAAAGCTCTTTGCAAACAAATTGAGCAATTGGCAGAACTGGTGACCCATCATCATCAAGTCACATGTTAATTAATTAAACAGGAGCGTGCCTATCTCCTTCCATTTGTTATGAATGCTCCACCATCACCTTCAGAAAGAGAACCTATAGAGGAAAAGGTTGCAAAGAGAACAAGTGCTAAAGCACGTCGTGATTTTGCCAATCAAAGGGAATTCACCTATCTCGGCCAATCTATAGAGGAGATCTTTCAAATGTTGATCAACGAAGGAAGAACTACATTCCTTCTACCTCCAATCAATCCCCACTCTGAATGGTTCAATTCCGATGAAGTGTGTTAGTATCATTCACACTCTCGCGGTCACAACACAGAAGGATATTGGGCACTCCGCCGTCTCATTCAGAATCTTATTGATAGTGGTGTCCTGCAAATTGTAGATGATTACACTGTGCAACTCAAGGGTGGGAATGTAAGCCCTACCAAATGGAAGGAATTAATTGCAGTTATATCCGACTTGGATAGTGAAACTCTCAAAGTATTTCCTATACAACCCATTCAACTCAAAGGAGCTGACAATCCTTTGAAAGTGGTCGCACCTGAGCCAATTCCTCTATTCTTCAGACTATAACATCCTGTTGTCAGCTTGCACAAGATTCCATGGAATTATAGAGAAGCTAAAGGATTTACGTCTCATACTACTGCTATAGTGTCGAATGATAATCCACTGTATCTTCCTCAACGGGTTATAAAACCTACTTGCAAAGCCAAGGGGAAGATTCCCATGGAGAAGATTGAAAAATTCCTCCGCACTATGGGCCACAATGAAGCCAAAGTGGTTTTAAGCTTACGACAAGCTCCACATCAGATATATATTCTGGATTTGATTTTCTCCTCCGAAGATCATCGGAAGATTCTATTGCAGGTTTTGCAAGAAGCTTATCTGCCAAAATCAGCGGATGTGGAAAGATTTCATCATCTGGTTGATCACATTTTCAACAACAATGTGATATCCTTCACTAATGACGACATACCGCCCGAAGGGACTGGTCATTATAAACCACTTCACATTGTAGTGTTATCCTCCGGGTACATGCTAGAGGGAGTTCTGAGAGATGGAGGGTCATCTCTAAATATCTGCCCTTATGCCACCCTAGTAAAAATGAATATCAATCTCAATCGGATCCAGAGCAGCCACACGGTTATCCGAGCTTTTGATGGATCCCGACGAAACGCCGTCGAAAAGATTGAATTGCCAATTGAGATTGGCCCTAATACATTCAATGTATCCTTCCATGTCCTAAAGATAGATTCAGGATACAACCTGCTATTGGGAAGACCATGGATACATATGGCTGGAGCTGTTCCTTCCACATTACATCAACAGCTCAAGTACATTATCAAAAATAGTCTAGTCACTATTAATGCTGAGTCAGAAAATCCTGAACAAGGAGATCTGCCAATCATCAGTTTCAACTCTGAAGTTGAGCCGACCAGTTTTCATACCTTGGAAGTGAGTAACGCTCAATATCAACCTATTGAATCACCACTTCCCATACCCAAGATTTCTGCCGAGGTTATGTCGCCTACTCAAGAAATGATGTCATTGGGTTATCAGCCTGGACAAGGGCTTGGTAAAGACAAACAGGGTATTAAGCACCCTATTCAAGTGTCCGATTTAAATGGGACAATGTTGGCTATGCTATTACGCGATTCGATACCATAGGAATCCACATAAACACCGGCCGGTTCCTCAAGCTTCCGCCACACGACGATGTTTTCACTCTGCACCTCACGAGCTAATACAGTCTCCAGTTAAGGTGCCTGCACATATTATGACTATGATGTTTCCCAAGCCAGTACCTTTCAAAGCAAAAGAGGTGCTGATTCCTGATCCCGAAGTCGAAGAAAAGGAACGGAAACGTAAACATGACATTGCCTTGATGATGGCAGGCATACGCGTCATTGTTCGTGATGAACATACAAACAGATACACCCCAGACGATAATTGCCCAGATATCATGGTTATCATTAGGGAGAAGGAGGACAATGACAATCCTTCCATTACTGTAGTCCATCAGGACTTTGCCCTCGATAATTGGAACAGCATTCTATGCATTGGTAGACGAGGGTAAAACGGGCAGAAAATCCATATGCCCTGTAGATAACTTTAATTGCTTACTTTTCTTTACAGTACTAACACTTTTGTATGATCAAACAGTTGCATATATTAAGTGAAAGCATACTTTTTTTAGGACTCTGAATTTAGATGTGCATGTACTTGCTGATGAGGTGCCTTCTCTCCACAAGGGCTGTAACTTTGATGTAAAGTTGGACTCAGACTTGATGGACATTCAAGAGGACATTGAGACACCTCAGGAGATTAAGGAATGGGTCGCAGATAAGCCTAAACCCAACCTTGACCAAACTACTCCTTTCAATCTTGGAACCTTAGAAAACCCTAAGCTAATCTAGATTGGTTCAGACCTCACTTCAAACCAACGGAATAACATGGTTGTGCTATTAACCCAATTCCAAGATGTGTTTGCATGGTCTTATGAAGACACGGTGGGTTTGTCCACTGACATTGTTCTTCATCGCCTTCCCATTAAAGAAGGATTCAAGCCAGTTAGGCAAAAGCTCAGCCTATTAAAACCTGAGTGGAGTTTGAAAGTCAAAGAAGAAATTGTGAAACAATTTCAAGCTGGCATCATCATGGTGTCTACATATCCGGAGTGGATATCCAACATTGTTCCCGAACCTAAGCCAGGAGGAAAGGTGCGAGTCTGCGTGGATTACCATGATTTGAACAAAGCTTGCCTAAAAGATAGATTTTATGTGCCTTTTATCCACATTCTCATTGACAATACTGCTCAATATGGCATGTACTCCTTTGCGGATTGCTTTATGGGGTACCATCAAATTATGGTTGTTGAGGAAGACCGTGAGAAACCTGCTTTCATCACGCCTTGGGGAACTTTTTGCTACAGAAGGTTGTCATTTGGCCTCATCAACGCCGGGGAAACCTACCAACGAGCTATGATGTCTCTTTTCCACGATCTAATGCATAAAGAGATAGAGATCTACGTGGATGACATCATTGTAAAATCTCAGAAGGAGGAGGACCACCTAGACCATCTCAAGAAGCTATTCAACAGGTTGCGTAAATACAACTTGAAGTTGAATCCAGCCAAGTGCACCTTTGGTGTTAAATCAGGAAAGTTGCTAGGTTTCCTAGTCAGCCACAAAGGGATTGAATTGGATCCTACCAAAATCCAGTCCATCAAGGAAATACCCATTCCTCAAACAGAAAAGGAAATACGGGGATTTTTAGGAAGAATCAACTTCATTAGCAGGTTCATTTCTCAACTCACAGCAACCTGTGAGCCTATCTTCAAGCTATTAAGGAAGAACTCCTCCATGAAATGGAATGATGAGTGCCGGAAAGCCTTCCTTACAATTAAAGAGCAACTGATTAATGCTCCTATTTTAGTACCTCCCAGGGATGATATTCCCCTATTCATGTACTTGTCCATTAATGACAATGCCATGGGCTGCA
Source organism: Panax ginseng (assembly GCA_020205605.1). Lineage (NCBI taxonomy): Eukaryota > Viridiplantae > Streptophyta > Magnoliopsida > Apiales > Araliaceae > Panax > Panax ginseng. The sequence goes on along the minus strand of CM035135.1, from coordinate 13,691,858 downwards.
TGCTGGGGCAAAAAGATGATAGAGGCCAAGAACGAGTTATCTATTACCTCAACAAAAGATTCAGCACCAGTGAACATAAGTACACTATGATTAAGAAGACTTATTGTGCTTTAGCATGGGCTTCCATGAGATTATAGCATTATCTCTATGGTCACACAACCCATCTCATATCCCGTATGGATCCTCTCAAGTATGTGTTTAGCAAGCCCATACTGAATTGTCGGCTATCCAGATGGAAATTGATCCTACAACAATTTGACATCGTCTACGTGATGCAAAAGTCTGTCAAAGGTCAAGGAATTGTGGATCAACTAGCCGCCGCACCTGCAGGGGATTACAAACCCTTGGAAACATACTTCCCCGATGAAGGGGTAATGACAATTCAGCAACACCATCAGTACGATGCATGCCATACATGGAAAATGTATTTTGATGGAGCTGTTAACGCAGAAGGCTCTGGAGCTAGAGCAGTTCTAATATGTGAGACGAGGGAGCAGTATCCCGTCGCTGTCAAATTGCAGTTTATCAGCACCAACAACACAGCTGAGTATGAAGGCTATATCATGGGGCTAAAACTTGCCCGTTCAATGGGCATCAGGCGGTTAACTTTGTTTGGGGATTCCGAATTGGTGATCAGACAATCCACGGGAATCTATTAGACCAAAGAATTACATTTGCTGCCTTACCATCGGCAAGTTTTACAGATGGCTTTGGAGTTCGAAGAAATCTCCTTTCTACACATTCTGCGTAATAAGAATGATTTTACGGATGCATTAGCAATGTTGGCCTCCTTGGTTCACATACCTGACAAGGAAAGCATGCCAAACATCACATTTGCTATGCAGAAATCCCCAGCCTATGGGAACTACGTTAGAGAAGTATCGGATGAGTTACCGCCCATCCACCACCCTTGGTATCAGCATATCAAGGAGTATCTGCGAGATGGATTTACACCCGCTGAGGCGAGCCTAACTGAGAAGAGGCAGATTCATTGACTTGCTATGAAATTCTACCTGAGCGGAGATGCACCCTACAAAAGAGATGTAGGACTAGGTCTCCTCAGATGTCTAAAAAAAGACCAAGCTCAGAGGCTCATGGATGAGATCCATGGTGGAGTATGTGGCCCACACATGAGTGACCCCTTACTTGTCACGAAAATTCTCAGAACAGGACATTATTGGCTTACACTCAAAGCTGACTGTAATGATCACGTCAAGAGGTGCTATCAATGCCAGGTCCATGAGAATATTATTCACGCCCCTCCAAGAGAGCTCCACAATATGAGTTCGCCTTGGCCCTTCTCAATGTGGGGAATGGACGTAATCGGGCCCATCAGGCCCAAAGCCAGTAATGGTCATCGATTCATATTCACCATGATCGACTACTTCACCAAATGGGTAGAAGCCGTATCCTTCCCTAAGGTTACTAAAGAAGTTATCATTAGTTTCATCAAAAACAATGTCGTCTGTCGATATGGACAACCAGAGGTCATTGTGTCAGACAATGCTAAAAACCTCAACAACAAAATGATGGAGGAGTTATGCAGTAAATTCCACATCAAACACATTAACTCCATCATCTACCGTCCAAAGATGAATGGTGCTATAGAAGCGGCTAATAAAAACATCAAGAACATCATGCAGAAAATGTCTGCCAATCACAAAGGATGGCCTGACCTCTTGCCTCTGACTTTATTAGCCTACAGTACTTCTATGCGTACTTTCACTAGGGCAACCCCCTACTCATTAACCTATGGGATGGAAGCAGTGCTCCCAATAGAAGTGGAAATGGAATCCCTCAGAGTATTGATGGATGCTCAGTTGGATGAGGACCAATGGGTACAAGACAGGTATCACCAATTGTCTCTAATAGACGAAAGGAGAGATGCGGCAATCTTCCATGGTCAATTATATGAACAAAGGATCGCACGATCCTACAACAGAAAAGTCCGTCTATGGCAGTTCAAATAACATGACTTGGTTTTGAAGAAGATCATTAACAACCAAGATCAATCTAAAGGAAAATTCGCTCCTAACTAGGAAGGCCCATTTGTTGTCAATGAGGTATTGACGGGAGGTGCTCTTAGATTGTAAGAAATAGACGACGATGAATTTCCACAACTTATAAACTCGGACACCGTGAAACGGTACTATGTCTGAAGTTACCATCAAACAAACATCCTGGTTTGGATCATCCAATCACCAGTCATTCCTGTTTTGAACCCTTCTTCCCTTCATGCTCTTTTGGCCCTCAGGGAAACATACACTTCAAACCAGCAGTCTGGTTTCCACTTCATTTCAAATCTTGCCTATAATTTTCGGTTATCCTGAAGATGGGATTTAACCTTTCACGTTTGCATTTTATCCTGAAGATGAGATTAAACTTTTCTACACCTGCAGTTTATCCTGAAGACGAGATTAAACTTTTCTACGCTTGTAGTTTATCCTGGAGATGGGATTAAACTTTTCTACGCCTGCAGTTTATCCTGAAGACGGGATTAAACTTTTCTATGCTTATAGTTGGTCCTGAAGACGGTATAAAACTTTTTCCACACCTGCAGTTTATCCCCATTATGGGATCAAACTTTCTTCTCCCCGCAGTATAGCCTGCACATGGGATTTACGCTTTCCTTTGCCTTCAATTCGTCCTGAGAGGCGAACTACGTCGACCTAATCTCCTCTTCAATAAGAGTACATAGGCAACCATATTCTATATGGCCCGGTCACAATAAACAAAAACAACAAAAACATTTCTACACCTCTCTGCCTTTCACATCCAGCGTTGAACCTCTTACACCAGGTTCGAACTACGCAGACTTGATCTCCTCTTTAATAGGAGTACGTAGGAAGCCACTTATGGTTCAGTCTAACCCCTACCAGAACAAACATATTTGTCACACGGTACTGGGATCAACCTTCATTTCACCACATTTCATCAGTTTCAGATCAAAGGGATGGAATTACCCAACCTCTTCTCACAAATAGAAGATTCGGTGACCATCTAAGCTGCGATCGTGCCACGAAGAGCAATACCAACCCATAAACGATGGAATTAACTAGGCTTCTCACAAATTGAAGTACTGGCGACCATCTATGGTGCGGTCAATCTCAGAGAGGAAGAAACCATTCTCCTCTCCACATTTTATACAGATACCATTCCTAAGACACCAAAGATGGTAGGGATTCATACAGATCATTGATCCATTCTGAGAGATGTTGTGATGTCTCAATGTCCATCTATCAAGGAAAGTTCAGAATGCATCAAGATCACAAGGCCCTAAAGAAACAGGCAAATATCAAACAAGTATCAAGGCATAACTAAAAGGGAAGTGAATCAAAATATATTTCCCTGCCATACACATATCTTGTTTGATATATACATATGTCTTTGTACATGACAAAATGGCTAAGCTTAGTGCAATGCGGGAAAATACAAAGCTATCTACTGAGATCTGTATCTGGTGAACTATCGGATCTAACATGGCATCCCTCTCTGAAGACGGAGGTAACGCTGCAAGCTCCTGCCCAATGGTATCTACACGAGCTAGCAGATCTAAGGCTAACTGCATGGTGGTATAGTGCTCATCAATGTAAGCACTCATGTTAGCAAGGCCAGCATATCATCCGAGATCTCATCAATCTTTATGCGCAATGGACACATCCCTAGCAGATAAGGCGGCATTCCGCTCCACTATCAAAGCATCCCTTGCTGATCTAGCCTCATCCCTCTCTAACAGAGCAGCGTCTCTCCCATCAAGAGTCACGCATCGGGCCCTATCACGATCTCTCTCATCGTCGTCATCGATGTAAGCTCTGCTCCGGATGTTGTGCTTAGAATCTCGAAAGCAACAAGTGGCACTTGCGGTGGGAGAATCCATCACATATGCTGGCAACCCAGTAGTCAAGTCATCGATGGGAACGTCAGCCTCCTCTATAGGCTCATCATCGTCATAATCAATCTCCTGCACTATGGATACTACCACAGCCAATGCAGTCTCTGTCTCCATCCATCTGAGAATACTCTACTGAGAACAACTGGATAAGCGGCGAGAAAACTCAGCTAGCTCTCCCTGATCCCAACAGGTGTACAACCTGGATCTGTCCTCCACTAATAAACGGTGTAAAGCGAAGCGCTGACTCACTGCCCCCTCATAAGGATGAAAATCCTAAAATTGGTCAAACTGACACATCACGGCCAGTGGGTGGTAAGTAACCATGCCCCTCAATCCAGCCAGAGGGAGATAATCCATGCCCGGAGCATGAGTAATAAAGTTGTAGGGTGAGACAAGCCCTAAACATGATAATATATCAAACGGGTCTCTAATCCTTGCCAGAAAAGTTGACCACGATGCAGTATCTGTACACTCCACAGGCTGAAAGGAGTAGGACATGGCTATATCATGGGTGAAACAAAACCCCTGCCGTCTGAATTTACCAATCGGTCTCAAGTGTGACTTAAACCACACATACAGCATGACCGAACTACCTGTTAACACTCCTGCCGAATAGGTGCAGCAGTATGTAGCTGACCTCAGTGTCTCTGCAACAATCATCGGTACAATGGTATGACCCTCCCTGAGAGCTCTCACTGCCATAATGACGCTGATATCCAGCTCATCCATATATCGTGGCATGTAGACGTATGACAATATGAACAGCAGTAATATATCCACTCTGGCTGAACGCCAATGGTCCTCCGGTGTGGTGAAATCCCTGGAATGCCGTGTATAACTATCCTCAGAGCCAAATTTGTCAAATAGAAAACGTTGGGATATCACGTGGCTGAATGTAATCTCGTCCTCTACCACTCTACGTCTCAATCCGGTGAGGGTCATGAACTGTCTACTCATGTCTCCGATAGCCATATGCACGCAAGGTCTGTCCAGTGGCAACATCATCAACCATGCATACTCCTCCAAAGTATGAGTCAACTCCTGGGTCCCAAATTGAAAAACTTGCCTCTCCGATAGCCAGTGCTCTAGCATACTCTCTACAAATCTTGCGGGAACCTGAAACATCAACAGGGTCATAGTATGTTGCAGCAAATCATCTACGATCACCATGTCTGATGGTGATATACTATCATACCATGAGCGCATACCATCTACCACCAAAAATGGTGGGGTATGATCAATACGGCTAACTGTCGAAGAAGACATATGTACAGGCCGTGTCATAAGACCATCCAGGGGTCAATGCTGAATATCTCTAGACATACATACATGTGCATAACATAATAACATGCATGATACAATAGATGTCAATATGATATATGGAATGAAAATGTACATACATTCCTAAGTATATCATCATCTAATACATCTCTGTATAGCTAAAATACAGGGAAATGGGGAGAAGCTACCCAACATCTAACAGAGGACTATCAAAAGATATAGCGAGAATGGGGCGAAGCTACCCAGATGCTAATAGAGGCCTATCAAAAGAGATAGCGAGAAATACATCAGAAAAAGTCAATGGTGTCGATGTCCACATCATCGATCTTTGTCCACTGATGATGTAACTCCTCCCGAGTCATGGATCTCTATCTACTGGGGATGTCGCCTATACATCTGAGAGGATCTGCAAAACAAAACCATATGGGTCACCTGAGGGGCCAGCGCCAGAGTTGGAAGGATCAAAAGTATCTACCTCTAAAGGATCTCTGCCCAAATACTAGATGAAGAAATGTGCCCGGTCCAACTGCCGGGTCAATCTATCAATCTGTGTCACATGAGTCGGATCTCTGACACAGGCAAACCAATCCGTTATCATCACGGATCCTGGAACCATATCCCCCATAAACTGTGTGGCGCGGGTCTGAGCTCCAATGGTACGAGGAATCCACCAATGCTGGAATATCTCCTGAGTGCAGTGGCCCTCTGACAAAGTAAAACCATAAATCCCCAACAACGGGATGTCAATGACGGATGACTACGAAACAGGCCAATAACGCCTGGCAGGAGGCAAGATCAGCATACAGATCTCTCCTGTAGTATTCCTGATAGCACGCTCTCCTAAGTAGAGGTCCCATCCTCCATCTGTGAAGAGAGGAATCATGCGGGTGGAAATGACGTACTCAACTCCGGTCGGGTACCCATCCTCAAATCCAAATCCCAAATGCTCCCCAGAGTAGGGAACCCATGTGATGACACCTGATGTCAACAACTCCGGCTGTAGGCGATAATAAGTGAAACCCTCAGCAACAGGGACCTCCACTTATATGGAATGATGTTATCGTCGTCCTCGTGGATAGGTATCTAAACCAAACACACTCACAGGACGCAAACATGGAAGCCTCTCATAGGCCCAAAAACTGCCAACACAAAGGCAAACATTTGCTGTCAGTCAACATTCTTAACCTGTACATGGGAAAAGATAAGAGAAACACTCACCAGCATAAATGGATAGAATCCTAACCATACCTCGGTCAAACCCTACGATCGCATGCGCATTTCCCTGAGGAAGTAGGCCAAGGTATAGGAACCCCAATCATAGTCTCCTATACGGTCCATGTGTCAAGTGGCACTGATCAAAACGAAGGACACCGTAGAGGAATTATCTGCTATGAAACAGCCCCTAATGATCATCAGGAACAATCGCCGAAGAATGCGATTCCTGACTCTCACATCATCAAGTATGGGCTCACTCAACAGCCCACTCATAGTATCTACGCTCAAAGGACCCGTACGAACAGTCCTACCCTTGAATGCCTCAGCCAGAACTCCCAACAAGGATCTGACAGCAGTAGGGGTAATATCCGCCGTACAAGGCACTGGATCCCCTCCAAACTCCATACCTATGATAAATCGCCAATCTATAAGCGTCATCATCACCTCAATGTCCAGCAAATGGAGTAAATGAGTCTGGTGAAACCACCGCTCAGACAATGCCCTAAGGTAACCCTAGGGACAGCGACGGGGAAGAATGGAAAAGAATGCTCCAAATCCCCAGCCATGTACAATCACTCTGTAGTCATCATGCAAGGCCTGATACATAGTGTGAATGCTAAACTAGTTCCCTTGAGGCTGTGTGAAGCCGGGAACCTACATCAAATGAAGATCAACATCAGAATCCTTGACTCCTCATCAATAGGAAATAAGGAAGATTAAAGATCTAACTTCATACCTCGTTTGCGTGCAGGTATACTGAAGGATGCCGACTCAAGTCACCTAGAAGATCTGGGTTCGCCACTTGAATTCCTGGAAACTCCCTACAGGGAACACGTACAGCAGGAGCATGAACCTCGACTACTACATCCTCCTCCTCGTCCTTAACATTCGGCACTTCAACCCGGATAGGATGTATCACTGCCTCCACCAAACAACGAGGCTGTCTAACAGACCGACGGTGAGGCTCTTTAAAAGCCCTCCTCCGTACACCCGAAGTGGTCCTACGGAACTGTTCGGCTGATCCGGATCCATAATATCTGGACAACAAGTCTCCAAATCACCTCAGAAAGGGTGTGGTAAATTCTTACCTGGAGCTTTTTAACATACATGCATTGTTTTAACATACATCTACAGTAGAGTTAAAAATGCATGACTAATCATTCCTACATTTTGGGAAAATTTTGCCATAGCCCCTTTGTAAATGGGACTATCCACATGTACATAGGCATGACTAGGTGGCCATTCAGTAGCACACCTATACACAGTCATATACATCCTATATGCATTTGATACATTGCATTAAAAATCCGTAAGTGTAGTCTAAATTACCAGGATTATTTTGCTTGTTTGCCTTTACTCATTTGTCCTCAGATAGGATAAGAAATGACAGTAAAAGGTACTAATTTGGCTGCTTCAAAAGTCAAAATTATTTTTACATCATTATATTCAGCATGGTTTAATACTAACATTGGCTATGTTGAATATTTTTATCAAGTCATATCAGCATGCATATTCACTACTATGTGTCTAAATGTATTTCATGTGATAAGTCATTTTCCAACGGATAAAAACTGGAAAAGAATACATGCATATGTTACCAGGACAGTGAAGAACGCTTGTACGGTATCAGATTATGCAGAAATTTTCCCGAATCTCAACAAGTCTGATGAGAAGCTCTCAGATTTCCTTCATCGCGCAGCTTGAAAATGACTTATGAAAACAACCTTTGGGCTTACATAGCCACGGTTGGTCGCAGGTCCACCTGTGGCTTCTATAGGTGTTCCTACGGCACTCTTACATGGGTCCCACGCCTCCAGCTCGCTCCAGTTAGAGTTGTAAAGGAGGTTTCACAAGCTAAAGAGGCCAAATCAGGAATAAAAGCGCTACGCGATTAAGCGAAATAGCCTAAAATCCTAGTGTTCATGTGTCAAACTCTGGCTCCACATGTTCCACATTGGTATTCACCTGCATACAAGGTATACGATACCAGTTGCCTCAGCTTTCATACATCATGCTCGATAATACCCCACAAAGGTCTGATGCCATCAATGAGTGTCAGGCAACCTTGACGTATCCCCGACGGGGGTTACAACGCAGAATCCATGAAATTAAAAATCAAATACATATCCCCGACGGGGGTTACAGTGCATTCAACCATTGATACACATATCAATGAAGGTCAAGCAGCCTTGACGTCATGTCAGCCGATGGTAAGTAAATCCATCGAAGTAACTCATCAACCTTTCCCCGGCAGGGGTTACAACGTAATTCAACCATTGATACACACATCAATGAAGGTCAAGCAACCTTGACAATGCATCCATCAGGGATCTATCCGGTGATACACACATCAACGAAGGTCAGGCAACCCTAACAACAACCGACTGTTGGAAGTAACTCTGACAGAATGAGGAAATATGTTATACACATCCTCAAAGCAGGCAAAGCTTTATCTCCACAGATCTCTTATACACAAGAGGTACCTCTATGGAATACAAGCTAGTGTCTAGGATTCAAGACTTTGGTGATAGTCCCAACGTTAACATCCTTAAAGACTTGGATTGCATGTCCAAGCCATCACTGATTGTCATCCTAGCAGGATTGCATGACAATCATCTCATTCATACATTTGCATCATATTGCTGCATATAGCATCATGTTTATTTCACTTGCATTTCAAGTGTCTAGGATTCTTTATCCTATCCATGCCTTGCATTGCATGAATATGATAAAGAGGGGCATCTGTAGACACTCGAAATTTTTTTTGCACAACTGTTACTAACAATACAGGAGGGCAAAATTGTCTTTCAGAGATAATCCTGGAAGACAGCTCATATCCATTCCGGATACCACCGGAAATTCCATTCTGGATACTACCGGAGGATTAGTTCACAACCCAGAACACACACCGAGAGTCTCAACCATAACCCAGAACACACACCGGGAGTCTTAGTCTCAACTCCGGAACACACACCGGAAGGATCATTTCCAACCTCGGAGATAACCCCGAGTTTCGTCCTTGGCGATAACCCCAAGGAATGCTATTGCAGTTCCGGCGATAACTATAGAAATGCTTGTTTCAAATACATGCTATCAGCTTCAATCTAAGCCCTCCTGCCAAGGCACTCATACCTCAGACCCGGAGCTAACACCGGGAAGACAGGTTCTCTTACAGATGACATTGTGACATTCAAAAACTTGCAGCAGTCCAATCTCAGATGTAACCTTAAGCAACGTCTGTTTTCCGCTCAAACCAGCAATAACCCAATGAGGAGCCAAACGTCATCTCACAGCCTCAATGTTCTCTCTCACAAGATGATATCACAGCATAACAACAAGTAGTCCAATCTCAGATGTAACCCTGAGCAACGTCTACTTTCAACTCAAACCGGCGATAACCCCGACGAAGAATCAAACATCATCTTGCTTCCACATAACCTACGCGTCATCTCGACACTTCAATACATACATACATACAACTATGTCCTTCAAGAACCAGGATATTCAATCCCGAGTGACTATTACGCGTGGCAGTAGTTTGGATAGAATTTGAAGCTTGAAGACCATGGGCATGGTCCCCTCTTCCTGACTTCGTAGAACCTCTAATCCATGTCATTGAGTAACTCTCGACACAAACTATCCAAAGAAGGTCGTATATACCTAGTTCGAAAGCTCGGATTAAAGTTCTACAAGTTTGAGCGGACATTATAGTGCGTAAGTGCACGACTTGAGATTTGACAGGACCCCATGGCCCGGGCCCACACGACCGATCGCGAGTGTAGTAATCACTACCATCAAGTAGAAGACTGCGCCATCGAGATTATAAATATAAGCTGATGGCTTGCCATTTTAGAGAGAGGAAGAGAGAGAAAAGGCAAGGAAGCCCTGTCCATTTTGCTCTGTACACACCCATATTGAGTGTTTCTTTCTCTGTTAGCTCACATATATCTATCTTTTGTCTGACGGGAGCTGAGTATTTATCCAAATAGAGGTATAGAAGTCTACTTTGGTAGCCCACTGTAAGCCTTCTCACATTCTATAAAGCTTTCTTCTCATATTATCACACACTGTTGTACACGTTGAGAGTCGTGTAAGTATGTTTGCCCGGACTTGATCTAGTGGTTTTCATTTCAATACGTATATATATATACTTATATATATATATATATATATATATATATATATATATATGTGTGTGTGTGTGTGTGTGTGTGTGTGCATGCATGATCAACCACCAAAGCAACTCCATGGGGATAAGCGCCATTTAAGTAAACTCTAAAGCGTGACGAGAATGTAGATATCTTTCACGGACTACTGCCAGAGTTCACTTCGTGGCGATTGATAGCTTTTTACATGACTTTATTTACATTCAAGTCCCGCCTGGAGTTTATTTTGTGGCGGTTGATAGCATTTATTGCTTTATTTACATTTTCGATCCCCTATGGAGTTGCTTCGTGGTTGTTGATCATGCACACACACACACACACACATATATATATATATATATATATATATATATATATATATATATATATATATTCTCGCTTTTGTATATATATAACTGCCATCGCTTTCCATAAAAATTCCGAAGATTATGTGAGCCTAGGAATCATGTGATCACAGATTGATCTCTTGAATCTAGATTGATTCCCATGATGGACTTTTTCGGTATAAAAGACTTGCATTATTTACAATGTCTCAATTTCCTTGGATGGTCATCATGCCCATAAGGAGTTCGGCATTCTTGTATATTATTTTCTCATGAGATGTTTCAGTATCTAGAAAATAAAAGCAAATGTTCGAACATATAGACAATAAAATGGAAGTATGAAATGGTCTCAATTCCTATTGAGCACAGGGTTTGAACACCTCTTTTTATAAAACTTCATTGTTATATCCTGGTTAAAACTGAATTTTTCTATAAATTCAAACCCGGTGTATATAGGTGCGAACAACGCCTCGCACTACTTCCAAATAATTGCACATTGATCCACACACACACACATTCATATAATAGTTTCTTTGAGAAGTGGCGGTCACCGCGACAACACGGATGTCGGGGGGTGCCTAACAACTTCCCTCTGCATAATCAAGCCCCCAAACCCTCAATGAATCTAGGTTTCGCAGACCCGTTTAGCAGTGTCACATCACTAGGTCAATGTGCAAACCTTTTCGGTTGCGTTGGTACAACCAGTTAAATACACCAACTAGAGTCCAATCGTCGACATTACACATGTCGGACCTTTTTCACTTGTTTTTTCAAACAAATCTCACATTAACATGAAAACACTAAAGAACAAGTAACGAAAAGGGACATCAAAAAATCCCGACGTCGACACCCTAATTTCAAATTTTTGAACCCTAATTGTTCTATTAGAAATCCTAATGTACAGTTGTTGTAAGACCCCAAATTATTATTAATAAAATTTAATTTCCTCTATTTATTATGTTGAAATAGTAAGAGTTGATTTGATTAATGTGGTGAGTTATGGGTAAAATGCGCAATTATTTCAAACAAGCAAGTGGTTTTAAAATATTCATTTTATCAGAGAATATTCGTTTGGTCGTGGAATATTCTTATTGTCGGGGAATATTTGTACGACGGCGCAGCCTTGTATGGGCCCCATAACGGAAAGCGATTGGAGGAAGAAAACGACAAGAATAAGTTGTTTATAAATAACGACGTAGTTGTTACCGTTAATACTGTTGGAATACCCGGTGGTTAAAACACAGTAGCACACGATATTGCACCAATTATTTATTCTTACGTAAGAAGGCACTACTCAATAATTGTTACAGTAATTACTGTTCAATATTATATTTTATTGATTCAATAATTGCTACGTTGATATTATTGTTGTTTTAATAATTGTTACTGCACAGTATTTTCCATTATCGGAGCAATAATTCATATTATCTGAATAATATTATTAGATAACATTATTTGCAATGTCTAGAAAGTTCTGTCTAAGGAGAGGTTTGGTCATCTAATTGCGCGCCAGTAAGGAGAGATCCTTATTAGAAAACCTCCTCTTTCCTGGGAACTGCATTGTTGTCAGTATTGTGATTCTGTAATATTATTTGTGAATGATTAATTATTGATTTATATGATGAGGAAAATATTGGTTTTATGTGGATATAGATGGAGAAAATTTTAAGGTGACAATTGTTGAAAAAATTGATATTTTATCTTTTCTGATAAAATATATTATTATATTTTAATAATATAATAATGGTGATATTTTTACAATGAATGTGGGATATATGAGTATATGAGGAGGAAGAGTATTTTTGTGGCATTAAATGATTAACACATGTTTTGTGTGTCGGTAGACCCCATTTCTTGACCGAAATTTGATTATAGCCTGTAAAATCACCCGTTTGTGGATTTCGGTCAATTTCTGTTTGGAATTTGGAAAAACTTTCTTCTATAAAGTTGTAGAGAATGAAATTTCCTACGGAAATGACATGTGGTTTGAATTTTTCTGATGAAGGGCTATTTATTGTGAATTATTGAAGTTCTGAAGTTCTGAAATAATTGATTTTTGGAAGTTTTAATTATTTTTTTAAAGAAAAAACATTTTTTTACATTTTGTAGCCTCATTAAACATGTGATAAGTTGCTGATTTCGGATTCTTGGTGTGCTAAGGAAATTTGTATAAATATATTATTATTTTATTAAATTTTCTATTTTGGTGTTCTAAGCATTTTCCTATAAATAGGGTGCTTAGGTTAGAATTGAAAATCACACCAGAAACTGAAGTTTTCTCTCTATTTCTCTCTCGATATATTGAGTGTATTCTTGTGAGTATTTTGATACCTTGAGTGTTGCTATATGGTGCAAGTTCCTTCAGCACTATATCTAGTATTCCAGTCAGGAGTACCGTCTTTTCGAGGTAAGGGATATTATTTTTTTAAAATGGTATTATTTCTTCTAATATCATTATGCCGGAATATTGATAAGATTTTTCTTGTGAAATTCTTGTCTTTCAGTGTCGGGGTTACTATTCACATATACGACACTATTCACGTGTACGATACTATCCACGAATGCGGCACTATTCACAGAAAAATTAAATTTTTGTTTTTTGTCCAAAATATCTATTATGGATACTAGCTTTGATTGTATCCATGTTTTAATCATTCTTGAATTTTACTTCAGTATGATTATTTATGTAGTATTTTTGAACTCGGATTGTGTAAAGTACGAATCCCTAACATTTTTTCTTTTGTTTCACTAGATTCGTTTTCTTTAAATATTTTTCATCATCCTCAGTCCTAAATGATAGTGTTACTGAATATCTTTGGCTTGTAGTGCAAAGTTGATTGATTTTATTATGAATATCTTTGGCCCGTAGTGCAAAGATGTACAGGTGTTGAGATGAACATGACCGACCGATGAATATCTTTGGCCTGTAGTGCAAAGATGAATATTTGATTCAAGATGAATATTGATTGATGTTACATGGATAAAATAATGATGATGGACTGTTAAATTCATAGATATTAGTAGATTTCATCCTCTACGTAACTCTTCTATGAATTATTATTTTTGTTGCGAATATTGATCTGAAACTTGTTGTCTATTGTATTTTATCAGATTTTTTTTCCTTGTTGAAGACTAACGATAATTTGTTCTATATTATCTTAGTCATAATATTCTTTACTGGGCTAGTTGAGCTCACCCTTTTCCTTTTTGTTCCATTTTTCTTCTCAGGAGGCGAGAATGTAGCGAGTACGAGCCGGGGTGTGGAATGATGGTTTTAGAAGTTGTTTTAGTAGTCCTCACCATTTTTGTAAAATAATTTATCAATAATTGTGATGAGGATTTATTTGGGTATGGATATTGTCTAGAAGACAATATTTGTATTTAAACTCATAGTTTTTATGATGTATTAATATAGTTGTAGTTGTTTCTGTACCATGTTATTGATGACTCAAAATAGGTGATGTATACCTATTTTGGGGGGCGTCATAATTGTGGATTTAATTGCTAAATTAGTAATATTAATTAGGGAATATTAATCCTAATTAGCAAGATTGAGCTTATGATTAGGAAATCTAAATATAATTATAGAATCCTAATAATAATTTTGAAATATTAATTTTATATTTCGAAAACCCTAATATGAAAATCCTAGAAAATTGATTTATGGGAACCTTGGGTTTTAACCCTAAGGGTCAAACCCTAAGGGTTTGCATCAAATGACAATTCTAGAAATAAAATGGTATGGAAATGACTATTATGCCCTTTTGTCACATTTTTTTAATAACTAACTTGCAAAGCTAGCAAATATGGGATTTGGTGACCAACTCATTTGACTTGGTGACTCTATAAACTCCAGCAAATCAGTCTATAACATCAGCTAGCCAAGCCAAGTTCATTGCATTAAAGACATTATTGATTAAAGTGAGAGAAAGTTCACTTTACTTACCATATTAGTCAACTTCCTTCTCTCTCTAAAAAATTCGAGATTTGAAAGTGAAAGAGAGTGATATGATAGACTATGATCATATTATAGCTTACCAATATCAGATCATTAAGTATCAGATTCAAGATTGGGCATTCAAAAGGTATAAAACCCTAAACTTGTAGATCTATGTATTTTGTGTTAGATGTTGTTGTTTGTTGTTTAGATAGGTGTTAGAGGGTGTCATTTGATGATCTGGGTTGCTAAAACTTAGATCCATATCATTTTGATGCTCAAAATTGAAGATTTCTTAAATCTGAAAAATTAGAAATTTTCGTCTGACAAGCAAATGTCAGGCTTCATAGATCGGTGTCTGGTAATGGTTTTAGTGTTTCAAATGTTTTTATTTGTAGTATGATATGTGGTCTTTACTCTGCAACTCAAATCTGGGTCAGTTCATGTTTAGATTAAGAGTTATTGTTGGTCAAAATCCTTTAACCGTTCACGAAATCTGGTTTCTGGGTAACCCAGAAACCCAGATTTGTCTGACAGTCATTTGCTAGGCTTTAGATCATGTTGTTTTTTGCTAGTCTGGTCAAGTTGTTGTTGTTATGTTGTGGACTGTTATGTGATCTACACATATAAGTCATTAGAACACCTAAAACCATTACAAAAGTTAAATTAATCTCGGTCAAATATGCGTTGACCAACTGCCTTGGACAAATTTTGGAAAACCCAGATTTTGTGAAGAACATGAGTTCTGACATGGTTTGACCATGCCAGATCTTATATATGTGATATTTTTATGATGAGATGATGCTTTAGAGTTGTTCTTTGACATCTCTACTACATATTTGAACCATTAAAACACATTAAGAAAGCCCAGAATGCTACGATTTAAGGACCCAAAGTAGGTACCTGGATTCTGGTAAACCCAGAAACTTTAGAACAGAGTCTGACAACGATTTGGAAGGCTTAGATCTCTTAGTTCTGATGTTATATGACCATAAACTTGGTATGTGATTGTAGTCTTGCATAAGTATTACAACTGTAGCATGAAATCCAACCCAGAAAGCAACAAGAACATTGATTAAAATCCAGTCAAACCAAGTCCCTCGATGACTGACAAGATTTCTGGGTTTGGGCTCAAGAACATGATGAACACCTATAGCGATGGTTCTGCTGCTTATAGGGCCCTTTAGTAATGATTTATTTAGAAAATTGATTATTTAATTAAATAAATAGAAATAAATAGTTTTTAATTATTAAAAATACATAATAAATTATGAAAAATTATTTTAAAGCACGAAAAATAGTTTTTAATTATTTTGAGTATATTTCAAAAATATTTAATATTTTTGGAATATAAAAGGTATTTATTTATTTAATTATAATATTAAATAAATTATTTAAAATGGTTTTAATTCATGAAAAATCATGAAAAATTATATTATGATATTAGAAAATATTTTAAGTTATTTTGATGAATTTTAATATTTTGTGATGAATTTCATTAATAAATTATTACTAATGGTAATTAATTTATTTAATGAATATATTAAATAAATTATGAAAAAATAGAACTAATGTTTAAAAATCATATAAAAATGATTTAAGTGTTATAAAAATATTTTAAGTTATAAAATATACCTTTTGATATTTTGACATGAAAATATTAATATTTTAATATTAATATCAATTATCGGATAATGGATTTAAGTGTTTAAAAATCATATAAATATGATTTTAAGGTATTAAAATACTTTGATATATTATAAATATATTATAATATTATGTTATGATTTTTATTAATATTTAATATTAAATAAATATTAATAATTAAGGAATTGGTATTTAATTCATTTAAATACGATTTTAATGATTGAAAAATTATGTTAAATGGTAATAATTATCTGAAAATTATTACGAGCTTATGAAAAATATTTTGACTGATAATAAATTATCTAAGATAATTGTTAAGTGTTAAGGCAGAGTCTAATTGAACTTAAACTCGATATTTGTCCGACTAGACCGTCGGGATGATAGATTTGTGTCGGTTTCAACTCAGACTGAAATAGTTTGACTTGATGTCATATCTTATATGTGTTGTAGATTGATAGGGTTATGTGTTATGTGTTTAGGTTATTCTATGTATATAAATATAACAGTATTATATTGTGATGATATTATTCTAATATTAGAGATCTATATTACTAATATTAGGTCTTTGGATAAAGCGATATAAATGGCGTAGCGGTAATCAACGGTTTAGGTAAGTTTTTCTTAACTCTACTAAGAGTTATTTCATTCAGATATGCTTATGGTTAATCATTGCTGATTGCCATGTAGAATTGTACTCTGTATATATTGCATGTATAAGTCAGGTATGAAAGGCTGATCACCTTCATTACCGTTTGGTCCAGATAAATTTGTTCATGTTTAATACTTGTTCAGTCAAAAGTTTGTTCGTGCTAGTTCTCAATTATATTGATGAATTATAGCCAGCCTATTATTCAGACTCTTTCAATCATGATATATCCTTAAATTATATTTAAACTTGCTGGGTAACTTTCATGTTAACCCTTGCTATATCATGATAAACATTGCAGATAAGGTGAATGCGTTCGGATATAGGAAAAGGATAAAGTTAAGTTCAACTTGGGATAAAATGTGCAGCTAGTTGTAATAATATAGTTTGATAAATATGTTATATCTTAGATAGTTTTATGAATTATGTATCAGTTAAGGTTACTCGATTTTGGGGAATAGTGTGTAAAGTGTATTGTATAAACAATTTATGTTTATATCTTCCGCAATAGTTATAGAATGATTGTACCATATCCGTGGTGATTTGGGACCCGAATTTGGGGCTTGTCACAGAGTTAATTAAACCCAAGCCCGAACCAATAATCGAACTCGTGGATTAAACCGATGGGTCACCAGGTGAGAAAACCCCATGGGGCAACCCATGTGGGCCCCCATGGTGAGTCATGGCTGGCCACTTGGTGGCCAAGCAAAGGAGGTGGCTTTGGTTTCAAGTTTTGAATAGTAAGTAGGTGGGTGGCCTTTTGACCATTGTTCCCTCACTTTGTAAATCTATAAATAGGAAGCTTATGTTGGTCTTTTGTTGCTTGTTCAAAATCACCAACTCTTAGAGCAATAATATTGTGAGATAAAAGAGAGCTTTTACAAGTGATCAAAGGGAAGGAATAGTTAGTGATACCTCAAGAACATCAAGAACGTAAGAGGTAAAAACGTTAAGCCATTTATCTTACTTCTCTTTTCTAGTTTGATTTAGTAGAGAAGTGAAATTGGTGGAGCATGTATCATAAGGAGTAACAAGGATAGCTATTAGTGGACTTAAACATTAATGAACCATGTTACAAGAGGAATCATAATCATAGAAATATGAACTAATGAAGAAAAACATGAATATTTAGCTTATGGTGTTGATGGACAAGTTTAAAACCATCATATGTAGGACTAGATTATATATGTTTGTTTAGGATGATGGATGTATGGATAATGGAATGAATCCATTTTGAATAGAGTAAAAATCTCAATTAATGAAGTTATGGCGAAATTTACGAGATTAGACGATAATCGTTGAAATCAAAAAATTCTCCGAATGAAAGTCAAAAGTCGTTGTTTAACTTGGAAACCTTAATTAGTTTTTGATGGTGTGTCGTAGAACTTTGCATTTAAGAGTTGTGGACTCAAGAATTATCAAATTCTGACTTCAAACGAAGAAACTAGCTATGAACATTCACGAACATTTAATGAACGCGTAATAGAAAATTTAAACCGTGAATTTAATGTTAACAGATTTGAAAATATAAGTTATCATAATAAAATCTTAGTATACGAGATATGTGAGATAACGGCTTTTGAACGAGCCAATTCTGACTTATAACGATTAAGTTAAGATCCCAAAAAGGATTTAAAATGAAAAACATAAAAAAAAAAAATTCAAAGGCTCAGGGCTGGCGCCGCCCAAGTCTATGAACATGGCGCTGCAGTGCCATGCTCGGATCCCAGAAATTGATGAGTTACGCTGCAATGCAACCTATACAAAGTAACTTGGCGCCGCAGCGCCAGTACTAGGCAAGAGGTAGAGAAGAATGAAAAGTAATACAAAGAAAAAGGAAGTTGATTGAAGGTGAATTATTACCTTAATTAAACTTAAAGTAACATCATAAAGGATGATTAAACCCTTAAGTTTAACTATTGAAATTCAACGAAAGGTTACGAAACGTAAACACGAAGCAAGTTTAATAATACGAAAACCGTACACACATTGAATGAATGTTTCAGATTACTTGAAATGTAATTACTTAAGCATTGAATAAATAAGATTACTAATAACAACAAAATGTTATAAAGCCGTAATGAACGTTAGTAAGTTAAGCAAATGGATAGTTAAACCGAGAAGAAGGAGAAGATAGGTTAATGACAATACTTATTGATTGTTTATGACCTAATGTGGTATGCTATGTAATTATGTGTTGTAGAATCTATAAAGACTCAAAAGGAAAGTGAATTAACAGTAGAAGACACTAAAGGCAAGTGTTCTAAACCCTTGTCTATGTTTATTTTGGACAAGCTTTATGATTCATGTATCTTACGGATGAATTGTTGTACAAAGAAGTCGAAGCCAATTCCTTCGGCTAGACTTAATGTATTTTGTGGATTTTATGTTAGTCTATCAAAATATTATTGATATTACTATCTTATGCCATTTGTTTGGTATAGATTTCAAAGAAAGGCTGAGTATGAATAAATAAATGTTTTGTCGTCAATCGAAAGGCATGTGAGGTTGGCAAAACTTAAACATAGATGCGTTTAATGTGGTAGTGTTGTACAACATAGAGTACTATAGGCTGATCACCTAGACATGCTCATAAGAAATGTTGGACCTACAGACTTGGTGTCGGGTTGTCCTTTTTAAAAAAAGAATGAAATACTCACGGTCCTGGACCAAAATTAAGGTTTAACAGATGTTGTTCATCGTTAAACATTTTAAAGAAAAGAGAAGTACTATTCTGAATTAGCTATAGTACTTCATAACTATTGATTCAGTTATAAAAGATATATATTCATATGATTCAAATATATTACTCAAATGAAATTGTTATACTTGTTGAGCTAGTTATGATCACCCTTGCTTGAACCATATGAATGCAGCTAAGAATGAACGGACCGAAAGATCCAGTAAGGATAAAGGAAAGGCTAAGGCGGATAAGTAGTTTTCTTTATAATATTATAGTATGAATTTTATATTTATTTGATACTATGACGAAGAACGTATGTAATGGTTATAAAGAACCTGAGAAGAGAAATATTATTATGTAATATATAAAAGACATATTCACTCTTTTGAGGTATTTCAATTGAATGTTTATGTGAACAATAGCATCGTGTAGCACCATTTGTCGGGTTAGAAGATACCCGTATTTGGGGGCATCATAGTTTTTATTTCGTCACCCAACATAATTTTCAAATCAAATTAACAAAGATTTTATAAAATATAGATTGTGATGGGATGGATAGACTTAAGGAAAAATCAAGCAATTGGAACCATGAGTTCTAAACCACCCCCCAAAGATGTTTCGCATCCTAACAAAAATCAAACAAAACCTCTTCTAGGATTAAAAGAAGGCTTAATCCAAGTTAAAATGGGAAGAATCCAAGGGCTTCGATTCCTATTTGGCGAATGGTTTGAAAATCATCTTTTCAAATTGTAACTTTCATGTGTTTTATCTGATAAAAAATAAACTTTTCTTTAAATCAACTCCTTTGTACATAGGTCCAAAGAGGCACAACACTACTTTCAAAATAAAGCACTCAAGCACCTTTTCAAAGCTCAAATCACACACAAAACATATGTTTAGGGAATAAAAAAGTCGCGGTAAGTGTGTTTCACGGAAGTTGGGGGTGCCTAACACTTTTCCCTCGCTTAAGCAATCTCCCAAACTCTATGAATCTCGGGTTCCAGACCAATTAAACGGAGTCACATATTGGGCCATATTGCGAAAACCTTTCAAAATTCGGATGAGTTGGTACATCCTTTTGAACTTATATCAATTAGCGACTTTGTCTAATTCGGCCCAATCATTAAAATTAATCTTTTCAAATAGTCGACATATATGTCGGTCCTTTCCAAAAATCTCACCTTTTAAGAAAGTTAAATAAATCAACATAGCAAACTATGAAGGATGGGAAACGCTGTAGTAAATTCTCCCGGCACAGACAAATAATTATTTTTAATATTTTAAAATAAATATTCTTTTTAAAATAATTATTTTTAAAAATATTATTTTTAAAAGTTTAAAAATAATTATTATTTTAAGGAAAAATATTAAAAAGTTTTATTTTTTTCAAAAATGAGTAATATATTTCATAAAATATAGATTAAAAAATTAGAGTTAAAATTTTTAAATCTTAATTATTTTTATAAAATATACATCTTTAAAAAAATTATGAAAATAAAGTTTTAGTTTTTTGAATATATATTTTATAAAACTTTACTTATGTTTTTCAAAAATGAAAAAATTTCCAAATTTTTTTTCTTGAAAATAATATTTATTTTTTTAATTTAATTTATTTTTTAAAACAAATTGAATTAGTTTTTATTTATCTTTTCTTTGGTTTTTGCTTTTGTATTTTAATTTCTATTTTAATTTCTCTTTTTAAAAGTTATAATATTAACAATACATTTAATAATGATAAAGATATTAACCTTTTTTACGAAAATAAAGTTTTAAGTAAAAAATAACAAAAATTCTCCTTTTTTTAAAAATAATGCTTTATTTTCTTATTTAATTTTTATCTTTGAATTTGTATTTAATGAAACTTTACTCATTTTTTGAAAAAAAATAGAATTTCTAATATTCATTACTTAAAATAAGCATTAATTTTATAACTTTTAAAAATAATATTTTATTTTAAATATAAAAAATTATTATTATTTTAAAAATAATAATTTATTTAAAATATTAAAAATATTAATTTTATCTTAAAATATTAAAATTAGGATTGGGTGAAACTAGGTCGGGTTGAGTCAAAATGGTTGGGTCAAATCGGGTAGGTGGAATGAAAATGCCCAAAAAATACCACTTTAAGGTCCTAACAAACAAAAAATAAACATTAGGGATAACTTTGAAAGTGAGTTGCAACTTGAAGGGGCAGAAGTGTCATTCAGTCATTTATATTAATATAACGTCTTTAACTAAAATTTAAGTACCATCTTTTAGTTAAAGTTATTTATTTACTTAAATACTTTGTCATATTAATTACTTCATCCGTCCCATAATATATGACGTTTTACATAATTTTATTTTTTTCAAATTATTTGACGTTTTATATAATCTAGGAGAATTAACTACAATATTTCCAAAATTACCCCTCATGGGAAAATGTTATAGCTGAGAGAGAGTGTGAGATAAGTATATGGTAAAAGGGTATTATAGACAATTAATACTATATTTAATACTATATAATTATTTTCTTAATTCTTGTGCACAACTCTAAAACGTCATATATTAAAGGACGAAGGGAGTAATTTTATTTAAGTAATTTGGAGATGTATTGCTACAATGATTATTTGTATGTTTGAAGTTTAAGTTTTTTAATTTTGGCGATATTTAGATCTTGTGACACTTAGACTTTTCAAAACATATAAATACATTATTATTTTCTCTCAAAATTATATTATTAAAATTTGGTGGTCAGTTTTAAAATGGAAGACCTAGAAAAAAAAATAAAAAAAATGAAGAACTTAAAATTTATGTCTAATCCTCTCTTTAAGTTTTTAATGATTAGAAAAAAAAATTCTTTTGTTGCCAAAAAATTCTATCCATAACCCTTTTTTATTTTTATAAAATCAACCAACATACATAATCAAAGTTTTCAGATCCGAAATGGTCATCGAACCGAAAAAAATATTTAGTGGATGGGTCCCTGGTCCAACCAGTGGTCACACCGTTATTGACCCAATGACGTTATTAATGTAAGACCCTGAATTTTATGAAATGAAAGTATTCAATTTTCTAATAATTATTATTCTATTTAGTAAATGGTTAAATTGATAAAAGGTTAAAGTTAAGGGGGTATGTGAAAATTTTGAAAAGTATGCAAGTTGTCATAAAATATTCATTTGGTCAGGGAGTATTTGTTTTAACAGAAAATATTTTTACGACGGCACAATCATTAGTGGACCCCACAATGGAAGTATTGTCGGAGTTAGAAAACGACAGAAATATCTTTTTATAAAAATAACGGCGGAAGTTTTACCGTTAAACTGTTTAAATACCCGATGGTAAAAGTACAGTAATACACGTGATTGCATAGTAATACACGATATTGTACAATATCTTGTATTATTGATACTTACGTGAGAAGTCACTCAGTTTTATTCAATTATTACCACAGTAATTGCTGCATAATATCTCTCATATTATTGATTCAATTATTGTCACAGTATCATCTGCACAATATTTTATATTATTAAATCAATAATTGAGACGAAAAAATTATTCATATTATTATTTGCAGTATTGATGATGTCTAAAAAGTTCTGTTGAGGAAAGGAGTTTGGTCACCTAATTTAGCGTCAATATGGCGAAATCCTTATCGGAAAGCCCCCTCTTTCCTGGGAATGATCTGGTTGTTAAATATTGTGAGTTATAATATTAATGATGAATAAGTTCGTGTTGATTAAAGATGTTTGTTCATTTAGTTTTCTTTAATTCTTCCGTGACCCAATTACCCTCAAAGGAGGTATCTCTGTGATTGGATGGTTTTATTGACCAAATGGGCAATTAATCAAATAAATGAGCAATTAATTGTTATTGGTTCACATGCAAATTACTGTTACTTCACATGTATGGAACTATTGATTCACATATATGTACTATCGGGGGAGGTGGTGCAAGATTGATAATACTTGAAGGACTAAATTAAAAATAGAGGTATAGATGAAGGTATACTATAATAATTCAAGCCCCTAAACATGCAATTAGCGAAACTATGTTTTCCTATAAATAGAAGCTCATTCTTCTTTCATTCTCACCAATTCACTAAGACTCACAAGAGCAATTATAGAGAGAAGCTATAGAGAGAAAGAAGAAGAGTATTTTGCTACTTCACTATTGCAGTATCCAGTCTTCTACTAAGGTAAGGGGTATTATTTCTTTCATATTCGTAAGGGATATTATTTTTGTTCAATATCCGTATGAAATAATATGTTCTTACATACTCTGTATTATATAAGTAATATTATTTCGTTTCGTATTCCTACTTCTACACTCATTTTGTTAAAGTATTGCTTCTATACTCCGTGAAATTTGTAGAATATCCTTGCAATTTGCACTTCATCTAGTATCATTTTGCAAGGATATTTTTCTGAACATTCGTGTTGAATTTTAAGCTTTTCATGCCAAAGTACTGTTTATGAGTACTATTCATTTATACGACACTATTTCTATGTACGGTACTATTTATACGTACGGTACTATTCATATGTATGGTACTATTTACAGAGTACTATTCACAAAGTACTATTCATAAAATACTATTGATGAAGTACTATTCACAAAGTATTATTCATGGGATACTATTCACAAAGTACTATTCATAGTGTACTATTCACTCGGGTACTATTCACCCGGGATACTATTCATGATAAAAATTAATTTCTTTCGGTCCAAATTATTTTTTATACAATATTATTCTTAAAATTTACTCTACAAAGCAGTATCATGTTGACAATTTGGACATTTTTAAACTTTGGATAAATTTAAAGTCTTTAAAATTTATCCTTGCTCTCATTTAATTGAATTCTTATATCATTGTCATCATCCTCATGCTTATATTGTGATGAAAGTCATCTTTGACCCGTAATGCATAGATGGACTGTTGATTGGCATGAGTATGACCAAAAATTATTCGGTATAATTATGACCCGTAATGTTACAAATGATGTGGTAAAAGTCATCTTTGGCCCGTAGTGCATAGTTGAACTGTTGATTGGTATGATTATGACCAGGGATTATTTGGTATAATCATGACCATTGGTGAAAACACGAATATCCTTGGCCCGTAGTGCATGGATAATTCTTGGTTGTGATACTAATGAATATCCTTGGCCCGTAGTGCATGGATAATTCAGTGATGTGGATTATTTATTGAGCTGAGTCTTAGCGATAAAATTAATGGTAAACTTTTAAATTATAGAAGATAGTAGATATCATACTCTACTTGACTCTTCTAATGGATTACTTGTTCCACTGCAGTTGTTGATCTAAAACTTGTTGTCTATTGTGTTTTATTGTTTGTTATACTGTTGAAGGCTAAGGATAATTTATTCTGCATTATCTTAGTCATAATATTTCTTACTGGGCTAGTTGAGCTCACCCTTTTCTTTCACTGTTCTCTTCAGGAAATGAGAATATAGTTGGGACTAGTCGGGGAATGGATTGACGATCCAGATGGTTGTTTTAGTAATCCTCATTATTCTGTGGAATAGTGTGATAATAATTATGATGAGGATTGAATTTGAGTTTAGATATTGTCCAGAAGACAATATTCGTGTTAAAACTTTCAGCTATGTTTTGTCATATTTTACATGATAGTTGTATAAATTAAGTTTGTAGTTAAATTCTGTACCATGTACCTGGCGACTCAGAATGAGTGATGTATACCTATTATGGGGGCGTCACAATTAATATGTAATAAATAATAAATAATTAAATATATTAATTATTTTTATTATATATTATATATAATATTTAGTAAATATGTAAAATTAATCCATTTATCTAAACAAATAAACCTATTTAACACAAATGTTAATCCTCCAATTATTTGCTAATATTTTTTTTTTCAAAACTTAAATATGTAAAAAGAAACAATATTCGATTAAAATAAGGATAGAGTAAAAAACAAAACAAAAAACAAAAAAAATAAGTATAAGATAGACCAAAAAGTCATGTTACATTGAATCTTATGCTGCTATTAAAAATTGATAATATAACTGTTCCTCCACTTTCCTAAACTTATCCTCATCCATCACCTCTCACTTCACGCCTTCTCCCTGATTTAGGTTCAACTTTCAAGTATTCTTTTTTGTTTCAATTTGTCACTCACTTCTCTCTCTATAATTAGATAGAGAATTAGAAAACCTTCATCAAACCAACATGCTATTCCATTTTCATTCAATTATAAGAGGAGATAAATCCCTAAATCTTAGTCTACTTAAAGTTTCAATTGCTGCAATTATTGTATTAAATTATCTGATTTGAAATTGATTAAGTCGTGAGAGATAGAGAGAGATGATGGGCATGGCCATGGCTATGATGCCCCCAAAATAAGTCCACACAACCCATTCCGAGTCCCAAAAAACAACTACAACTTCATTATTACAATTGTCGTGCAAAATACGACAACACATATGTTGTGAGTTTAAATACAAATATTGTCTTCTAGACAATATCCAAACTCAAATAAGTCCTCATTATAATTATTGATACACTATTTTACAAAATAGTGAGGACTGCTAAAACAACTGTCTTGACCCTTTACTCCACACCCCGACTAGTTCCCGCTATATTCTCGCCTCCTGAGAAGAAAAATGGAACAAAAAGGAAAAGGGTGAGCTCAACTAGCCTAATAAAGAATATTATGACTAAGATACTGAAAAAGAAATTATCGTTAGCCTTCATCAAATCAGATAAAATATAATGGACAACAAATTTTAGATCAATATTCGCAACGGAAATAACAGTTCATTACAAGAGTTAAGTAGAGAATGACGTCTACTATCTTCTATGATTTAAAAGTTCATCATCAATATTTTATCTCTGCAACATTAATCAATATACATCTTGAATCAAATATTTATCTTTGCACTACGGGCCAAAGATATTCAATCGTATCACCAGTTGGTCATGTTCATCTCAACACCTATCCATCTTTGCACTACGGGCCAAAGATTTTCATCAGGTAATCATTCATCTTTGCACTACAGACCAGAGATATTCAGTTATATCACTATTTAGGACTGAGGATGATAAAAATATTTTCAAGAAAACCGAATCCAGAGAGATAAAAAGGCAAAGATTAGGAATTCATACTTTAGTTTATCAGAGTTCCAAAAATACTCCATAATAATCAATTGTGGGGCAAAATCCAAGAATTAAAATCAAAACATGGATATAATCAAAGATAGTCACCATAATAGACAACTTGGACAAAGAAAAGAAAATTTAATTTTTCTATGAATAGTGTCTTATACGTGAATAGTATCGTATACGTGAATAGTAACCCCGACACGAAAAGGCAAAAATTTCACAAGAAAAATTATACTTCGTGAATAATACTCGTGAATAGTACCGTATACATGAATAGTATCGTATACGTGAATAGTAACCTCGACATGAAAAGATAAAAATTTCATAATAAAATTTATACCAATATTTCGGTATAATGATATTGAAAGAAATAATATCATTTACGAAAAAAATAACATCTCTTACCTTAAAAGAATAGTACTTCTGACTGGAATATCGGATATAATCTTTGAAGGAAACTTCAGATCAGATAAAGAACACTCAAGATATCTAAATACTCACAAAAATACACTCGATATTATAGAGAGAGAAAACTTCAGATTCTGGTGTGATTTTCAATTCTAACTTAAGTACCCTATTTGTAGAAAAATGCTTAGAACACTAAAGCATAAAATTTAATAAAATATTATTATTTTAAAAAATAATTCTTTAAAAACATTTTTTGTAAAAAAAATATTTATAACCCCAAAAATCAATTATTCCAGAACTTCAGTAATTTATAATAAATAGCCATTTTATCAAAAAAAAAATTGAATCTTAAGTCAATTACATAGGAAATTTAATTCTCTACAACTTTGTAGAAGAAAGTTTTTCCAAATTTCAAATGAAAAATGATCGAAATCCACATACATATGATTTTTAACACCTCCATTTCGATAAAACACTGATAAAACACCTCAACATTAATTCCTTCATTTATATCCACATAAAATAAATATTTCCTTATCATTTTTATCAATAATTAATTATTCACAAATAATATTACAGAATCACAATAATGACAATCAGGTCATTCCCAGGAAAGAGGTGGCTTTCTGATAAGGATTTCTCATTACTGGCGCGCAATTAGGTGATCAAACCCCTTTCCTTGACAGAACTTCCTTAGACATTACCAATAATGCTATCTAATAATATTATTCAAATAATATGAATTATTGATCTGATAATGGGAAATACTATGCAGTGATAATTTTTGAATCAATAATATAAAATATCAACGTAGCAATTATTGAATCAATAAAATAAAATATTAAAAAGTAATTACTGTAACAATTATTTAGTGACTTCTTACGTAAGAATCAATAATTAGAATTATTGTGCAATACCGTGTGCTACTGTGCAACACCGCGTATTACTGTATTTTAACCACCGGATATTCTAACAGTTTTAACGGTAACAACTACACCGTTATTTATAACAAAAAACTCATACTTGTCATTTTCTTTATCCGACAGTTTTTCGTTATGGGGCCCATAAGTGGTTGCACCGTCGTACGAATATTCCCCGACAGCAAGAATATTCCACAACCAAATGAATATTCTCCGACAACAATGAATATTTTATAACCACCTGCTTCAAAATTTTTGCGCATTTTACCCATTACTAACCACATTAATCAAATCAACCCCTTACTATTTCAAAATAAAAAATAGAGGAAATTTCATTTTATTCATAAAAGTTGGGGTCTTACAATAGCCATGGCCGATGAGAGACAGAGAGAGCCGATGAGAGACAGAGAGGGATGATGAGCCATGGATTTGATTTTGGACGTATCGGCGTAAGGACTTTAGGAGTTTAGGATAAAAGAGAAGAAGCAGGAGTTTTGGCTTAGACCAATAATTTTTTTTTATTTTAAGTAGGAATTGGTAAAACCCATGAACCAAGTCTAGGTTCATTGGATCAACCGATTCAACCGTCGGATCATCGGGCCTAAGCAGGTTTTGGTCTAAACTGGTTTATTGGTCCAAACTATACTGGAGTGTGAACTGGTTCTGATTTTTATCGGTCCTACTGGCAGTCCGGTCTGAGTATAATAACCTTACACGCAATACACATACAAAAAAATATTTGGGATAACCCCTTCAGCTCTTTAAACTTATCGCCATTTTCACCTTTAATCCTATTTTGTTTTTCACATACTTGGTCCACGAATTTTTTAATTCTTTTAATATTAACAAATTTGGATTGAATCCTAAATTTTTAACAAAATTTAAACACATGTGAGTAACGCATATATTTTGAGGTATAAAATCTTTTATCCACTTCATTTTCTTGTTTATATCAAATAGTACAATGATATAAACAAAATGTAAATTTATAATGTGGATATTCCTATTTATAATGGGGACTATGGAAATATTTTTTCCAAAATGTAGGCATTGGGTAGTCGTGCATTTTTAACTCTACTGTAGACGTATGTTAAAATAATGCATGCATGTATGTAGTCGTAAAATGCATTTGAAAAAGCTCCAGGTTAGAATTGACTACACCCTTTCTGAGGTGATTTGGAGACTTGTGTCCAGATATATGGATCCTGATCAGTCGAGTAGTTCCCGCAGGACCACTTTAGGTGTGCGGAGGAGGGCTTCTGATGTGCCTCGACCCCGTTCAGTTAGACAGTCTCGTCGTCTGGCGGAGGCGGTGATACGTCTTATCCGGGTTGAGGTACCGGATGTAAAGGACGAGGAGGAAGATGTACCTATTGCGAACCCTGCTCCTGCTGCTCAAGTTTCCCGTAGGAATTTTCTAGGTATTCAGGTGACGATCCCAGAGCTTCTGGGTGATTTGAGTTGACACCCCTCCGTTTCCTTTTATGCAAACGAGGTACAAGCTGGATTTTGATCTTCCTTTTTTCCTATTGACGAGGAGTAAGGATTCTGATATTGATCTACTTTATAATGCAGGTTCCCGACTTCACACAGCCTAGAGGGAACTTGTTTAGCATTCACTCCAAATATCAGGCTCTGCATCTTGACTATCAAGCAATTGTGCATGGCTGGGATTTTTGGGCGTTCTTTTCCATCCTTCCCCGTCGTTGTCACTGGGGTTACCTCAGGGCATTGTCTGAGCGCTGGTTTCAACAGACTCAATCTCTCTATGTGTTGGATTGTGAGGTGATGATGATGCCGAAGGATTGGTGATTTATCACTAGTATGGAGTTTGGAGGGGTGTCAGTGTCATGTATGGCAGACATTACCCCGACTACCGTTAGATCCTTGCTAGGAGTCCCAGCTGTGGCGCTCAAGGGGCAGGACAGTTCTTACAGGTCCTTTGAGCGTAGATGCTATGAGTGGGCTGTTAAATGAGCTAATACCCGATGATTTGAGAGTCAGGGATTTCATTCTTCGGTGATTGTTCTTGATAATGATTAGGGGCTGCTTCTTAGCAGATAACTCTTCCATGGTATCATTCACTTTGGTGAGCGCCACATGAGATGTGGACCATATTAAAGAGTATGATTGGGGCTCCTACACCTTCGCCTATTTCCTCAGGGGTATGCACATGCGTTCACAGGGCTTGATAGAGGCTTGGCTAGGATTTTACCCATTTCTGCTGGTGAGTATTTCTCTTGTGATTTCCCATGTACAGGTTAAGAGTGTTGGCTGGCAGCAGATGTTTGCCTTTGTGTTGGCAGTTCTGGGCCTATGAAAGCCCTTCATTCTTACGTCTTGTGAGTGTGCTAGTCTTGGAGACCTATCCACGAGGATGGCAATGGCATCACTCCATTTTGACGGAGGTTCCTGTAGCTGAGGGTTTCACCCATTATCGACTATAGTTGGAGTTGTTAACAGCTGATGCTATCACATGGATTCCCTATTCTGGGGAACATTTTCCCTTTGGGTTTGAGGATGGATACCCGACTGGTGTTGAGTATGTGATTTCCACCCGTAGGATTCCTCTCTTCACTGATGGAGGATGGGAACACTATTTGGGAGAGCGTGATATTAGGAGCACCAAAGGGGAGATCCAAATATCGATCTTGCCTTATTTCAGGCGTTATTGGCCTGTTTCACAGTCACCCGCCATTAATATCCCATTGATGGGTGTTGATGGTTTTACATTGTCAAAGGGTCCTCATACTCAAGAGGTGTTCCAGTATTGGTGGTCCCCTCTTACCATCGGGGCCCATAATTGCACCGCGTAGTTTATGGGGGATATGGTTACTGGATTCATGATGATGACGGATTGGATGGCCTGTGTCAGAGATCCGACTCATTTGACACAGATTGACAGTTTGACCCGGTAGTTGGACCGGGCACATTTCTTTATCCTACATTTGGATAGAGATCCTTCAGAGACAGATACTTTTGATACTTCCAGCTCAGACGCTGGCCCCTCAAGTGACCCATATGGTTTTGTCAGTGCAGATCCTCCATTGTATAGGCCTGACATCCCCGTTGATGGAGATCCAGTGACTCAGGAGGAGTTACATCAGGTGAACATGATTGATGATCTAGATATTGACACCATTGTCTTCTTCTGATGTGTATTCTTGTTATATCTTTTAATAGGCCTCTGTTAGATACTAGGTGGCTGTACCCCATTCTCGCTATATCTTTTGATAGGCCTCTGTTAGTTGTTGGGTGTCTGTGCCCCATTTTCCTGTATTTTTAGATGTACAAAGATGTATTAGATGATAATGTACTTAGGAATGTATATATTGTTATTCCCTACATTATATTACCATCTATTGTTTATCATGCATGTATTATGTTATGCATATGTATGTATGTCCAAAGATATTCAGCATTGACCCCTGGATGATCTTATGATACGGCCCACACAGATGTCTTCCTTAATGGTCAGCCGCATTAATCATACCCCACCAGTTTTGGTGGCATCCCGTCTGAGATCGTGGTATGATAGTATGTCACCTCCAGACATGTTGATTGTAGATCAATTATTGCAGTATTCTATAACCCTCTTGATGTTTCAGGTTCACGTAGGCTTTGTAGAGGGTATGCTAGAGCACTGGATACCGGAGAAGCAGGTTTTCCAGTTTGGTATCCATGAGTTGACTCCTACCTTAGAGGAGTATGCACGGTTGACGACGTTGCCCTTAGACAAACCTTGCACGCGGATGGCTATCGGCGACATGAGCCGGCAATTTATGACCCTCACCGGGCTGAGGCATAGAGTTATATAGGGTTATATTATATCCGGCCATGTGATATCCCAGCATTTTTTGATGGACAGATCTGGCTCAGAAGACAGTTACACGCGGCACTCCGGGGATTTTACCATGTCGAAGGATCATTGGAGTCTAGCCAGAGTAGACGTATTGTTGATGTGTGTATTTTCATACGTGTGCATGCCACGGTATATGGATGAGCTGGACATTGGCATCATTATGGCAGTGAGAGCTCTCAAGGAGGGTCATACCATTATGCCGATGATTATAGCAGAGACGTTGAGATCGGCCACATATTGCAGCACTTACCCTGTAGGGGTATTTACATGTAGCTCAGTCATGTTATACGTGTGGTTCATGCGACACCTATGACTGATTGGCACTTTTCGATGGCACAGGTATTTTTTTACCCATAAGATAGCCATGTCTTACTCCTTCCAGCCAGCGGTGTGTATAGACGATATGTCTTGGTCGGTATTCTTGGCAGGGATCGGAGATCCATTTGACATTCTGCCATGTACAGGGCTTAGTTCACCCTACAACTTCATTACTCATGCTCGTGGCATGTATTATCTCCCTTTAGCTGGTTTGAGGGCCATGACTACTTACCACCCACTAGCTGTGATGTCATAGTTTGACCAGTTTCAGGACTTCCATCCTTTTGAGGGGCAATTGAGTCAGCGCTTGGCTTCTCGCTAGTTGTCAACAGAGGAAAAATCCAGGGTGTATGCCTATTGGGATCAGTGTGAGCTAGCTGCATTTTCTGTTAGCCATCCAGGTTGTTCATCAGAGTATTCTGCATTGATGGATACAGAGATAACATTGGATGCGGGAGTATCCACAGTGCCGGGGATTAGTTCTGATAGTGGAGAGCCCATAGAGGAAATTGATTTTCCCACTGAGGAGGAGCTATTCACTGGGTTGACAGCAGCTCTTGCAGATTCTCCCTATATGAGAGCTACTATGATCTAGCATTCAGCACAATATTTAGAGCAGAGTCTGCATCTGATGACCTTTTGCAAAGTAAGTAACTTGATATAAAATATTCGTTGTGTCAGGGAATATTCATTTGGTCAAGGAATATTCTTTTTGTCAGGGAATATCCGTACGATGACACCATCATTGGTGGACCCCATAAAAAAATAACTGTCAGAGTTAGAAAATGACATAAATATCTTTTATAAAATTAACGGTGAAAGTTTTACCATTAACTGTTGAAATAATCGGTGGCAAAAATACAGTAATACGCATTGTTGCATAGTAGCACACGGTATTGATGCTTATGTAAGAAGCCACTCAGTTTACTCAATTATTGCTACAATAATTGATGCATATTATCTCATCTTATTTGATTCAATTATTTTCACATCAACATCTGCATAATATTTTATATTATTAAATTAATAATTGAGATGACAAAGTATTCATATTATTATTTACAATATTGACCATGTCTAGAAAGTTCTATCAAGGAAAGGGGTTTGGTCATCTAATTGTGCACCAATGGGGAGAAATCCTTATCGGAAAGCCCCCTCTTTCCTGGGAATGATCTGGTTTTTAAATATTGTGAGTTATAATATTAATGATGAATAATTATTAATATATTAAAAATGTGTTTATTAAAAATAAATGATTTATGGTAAATATGTATTCAATTTTTGATATAAATATAGGGATTTGTTATGAGGGGTTTGTTGTAAGTTTGACTTAGTATTCCATGGGAAGATTTACTAATTTTATGGTCCGTCGATGGTGGTTTTAATAGATAACCAATCGGGACCATTGATGGTAGTTTTAATAGTTAATCAATCTGGACCATTAATGGTGGTTGTAAAAGTAAATCAATCTGGACTATTGATGATGGTTTTAATAGTAAATCAATCTAGACCATTGGTGGTGGTTTTAGAAGTAAATCAATCTGGACCATCGATTATGGTTTTAAGAGTAATCAATATGAATCGTCCATTCTAATAGTAAATCAATATGGACCGTTCGTGAATCAGTTACTATTTAGTCCATTTTCCTATAAATAGAATCTTAATTCTTCTTTCATTCTCACCAATTCACTAAGATTCACAAGAGACACTATAGAGAGAAACTATAAAGAGCAAGAAAAAGAGTATTTCACTACTTCACTATTGCAGTATCCAGTCTTCTACTAAGGTAAGGGGTATTATTTCTTTCGTATTCATAAGGAATACTATTTTATATATTCATCCTTTAATATGTTGGAATAACCTATCTACGGGGATTACGTACCGTATGACAAGTGAAAATCTATTTGCAGTTTCGTATATTATTTTTTTTCATATTCTTAAATATAAACTTACTATGGTAAGTATTGCTTCTATAATCCCTAAAATTAGTTGAATATCCTTGAGTTTTGCGCTTCATCCAGTATCATTTCATTAGAATATTGATCTGAACTTTCTTATTAAATATCAATATTTTTCTCGGGGTACTATTCACGAGTTACTATTCACATGAATACTATTCACTCTAGTATTATTCACTCAGGCATTCGGGGTACTTTTCATGTCGGGATACTATTCACGGGTTACTATTCACCTAAGTATTTGATAAGTAGGTTTATTACCTACTTATTGGATATCAATTCACGAGAACTATGCCCATCTCAAGTACGTTTTAGTATGTTTTTAGTTGCATTTCGTGTTATTTTGCATTGTACGTAATGAGAACTCCTATGGTGTGAAAGTGCAGGATATGACATAGTTCGGTGTTGGTATGTGGCATGAGATCAGTGAAGGCATGACACGAGGAATGAGTGGAGAAAAGGAAATGAGCATTGATGGACAAAGAAGCAATAACAACATATCAAAGGAACAATAGCAGCATGACAAGGAAGCAATAGCAGCAGAACTCAAGGATGTAGAGAAAAGAAGCCGCGCGGCTGCACAAGCTGGAACACGCGCGCCCATGCCATCAATCGGCAGAAGCTTAAATTTCATACACGCGCACCCGCGCTTGTTTTGTATGGGGATCGCGCGCGACCGCTCGTGTCATCGAATGCTGTTATTTGACTTTATTTGAATTTTTAAATTTGAAGTGTTTGAGTTGGTCTAAACTACTCTGGTTGATACCAAACGCGTATCATTATTGTTTTTATGAGTTTTTTATATTAGAGAACTAGGGTTCTACGCTTTGAACGAATTTAAAAAGAGGATTCAAGAATAGACTTAAGATTTTATACCTCTTCTTTAGAATTCAATCATTGAATAAGAACTACTTTTATTTGGCTGGAAAATATTGAAGATTTGAACAACACTCTTGGAATATAATCTGTAATTGGGTTTGATCAATTCTATCTTCTCTTTCAATTGTTTATTTATTTTCCATGTGTTACTCTAATCCCATAATGGCTTTCGGTTCAGAAATGAACTAAATTCCATTATGGGATTCTAACGGATTTTGATATGTAATCTAAAATTAACGGCTTGATTGCGTTATTGTTTGTGTATCATCGGAATTTCTATTATGGTTGATTTGATTGCATGAATGTTTGATCACCATTCATTTTATGTACTTGTATAAAATTGAAAAATGACATGCAAGTATGGTTGTAATCATGATAGTATGCGTATATGAGGCTGAATTGTTTAGCTTTGTATTTCGTGAATCAGATAGAAATATACTGTTTCACCTTGCGTAGTAACATAAGAGCTTGTGATTAAATTCAATATTGCTGCAATTTCACATAGAAATATAGTGAATTTGGTTTTATTGATGATTACATGATTTCTATTGTATTTGGAGGTTATGTAAGTAGGTCATAATACATTAAAAAAATGGTTATGTCTACGTTCGTGCTCTTGGCTAGTTTTCCGTGATACATGAATAATCTTGCGTGATGGTCATATTTAGATGAAGTATTAAATGAAGTTAGAATCTCATTATTTCCAGATTTGACTTATTACATTAATATTCCTCTTTTATTTATTATTTGAGTTTAGACTAATTCAAAATCATAAGCGT
The DNA here is from genome assembly GCA_020205605.1 of Panax ginseng. NCBI lineage: Eukaryota > Viridiplantae > Streptophyta > Magnoliopsida > Apiales > Araliaceae > Panax > Panax ginseng. Next base: position 13,655,807 of record CM035135.1, on the reverse strand, counting down.
TCATTTAAGCATATAAAAATAGTGATATAGTTGATGCATAATAGTTTAATTTGTAAACCTTTCTCCGTGGATCGATACTTTTCTTACTCTGTACTACTTGTTGACCCATGTATGCTTGCTGGAGTTAGAGTCCTTTTATTAGAACTAAAAAGGAGGCAACAAGTTTTTGGCGCCATTGCCGAGGAAAGGCGTTTAAATTTTTTATTATTATCATCATTTTTAAGCTATATTATATGACTTAGACAAATCTAATCTTATCTCATTTCTATTTTTGTTTTTGTTTTTTTTTTCAGGTACTTGTATATATTATATGGACACACGATCATCTAATTCCGAGTTGATACCTGCACAGGACAACATTAACGGTGGAGGTTGGAAATCGAGAGTGCGTAGAAATATACAAGCAGAGTTAGAGGGGACAACATCTAATATGGCAGCCAAAGGACAAAGAGAAGAGCAAAGAGAGGAGCACAGGACTTTGAGAGATTATTCAATGCCTAATATTAATGGATTGTATTCCAGTATAGTCAGACCAGCGATAGCTGTGAGACCCCGAATTTTATGAAATGAAAGTATTCAATTTTCTTATAATTATTCTATTTAGTAAATGGTTAAATTGATAAAAGGTTAAAGTTAAGGGTGATATGTGAAAATTTTTGAAAGTATACAAGTTGTCATAAAACACCCAGTTACTATTCACTCTAGTATTATTCACTCGGGTATTTGGGGCACTTTTTGTGTCAGAGTGCTATTCACGAGTTACTATTCACGAGTTACTATTCATGAGTTAGTATTCACGAGTTACTATTCATGAGTTACTATTCATGGGATACTATTCACCCAAAAAATATATTTCTTTTCGGTCCAAATCATTTTTGAGTACAATATTATTCCATGAAGAGATGTACTAATTTTTCAGACCGTTGATTGAAATTATAATAGTAAAATCATTTTATATAAAACAGAATACTTTTATAAAGTTATTCTATAAATAGAATATATTATATTCAATTGTGCATAGTGTTTTGCATAGAAAAACCTTTTTATATAAAACAGAATACTTTTATAAAGTTATTCTATAAATAGAATATATTATATTTTATTATGCATAGTGTTGCATAGTGCCTGCATAGTATTTTGCATAGTAAAATCTTTTTATATAAAACAAAATACTTTTATAAAGTTATTTATTTTATTAGATTATAAATAGAATATATTATATTTTATTTAAAAGATTTTGCTTTAAATATGGACCGTCCAGATTTAAAGTAAATCAATCTAGACCGTTCATGAATTAGTTACTATGGGTCCATTCTTTATAAATAGAAGCTCATTCCTTCATTATTTCTTATGAATTCACTTTGAAACTCAGAGAGAGAAACTATAGAGAGTTCTTCTTCTATAATCTTGAGCGTATTTCTTTAGAGTTTAAGAAAGCTTTGAGCATAGTGCAAGTTTTCTTCAAGTATATCCTCGCCCTACCAGTCGGAGTACGTACTCTTCTTTCGAAGGTAAGGGATATTATTTGTTGTACCTGTAAGGGGTATTATTTCTTTCGTATTCATGAAGAGAACTTCTGTTATTCCATTCTTTATCAGTATGTTGGAATAACCTGTCTATGCGAAGTACCGCATACATGGTGAAATTCTTCTATTATTCCATTCTTTATTATTATGTTGGAATAACATATTTATGCAAAGTATCGAATACATGGTGAAATTCTTCTATTATTCCATTCTTTATTATTATGTTGGAATAACCTGTTTATGCGAAGTATCGCATACATGGTGAAATTCTTCTATTATTCCATTCTTTATTATTATGTTAGAATAACCTATCTATGCGAAGTACTGCATACATGGTGAAATTCTTTTATTATTCCATTCTTTATTATTATGTTGGAATAACACATCTATAAAATCTTTCGCATACATGGTGAAATTCTTCTATTATTTCATTACTTATTATTCATTGGAATAACATGTACGTCATGCGGCCTATCGCATGTATGGTGATTTACATTGTTATTCCATTCTTTATTATTACTTGGAATATCATGTAAAGTACGTATTATGCCCGACTGGTTTCATTATTTATTATTACATTGGAATAACATGCATGCAAGTTACGCATTTATGGTGAAATTCTTCTATTATTCCATTCTTTATTATTATGTTGGAATAACTTTGTCTATGCGCTAAATCGCATACATGGTGAAATTCTTTTATTATTCCATTCTTTATTATTCGGTTGAATATCATGTCTATGCGTTACGCATGACCTGATTTTATTCTTTATTATTCATCTCGAATATCTTGTTTAGACGATTACGTATGACTCGATTCCATTATTTATTATTCTGTTGGAATAACTTCGTCCGTCTGATTATTTGCACGCACGGGTGAAATTCTTACGTTATTCCATTCTTTATTATTATGTTGGAATAACCTTTCTATGCCAAGTTTCGCATACATGGTGAAATTCTTTTATTATTCCATTCTTTATTATACTGTTGGTTATTGGTTTTACAGTTGTATGTCTTTGGCCTGTAGTGCAAAGATGATATGTTGTTGAATATCTTTGGCTATGAACTTATCCTAGTCAGACCTTTGGTGTCCATTTGCTGAGGGGTTCAAAATATTTCATATAATTATGATTCATGAACTTACCATAAATATGAGTTTTAAGAACTCACAAATTAATATTAATATTATATTCATTTAGAAAATAAAGATTTTATTCATAAAAACATATATATTTACATATATTTAAACATCATTCTCGATATTACAACACTTAATATCATAACCTTCTACCAAAAGATACAAACGCTCAAACTTAAGCTATCTACTGTCCACTCCTTTCACCAGTCTTCTTCTTGCTGGGACACTTGTTGAATCCGTGACCCGTTCTCCCACACGAGAAACACTTCCTCATATTCGGCTTAGGACAATGTAGGGAAATATGTCCTTTCTGCTTACAGTTGAAACACACATTCTTCCTCATCATGCATTCTCCCAAGTGAGTCTTTCCACACTTTCCACAGACTTGCTTCTTTTTCGGGTTTTAATTTTTAGAATTGTCGTTGTCGTTGTTCCTCTTTCTCTTTTTCTTGTCTTTCTTGTTGGCTCCTTCAGACGATCCACCAGCTTCAGCCTTCATTATGTCCACCTGCGACTTCAACTCGTTCCATTCTTCAGTCATTTCGTGTAACGCTCGCTCCTTCTTCCACAACTCCTCCAAGAGAAATAAATTACTCCAGAGTTCCTGGACTTCTACAGATACTTGATCTTTCTCCCCAACTTTAGTTTTATTCCCTTTCTCAACCTTAGCTTCTTCAGACTCCGCCTCCTCATCCCCTCTCAGATACATATCAGGATAATCGTCATGATCACTCCCTAAATTAACCATATGTTCATCTTTTCCCACTTCCTCAACTGACTCGCTTTGCGCTGGCATCTTTACTACTGGTACTGGTGCAATAACCGCTAGCATCTCCGTACAAATCTTATCTTCTCCCGACATTCTACAATCAGTTTAAACAACTTAATTAGTACTTTAATAGTACAAACTTCTCACACCATGTGTCCACATATCTCACTATCATTGCGCTTCGACAATCCCTCACTTAGTACTCTAAATGATTATTATCTATTTCGCTTATGGTTATAATCCTAGGGTTTTCCCCACCCCACTTAAGGTTTATAACCTATAACTTTGATACCAACTTGTGACGCCCCCAAATCCGGGTTACCTGACCCCCGAGTTTGGTGTTCACGATCCACAATATAATAATCATCTAACTACCCATTCATTGATGAATAGAATATTACACCACATTAACTGATAAAGTTACCACATTAGTCCCAGGTCATATAACCTTAACATTACAAACAAACCCTTTAGTTATACAAAAAGGGTTTACAAACAACATATAAATATGTTAATCGTAACTAATTTATTACAATTCCTTTGCCATTGTCCTTCACGGCACCTCTTGTAACTTCGTCCCTAGCTGAAATATTTTATTTAGCAAGGGTGAGCAACAATTTTTCCCCACAAGTTAAGATATACAATGAATGTATAAGAATCAGAACAACAGACTATCTATTTTGATAGAATGAAACCAAAGTTCAGGGAACTTTGAAATAGCTGAACAAACCTCCAGCTTCTAACAAGTCTTCTCACAATCTATGCAGCACAATAATTTGATAATGAAAGAGTACAACGCTTTCAAAGTTTCTACGATATCCTAATGAATAATCAGGAATCAATTCTACGCAATAACAAGGTGGAATGTTTTCCAGATTTTCTGCTGAGTGATCACACAAGATCTTGAACTTAATTTTCGGGTAGATATCAAAGATTTACTTTGATATATACTCAGGTGTATCAGATAACCATAAAGATTAAATCATACCCCTCTGCAAGTACTTAGAGCCGACCAACTCCTTGTACCCTATATTATGCATAATACTTAAGTCGCGTGCAAAGGTCGAATTTACGACCAATAAAATGTTCCCTTTTTATAAAAGGTTGTTCTTCTCAGTCTCAGAATCAAGATTTGATTTAACAACGAAATTCAATGATTTCAATATCTAATCACTTCTCTTCTAAAACCTATCAAGTTTTCTTTTTCGATCTAGCCGATACAACTGGCATTGATCTATCAATAATAATTATATTCTCTTCTCTTCTCTTCTCGAACCTATCAAGTTTTAATAAATGTTCGTCTAGCCAGAATAATTAGCTAAAATATTTCTCAACATAATTCGACAATAAATAGGAATTATCTGCACTGTCAATATTAGCTTCTACAGATATGAATATCTAACAACAATATTCTACAAGTATATTCTCAGAATCAATAATTCAATTTGAATTAATAAGTAGGCACTAACTGCGAATAATCAACAATAAATCATTGGACGTGGTCTAATTAACCACCATAATAATTGAACAATATTAACTCAAAGTTGAGTTAAGAAAACTTGCCTTTCGCGTTGATTACTGCTACTCAAATAAACTTATCTGCGTCCGTAAGACCTATAATTAACAATATCGGTCTCACAATTAACACAATAATTTAGAGCACGCAACACTGTATTCTACAGTCAAACTTCTCCTAAACACATTACCACATTGCCACATCAGTGTTTATAACCTATATAAACACTTAACAAGTCTAACTATTTCGGTCTGGTTGGACTTCGGTCCATTCTCGGTGTTCTGGTCACCCTATTCGACATTTAACACAGTTATTGTCAATCAAATTCGGTTTCTAAGCTGCAATATTAATTTAGATAAGTCACTTTATCATTAATAATATTTTTCGGAAGCTTTTAATAATTTATAAAAAATTATTATAATTTATAATAATTTTTCAAACATCTAATCATTTTAAATAATTTAATCATCAAATAATCTTACCATCGTCAATATTTAATAGCATTAAAATATTAATGACATACTTGTCAAAATATTAAAGTTATTATCAATAACTCAAAATATTTTTAAATCAACAATATTCCACTTAAATGATTTTTAAAATAATTAAAATCATTTTTAAACCATCACCATTAATATTTAAATATTAATAAAATTATTATCCAAATATTAAAAGTCATTAATTATAACTTAAAATATTCTTAAATCATTTTTCCCATTTTTAAATGATTTTGAAATCAATATAAAATTATTTTTAATTCATTTATTTAATATAATAATTAAATAAATCTAACATCATTAATATTAATTTATTAATGAGAATTCTCAAAAAATATTGAAAATTGTATTTTATAATTCAAAATATTTTTAATCACTTTATTCCCTTTTAAAATAATTTTTATAATATTAAAATCATTTTTCTCTAATTTATCTTATATAATAATTAAATAAATTAAATATGATTATTATTAAATTATTAATAAAATTTCTCCAAAAATATTAAAAGTTGCATTTTATAACCCAAAATATTTTTAAACACTTTATTCTTATTTAAAATATTATTTATAATATTAAAATCATTTTTCTCTAATTTATTTAATATACTAATTAAATAAATTAAATACCATTACTATTTAAATAATTATTAATATTAATGAAAAATATCCCAAATAGTCAAAAATTATTTTTCATAATTTAAAATAATTTTTAAGACCATTTTTAGTATTTTTTATAATTTATTTCTATTTTTTAATCATTTTCTGAAAAATTTGAAAATAAAATAAATATAAACCGTCGCTAAAGCTTATAGCGACACTTATATGTCGTCTTAGGTGTTCTTGAGCTTCAAGAACACTGTTAGACAGTTTTAAGGGGTCAACTTTGACCACTCTTGATTCTCAGTGTAATCGGATTCTGGGCTAGCTAGAACTGTGATCGTGTAGTGTTTATATAACACTACCATCATCAACTAACATCCAAGTCATATCACATCCAAACAAGTAGATCCAGCCCCTTAAAGGTACTGTCAGATCACATCTGGATTTTCTGGGTAACCCAGAAACCCAAACAGTGTCGACTTGACACTTTCATGCTCAATTTAATCTATACTCTGGTCATGATTTTGGTGGTTTAATGGTTCAAAGTTGATGTCCTTATGTCATAGAACATTCACATAGCAACACATCAACTAAACAACAATATATCCATATGATATGCCTCGATCAAACCCTGTCAGAGGGTTGTTCATCCGGTTTTCTGGAAATTCTAGAAATGCTCTCAATGATCGAATGGGTCTGTTTGACTATTCACTACATCCAACAGATTTATTGTTTAAGGAATGTAAAGGCATGAATTTAAAGTCCATCTAGCAGGCTATAACTTGGTTATAACAACACCATCATATCTCTTAACATCGGACAGATCATGACCTTCAAAGATCTTGTCAGACCTAGTTTTACACTTTCTGGGTTACCTAGAAAGTTCATGGTCATGCTCGGTCAACCCTCTTTGACCAAGAATAAAAATGAAATCTAAGCATCATATAACTGTTATTTCGATTGCAGAAAAAAGACCTCCTACCAGACTACTGATCCAAAACATCAAACAACAAAATCACAAATACACAAAGATCTACAGCCACTGACATTAGCTTGTCAGATGACTTTGACTGTTCTTGAGCAGTTTTTGAAAACTTCATTTTAAAGCCTTTTGATGCTATGGATACATGTTAGATCATCATAGATCATCTACAAACAACTTCTAACATGAATCTAAACACATAATCACAAAATCTTTCTTCGCATACAAGATCAAAGTTGAGTTTGGGTTATACCTCTCTTGTCCAATCTTTGATCCTTGCTCTTCTGCACTGATCTTGATGATCTAAGGGGTGTTCTAGTGACTGAAACACTTAAGATTTTTGAGGGTTGGGTGAGAGAGAGAGTTTGTTCAGAGTTAGAAAGCAAATGAGCAATCATTAGTAACTTTCTCTCTCTTAATCTTTTATAATCATTAGATGCAATGTATACAAGAATGCTAGGTGTCCATTTGGATAAGATTGGAGCTTATTTCTAGAACATGGGATAATCTTAAGTTATGACTCACTAGATCTTGCAAATATTTTAACTTAATATCTAAGAAAAAGGGCATTTTGGACTTTGTACATCTAATTTTAATGGCATTCATTGAAATTACCAAACCCTTAGGGTTTAACCCTAAGGTTTTACAACTTTAGTTTCCAAAATTTCCAATTTAGGGTTTTGAAAATAGAAAATTAAGATAACATAAAATTTAATTAGTGTTTCCTAATTATATTAAAGGTTAATAAACACATTAAAGTTTACTAATCACTTTAGGACTTACTAATTAGGATTAGAGTTTCCTAATTAGGGTTTAGGATTCCCGGATTAAAAATTAGGGCTAGCTTTCGATTAGGGTTCCTAACTACGCGTTAGGGTTTTTAATCTAGTGATTAGGGTTTTTAGTCCCTTATTAAGGTTTACAAATATTGTACCCTACTCGACCAATCATTGATCAACATTCTATACAGTACAAACACGTACTCATGAATATAATTATTTTAATTATATTTTCAATCAAATCCCTATTCAAACTTAGGGTTAGGGTTTCTATTCTCCGTTAATCACAACTCTACTCTTATATATCAGTCAATACACAAATTGACCATTTCTCGAGACTTGTATCACAGATACACAGTACAATATTAACAGTCAATATTAATATATATATAAAAAAAGTATTCATAAAATTTGGATTATTTAAAATCTCGGGTTATCACATAACCAGAGAGATCTGGGCCCTCAAAAATCTTGTCAGGCATGTTCTTCATTTTCTAGGTTACCTAGAAATGAAGAACAACCAAGGTACCTACTTTGTAGATTTAAATCATAGTTTTCTGGACTCGGTTTGTGTGATCTAGTGGTTCAATCTTGTAGAACACATGTCAGGGTACAACGACATAACATCAGATCATCATAACAGCAACGAATTATAAGAGATCATGGCCGGTCAAACTTTGATAGAAAACATGCTCTTGAAGATTCTGGGTTTTCCAGAATCTTCATCCGGCGAGTTGGTCAACCTAGGTTTGACCACAAATAACTTTGATTATGCAGTTAATCTAGGTGATCGAATAGCATATACTTGTAGTTCATACACCAGTCTATAACAACAAACCAACAATATAACCAAAATAACTAATCACAGCAAGATATAGCGCCTTCAAACCGTTGTCGACTTTTACGGGTTTTACGGTCGCCAGAAACAGATGGTGGTCATAATCGATTAACGACCTTTGACCCTTAATTACTTTTGATCTAATCACGATCTGGGCTTGATTCAAGTCCCAAATCAAAGCCTACATGGCAAAGAACATATCTATAACTCTAAACACATATATCATCAAACACACACAGATCTAGAAGCTCTGATATTTGCTTGTCAGAGCACAAAACTAAGGTTCATGATCAGTTTCAAAATTTGATTTTCGTGCATCTAGATGTTATAGATTGGTGATTTAACAACCCATATCACTACTTAACACTCTTAGACACATTTTTATCCAACAAATAACAACATCTAACATCAGATCATAAGATTTTTAAGATGTAGGGTTTTATACCTTTTAGGCTTTGATTCTTGAACTGATCCTTGATGATCTGATCTTTGAGAGTTAAAATATGATCATGGCTTATCTCCTAACTCCCTCACACTCTAAATTTCGAAAATCTAGAGAGAGAAAGGGTTGGACATGAATGAGAAGTAAAGTAAGACTTTTTACTTACTAAAGTTTTTGATTTTTGATTCACTGTATCCAATCCTTGCAAGGTGGCACAAAATCTGATCTTGGATGATATTACAAACATAGGATAAACATAGAGTAATGACTCACCAAGATTGTGCAATCTTTTACTTAAAGTTTAAGAAAAGGGTATTTTAGTCTTTTTCCTTTTCATTTTAATGGCATACTAGTCTTTTGCCCTTATCCTTAGGGTTTAGGGTTTAACCCTTAGATTTTTGTAATTTAATTTCTAAGATTTCAAAATTTCGATTTTCAAAGTAGAAAATTAATATTTCTAAATTATAATTAGAATTCTCTAATTATATTAAAATTTCCTAATCATAATTCAAGCATATTAATTAGGATTAATATTTTCTAATTAAAAATTTTAATAATAATTAGGGTTTTCCCAAAATGGGCATTAGGGTTTTTAACCCAAGATTAAGGTTTTCTAAATAGTCAATTAGGGTTATCCCTAATTATATTTATAATCATAAATACTTAAATCATTAAATTTAGCATTTAAATTCTCAAATTAGGGTTTCATATTCCGAGTTAGGGTTTCGGATTTTCGGAACTGAACATTGATATAGCTGAACATTGATGTTTTTAATATAATATTAGGATTTGCCACTGATATAGCTTATCTGGTCAACCCTTAACCCCTAACCACATTCTGAACACATAAATTACCATACACACAAAATATATACAATTATACCCTTAATCCTGAATAATTCACCACAAAAAATTTTAAATCCATAAAATTCCTTCCCAAAAATGCCAAATCCATACACTTATTTTCTGTCTAGGTTTATTATTTAACCTTTAATCCATCATTTAAGAATTAATTATTTTTCTAAATTCTCGGGTCGTCACATTCACCCCTTCTTCTAAGAATTTCGTCCCCAAAATTCAACTTAGCCTTTACACCATACGGCTTACACCATTCATACACTTCATCACATGTTACCCAATACACTCCTCACAATAGTAAAAATTTTCAAATATTGCTGAGGAGTCATATAGACTATTATTTTTCATTTTTGCAAAGGTTTTATGGAAATTCATCCGCAAACCGTCTTACCCTGAAGACATAGAGGGTAATTAGCCCGGTATGCCCAGTACTGGCCCAATAATACTTGTTTTATCTATTTCTCGTCACTGCCATAGGCACAAATATTTTACCTCAGTCTTATTAGATTCCGCACCAAAATAATTTAGTTCGGGAAATTTTGTCAAAGAATGCTTAGAATTTTCATAAGCGTTGGTCTAGCCATTCAAATAGCTTAGACTCATATCAATAATTCAATTCAATCAAAATATTTAGGTATAGCCAAAAACCCATTGGAAAATTAAAATTTTGAAAATATTTTTGAGAATGACATCACGATGTCGTACTGTATTAAAAGCCCGTTTGAGGATGCCGTCATTGTATGAATTTGTCATAACACATCATACAATAGTGGAACAATAATTTTAGATCAAATTCAACACTATGTATTCCTGTATTTACAACTCCATCAACCTTTTATCATCTCTGCACCAGGTTACATGGTACATGAGTGATAAATAAAATATATTAATGTATTTCAAATCATTTGCGTCTAGCCGAAATAAGTAGCATAGAATATACTTTAAACCATTTTTTTTACAAACTAGTTGTTTGGATAAATAATCCAATCAAGTAGCGTAAATATTCGCTAGACATGATTAATACATTATGCATGAAGTAAGAGTACAATAGGCTAATCACCTAAAGTACTAACAACGGTAGTTTACCTTCTTCGTGATTTTAAACATACCAAGTAATGTATTGTTTTGCGGTATGAATACCGTTAAAACTATGTGTTCATGGTCTATATGACCCCTCAGCACAATTAGAAAACTTTTACTCTTGTGAGTGGTGTACTGGGTAGCATGTGATGATATGTGTGAATGGTGTAAGCAGTACGGTGTAAGGTGTAAGGTGAATTTCGGGGATGAAATTCTTAGAAGAAGGGGTGAATGTGATAACCTGAGAAATTAAACAATTTATTAAATCTTAAATGATTGATTTAAGGTCAAATAATAGACCTAGACAGAAAATGAGTGTATGCGTTTGATAATTTTGGGATGGAATTTTGAGGATTTCAAAATTCTGTGAAGGATTTAGGTGAATTATTCACGATTAAGTGTATATGTGTATATGTTCTGTGTATATGGTATTATATGTGTACAGTATATGGTTAAGGGTCAAGGGTTAACCAGATAAATTTTATCAGTGTCAAACCCTAATTTTATTATCGATTATCAATGTTCAGTTAGAAAACCCTAATTTCTGGATTAGAAACCCTAATTTATAATTAGGAAAAATCTAATTGTTAATGTAATAATTTTAATTTTAATTATGTAACATTAATCCTAATTTTCAAGGTATTAGAAAATACTAATCTAATTAGGAAATCTAATTTCTAAATTTGAAAGATTATTTTTTTATTTAAAACCCTAATTCTTGGGTTATAAACCCTAATGTACAATTTTGACCCTAATTGCTAAATTTGTAATTTTAATTAGGAAATAATAATCCTAATTAGCAAGATTGAGCTTACGATTAGGAAATCTAAATATAAATATAGAATCCTAATGATAATTTTGAAATATTAATTTTATATTTCGAAAAGCCTAAACTTGAAATCCTAGAAAAGTGAATTATGGAAACCTTAGATTTTAACCCTAAGGGTCAAACCCTAAGGGTTGCATCAAATGACCATTTTAGAATTAAAATTGTGTGGAAAATGACCATTATGCCCGTTTGACAAATTCTTGATAGGTGGCTTGCAAATATTGTTATATATTGAGTTGTTGAACAACTCTAACCACTACATGTGACTAATAAACAACTCCCATCAGTCATTTAATGCATCAAGTTGAGCTATATGCATTGTATTTATATGATATAAGGATTCAAAGAGAGAGAAAGTATGCAAAACTTGTTCATTTTCTCTCTAAGTCACAACCAACCCATTTTCTCTCAACACCTCCTAAATTCTAAGGTAGATCAGTCACTTAAACAGCCCTTAGATCACCCAAGAACAGATTAGAGATCAAAGATCAAGAATTAGAACAAAAAGGTATAAAAACCCTAACCCTATTTGATCTTTTATAGCAAGAAATATTTTGTGATTATGTGTTTGTTTATGTGCAAGGGGATGTTTTATGATGATATATGGTGATATACCATAGATCCATAGCATCAAAGGGCTTAAAAAGTAAATATTTTCAAACTGTTCTTGAGCTTGAAAGATTGTCTGACAAGATAATGTCAGTCGCTCCAGATATTTCTATGTTTATGCTTTTTGTTGTTTTAATGTTGTATTCGGTAGCTTTCTATGTTGTCTTTGACCTAAAAGTGGTATTAGAGTCATTGGGTGTCTAGATCGTGAGATATAACCGGTCAAAACCCGTTGATCGGACATGACCGAGTACATTCTGGGTAACCCAGAAGTTCGAAATTAGCGGCTGACAAGAATTTCTAAGCAATAGATCTGACAATGTTTTTGTGATATGATAATGTTATGGTAACCATGTTGTAGCCTGTATAATTGACTATAGCTATGTGTCTTTAGACCTCTTAAAGCATCAACATATTGATCAGATTAGGTGGTCAAACTAGGCAACTCGACCCAGATTTGCAGTTTCTGGAATTTCCAGAAACGGGAAGAACATGTTTTTCTGACAGCCTTTAACCAAGCTATAACTTGTGATATTGTTGTTGTTTATTTGATCTGTTGTTGTAGTATTGTTGCTTGACATATGGACTCTAACTTTGAATCATTAAACCACAAAAATTATTAACAGAACACCTGATTTAGGAAGCTTTAAAGTGACACTATGTCACTGTCTGGGTTTCTGGGTTACCAAGAAACCGAGGAACTGCTTGACAGGAACTTTGAGTGCCCAGATCTTTGTGTTGTGCGGTTAAATGACTTGAATAACGGTTAAAACTTGTAGTACTACATACCGTCTACAAGATCAAGGTCAAAGATTGTCCAGACACTTGATAACAAAGGATCTATGATCGGTCAAAGTAGGCAATCGGTAACTGGCTATGAAGACCTGGGCTTGGACCAAGAATACCTATAGCGCCTGTTTTGTCGCTATAGGGCCCTTTTAGCGACAGTTTATTTAATAAATTAATTGTTTTAATTAATAAATAAATAAAAATGGTTTTTATTTATTAAAAATACATAATAAATTATGAAAAATTATTTTAAAGCACGGAAAATAGCTTTTTATTAGTTTGAGTATATTTTAAAAATATTTAATATTTTTGGAATATAAAAGGTATTTATTTATTTAATTATAATATTAAATAAATTATTTAAAATGGTTTTAATTCATGAAAAATTATATTATGATATTAGAAAATATTTTAAGTTATTTTGATGACTTTTAATATTTTGTGATGAATTTAATTAATAATTTATTATTAATGGTAATTAATTTATTTAATGAATATATTAAATAAATTATGAAAAAATAGGATTAATGATTTAAAAATCATATAAAAATGATTTAAGTGTTATACAAATATTTTAAGTTATAAAATATAACTTTTGATAATTTGACATGAAAATATTAATATTTTAATATTAATATCAATTATTGGATAATGAATTTAATTGTTTAAAAATCATATAACTATGATTTTAAAGTATTAAAATACTTTGTGATATTATAAATATATTATAATATTATCTTATGATTTTCATTAATATTTATTATTAAATAAATATTAATGATTAAGGAATTATGTGGTATTTATATAATATAAATACAATATTAATGATAGGAAAATCATTTTAAATGGTAATAATTATCTGAAAATTATTGCAAGCCTGTAAAAAATAATTTGACTAATAAGAAAATTATCTAAGATATTGTTAAGCATTTAGGTAGAGTTTAATTGAACTTAAACTCGATATTTGTCCGGCTAGACCGTCGGGATGTTAGAATTATGTCGGGTTCAACTCAGATTGCAATAGTTTGACTTGATACCGAGTCTTATGTGTGTAATAGACTAATAGGATTATGTGATATGTGTTTAGGTTATTCTATGTATATATATATATATATATGTTTATATATATATATATAACGGTATTATACTGTGATGATATTATTCTAATATTGGAGATCTATATTACTAATATTAGGTCTTCAGATAAAGCGATATAAATTGCGTAGCGGTAATCCACGGTTCAGGCAAGTTTTACTTAACTCTACTAAGAGTTTTTTCATTCAGATATGCTTATGGTTAATCACTGCTGATTGCCATGTAAAATTGTACTCTGTACATATTGTATGTATAAGTCAGGTATGAAAGGTTGATCACCTTCATTACAAGTTGGTCCAGATATATTTGTTCATGTTCAATACTTGTTTAGTCAAAAGTTTATTCGTGTTAATTCATAATTATATTGATGAATTATAGCCAGCTTATTATTCAGACTCTTTCAATTATGATATATTCTTAAATAATATTTAAACTTGTTGGGCAACTTTCATGCTCACCCTTGATATATCATGATTAACATTGCAGATAAGGTGAATGCATTCGGATACAGGAAAAGGATAATGCCAAGTTCAGCTTGGGATAAAATGTGCGACTAGATTGTAATAGTATAGTTGGATAATAATGATATATGGTAGATAGTTTATGATTTGTGTATTAAGTGAAGGTTTTCAACCTTGGGGTAATGTGTAAAGTGTATTGTATAAACAATTTATGTTTATATCTTCCTCAATTAGTTATAGAAATAGTATACCAGATCTGTGGTGATTAGGACCCGGATTAGGGACTACTACACAACTTTTCTTAATTCTTTCTACTAAATGCATCATCCACGACATTGGCTTTACAAGGATGATATAAGATTTCACAGTAAAAATCATTTATCAGTTCTAACCATCTTTTCTTCCTTAAATTTAGTTCCTTTTGTGTAAAAATATATTTCAGACTTTTATGATCTGTATATATTTCGCTCTTCTCCCCGTACAAGTAATGTCTCCAAAATTTTAGAGCAAAAACTACCGCGGCTAACTCTAGGTCATGAGTAGGATACCTCTTCTCATAATCTTTGAGTTGTCGTGATGCATAAGTAATCACTTTCCCATGTTGCGTTAACACACACCCTAAACCTTAGTGTGATGCATCACTAAATACTACAAGGCCTCTTGTATCATCTGGTAAGGATAACACTGGAGCCATGCTCAGTCGCTTCTTCAACTCTTGGAAGCTCTCTTCACATTTATCTATCTCGACGTATTTTACCGTCTTTCGAGTTAAATTGGTTAATGGGGTTGCTATTTTTGAAAAATCTTTTATAAACCGCCAATAATAACCCGCTAAACCAAGAAATCTTCTTACTTCTGTTGGAGTTATTGGTTTTCCCAATTTACAATCGTTTCGATCTTAGTTGGATCTACAGATATTCCATTCTTGTCAATTATATAACCTAAAAATTGAAGTCTCTTTAACTAGAATTCACACTTGGAAAACTTTGCATAAAGTTGTTCCTTTCATAATATCTCCAAAACGTACGACTCTCAAGTGTTCAGTATGCTTTTCCCGTGTTTTCGAGTATACCAGAATATCGTCGATAAACACTACAAGAAATTTGTCCAAGCATGGTTTAAACACTCGATTCCTTAAATCCATAAATGTTTTCGTTGCATTTCTCAATCCAAAAGGCATTACAAGAAACTCATAATGTCCATAGCGTGTCCTAAACGTTGTTTTCGGCACATCCTCCTTTCTTACCTTCAATTAATGATAACATGTTCTAAGGTCAATTTTTGAAAAATATTCGTCCCCCTTTAAGTGGTCAAACAAATAATCAATCCTTGGTAAATGATATTTATTCTTAATAGTTAATTTATTAAGCTCTCTATAGTATATATATAACCTCATAGTTCCATCCTATTTCTTTACAAACAATACCGGTGCTCCCCAAGGTGAAACACTAGGTTGTATGTACTTTTTGTAACAATTCAGAATTTTAAATTTGTAATTTTAAATATTTATTGAATTATATAAATATTTAATGAATGTGGTTAGTGTTGAATAAATATTTAATTTTATTTGACTTAATTGGTTAATTATTTGTTAAGTAAATAATTAAGGAGTTAAGAAAATTAATTGTTATGAGATAATATACTAATTTAATTTAATAATTAAATTAGAGAGTTTATAATGATTAAATGAATTATTATATTTTAATTTGAATTTGTAATTAAAATGATGTGTTAGTTTATTAAATAAAGTTATAATTATAAAGAAAATTTTAATTATGTTGTATTGATTTATGTGTTAAAGTAATTTAATAAATTATTATTAAATTAATTAAATTGATTATTAAAAATTTAATTAAATTAAGTGTGACAAATAACCTTATTATAAAGGAGTTATTAAAATAAATTAAAGGAGTTTAATTAAGTTTTGCCAAACAAGGCTTAATGCATATTAAGTCTTTATTTTAAATGTGTTTTACCAAACGAGGCATAAGGATTAAATGATTATATTTTAAATGGGTAGCCAAACAAGCCTTATGGCTTTTGATTTTTAAAAATATTATAACTGATAGTTATACATATAATTATATTATATAATTAATATATATTATATCATATACGTTATATTTTGTTAGTACGTAAGTTAGAATTAGGAAGAAAGATTCAGAAGAAGAAAAAGAAGAGAAGAAGAAAACTTATAGAGAAAATAAGTGAGAATTGGGGGAAATTTAGAGAGAGGAATTGGGGGAAAAGAAGCTTGATAATCAAAAGAATAGCCATCATCTTCTAAAACTAAGGTATCATCTTACCCTTTTTAAGTTTCTTTAAAGTTTTAGTTTTTTTTTCTCTTCCAAAAATTCTATGTAAAATCGTTGTAGAAGTTGAATTATTTGTTATATATAGTTTTATATGATAAATTAGTTGTTATGAAACTGTTTTCATGAGTTTATATATGAGTATAGTCAATGAATTCATGTTATGTATGTAATTTGTGAAGAAAACCATATTATAGGGAGTTTATATGAATATATATGAATATAGCTTAGTTTAAAGTAAAATTAAGGTTTAATTAGTTATTTAATTTATAAATTGACTATTAAATTTGAAAGAGGATGAATAATCATAAACAATGTACTTTGAATTAATTGTTTTTGTTGAAAAATAAAGCTACAGTGATGATTTTTACTAAAAATGTCAAAAAGTGAGGTTTATCAAAAATAGTTAAATTGGATGTTTTAAATTCGATTTTTATGTTGTTTTATGGGTAGAATCATGTTAAGAGTCTTTGAATTATGTTTATATGAAGTCTCTGTATGAATTACATGTTAATTAGGTTGTTAGAAAGTAGCTTGTAGGCTAAAATTAGCTTTGTTCATGTGATTTCCGAAGTTGGTCGCCGAGGAGGCGTAATTCAGCGCTTGCAACGCTAAATGGCCTCGTCGTAGAGTTCTAGTTCTCGTCTTGCTTGACCTTGACCGTAAGCACAAGTGCCGACTCCACGGTATAAATTGTGAACGCTGTGTGAGTTAGCGGTAATGGTCGACAAAGTGTGATTTATTTACACAAAGTCTGAAAGAGTTGTTATGTATTAATAGTAGGACTGTTAAATTATGATTTCAGTATTTCTATACCAAGAATGAGCATGTTATTAATGATTAACTAGTTTTATTACCAATGTAATTTGATTATGTGGTTAAAAATTAAATCTTACATGATGAATGTACTTAGTTATTTATATAATGTGGTATTGACTAATTATGTCATGATGACATATATATATAGGGTATTGTGATTCGAGTTGTTACGGTTTAGCCTACAAGAAAGGCAAGTTCTCTAAATCTATTGTTTCGTTGAGAAAATTATTATTTCTAATTTGACAACATTACGCAAGTTTTCCAACTCTACACTTTCGTTGAGCTAGTTCTATTATTAATACATTGTGCAATTTTATTCGTACGATTGAGCAAGTTCTTGTATCTAGTTTATTTATGATGATGCAAGTTATCTAAATCTTATTTTTATAGTGAACAAGTTATTCTTGTCTTTAACTTGTTATTTAGCATGCAAGTTTATATATTTTAATATACCAATATTGAACAAGTTTTATTGTTCAATTTACTATTTATTATGCATGCTTAGTACTCAATTTTATACAACCTTGGATTAATATTGTTTAAGGAAGGTACATTATAATTATTCAATGTTTATGCTTTTAGCTTATCCCTAAAGCATGACCTTAGTATTCAGTTATGAAATTTTTATTCAACTAATCCTTAGTTGATGTTAAATTAAACCTAAATTACCTTGAAATGTATCCAAACCAAACTTACTTTAGTGCGGACTTGTACTCTAAATCTTTGAGATGAACAACCCTAAGATTAGGGGATAATTTATGCTTTGCATTGAAATGTTTGTGCACAATACATTGTACGAAGGGCTGATCCCCCTAAGTACAAGGAGTCCTTATAGTATTATGACTGTTAAAGTTTAAGTTGAAAGATTACTTATAACTATGGACATAGTTCGTGGTCTTAGGACCCTCAGTTATATATTTCAGAATGTTGATAGAACATATTGTTCATTTCTATTGAGCCTCTTATTTGGCAGTTGTTGTAAAGATTTTCATTCATTGTTGTTTCAGGTGAGCTTTGTTTACTCACTCTTGCTTATATAACTATTACAGCTAAAGATGAGAAGGTCGATGTAACCAATAAGGGAAAAGGAAAGATGAACAACTATTAAAGACTTGTAACATGTTGATATTTTATTATCAAATTTTATTTTAATGATTGTAATGAACTTATTTAAATTCCGCATTTGAATGATTGTATTTAAAGGTTAGACAACCTAGGAGATTTTTATTAATGTAATCCTTTAATGGGAAGGTTTTATTATTCAATTTTATTATGATTGAGTAGTTAGATATGAATGTTTTTATCAAGTGAACACCAAATCATGTGGAAATGAAGTACCTGGATTTGGGGGTGTCACAAGTTGGTATCAAAGCCTTAGGTTATGACTCCACCAAAACAGGTATACATCACCCATCTTGAGTCGCTAGATACGTGGTACATAAATTCAAATACAACTTAATTATACAACAGTCGTGTAAAATACGACAAAACATATCTGAGAGTTTAAACAAGAATATTGACATCTAGACAATATACACACTCAATGGTGTCCTCATTACAATTATTATCACATTATTTTGTAGAATAGTGAGGACTACTAAAAGCCATTTATCACTGGACCATCACTCCATTTCCGACTCGTCGACTATATTCTCATTTCACGAAGAGAACAATGAAAGAAAGGGTGATCTCAACTAGCCCAGTAAGAAATATTTTGACTAAGATAATGCAAGAATAAATTATCCTTAGCCTTCAACAATTTTAACCGATAAAATACAATAGACATCAAGTTAAAGCTGCAGACGGAATAAGCAATCCATTAGAAGAGTCAAGTAGGCGTGATATCTACTATCTTCCATGATTTAAAATGTTTTCATCAATTTTTATCATTTGAGACTCGACAATAAATAAACACATCATCGAATCATCCCACACACTCACCGGGCCATGGATATTCATTAAATCATTAATGGTCATGACTATACAAGAATAATCACTGGTCATAATCATACCAAAAAATTGTCCATCGATGCATTATAGGCCACATTTGAGGACTTTTACCACATCATTTATAACATTACATGTCATGATTATCTTAGAATGATCCACAGTCATAATCATACCAAGTCCATCTATGCACGTAAGCGAAGATGACTTTCATCATAATATAAGCATGAGGATGATGACAATGACATAATAATTAAATAAAACAAGTTCAAGAATAAATTTTAAAGATTTATAAGTTAATTTATCCACGAAATCAATAACGTCCAAATTATCGACATGATACTACTTTGTAGAGTAAAATTCAAGAATAATATTCATGCACCAAAAATAATTTGGATGAGAAAAGAATAAATTTTTAAGTCGTGAATAGTATCCGTGAATAGTACTTTGGAATAGTACCTCATGAATAGTACCCCAGAGCATGAAAAGTACTCCAAATACTGAGTGAATAATATTTGGGTGAATAGTAATTTGAATAATAACTTCGTGAATAGTACTTTTGAATAGTATTAATGAAAAGTGCCTAGAATACTAGAGTGAATAATACTAGAGTGAATAATGCAAGGGTGAATAGTAACCCAGTGAATAGTAACTAATAACGAGAAAATACCAAATAAAATGATATTTCATGGCGAGTATAAAAGAAATGATATCTCATACGAGTATAATAGAATATCTGAAAGCGCAAATGGATTTTCATCCGCCATACGGTAATCCACGTAAGCAGATCATTTCCACAATTTAATAAAGAATGAATCGAAGGATCATTCACCAATGCATGTGGTAATCCATATAGGCGAGTTATTCAGCGAGAACAATAAGGAATGGAATAACGAGAAGAATTCACCGGGCATGCGATAGACCGCATGAGACAGGTTATTCAACGAGAATAATAAATAATGGAATAATAGAAGAATTCACCGGGCATACGATAGGCCCGCATACATACAAGTTATTCAATAGAATAATAAATAATGGAACCGGTAATATTGTAAAATGCCGCGATAGGATATTCAAATAGAATAATAAATAATGGAACCGGTCGTGCGTAAGCTTACAAGCAGGATATTAAACGAGAATAATAAATAATGGAACCGGTCGTGCGTAAGCGCCGCAGACGAGGATATTAAACAGAATAATAAAGAATGGAATAATAGAAGAATTTCACCACGTATGTTGTACTTCGCATAGACAGGTTATTCACACATAATAATAAAGAATGGAATAATAAAAGAATTTTACCATATATACGGTAGTCAGCGTATATACGAGTTATTCAACGAGAATAATAAGGAATGGAATAATAATAGCTCTCTTCATGAATCTGAAAGAAATAATACCCCTTACCTCAAAAAAGAAAGCTGGATCTTTGGAATAGTGAGGTATGCGGACTTCTCTTCTTCTTTCTCTCTATAATTTCTCCCTATAATAATTGCTCTATAGCTTTAGTGAATTGGTGAGAAATAAAGGAAGAATAAGCTTCTATTTATAGGAAAATATAGTTCCGATAATTGCACATTTTGGGGCTCAAAATATTACAGTACAATACCTCTAACTTTTCTTTCATTTATAATTTAGTCCTGCAAGTATTATCAAACTTGCACCACCTCCCCTAATAGTAAATAATGTGAATCAATAGTTCAATCATGTGAATCAATAGTTATAATCATGTGAAAATATGAATTACGTATAGTACCTCCATCTATACCTCTATTTTTAACTTAGTATGTACAAGTATTATCAATCTTGCACCAACTCCCTAATAGTACAAGAATGTGATTCAATAGTACACACATGTGAACAAATAGTTATAATCACGTGAATTAATAGCAATTAATTGCTCATTTATCCGATTAATTACCCGATTTATCAATATAACCCCTAGACATCAATTATCATCGAAATAAATGTCGATTTTCACTAACTCTAATAATTCCAACACAATGGAACTATCAATTTCATCTTTAATCAACACGAACTTATTCATCATTAATATTATAACTCACAATATTTAATAACAGGTCGTTTCCGGAAAGAGGGGGCTTTTAGATAAGGATTTCTCCTTATTGGCGCAATTGATTAGATGACGAACCTCTCCTCCTTGTAGAACTTCTAGACATTGTAAATATTGCAATTTAATAATATGAATAACTTTGTCGTCTCAATTATTGATTTAATAATATATCATATTATCACGAGATGATTTGTGACAATAATTGAATCAATAATATGAGAGATATGATGCAACAATTCTTTGTAGCAATAATTGAGTATAAGCGGTGACTTCTCACGTAAGCATCAATAATCAATACAGGTATGTGCTACTATATGCAACCCAGCGTATTCTTGTACTTTTACTACTTGGGTAGTTCAATAGTTTTAGCGGTAACACTTTAAATCGTTATTTTTATAAAAGATAATTATGTCATTTTTCTAACTACGATAATACTTAGTTATGAGGGTCCACCAATGATTGTCTTGAAATCGTACGAATATTCCTTGTTAAAATGAATATTTCGACCAATCGAATATTATATAACCAACTTGCTTACTTTGCAAAATTTATAAATATTACCCACAACTATAACATTATATCAAATCCACACCATAATATTCAAAAAAAATATTTGAGAAATTTAAATCTTTATTCATAAAATTTGGGGTCTCACAATCTCCCCTCCTTATGAAATTTTGCCCTTGAAATTTAAATGCGATTACTGGTATCTTAGAAGAGGTGAGGATACCTTGACTTCATTTGATTCTAACTCTTGAGGTATAACATTTGAGTGTTGAATATGATCCTTCTTATCAAGATTTTAACACGTATCTCTTATCGTTAAATCTTTTGCTATCTCGTCTAGTTCTAATTTAATAATATGGTTGAATCGTCCACATATTTACGTAACATCGTCGTGAAAAATGTTATGAACACGCGACATACTTGGTAGTAAAACAAGTCTATAGGCCACAGTTCCTACTCGATCGAGGATTTCAAATAGACCAATAAAATCAAGGGTTGAGATTTCCTCTCTTCATCGATTCTTGCCTCTAGAATAACGCCCTCTTGAACCTTCTTCTTCACATTCATCAGCTTCGGGTGTGTAGCTTGAGCGGCCTTTAACTTTATTGATTAGAGTCAATTATACTCGTATATTTGATATCACCACGTGGGTCCCTAGAGTCTTTAACTCTATCTTCATCATTTGTAAGTTATACAAAATGGGTTTTTGTGTTAACAACATCGCACTCATAAACACATATGATCTTCTACTCAACGCGTCAGCTACCACGTTCGCTCAGCCACGATGATATTGAATGGTATGGTCGTAATCTTCAATAGCTCGAGCCATCATCTTTGGCGCATTATTCGTTCATTTTGGTTGAAGAAATATTTAAGGGTTGAAGAAATGGGTTTTGTACTGGGGTCAATACAAAATTCGATTTCATGCTCCAGGGGTAGGCTAAGATGTCTTCAAGAATACGTTAGGAAATTTATTAACAATAAAAATGTCATTCAAAACTGTGACTCTCATTCAAGACTTGGATAGCGCGTCACATTGATACCTATCAACTTGCCATCATTATTCACGACGTCCCCTACGGATAGTCTGGCTTCGGTGTATTCCAAGACTTGGAAGTCACCAACGAAAGGCTCGGGGCTCTTTACTTATGGCTTGATATGACAATGATTGACTTTAGCAGTTTAGTTGCTTGAATTCGCATAATAGGTTGGTTAGGAATATGAAAGCTAACAACCTTACGAAAAGCTTGATGAGTAGTTAACCAATCGATTCCTAAAATCACATCAAAGGCAAGTATTTTCAAAGAGATAAGATCGACGGATAGCGTGAAAGTGTCGATTTGAATCAACAAGATTTATAAGCGATGGAGGTAATGAAGGTTTCTACTAACGAAGTTTCAACCAATAAGTCAAAGTCTAACTTCTCTGGGGTCAAATTTAAATGTTGGCAAGCAAGAGAGATAAAAGAATGGGTAGAAGCAGGTATCTAATAAGGTATAGACTTACTAAAAATTTATAATTAACTAACCCGTCTTAACCGTTCGGGTTACTTACTTTTTGAAGTCTGAAAAATGCTCTTCTTGAAACCACCGAGCTTTGTTTTTAAAAGTATCCGCCTTTGGTGCCACCATCCCAATTTGGACTTGACTTTGGTGCCGCGACAAAATCGGGCTAGGTGACCTTCTTTTCCACAATTGTAACATGCTTTGGGACGCATCATGCGTTTTGGGTGATATGTCCCTCCCCTCGCATTTAAAGCATCTGATTGGTGGTCGTTCTCCTTCCTTGAAAGCGGGTGTTGGTGTTGTTGTCTTTCCATCGTTGTTGAACCTTCTCTTCGTGAAATTTCCACTCCTATTAACTTGTCCATGATTACCATCGAAGTGGTTACCATTCTTGGCATGATAATTTCCCCCCGATGGTTATCATTGTTAGATGGTCGATTGCCATAGAAATGCGATTATTATCGTGTTGTTGGTCGTTACCTTTTGGTTGTGCTGACTCATTATCGCGCTCCAATAACTGAGCCCTATTCACAACATCTGAATATAAACAAAGTTTGTGAGAAATGAAGTATTGGCGTATATCGGGTTTCAAACCTCTTAGAAACATTAAGCGTCATTCACTCCTCATTATCGACCAAATGGGATGCAAAACCGAGGATAACTCATAAATTTAGCCTCGTATTGACGACATGGTCATATTGTTTTGCTCAACTTGATGAATTCCACCTCCTTCATGTGTGAATACTTTTGGGAAGTACTTGTCGTTGAACAACTCTTGGAACTTCTCCCAAGACATCTTGAGTGCGTCGAAAGTGGGTACGTTTCTGATTCCCACTAGTAATGTCGCCTCTTCACATAACATAAAAGGTGGCAAAAGGAACCTTTTGCTCCTCGGAGCATCCAAGACATCAAATATCTTGGTGATCTGCTTAACCACGTCTTCGCCTTAAGTGGTTCTAGCTTTCCCAAAAACTCTAGTGGTCCCGGCTCCTTGAAGCGCTTAGCGGTGACCATCCAAGAGTTGCCATTGTTTCCACCTGCATTTTGAGCGAGAGTCTCTACTACGATGTTGCATGAATTGCATAAAGCCTCTGAACATCCATCGTTCATCATTTGATCGGTGTTGTTATTTACTGAGGATTATTATCTTCTGTTGCACATTATCACAGGTATTGATGGTTGGTGACTCAGCGATCTCATGTGCTTCATTCTTGATCTCAACATTTTTGGATGCCATTTTCAAACAATGTCACAAAACAAGGGTTAATTAACATATCATATATTATCCTATACTACTGTGAGCCAATTAAATACCAAATAAACTTAGGTAGGTCATACTAGCGAAGGAATTCCCGTCTCTCTCCCCTCCTAGTTCTTGTCTCACATCTCGGCCGGGGATCATATCCTAAGCTTTGATACCAACTTGTGGCGCCCCAAACGGTATACATCACCTATCTTGAGTCGTCGGATACATGGTACATAAATTCAAATACAACTTAATTATACAATAGTCGTGTAAAATACGACAAAACATAGCTGAGAGTTTAAACAAGAATATTGTCATCTAGATAATATCCACATTAAATGGTGTCCTCATTATAATTATTATCACATTATTCCGTAGAATAGTGAGGGACTACTAAAGCCATTTATCTGGACCCGACTCCATTTCACAGGCTCGTCCAGCTATATTCTCATTTCCTGAAGAGAACAATGAAAAAAAGGGTGAGCTCAACTAGCCCAGTAAGAAATATTATGACTAAGATAATGCAGAATAAATTATCCTTAGCCTTCAACAATGTTAAACTGATAAAATACAATAGACATCAAGTTTAACTACAATAGAATAAGCAATCCATTAGAAGAGTCAAGTAGAGCATGATATCTACTATCTTTTATGATTTAAAATGTTTTCATCAATTTTTATCGCTGAGACTCAGCTTAATAAATAAACCACATCATCGAATCATCCCTGCACAACGGGCCAAGGATATTCATTAAGTCATCAATGCTCATGACTATACCAAATAATCCTTGGTCATAATCATACCAAAAACTGTCCATCAATGCATTACAGGCCACTGGGGACTTTTACCACATCATTTATAACACTATAGGTCATGATTATACCGAATGATCCCTGGTCATAATCATACCAAGTCCATCTATGCATGTAAGCCAAAGATGACTTTCATCACAATATAAGCATGAGAATGATGACAATGACATAATAATTCAATAAAACAAGTTCAAGAATAAATTTTAAAGATTTATAAGTTAATTTATCCTGAAATCAATAACGTCCAAATTGTCAACATGATACTTCTTTGCAGAGTAAAATTCAATAATAATATTCATGCACCAAAAATAATTTGGACAGAAAAGAATCAATTTTTCATCGTGAATAGTACCCCATGAATAATACTTCGGGAATATTACCTCATGAATAGTACCCCGACATGAAAAGTACTCCAAATACTCGAGTGAATAATATTTAGGTGAATAATAACTCGTTAATAGTATTTCGGCATGAGAAGTGCCCCGAATACCCGAGTGAATAATACTAGAGTGAATAGTAATTGGGTGAATAGTAACCCGTGAATAGTAACTCGTAACAGAAAATACCAAATAAAATGATATTTCATGACGAGTACAAAAGAAATGATATCTCATACGAGTATAATAGAATATACGAAACTACAAATAGATTTTCATCCGCCATGCGGTAATCCACGTAAACAGATCATTTCCACAATTTAATAAAGAATGAATACGAAGGATCATTCACAATGCATGTGGTCATCCACATAGACGAGTTATTCAACAGAACAATAAGGAATGGAATATGAGAAGAATTCACCGAGCATGCGATGAAGCCTATGCAGACGAGGTTATTCAACGAGAATAATAAATAATGGAATAATAGAAGAATTCACGGGCATGCGATGGAGCGCGCACATACAAGTTATTCCAATAGAATAATAAATAATGGAACGGAGGTAAATGTAAATGCACCGATAGGATATTCAAAAATAATAAATAATAAATAATGGAACCGGTCATGCGTAAAAATGCGAACGTGCGTACGCGCTTGAGGACATGATATTTCGACAGAATAATAAAGAATGAAATAATAGAAGAATTTCACCACGTATGCGGTACTTCGCATAGACAGGTTATTGACACATAATAATAAAGAATGGAATAATAAAAGAATTTCACCATGCATACGGTAGTCCGCATATACAGGTTGTTCCAACAGAATAATAAGGAATGGAATAATAATAGCTCTCTTCACGAATACAAAAGAAATAATACTCCTTACCTCAAAAGAAGACTGGATATTGGAATAGTGAGGTAGCAGACTTCTCTTCTTCTTTCTCTCTATAATTTCTCTCTATAATAATTGCTCTATGGCTTTAGTGAATTGGTGAGAAATAAAGGAAGAATAAGCTTCTATTTATAGGAAAATATAGTTTTGATAATTGCAAGTTTTGGGGATCGAAATATTACAATATAATACCTCTAACTATTCTTTCATTTATAATTTAGTCCTGCAAATATTATTAAACTTGCACCACCTCCCCTAATAGTAAATAATGTGAATCAATAGTTTAATCATGTGAATCAATAGTTGTAATCATGTGAAAATATGAATTACAGTATAGTACCTCCATCTATACCTCCATTTTTAACATAGATCTTGCACCAACTCCCCTAATAGTACAAGAATGTGATTCAACAGTACACACATGTGAACAAATAGTTATAATCATATGAATTAATAGCAATTAATTTCTCATTTATCCAATTAATTACCCGATTTATAAATATAACCCCCAAACATCAATTATCATCGAAATAGATGTCGATTTCCACTAACACTAATAATTCCAACACAATGGAACTATGAATTTCATCTTTAATCAACACGAACTTATTCATCATTAATATTATAACTCACAATATTTAACAACGAGGGTCGTTCGAGGGAAGAGGGGCTTTCGATAAGGATTTCTCCTTATTGGTAGCACAATTAGATGACCAAACCTCTCTGAGCAGAACTTCTAGACATTGTAAATATTGCAATTTAATAATATGAATAACTTTTGTCGTCTCAATTATTGATTTAATAATATAGCATATTATACAGATGATCTGTGACAATAATCAAATCAATAATATGAGGGATATGATGCAACAATTCTTTGTAGCAATAATTGAGTATAAGCGAGTGACTTCTCACGTAAGCATCAATAATTAATATCGTGTGCTACTTATGCACGACCCAGCGTATTCTTTGTACTTTTACTACACGGTAGTTCAACGGTTTTTAACGGTAACACTTTTAAGCGTTATTTTTATAAAAAGATAATTATGTCATTTTCTAACTACAATAATACTTCTGTTGTGGGGTCCACCAATGATTGTGCCATTGTACGAATATTCCCCGACTAATCGAATATTATATAACCACTTGCTTACTTTCCAAATTTATAAATATTACCCACAACTATAACATTATATCAAATCCACACCATAATATTCAAAAAAAATATTTCGAGAAATTTAAATCTTTATTCATAAAATTTGGGGTCTCACATAGGTTATGAACCTTAGGTGGGGGAAAAGCCTTAGGAAGTATCCTTTGAAAAGATAGTGGTGATAAACTCTTATCGAGTTTTAAGGAAGAAGTAATAAAACAATTATGTGCTTATGTGATTTCAACTTATGTGCTCGTGAGTGTCAAGTAGTAATGATTAATAATTAAAACTTAAAATTTGGTTGACAGAATGGCTAATGTAGGAGGATCCAGTCAGGCTAGGGAGGAAAGATCCCAGATGCCTAGAGAGGAGGAGCCTCGAGATATTCAGGTGGTGTGGGAACAACTACTACCACGGGAAGCAACTCCGTTGGTCAAAGTAGTTGAGCAGAAGAGAATACCTGATGAGGATGATGAGATAGAGACAGATGAGGAGAACCCTGTTGAGCTACCACAGTTGGATGAGGAGGACGAGGAGGAAGAGATTCCACTTAATTCGATTGTCGCCCGTATGTACGACAAGGTGTGTGACCATAATGTGGAACTTCAGGATACCGTCGAGGAGTTACAAGAGATAGTAGCTGAACAACAGACCTTGATGGCACAGAAGGACGACGAGATCCAGGATCGAGAGGAACGTCTAAATAACATTGAAGACAAGCTAGTTCACACTGAAGGAGAGAACGAGCGAATGATAGCAGAGATTGCAGAGTTGAAGAACAAGTTGAAAGAAGAAGCTACGAAGAGGGCAAGAGCTGAAGACGTGCACGAGGAAGCTTATCAACGAGCCGGAATAGCAGAGAGAGACGCACAATCAAAGAGGATGAAGATGGAAGAGATGAATAATGTATTCAACACCGTGATCAATCGAGCTCAAGATCGGGTCATGTGTTATCCAATTCAGTTCGAGGCACTGCCATCGTTCATTTTAGATCGCCGAAAAATGACCCGAATTATGGAGGAAGAGCGTCGTAAGGCTACACAGTATCTTAGTATGACATTGTAAAGAATGTACTTGATATGCGGTTAATGATATAATAAATAAAATGTAAATCCTGCGTATTATATAACTAATGGGATAGATGATGATGAAGTAATCCTGCAACTTTTGTAGTTCAGGAAAGTAATGTAAATAACAGTGATGCTATTGTTCTTATGTTTTCAAAAAGATTATGAATGAATAAAAGTTATTATTTTATTTAATTCCAGAGTGTTATGTGATATGTGATTATTCCTTTTATGGGGGCAAGTTAAGTAGAAATTACTTAAAAGAGTTGGGTAATAATCTAATGAGTGTATTTTTTTAACAGAAAATGCCTCCATGACATCAACCACCCTGACAGAGAACCACTGAAGGAACCAATAACAATAATGCTGAAGTTAACCCCGTTCAACAACTAGCAACATTACTAACAGGAGCGTTGCAGAATCAACCTCAGAATCAAGGTACAACATTTAAGGATTTTAAGGCGGTTGGACCACGAATTCAATAGGTCTATGAATTGATTGAGGCATGACACTGGGTCATGGAGATAGAGAAAGTGTTCGATGTTTCCAGAGTAGGGGAGGATCAGAAGACTGCTTTTTTAACATTCATGTTGAAAGCAGAGGCTACTTATTGGTGGCAGGCCAATAAAACCCGAGGAGGTCAAGGGATTATGACTTGGGAAAGGTTTAAGGAGATATTCTTCGAGACCTATTTTCCAGAAAGTTCAAAGAGTCAGCTAGAAGTGCAGTTTTTAGAACTAAAGTAGGGAACGATGTCGGTGTCTGAGTATGCTGCAAGATTCAATGAGTTGGCGAGGTTTGCACCATATCAAGTAAGCACAGACGAACGCAAGGCGAAGAGGTTTAAACAGGGACTGAAGCCTTGGTTGTACAGTAGGGTCTCCCTATTCCAGCTAAAGACGTTTGCAGCAGTAATGGAGAAGGAAATTCTCGCTGAAGGTGGGGGCGAGGCTGTAACTAAGTTCAACCAAGAGTAGAGGAAGAAGAAAATGAAGGTGAAGCTAAAAATGGTGGAGGTAGTAACGGTGGAAACAACAATAGTAATCTAAAGAGGAAATGGACTGGAAATGTGAGTGCTAGAAGCCAGCAGGGTAACCAGCCAAATAAGAAGTTTGAAGCATGTGTTATATGCGGGAAGTTTCACAAGGGTGTGTTTTTGATGGGGAAGCGAGTATGCTTCAACTATGGCCAGGAGGGTCACATCGCCCCAAATTGCACTCAATCTAAGAAGAACATTTTCTTCACGTGCGGGTCCAAGGATCACTTTACTCGTGAATGCCCTAAGAAGAAGGCTGGAGAGACAACAAGAAATAATGGAGGTAGCAGTGGAGGTACGTGGGCCATTGATGGACCAATGACATCAAACAAACCCACAGCCAGGACCTTCAACATGACTGTGCAAGATGGTGTACAATCAAAAGATGTCGTGTCAGGTATTATCCCAATCAATGATATAAATGCATATGTATTATTTGATTCGGGTGCTACTTGCTCGTTTATATCTGATGAATTTGGTAAGAGGTTAGAAATACATAGTGAAGAGTTGAATTTCCCTTTAAACATAAAAATTGTGAATATGGAGGTAATTCCTGTTAGATTCGTATACAAGAACTGTAGGGTGAATATAAAGGGGAATGTTATAAAGTAGATTTAATCCCGATAAAACTTGGAGAGTTTGACGTGATATTGGGAATGGATTGGCTATTCAATTATGGAGCGATAATTGACTGCCAAAAGAAGTGTGTAAACCTTATGACTCCGTTAAAGGTAGTTTTTCATGGTAGAAAATTGCCTAGACAAATGAAATGTATGACGATGATGCAGGCCAAGAAGTTATTGAGTAAAGGCTGTGTAGGGTACTTAGCCTACATAGTCGATACTCAAAAGGAGAAGGGTGTGAAACTGGAGAAAATACAGTGGTTAGGGAATTCATGGACGTGTTTCTAGTGGATTTTCCAGGACTTCCGCCTGACAAAGAAATCGAGTTCGTGATCGACATAGCGCCAGGAACCGCTCCAATATCGAAGGCCCCGTACAGAATGGCTCTGGTAGATATAAAAGAACTAATGGTACAACTGCAAGAGCTGTTAGATAAGAAGTAATTTCAACCGAGCGTATCACCGTGGGAAGCATTGGTGTTATTCATGAAGAAGAAGGATGGGTCAATGCGTCTTTGCATTGATTATAAGGAATTAAACAAAGTCACTATTAAAAATAAGTATCCATTGCCAAGAATAGATGACTTGTTTGATCAATTGAAGGGTGCGAGATATTTCTCAAAAATAGATTTGAGGAGTGGGTATCACCAACTAAAAGTGAGGAAGGAGGATGTGCCGAAGACGGCATCCCGAACTCGGTATGGACATTACGAATTTTTGGTGATGTCTTTTGGTTTGACGAATTCCCCTGCTGCATTCATGGATTTGATTAACAGAGTGTTTAAACCATTCTTAGACAAATTTGTTGTGGTATTTATCGATGAAATTTTGGTATACTCCAAAACTCAAGAAGAACACGTGGAACACTTACGTCTGACGTTAGAGACGTTAAAAAAGGAAAAGATGTACGCAAAATTCTCTAAATGTGAATTTTGGTTGGAACGTGTACAATTTCTTAGGCATGTAATCGATAAGGATGGAATTTCAGTGGATCCATCAAAAGTCGAAACTGTGATAAATTGGGAACAACCAAGAACTCCATCAGTAGTGAGAAGTTTCTTGGGATTGGCAGGCTATTATAGATGATTTATCTAGGATTTTTCCAAGATTGTCACTCCGTTGACGAATTTGACGAGAAAATTTGTAAAATTTCTTTGGACGGAGAAATGTGGAGAGAGTTTTATGGAATTGAAGAAGTGGCTCAGTGTGGCACTTGTGTTGTCATTACCAAATAATACAGGAAATTTTGTGGTGTATAGTGATGCTTCACACAAAGGATTGGGTTGTGTCCTTATGCAGAACGGCAAAGTTATTGCATATGCATCAAGGTAGTTAAAAGACTACGAGAAAGGATATACGACTCATAATTTAGAGTTGGCTGCAGTGGTGTTTGTGCTAAAAATATGGAGACACTATCTCTATGGAGAGAAATGTGAGATCTACACAGACCATAAGAGTCTGAAGTATATTTTCACATAGAAGGACCTGAACATGCGTCAAAGGAGATGGATGGAGTTGATAAAAGATTATGATTATGAGATTTTTAATCATCCGCGCAAAGCTAATGTGGTACTGCAGATGCCTTGAGTAGAGAAAGCGGAGAAAATTGATGTTTGTTAGCCGATAAGGAAGAGCTCATTTCAGCAATGGCAAGATTAGAGTTGGAAATCAAATTTCCAAAAGAATCTGACAAAAAATTGTATCATATAAAAGATAGTTCAAATGTGGTGGACAAGGTGAGGAACGCTCAACTACAAGATGAAGAATGCAGAAAAATAAAGGAAAGCGTGGTCGAAGGTAAAGAAGTGGAGTATAAAGTTGATACGGAAGGAATGCTAAGATTCGAGGGACGAATTTGGGTTCCGACAGTACAAGATATTAAATACAAAATCTTGGCAAAAGCTCATAGCTCAAGATATTCGATTCATCCTGGAAGTACAAAGATATATCAAGACTTACGACGACGTTTTTGGTGGCCAAATATGAAAAGAGACGTTGTAGAATGCATTGCAAAGTGCTTAACATGTCAAAGAGTGAAGGCAGAGCATCAAAGGCCAAGCGGATTACTTCAACCGTTAGAAATACCGGAATATAAATGGGAGCATATCACAATGGATTTTTTGGTAGGCCTTCCAACGACTCAGAAAGGATGCGATGCGATATGGGTGATAGTGGACAGACTGACAAAATCTGCACACTTTTTGCCAGTAAAGATTAGATTTATTCTTGATCAGCTGGCGAAGCTATACGTTAAAGAAATTGTCTTAAGACATGGAGTTCTAGTGTCAATTGTATTAGACAGAGATCTGAGGTTTACATCAAATTTCTGGAAGAAACTTCACGAATGCATGGGAACGCAATTGAAGAAGAGTACGGCATATCATCTGAAAACAGATGGCCAAAGCGAACGAACAATCTAGATATTGGAAGATATGCTGAGAGCATGCATCATGGATTTTAAAGGGAGCTGGGATGAACATCTACCAGTGGTGGAATTTGCCTACAACAATAGTTACCATGCAAGCATCGGCATGCCGCCTTATGAAGAATTGTACGTCAGAAAGTGCAGAACTCCACTGTGTTGGGATAAAGTCGGTGAACGTCAACTGTTAGGACCAGAACTGGTGCAGCAGACTGCTAAAGTTATAAAACTTATCAGAGCAAGACTGGTAGCTGCTCAAGATTGACAGAAGAAGTATGTTGATCAACACAAGTAAAATCGTGAATTTGAAGCAGGAAATTCCGTGTTCTTAAAAGTTTCTCCTTGGAAGGGGAAAATCCGTTTTGGTAAAAAGGGAAAATTGAGCCCGAGATTTATTGGACCTTTTGAGGTGCTGCAAAAAGTAAGAGATGTGGCTTATGATGTAGCTCTACCTCTAGAGTTGGAACACATTTATAATATTTTTCATGTTTCGGTATTAAGACCGTATAAACCTGATTACAAGCATGTGATAGAGTACGAACCTTTACAGTTCGATAAAGACTTGTCTTATGAAGAGGTTCCTATCCAGATTGTCGACAAAAGGTAATATGGAGGAACCACAATGTCGAAAAGGCTACGTGGGAACTCGAAGCTGAAATGATGAAAGATTACCCTGAGTTAGTATATGTCTTCGATTCTGGGGACAAAATCTTTGTAAGTAGGGAAGATTGTAATGAATGATTTATTTGAGTTATGATTCTGGGGACAGAATCCTTATAAGGAGGGAGGGATGTAACAATCCAAAATTTTAAATTTGTAATTTTAAATATTTATTAAATTATATAAATATTTAATTAATGTGGTTAGTGTTGAATAAATATTTAATTTGATTTGACTTAATTGGTTAATTATTTGTGAAGTAAATAATTAAGGAGTTAAGAAAATTAATTGTTATGAGATAATATACTAATTTAATTTAATAATTAAATTAGAGATTTTATAATTATTAAATGAATTATTATATTTTAATTTGAATTTGTATTTAAAATAATGTGTTAGTTTATTAAATAAAGTTATAATTAAAAAAAAAATTTTAATTATGTTGTATTGATTTATGTGTTAAAGTAATTTAATAAATTGTTATTAGAATTAATTAAATTGATTATTAAATATTTAATTAAATAAAGTGTGACAAATAACCTTATTATAAAGGAGTTATTAAAATAAATTAAAGGAGTTTAATTCAGTTTTGTCAAACAAGACTTAATGCATATTAAGTCTTTATTTTAAATGTGTTTTACCAAACGAGGCATAAGGATTAAATGATTATATTTTAAGTGGGTAGCCAAACAAGCCTTATGGCTTTTAATTTTTAAAAATATTATAACTTATATCAGTTATACATATAATTATATTATATAATTAATACATATTATATCATATACGTTATATTTTGTTAGTACGTAAGTTAGAATTAGGAAGAAAGACTCCAAAGAAGAAAAAGAAGAGAAGAAGAAAACTTATAGAGAAAATAAGAGAGAATTGGGAGAAATTTAGAGAGAGGAATTGGGGGAAAAGAAGCTTGATAATCAAAAGAATAGCCATCATTCCTTTTTAAGTTTCTCTAAAGTTTTAGTTTTTTTCTCTTCCAAAAATTCTATGTAAAATCGTTGTAGATGTTGAATTATTTGTTATATATAGTTTTATATGATAAATTAGTTGTTGTGAAACTGTTTTCAAGAGTTTATATATGAGTATAGTCAATGAATTCATGTTATGTATGTAATTTGTGAAAAAAAACCATATTACAGAAAGTTTATATGAATATATATGAATATGGCTTAGTTTAAAGTAAAATTAAGGTTTAATTAGTTATTTAATTTATAAATTGACTATTGAATTTGAAAGAGGATGAATAAACATAAACAATGTACTTTGAATTAATTGTTTTGGTTGAAAAAAAAAAGCTACAGTGATAATTTTTACTAAAAATGTCAAAAAGTGAGGTTTTATCAAAAACAGTTAAATTGGATGTTTTAAATTCGATGTTTATGTTGTTTTATGGGTTGAATCCTGTTAAGAGTATTTGAATTATGCTTATATGAAGTCTCTGTATGAATTACATGTTAATTATGTTGTTAAAAAGTAGCTTGTAGGCCAAAATTGGCTTTATTCATGTGATTCCGAAGTTGGTCACCGAGGATCAATTATTGCAAGGCTTGTAGCATGACCTAAATAATATAATTCTCAAAGCAATGGCCAAAGATTACTACGTCAAGATGCCACTTAGTGGCTCGTGTCTCTCGCCATGACGGCCTTGACTGCCGTCTTATGATGCCGACCCACAAGATAAAAGCAGTAAGGCGGCCGGCCATGAGTTAGCGAGAATGGTCGATAAAGTGTGATTTATTTACACAAAGTCTGAAAAAGTTGTTATATGATAATAGTAGGACTGTTAAATTATGATTTCAGTATTTCTATACCAAGAATGAACATGTTATTAACGATTAACTAGTTTTATTACCAATGTAATTTGATTATGTGGTTAAAAAATAAATCTTACATGATGAATGTACTTAGTTATTTATATAATGTGGTATTAACTAATTATGTCATGATGACATATATATATAGGGTATTGTGATTCGAGTTGTTACGGTTTAGCCTACATGCAAGGCAAGTTCTCTAAATCTATTGTTTCGTTGAGAAAATTATTTTTTCTAATTTGACCACATTACGCAAGTTTTCTAACTCTACACTTTCGTTGACCTAGTTCTATTATTAATACATTGTGCAATTTTATTTGTACGATTAAGCAAGTTCTTGCATCTAGTTTATTTATGATGATGCAAGTTGTCTAAATCTTATTTTTATATTGAACAAGTTATTCTTGTCTTTAACTTGTTATTTAGCATGCAAGTTTATATATTCAAATATACCAATGTTGAACAAGTTTTATCGTTCAATTTACTATTTGTTATGCATGCTTAGTACTCAATTTTAAATAACCTTGGCTTAATATTGTCCAAGCAAGGTACTTTATAATTATTCAATGTTTATGCTTTTAGCTTATCCCTAAAGCATGACCTTAGTATTCAGTTATGAAATTTTTATTCAACTAATCCTTAGTTGATGTTCGTTAAACCTACATTACCTTGAAATGTATCCAA
Organism: Panax ginseng; assembly: GCA_020205605.1. Taxonomy (NCBI): domain Eukaryota; kingdom Viridiplantae; phylum Streptophyta; class Magnoliopsida; order Apiales; family Araliaceae; genus Panax; species Panax ginseng. The sequence continues at coordinate 13,619,036 of CM035135.1, read as the reverse complement.
ACCAAATTTACTTTGGTGCGGATTTGTACTCTAGATACTGAGATGAACAACCCTAAGATTAAGGGATAATTTATGCTTTGCGTTGAAATGTTTGTGCACAATACATTGTACGAAGGGTTGATCCCCCTAAGTACGAGGAGTCCCTATAGTCTTATGATTGTTAAAGTTTAAGTTGAAAGATTACTTATAACTATGGACATAGTTCGTGGTCTTAGGACCCTCAGTTATATATTTCAGAATATTGATAGAACATATTGTTCATTTCTATTGAGCCTCTTATTTGGCAGTTGTTATAGAGATTTTCATTCATTGTTGTTTCAAGTGAGCTTTGTTTGCTCACTCCTGCTTATATAACTATTACAGCTAAAGATGAGAAGGTTGATGTACCTAACACCAGTAAGGGAAAAGGAAAGATGAACAAGTATTGAAAACTTGTAACATGTTGATATTTTATTATCAGATTTTATTTGAATGATTGTAATGAACTTATTTAAATTCCACATTTGAATGATTGTTTTTAAAGGTTAGACAACCTGGGAGATTTTTATTAATGTAATCCTTTAATGGGAAGGTTTTATTATTCAATTTTATTATGATTGGGTAGTTAGATATGAATGTTTTTATCAAGTGAATACCAAATCCTATGAAAATGAAGTACCTTGATTTGGGGGTGTCACACTTTTTATCTAAGAGTTCCTCTATTTGTATAAGTAACTCTTTCAGTTCTATAGGTGTCATTCTATACGGTGCCTTAGAAACTGGTGTCGTTCCCGGTGCAAGATCAATGACGAACTCAATTTCCCTATCTGGAGGTAAACCTGGTAAGTCATCCAGAAATACATCAGAAAAATCCTTAACTATTGGTATTTGATCTAGTTTTACTCCTTCCTGTCGAGTATCAACTATATAGGCCAAATACCCTAAACAACCCTTTCTAAGTAATCTTTCTGCCTGAATTATGGTCAAACATCGAGATTGCCTAGGTGAACAACTACTGTTGAACACTACCTTTGATTTTGATGCAGTCAAAAGGTTTATACGTTTTTGATGACAATCAATCATAGCGTTATGGTTAATTAACCAATCCATTCCTAAAATTACATCAAATTCTCCCAACTGGATTGATATAAGATCTACCATAAAATCATGTCCTTTTATCACCACAGTACAGTTCCTGTATATGGTTTTAACCGGAATCCTTTCATTATTAGCAATTTCTACACAAAATGGTTTGTTTAAATTTTCACAAGGTATATTCATGTTTTGAGAAAAACTTTTAGAAACAAAAGAACAAGTAGCACCAGAATCGAATAACACATATGCATTTAAAGTGTTAATAGGGATGATACATGTCACCGCGTCCTGTGACGAAATAACATCCATCAATGACATATTAAATGTTCTCGCAGTAGGTCGATTCTGAACCCCAACTACAGCTACTGTTGACTGATTATTCTCTAGTACTTTATTCTCCTTTCCTCCATGGTTCTTAGGTTTGGGAGAATTCTTTGAAAAATGGTCCAACAAACCACAATTAAAATATTTATTTTTATTTGGGAGAGGACACTGTGGAGAAAGATGTCCCGATTGTCCACAATTATAACACTTGCTATGAAAACATAGTCCTTTATGTTTCTTTCCACAAGTAGGACAAGGTTTAAAGTTATTATTACTAAAGTTATTATTAGTATTACATATCTTTTTCCCCAGGTTGTTGAAAAAAGTAGTATCCCATTTCCTTTTATTATTAAACCCACCTAAACTGGGTTCGGTTCTAAGTTTCCCTTTCTCATTTTGACTTTTCTTTTCCTGGTGAAATTTGGCAAGACTTTCATTTTCACTTTTGGCTATATTAGATTTCTCAAGTATTTCAAAAAAAGTCTTTATTTGGAGTATTGACAACTTACTCCGAATTTGAGGTTTTAAACCCTCCTAAAACCTACGAGTCTTTCTAAGTTCAGTGGTTACTTGATGAGAAGCAAACTTGGATAGTTCATTGAACTTGGATGTATACTGGGCTACAATCAAGTCTCCTTGTTTTAATTCTAGAAATTTTACTTCCATACGATCTTTTAGGGATTGGGAAAAATAGTTTTCAAAGAATAACTCTTTGAATCTATCACAAGGAACAATTTTAGTTTCTACTCGACCCTTGGTTGATTCCCATCAATAATTAGCCTCACCTTTCAAGAAAAAGGTTGTAAAAGTTGTCTTTTGATTATTATTGACATTGGTTACTAGGAAAATTTTCTCTATTTCAGAAATCCAAATCTGTGCATCGACAGGTTCTAATGTACCTTTAAATTTAGGTGTTCCAACTAATTTGAAATCTTTAAAAGATGTGTTTTGGTTCATAGGTCTATTCATAGCTCCTAACATAAGGTCTACTAACTATTGGGTAGAATTATCTTCATTATTCATTTCTCTTTGGGGTCTTCTAGTTGGTGGCATGATTCTATACAACAAAAAAAACTCACAGAAGAATTTGAATAACACAAACATAATGTTTATTTTATTTATCACAACAGTCGTACAAAACAACTTAGTATTTATACATACTACTATCTTACAAACCACTGGTTATATTACAAACATTGAATGCTTCTTTATTCATACTAATATAGAGCATTTAACTCTTATACTATCCTCTAGAATTCATTGATATCATCAAAGGAATCATGGATCATGTGGCATACCACAGATCGATCTATCAGACAAGCAGTTTTCTTCTCCTCCACCGGATGTCGTACTACTCGGCGCTGCAAATCATTAAAAGTGTCTCGAACACCCAGAGATGTTTGAAGAAGTCTTGAATGAATTTCCTTCATGCCCCTTTGTGCATGGTGCAATTGTACTTTTAGTTGGTGACTATGTCCCCTCTCATGTTGTAGCATTCCCTCGGCTATATCAGCCCTAAACTTCATTTTATTATTCTCATATTCTGTTATCTTCATTAGTGATGCCATTGCTTCATCATGTTCATCAATTCTCATTAATTGTCCTGCTACTGGATCTTCCTCTTCCTCAACATCTAGCAGTTGTTGATCATGAAGCAATTCTTCATCCTCTGCATCACTAGCTATAAATGACTCAATTTGTGGTGGATTGTTTGCTATCACCATTTCTTCAGCATTGGAGTTGGCCATCTATAAAAGAAAACTCCCTTAATACTAGTATAGAAATTTACACAACATAATATTTTTAATGTTATATTTTATGTGTATTTTAAAATTTTTTACGGACTTGAAGACTATATACTAAGATTTCTCTTCCTTATATCTATACCCTTGAGGCTTTGATACCAAACTTGTAACATCCCCATATCTATACTCATATGGTATCTGATTATAATATTATATTAAATAGAGGGACTAGCAGATATAATTCTCATAGATCCAAGGTTCACAGTATCCCATAACAGATGACAATTCTCATGAGAACTATTATTGTGTTTGGATACCCACACTTGGATATATGAACTGTATCTGTGAATATAGTCTATCTATCTGAAATTTAGAGTACCAATAATAACATGAATAATCCATATTACTAATACCCTCACCCAGATGTATAGTCTATGTTGTGCGAATTTATACTATCATATCGATAGTAACTATCTATCTGAAATCTAGAGTATCAATAACAACATGAATAGTCCATGCTATTAATACCCTCACACAGATAAATAGTTCCCAAGGATCTCAACTAGATTCAAAGAATTCTAAGTTTACATCTATATATGTAAGAAAACACGGTTGCAGAAATAAAAGATGTTATATATGTATATATCAATATTAAGGTTCGATTACATAATTCTCATAACGAGTTTCTTATAACAAAGTATTTACCATCTAAAACTGCAAAGGGAATAATTTTCAAGGGTGAGCTATGACATGCTCAACAAGTTTTGTATTTATAACAATATATGATTTGAAGAAATACAATAATTCAAACTACGACTGATAGTTGTAATGCCCCCAAATTCAGGTACTTGAAACCCGAACTCAGTGCTTTACGATACCATTTCTATGAGCGGAATAATACTAATAATAATAACAATAATATGAATATCAAACTTAACTTACATTTATCAGAGCCTAACACTTATTCTGTTTGCTTTCCTGTTCCCTTGTTCTTGGTCTAACCTTCTGGTTGTTCACACTTAGCTGAAAATATTTAAATTAAGCAAGGATGAGCATTTGAGTGCCCAACAACTAATAGCAATAATAAATATTAGCTGAAAGAAATAAATGTTTTCTTTGTACGACACTTATACAACGAATCAACAGTTGTGAAGTAAGTTGAACCAATAATAATAACATATCAATTCTATATCAAATTTTTGAAACTACATACTAACTATAAATGAGTATTAGTCGATATACTATGAACATTGTTTTTTATTTTCGCTAAGGTTTAGCAGAACTTCATCCGCAAACCGTCATAACTTACGGGCGCGAGGGTGATCATCCCAATGTGCCCTGTATTGATCAATACTACATACAAGAAGATATTATCGTTCATCTTTTTTGCCTTAGGCGTCTAAAAGTTTTCCCATGTTCGGGATGTTCATACTTAGTTGGGAATCCGAACCAAAACAATTCGGTTGGATACAATAAAGTTTTATCATGTTCAACGATATATCTAAATCTGTATCTAGCTGGGTCAAATAGCTTAGATAGCTTTTAATTAATGTATACATACTAGAGATCAATAGGTATATATCAATATGTGATTAAATACAATGATTATCCAAGTGGGGACACTTGTATAACCATATTTAGAAATTAATGAACAGAATAAATATATGAATCATACAATAATATTGTACTGATAAATTATGATCGGATACATAATCGATAACAATAGAGTTAATATTCTGGCACAATGATAATATAATTCTGAAACTTTCTTACTTATGTCCATTGCATAAAGTAAATGCAAAGGTAGGATACTTGCCTGGTCTGCTGCTTATAGTTACGAAACTTAGTTTTATCTTTTATACTGAAACCTATCGTTAATAAGATCATTCTATCAATTAGAACAACATATCATATAGTACTACTATTTGCAGTCAGCACATAACCTAATCACATTGTCACATACGTTTAATAGTCATTGAATCACAAACAAACACTTATACAGTTAAACTATCTAAGTCCGGATCAATTTCTGAAATATTTCGGTGTACCAATGGCTTTATCGGGTAATTATCAAGTTCAAAACTCTATTCTGTACCCTTAACAATATTCTGGACAACTTAAGTATCAGTCATACTATTTTTCATAGCCTTATAATAATTTTTTAAATAATTATTATAATTTATCATAATTTTTTAAACACTAAAATCATTATAAAATGATTTAAATATTAAATAATTCTATTATCATTAATATTTAATTAATATTAAATTATTAATAAAACCATTGCCAAAATATTAAAGTTATTTATAATAACTCAAAAATATTTTTAAAGTACTTATATTACCCTTAAATGATTTTTAAAACATTTAAAATTATTTTTAAATACTTACCATTAATATTTAAATATTAATGTATTATTTATCCAAATATTAAAAGTCATTAAGTATAACTTAAAATATTCTTAATTCATTTATATCTTTTTAAATAATTTTAAATTAATAAAACCTATTTTAAAATATTTATTTAATATATTTATTAAATAAGTCTAATATCATTAATATTAATTTATTAATGAAAATTACCTTTAAATATTGAAAGTTATATTTTATAACTTAAAATATTTTTAAACTCTTTATTTTCATTTAAAATGAGTTTTATAATATTAAAATCATTTTTAAACTAATTTATTTAATATATTTATTAAATAACTCTAATATCATTAATATTAAAATATTAATATTTTCCATGACAAAAAATATCAAAAGTTATATTTTATAACTTAAAATATTATTATAACCTTTAAATTGTTTTTATATGATTTTTAAATCATTAATTTATTTTTCATAATTTATTTAATACATTTATTAAATAACTTAATTATCATTAATATTAAATTATTAATGAAATTTATCACAAAATATTAAAAGTAATTAAAAATAACTTAAAATATTTTCTTATATCATAATATAATTTTAAATGATTTTTCAAGTATTAAAATCATTTTTAAATAATTTATTTAATATAATAATTAAATAAAGTAAATGCCTTTAATATTCCAAAAATATTAAAAATTTATGAAATATATTAAAAATTATTAAAACTAATTTTTTAGGCTTTAAAATAATTTTTAGTAATTTATTATGAATTTTTAATAATTAAAAACCATTTAATACTAATTATTTATTAAAAATAATAATTTAGTAATTAATCTATCGCTAATGGGCCCAATAGCAACGAAAATGTCGTTATAGGTGTTCTTGAGGAAACCCAAAAACTCATGTGCAGTTAACGAGTTAGGAGGTTTGACCAACAATAGTTTTTAAACTGTGATGTTTTTGGGCATGATCTTGTTCAGATCTTGTAGTCCTCGTGTAATACTACACGATCCAACAACAAACATGGCCAATCAGTATAACCTGAGTGAGATCTGGAGCCTTGAACAAGCTGTCAGAGTTGTTCTTCATTTCTGGGTTACCCAAAAATGAAGAACAGTTCGAGTGACCACTTTTGAGCTTCCATAACTTGCAACACATGAACTGTTTTTGTGATCTTAAGGTTTCAGTATGTAGACAACATGTAAGGGTAGAGATCCAATACATAAAACAAATAAAACAACAACACAATCATAAGATATATGTTGGTCAAACCTTGTCAGAGATTGTGTTCTTGAGTTTATTGGGTTACCCAGAAAACTCAGTTCGTGATCTTCTGGCCTGGTTTGACCAGCCACTGACTTCAATCCGTTTTATATTTAGGCGATCTAAAAGCTTAAGCTTGTAGTCTAAACAACATACTATAACCTGGATACAATAACAGTAACAAATCAACAAACAAATGTCAGATTCGAGCCTTTAAAATTCTTATCAGACCGATCTGGGCTACCCAGATTTGTCCAGTCATGGTCGGTCAACGACCTTTGACCAAAAATAACAACAAATCTACACATCCTCTGACCCTAATTCTAGTTCCAGATTAAAGATATCATAACATACTATAACTTCAAATATTTAAACAACAAAAACACATATCAACATGAGATTTACAAGGTCTGACATTAGTTGTCAGACCACTTTTTAAACTCTTTCCAGATTCTTAAAAACACCAAATATGAGCCAATAGATGTTATGGATCTAACATTTATCAACCCAGATCATTGTTTAACACAACATATAACATGTTTAAACATAAAAACAATAAATCCATCATAGCATACAGGATCAAATTTTATTGGCTTAGGGTTTACCTTTCTTGCACTATTTTGAATTTGGCCTTGCTAATATGTTTATGAAGGTGGTGGGTACTTGATAGGGAACTGGTCCGCTAATATATTTTGTGGGTTTGAGATGGAGAGAGTTTAGGTTGTGTGAATATGTATGAATGAGCTTAAATGTGACACTTTCTCTCTCCAATCCTATATATATAATTCTTGAATGCAATAAATTGGCTGAAGTAGCTGATTTACTGGAATTTAATGTCACATGGTTGGTCAAGAGTTCGCCAACAAGTCCATATTTTGACAAGATACACAAGCAAGCTTATAAAGAATGTGCATAAGGGTATTTTGGTCATTGGCCTTATGATTTTAATGGCAAACATGTAAGTTGACAAACCTTTGGCACAAAGATTTTTATAGGATTTCAATTTAGGGTTTAGAAATAAAATTTTTAGTTTCTAAAATTCCAAATTAGGGTTTCTTAATTAGATTAAGTTTTCTAATTATATAAAATATGAAAATTAGGTTTAAATATTCACTAATTAACATTAAGCTTGCTTAATTAGCGATTAGGGTTCCTACTTAGCAAATTAGGGTTTCTTGTTTTGTAATTAGGGTTTCCAATTACCAATAAGGGTTTTCAAAAATTAGGGTTTTCCTAATTAACAATTATAATTCTATAACTTGCCAAATCTTACAGTCATAATTGACTTCTGTATTAGGGTTTATTAGCTTGATACTAGGGTTTTGTAATATTGTACCGTAATTGGTCAACCATTATCAATACGCATATACAATACAGTCGTATTTATAAACAAAATAAATATATTATATTATTATTCTCTTTCCTTATTCCAAATCCAGAATTAGGGTTTGGATTCCATATCGATTTATCTTGCATATATACCTTTATTAATTAAGTTAAAATAATTAACTTAATTAATATAAATTAAATTCATATAATCAAATAAAATAATTATTATAATAATTCTAATAATCATTTTATATATTATTTAAATAATATAAAATTATATTTTCATGGAAAATAATTAATAAACATATTTCTACTATAAAATTAATTATTATAAGAATATAATTTATAATGATCAATAATTCTAAAATAAAATTATTTGTAATCATTCATGTAATAAATATATTTTATATTCATCACATAAATACATACACATTACCTTGCACGCATTCTCACCTTTAAAATAAAAAAAAATTATATGCAAAATTTTTGATTGAATTATATAGAAAATATCGGGTTATTACATTAACCCTCCCTTATAAAGATTTCGTCCCCAGAATCACCATTTTAAAACTTATATATACAAGGGTACATATCATACACAGTCATTGCAAGTAGATCTTGATCATAATTGATCGAACCGATCTTTAACTATTCAGCATAAATTTTGTCTATCTGATTATAGGGAAATTTGATTTCTAATAGAACTCAAATTCCTCCTTCAAAATTTTCTTTAAAAAATAATTTTATTATATATAAGAAAATAAAATTTATACGAATAATACCTGGAGTTACATCCCCATCTGCCACATTATCTTGAACGGTCATGTTAAAGACTCTTGCAGTTTGTTCTGTTGGTTCGTTTGTTGAAGTTGGTCCCGTTGTCACCAATGTCCTGTTGCCTTTCCCCGTATTCGTATTCCTTACCTCCCTTCTCCTTCTTGAACAGTCTTTCACCTTATGCTCCATTACTCCACACCTGAAACACCCACTGTTTATCCTATGATTGGGGCAGTTGGGAGAGATATGTCCCTTCTGCCCACACACAAACTTACCTTTAAGACACTCTCCCGAGTGATTCTTTCCGCAATTTCCACACTGCATAACATGTTTCTTTCCACCTCCTAGCCTAATTTCGGTATTCTTGAAATTATCTCCTTTCCTTTTTCCAGTCCTACTACCACTACTCCCTTCTCCGGCTCTAGCTTGATTTCTCTCCCTCCAAAAATCCGTCTCCCCTTTCATCGCATAGGTGACGAAAGATGTCTTTTTCCCCTCCGTTACCCTAGCTATGACAAACGCTTCTACAGGGTCAGTTGATCCTCTAAATCCTGACAGTCTGATTGCCTTGAAGTCTTTGAAGTTCACCAATTATTTATCTGGCTGATTTCTCGCGGCTGGTATTCCGTTCTGCATAGCTTGAGCGACAATATTCAAAAAAATATGCTTTAGATCTGGTTGTCCTCCAGCTTTATTGACAAGTTCTTCTGTCCTTTGGTTTCATTTTCGTCTTGGCAGCATTATTATTCTTTATTATCTTAGATTCTAAGCTTTATCGTATACATTTAACATATAACGTGAAATTCTCTACTCAAATAGTCATGTATTCAAAATATTAGATTTTGAGAACTGGATTTACTATATTAACAAGTGTTCAGATAAAATATTACTATCGTTATACCAACTTATTTCATTACTCCAACATAGATTCATATTCATAGCACTTGACATACCATAGCACATACTGCTTTAAACATCTGTTATCCCTTTGTGACCCAAAAGTTGGGATTCGCTGCTACAACTTATACAAAAGTTGAGAATATTACCTTATACAGACATACCTATCATATACACAACATAGAATCATACATATTCAAGTAATACTAATACTACTTATTTCTTACGCCTTCACTAAGGATCAATTGCTTAGTATTCTATATATTTCCATTATCCTCAATAATCCATTCACGCCTAACTATACCAAGTTCATCAAACTTACCACATATTATGAGTTTAAGAACTCATCACAAACATATGAGTTTAAGAACTCGATCTTGACCTTATATTCTTTAACTATACTCAACCTATCAGTTATACTATCGTTTCTGGGTCCAGTACTACACTTTTCCAGTATAATCACCTCATTAGGGTTGCTTTCAAGTGAGCCTCTATTTCAGCTATTAGCTTTAACATTGGCTCGGTTATGGAGGTTGGCTCCTTCTTTACAATCTGAGATTATCCTAATCCTTTTCTATCTGACATCTACACACATAAATTATCCTGATAGCATATAGTATATACACGTAGCAAATAATAGTTTTATATAAGTTATCTTTTATTTTATTTTATGATGAATTAATTCAAATCAACTCCTTTTAAAATCTATTTGAGTTATTTATATTTTAAATGTTTCCCTCTGCCTTAAGGTTATAGCATATGGTCTATCCCACCTAAGGTTTCTAACCCTAAAGCTCTGATACCATAATGTAACGCCCCCAAAATTAGGTACTTGAAACCCGAACTCAGTGCTTTACGATACCATTTCTATGAGCGGAATAATACTAATAATAATAACAATAATATGAATATCAAACTTAACTTACATTTATCAGAGTCTAATCCCAAGTACGCAACCTTTACTACATTCATTACATGATAATTAATAGATATCAGTGTCTTAATAAAGTCATACAATTACATAGAATACCATAACACTTATTTTGTTTGCTTTCATTTTCCCTTGTTCTTGGCCGAACCTTCTGGTTGTTCACACTTAGCTGAAAACATTTAAATTAAGCAAGGATGAGCATTTGAGTGCCCAGCAAGTAATAGCAATAATAAATATTAGCTGAAAGAAATAAATGTTTTCTTTTTACGACACTTCTACAACGAATCAACAGTTGTGAAGTAAGTTGAACCAATAATAATAACATATCAATTCTATATCAAAATTTTGAAACTACGTACTGACTATAAATGAGTATTAGTCGACAGACTATGAACATTATTTTTAATTTTCGCTAAGGTTTAGCAGAACTTCATCCGCAAACCGTCATAACTTACGAGCGCGAAGGTGATCATCCCAATGTGCCCTGTATTGATCAATACTACATACAAGAACGATATTATCATTCATCTTTTCCGCCTTAGGTGCATAAAAGTTTTCCCATGTTCGTGATGTTCATACTTAGTCGGAAATTCGAACCAAAAAAATTCGATTAGATACAATAAAGTTTTATCATGTTCAACGATATATCTAAATCTGTGTCTAGTTGGGTCAAATAGCTTAGATGACTTTTAATTAATGTATACATACTGGAGATCAATAGGTATATATCAACATGTGATTAAATACAATGATTATCCAAGTGGGGACACATATATAACTATATTTAGAAATTAACGAATAGAATAAATATCTGAATTATACAATAATACTGTACTGATAAATAATGATCAGATACATAATCGATAACAATAAAGTTAATATTCTGGCACAATGATAATATAATTCTGAAACTTTCTTACTTATGTCCATTGCATAAAGTAAATGCAAAGGTAGGATACTTGCCTGGTCTGCTGCTAACAGTTACGAAACTTAGTTTTATCTTTTATACCGAAACCTATCATTAATAAGATCATTCTATCAATTAGAATAACATATCATATAGTACTATTATTTGAGTCAAACACATAACCTAATCACATTATCACATACGTGTAATAGTCATTGAATCACAAACAAACACTTATACAGTTAAACTATCTAAGTCCAAATCAATTTCAAAAATATTTCGGTGTATCGACAGCTTTATCGGGTAATTGTCGAGTTTAAAACTCTATTTTGTACCCTTAACAATATTCTAGACAACTTAAGTATCACTCATACTATTTTTCATAACCTTATAATTGATAAGTGGTATTTATACCTACTTATTGAATACCAATTCACGCGAACTATGCTCATCTCAAGTATATTTTATTGTGTTTTAGTTGCATTTCATGATAGTTTGCATTGCATTTACTTAAAACTCCTTTTTATGAATAAGTGCAGGAATTGACCTAATTTGGTGGTATTAAAGGGCACGAGGCTAATGGATGCGTGAAGGTAAGGCACAAGCGGGGATATGCATGGCATGAAGGTACAATGAAACAAGGAGATCAAGCATGGAAGAGGATTAAACATGAATGAACAAGTAAGTAGCAATGACTGTGACGTAATCAGAACCGAACGAACGAATCTGCAGATTGTATGGCCATGTGGCCGCATGTGGCAGAATAACAATGAGAGCCTTGCGCCCGCTCGTGTACTTGGCTGGAGAGCATGACATTCTGCAAGTCTCACGCCCGCGCGAGGAACATACTGGAGGGGCCCGCGGCCGCGCACGATACTGAAGCTGTGTATTTGTTTTATTTTAATTTTTAATTAAATGAGTTGTAATTGGATTAAAAACGATTCTGATTGGTGTCAGACAGAGAATTGATACTTTTTGTCGTATTTTCATCTTAAAAACTAGGGTTTACACTGTGAGGGAGATTTCAACGTAGAACGAAGCCAAAACGTCTACTTCTCTAATTCTTCTTGGGATACTCTATCACGGTGGATTAGTATTTTATTTTGCTGGAATATTATGAGGATTTGAATGTTATCATTGGTTTATATTCAGCAATTGGGTTTGATCGTTCTATCTCTCATCTTTCAATTGTTTGCTTTGTAATCATGTTTAGCATTGATCCCATAATGGCTTTTGCTTGTTTATGAACTAAACTCCATTATGGGATTCTAACGGATTTTAATATGTAGTTTGGTTGCATGCTTGAATGCTAGGGCTGTTTTGCATATCATATGGGAATTCTATCATGATTGTTTTACATGTATGAATGCCTGATCATCATTCGTTTCAGTACTTGTATGGAATTGACAATGAACATGCGAATATGGATTGTAATCATGATAGCATGCGAATATGGGGCTGTTTTATATGGCTTGCGTGTTTTGTGAACCAGATAGATATATACTATTTCACCGTATGAGTTAGAGTAAGGGCTTGTGCTTAAATTCAGTATAATTGCAATTTCACATAGACATATAGTGATTTTGGTTGTGTTGATGATTACATGGAGTCTATCATCTATGGATGTTGTGTAAGTAGGTTATAGTGCATTGAAAAATGGCTATAACTCTGTTAGTGCTCTTGACTATTTTCCTATGATATGTGAACACTTCTTGCATGATAGTGGCGATTGGATAAAATATTAAATGAAGTTAGAATCCCATTATTTCCAGATTTGATTTATTCCATTAATATTCTTATTGTAGTTATTGTTTACAATTAGTTTAATTCCCCACTTTTAGTCGTTAGTTTAAGCATATGAATATAGTGAGTTCATTGATGCATAGTTGTTTAAATTTGACAACTTTCTCTGTGGGATCGATACTCTACTTACTCCGTATTACTTGTTGACACATGTATGCTTGCATGAGTTAGAGCTCTTTTATCAGAACTATAAAAGAGGTAACAAGTTTTTGGCGTCGTTGCCGGGGAACGGCGTTGAATTTAAATAATTATCATTAGTTTAAAGCTATATTGTATGACTTAGACAATTTTGATCGTTTCTCATTTCTATTTTTGTTTTATTTGTAATTTCAGGTAGTTGTAGATTTTTATGCACACAAGATCTTCCAATTCAGAATTAACACCAGCGCAGGATAACATTAACGGGAGAGGTTGGAAAACTAGTGTGCGAAGAAATCTACTAGCTCAGTTAAAAGGAACTATACCGGATATGGCAGAAGAACAGAGAATTGAGCAAAGAGAAGAGCATCGGGATCTAAGGGACTATTTCATGCCAAACATAAACGGACTACATTCGAGCATAGTCAGACCGACGATAGCAGCCAACACTTTTGATGTGACGCCCCCAAAATAGGTATACATCACCCATCTTGAGTCGCCAAATACATAGTACAAGAATACAAATACAACTTAATAATACAATGAGTCCGTGTAATATCGACAATACATAAGCCCGAGAGTTTTAATAGGAATATTGTCATCTAGACAATATCCACACTCAAAGGAGTCCTCATTACATTTATTGTCACACTATTTAACGGAATAGTGTGGACTACTAATCTTATCATCTGGACCATCACTCCTTTCCCCAGGCTCGTCCCATTTATATTCTCATTATTGAAGAGAACGGTGAAAGAAAGGGTGAGCTCAACTAGCCCGAGAAGAAATATTATGACTAAGATAATCTGAATAAATTATCAATAGTCTTCAACAATGTTAAAGCGATAAAATATAATAGACATCAAGTTTAAGCTGCGGTGAATAAGTAATCCATTAGAAGAGTTGAGTAGAGCATAATATGTACTATCTTCTATGATTTAAAAATGTTTTCATCAATTTTATCATTTGAGACTCGACTTAATAAATAAACCACATCATCGAATCATCCACACTTTCGAGCCAAGGATATTAAATCATTAATGGTCATGACTATACCGAATAATCCCTGGTCATAATCATACCAAGTCTATCTCTACATGTAAGCCAAAGATATACAACAATAAAACCAATAATCAACAATCCATCTTTGCACGTAAGCGAAAATATATACATTCAATAATCAACAAGTCCATCTTCGCACGTAAGCCAAAGATAACTTTCATCACCATATAAGCATGGGGATGATGACAATGATATAAACATTAATCAAACAAAAACAAGGATAATTATTAAAGACTTTAAATTTATCCAAATATTATCAACCACTTAATAAACTCATAAATATTATAACAATATTTTAATCACTTCTCAAACTTATAACCAATTTATTTCAATTGTTTAGACTTTATCACATAATGCATTTAATCATTCAAAATGCCATACTCATAAGATCTCATCACCAGTGATCAAATCTTTTATCAAAAATCTGCATATACCCTATATAGGATTCCCAAGCCATAAAATCCTATTTTCCAATTTTGTTACTTCTCATAACATATTTAACTCATATATTCGTAACTAAACCATTTTCATGAAAAATACCAAATCAGTCCCAAAAATATTTCTTTTCTGGGATTTAGCAGAATATAGTCCCATAATGAACATATATTTTTATCGGAATTTTTAAAATTCATTTATTATTTTTCAAAAATTAATTTCTAATTAATTCCTTAAGCAATTAGCTATCTCAAGTTTAACTCCAGAAATTCCCAAATCTTGGCAGGATCTTACACATGTTAACGTGATCTTCTAGTTTAAATTTCATGGTCATCAGAGTTATAGAACTCCAGTTATAGTGTTTTTTGTCGGAAAATCCTAAATATTGAAATGGTCATAACTTGGTAATTTTAAGTCGGAATGAGCTCATTTTTTGACAGGAGGTACTTTATACCATATATTTTCATGTCCCAAAAGGCCAGAGTTTTTCTCACAAATTAAGTGGCCGAAAATGCCCTTTTAAAAATCTAGACAGTAGCTTTTTTGAAATTGGCAGTTTTTGACTCCTTTGCTAAAATCAGTCCACACGAAAATCTACAACACCTTTTCTAGTGATTCTACTTGAATAAGTTAGTAAACTCATAGATCTAACTCTAAGACTTGACCACACTTATAAATTCAAAATATAATAGGAGATATGGTCAATTGAATTTCATGTTCTATTTTCACCAAAATCTGATTTTCAACCCTTTGTGATTTCTAAGAAACTTTCATGTTTTCACATAATAACCAACATAACTCATCATGACAATGACATAATAATTCAATAAAACAAGTTCAAGAAAAATTTTAAAGACTTATAAGTTAATTTATCACGAACTCAATAATGTCCAAATTATCGACATGATACTTCTTTGTAGAGTAAAATTCAAGAATGCTCAGGAAGAATATTTCCATGAAAAGATACTGGATGAAGCGCAAATATCAAGGATATTCCACTAATTTCATGGAGTATAGAAGCCAAAGATTTAATCAACTGAGTATAATAACGAATATATAAAACTGCAAATGGATTTTCACGTATACAGATCATTTCCATAATTTAATAAGGAATGAATACAAATGATCATTCACCATGCATATGGTAATCCACATAGACATGTTATTCCAACAGAATAACAAAGAATGGAATAATAGAAGGATTCACCATGCATGCGATATAGACCGCACAGATAGGTTATTCCCAACAGAATAATAAATAATGAAACCAGGTCCGGCGTAAACACACAGACATGATATTCCGACAGAATAATTAATACGGAATAATAAATAATGGAACCGAGTCAAGAAAAAAGCACGTATGAGGATATTCAACGAATAATAAAGAATAGAATAACAACGAATTTCACCATGTATGCGATACTTAGCATAAGCAGAGTTATTCAACAGAATAATAAAGAATGGAACCAAAGTCAGAGCAAAATTACATACCAAGCGAGGATATTCCAATGAGAATAATAAAGAATGGAATAATAGAAGAATTTAACCATGTATGCGGTGCCGATATAAGCGAGTTATTCAATATAATAATAAGGAATGAAATAATAGAAGAATTTCACCATGTATGCGATTACTTAGATAGAGTTATTCAACATAATAATAAAGAATGGAATGCGAAGAAGATCACCATGTATCTTTGTACTTTTGCATAAGAGTTATTCCAACATAATAATAAAGAATGGAATAACAGAAGTTCTCTTCATGAATAAGAAAGAAATAATACCCCTTACCTTAGAATAAAACTGGATACTGGAATAGTGAGGTAGCAGACTTCTTTTCTTCTTTCTCTATAGATTTTCTCTCTATAATTTCTCTCTCTAGAGTTTCAGTAAATTCATAAGAAATAATGAAGGAATGAGCTTCTATTTATAGGAGAATGGACTGAATAGTAACTAATTCATGAACGGTCCAGATTGATTTACTTTTAAATGTACGGTCCATATTGATTTACTATTAAACTTTAAACCAACGGTCCATACTGATTCACTATTAACATACTGATTCACTATTAAACTTTAAACCAACGGTCTATACAAATTCATTATTAAACTTTTATCCAACGGTCCATACTGATTCACTATTAAACTTTAAAGCAATGGTCCATATTGATTTACAAATATAATTTCAACCAACGGTCTGAAAAATTAGCACATCTCCTAATGGAATAATATTGTACCCAAAAATGATTTGGACCGAAAAGAAATATATTGTTCGGGCAAATAGTAACTCATGAATAGTAACTCATGAATAGTAACTCGTGAATAGTACTCTGACACTAAAAGTGTCCCGAATACCCGATTGAACAATATAACCTCCAGACATCAATTATCATCGGAATAGATGTCGATTTCTACTAACACAAATAATCCCAACACAATGAAACTATCAAATTCATCTTTAATCAACACGAGCTTATTCATCATTAATATTATAACTAACAATATTTAACAATCAGGTTGTTCCCAGGAAAGAGGGAGCTTTCCAATAAGGATTTATCCCTATTGGCGTGCAATTAGGTGACCAAACCACTCCTTGACAGAACTTCTACACATTGTAAATATTGCAATTTAATAATATGAATAACTTTGTCGTCTCAATTATTGATTTCATAATATAACATATTGTGCAGATGATATTGTGATAATAATCGAATCAATAATATGAGAGATATGATGCAGCAATTACTGTAACAATAATTGAGTATAACTGAGAGACTTATCACGTAAGCATCAATAACCAATATCGTGTGCTACTATGCAACCACGCGTATTACTGTACTTTTACTACCAAGTAGTTCAACAGTTTTAACGATAACACTTCCGCCATTATTTTTATAAAAAGATAATTCTGTCGTTTTCTTACTACGACAATGCTTCCGTTGTGGGGTCCACTAATGATTGTGCCATCGTACGAATATTCTCTGTTAAAACGAATATTCCCCGACTAATAGAATATTATGTAACCACTTGCTTACTTTGCAAAATTTATAAATATTACCCACATTTATAACATTATATCAAATCCACACCATAATATTAAAAAAATATTTTGAGAAATTTAAATCTTTATTCATAAAATTTGGGGTCTCACAATCTCCCCTTATGAAATTTTGCCCTAGAAATTTACGTTACGCACTCGTGGTATTCGAGCAGGATGAGGATACCTTGACTTCATTTTGATTCTAACTCTTGGTATACCTTGAAAGTGTTGAATACGATCCTTCTTATCCAGGATTTTAACACGTATCTCCTCATACGTTAAATCTTCTGCTATCTCGTCTAGTTCTAATTTAATAATATGGTTCGGGTTGTCCAAATATTTATGTAACATCGATACGTGATGAACGTTATGAACACGCAACATAATTGGCGGTAAAACGAGTCTATAGGCCACAGTTCCTACTCGATCGAGGATTTTAAATGGGCCAATTAAATCGAGGGTTGAGATAACCCCTTCTTGAACCTTCTTCTTCATATTCATCAGCTCCAGGTGTGTTGTTTGAGCAGCTTTAACTTTATCGATTAAAGTCGATTCTACTCTTATATTTGTTATCTTCACGTATGTCTCTAGAGTCTTTAATTCTATCTTCATCATTTGTAAGTTATACGAAATGGGTGTTTGTGTTAACAACATCGCACTCGTAAACGCATACGATCTTCTACTCAACGCGTCAGTTACCACGTTCTCTCTTTCACAATGATATTGAATGGTATGATCATAATCTTTAACAGCTCGAGCCAATGACTTTGGCGCATGATACGTTCGTTTTGGTTGAAGAAATACTTGAGGGTTTTAGAAATGGGTTTTGTACTGGGGTCAATACAAAATTCAATTTCACGTTCTAGAAGTGGGCTAAGAAGTCTTCAAGAATACGTGAGGAAATTTATTAATAATAGAAATATCATTCAAAACTGTGACTCTCATCCAAGACTTAGATAACACATGTAATGAAGGTTTCTCCTAACGGAGCTTCAAGAGATAAGTCAAAGTCTAATTTCTCTAGGGTCAAATTTAAACATTGAGTGCAAGCAAGAGCGATAAAAGAATGGGTAGAACTGGTATCTAATAAGGTATAGACTTTGCAAGAATTTATAATTAACTAACTGTGCTAACGTTCGGGTTACTCGCTTTTTTTGAAGTCACAAAACGCGCTTCTTCCGAAACCACAGGACTTTGTTTTGCCGTCAGATCCGTCTTTGGGTGCCATGAAAAAATTTGGACTTGACTTTGGTAACGACAAAATCAAGCTACATGACCTTCTCTTCTTGAAATTTCCATTTCTATTATCTTGGCCATGATTACCACAAAGTGGTTACCATTTCATTTGCATGTTGATTCCTCCACGTTTGTTGTCGGTAGCTTTTGATGGCTCGCTACCTTTAGTATTATCGACTTGTCGGTTTGCTCTCTCTTGGTTGGATTGACTCATTATCGTGCTCCAATAACTGAGCCCTATTCACAACATCTGAATACAAACACAGTTTATGAGAGATAAGGTATTGACGTATTTTGGGTTTCAAACCTCTTAGAAACATCCGCGTCATTCTCTCCTCATTATCAACCAAGTGGGATGCAAACCCAGACAACTCGGCAAACTTAGCTTCATACCGCGCCACGGTGATATTATTTTGCTCAAGCTTGATGAACTCTACCTCCTTCATGTGACGAATACTTTCAGGAAAGTACTTGTCGTTGAACAGCTCTTGGAACTTCTCCCAAGACATCTTCAGTGCGGCAGGTTGAGTACGCTTTACAAATTCCCACCAGTAATCTGCCTCTGCACGCAACATGAAGGTGGCAAAGGGAACTTTTTGTTCCTCGGAACATCCCAAGATATCAAATATCTTGTTGATCTGCTTTATCCACGTCTCCTCCTTAAGTGGTTTTGGCTCTCCAAAAAACTCCGGTGGTCCCAGCTCCTTGAACTGCTTAGCGGTGACCGACCGTGAGTTGTTAGTGTTTCCACCTGCATTTTGGACAGGAGCCGCCTTCGCCTAATGTTACATGAATTGCATAAAGCCTCTGACCATCCCCATCATTTACCATTTCATCAGTGTTATTGTTTTCATGAGGATTATTGTCTTCCTGTTGCACATTACCCTGGACATTGATCGTTGGTAACTCAACGGTCTCACGTGCTTCATTGCTTATCTCAACATTTTTGGATGCCATTTTCAAATACTGCAACAAAGCAAGGGTTAATTAACATATCACATATTATCCATATACTATGACCGACCAATTTAAATACCAAATAAACTTAGGTAGGTCATACTAGCGAAGGAATTCTCCCGTCTCTCCCCTCCTAGTTCTTGTCTCACATCTCAGCCAGGGATCATATCCCTAAGCTTTGATACCAACTGTGACGCCCCCAAAATAGGTATACATCACCCATCTTGAGTCGCCAAATACATGGTATAAGAATATAAATACAACTTAATAATACAACCGTCGTGTAATATACGACAATACATAAACTGAGAATTTTAATAGGAATATTGTCATCTAGACAATATCCACACTCAAATGAGTGCTCATTACATTTATTGTCACACTATTTAACAGAATAGTGAGGACTACTAATGTTGTCATCTCGACCATCACTCCTTTCTCTGACTCGTCCCAGCTATATTCTCATTTCCTGAAGAGAGCAGTAAAAGAAAGGGTGAGCTCAACTAGCCCAGTAAGAAATATTATGACTAAGATAATACAGAATAAATTATCAATAGTCTTCAACAATGTTAAACTATAAAATACAATAGACATCAAGTTTAACTACAGCGGAATAAGCAAACCATTAGAAGAGTCAAGTAGAGCATAATATCTACTATCTTCTATGATTTAAAAATATTTTCATCAATTTTTATCGCTGAGACTCAGCTTAATAAATAAACCACATCATCGAATCATCCACGCACTACTGGGCCGAGGATATTAAATCATTAATGGTCATGACTATCTTAAGAATAATCCACGGTCATAATCATACCAAGTCCATCTCTGCACGTAAGCCAAAGATATACAACAATAAAACCAATAATTAACAATCCATCTTTTCACGTAAGCCAAAGATATATATTTCAATAATCAACAGTCCATCTTCGCACGTAAGCCAAAGATAACTTTCATCACCATATAAGCATGAGGATGATGACAATGATATAAGCATTAATCAAACGAAAACAAGGATAATTATTAAAGACTTTAAATATATCCAAATATTATCAACCACTTAATAAACTCATAAATATTATAACAATATTTTAATCAATTCTCAAACTTATAAATAATTTATTTCAATTGTTTAGACTTTACCACATAATGCATTTAATCATTCAAAATGCCATACTCATAAGATTTCATCACCGATGATCAAATCCTTTATCAAAAATCATATATACTTATATAGGATTCCCAAGCCATAAAATCCTATTTTCTAATTTTGTTACTTCTCATAACATATTTAACTCATATGTTCGTAACTAAACCATTTTTATGAAAAATACCAAATCAGTCCCAAAAATATTTCTTTTCTGGAATTTAGCAGAATATAGTCCCATAAAGAACATATATTTTTCTCAGAATTTTTAAAATTCATTTAGTATTTTTCAAAAATTAATTTCTAATTAATTCCTTAAGAAATTAGCTACCTCAAGTTTAACTCCAGAAATTCCCAAATCTTGGCAGGATCTTACAAATGTTAACGTGATCTTCTAGTTTAAATTTCATGGTAATCGGAGTTATAGAACTCCAGTCATAACATTTTTCGTCGGAAAAACCTAAATATTGAAATGGTAATAACTTGCTCATTTTAAGTCGGAATGAGCTCATTTTTAGACAGGAGGTACTTTATACCATATATTTTCATGTCCCAAAAGGCCGGAATTTTTCTCACAAATTAAGTGGCCAAAATGCCCCTTAAAAAAAATCGACGCGATAGCTTTTTTTGAAATTGGCAATTTTTGACTCCTTTGCTAAAATCAGTCCACACGAAAATCTACAACACCTTTTCTAGTGATTCCACTTGGATAAGTTAGTAAACTCATAGATCTAACTCTAGGACTTGACCACACTTATAAATTCAAAATAAAATAGGAGATATGGTCAATTGAATTTCATATTCCATTTTCACCAAAATCTGATTTTCAACCCTTTGCGATTTCTAAGAAACTTTCATGTTTTCACATAATAACCAACATAACTCATCATGACAATGACATAATAATTCAATAAAACAAATTCAAGAATAAATTTTAAAGACTTATAAGTTAATTTATCCTGAACTCAATAATGTCCAAATTGTCAACATGATACTTCTTTGTAGAGTAAAATTCAAGAATGCTCAGAAGAATATTTCCATGAAAAGATACTGGATGAAGCGCAAATATCAAGGATATTCCACTAATTTCATGGAGTATAGAAGTCAAAGCTTTAATCAACTGAGTATAATAACGAATATATGAAACTGCAAATGAATTTTCACTCGCCATGCGGTAATCCACGTATACAGATCATTTCCACAATTTAATAAGGAATGAATACAAAGGATCATTCACCATGCATGTGGTAATCCACATAAACAGGTTTTTCCAACAGAATAATAAAGAATGGAATAACAGAAGGATTCACCATGCATGCGATATAGACCGCACAGACAAGTTATTCCCAACAGAATAATAAATAATGGAACCAGGTCCGGCGTAAACACATAGACAGGATATTCCGACAGAATAATAAATACGGAATAATAAATAATGGAACCAGGTCCGGCGTAAAAGCACAGACATGATATTCCAACAGAATAATAAAGAATGGAATAACAACAGAATTTCACCATGTATGCGATGAGGCTTAGATAAGTGAGTTATTCTAGCAGAATAATAAAAAAATGGAACCGAGTCGGCGAAATGCCACGCAGGCATGATATTCCAATGAAAAATAAAGAATGGAATAATAGAAGAATTTCACCATGTATGCGGTGCCATTATAAGCAAAGGTTATTCCAACATAATAATAAGGAATGAAATAATAGAAGAATTTCACCATGTATGTAGTACTTCGCATAGACAAGTTATTCCAACATAATAATAAAGAATGGAATAACATAAGAAGATCACCATGTATGCGGTACTTTCGCATAAATATGTTATTCCAACATAATAATAAAGAATGGAATAACAGAAGTTCTCTTCATGAATAAGAAAGAAATAATACCCCTTACCTTAGAATAAAATTGGATATTGGAATAGTGAGGTAGCAGACTTCTCTTCTTCTTTCTCTCTATAATTTCTCTCTCTAAAGTTTCAGTGAATTCGTAAGAAATAATGAAGGAATGAGCTTTTATTTATAGGAGATGGACTGAATAGTAACTAATTCATGAACGGTCCAGATTGATTTACTTTTAAACAGACGGTCCATATTGATTTACTATTAAACTTTAAAACAACGGTCCATACTGATTCACTATTAAACTTTAAACCAACAGTCCATACTGATTCACTATTAAACTTTAAAGCAACGGTCCATATTGATTTACTAATATAATTTCAACCAACGGTCTGAAAAATTAGCACATCTCCTCATGGAATAATATTGTACTCAAAAATGATTTGGACCGAAAAGAATATATTGTTCGGGTGAATAGTAACTCGTGAATAGTAACTCATAAATAGTAACTCGTGAATAGTAACTCGTGAATAATATTGTACCCAAAAATGATTTGGACCGAAAAGAAATATATTGTTCGGGCAAATAGTAACTCATGAATAGTAACTCATGAATAGTAACTCGTGAATAGTACTCTGACACTAAAAGTGTCCCGAATACCCGATTGAACAATATAACCTCCAGACATCAATTATCATCGGAATAGATGTCGATTTCTACTAACACAAATAATCATAACACAATGAAACTATCAAATTCATCTTTAATCAACACGAGCTTATTCATCATTAATATTATAACTCTGATATTTAACAACGAGTTATTCCCGAGGAAGAGGGGGCTTTCCAATAAGGATTTCTCCCTATTGGCGTGCAATTAGGTGACTAAACCTCTCCTTGACAGAACTTCTAGACATTGTAAATATTGCAATTTAATAATATGAAAAACTTTGTCTTCTCAATTATTGATTTAATAATATAACATATTGTGCAGATGATATTGTGACAATAATCGAATCAATAATATGAGAGATATGATGCAAACAATTCTTGTGTAATAATAATGTAGTATAATGAGAGACTTATCACGTAAGCATCAATAACCAATACCGTGTGCTACTATGCAACCACGCATATTACTGTACTTTTACTACCGAGTAGTTCAACAGTTTTAACGATAACACTTCCGCCGTTATTTTTATAAAAAGATAATTCTGTCATTTTCTTACTACGACAATGCTTTCATTGTGGGGTCCACTAATGATTGTGCCATCGTACGAATATTCTCTGTTAAAACGAATATTCCCCGACCAATCGAATATTATGTAACCACTTGCTTACTTTGCAAAATTTGTAAATATTACCCACATCTATAACATTATATCAAATCCACACCATAATATTAAAAAAAATATTTCGAGAAATTTAAATCTTTATTCATAAAATTTGGGGTCTCACATTTAAGATTAAACCGGGCAATATTCAGATGGTGCAGAACTCGGTTCAGTTTGAGGGTGCTGCTACAGATGATCCGAATGAACACTTATTGAGCTTCATAGAGATTTGTGATACATTCCAATATAAATGTGTGACGGAGGATGCCATTAGACTACGGCTATTTCCATTTTCATTGAGGGATAAGGCGAGAAATTGGTTACATTCTTTTCCGTCGGGGTCAATCACTACATGGGAGGACCTAGCACATAAATTCTTAGTCAAGTTATTTCCAATGGCTAAGACTGCAAAGATGAGGACAGCTATCTCTCAGTTTGAGCAACAACAAGGCGAGTCCTTATATGAGGCATGGGAGCGATACAAAGAGATGCTAAGGAAGTGTCCGCATCACGGTATACCAGATTGGATGGTGACCAACTCATTTTACAATGGATTGGGTTGGCAGTCGAGACCGATTGTGGATGCAGCTGCAGGAGGAGCATTATGGGCAAAAAGCTATGACGAAGCCTATGCACTTATTAAAACTATGGCTGCAAATGATTACCAAAATCCTATATCTCGGATGCCAAAACCCAAGGTGGCAGGTGTGTTGGAGGTAGATGCTATTACACAGTTGTCAGCACAGATGGCAGCGATGGCAAAGAAGATTGACACGATGGTAGAGAGTAAAATGAAAAAAGTTGCCTTTGTTTGTGAAATCTGTGTGAGGTCACACTCCACAGATCAATGTGCCATCAGCTCGGAGTCGGTGCAGTATGTGAGCAACTACAGGAGAGACCAAGGTTAATTTCAGAACATATACCACCCCAACAACCGAAATCATCTAAACTTTAGCTGGTTGAATAACCAAGGAAATCAACAAAGTTAGTTTCAGCCGAATCATCAATTCCAGTCACGGCAAGCTCAACCTCAGTATACACCGAAACCACAGTTTCCACCGGTATTCTCTCAGCAACAACATAGCACTCCAGCTGCACCTCAGCATGAAAAGAAATCAGAAATAGAGGAAATGATGTTGAAGTACATGGCAAATATGGAGGTGATGATCAAGAGCCAAGCAGTGGCTATTAAGAATTTAGAGACTCAGATGGGGCAGATGGTGAGCATGCTAAACAACAGGCCCCAAGGTTCCTTGCCAAGTAACACAGAGGAAAATCCAAGAAGAAATGGGAAGGAACAGTGTCAAACGATCACATTGAGATCAGGAAAGATTTGCGAACCTTTGTAAGTCGCGCGCGCTACTGACAACACTAAGGAGGCCGCAGGTGTACGTGAAGTGAAGCGGTGATTGTTGATGAAGAAAATGCGGAAAAAAATCGAGTCGCATAGCGGAAGAAAAAGATACAAAGGTTGGAGGAGAAGCTCAAGAGTTCAATGCCACCAATTCACCCTCAATCACCGTTTCCATAAAGATTAAACAAGCGAAGGGAGGATAAACAGTTCAACAAGTTCTTGGAGGTATTTAAAAAGCTGCAGATCAACACTCTAGTTTCGAGAGGCATTGGAACAAATGCCAAGCTACACAAAGTTTATGAAGGGTATATTGTCAAGGAAGAAGACTAGATGAGTTTGAGACGGTAGCCTTGATAGAGGAATGTAGTGCAGTGCTTCAGCAGAAATTACCTCCAAAGCTGAAGGATCCGGGCAGCTTCACAATTCCATGCACAATTGGAAAGATTAACTTCAGTAAGTGTTTATGTGATCTTGGGGCAAGCATAAATCTGATGCCCTTCTCAGTGTTAAACCAGTTGGGATTGCCGGCTCCAAGGCCGACAAACATATCTTTGCAGCTAGCTGACAGATCCATCACGTATCCATTGGGAATTATTGAAGATGTGTTGGTAAAGGTGGATAAGTTTATATTTCTGGCTGACTTCATCATCTTAGATTACAAAGAGGACAAGAGTATACCGATCATACTGGGAAGGCCATTTTTAGCCACAAGAAGGACTCTGATAGATGTGCAAAAAGGGGAACTCATGATGCGCGTTCATGATCAAGAGGTCACCTTCAATGTCTTCAAGGCCATGAATTTCCCAACAGATGAAGAGGACTATTTCTTAGTTGATTGGGTAAATCGAGTTCTAAATGATGAAGTACAGAGTCTAATGGATTATGAACCTTTGAGGAATATCACTGATGAGAACTCAGATTTGGAGGATGAGGAATTCGACGAATTTGTGCAATATCTGGATACCACTCCACAATTCAGGAGATTTAGACCACCTGCAGAGTCATTGATAAAAGCTGGGGAAGCCTCAGTACAGTTAAAGCCATCTCTTGAGACACCTCCAGAGTTGGAGTTAAAACCACTTCCAGAACATCTCAGGTATGCATTTTTGAGTTCAGATTCGAAATTACCTGTGATTATTGCTTCTGCACTAACATCTTGTCAGGAAGAAAAATTGCTACGAGTGCTTCAAGAGTTCAAATCAGCTATTGTATGGACTATAGCAGATATCAAAGGGATTAGCCCTTCATATTGCATGCACAATATCTTGATGGAAGATGGTAGCAAGCCGACAGTTGAGCAACAAAGGAGGCTTAATCCGATAATGAAAGAAGTGGTTAAGAAAGAGGTTCTAAAATGGTTAGATCTTGAGAATAATTTATCCGATCTCGAGACGACTCATGGGTGAGCCCGAGACGATGTGTTAGAAAAGGGTGGCATGACGATCGTGACCAATGAGAATAATGAGTTAATTCCAACACGAAGCAATAATGGGTGGAGAGTTTGCATGGATTACCGCAATCTAAACAAAGCTACGAGGAAATATCATTTCCCACTCCCATCCATTGATCAGATGTTGGGTAGATTAGCAGGTCATGAGTACTACTACCTTCTGGACAAATATTCGGGCTATAATCAAATTATGATAGCTCCAGAAGACCAAGAAAAGACTACCTTCACATGCCCGTACGACACTTTTGCTTTCAGAAGGATGTCTTTTGGGTTGTGCAATGCTCCAGCCACATTTTAGAGATGGATGATGGCTATATTTTTAGACATGGTAGAGCAGAATGTGGAGGTATTTATGGATGACTTCTCAGTCTTCGGGGACTCCTTTGATTTATGCCTGGAAAATCTAGTTATGATTTTGAAGAGGTGCGTTGAAACGAATTTAGCGCTGAACTGGGAAAAATGCCATTTTATGGTCCAAGAAGGAATCATATTGGGACACAAGGTTTCAAAAAGGGGTCTTGAGGTGGATAGGGCAAAGCTGGAGACTATTGAGAACTTGCCACCCCCTACTTCGGTAAAAGGTGTTCGTAGTTTTCTGGGATATGCAGGATTCTACCGTAGATTCATCAAGGATTTCTCCAAAATAACTAACCCACTATGTAGTCTATTGGAGAAGGATGCACAGTTCAACTTTGATGAAGCCTGCATGTCAGCATTTGAGCATTTAAAGAGAAAACTAACTTCAGTACCAATGATTAATGCACCAGATTGGGCTCTACCGTTTGAGTTGATGTGTGATGCCAGTGTTATGTCATAGGGGCTGTTTTGGGGCAGCGGAAGGACAAGATATTTCATGTGATCTATTATGCCAGCAAGACCTTCACAGATGCACAATTGAACTACACCACTACAGAGAAAGAGTTATTGGTCGTGGTATACGCCTTTGATAAGTTTCGAGCATATCTGATTGACACAAAGGTGATAGTGTATACGGATCAGGCGATAATTCGACATTTAGTGGCAAAGAAGGATGCAAAACCCCGTTTGATCAGATGGATTTTATTATTACAGGAATTTGATTTGGAAATCAAGACGACGAAGGGGATGAAAACCAAGTGGCGGACCACTTATCTCGACTCGAGAATCCAGAAAGGGAAGTAAACGACAAAGTCATGATCAACGAATCCTTTTCAGATGAACAGTTGTTTGTGGTGAAAGGGGAAGTGCCATGGTTCGCAGACTACGCGAATTATCTGGTAAGTAAGATGATACCTTCTGACTTGGTGGGCTATCAAAAGAAAAAATTTCTGCATGATGTCAAATGGTATATATGGGATTATCCTTACTTGTTTAAACAGTGCTCTGATCAAGTGATAAGAAGGTGTATCCCATATAGCGAGACCGAGGGGATTTTGCAAGAGTGTCATTCTACAGTATATGGAGGTCACTATGGTGGTGAAAGAACAGCGGCTAGAGTACTACAAGCAGGATTCTACTGGCCGACAATTTTCAAGGATGCATACAGTTTTGTCCAGCAGTGTGATAGATGTTAGCGAGTGGGGAACATCTCCAAAAGAAATGAAATGCCTTTGAATATGATCCTTGAAGTAGAAATTTTTGATGTATGGGGGATTGATTTCATGGGACCCTTCGTTTCTTCCTGCGAAAATCTCTATATCTTACTCGCATTGGATTATGTCTCGAAATGGGTCGCAGCTCTTCCGACTAATGATGCCAAGGTCGTCCTCCGATTTTTACATAAAAGTATCTTCACGAGGTTTGGGACTCCAAGGGCTATCATTAGTGACGAAGGCAGTCATTTCTGCAACAGGCAGTTTACAGCCTTATTGGCTAAGTATGGGGTGAACCATCACATTACTACAGCTTATCATCCGCAAATGAATGGCCAAGCTGAAGTGTCGAATCGAGAAGTAAAGAGAATCCTGGAAAAATTTGTGAATCCCACACGGAAAGACTGGTCATTAAAGTTAGATGATGCAGTATGGGCTTATTGAACAGCATACAAAACTCCATTGGGCATGTCACCTTTTCAACTTGTATATGGCAAAGCCTGTCACCTCCCTATGGAGCTAGATCATAACGCATATTGGGCAATACGTAAGCTAAATTTTGATTTGAAAGCTGTAGGGGAGAAATGTCTACTACAGCTCAATGAGTTGGATGAATTTAGATTACAGGCGTATGAGAATTCGAAATTGTACAAAGAGAAAGTAAAAAATGGCATGACCGAAAGATCATGGAGAGGACATTTGAACCGGGACAAAGGGTTTTGCTTTATAATTCTAGACTTGAACTTTTTCCCAAAAAACTGAAATCGAGATGGTCAGGTCCACTCACAGTGAAGACTGTCTTCCCGCATGGGGCAATTGAAATATATGATCAATTTCTGGACATTTAAGGTCAATGGACAGCGATTGAAGCATTACTTTGGTGGTGAGGTGGACAGACAAAAAGTCACCACAATTCTCTCGTCGACATGAGATTCAGAGACAGTCGAGCTAATTGACTATAACTTAGCGCTTGTTGGGAGGCAACCCATTCTTTCTATCTCTATTTTCTTTTTATTCATTCAGCAGAGTAGTTAGTTAGATCATCTCTATTTCATGTTTGATAAAGTATATGTTATACATAATTGAGTGCGTAGTTGCATTTGTAGTAGGATGTGTTTGAAGTAGGATAGATTTGATTTAGTCCTGCCTGTAACTTATTAATTCATGCTTTAAAAGTGTGTATTCATGTATCTGTAGGAATTTTCAAGTGCACTCATCACCAATATGCAATTTGAGAGTAAATAATTTA
The DNA here is from genome assembly GCA_020205605.1 of Panax ginseng. Lineage (NCBI taxonomy): Eukaryota > Viridiplantae > Streptophyta > Magnoliopsida > Apiales > Araliaceae > Panax > Panax ginseng. The sequence continues at coordinate 13,588,793 of CM035135.1, read as the reverse complement.
CAGTACTGGTACTTACTTCGCGCAGCCGCACATTCCAGTGCCAAAAAGTTAGTAGCTTTTCTATCCAAACCATACAAAAATCGTCCACTCGCGCGCCCGCACAGGTTTTACATTGCCAGGCCGCGCGTGACACCAAGCATTGAAAATTTTTAAAGTTTAAAAATCCGATTCGTGGTCTACTTGACCTCTCACATGCCATAATATAAAGCGTATTCTTCTATTCTCCCATAATCATAAGACTACTCAGCTCTCATCACAGCTCATACACACAGCTCTCTCCATTAGCATAAATCTAGGGTTTTTGCAGGGGTTGTGCACAAGCAAGTTTGGGGGTACTCGCATCTGTAGCAGGGCATCTATATTCTCTACCTATAATCTGCTCATGGGTCCAAAAAGAATACGTTCAATCTCCATCTCTTCATCATCAGAATCATCATCCAGTGATCACGACGAGGATATCATGGAACGCAGAAAATTTATCAGCTGGGAAGCCCATCAAGATTATTATCACCTCGTGACTAAATCATTTGTGAAGGAACGGGGATTTAAACCTGACAAGAAAGACGGACAACTATGGCATATGCTACGAGAAAAAGGCTGGGTTAGCTTTGCCGCAACTCCGATGCCTATTACCATGGGGGTTGTTCGGGAGTTTTACGCGAATGCGAAGGAGATGGAGATGAAAAGAGGGATAACGCTGGTTCGAGGAGTACAAGTGGATTTTTTCCCCCCAGCTGTCAGAGCAGCATTTGGGATAACTGATACACCACCGACTGGGTCTGCGAATTGGGTCACAGGTGCACATTTGATGACGGACTTGGACGTAGTGGTTTCGGAATTGTGCATCCCAGGAACCAAATGGAATTATAAAGGCAGGGACGACCGAGCCAAAATATTTTCCAGCATCCGCCTTGAATCGTTATGCCGAAGCATGGAATCTATTTATATGTGCCAAATTAATTTTGTCCCCTCATAAGCATGAAGTAACCACTAAGCGGGCTATCATTTTATAGGGCAATATCAAAGGCAAGTATATTGACGTCGGCGACCTCATTCATCAGAACATGCTGCGTTATTGGCGGGGGAGCATGAATGGGAGTATTTCGCATGCATCTGTGGCAACCATGCTTTGTACCCAACAAGGAGTACCGTGGCATGACGAGCAAATGCAGAACCCGAGCCATGACATCACTCCTGCCACAATCGCCAAGTTCAAGGATTGGACGGGTGGTGAACCGCACCCGCGAGGATTGGGCTTTATCATCTAGCCAACATTCCCCGAGCCATCCCAGCAGCCCCCTGAGACAGATGAGGCAGGCCCATCCACCCGAGCACACATTGTTCCTAGAGATCGACAGCTCCGAAGGTTGGACCGAAAAGTCGACGCCATGTATGACAATTTTGGAATGTTTGCTACGGGACTCACAAAGGCCTTGGCCGAAGCCTTCGCGCAGCAAGGAACAATGCTAGAGTGGCCTCAGTTTGCGACCGTAGTACCGTATCCACCACCAGATTCACCACCCGAGGAGGGGGGTCAAGCCGATCATTAGGGGAGTTTTCTGTACCCTTTACCTTCATTCAATGGGGGTAGCAGTATAGTTTCATTTAGTTCATTTCATTTTTGTATGTTTAGTTGAATTGTGCATGTTTATAAAATTTTTACAAAATTTTGCTAAAATTTTTTAATTTTTAGTCATGATTGCTTGTGTTAGTATGTTTTAGTTGCATGTCTCACACAAATTCTTGCTTTATAGAAATTCTTGCCTAGCCAATGATGATAGTGAATTGTGAAGGATTCTAGAGTATATTGGATAACATGAACGTAGTTATAAGGTTTTACACGATGAAATTCATGTTGTTGTTTAAATGCTTTCAGTTTGCACAAATGTGTTCACAATCACTTGTAAGTATAAGAGGTCTATGTTTCTTTGCTTGATAGCAAATGTAGTTTTAAAAAGAGAAATATGTGGAAAGTGATCTTAAGACCGTATGAAACATTTACATGCAAACTTTGGAAAAACATGGGTTTGATATGTATAAAAAAAATGAATAGCAATAACGTGGGTAGTCTTATTTCGGGGTCCTGGCTACTTGGGTAAGTACGCCCGAGGGGATTGTCTCTACACCTAGCGCCCTAAGGTCTTTCATGGTCTGGGAGTCGTTGGTTGAAAGCTCGTTAAGGGGTAGCAGTGTGCTTAATGGATTAAGACATTGCACAGTCATATGAAAAAAAAGGGAAAAAGAGAAAAGAAAAGAAAAATAGCAATAAACACCGCGGGAAAGTGCATAAATCATCCTCGTGGGTAGCAATAAAGCAATAAGCCCATTGTTGAACCTTAGTTTATGTTTATATGTTGAAACAGTCTGTGTGGCATGAGTGTACATGAGTCTTGATTTAGACTATAATTTTTTGTTTGGAGCAATGTAGCATATGTATTCTTTTTTTAGATCAAGTTTTGGTGATCACCATACGCACACACACAATGCATCTCTATAGCATATACGAATTATCTGAGTGTATGACATTATGCCTATAGTTTGGTTTGAAATTGTATTCTTGGATCTGGATAATTCACTGAGGCAAATTGGACTGGAATTCTGTTATGGCTGAAACTATGTGAGACTAGGTTGCATCATAGATTAGTTGCATAGTATCGTAGCTGCATATTCTTTGTTCATTAGCATGCATTTCTTGAGGGTAAGCAACAGTTCGAGTTTGGGGGTATTTGATAAGTGGTATTTATACCTACTTATTGAATACCAATTCACGCAAACTATGCTCATCTCAAGTATATTTTATTGTGTTTTAGTTGCATTTCATGATAGTTTGCATTGCATTTACTTAAAACTCCTTTTTATGAATAAGTGCAGGAATCGGCCTAATTTGGTGGTATTAGAGGGCACGAGGCTAATGGATGCGTGAAGGTAAGGCACAAGCGGGGATATGCATGGCATGAAGATACAATGGAACAAGGAGATCAAGCATGGAAGAGGATTAAGCATGAATGAACAAGTAGCAATGGCTGACGTAATGAATTAGAACCGAACGAGAATCTACAAATTGTAAAGTCATGGCGGTAGAATAGCCTTGAGGATGCGTCTTGCGTGAGTACTCGGCTAAAGAGCATGACATTCTGCAAGTCTCGCGCCCGCGCGAGGAACATAATGGAGGGGCGCGTGACCACGCGCGATGCTGAAGCTGTGTATTTATTTTATTTTAATTTTTAATTAAATGAGTTGTAATTGGATTAAAAATGATTCTGACTAGTGTCAGACAGAGAATTGATACTTTTTGTAGTATTTTCATCATAAAAACTAGGGTTTACACTGTGAGGGAGATTCCAACGTAGAACGAAGCCAAAACGTCTACTTCTCCAATTCTTCTTGGGATTCTCTATCACGCTGGATTAGTATTTTATTTTGCTGGAATATTATGAGAATTTGAATGTTATCATTGGTTTATATTCAGCAATTGGGTTTGATCGTTCTATCTCTCATCTTTCAATTGTTTGCTTTGTAATCATGTTTAACATTAATCCCATAATGGCTTTTGGTTCAGCTATGAACTAAACTCCATTATGGGATTCTAACGGATTTTAATATGTAGTTTGGTTACATGCTTGAATGTTAGGGCTATTTTTCATATCATATGGGAATTCTATCGTGATTGGTTTACATGTATGAATGCCTGATCACCATTCGTTTCAGTACTTGTATGGAATTGACAATGAACATGCGAGTATGGATTGTAATCATGATAGCATGCGAATATGGGGCTATTTTATATGGCTTGCGTGTTTTGTGAACCATATAGACATATACTGTTTTACCGTATGAGTTAGAGTAAGGACTTATGCTTAAATTCAATATAATTGTAATTTCACATAGACATATAGTGATTTTGGTTGTATTGATGATTACATGGTGTCTATCATCTGTGGATGCTGTGTAAGTAGGTTATAGTGCATTGAAAAATGGCTATAACTCTGTTAGTGCTCTTGACTATTTTTCTATGATATGTGAACACTTCTTGCATGATAGTGGCGATTGGATGAAATATTAAATGAAGTTAGGATCCCATTATTTCCAGATTTGATTTATTCCATTAATATTCTTATTGTAGTTATTGTTTACAATTAGTTTAATTCACCATTTTTAGTCATTAGTTTAAGCATATGAATATAGTGAGTTAATTTGTGCCCCCAAATCCGGTACTTCCATTTCCACAGAATTTGTTATTCATTGTATAAGCATCATCTATCTATCTACCCATAAATAAATGCAAACCATACAATAGATAGAAATAATAATAAAATCTCTCCCCTTATGGGGTTACATCAACTGAATAATAAATAAATCTCAGGTTACTCTAACCTTAAAACATCTGTGTGGAATCATAAATAAATAAGTCCTAAGTAACATCAATTCTGAATATCATTACATAACCATAATAATAAAGTAGTCTTCATTACTTGTTAATCTTGCCCTTGCCCTTACTAGTGGAAGGTTCGTCTGCTCTTTCATTCTTAACTGCAATGTTATTATCACGCAAGAGTGAGCACGATTGCCCACAAGTATAACAATATAACAATGAATAATAACATGTGAGAGAAATAATAACTTCTGATACAAAGCTCAACCTTTGAATCAGGAATGAATAATAAGAATTAAAAGAATTTCTAAGGGTCATAAGACCTTGAACTATGTCCTAGGTTGTCAAGTGTTTATTCTTGACACCTTTAACAGTCATAAGACTATGGACTCTTCTTCTCGTACTTAGGGGGATCAGCCCTTAGTACCATACTGTGCACAATATCTTAACGCTAAAGCGTAAATAATCCCCTATACAGGGTTGTTCATCTTAGTTTGACATTCGAGTCCGCACCAAAGGAAGTTTGGTTTGGATAATTCATCAAGGGATTCTGAAATTTAGAACGCTCATCAACTATGGATTAGTCGAATCAATAAGGGTCGCTAGTCTAACAAGGTTTAACAGTAAATGAATATTTAACTTGAATAACATCTCAAAAGGTATACAATAGAATAATTATTGTATAACAACATCATGCTTGAAGATTAATAAACTTGAATATACAAGACAGGCTTGATCAATAATAATGAGAACTTGCTCAATATCGAAAGATGAATTAATCAATTTATATAACGATAACAAGTAGGGTTAGGAAACTTGCTCAACAAAAGTTTAGGGTAAAAAACTTGCCTCGTGCGTAGATTACACGTTAATAAAACTCGTTCTTTGATTTAAATCCTACATATCATTCATGTTCACAATACCAATCAATTATCACGTAATAACATCACAATTTTATTCTTTGTCTAACTCGAGTTCATGACTATACTTAGCCAATTACTACACTTATTGTCAAAAATTAAGACTTCACAAACAATAAGGTGACTATGCATTTAATCATTCAATTTACACGTAATTGTGTTATGGACATGTTAAGAATTTATTTTAACATCTCATTATAGGTCTAACAAGTCTTTATAATCATTAGACTAAGTTGCTATCACATTTCCATACTTGTACACTTTTAAAAACTCATTTCTAATTATTCTCGCTAAGTGGCGCCTGACGCCACTTTTATATACTTATGCCTTATATATGCAATGCGCCACGATGACATACTCCAGATTACGAATTTCCGATTCATGAAGAACATAGAATTCAGCGAAATAAACTCTACATGATCATTAATTTCACGAAATTAAACATACACACAAGTTATAATTCATATATAATCATTACTCAACACTTATAGAATGATTTTAACCCATTAAAACACATAATCATAGAATTAAAACATGAAATTTTCCACTGTTCGTGATGTTCTTGAAGTTTTGAACAAAAACATGGAATTTAATGCTACGGATTTGTTATAAAGCCAAATCCAGTCATTCAAGTTTCATTTTGTTCGTTTTAGCATGCATAATCATATAAGTGTGTGAATTTTCTAAAATAATTTATATTTGACATATAAAAATCACGTATAAGGCCATATGGCCATATCACGTACTCTGTAAATTTTTGAAATAACAAGCCGTAATCATATGTTATAACATGAAGAAATTGGAGATATGGAAACACCCAATATATATAAAACATGCTATACCATTCGAATCATTACATATATTCCTAACACCATATCCCAATTTACAGAACATAAGAAAGCCAATTTTCATGAAACTTAAAAGACGTAAAATAAGAATTTGGGTTGAAGAGAATTACCCAAAGCGTAGATTAAATAAAATGACAATTCTCTCTACTTCAATCACAGAGTTTCTCCCAATCTCTCTCAAGATTTCTCAAACTCCCTCTTTGATTCTCTCTGTTAAGCTCTCTAGACTTAGGCAAATAATGAAGAAGAAAAAAGAAGACATATTGTTAATAAGGAGAAGAAAATCGGCAGCGTTGGTGGTGGGTTACCCGATCGTGGTAATCGCCTCAACTCCCTTAGGGCCTCGTTTGGTATGACAAGAATAGGATTTAAAACCATTTAATTTAATAAAGCCTTATAATATAGTTTAAGTAATGTCACACTCCTTTATAAAATAAATCAATATCTTATTTAAATTATTTTAAATAAAATATAATAATTTTTGAATAATGCACATAGTCACATAATTAAATTTCTCATTTAATAATAATATCAAATTATTAAATCTCTAATTAATAATAAAATTAATTAAAATAACATAGGCTTATTAAATATTTCTTTTAATTCAATAAGCTCACATAACTACATACATCAAATAATAAAATTCTCCACATTAATTTAATAAATATAACACATATAATTAAATTAATCTACCACAATTTCATCGATTAATAATTTAATCTAATAATTAATTCATCGAAAAAATATTTATTCAATCTAATAAATATTTAAAATTAATTACAAAATCTCGGTTGTCACATAATTGATGCATAGTAGTTTAAATTTGACAACTTTCTCTGTGGGATCGATACTCTACTTACTCGGTATTACTTGTTGACAAGTGTATGCTTGCATGAGTTAGAACTCTTTTATCAGAACTGAAAAAGAGGTAACAATAATAATTTTTGAATAATTATTATAATTTATCATGATTTTTCATACACCGGAATCATTATAAAATGATTTAAATATCAAATAATTCTATTATCATTAATATTTAATTAATATTAAATTATTAATGAAACCATTGCCAAAATATTAAAGTTATTTATAATAACTCAAAAATATTTTTAAAGTACTTATATTACCCTTAAATGATTTTTAAAACATTTAAAATCATTTTTAAATACTTACCATTAATATTTAAATATTGATGTATTATTTATCAAATATTAAAAGTCATTAAGTATAACTTAAAATAATCTTAATTCATTTATATCCTTTTTAAATAATTTTAAATTAATAAAACCATTTTAAACTATTTATTTAATATATTTATTAAATAAGTCTAATATCATTAATATTAATTTATTAATGAAAATTTCCTTTAAATATTGAAAGTTATATTTTATAACCTAAAATATTTTTAACTCTTTATTTTCATTTAAAATAATTTTTATAATATTAAAATCATTTTTAAACTAATTTATTTAATTTAATTATTAAATAACTCTAATATCATTAATATTAAAATATTAATTTTTTCCATGACAAAATATCAAAAGTTATATTTTATAACTTAAAATATTATTATAACCTTTATATTATTTTTATATAATTTTAAATTATTAATTCTATTTTTCATAATTTATTTAATACATTTATTAAATAATTAATTATCATTAATATTAAATTATTAATAAAATTCATCACAAAATATTAAAAGTCATTAAAAATAACCTAAAATATTTTCTTATATCATAATATAATTTAAAATAATTTTTCAAGTATTAAAATAATTTATTTAAAATAATAATTAAATAAATTAAATGCCTATAATATTCCAAAAAAGTAAATATTTATGAAATATATTAAAAATTATTAAAAACTAATTTTCAGGCTTTAAAACAATTTTTAGTAATTTATTATGAATTTTTAATAATTAAAAACTATTTAATACTAATTATTTAATAAAAATAATAATTTAGTAATTAATCTGTCGCTAATGGGCTCTATAGCGACGAAACTGTTGCTATTGATGTTCTTGAGATAACCCAAAAACTTATGTGCAGTTAACGAGTTAGGAGTTTTGACCAACAATAGTTTTTAAACTATGATGTTTTCTGGGCATGATCTTGGTCAGATCTTGTAATTCTCGTGTAATACTACACGATCAGGGCATCCCAATAATTATTTATAATGCCAATTACAAAGAATATTAATACCATACAATACGTTTACATCTCAATAATGTCAAACTATCCATACATCTCAATAATGTCACTTTTGAGATAAACAATAGTAATCTTGTTAATTTATAGCTGAAAAGTGGGGAAATACAATTGAACTTTGTCAACAACGAAAAAGGAAGCATTACAGTTTCATGCCCTTAAAAGTCCACACACCTTTAGAGAGAGATTATCTTCAAATGCAGTATAACTTTCCTTCAGACCTTTTTGCTAACAAAGCACCAGAAATTACTTCCTGCCATCGAGCAGTTGCACTAAATTATGGAATTAGTGCAAATTCAGCAATAACATCATCAACAATACTTTACAGTACCCAAAAGATTTACAGTACAAAGTTGTCAGCATGGACAACACCCATTAAAGCACTGCACATGAAGAGGACCTTAGAGAAATACCACCAAAACACTAACATTAATGCCAGATTCAAAACTCTTCAAAAAGATTACCTTCAATAACTAATGCTGACACAAGTACAAAACAATTTCTTTTTTTGCTTTCCTTCCAGCTTGTGTGTATCATATAATGTATCATATAAAAGTCAAACAATGTATCATGACACAAATAACTGAACAGTTAAAACAACAACGAATTGCATTTGCAGCAAAAGTGTAAGAATAAATCATCTCAGAATTAGACTGTTTCCCATTCAACAAATGCTCAACTTTGGTCATGTATATAAATCATGTGGAGCAATCATACAAGCTTCAAAGAGTTAAAAGAGTAGGGTGCCTGACCAAATCCCAGTTAGACTAAGAGAATCTAATCAGTTTTATAGTCGTGAATTACAATGCCAAAAAAATTCATAACAAAATATTTCAGACTAGTCATTTTAAAGCCTATCAACTGATTCACACTACTAAATAAGGTGCCTTTAGCAGTCGCACACACAGACACGCCGACACAGGTGTCCACTGCATATATCACATTGATTATCACAAAAGTGATCTACAACCAAAGCTCTAATAGGAAACATTCAAAACATTATACAAACACATACCTTGCTTCACCCATCATATCAAATGCAGAATACATTACAATCAAAACACTATAGAAAATCTCATTGTGAGTGTGAATTATAATGAGCCATCAACAGTCAATCATATTATGTGAAGCAGTAACTTTGAAACTTTCAAAGTGAAACAAGTCACTGATCATTTAAAATGTTCCTAATTGTCCCATTTGGACTCTTCCACATCTGCTTCAGGCCAAACTCCTCAACACAAAATAAAACATAGGATAGAGTACGTGTTTACCTGAGAGTTGTGAGTGTGGAGCATGGGGTTGGCCACGTGAAAAACAAAATGGCAGCCCTCAATTGCAGCTTCAAATTCAGTAGGGTTGTATATATCTGCTTTGAATAATACTAATCCGTTGTCCGCATTAGGCAGCGACGTAAGAAGGCCTACTTTAATTGTGTCATCTAAAACAACAATCAAACAACATCATAAAGTTGCATTAACAATATGTATATGTATATATAGTGAGCTAGAGATGGAGAGACCTAAGCTCCTTAAAGTAGCATGAACAATGTAGCCCTTTTCCAAGAGTTTCTTAACTAGCCATGACCGTATATATCCAGCACCTCCTGTAACACATACCTTAGTCTTCTCCATTAAAGATTGGTTCAAATTAATTTTATCAACTCCCTGAAATTCTATCCTAGCTATATATAGCTAGCTAGCTACAAATTGGGTGATATATATTATGTGGTTGTCCTTTATTCATATATAATATATGGTTCTTCTTTATTCTTTTAATTATGACCTTACAAACAATTGCAATTACATTCATGTATGTAAACACGTACTCTATCCCATGTTTTATTTTGTAGAAATATTCTAATCTCCTTTCTCATGTAAAGAACCCAAATGCATTACATTCATGTATGTTTTTCTTAACCTGTGGCATTTGCAATTGTTTTGAAGTCGAATAATGGTAACTCTAAATCTTCCTTGTCGTTTCTGTTTATGCCAACTCTTTTTGAATTGAACTCCAATCATCCTGCGAAGTGTGGAGTAAAATTATTCAAGTGCTTTGACATCAGGGCCACAGGCATAGATATATAATATACCCAGTACTACCCAAACTGCGAAGTGTGGAGTATAATTATTCAAGTGTTTCAATATTTTTCTTTTCTTTGTAGAAGTAATTATATATCCTTTGTTTAATAGATGTAGTTTTTGTTTCAAAGAACAATTCAAACACATTTACCTTCTCTATCCCAGTTTATCTTCTTGAATCCATATATCAGAAATAAGGCCACTAGTACTGCTAGTACTACAAGAAACAGTACGATTCGCATTCGCCTACTTACTTTTGATCTTCTGCTTTCCTCTGCATAGCCAAAATTTTTAAGAAAAATACAAGATTCTGGTCAAATTAAAATTTGAGGCAGTAACTCAATAGAACTCTGCAGTAAGATGAACTAAAAAGCCAAGCTCTGTTACCAAAATAAATATAACTTGGTGGTAGTATAATTTACAAAAACCAAAATTTTTGGCTCTAGCAGTACCTGCCCGATATAATTGTCAATAGCAGTAGCCTTACACCCAATTTAGTACCTTCCACAGAAACTTTACATTGACCAGCTCTACACGCAACAACAACCACGCATGAACCATTAAGTTGCAAAATTAATGACTGAGAACCTACAGCTCTATCACCATCTGTCACTCCAATGAATGACTCCATCAATCTGTAAAAAAACGAATCAGTTTTAAGGACAAGGACAATTTCTTGGAAATTTTACCCTATGGCTATATCTCTGTAAAAAAAACGAATCAGAAGGACAAAGATAAGAGATAATAAATAAACAACTTCTTGAAAACTTTATCCTACTAGCTATATCTCTGTAAAAAATGAATTAGTTTTTAAGGACTAGGACTAGCACAAGAGATAATAAATACACAATTTCTTGGAAACAAAAATGAGTTTATACCATCTATTAATAACCAAATCCAAACTAATTAAATAGAAAGCATATTGCGAGGGCTACAACTAACTACAAACCGATCAATAATACCCTCTAAACACTGATACACCTCTTTGAGGCGCTTGAAAACCTAGCAACAGCCTTTGGCAACTCAAATGAAAGTGCGTCCATAACTTCCTACAGAAGAACAACAAACAACCCAAAAACCACAAGCTTAGCCACAAATTACAGAATCAGAATTACAGAAGTTCGAAAAATAGAATGAATCATACCTGGTCCATGAAGGAGAGGATAAATATGTATGAATTTCTGAAAGGATTTCAAATGCCGTGTTCTCAAATTCTTCATTTTTCGGATCCGTTACAACCAAATCGGAAATACTATTGAGAAAATCAGCCAACACGGATGTAGACTCTTCCGATTGAGAAAAAAATATAAACCCTAGATTCATACCTGATTGTCATTTGCTAACAGCGATGGTGGTGCTGAGTTGGTTAAGGAGCAGAGCAGCGGGAGAGACGAAATCGGGAGAGCTAGGAAGCCACGAGAGAGAGAGAGAGAGAGAGAGAGATTGACGAGGGGAGAGCTAGGAAGCACAAGAGAGAGAGAGAGAGAGAGAGAGAGAGAGAGAGAGTCAGAGAGCGATGGTGGTGCTGAGATGGTTACGAGTTCTACTTCAATGTTATGTTATGTCAAATTTAAGTTTTCACTTCTCCGCCCTTTATTTGAAGCTCCGTGTTTTTAAAACAGATAACGTTTTTTTTAAAAAAATATTATTTATTTAAAATCAAAAAATTCCTTTTAAATAGATAACATTTTTACATGTATATGTACAATGTTTAATTTAAAAATGTTGTGAAAAAAAATACCATAACGTTTTTATAAAAAATGTTGTCTTTTAAGTGTTGTCTATTTACTGTTTTGTAGTAGTGATAACTTGCAACACATGAACTATTTTTTGTGATCTTAAGGTTTCTGTATGTAGACAACATGTAAGGGTAGAGATGCAATACATAAAACCAATAAAACAACAACACTCAGTTCGTGATTGTATTCTTGAGTTTTCTTACCCAGAAAACTCAGTTCGTGATCTTCTGGCCTAGTTTGACCAGCCACTGACTTCAATCCGTTTGATATTTAGGCGATCTAAAAGCTTGAGCTTGTAGTCTAAACAACATACTACAACCTGAATACAACAACCGTAATAAATCAACAAAAAACTGTCAGATTCGAGCCTTTAAACTTTTTGTCAGACCGATCTAGGCAAGTTCTGTGACAACCTAAGAAATTAGAAAATTTAATAAAATCTTAAATGATTGATTTAAGGTCAAATAATAGACCTAGACAAACAATAAGTATATGCGTTTGACGTTTGTGGGAAGGAATTTTGAGGATTTCAAAATTCTGTGAAGGATTTAAGTGAATTATTCAGGATTAAGTGTATATGTGAATATGTTATGTGTATATGGTTATGTATGTGTTCAGAATGTGGTTAAGGGTCAAGGGTTGACCAGATAAATTATATCTGTGTTAAACCCTAATATTATATTAAGAACGTCAATGTTCTGTTAGAAAACCCTAACGTCTGATAAGAAACCCTAGAAATCGGTTCTAATCCGAAACCCTAATTCAAAAATTGAAAACCCTAATCTGGGAACTTAACGGAGAATTATAATGCTTAAGTGCTATTAATTATAATATTAATTAGGGTAAAGCTTAATTAATTAGCAAACCCTAATTTAAAACTTTTAAACCCTAATTGTTCCGTCAGAAACCCTAATATACAATTATGGATTTAATTGCTAAATTAGCAATATTAATTAGGAAGTAATAATCCTAATTAGCAAAACTGAGTATACGATTAGGAAATCTAATTATATTTTTAGAATCCTAATTATAATTTAGAAATGTTAATTTTTTATTTTGAAAACTAGAATTTGGAAATCCTAAAAAGGAGAATTTTGGAAGGTTTAGGTTTTAACCCTAAGGGTCAAACCCTAAGGGTTGCATCAATGACTATTTTAGAATTAAAATTGTGTGGAAAATGACAATTATGCCCTTTGTCACATTTTTATTAGCTAGAGTGCAAATATTGCCAAGATATGAGTTGTTCACCAACTCTAACCACTCCTTAACTTATTAATCCCAACAATCTCAGCCCCTTACATCATATAGATACATTGTATCAAAATAATTGGATTAAAAGAGAGAGAAATGACCACTTTCATTCTCATTTTTCTCCAAGCCCATTCTCTCTCTTTAACTTCAAAATTTAGAGTGAGAAAGTGAGATATGATAAGCCTATATCAGTCTCTAACTTGGCAAGATTAGATCACAAAGTCAGAAATCAAAAATCAAAGCTCAAAGGTATAAAAACCCTAACTTAGAAATCCTTAGATCTGATGTTAGATGTTGTAAGTTGTTGGTTAAAGTTGTGTTATAGAGTGTCATTTGATGATCTGGGTTGCTAAAACTCAGATCCATATCATTTTGATGCTCGAATTTAAAGATTTTTCAAATCTGAAAATCTGGAAAAATAAGGCATGACAGCCTAATGTCAGGGCCTCTATATCCTTTCTTGTTAATTGATTATGTGTTTTAAGGGTTTATACTTGTAGTATGTTGTAAGGACTTTAATCTAGAACTTGAATAAAGTCTAGATCATGTGTAGATCGAGAGTTATTGTTGGTCAAACATCATTGACCGGTCACGAAGTCTGGAATTTGGGCAGCCCAGATTTTTCCAGAAAACTTCTGACAATTTTGTAGACCTTTAAGCTTGCTGTTATTTGATGTTTTGGCTATTTTGTTAGTTTGATCGTGTAACCTGTCATGATTACTACATTCTGAAGCCTTTAGTTCACTCAAATACTTAACAAAATCGTTTATAATCAAGATCAAAGTGCGTTGACCGATTCGCCTTAAGAAGGTTTCTGGGAAACCCAGACCTTCAAGAGCCAAAATTTTTAGTGTGGTTTGACTAGCTTTAATTTGTCGATTGTTTTGTTGTTATGATGATCTAATGATATAAAATTGTACCCTGATGTCTCGTATACAGGTGTAAACCTTAATATCACATACCAAGCCCAGAATGCAAACCATAATGATCTAAACTAGCAAGATTCATTCGTTTCTTCATTTTTCAAAAATCCGAAAATGAAGAACAATAATATCGAATATTTTGGAGACTTAGATCTCTCTAATCTGGTGTTGTTTAGCCATGATCTTGGTATATTGTTATAGTATGACATAAGTACTACCACTTTAGCATGAATTTCAACCCAAAAAGAAACTAGAACATATATTAAAAATCGGTCAAACCTAGTACCTTGTAACTGCCTATGAGTTTCTGGGTTTGTTGAAGAACAGCCCAAGAACACCATTAGCGACAGATTTGTCGCCTATGGTACCTTTAGCGACAATTAATTAATGAAAATTTTTAATTAATTAAATAAATAGAAAAAAATAGTTTTTAATTATTAAAAATACATAATAAATTATGAAAAATTATTTTAAAGCCTGAAAAATAGTTTTTAATTATTTTGAGTATATTTTAAAAATATTTAATATTTTTGGAATATAAAAAGTATTTATTTATTTAATTATAATATTAAATAAATTATTTAAAAATAGTTTTAATTCATGAAAAATCATGAAAATTATATTATGATATTAGAAAATATTTTAAGTTATTTTGATGACTTTTAATATTTTGTGATGAATTTTATTAATAATTTATTATTAATGGTAATTAATTTATTTAATAAATATATTAAATAAATTATGGAGAAATAGAATTAATGATTTAAAAATCATATAAAAATGATTTAAGTGTTATAAAAATATTTTTAAGTTATAATATATAAATTTTGATATTTAGTCATAAAAATATTAATATTTTAATATTAATATCAATTATCGGATAATGGTTTTATGTGTTTAAAATCATATAAATATGATTTTAAGTATTAAAAATACTTTGATATATTATAAATATATTATAATATTATGTTATAATTTTCATTAATATTTAATAGTAAATAAATATTAATGATTAAGGAATTATGTGGTATTTAATTCATTTAAATACGAGTTTAATGATTGAAAAATCATGATAAATGATATTAATTATTTGAAAAATATTGCAAGTCTATGAAAAATATTTTGGGTGATAATAAAATTATCTAAGATATTGTTAAGTGTTTAGCCAGAGTTTAATTGAACTTAAACTCGATATTTGTTCGACTAGACCGTCGGGATGATAGAATTGTGTCAGTTTCAAGTCAGACTGAAATAGTTTGACCTGATACCAAGTCTTATGTGTGTTGTAGACTGATAGGGTTATGTGTTATGTGTTTAGGTTATGTGTTATGCGTTTAGGTTATTCTGTATATATATATATATAATAGTATTATACTGTGATGATATTATTCTAATTATTGGAGATCTATAATACTAATATTAGGTCTTCGGATAAGCGATATAAATTGTGTAGCGGTAATCAACGGTTCATGCAAGTTTTTCTTAACTTCACTAAGAGTTATTTCATTCGGATATGCTTATGGTTAATTATTTCTGATTGCCATGAAAAATTATACTCTGTACATATTGCATGTATAAGTCAGGTATAAAAGGTTGATCACCTTCATTACTAGTTGGTCCAGATAAATTTGTTCATGTTTAATACTTGTTCAGTCAAAAATTTGTTCGTGCTAGTTCTCAATTATATTGATTAATTATAGTTAGCTTATTATTCAGACTCTTTCAATCATGATATATCCTTAAATAAATTTAAACTTGCTGGGAAACTTTCATGCTCACCCTTGCTATATCATGATAAACATTGCAGATAAGACGAATGCGTTCGGATACAGGAAAAGGATAATGCCAAGTTCAGCTTGGGATAAAATGTGCGGCTAGTTTGTAATAGTATAGTTGGATAAATATGTTATATGTTAGATAGTTTATGAATTGTGTATAAGTTAAGGTTAATCGATTTTGGGGAAATAATGTGTAAAGTGTATTGTATAAACAATTTATGTTTATATCTTTTGCAATAGTTGTAGAATGATTGAACCGAATTCGTGGTGATTTGAGACCCGGATTCGGGACTACTACAAGTTCTGGGCTGCCCAGATTTGTCCAGTCATGGTCGGTCAACGACCTTTGACTAACAATAACAACAAATCTACACATCCTCTGACCCTAATTCTAGTTCCACATTAAAGATATCATAACATACTATAACTTCAAATATTGAAACAACAAAAACACATATCAACATGAGATTTACAGGGTCTGACATTCGTTGTCTGACCACTTTTTAAACTCTTTCCAGATTCTTGAAAACACCAAATCTGAGCCAATAGATGTTATGGATCTAACATCTATCAACCCAGATCATTGTTTAACACAACATATAACATGTTTAAACATAAAAACAACAAATCCATCACAACATACAAGATCAAATTTTATTGGCTTAGAGTTTACCTGTCTTGCACTATTTTGAATCTGGCCTTGCTAATATATTTATGAAGGTGGTGGGGACTTGATAGGGAACTGGTCCACTAATATATTTCATGGGTTTGAGATGGAGAGAGTTTAAGTTGTGTGAATGTGTTTGAATGAGCTTAAATGTGACACTTTCTCTCTCCAATCCTATATATATAAGTCTTGAATGCAATGAATTGGCTGAAGTAGCTGATTTGCTGGAATTTAATGTCACATGGTTAGTCAAGAGTTGGCCAACAACTCCATATTTTGGCAAGATACACAACCAAGCTTATAAAGAATGTGCATAAGGGTATTTTGGTCATTGGCCTTATGATTTTAATGGCAAACATGTAAGTTGGCAAACCCTTATGGTTTGACCCTTAGGATTTAACCCTATGGTTTTAGCACAAAGATTTTTGTAAGATTTCAATTTAGGGTTTAAAATTAAAATTTTTAGTTTCTAAAATTCCAAATTAGGGTTTCTTAATTAGATTAAGTTTTCTAATTATATAAAACATGAAAATTAGGTTTAAATATTCACTAATTAACAATAAGCTTGCTTAATTAGCGATTAAGGTTTATACTTAGCAAATTAGGGTTTCTAGTTTTCTAATTAGGGTTTCTAATTACCAATAAGGGTTTTCAAAAATTAGGGTTTTCCTAATTAACAATTATAATTCTAACATTTGCTAAATAATCACGTTAACACAATAACTTGCCAAATCATACAGTCATAATTGACTTTTGTATTAGGGTTTATTAGCTTGATACTAGGGTTTTATAATATTGTACCATAATTGGTAAACCATTATCGATACGTACATACAGTACATATTTATAACACTGAAATATATTATATTATTATTCTATTTCCTTATTCCAAATCCAGAATTAGGGTTTGGATTCCATATCTGATTTATCTTGCATATATACCTTTATTAATTAAGTTAAAATAATTAACTTAATTAATATAAATTAAATTCATATGATAAAATAAAATAATTATTACAATAGTTCTAATAATCATTTCATATATTATTTAAATAATATAAAATCATATTTTCATGGAAAATAATTAATAAAAATATTTCTACTATAAAATTAATTATTATAAGAATATAATTTATAATGTTCAATAATTCTAAAATAAAATTATTTGTAATCATTCATGTAATAAATATATTTTATATTCATCACATAAATACATACACATTACCTTGCACGCATTCTGACCTTTAAAATAAAAAAATTTATACGCAAAATTTATGATTTAATTATATAGAAAATATCGGGTTATTACAATAGTTTTTACCATTTTCTAGATTTTTATTTCTGTCAGTCACACAGACTTAGAAATTTTGTTTAGATATGAGATATGGGATCAGGCTATTCAACATCTTAGGAGTATGCATCTCATCCTACCAGTGCTCAAATGCACCCAAATTAATGTCAATATATTATTGACTGAATTATGATCCCTTACGGGATACCCAACTTCATAATAGGATGTCTTACTAAACAATTTGGTTTGACACAACAATTTATGCTCAACAATCAATATGAATAAACAATTTCTTAGTTATGCTGAAGCTATAGCAATAACCTTACAATAAGAGGTCTTTCAAATGTAGGTGTAGTATATTGTATCAACAGCATATCAAGATAAAAATCTTGTCAACGAATAAACATGGTTGAGAAACTTGCATAAGTAGTTTAAGGTTTAAGAAGAACTTGCCTGAGCGTAGATCAGTCAAGCTATGCTACTCAATTCATTTAATAAATAGCTACGATGTTCATATATATAAATCTAACACGTTAGTATTGATAACAATACTCAAATATAACATTTATATAAGATCGGGTCAGATTCTATAAGGTTTCGGTGTTCAATGTCTTTACCGAATATTAATTAAGTTGATATATGGACTAAATTTTATTAATAAAATTTATCATATTTTTAGATAATTTATATATCCATTATAATAATTTTTAGAAGTTTAAAATATTTTTAAAACATTTATTTATCCTTTAAATGATTTTCAAATCATTTATTTCTATTTTTAGGTAATTAATATTTGCTTAAAATTTTACAAAAATATTGTTTATTATTTTAAATAATTTATAACCATTTATTATGATTTTTATATCATTAATATTATTTTTCAATAATTATTTAGTATTTATAAATAATTATTCTAATTAATTTATTATTAAGTTAATTATTAATAATATCCAAATAAAATAAAATATTTATTGAATTTATGTAAAAATATCGTAAATTAATATAATTATTTAATATAATTTTAAAAATGTTTTTTGTATTTATTTATTAATTATTTCTAATTTTTATAAATTAATTTTTTTTAAAAAAATAATTTATGTCTGTCGCTAAAGCCCTACAGTGACAGGAAGTGTCGCTATAGGTGTTCTTGAGTTTCTGGGCAAACAGTTGGTCATGGTCGAGTGACCAGTTTGACCACGATTAATCTAACTATAGTTTATGATTCTGGGTTTGGACAATTATTGGTGTTATAGTACCCTTACAGTAGTACAACATCAACCAATTCATGCTTTAACCTGCATATAACAATAATTTATAGAGGCTCAAAGTCACAGTCAGAGATGTTCTTAAGTTTCTGGGCAACCCAGAACAGTGGTCATAGCCGGTCAACGATTTTGTGGCTTTAATATCTCTAATTCTGTGTAATAGATGTATGTTGTGTTTGTTGTAACATGTAGTATATATGTTAGGGTACATATATATAACACTAACTTGAACAAAGCATAATTCCAAGGTCTCTAATTATGCTGGTCAAAGTACATCCAAAAGTTGTTCTTCGTGTTCATCAGTTTTCTATTTTCTGGGAAACCCAGAAAACTTGGTCAAGCTCGGTCAACGACTTTTGACCAATAATTCCAGTAATCATATGAGTTGTTTAAGCAATTTAAGATCATAGATATGTATTATGTATATAAAGGTGTTAATCTAAATTTTTTTTTTTACAGAAATAATAAACATAAAGCGATAAAAAGGTTGGTCAAAGTAGCCGGTTCGAACTGTTCTTGAGTTTTCTTGGTAACCCAAAAAACTGAACTCCGTGAACGGTCAACTCACTTTGACCACCTATAACTTGCAATATATCGTTCTAATGAACCTGTTTTATTTTCAAGATTAAAGACCTACTATCAGGCTACGAATAACATATAAATAACAGAACTAAATATAAACACATGAATCTACAAGCTCTGACATTCGGCTGTCAGACTTGATTTTCAAAATTTTCAGATTTCTAAAAACACTTAATTAAGGCATCTAGATGTTATGAAAACGTGTTCTATCAATCTAACATACTTTCTAACATACTAATACATAATTCTAAACATCTAAACAACAAAATTAACAAAGGATCAAAGAGCTAGCTATGGACTAGGGTTTGTACCTTTCTTGATTGATCTTTTGATTCTAGCTTCTGAATTTGTTGCTACTATCACCCAGGCATGATTTGGTATGTATATAAGTGTATAATGGCTTAAAGATTTCATGAGTTTTCTCTGGTCTAGGGTTCCTATTTATTGCATTCTTCAACTTGGCTTTTTGGACATTTTCAAGCTACTTGCCTCCACAAATAGCAGATCTGATGACTACTCATGCTTGGGAGTTGCAAACATGTCATGTGTAGCCTAGGGACTTGCATTGGTGACTCCTAACCTACTTGTGAGCTAGTTAGGTTAGTTTAGTAGCTTAATTATGCCCTAATCTTCATTAATCTTGATTAGGGTTTTGTTTTTAATGATTAGGTTTGTTAAATGATGTTTATTACTATCTAATTGAAGTTTAGTAATCATGATTAGGTGTTAAGATAATCTAATTAGGGTTAAATTAGCTAATTATGGTTAGATTTACAAATTAGGGTTAAGGCTTTGCTGATTAGGGTTAGGGATTGTTAATCTAGCGTTACTAACCTAGATTTCCCACTAATCCTAACAAGCACGACAAAGCGTTTTGTCAGTGTAAACACAACAAAGCATCTTGTCCAAACAAATATACCGAAAAATTCAATTTCAAAAAAAAAAATTAAGCACGAGGTGTCAAGCACGACGTTTTTCGGACAAAATTTTATTTCATCAAATTTGTTAAACAGAGTATATATTAACACATAACACATTTAGAATGGAGAAATTTTATTGATATATCTGAATTTTACATAACTGAATCTTATTAGGGTTTTAGGTTTTTACATAACATCCCACGCTCTATGGCGTTCTGGTATTCCTTCTGAGTAATGTGCACCACCATATCTCGACTTATGGTATACCGGGTCTGTCCATGCTCAGCCGGGTAATGATTTACCCCATCGATCAACCTCTCCATGGTCGTGCGTAGAGCATAACTCATCTTATTTATCTTCCTTCTCTTACACTGCACCTCGTCCTCTAGATCATTCGCCCTATCATTGGCTTCCTCCCACTTCTCCTCGAAGTAAATCATATCCATCACCTCCATCTCTAATTTAGTACGAAGATCCTCCTTCTCCGTCCTCTAGCTCAAAACTCTCTGCTCCATTTCTTCCAGCTTCCCTGCCAACTCTACGTTCCTAGCCACCGATCGGTGAAACAAAGTCCCCATATGGATCCCTGCCTCCTTACGATGAGAAATCTCAACCTCCATCTCCTGCATTGCTAATTTCCTCTGATGGTCCTCGTCCCTCAATTTCTGGAACTCAAACTCCATTTCCCTAGCCTCAGCCTCTAGCTCCTCCATTCTACATCCTAACTCCAAAATCTGCTCCTCATACTCCCCCAACATCCGATCCTCAAAAGTAGCCTCGTCGGAGTCCCCCATAGGCTCAGGTTCCTCCTCCTTAGGCTCCTCCTCCGGATCAGAATCCTCAGGTAATGGCTCCATCTCCTCCTCCTCCTCATCATCATCATCAATAGGGGCCACTGCTGATATAGGCTCCGCTATCAATGGCGCCTCAAATACCACGTGGATGTCACGCGGATCCTCTTCTACCGCTGGGCTAGGTCCTCCCATGTCAGTCATCCTACAACCATCAATATAAAACAACAAAAATAACAACTCCATCAAAATGTTAAATAAACATAAGTTCATTGTATATAATGAAATTATATTTCATAACACACAAAGTCTCTCTCTAGGAAACTCTACATGAGTTACATCCCTCTCTATCTTTTAAATTCTCCTAAGTTATAATCTAAGGACTCTCGTTCCTAAGGTTTATAACTACAGCTCTGATACCAACCTGTGACACCCCCAAATTTAGACCATACTTGTCTCAAATTTGGTTATCACGTACAAACTCTAATTATAAATCATCATTTTTTACAGCGGAATAATAGAATAATTTACATTGGTATAATATAATTATTCTCGTCCCAAGGGTTCGAAACTTAAACATCTCTTACATAACTTAACCATAATTAAGCATCGTTTAGACATAACTAATACATAATACAACACAACTTAAATTAAACATAGCTTAATAAGTTCTTCTACAACCAAATCATAGTACGTTCCTAGCAACCTAGAAATAACTACTCCAAAGCCTTTTCTTTACCCTTGTCCTTGCCAAAGGGTTCACCACATTCTGCCTTCACTGAAAGTTTTAGGGAAAACAAGGATGAGCAACAATTTTTCCCAGCAAGTAATATAGCAAAAGGGGTATTCAATATAGTTTTCAATTTCTCAAGGGTATATGATAGTTTAAGATAACAAGAAGTATCAATGATTCACAACAATGATCACTATGGATAATAATATTCAATAATATTCAAAGATTTATCAATTAAAGATTTCAAAGTAATAGATATTGAGCAGTCACTAAGGACTATGAACTTCTCCTAGAATTAATAGTAATAGACTGATAATTCAAAAAAATGAGTACAATAGGTGAACAACCTAATGTACCCTATGTCATGCATAACATTTAGTCTTTCTCATGTGCGCACGTCGGTTCCCCAAAAATATATAATTCCCTTACTAAGAGGGTTGTTCTCATGAGTTATAAGAGTCTATACCAAGTTAATTTGGTTTGGATAGCTTTCGATCAATCATCAATAGTCTAGCCGAATTAATGGCTTAGACATGTAACACCCCCAAATCCGGGTATCTTCCAACCTGACAGATGGTGCTACACGGTACTACCATTCACACATACATTCAATTGAAAAGTCTCAAAGGAACGAATATGTCTTCTATATATCCAAAATAATATTAACATTCCCCCAGGTTCTTTATAACCATTACATTTTTCTTGCCATAATATCAAATATATTACAATCATTCACCCTATACTATTATATAATTATACTACGGGTTCGTCTTCGCCTTGCCTTTATCCTTGTCAGAGCCTTCGGTCCATTCAATCTTAGCTATGTTCATATGGTTCAAGTAAGAGTGAGCATGACTAGCTCAGCAAGTACAATAATTCTAATAAACAACATGCTTGAAACATATGAATCATATATCTTCAATAACTGAATAATAGTTACGAATTACTATCGAAAATTCAAAATAGCACTTCTTTTTATTCAAAACGTTTTACAACAACAATATTCAGTAAAACATCAATTCCAGTCCAAGACCTTGAGCATTTCATAAGTTCTTTTGAAAAGGACATCCCGGCACTAAATCTATAAGTCTGACATTACATACGAGCACGTCTAGGTGATCAGCCTATAGTACTCTATGTTGATCAACACTACATTCCTTAAACGTGTATACGTTTAACTTGTGGCAACCTCACGTGCCTGTCGTTTGATGACAAAACATTTTTAGCATACATAGTCTTCGTTTGAAAACCACACCAATATAACTTGGTAAACATCGGCCATGCTTGATAGAAACATAATATAAGTCTAGCCGAAAGAATTGGCTTTGACTTCATCATACAAGACTTCATGCGTAAGGATACATGAATTACAAAGCTTGTCCAAATTGAACTGGAACAAGGGTTAGAATACTTGCCTTTAGCGTCTGATATCGTTATAACACGTTCTTGTTTAAGTCTCTAAGTCTCTACAGTAATTAATAACATCACATAACACATTAGGTCATGAATAAACATATATGTTTCCTAATGAATTTTACCCTTCTTCTCAATCCAATTATGACTTAGATTTATTATTACTAGTTTCGGCTTTTCGTTACATCGTTCTTATCTTTACATTACCTTTAGGTTTGATTTACATACCTTCATCCTTTAGGTACATAATTAAGGTTTAATAATACCTTACAATGCCTTATTAAGTTCCTTTGTTCATTATTAATGAATTACCATTCATGCTATACTTGCAAACTACCTTTTCTGTCGAAACCCTAGGGTTGGCGTTGCGGCGCCACCCTTCCTTCCTTCTAAGTGCCACTATGTGCCATTCTGCGATGATCGAGTACCTAGTCCCAAGATCTTGCGGCACAAGATATAACACACTAGTCATGGCTGTGGCGTGTGACTCTCTCTGTAGAGTTGAGACATCTTTGTTCAAGACTTCTTGGCCATTATCATTTGGCCTTGGGTAGGCGCCGCGGCGCCAACTCTGTGCCTCAGACAATTTTGACAGATTTTCAACTTTACGAATTTCCCGGACGCATAACTTCTTCGTTATAAGTCTGAATTGGCTCGTTCAAGAGCCTAAGGTTCACAAATTACATACTCTATGCATTCATGCAAAAATTTTATCTATTTGACCTCGTTCTCTAAAAATTCACCTATTAGTTCATTTTTAGCGAAAACGGTAAACGTTCGTGGACGTTCAATGCTCGTTTCTTTGTTCTAAGTCGGAATTCGCTCATTTTCGAGTCCGCAACTCTATAATGCCAAATATGACTTACCTCCATCGAAAACTAACATTTCTGAGTTCAAACACAAAATACGACTTCTATTCCGAGAATTTCATGAATTCGACAATTATCGTCCAATCGTGTAAATTCCGGCGAAACTTCATTACTAATGATTTGATCAACATTTTAAGTGGATTTTAACCATCATATGAACATTTTAAATTACTTATTACATCAACTTATTTCCAAGTTAGGTTTTGACTTATTCTTCATAAGTTCGTGACTTAACAACTTATAAACTATAAATTTTCTTTCCTTATGACTTATTATTGATTCAAGTCCTTTATCAATGTTCTCAGATTATATCAAACATACTAACCTCATATGACAATCATATGACAATTTCATCATAAGTTCATAACTTATTTAGGTTCAAATTACTTATTCATGACTTATTTGGCTTAAGTCCATTGCTTATTCAATTCCTACATGTTCTTAGCATACATGTTCATTAAATTACACTTCTCTTATCATCCTACAATGATAGAGATGGGAGATATAAGATCATAAGATCATTACCTTTGATGACTAACTTCTTCTTCTTGGAAATCTAACAATAGTTGTTGGACTTATAAGTGCTTACTCTGTCTAACCAATAAGTTGCTTTGTATTGGAAGTTATTAGTGTTTTGAACAATGAATAAATGACTAGAAAACTTCTTCTATTTATAGGAAACACAAAGTTAAGGCATAATGGACATTATATCATCCCACCTCCTTTAATCACCTCCTTACTATTCATTTGCTTAACAACTAAGTCTGCTTGCTAATCACTCATCTTTCTTGCTCATCACATAACATATCCTATGTTTGGCCATCACATAAAGGTCTTGCCCACCAAGATAAGCCATATCAACCTTGGTTGCTCCATGGATCATGTCTAACCAATTGGATCAATACATTGGACTCTAGTCCAATTAGCATAACTCCATCCTTTGGGCTTGCATTACACAATCACTTGGGCTTCATATAAATCAACACTTAGCTTAATCCCTAATACATCTTGTACTTGTCCCTTGATGCATATTGGACTATTTAATTGTTACACAATCTTACAAGTCCATGTCTTTTAATTAAAAACCTTATCACATATACTATACGTATAATCCTTGTATTCTAGCTCGTATATTAATTCGTAATATACATGTAGACACTCAAAATTTTTACACTTTTTGTTACTAACATTGCGGGAGGGCGATTAAATCTTCGAGAGATAACCACGGAAGGCGGCTCACATCCATTTCGGATACTACCAAAAGTTCAGTCTCAGCACCGGAACACACATCGGGTGTATCGTTTCCAACCTCGGAGATAACCCCGAGTTTCGTCCTTGGAGATAACCCCAAGGAATGTTGTTGCAGTTCTGACGATAACCCCGGAAATGCTTGTTTCAAATGCGATCAGCTTCAATCTCAGACCTCCTACCAAGGAACTCATTCCTCAGACCCGGAGCTAAAACCGGGAAGACAGGCACACTTACAGATGACCTTGCGGCATTCAAACACTTGCAGCAGTCCAATCTCAGATGTAACCCTGAGCAACGTCTGCTATCAGGTCAAACCGGTGATAACCCCGATGAGGAGTCACACTGTCATCTTTCCACCTCAACACATGCGCGTTGTCTCAACACTTCATACATACATACATACAACAATGTCCTATAAGAACCAAGGAGTTCCAATCCCGAGTGACTATTACGCGTGACAGCACACCGGATAGAATTTAAAGCTTGAAGACCATGGGCATGGTCCCCTCTTCCTGACTTCGTACAACCTCTAATCCCATGTCATTGCGTAACTCTCGACACAAGCGGTCCGACGAAGGTCTTATATACCTCGTTCGGATGCTCGGATTGAAGTTATGCAAGTTCGAGCAGACATCATAGTGCACGAGTGTACATACTTTGAGATGATGGGACCAGCATGAACTGGGCGAAAGGACCAGGCAAGCAGTGCATCTGCTCTTGTTGCCAGGAGTACACTATGGGCCACCAAACTCTATAAATATAGAGCTTGGGGTGGCCATTTAACAAAAGGGAAAAGGCGAGGAAGCCCAGTCAAATTTATTCTGTACAGACCCCATATTGAGTGTTTCCTTATTTTAAACATCTGTTAGCTCACATATAACTATATTTTTACCGGTGGGAGCCGAGTGTTTATCCATCTAGAGTCATAGAGGCCTACTTTGGCAGCCCACTGTAAGCCTTCTCACACTCTATAAAGCCTTTCTCTTCATCTTTGCACACACTATTCTACGCATTGAGAGTCGTGTTGTGTGTGTATGCCCAGACTTCGGTCCGTGGTTTTCATTTTTGTCTGTATATATATACTTATATATGTATATATTTTATATATGGACTAACATTATCGAGTTATGCCTCGATTGAGCCTAGACTTTTGTCTAGAATGTTTACTTGCTTTTAATATATATACACTTATATATATAAATTATTGTCATACTCTTTCTGATGAGCCTAGATTTTACATCCGGAGCGTTTACCTACTTATATATATATATATATATATATATATATATATATATATATATATAAATTGTTGTCGGACATATCCGATGAGCCTGGATTTTATATCTGGAGCGTTTATTGCTTATATATATATAATTGTTGTCGGACATATCGGATGAGCCTGGGTTTCATATCCGACGCGTTTACCGCTTTTATATATATATATATATATATATATATATATATATACATTTCTGTCAGGCCTGGAGTTTACTTCGAGGCCTTTTACTGCTTTATTTACATTTAGTCCCGCCTGGAGTTTACTTCGTGGCGGTTGATCATCTTTACTGCTTTATTTACATTTAGTCCCGCCTGGAATTTACTTTGTTGCGGTTGATCGCATTTACTGGTTTATTTACATTTTTGATCCCCCATGGAGTTGCTTCGTGGTGGTTGATCATGCCCATATATATATATATATATATTTACATTTTCGATCCCCTATGGAGTTGTTTCTTGGTGGTTGATCATGTCTGTATATATATATATTTACAGCTTTTATATATATAACTGCTTACTGCTTTTCATATAAACTACGGCATCATGTGAGCCTAGGAATCATGTGATCACAGATTCAGTCTACTGAATCTAGATTCGGTTCTCATAATGGACATTTTCAGCTGTAAGCAGCTTGTACATTATTTACAGTGTACAAATTTCCTTGGATGGCTGTCATGCCCATGAGGAGTTCGGCACTGCTGTATATTATTTTCTCGAAGATGCCTCACATCTCGAAAATAAAAGCAAACAAGCCTAACATTTAATAATAAAATGGAAGTATGAAAAGGTCTCAATTCCTATTGAGCACAGGGTTTGAAAAACCTTTTTTATAAAACATCATTGCTATATCTTTCTTAAAACAGAATTTTTGTATAAATTCAAACCCTTTGTATATAGGTACGAACGAGGCCTCGCACTACTTTCAAATAATTGCACATTGATCCACACACACACACACACATTCATATAACAGTTTCTTAAAAAGAAGCGGTCACCGTGGCAACACAGATGTCGGGGGGTGCCTAACACCTTCCCTCCGCATAATCAAGCCCCCGAACCCAAATGAATCTCGGTTTCACAGACCCATTTAGTAGTGTCACATCATTGGGTCAATGTGAAAACCTTTTTGGTTGCGTTGGTGCAACTAGTAAAAAACACCAACTGGCGACTCTTAACAATCCATCGTCGACATTATACATGTCAGACCTTTTTCACTTGTTTTTTCAAAAAAATCTCACCTAAAATGAGAACAACAAGGAACAAGTAACAAAAAAGGGACAACTAAAAATCCCGACGTCGACAGGTGGCGACTCCGCTGGGGACTCCAGTAAGAGGGCTTAAGCCGCTATTACAAGCTTTTCAAAACTGTTATATGCTTTTGTGTGAATGTTGAATTTACATTTTTGATGAATGTGTACGAATGCATTTTACTTACTGCACTGCAAAATATCTATCTGTGATATTAGTGCTTCGCACATGTCATCATTTTCATAAACGGTGAGACACGTTGTATATGAATATATGTTGTGTGGTTCCTCCACCAGGAGGATATCCTTTCGGTGTTTGATTACTGGACTCGTAGGGAGACTAATTCCAATGAGGCTCAGAAAAGGAACCACCCAGATTCGCTCCAGTTAAAAGAATGGATTAACTTCCCATCAAGTAGATTGCGATGCTCTGGGGACCTTCATGCCAAAAAGCCGCGAGAGTAACCCTAAGATTGGTCAACCTCTGATAATCCAAATGCGGAGGAAAGTTTCTTCATGCTTTCCATTTTTAATTACTTGTAAAAGCATTTACTTGTAATTTTATTCCATGTTCATCCATATGTAATGGAAAATATGAAGAATATCTGTGCATACATGACATGTTATCAATTAACGCCCATTTTTGCAGGATAATATTCCTAAAATGGACACATTATGATAGCATTTACATTATCCCTAAGACTAAACTACATAAGTCTTTTGTAGGGAAATCATTGGGCATGTTACCCACTTAAAATCTAAAAAGGCCATGAGCCTACAGTCAATCATGTCTTCTTCTGACCAATCTAATCCTGTTTCTCGAGTAGAATTTGACGGATTAAAAAAACAAATTACAGACTTGGATGTTCTGCTAAAAGAATTGCATCAGTCCACTCAAGGTACAAAGATGCCTACACAAACAGAATCCTCTGCACAAAGATGATCTCAAGGTTTGGAAAAAACAATTCTTGAACCTTAGTTGGATACGGCCAACAAAGACCCTGAAAATACCCATCTCAAAGGAGATCCAGACATCAGTGATATCAGGAAGAAGGTCCTCCAAATGGAGGAAACTATTCGTGCTCTCAAAGGGATTGGAACACATGGACGTGTTTCATATGCTAACCTTTGCATATTTCTTGGTGTTCATTATCCAGAGAAATTCAAAACCCCTGACTTTGAAAAGTATAACGGGTTAGGGGATCCTTATACACATTTGAAAGTGTTCATTGGAGAACTTGGATCTTATGCGGAAATGAGAAGCTCAAAATGCAGCTGTTCCAGAAGAGTCTGACTGGAGAAGCCTGTTCATGGTATACCAGATTAGACAACTCAAAGATACATAGTTGGGAAGAGCTAGCTCACGCCATCCACACTCAATATAGTTTTCAATCTTAGATGGCTCCTGACCGGTAGCAGATTACTAAGGTCAAAAAATAGTCTAATGAGTCTTTCAGAGAGTATGCTCAAAGGTGGAGGCGTCTGGCTGCTTAAGTTATTCCTTCCATGACAGAATCAGAAATGGTCATGACTTTTATAGACATACAGAAAGCTCCTTTCTATGAGAGTGCTTTAGCTGGTATTGGCAAACCATTCTCTAAAATGATCAAGCACGGAGAGATGGTTGAAATGGGATTGAAGTCCGGTAAGATTCAAGACCTAGCCGCTCTTAAATAAGTTGCTGAGCACATCCAGTCCGGATCTTATGGAAACAACCCCCGGAGGCCTATAAAAAGAAAGAGGAGGATGTTTCCTTGATACTGCAAGGTCAAAAGGGCAGTCAGAACATCCCTATATAGAGGAGAAACTACTCCCCTTTCCAAGCACAGTCTTCAAATCCTCTATTGCCTAAAAGTGGAGAAGTAAAGCGCCCTCGAACGTTCACACCCTTAGGGGACTTGCTCAAGAATATTCTTGCTCTTCTGACTACTTAGAAGAAAATCACACGTCTTCTTCCACCAGCCAACCCTAATGGGAAGGGTTTTAATGCTACTCGAAAGTGTGCTTATCATGCCGGGGAACCTGGACATGATACTCAAGATTGTTGGGCCTTTAAACACAAGATCCAAGATTTAATAGACTACGAGGAGATCGTGGTCACCAAACCAGATCAACATCATGTACACGACAACCCTCTTCCTCAACACAAAGAAGAAGAGGTCAACATGATTGGTTGGAGCGCTGGACAGAGTTCCAGTTTTAATGATGAATCATCCTAGACCATCAAAAATGGTGTTGACAGATGGGATTATGCAAAGTTCTAATTTGCTATGGAATGAAAGATGAAAGCTCTTTGCAATCAAATTGAGCAATTGGCAGAACTGGTGACCCACCAGCATCAAGTCACACGCCAATTAATCAGCCAGAAGCATGCCTATCTCCTTCCTTTTGTTATGAATGCTCCACCATCACCTTCAGAAAGCAAAGCTATGGAGGATAAGGTTGCAAAGAGAGCAAATGCTAAAGCCCATCGAGATTTTTCCAATTAGAGGGAATTTACCTATCTGGGCCAATCTATGGAAGAGATATTTCAAATGCTTATTAACGAAGGAAGAATTACCTCCCTTCTGCCTCGAATCAATCCCTGTTCAAGATGGTTCAACTCTAATGGAGTATGTCAATATCATTCACATTCTCGCGGACACAACACAGAAGAATGTTGGGCACTCCGCCATCTTATTCAGAATCTTATTGATAGCGGTGTCCTGCAGCTGGCAGACGATGATATTGTACAACTCGAGAGTGGGAATACCTGTCCTACCAAATGGAAGGGATCAGTAGCAGTTATATCCGCAGAGGATGACGAGACTGTCAAACCATTTCCCATACAAGCAATTCAACTCAAAGTAGCTGACAATCCTTTGAAAGTGATCGCACCAGAGCCAATTTCTTTACTTTTCAGACCACAATATCCTGTTCTCAGCTTACACAAAGTTCCATGGAATTATGGAGAAGCTAAAGGATCCACGTCTCATACTACTACTACTACAGTGTCAAAGGAAAATCCACTGTATCTTCCTCAGAGGGTGATGAAGCCCGCCATCAAAGCAAATGGGAAGATTCCCATGGAGAAGATTGAAAAATTCCTTCGCACTATGGGCCATAATGAAGCCAAGGTGGTTTTAAGCTTAAGAGAAGCTCCACATCAGATATCAATACTGGACTTGGTTTTCTCTTATGAGGATCATCGGAAGATCATATTGAAGGTTTTGGAAGAAGCCTACTTACCAAAATCAGTGGATGTGGAAAAATTTCAACATATGGTTGATCATATTTTCAACAACAATGTGACATCATTCACTGATGATGACATACTGCCCGAAGGGACTGGTCATTTCAAGTCATTGCACATTACAATTTTGTCCTTTGGGTATATGTTATCTGGAGTTTTGATAGATGGAGGTTCATCTCTAA
This sequence comes from Panax ginseng, assembly GCA_020205605.1. Taxonomy (NCBI): domain Eukaryota; kingdom Viridiplantae; phylum Streptophyta; class Magnoliopsida; order Apiales; family Araliaceae; genus Panax; species Panax ginseng. Next base: position 13,556,953 of record CM035135.1, on the reverse strand, counting down.
ATATCTGTCCTTATGCCACATTGGTAAAGATGAACACCAATCTCAAACGGATTCGAAGTAGCCATACGGTTATCAAAGCTTTTGATGGATCCCGGTGAAATTCCGTCGGAAAGATTGAGCTACTAATTGAGATTGGTCTAAATATATTCAATGTATCCTTTCACGTCCTCAAGATAGATTCAGGATACAACCTGCTATTGGGGAGACCATGGATCCACATGACTGGAGTCATTTCTTCTACACTACATCAAAAACTCAAATACATTGTCAACAACAGTCTAGTCACTATCAACGCTGAGCCAGAATATCCTGAATAAGGAGATCTACCAATCATTAGCTTTAATTCAGAAGTTGAGCCGGCCAGTTTTCATACTTTGGAAGTGAGTAACACTCAATACCATCTTATTGGAGAACACCTTCCCATACCCAAGATTTCTGTCGAGGTTATGTCGGTCACTCAAGAAATGATGTCATTGGGTCATCAGCTTGGACAAGGGCTTGGTAAAAATCAGTAGGACATTAAGCACCCTATTCAAGTGTCCAGTCAAATCAGGATAGCCGGACTAGGTTATTCTTCTAGTTCCAGTCATAGGAATCCTCATAAGCATAAGTAGGTTCCTCAAGCTTCTGCCACAGGGCGATTTTTTCCATCTGCACTGCATGAGCTGATACAGTCTCCAGTAAAGGTTCCAGCCCATATTATGGCTATGATGTTTCCCAAACTAGTACCATTCAAAGCAAAAGAAGTGATGATTCCCGATCCCAAAGTGGAAGAAAGGGAACGAAAATGTAAACATGACATCGCCTTGATGATGTCAGGCATACGTATCATTGTCCATGATGAACATACAAACAGATATACCCCAGATGATGATTGTCCAGATGTCATGGTTATCATTTGGGAGAAGGATAACAGTGAAAATCCCTCCATCACTGCAGTCCATCAGGACTTTGCCCTCGATAATTGGAGCAGCACTCCATGCATTGATCGACGAGGGTAAAACGGGCAAAAAATCCTTCTACCCTGTAGATAACTTTAATTGCTTACTTTTTTTTACAATATTAACAATTATATTATCAGTACATGCTAACACTTTTGTATCACTAAACAGTTACATATATTAAGTGAAAGCATATTTTGTTTCAGGACTCTAAATTTAGATGTTCCTGTACTTGCTGATGAGGTGTCTTCTCTCCACAAGGACTATAACTTTGATGAAAAGTTGGACTCAGACTTGATGGAAATATAAGAGGACATTGAGACACCTCAGGAAATTAAGGAATGGGTCACAGACAAACCTAAACCCAACCTTGACCAAACCACTTCTTTCAATTTTGGAACCTTAAAAAGCCCTAAGCTAATCCAGATTGGTTTGGACCTCACCCCAAACCAACGGAATGACATGGTTGTAATACTAACCCAATTCCAGGATGTGTTTGCATGGTCCCATGAAAAAATGGTGGGTTTGTCCATTGACATTGGTCTTCATCGCCTTCCCATTAAGGAGGGATTCAAGCCAGTTAGGCAGAAGCTCAGGCGATTGAAACCTGAGTTGAGTTTAAAGGTAAAAAAAGAAATTGTAAAACAATTTCAAGCTGGCATTATCATGGTGTCTACATATCCAGAGTGGATATCAAACATTTTTCCTGTGCCTAAACCCGGAGGAAAGGTGCGGGTTTACGTGGATTACCGGGATTTGAACAAAGCTTGCCTTAAAGATAACTTTCACTTACCCTTTATCCACATTCTCATTGACAATACTGCTCAATACGACATGTACTCCTTTGCGGATTGTTTCGCTGGGTACCATCAGATTATGGTCGCTGAGGAAGACCGTGAGAAAATTACTTTCATCACGCATTGGCAAACCTTTTGCTACAGATGGTTGTCATTCGGCCTCATCAATGTCGGGGCAACCTATCAGTGAGCTATGATGGCTCTTTTCCACGATTTAATGCACAAGGAGATAGAGATCTACGTGGATGAAATCATTGTCAAATCTCAAAAGGAGGGAGACCACTTAGACCATCTCAAAAAGCTTTTCAACAGGTTGCGTAAGTACAACTTGAAATTGAATCCAGCCAAGTGCGCCTTTGGTGTTAAATCAGGCTAGTTTCTAGGTTTCCTAGTCAGCCACAAAGGGATTGGGCTGGATCCCACCAAAATCCAGGCCATCAAGGAAATGCCCATTCCTTAGACAGAGAAGGAAATACAGGGATTTTTAGGAAGAATCAACTTCATTAGCAGGTTTATTTCTCAACTCACAAAGAACTTTGTGAGCCCATCTTCAAGTTGTTAAGGAAGAACTCCTCCATGAAATGGAACGATGAGTGTTAGAAACCCTTCCTTACAATCAAAGAGCAGCCGATAAACGCTCCTGTTTTGGTACCTCCCAAGGATGATGTTCTCCTATTCATGTACCTGTCCATTAATGACAATGCGTAAGAATTTGCATCTTTGGGCAGCAAAAAGACGATAGAGGCCAAGAACGAGCTATCTATTACCTCAGCAAAAGATTTAGCATCAGTGAACACAAGTACACTCTAATTGAGAAGACTTGTTGTGCTTTAGCATGGGCTCCCATGAGGTTACAACATTACCTCCATGGTCACACAACCCATCTCATATCCCGCATGGATCCTCTCAAGTATGTGTTTAGTAAGCCCATACTGAATTGTCGAGTGTCCAGATGGTAGTTGATCCTACAATAATTTGACATCGTTTACGTGACACAAAAGTCTGTTAAAGGTCAAGGAATTGTAGATCAGCTGGCCGCCGCGGCTACAAGGGATTACAAACCCTTGGAAACATACTTCCCCGATGAAGGGGTAATGGCAGTTCAACAATACCATCAGTACGATGTATGCCACACATGGAAAATGTATTTTGATGGAGCTGTTAACACAGAAGCACTACTACAAAATAGTAAATAGACAACACTTCAACCACAACATTTTTTATAAAAATGTTATGGTATTTTTTTTACAAAGTTTTTTAAAAAATAACGTTGTAGATATATATGCAAAAACGTTATCTATTTAAAAGGGCATTTTTTTAGTTTTAATTAGATATCATTTTTTTTAAAAACGTTGACTATCAAGAAAAACACGGAGCATCATCTGAACACTTAAAATTAAAACATACCGTCTTTTTCTCTCCAAGGCTCGTCAGTATAAACTTCGATTTCCTTCATGTAGATCTACTCTCTCTCTTTTCTCTCTTTCGCTCACAAAACCAAAACCCTAGTTATTCCTCCCCTTTGAAGTTCCTTTCTCTACTCTCTTTTGGTCTGTTTTCCAGTACAAGTTCGGTCCTTACGCAATTAGGTCTTTCTAAGCAAGGAAAGGAGTTTATTGAGACTTGAGTGCTTGTTGTATGCCTTTCACCAAAAGGCAGATAGAGCTAAAGAGCGACAGAGAGAGAGTGAGCGACGAGCGATCGATTGCATCTGGCAGCCATTCTAAGGTTTTCTTCAACAAATCTATGGCTTAAATCTTCGTTGGTACAAAGGTATGTATGATTGTTAAGGGTATTTGTGCGATTGATTGTGATGGGTACGTTTGTTTGTTTAATTCTAGGTTTTGAAATTCCACAACTCTCTCTCGTTCTCCCTCCCAATGTCTCTAGTATTTTGGATTTGGGGATTTTCACAAGTAGTGATGCAATTCTCTCAACTTGAATCAAAAGGAAAAATTTGTTTGATTTATTGTACGAAAGAGTGCTTTTAATCAGGTATCTATTTTTTGAATTAAGATTATTTTTATGACTCTTTTTTTGCTAATTTGTTTTTATAACTTTGTGTTTTTGTTTGTAGGGTTCTAGTGTAATCTGTGTAAGATTATGTTTGTTTGCTTGGAAATTCTGAGATAGCTAAATTCATGTTCAGCTATCATATTTTGACTATGTTTATTCAATTGCTTGACATTTTTATAATAAAAGAGTATTACTTTAATTTGGATGAGGTTCATAGTTCATAGCCATGTTTATGTTTATTGGCCTGGCATTTATAGCTCCTTCAAGAGGATATAAACTCATCTTAACTATGCCCGGCATCAACGAAGTCCGGAAAGAAGGGTTATTTTGAAAGCATTTGGAGTGAGCTTGTTTTAACTAAATCAGTAAAAAGGCATGAAGGAGCAAGCTGTAAAATCAAGAAATTGTAAATAGCATAGAACATGTTTATATGCTTTAACAATTTGACAACCCTATAAATCCCAAGGTTCGTGTTTCAATTTATAATAAGATACCTTGTTGAGGCATTTAACCTATTCTAATGTTTATCAAGAATATATTTGCTCTCTGTTGCAATGTTGTACATGGATCCAGATTTTCCAAAGGTACCAAAATTGACCAGTAGTAGTTATAGTAGTAAGTAACTTCCCACCATCTCACAATCGATGGTTGAAATACATATTTATATTATATGGTGGGCAAGTTCTTTGTTGGAATTTGTTATTGTCTTAATTAGTAACATAGAATGCTCTTTTGTTGTCCCTGATAGGATAATGGGTGTCTTGCTTTTGTGTCTCTGTTATACCCTGCATGAAACATGGTACCTCTGTGATATGTTCCGTGAATTGGACTCTACAAAAGAGATGCATGATTAGGTCTCCTCAGATGTCTGGACAAAGACCAAGCTCAGAGGCTCATGGATGAGATCCATGGTGAAGTATGTGGCCCACACATGAGCGGCCCCTTACTTGTTAAGAAGATCCTCAGAACATGACATTATTGGCTTACACTCAAAGCTGACTGTGATGATCACGTCAAGAGGTGTTATCAATGCCAAATTTATGGGAATGCTATCCACGCCCCTCCAAGGGAACTCCACAATATGAGTTCGCCATGGCCTTTCTCAATGTGGGGAATGGACGTGATTGGGCCAATCGAGCCCAAAGCCATTAATGGACATCGATTCATATTCACCATGATCGACTACTTCACCAAATGGGTAAAAGCAGCCTCCTTCCCCAGGGTTACCAAAGAAGTCATTATTGTTTTCATCAAAAACAATATCGTCTGTCGATTTGGACAACCAGAAGTCATTGTGTCAGACAATGCTAAGAACCTCAACAACAAAATGATGGAGGAGTTATGCAGTAAATTCCACATCAAACACCTTAACTCCAATCCATCTCTGGTCCAAAGATGAATGGTGCTATTGAAGCGGCTAATAAAAATATCAAGAAGATCATGCAGAAAATATCCGCCAATCACAAAAGATGGCTTGACCTCTTGCCTCTGACTTTATTAGCCTACGGAACTTCCATGCGTACCTCTACTGGGGTAACCCCCTACTCATTAGCCTATGGGATGGAAGCAATGCTCCCCATAGAAGTGGAAATTGAATCCCTCAAAGTGTTGATGGACGCTCAGCTAGATAAAGACCAATGGGTACAAGACAGGTATCACCAACTGTCTCTAATAGACGAAAGGCGAACCGCGGCTATCTTCCATGGTCAATTATATAAGCAAAGGATCGCCAGATCCTACAACAGGAAAGTCCGGCTATGGCAGTTCAAACAGCATGACTTGGTTTTGAAGAAGATCATTGATAACCAAGATCAATCTAAGGGAAAATTCGCTCCTAACTGGGAAGACCCGTTTGTTGTCAAGGAGGTATTGACAGGAGGCGCTCTCAGATTACAGGAAATGGATGGCGATGAATTTCCACAGCTTATCAACTCGGACATCGTGAAACGGTAATATGTCTGAGGATATCATCAAGCAAACATCCTGGTATGGATCATCCAATCACCAGTCATTTCAGTTTTTAACCCTCTCTTTTACAAACCCTGCAGCCCCTCATGGAAACATACACTTCAAACCAGCAACCTGGTTTTACCTCATTTCAAATAGTTCATATAATTTCAGTTATCCTGAAGATGGGATTGAACCTTTCACATATGTAGTTTATCCTGAAGACGGGATTAAACTTTTCTACGCCTGCAGTTTGTCCTGAAGACGGGATCAAACTTTTTCCAAACCTGCAGTTTGTCCCCATTATGGGATCAAACTTTCTTCTCCCCGCAATATAGCCTGCACATGGGATTCACACTTCTCTTTGGCTACAATTTGTCCTGAGGGGCGAACTACGTCGACCTGATCTCCCTGATACCCGGGAGTACGTAAGCAACCATATTCTATATGGCCCGGTCGCAATAAAAAAAACATTTCTACCCTTTCTCTACAAAAACAAAAACCAAAAAAATACTTCTACAACCTTCTTCATCAATAAAGCTTCGACACCCATCTTCCTTTCACATTTAGCGTTGAACCTCTTACACCAGGTTCGAACTACGTAGACTTGATCTCCTCTTTAATAGGAGTACGTAGGAAGCCATTTATGGTTCAGTCTAACCCCTACCAGAACAAAAATACTTGTCAAACGGTACTGGGATCAAACTTCAATTCATTACAGTTCATCGGCTTCAGACCAAAGGGATGGAATTACCCAAGCTCTTCTCACAAATAGGATATTCGGTGACCATCTAAGCTGCGGTTGTGCCTCAAAGAGCAACACCAATCCATAAGAGATGGAATTAACTAGGCTTCTCACAAATAGAAGTATTGGCGACCATCTGTGGTACGGTCAATCTCAAAGAGGAAAAGCCATACTCCTCTTCACATTTCCATATAGAAACCAGTCCCAAGACACCAAAGATTGTAGGGATACACACAGATCAATGATCCATTCTGAAAGAATCTGCGATGGCTCAATGTCCACATATCAAGGATAAGTTCAGAATGCATCAAGATCACAAGCCCTGAAGAAACGGGAAAATATCAAGCAAGTATCAAGGCATAACTAAAAGGGAAGTAAATCAAAATATATTCCTCTGCCATATATAATACTGTTTGATATATACAATATGTGTTGTACATGACAAAATGGTTAAGCTAGTCTGTGGAGGAAAAAATACAAAGCTATCTACGGATCTGTGTGTATGCAAACTATCAAATCTAGCATAGCATCCCTCTCCGAAGAAAGAGGTAAAGCTACAAGCTCCTGCCCAAGGGTATCTACACGAGCTAGCATATCCGAGGCTAACTGCATGATGACATGATGCTCATCAAAGTATGCACTCATATCGGAAAGGATGCTAGTCATGTGGGATCTCACTGAAGTATTGTCTGCAATGGCCACATCGCTAGCAGATAGGGCATCATCCCTCTCCACAATCAATGCATCTCTGGCTGATCTAGCCTTATCCCTCTCTAATAGAGCGGCGTCTCTCCCATCAAGAGCTGTCGACATCGAGGCCCTAGCCTGATCTCTCTCATAGGTCATCAGATGTAGGCTCTGCTCCAAATACTATGCTAAATACTGAGTAACAGTGGCACTCGGGGTGGGAGAATCCATCACATATGATTGCAGCCCAGCAGTCAAGTCCCCATCGATGGGAATGTCAGCCTCCTCCATAGGCTCCTCATCGTCGGAATCAATCTCCTGCACTGTGGATACTACCATAGTCGATGCAATCTCTGCCTCAATCCATGCGGAATACTCTATAGAATAACCCGGATAACTGACAGAAAACTCAGGTAGCTCTCGCTAATCCCAACAGCATCTGACTGGATCTGTCTTTCTTCGATAAAACGTGAAATAAGAAGCAAAGCGCTGACTCACTGCCCCCTCAAATGGATGGAAATCCTGAAACCGGTCAAATTGACACATCATGGCCAGTGAGTGGTAGGTGATCATCCCTCTCAAACCAGCTAGAGGAAGATAATCCATGCCCGGAGCATGAGTAATAAAGCTGTAGGGTGAACTAAGACCTATACACGGTAGTATAGCAAATGGATCTCCAATCCCTACCAGGAAAGCTGACCAAGATGCAGCATTTATACACTCCGTAGGCTGAAAGGAGTACGACATGGCTATATCATGGCTGAAACAATACCCATGCCGTTGGAAAGTGCCAATCGGTCTCAAGTGTGACATAAACCACATGTATAGCATGACCGAGCTGCCTGTGAACACTCCTGCAGGATAAGTGCAGCAATATGTGGCCGACCTCAGAGTCTCTGCCATAATCATCGGTATGATGGTGTGACCCTCCTTGAGAGCTCTCACTGCCATAATGACCCCAATGTCCAACTCATCCATGTATCGTGGCATGAAGACATATGACAGTACGCAAAACATCAGTACATCCACTCTGGCCAAACGCCAATGATCCTCCGGCGTGGTAAAATCCATGAAATGCCGCGTATAACTATCCTCAGAGCCAAATATGTCAAACAGAAAATGTTGGGATATCACGTGGCCAGTTGTGATCTCATCCTGTACCACTCTATGCCTCAAGCTTGTGATGGTCATAAACCGCCTACTCATGTCCCCGATTACCATATGCAAGCAAGGTCTGACCAACGATAGCATCATCAACCGTGCATACTCCTCCAGAGTAGGAGTCAACTCCTAGGTCCCGAATAGGAAAACCTGCCTCTCTGGTACCCAATGCTCTAGCATACCCTCTATGAATCCTGTAGGAACCTGAAACATTAATAGGGTCATAGTATGCTGCAATAAATGATCTACAGTCACCCTGTCTGGTGGTGACATACTATCATACCATGAACATATGCCACCCAAAATGGTGGGGTATGATCAATACGACTAACTATCAAGGAAGACATCTGTACGGGCCGTGTCATAAGACCATCCAGGGGTCAATGCTGAATATCTTTGGACATACATACATATGCATAACATAATAACATGCATGATATAATAGATGGCAATATGATATAGGGAATGGAAAATTGTACATACATTCCTAAGTATATCGTCATCTAATACATCTCTGTACAACTAAAATACAGGGAAATGGGGCGAAGCTACCCAACATCTAACAGAGGCCTATCAAAAGATGTAGCGAGAATGGGGTGAAGCTACCCATCATCTAACAGAGGCCTATCAAAAGAGATAGCGAGAAATATACATCAGAAGAAGTCAATGGTATCGATGTTTACATCGTCAATCCTTTCCACCTGATGTAACTCCTCCTGAGTCACTGGGTCTCTATCTACAGGGATGTCAGGCCTATACAAGGGAGGATCTGCACCGGAAAAACCATATGGGTCACCTGAGGGGCCGGCGCTTGAGTTGGAAGGATCAAAAGTGTACGCCTCAAGGATCTCTACCAAGCGTTGGATAAAAAAAATGTGCCCATCAGCAATCACGGGTCAAATGTCAATGTGTGTTACATGAGTTGGATCTCGACACAAAGCTAGCCAATCCAATCATCATCACGAATCTCGAGAACCATATCCCCATAAAGCGTGTGGCGCGGTCTCGAGCTCCAATGGTACGAGGGAACCATCTCCTGAGTGCAGGAACCCTCTGACAATATGAAACCGTTAATCCCCAACAATGGGATATGAATGACGGGTGACTGCGAAACATGCCAATAATGCCTGACAGGAGGCAAGATCGGCATGCGAATCTCTCCTGTAGTGCTCCTGATAGCACGCTCTCCTAAATAGAGCTCCCATCCTCCATCTGTGAAGAGAGGAATCCTACGGGTGGAAATCATGTACTCGACCCCAGTCGGGTATCCATCCTCAAATCCAACACTCAAGTGCTCCCTAGAGTAGGGAACCCATGTGATGACATTCGCTGTCAACAACTCCAGCTGTAGGCGGCAATGAGTGAAACCCTCAGCAACAAGGACCTCCGCCAGTATGGAATGATGTCATCTTCGTCCTCGTGGATAGGTGTCTAAACCTAGCACACTCACAGGACGCAAACATGGAAGCCTCTCATAGGCCCAAAACTGCCAACATAAAGGCAAACTTCATTGTTTGTCGATCAGCGCTCTTAACTCAGTATATGGGAAAAGACAAGAGAAATATTCACCAGTAGAAATGGGTAGAATCCTAACCAAGCCTCGGTTAAGCCCTGTGATCGCATGTGCATTCCCCTGAGGAAGTAGGCGAAGGTATAGAAACCCCAATCATAGTCTCCTATATGGTCCACGTGTCGAGTGGCGCTGATCAAAGCGAAGGACACTGTAGAAGAGTTATCTGCTATGAAGCAGCCCCTAATGATCATCAGGAACAATCACCGAAGAATGCGATCCCTGACTCTCACATCATCAGGTATAGGCTCACTTAATAGCTCGCTCATAGCATCTACGCTCAAAGGACCTGTACGTACAGTCTTGCCCTTGAGCGCCTCCGCCGGAACTCCTAACAAGGATCTGACGGCAGTAGGGGTAATATACATCGTGCAAGGCACTAGATCCCCTTTAAATTCCATACATGTGATAAATCGCCAATCCATCGGCGTCATCATCAACTCACAGTCCAGCAAATAGAGGGACTGAGTCTGGTGAAACCATCGCTTAGACAATGCCCTGAGGTAACCCCAGGGACATCGATGGGGAAGAATGGAAAAGAATGTCCCGAATCCCCAGCCATGTACAATAGCTCTATAGTCATCATGCAAAGCCTGATACATAGAGTGGATGCTGAACCAGTTCCTTCAAGGCTGTGTAAAGTCGGGAACCTACATCAAATGCAGATTAACATCAGAACCCTTTGCTCCTCATCAATAGGAAATAAGGAAGATTAAGATCTAACTTCATACCTCGTTTGCATGCAGGTAGACTGAAGGATGTCAACTCAAGTCACCCAGAAGTTTTGGGTTTGCCACTTGAATACCTGGAAAATCCCTACGGGGAACACGTACAGCAAGAGCAGGAACCTCAACTGGTACATCATCCTCCTCCTCTTCTACATCTGGCACTTCAACCCGGATAGGACGTATCACCGCCTCCACCAAACGACGAGGCTGTCTAATAGAACGGGGTCGAGGTACTTCAGAAGCCCTTCTTCGTACACCAGAAGTGGTCCTGCGGGAACTACTCGGCTGATCCGGATCCATAATATCTGGACAACAAGTCTCCAAATCACCTCAGAAAGGGTGTGGTAAATTTTTACCTGGAGCTTTTCAAAATGCATCTTATGACTACATGCATGCATGCATTGTTTTAGCATACAATATAGTTAAAAATGCATGATTACCCAATGCCTATGTTTTGGAAAAATTTTGTCATAGCCCCCTTTGTAAATGGGACTATCCATATGCACATAGGCATGACTAGGTGGCCATTCAGTAGCACACCTAACCACAGTCATATACATCCTACATGCATTTAATACATCACAATAAAAATCTGTAAGTGTAGTCTAATTACCAGGATTATTTTACTTTTCTACCTTTACTCATTTGTCCTCAAATAGGATAAGAAATGACAGTAAAAGGTGCCAATTTGTCTGTTTCAAAAGTCAAATTTTTTCACATCATTATGTTTAGCATGGTTTAATACTAACATTTACTGTATTGAATATTTTTTATCAAGTCATATCAGCATGCATATTCACTACTATGTGTCTAAATGCATTTCATGTGATAAGTCATTTTCCAACGGATAGAAATTAGAAAAGAATACATGCATATGTTACCAGGACAGTGAAGAACGCTTGTATGGTAGTAGAATGTGCATAAAGTCGCCCGAACTCAAAGAAAGTGCGAAGAAAGAGCTCTCGGATTTCTTGGCGGCCGCGGTTTGAAAATGACTTATGAAAGCAACCTGCAGGCTTTACATAGCCACGGTTGGCCGCAGGTCCACCTGCGGCTACTGCAGGTGTACCTGCGGCACCCCTACATGGGTCCCACACCTCTGGCTCGATCCAGTTAGAGTTGCAAAGGAGGTCTCACAAGCTAAAAAAGCCAAATCAGGAATAAAAATGCTACGCGATTGAGCGGATTAGCCTGAAATCCTGGTTTTCATGGGCCAAACTATGGCTCCACATCTTACTCATTGGTATTCGCATACATACAAGGTATAATATACCAGTGGCCTTAGCTTTTACATATCATGCTCGACAATACCTCACAAAGGTCCGATGCCGTCAGTGCAGGGTCATAACCCTAACACGTACCCTCGGCGGGGGTTACAATGCCGAAGTCACGAATTGACGACGTATCCTTGGCGGAGGTTACAACGCCGAAGTCACGAATTGACGACGTATCCCTGGTGGGGGTTACAATGCCAAAGTCACGAACTGACGATGTATCCCTGGCGTGGGTTACAACGCTAAAGTTATGAAGTAAAAATATATCCCCGACGGGGGTGACAACGCAGAAATTTCAAACATCTACGTATCCCCGGCGGGGGTTACAACATATTCTCAACCATTGATACACACATCAATGAAGGTCAAGCAACCTTGACGTTATTTTGGTGGTGGCGATAAACCCATCGAGCAACGTATCCATGTACATGAATCCCGTTGGGGGTCGCTGGCAATGATCGATGCAACCGTTGAAATACGCATCAACGAAGGTCAAGCAGCCTTGACACACTCCCTAACAAGGGTTACAAATCAATGCAATCATTGATACACATATCAATGAAGGTCAAGAAGCCTTGACAATGCACCCAGCAGGGATCTATTTGGTGATACATACATCAGTGAAGGTCAGGCAACTTTGACGTTACATACTGTTGGCAATAACTCCAACAAAACTGTGGTATATGCTGGTGATATAAGCCAGAAAAGACTTAGACCTGGAACTAACACCGGGCAGACAGGCACACTTATAGATGACCTTGCGGCATTCAAACACTTGCAGTAGTCCAATCTCAGATATAACCCTAAGCAACGTCTGTTATCAGCTTAAGCCGATGATAACCCCGGTGAGGAGTCAAACTGTCATCTTGCCACCTCAACAACTGCGCATCGTCTCAACACTTCATACATACATACAACAATGTCCTACAAGAACCAAGGAGTTCCAATCCCGAGTGACTATTACGTGTGGCAGCACACCGGATAAAATTTGAAGCTTGAAGACCATATACATGTCCCCCTCTTCCTGACTTCGTATAACCTCAAATTCCATGTCATTGCGTAACTCTCAACACAAGCGGTCCGAAGAAGGTCTTATATACCTCATTCGGATCCTCAAATTGAAGTTCTGCAAGTTCGACAGTACATGTACTTCGAGACAACGGGACTTCATGGAGCAGGGCAGAATTCAGGCGGCCGAGTGCATCTCATCTGCAATGTGCATAGTACCTATACCACCAAACTCTATAAATATAGAGCTTGGGGTGGCCATTTGAAAAAAGGGAAAAGGAGAGGAAGCCCTATCAAATTTGTTCTGTACACACCCCATATTGAGTGTTTCCTCATTTTAAACATTTGTTAGCTCACATAGAGCTATATTTTTACCGGCGGGAGCAGAATATTTATCCATCTAGAGTCATAGAAGCCTACTTTGGCAGCCCACTGTAAGCCTTCTCACACTCTATAAAGCCTTTCTCTTCATCTTTGCAGACACTATTCTACACATTGAGAGTCTTGTTGTGTGTGTATGCCCGGACTTTGGTCCATAGTTTTCATTTCTGTTTGTATATATATACTTATATATGTATATATTTTATATAAGGACTAACATTATCGAGTTATGCCTCGATTGAGCATAGACTTATGTCTGGAGCGTTTACTTGCTTATATATATATATATATATATATATATATATATATATACTTATATATATAAACTGTTGTCGGACTCATCAGATGAGCCCTGGATTTTACATCGGGGCGTTTACCTACTTATATATATATATACTTATATATATACAACTGTTGTCGGACATATCCGATGAGCCTGGATTTTATATCTGGAGCATTTATTTCTTTTATATATATATATATATTTACATTTCTGCCAGGCCTGGAGTTTACTTCGAGGCCTTTTACTACTTTATTTACATTTAGTCCTTTTGAGTTTACTTCATGGTGGTTGATTATCTTCTTGCTTTATTTACATTTAGTCCTTTGGAGTTTACTTATTGGCGGTTGATCGCATTTACTGCTTTATTTACATTTTTGATCCCCCATGGAGTTTCTTTGTGGTGGTTGATCATGTCTATATATATATATATATTTACCGCTTTTATATATTTACATTTTCAATCCCCGTGGAGTTCTTCGTGGTGGTTGATCATGTCTCAGTATATATATATTCTGACTTTTATATATAACTACTTACTCGCTTTTCATATAAAGCTATGACATCATGTGAGCCTAGGAATCATGTGATCACAGATTCAGTCTACTAAATCTAGATTCAGTTCCCGTGATGGACATTTTCAGCTGTAAGCAGCTTGTACATTATTTATAGTGTACGAATTTCCTTGGATGGCTGTCATGCCAATGAGGAGTTTGGCACTATTGTATATTGTTTTCTAGAAGATGCCTCGCATCTCAAAAATAAAAGCAAACAAGCCGAACATTTAATAATAAAATGGAAGTATGAAAAGGTCTCAATTCCTATTGAGCACAGGGTTTGAAAAACCTTTTTTATAAAACATCATTGCTATATCTTAAAAAAAGTAATTTTTGTATAAATTCAAACCCTTTGTATATAAGTACGAACGAGGCCTCGCACTACTTTCAAATAATTACACATTGATCCACACACACACACATTCATTCATATGATTTCTTGAAAAAGTGGCGGTCATCAGTGGCAACACGGATGCCGAAGTGCCTAACACCTTCCATCGCATAATCAAGCCCCCGAACCCAAATGAATCTCGGTTTCACAGACCCGTTTAGCAGTGTCACATCACCGAGTCAATGTGCAAACCTTTTTCGGTTGTGTTAGTGCAACCCGATTAAAAAACACCAATCTGGTGACTCTTATCGATCCATCATCGACATTATACATGTCGGACCTTTTTCACTTGTTTTTTCAAATAAATCTCACCTAACATGAGAACACCAAGGAAAAAGTAACGAAAAGGGACAACTAAAAATCCCGACATTGACAATACGTTAGTCCATTCTCCATAAATACTCATATAATACTTCATATTATACTTGCATTCAATACCTCGTACAATACCTACGTACCATCGGATCAATATAATCTCTTCTTAACGCTCAATATTCCTAACGTTCTCTAATTAAGTTCGCATGTGAAATATTGCATTTTCCATACTTAGATTATTATTACATAATCCATCTCACCTTGATATTATAACGTTACATATTTCTCGGAAGTTCAAAAATAATTCTCGACCGGAAATCGATGAATAGTGTTTTTCAGAAAATTTCTCGAAAAACTTTTATTTTCTTGTAAATTCAAACACTTTAATTCATTCACGTAGGTAAAATACTATGACGTTCCGATGTTTCTAGGTTATAGAATGACATTCATCTTATCAACACGTAATAATAACAAATAATATTATTTTATTCATTATAAAAGTATTTACAAATGGTTCGATTTTCTGGGGCGTTACACTCTTTCCTCTTATAAGGATTTTGTCCCCAGAATCTCGCTATATAAAAAATAATTACACAAACAAATGAGGGTAATTATTTTTCATCTTTTCTTCCAATTCCCACGTTGCTTCTTCTGCATTGTGGTTCTTCCATATCACCTTCACAGAAGGTATGACTTTGTTCCGCAAAACTTGTTCTTTCCTATCGAAAATTTGAATTAGCGTTTCCTCGTACGTTAAGTCCTTCTCGATATGAATAGGCTCATATTTTATCACGTGTTTATAATCCAGCTTATAAGGATGTAACACAGATATGTGAAACACATTATGTATTCGCTCTAGGTCTGGAGGTAATGCTATCATATAAGCTACCTCACCTACCCATTTTAACACTTCAAAAGGTCCTATAAACCTCAGACTTAATTTTCCCTTCTTTCTAAAGTGTATTTTTCCTTTCTAGGGAGATACCTTTAGAAATACATACGAACCTACTTCAAATTCTCTATTTTCTTGATGCGAATCTATAAACTTTTTCTGTCTGCCTTGAGCTGCTAAGAGACGTATTTGAATTATCTTGACAATATCCGTTGTTTGTTGTACCAATTCTGGCCCTAGCATTCGGCGTTCTCCTACTTCATCCCAATACAATGGTGTTCTACATTTCCTTCCATACAAAGCTTCGTAAGGCGGCATACCTATGCTTGAATGATAACTATTGTTATACGCAAACTCTACTAATGGTAGATGATCATCCCAACTACCCTTGAAATCCATGACGCAAGATTTTAACATATCTTCTAACGTCTGAATTGTTCCCTCGCTTTGTCCATCAGTTTATGGATGATACATCGTACTCAGCTTCAACTGTGTTCCCAACTGCTCCTATAGACTTCTCCAAAAGTTCGATGTGAATCGTGGATCACGATCTGACACAATCGATACTGGTGCTCCATGTTTAGAAATTATTTCCTTAACATAGAGTCCAGCTAACTGATCTAAGTTATACTTGACCCTAATTGGCAAAAAGTGAGCCGACTTCGTCAACCGGTCCACTATTACCCAAATCACATCATACCCTTTAGTTGTAGTCAGAAGTCCCACCACAAAGTCCATCGTGATATGCTCCCACTTCCACTCTGAAATCTACAATGACTATAACAAGCCACTTGGTCGTTGATGTTCGGCCTTAACTTTCTGATAAGTCAAGCACCTACTCACATACTCAGCTATCTCTCTCTTCATGTTCGGCCACCTAAAACTCTGTCGAAGGTCTTGATACATCTTAGTACTACCAGGATGAATCAAAAACCTCAAACTATGAGCATCTTGTAACACCTGCTCCTTTAATTCCCTCTCATTCAGAACCCAAATTCTTCCTTTAAATCTTAATAATCCCTCATTATCAAGACTGTACTTAGTATCTTTTTCATTGGCTAGCCACTCCTTTATCCGGTCATACTCATCAGTTTTGAGTTACACCTCCTTAACTCTCTCTACGATGGTAGATTATATCTCCATCGCAAACAGTATTGGTCCTACTTCACTGGGCAACTTCACTTCTAATTCCATCCTAGCCATCTCTGTTATTAACTCAGTTTGAGCCGTTAACAAAGACAACTTTTCCCGACCCTTCCTACTTAAGGCGTCGGCAATTACATTAGCTTTTCCAGGGTGATACAGGATTTCACAATCGTAATCCTTTATCAACTCCAGCCATCTCCTCTACCTCATATTCAACTCCTTCTACGTGAAGATATATTTTAGACTCTTATGGTCTGTGTATATCTCACATTTTTCTCCATAAAGATAATGTCTCCATATCTTTAGAGCAAAAACTTCTGCGGCCAGTTCCAGATCATGAGTAGGGTAAACTTTCTCATAATCCTTCAACTGCCTAGATGCATACGCAATGACCTTGACATGCTGTATGAGCACGCAACCAAGTCCTCTATGCGAAGCATCGCTATAAACTACGAAATTTCCTGTATCATCGGGAAATAATAAAATAGGCACTTCACTCAACCTCTTCTTCAGTTCTTGAAAACTGTCCTCACATTTATCGGTCCACATGTATTTCACTATCTTCCTTGTCAAGTTAGTCAACGGAGTAGCTATCTTCAAAAAATCCTGGATGAATCTCCGATAGTAACCCGCTAACCCTAGGAAACTACGCACCTTAGTCGGAGTTTTCGGTTGTTCCCAATTCATCACGGCTTCCACCTTCACTGGATCTACTAAAATCCCCTCATGGTCAAAGACATGACCTAAAAATTGTATGTTTTCTAACCAAAATTCACACTTAGTGAACTTCACATACAACTTCTCCTTCCTTAGTGTCTCCAACACTAATCTTAGGTGTTCAGCATGATCTTCTGGTGTCTTAGAATAGACTAGAATATCATCGATAAACACCACAACGAACTTGTCCAAATATTATTTGAACACTGTTCATAATATCCATAAATGCAGCTGGTGCATTAGTTAACCCAAATGACATCACCAGAAACTCGTAATGACCATAACGAGTCCTGAATGTTGTCTTTGGTACATCCTCCTTCCTAACCTTCAACTGGTGATACCCCATTCTTAAATCTATTTTGGAAAAATATTTAGCCCCTTTCAACTAATCAAAGAGATCATCGATCCTGGGCAATGGGTATTTATTCTTTATCATTAACTTGTTCAACTCTCGATAGTCGATACAAAGTCTTAACGATTCATCCTTCTTCATAACAAATAGTACTGATGCTCCCCACGAAAAAACACTCGGTTGAATGTACTTCCTGTCCAACAGTTCCTGTAACTGCACCATCAACTCCTTCATCTCCACTAGCGCCATACGATACGATGCCCTGGAAACTGGTGCCGCTCCTGGCACGATGTCTATTACAAACTATGTCTTCCTATCCGGCGAAAGACCCGACAATTCACTCGAAACTATAGGTATTTGTTTCATGGTTGCTACAACTCTCTGGGTATCAACAACATGACATATATATCCTATACATCCCTTCCTCAATAATTTTCTAGTTTGTGTCATGGTTAGGCAACATGAACGTCCCGACGATCTATTCCCGTAAAATACTACTTGTGGTTGTTTTAACGTTCTAAGGTTCTCACATTTCTTCTGGAAATCTATAATTGCCCCATGGTTAACTAACCAATCCATTCTGAGAATTACGTCGAATTCTTCTAACTTTATCGGTATCAAATCTACCGATAATTTACAACCCCGTATATCTACGCAAAAACTCCTATGAACATCTTCAACAGGAATTATTTCTTTGTTTGCTACCTTAATATTTAAACGTATATGCAACTTTTCGGGAAGTAATCTTAATCGTCTAGCAAAATCACATGCTATAAACGAACAAGAAGCACCTGAATCAAACAGCACATAAGCATTTATGTCATTGATCGGAATAATACATGCGATGACATCCCCTGATGCAACTGCATCTTGGACTATCATGTTAAAGGTACGACCCATCGGCCTACCCGGCTGCGTTAGACCACTAATAGCTAACTTACCGTCATTAGTGCCCCTAATCCATCTGGTCCCCTTCTTTAGGGGTTCTTTGCCATGTGGTCGGTTGACCCACACACAAAGCATCGTGGTTCTTTTTGGACTTGGACGGTTAGGCGAGATGTCCCCTTCACATCCTGCAGTAGCATCTGGCCTTCCCCTTGAGACAAACTCCTAAATGAATCTTTCCACAGGTCTTGCAAGCCTCCATCCTCCTCTTTGGGTCCCCTTGCTTCACTCCGGTATTCCCAGAGCTGAACACCTTCCTCTTCTGTCCCTCGCCACTTTCGTTGGCTCCTTCGACCTTTACTCCCCCATCCACTTTCCCCTTGCTCTTCTTATTCTTGTGGTATTGACTTAGAGACTCACTACCACCCTCGGCGATTATCACATTCTCTAAAATGGCTCCAAATGAAGTACTTTGGAACACCAAAATACAGTTATAGAGCCAGGGTTTCAAGCCCTTCTCGAACCGTTGCGCCTTCCTAACCTCGGTTTCCACTTGGTGTGGAGCGAACCTCGCCAGTTCATTAAACTTGGGGACGTATTTCGGAACCGTCATGTCCCCTTGTTTCAACTCAAGAAACTGCATCTTCATTCTTCCCTGCATACTCGTGGGAAAGTAATTCTCAAAGAATATCTCCTTGAACCTCACCCATGTTAGATTCTCTATACTAGGTCTAGCCTGATTGGCTTCCCACCAAAAGTTGGCCTCTCCTTTCATCATATAGGTTGCAAAGGCAACCTTATGGGCCTCGTCGACATTTGTTATCACGAATGCCTTTTCTATTTCTTTCACCCACATTTGGGCTTTGATAGGGTCTATAGTTCCTTTGAACTCTGGCGGACCCACGCTCTTGAAATCCTTAAAGGCAGTAGCTCATGTTACTCCTGGATTTACGAGGATATTAGCCCCTGTTCTATTAAATGCATCTAATAAAAGGTTAACAAACTCCTGCATAGGGTTAACCGGACCTCCCTCCGGTTGATTTACATTAGTTCCTTGATTACGTTGTACTCTTTTTGGTGGCATTTTGCTGATACAATAAACAACACATTTCATTATTATTCCTTTCTTTATTAGTTATTATTCGATATTAAACAATAACTTCAAAATCCATTGCTCATTGTTTTCCATAAAAAGGCTTATATTCATTCATTCATTGTAGTATAATACTACATGGGTTACATTACACAGCCTAAGCTGATTACATTACTTTCCCGCTATTGCTTTCCAAAAATTGGGATTTACAAGACTACCCTTTGTTATACAAAAGAGGGCTTTACGTCACTACTAAGTACAAAATATTTACATATCTAAACTACTTTATCTACTACTAGATTACATCTGCCTTGGCAAGATCGGCAATGATATCACGGCTTATAGTATGCCACGTCTGCCCCGCCTCTATAGGATAACCAGCTACTTGCTGCTGGAAATCTGTATGAGAACTCCTATGAATATAGGACATTCTCCTTATCTTCTGCAATTTGGTCTTTAGCTCCTCCTTGAGCTCAAACACCTCATGCTTCAACTCGTGGACTTTGTCCTTAGCCAAAATCCTCTCATCATGTTCCTGTTCCCACATAGACTCCACGTCCGTTTTGTCTTCTATAACCACCTGGAGCTCTGCCTTCAGCTCCTTAACCTCCTGATAGTAATGGATATTTTTATCCAACACTGACATAAATAGTGACATCATCGACTCCCCAGGAGCTATCTCTGCTGCTATTGTTATTGGATTGAAGGACACTACTTCCACCTCCTCCTATATCATACCATCGAATATTGATATGAGGTCAGGATCCTCTGAGTCTCAAGACTCAATGACAACTATCTCAGAGTCTGCTGCTATGGGGTTCGGTATAACCTCTATTTGGTTCACCGACTCTTCACTAACTGCCTGTCCATCTACATGCATTCCATTTACTCCTGACATCTACATAAAATAATTAAGTTGATTAGTACATGTTAGTAGAATAATAAAAACACATAACATAATCATAATGCATTTTTATAAGGTTATTTTCTTCTTTTACTTCTTTGACTTCTCTTAAGGTTATGACTTAAGGTTTTTAATCCCCCTTATGTTTTATAACCTAATGCTTTGATACCAACACGATGATGCCACGAAATCGAGTATCTTCGGCAAGAAGCGGATGGTGCTACATAAAGATCTGCCATTCACACATACATTCAATTGAAAAGTCTCAAAGGAACGAATATGTCTTCTATATATTCAAAATAATATTAACATTCCCCCAGGTTCTTTATAAACATTACATTGTTCTTGTCATAGTATCAAATATATTACAATAATTCACCCTATACTATTACATAAGTATACTACGGGTTCGTCTTCGCCTTGCCTTTATCCTTACTGGAGCCTTCGGTTCGTTCAATCTTAGCTGTGTTCATATGGTTCAAGCAAGAGTGAGCACGATTAGCTCAACAAGTACAACAATTCTAATAAACAACATGCTTGAAACATAGGAATCATATATCTTCAATAACTGAACAATAGTTATGAAGTACTATCGATAATTCAAAATAGCACTTCTTTTCATTCAAAATATTTTACAACAACAATATTCAGTAAAACATCAATTCTGGTCCAAGACCTTGAGCATTTCATAAGTTCTTTTAAAAAGGACATCCCGGAGCTAAGTCCATAAGTCTGACATTACTTACGAGCACGTCTAGGTGATCAGCCTATAGTACTCTATGTTGATCAATACTACATTCCTTAAACGTGTATACGTTTAAGTTATGGCAACCTCACGTGCCTGTCGTTTGACGACAAAACATTTTTAGCATACTCAGTCTTTGTTTGAAAACCACACCAATATAACTTGGTAAACATCGACCATGCTTGATAGAAACATAATATAATGTTAGTTACCGGAGGCACAATAGATATCTAGAAGGGGGGTTGAATAGATAATTAAAAACTTTTCTTTTAAACTAGTTAGTATGATTTTGATTATTGCACAGCGGAATGAGTATATGATAAAACTTCTTTTAGATATCTTGAGTTAATGAGAGTAAGGTAGTTATGACAGTTATAGCAGTTATAGCAGTTATAATGGACACAACAGTTTTAAGTGGTTTAGAGCACTTAAAGCTCCTAATCCACTCTTCTACTCCTTGAGTAGGGAATCCATTAAAGATGTTTGTTACACTTCTTGAATCTCACAGATTCCTTCTAGACCAGCAGTCGAGGCACTTCTTAGTTCACTCTTGAACTCTTCAAGTCCAGCAGACTTGGTTCTTCATAGTTCACTTAGAACTCTTCAAGTCCTTCAGACTTAAAACATTTCACTTCAGTTGATTGGTTGTTGTTGAGATCGTGATTGGTGCTACTCAGTTGCTATTAAGCACTTGTTCGAAAGAATTGAGTAGCTGAACAAGCTTTCTATCTTTCTCAGACCTTAGAGTTGAGCGTTGAATGTTCTTGTGCATTTTTGTTCAATGCTTGCTTACTCTCTCATCTATCTTTGTTCTGTATATATGTGATCTCTTTAAATCTATTCGTTGAAGTCATCTGATGAGTCATTAAATGCATTTGACATTTCTGAGCTTTGATGGAGACTTTTCTGCACATCTTCTGAATTGCAATCTGGCCCACTGACACAGCAGACTGCTTTCTCACCTAACACCTGAAAATGTGTTTTCCTCTACCCAATGGTCCTTTTCTTAGCTTCTTGAATACTTTTCTTTTGTTCAATACTAAGGATATCTTTTGTACCGTTGGGACTGGTGAGAGCTTCAACGTTAAAAACCCATTCCACATTTGTTGGAATTTGTTTCCAAACAAGAGATAGGGCTCGATGCCTCTGATACAAGACAAATGATACTCTATGATGTATATCGTGGTGTCTTGCCATATTTGTGCTTGGTCTGAATAAAACACTACGATTTCTTTCAATAGTTTTGCATACTATGATCTTCACTTGCTCGTTTTGTAGACTCTACGTTTTCAAAAGCACACTACGATCTCTGAGTTAGCTTCGGCAAACGTCTGGACCACTCTACAATTTCTGAAGAGGCCCTTTAAGGCAGATACACTACGATCTTCTAAGCTCTACGATCCTACCTTAACTCTACATTCTGTTGATCAGCTGGATAGTCTACGATTCTCTTTAAGGCCTATCTATTTCTTTCTAGTCATTGATCAACCTAACATTTTTGATCTCTTTGTCTATATAAGTGCACATTAAGAGCTAAGATCAACCTAACAATTTTGATCTATCACTAAGTCCTTGTACATATATTCCTTGAAGGACTTTACATATAATCATGAACATTTACTTTAAACATCAAATCAAAATATGCATTCCTCCAACAATCTCCCCCTATTTGATGTTGACATAACCAAGGAGATTTGTTGTCGTGATTTATTATATTTTATATGCAGTTGCAGCATAGTAAATATGACTTAATATTTCAGTGAGCAGCTAAAATTTCCTAGAGAATAAGCATGAATTTATTGATGTATGAAGACAGATATTACATTTAAGTTTGACTACATCAATATGATTTAAAAAATTTAACTTATCTCTATTTCTTTGGCTTTTTGCTTCTTGGAGGATTTGCATATTCCTCAGCTCTCCTCTTTCTGCTTACTTCATCTCTCCTGGCTAAATCCTCCAGCTCACTTGGGCTTAGTCTAGGATTGTGATCATGCCTATTCATGAATGCAGGATCTCTAATTGGCATTCTCAGGCCTGTTGTTGTCACGTCATGAGAGCTGGTAGTTGGCCCTAAACTCCTTAATGGCTGAGCCATTAAAACTTCATGTTGATTAGCTCGTTGGGTCTGATGGCTGGATCGTGGAGTCTACTGGTTAATTTTCCTTGCAGGAGGGTTCCTTGATACTTGAGGTTTGAATTGACCTCTGCCTCTTGCCTTGCCTCCCTGATCTCCTTTCCCTTTATTCTCCCCCTTTATGTCAGCATCAAGGGTTCAAATGTCTTCGGAGAGGCGAGTGACTCCTTGGACAAGCTCGTTGAGTTGACTCTGAATTTAAGAAATGTCCTTATGATTCTCTTGGATCAAAGCATCAGAACGAGTTTCACTTCGTTGAAGAATGTTGAGGACAATTTCAGTCTGCTGCATTTGACCCATGGAGAAGTCTTGAAATTCTTTGACTGCAGTTTGAAAACTTTTGATGCTCTGTATCATTAGATCGTTCTGATATTCTTGAGTTTTTTATAAGATCAAGACAGCATCCCATGCTTTTTAGCTGCGAGAAAGTTAATATCATCACTGTCTTTTATGCTTTGAAGCATTTCTTTGATGATCTCTTTGAGCATTTTAGAGAACTCAGAGCTTAGGGAGCTTGGTAGATTATTGGCAGCACTAATCATTGATGTTAACCTCAGCTGAATAAGTGCAGTGTGATCCTCAAGACTCTCATCGAGTTCCTTAACCACTTTTGCAGACATTGCTGACAGATCAGCCTTTGTGGACAACTTTGAAAGAATTTCATCTAGTTGAGAAAATTTTGAGGAGGGATATGATGTGCTTTTGAATTGATCTTGCAATGAGTAGAGAGCAAGATCAAGATTGAAGTATTCGTTGCTGGATGAGGAGGGAATATCTGATGGAGGTGCCTGGGTTTGGATGTTTAAGATTTGTGACTCTACGATTTGAGGTGTAGACTCTACAATGGGGTTAGAGTCATTGATTGTAGGGATGATGGGATGTGGGAGCATTATGAAGTTGGTCGCATGTGGTTCTTCAGTTATAGAATTTTGGGACTCTGCAACTGGAAATTGATTTAGTGAATGAAGAATTACTTCTAACCATCGAGGGAATTCATAAAATTGATTGAATGAGGATGATGGCAAGTGGTTCACTCTGAAGAGGGTTGGGATGAACAATACCTCAGGTTTATTTGTTGAGGAAGAGTTGTTCGTGAGTAACTTCTTGGCAAAGTTGAATCTTCCTGGGAATCCATTTGTGAGCACTGAGATGGTCGGATACTCTTTGAAGCTCCAAAACATATGACTCCAAGAGTTAATAATTTGCGCTTGATGGAAAGGCATCATGGGTAGATATGAAAACATTTGCTCATAGTTGGCTTTTTTATACCCATCAATGCCAACAGCTATAATCTCGACCTCGTCCCCTTCATCCTATTTTCTACTGTCGTTGGAGGATTCTATTATCTCAATGGCCTCATAGTGTTCTTGCACTAGTTCTTCTTTATTTTTTGCAGGGATCTCTTCTTCTGCCATGGAGATGTCATGAGCCTCCCCCTCAATTTTGTCATCTTCTTGTAAGATCAATAGCTCCCCCTCAACTGAGGAACCTACTAGGATGGGAGCTTCAGGCATCTCCCCCTCAACAGGTGTTTTCTATATCATCAGGGCAACAGGAGTCTCCCCCTCAGTTTGAGCTTTGACTTTTTGGCTTTCATTGGCTGGTTCCTTTTCAGCATCCAATTCTTTATCTTCCCTTTTTAGAACTTCTTCATTGACAAGAATATATTTCTTGACCAATTTTCTTCTTGGTTTTCTAGGCTGAGCCACATCCTCAGAACTTTCTAGAGCTTCAATTTTGTCCTGCTGATCAGCCAGAATGTTTGATTCAGCTACTTTCTTGCTTGATGTATTTCGTCTGGTCTCTACGATCGGTAGAGATTCTACGATTGAAGAGATGGATGGCCTTTTTGATTTGTGACTGATTTTATTCTTCTTCAGCAGCTGAGAGATGGTAGCTCTATCTTCTTCTGCCTCAGCCTGCTGTTCCTTTCTTCTTAGGATCCTTAGAGTCTCAATGTCTGAGGACTCTACAGGCTTATCGGTAGTGGATCCCTGAGGCTCTTCTATAGTTCTGGCTTTCAGGTTTCTTTTCCCTTTTCTTTTTCTGACCAAAGAAATGGGTACTTCTTTGTTAGCTTCTTCTTCTTCTGCTTCTCTGATAACTGACATATTTCTTGGCACTCCTGATTCATTTATTTCACCAGTTCTACCACTGGATTCAGACATCATCCGCACATTTTCAGCTGGATTCCTTTTCTAGTTCTCAAATAGTTGTTGAATCATTCGACGATTTGGATTGATGGCTTCTCCATCATCATCCTCAATTAAGTCACCAAGAACAGCCTATAGGATAATGCTTATAAATCGCCCATAGAGCATCTTCTGAGAGCTCTTCGTCTTCTTTGAGCTGATAAACCACTTCCCAATCCATTCAAATAATAGAGCCCTATAGTTAAGTTGTATTCCATAACATATGGCAGTCATGAGCTTTAGTTGCACCTCATTCACAGAGTCATGACCTGAGATCTTGCAACATATACATTTTCCAACAATATCAGCTAGAAATTCATACCTTTGTGGAAAGTCCTTCTTCTTTTACCCTTTGACAGAAGGTGATTTCTTGTGATGCATCTTTTTGAGTTCCTTATGGAAGTTTATGCCATCTATGGACGAATACCCTTCATATTTGAGACCTAGGGCTAGATTGATGTCCTCAGGTTTTAGTCTGATTTCGACGTTCATGACTTTCGCAGTGATGGCGTTGTTTTTAAATACCCCGTTATTATAGAATTCTTTTACCAGCTTTGGGTAGATCAATGTGTCTGTACCCAAGGCTTCTTCGAGACCCGCCTTCTTAAGTAGCGACAAAGTCTTATAAAATTGGGGTTCAGCTGTTTTAAACTCGTCAAAGCAGAGTCTGTAGCCGGAGATAACACTGGAAGCCACCAGTGATTTTCTTACACGAAGTGTGATTTACTAAGCTTTCTAGATAGCTTAGGGTTTCTTCTTATAGAGATAAGGAGAGGGATAAGCTTTTGAACTTCTAATTTTAAAAAAGGCACATTTAAATGGTACAAGTAACTTTCCTCTCTCCATTTTGCCTAGTGGGACATGTGTCGAATTCTGCTTGGCTCTACGAATTTGACAGAGAAGGATTGTACTGAATTGCCCTTAACTCCTTCTGAGCTAATGTATTCTTCAGGAGGACTACGATCGTTGAGATGGTCCTTGGAATCATTGAGTCTGTTCTACCATCATTGAGTCTGTATAGCAGTCATCGTGTTTGAGTTATAAACGTAGAGTCTGAACTGCAATCATCGAGTCTGACTAGCAATCATAGAGTCTGACCAAGTCCTTGTGATGAACTTTTTGACTTAGCATTCTTCTTAGTTTAAGGTAGCTCAGGAAGGGCCAACCTCATTGATTGAATCAAGGGTTAGGTTTGTCCCTGAGGTACTTATCAGACAGATTGCTTTATTTTATGCTTGATCATTATATGGTGCTCCTTTGGTTTTGTTGATGTAGCTCTGCTATCGTTGAGTCTGCACCACGATCGTTGAGTCTTTACTGCGATCGTTGTCATTTTGTGACACTTTGTTCTACGATTGTGGACTTCCTTTTATCATGTCTATGATTTCGAACATAGCCTTTAAACCTGTATGGTTAGCACATACTAGAGCATATTTTTCATGGTCGTAAGTTAAGCATGCCTAGCTCACTTATTAACTTGTTAAATCTGGATTCATCTAGAGGCTTTGTAAAGACATCAGCAAGTTGATTTTTAGTAGGGATATATTGTAAAGATATAGTTCCATTTTGCACATTATCCCTAATGAAGTGATACCTTATTTCTATATGCTTAGTCCTAGAATGCATGTCAGGATTATGAGTTATAGCAATTGTACTTGTGTTATCACAGTGAATAGGTATGGATTTGAATTCAAACCCATAATCTGCTAGTTGATTTTTCATCCATAAGATTCGAAAGAGAACAACCGCCAAAGCAAAGAATGTATTCATTTTCCGCGGTTGAAGTAGATCTTTGAATTTTGTTTCTCAGCTTAAGTGAGGACACAAGTCTATTTCCTAGCAATTGACAGGTGCCACTGGTACTTTTTCTATCAATTTTGCAGCCCGCAAAATTAGCATTTATGTATCCTATTAGCTCAAATGAGGACTCCTTGGGATACCAAAGCCCCAAATGGGGTGTACCTTTGAGATACCTGAAAATCCTCTTTACAGCAGTTAAATGAGATTCTTTAGGACTAGCCTGAAATCTAGCACAAATGCATGTTGCAAATATTATATCTGGTCTACTGGAAGTTAGATATAAAAGAGAGCCTATCATACCTCTGTATTGAGTTATATCAATACTTTTACCTTTTCATCTTTGTCAAGCTTGGTTGCGAGGGAGCAATTAGGGGTTTTTCATGGGAGGTGACTCCATACCATACTTTTTAAGTAAGTCTTTAATGTACTTGGCATGGTTGATGAAGATTCCTTCATCAGTCTGCTTTACTTGCAATCCAAGGAAGAAGTTCAGCTCACCCATCATGCTCATTTCAAACTTGCTCTGCATAAACTTGGAGAATTTCTTGCATAGTTTTTCATCAGTAGACCCAAAGATAATATCATCAACATATTTGAACTAATAGGACTTTATCTTTATGCTTTCTAAGAAATAGTGTGGTATCTACTCTACCTCTAGTGAATCCATTTTCAATAAGAAAGTTAGTTAGTGTTTCATACCATGCTCTAGGTGCTTGTTTAAGACCATATAAGGCTTTGTCTAATCTAAAGACATAATTAGAAAGAGATGGATTGATGAAACCTAGAGGTTGCTCTACATAAACTTCTTCTTGAAGTTCTCCATTCAAAAATGCACTCTTGACATCCATCTAAAAGACCTTGAATTTCATGTGAGAAGCAAAGACAAGAAATATTCTGATGGCTTCTAGTCTGGCAACAGGTGCAAATGTCTAATCGTAGTCAATGTCTTCTTCCTAAGAGTAACCTTTGGCCACTAGTATAGCCTTATTCCTGGTTATCACTCAATCTTCATCCATCTTGTTTCTGAAAACCCACTTGGTTCCAATTACAGGATGGTTCTTTAGTCTTGGAACCAATCTCAATACTTTGCTTCTTTCGAACTAATTAAGTTCTTCCTGCATGGCCTTTATTTAGCTGGAGTCTTCCATAGCATCCTCTATTTTCTTTGGTTCCATCTGTGATAGGAAGCTTAGATAGAAGCATTAATTTTGGGTAGCATATCTTGTTTTGACTCTTGCATTCGGATCTCCAATGATTAGATCTTGAATGTGATCTCTTGCCCATCTGCTTCCTATTGGGACATCTTTCCTTATGCCTTCTTGTCTTAGATCTTCAAGATCTACATCTTCTTCTTGTTGTGGAGGTTCGTTGTCTGTCATAGGCCTCTCTACGATTTCATTGACTTGCTCAACGGTTTCACTGTCTGGTACTACGATCGTAGTGTTGAGTTCGACGACCTCGTTCGGAGTATCTGAACTGTTGGTCGTAGTGTCTTGGGGCACTGTTTTGTCTAAATCTGTCTCATCAAATATGATGTGAATTGGTCATCCTCCTGATAGGCTGATATTTCTTCTTCCATGTGTTCTCTTGTTTCATGATTTGTGAGGAGTATATCTTACTTCTATTGTACCTTCCTAGTTGGTTCGTAGAGTTGATCTCATTTAACTCTACGATCCTTCGAGGTTGGTGAGTAGTAGCTAGATTACTCTTCTCTTTTCTGAAACCTGACCCAAAGTATGAGATCCCTTACTCCAGGAATATGAATTGAATCAAATTGGCGTGGTTTGACAGAAACTCGACCTTTGTGAGTATTTCACAAATGTAATGCCTTTACTAAAACCTGAGGCATTACTAGTGCTAATTTCCTTTGCTTTTTCCACACATGACTCTGAGGTAGATTCCCCAAATCCTAACCCTGTTCTATCAGATACACTTCTCTGGTTAGAGATTAAGGAGTCCATGGATGATGAGGATTTATTCCATGTAGAGATTGTCTTTTCTAGATCTTCAATTTTAGAGGTTAAACTAGACTTTCTTTTTGTGCTGACCTCATTTGTTTGTCTCAAGAGCTTATTCTCAGCTTCAAACTTGGAGAGAGAATTAGTATTGAGAAGAGCTGTTTCCAGTTCTTCTTGAACCTTTTCTTTCTCCTTTTGAAGAAGTGAATAATCCTTAGACAGAACTCTAAACCACTTCATGTATTGATGCATATCAGATGTTATGCCATGCAGTGCAGTTCTTAGATCATCAATATCTACATCAGGGGAGTTGAAGTCAAATACCTCATCGATACTTACTTCATGTATGTTGGAGTTCTGTTTGTCCCTTGTATTTTTGGCCATTAGGCAGAGATTTGCCACTTGAGGATCTTCATCATCTCCAGATTCTGGAGTTGAGTCATTGTCTGAGTTACTCCACGATTCTCCAGCTACAAGGCCTTTGTCTTTCTCTGTGGCCTTTTGTTGCCTTCGTATTCCTTCTCAGAATGTGATTTCTTTTTGATTTCTTCTTTGAGAGGTTTGTTGCAGTTGGCAATGAAGTGACCCAGTTTCTTGCAATTGTAGCATAGGTCATTCATTTGCTCCTGGCTGTTGTAGTTGCTGACTTTCTTTGGCTTGTTGGTTTTGCCTTGTCGCATGAACCTTCTTAGTCTTTTCACCAGCATTGCAAGATCCTCCTCATCATCTTCATCGTAGTCAAAATCAACTTCAGTGCTGACTTTGGAGGTGCTATCAGTTTCTTTGAGAGCAACACCTTTATCCTTCTTTCTTCTTTCAGATAGGGTTTCTGCTCGTTGAGTCAGCTCCAGTTCGTATGTGAGAAGGTTGCCATACAACTGTTGGACAGTCATTTCATATAAATTCTTCGATTCTCTAATGGCAGTAGTTTTGGCATCCCACTTGCTTGGTAATGCTCTCATGAATTTTATAATTAGATCTTTGTTTGGATAGATCTTTCCATAGGCTCGTAGAGAGTTGAGCAGAACATTAAATCTTCCATAGGTGGCAGTGATGTTCTCTCCTTGAACGTGAGCAAACATCTCATATTGCTGAGTCAAGAGAGATTGTTTATTTTCTCTGACTTCTTCTGTTCCTTCATGCATAATGAGTAGTGCTTCCCAAACCTCCTTTGTTGTTTTGTTGTTGACCATGTTTTCAAGCAGATCATCTTCTAAGGATTGGAACAAGATGTTTTTGACCTTTTTGTCTACCTGGACAGCTCTCTTCTCATTTTATATCCATTCTCCTTTGACCTTGATCTGTACTTTGTCTGGATCATTCGTAGTTGGTGCAAGCTTTGTAGGAACATAGGGCCCATTCTAAACAGTTTCAAATAGATCTTCATCTATTGAATCCATGTAAACTTGCATCTTAACCTTCCAGTTAGCAAATTTATCTTTGTTGCACATAGGTGGCTTGCTGCCTCCTCCTGTCTTTGATTCGCTTGGTAAGTGTGCCATTGAATCTACTCAAGCTTTGTAGGCTATATTATAGAACCCGTTCTAATACCAATTGTTAGTTCCTGGAGGCACAATAGATATCTAGAAGGGGGGGTTGAATAGATAATTAAAAACTTTTCTTTTAAACTAGTTAGTATGATTGTGATTAATGCACAGCAGAATGAGTATATGATAAACCTTCTTTTAGATATCTTGAGTTAATGAGCGTAAGGCAGTTATGACAGTTATAGCAGTTATAATGGACACTGCAGTTTTAAGTGGTTCAGAGCACTTAAAGCTCCTAATCCACTCTTCTACTCCTTGAGTAGGGAATCAACTAATGATGTCTGTTATATTTCTTGAATCTCACAGATTCCTTCAAGAGCAGCAGTCTAGGCACTTCTTAGTTCACTCTTGAACTCTTCAAGGCCAGCAGACTTGGTTCTTCATAGTTCACTTAGAACTCTTCAAGTCCTTCAGACTTGGAACTTTTCACTTCAGTTGATTGGTTGTTGTTGAGATCGTGATTGGTGCTACTCAGTTGCTATTAAGCACTTGTTCGAAAAAACTGAGTAGCTGAGCAAACTTTCTATATTTCTCAGATCGTAGAGTTGATCATTGAGTGTTCTTGTGCGTTTTTGTTCAATGCTTGCTTACTCTCTTATCTATCTTTGTTCTGTATATATGTGATCTCTTTAAATCTATCCGTTGAAGTCATCTGATGAGGCATTCAATGCATTTGACATTTCTGAGCTTTGATGGAGACTTTTCTACACATCTTCTGAATTGCAATCTGGCCCATTGACACAACAGACTGCTTTCTCACCTAACACCTGAAAAGGTGTTTTCCTCTGCCCAATGGTCCTTTTCTTAGCTTCTTGAATACGTTTCTTTTGATCAATACTAAGGATATCTTTTGTACCGTTGGGACTGGTGAGAGCTTCAACGTTCAAAACCCATTCCACATTTGTTGGAATTTGTTTCCAAATAAGAGATAGGGCTCGGTGCTTCTGACAGAAGACAAATGATACTCTACGATGTATATCGTGGTGTCTTGCCATATTTGTGTTTGGTCTGAATAGAACACTACAATTTCCTTCAATAGTTTTGCATACTACGATCTTCACATACTCGTTTTGCAGACTCTATGTTTTCAACATCACACTATGATCTCTGAGTTAGCTTCGACAAATGTCTGGACCACTCTACGATTTCTGAAGAGGCCCTTCGAGGCAGATACACTACGATCTTGTAAGCTCTACGATCCTGCCTTAGCTTCTGCATTTTGTTGATCAGTTGGATAGACTACGATTCTCTTCAAGGCCTATCTATTTCTTTCTAGTCATTGATCAACCTAACATTTTTGATCTCTTTGTCTATATAAGTGAACACTAAGAGCTAAGATCAACCTAATAATTTTGATCTATCACTAAGTCCTTGTACATATATTCCTTGAAGGACTTTACATATAATCATGAGCATTTACTTTAAACATCAAATAAAAATATGCATTCTTCCAACGTATAAGTCTAGCCGAAAGAATTGGCTTTGACTTCATCATACAAGACTTCATGCGTAAGGTTACATGAATTACAAAGCTTGTCCAGATTGAACTGGAACAAGGGTTAGAATACTTGCCTTTAGCGTCTGCTATCGTTATAACACGTTCTTGTTTTAAATCTTTAAGTCTCTACAGTAATTGATAACATCACATAACACACTAGGTCATGAATGAACATACATGTTTCCTAATGAATCTTACCCTTCTTCTCAATATAATTATGACTTAGATTTATTATTACTGGTTCTGGCTTTTTGTTACATTGTTCTTTTCTTTACATTGCCTTTAGGTTTGATTTACTTACCTTCATCATTTAGGTACATAATTAAGGTTTAATAATACCTTACAATGCCTTATTAAGTTCATTAGTTCATTAGTAATGAATTACCATTCATGTTATACTTGCAAACTACCTTTTAAATTGAAACCACAGGGGTTGGTACTGCGTTTTCACCCTTCCTTCTTCTCTAATCAAGACTATATGGCGCCACTCTGCAGTTGGTGGTAGTCTTGAAGTCCGCATCAAGGCACCACATATAACCTAATCTGGGCATGGGCAAGCTCATCATTTGGCCTTGGGTTGGCGCTAGTATGGCTCTGACTCTACTATAGATAGTTTTGTGATTTTCAACTTTACAAATTTCCCGGACGCATAACTTCTTCGTTATAATTCCGAATTGGCTCGTTTAAGAGTCTACATCACAAATTACATACTCTACACATTCATGCAAGAATTTTATCTATTTGACTTCGTTCGCTAAAAATTCACCTATTAGTTCATTTTTAGCGAAAACGGTAAACATTCGTGAACATTCAACGCCCCTTTCTTCGTTCTAAGTCGGAATCTGGTCATTTTCGAGTTCGCAACTCTATAATGCCAAATATGATTTACCTCCATCGAAAACCAACATTTTCGAGTTCAAACACAAAATACGACTTCTATTCCGAGAATTTCACGAATTCGACGATTATCGTCCAATCGTGTAAATTCCGGCAAAACGTCATGACTAACGATTTGATCAACGTTCTAAGTGGATTTTAACCATCATATGAACATTTTAAACTACTTATTACATCAACTTATTTCCAAGTTAGGTTTTGACTTATTCTTCATAAGTTCATGACTTACCAACTTATAAACTATAAATTTTCATTCCTTATGACTTATTATTGCTTTAAGTCCTTTATCAATGTTCTCACATCATATCAAACATACTAACCTCATATGACAATCATATGACAAGTTCATCATAAGTTCATTACTTATTTAGGTTCAAGTTACTTATTCATGACTTATTCGACTTAAGTCAATTTCCTTTTCAATTCCTACATGTTCTTAGCATACATGTTCATTAAATTACACTTCTCTTATCATCCTACAATGATAGAGATGGAAGATATAAGATTATAAGATCATTACCTTTGATGACTAACGTCTTCTTCTTGGAAATCTAACAATAGTTGTTGGACTTATAAGTGCTTATTCTCTCTAACCAATAAGTTGCTTTGTATTGGAAGTTGTTAGTGTTTTGAACAATGAATAAATGACTAGCAAACTTCTTCTATTTATAGGAAACACAAAGTTAGGGCATAATGGACATTATATCATCCCACCTCCTTTAATCACCTCCTTACTATTCATTTGCTTAACAACTAAGTCTATTTGCTAATCACTCATATTTTTTGCTCATCACATAACATATCCTATGCTTGGCCATCACATAAAGGTCTTTCCCACCAAGACAACCCATATCAACCTTGGTTGTTCCATGGATCATGCCTAACCAAATGGATCAATACATTGGGCTCTAGTCCAATTAGCTTAACTCCATCCTTTGGGCTTACATTACATAATCACTTGGGCTTCATATAAACCAATACTTAGCTTAATCCTTAATACATCTTGGGCTTGTCCCTTGATGCATATTGGACTATTCAATTGTTACACAATCTTACAAGTCCATGTCTTTTAATTAAAAACCTTATCACATATACTATACGTATAATCCTTGTATTCTAGCTCGTATATTAATTCGTAATATACATTAGTCCATTCTCCATACATACTCGTATAATACATCATATTATACTTCCATTCAATGCCTCGTACAATACCTACGTATCATATGATAAATATAATCTCTTCTTAACGCTCAGTATTCCTAACGTTCTCTAATTAAGTTCGCATGCGAAATATTACATTTTCCATACTTATATTATTATTACATAATCCATCTCACCTTGATATTATAACGTTACGTATTTCTCGGAAGTTCAAAAATAATTCTCGAGCGGAAATTGATGAATAGTGTTTTTCAGAAAATTTCTCGGAAAACTTTTATTTTTGGCTTGGAAATTCAAACACCTTAATTCATTCACATAGTTAAAATACTACGACGTTTCGATGATTCTAGGTTATAGAACGACATTTATCTTATCAACACATAATAATAACAAATAATATTATTTTATTCATTATAAAAGTATTTACAAAAGGTTCGATTTTACGAGGCGTTACAAAATGACTCTTTCACAATATATATATATATATATATATATATATATATATATATATATATATATATATATGAACAGTTATCATTCAAATCAAAGTTTGAAATTTCATTACGAAATATTATTTTTTCAAAGTTATGCTTGTACGATCAATAATTGCACAAGTTCAATAATGTTCAATGAATAGTAAGGTTCGAGTACTTGCCTCAAGCATAGTTTACCAAAGTAAAGCTTAATATCAATCCAATGCACTTTGATAACATATTCATGTATAATCACATTAGTTATACAAGTTCAACATATACACCTACTAACATAATATATAAGTATAACTTGTCAACACTGAACATATAGAGTTAGTTTCCTCTTAGTTGCATGCTTCCATAAGTATGTCATCACATAACACAAAATTCAGTTCCTAATACACTATATTACCATAGCTTGCCTTCACACTTTGATTTAAGGGTATAGTTATAGTATTCTCCTATTATAATACTTATTCACACATGTATACTATATTGAACATGTATTACTGATTTAAGTTACAATATTGGCATGCATCAACCCTCAGATCAACAATAGAAATCTAATCCTACTGTAGATTGGCGCGGCCGCACTTGGTTTGTACTAGGGAGTGGCGTGGCCGCGCCGCTCCTGGTACAAACCAAGACATGGCTGCTCCTGCGAAAAACCAGTGCACTCACTACTAACACATATACCTATAATCATGTAAAACACATATGTCAGTGTGTGGATAACTAAGTTTGACCCTACATTCTATCTTTAACATAGGTCATTAACCATTCCCATTCTATCTTTAACATAGGTCATTATCCATTCCCATTCAATCATGTCTACATGCATGCCACACCTAATCATGATATTAGATACTAGAATACTTGTAATATAGTTATCAACAATTAATCTTCAAGTTTTCCTTTGAAAACTGCATATTTAGCTATCACTCATGCAAACCACTTTACCTACCATACATTATACTCTCATATATATACATGTTAGACCTCATATGCATACTCACGAGTTCTTATCTCAAAGTGTATATAGTCTATCAAGTTCATTTTCAAAATTTTAAGTTTCCATTAGTAAAACTTATTCAAGCATGTAAGGTAAGTTCACATATTCCATAACATGCTTCCATAACCACATAATAGGTCCCATAGGTATGTTTTGAAGTTTAAAACTTAGTTTATGCATAATTCATGTACACATAGCAAATATAGTCTTTTACTTGCATTTTTCTTTTAATTTATACTTGAATACAGCATACCCTCACCAACAAGGTAAACTAGCATATTGGTCACATTTTAATGTATATCAGAACTTGATACATTGGCACATAAAGTCAGAACATGTTTTACACCATGTTTATCAAACTAGTTTCCAAAGTTTTAAGTTTTCCTTGAATATTTAAACTAAAATAACTAATAATGGCTTACTATATACAAAGAAAATCTCAGTCCACAAGTTAAGGTTGTTTATAAGCATAGTCTAACCAAAGTAGCATGCTCAGAATGGAACAAGATCACAAAATCACTACACATAACTTGCAGTCGGCACGGCCGTGCGGTCATGTACTATAGAAGTGGCGTTGCAGCGCCACTTCAATCAAAATGAAGAATAAGGACTCTGTTTCTGCAGAGTTCCAACATAACCAACATCAAACCTGAGTTCAAACCCACTATATAGCTCCTAGACATGCAAACAAACCTAGATAACACAATGGCATGCTATTCTATATCAATTATCAGAGATTTCATAAGAATTGCAAGAATTTGACAAAACTTAACTAAGAACATAATTTTATACCTCTTGAAGCCTGAATTGAATTCCCTCACTTCTCTGATTATACTTCCCTCAGTGCTCAGCTACTCTCTGTAACGCCTCGAAATCCGATTTGTTTTCACACTCGGATTCCATACGTCACTATCCCACTTCTTTCCAAACATACATCATTCTTTTCATCTTACAGGAGTGACTTTTATCCGCCACCAAGGATACATAATAGTTCATTAAACTATTATATAGTTTAATTAAATTATTTTACATTACAAGTCTTGAATTGATCTTCAGGCTAATTCATGTACCAAATGGCACTTCGTCTGGATACCAATCAACTTGATTTTTACGGGATCCTTAAGTTCTTTCTAACATCGTTTGCTGAAAATATTTTTATTTAAAGTAAGTGTGAGCATTCAATTGCTTAGCAAGTCTTAGTAGTTGAACAAATAACTTCAAGAATTTAAACATTCTTTTAAGACTTCAATAACCGAACAAAGCTTATGAAGCAGCTTGAATAATAGGAATAATCTGATTCCTATCATTTTAAAATATTAATCGCATTCACTTTGAAATACTTTCATTCTTCTACCTTTTTTATACGCATCATGTTTGGCTAGAATCAATAGCACAGACTTAACAATAACGATTCATGTATAACAGAACATTCTTCTATTGAACAGTTCAATCACAGAATAGTTCATCTCATAGAAACACCGAAGTGTTAAAATTATGGCACAAGGCCTCATACATTCTACAACCTTGTACAAATATCACACATTTGTACATAGACAAACTTCTCAAGTTCAACATCTGAGAAGTTTAAGAAACTAGCATTCATTTAGAATATGAATGAAGTTAGGAAACTTGTCTTACGCACAGCTACAACTTATTGTTTACGCTAAACTGCTTATTCCAATCCCTATATAACACAAAAGGAAATATCACATACACCAATGAGTCATATACTTGACTTTACGCATTGGTTTACTTAACTTTACTTCTTAAGGTTCGTGTTCTTGTAATCTAAGTTTATGCGACCAACTTCCTCTACCGATTTATGGCTTCATGACATACAGAGATGTCTTACTAATACGATCATCATCTTTGATGATTTAGATTCTTATCTTCTTCTTGTAACTCTCCTAGGACTAAGCACACATCATGTCTCTGCTAGTAGTCCATATGGTACTCTGAGTGGTTTTCCACAAACAACCAACAAACAAGTTCCCGTCTCATCTACCTTTGTCGTCATCACAAGTGAGTTAGGCCGGTTGCCCGATTTCAGATATATACCTCTGCTCTTTGAAGGAATTGTTTAGCCCAGCTCCCATATGTCAACCATCAAAGGTTACCATTGTAATACAACCTAAACGCATCTTAACTTATCTGAATCATTAAACTATAATGTTCGTTAAGTTAATTTCTTATTCCTTATGGCTTTCTAATAACTAAATGCCATACCTCAAGATCCATTCTTTATCATCTAAGTCATACAGTCTTATGTATACTTGGAACGATCATTCAATATTAATTCTACACATTCATAGAGTTAACCATTACCTTATTCATATCTTACAACGTCCGATTCATTTGACTCAGAACGTTATCCAAGTTAATCATTAACTCGGCTTCTTTATGTTAAACATCATTCTTTAAAATTCAGTTTCTTCACCGTTCACAGGTTTAATCATTGGTCTTCATTATCTTACGGCCAAACCATGCGCTGGGTGTAGGTTCTGCCCGTTTAATATTCGCGTACACTCAACCCTCACGTCAGTTAAATCCGGCTTTCATTAATCTTGATACCATTCATTACGGCTTTCTTGATAGTTCATATCTTACTTACTACTTTTGTTATCCATTGCATGAATCTGACGTTCATTACTCTTTCTTAAGGTCGAAGCCATACGATTCGGTTTATGCTAAGACCAATCGTTTATTGCAACAGTGTTGAGTTCACAGCGTCTATGCGATTTACACTTATCTCTCATTATAACATCATAACATTGAAATGCTATTCATTACCCTCGTCACTCAACGTCTAAGGAATCACAATTATAGCAATCCCCCACGTTCGCTTAATCGCGACTACGGTCCCCGGATATCAGTTTTGTAAGTTGCATTTACATTCTTTATCTTATAATCTCATTAAATCCTTTCGTTCGACCTTCATATAAGGTTTAAATCACTTGTTTAAGTGTTACATTATGCGAACTATATGCTCTTTATCTTCCCTTACACTTCTCCTAAGAGTTGAGCAGCTAAAAGCTCTTCTCTAGCTTTTTCCATACATCGGCGCTGTGGCACCGATTCCTTATCTTTCTCTCACGTTGTAGCACCACTCAACAGTAGCTGATAGCCTAGGCTGGCACTACGGCGCTGCCTCCCAAGGCATGGTTGACGCTGAGGTGCCAAGCATCCAACCTTGAAATTTTTTTCTTAGTGTTGAATTGTTTTGAGACGCTTACTTCCCGATCTCATAACTTATATGTTAAAACTCAAAACGAGGTCGTTCCAAAGTCATTCTCTTACTTATCTTACATACTTCAACTTCCCTCAGACAGAAATTTATTCTGAATCTGTTAACATTCCATTTGATTGGCTTAATCTTCATCATTCGTTCGTTTTATGTTATTAATGTTCTTCGTTCGTTCGTCCGTAATTCAGTCATCCAAACTCAGAATTTGTTCATTCTTGAGTCCATGACTCACGGTTTCTACATTTTCTTACATTCTTATGAAACCCTACACATTCGGATTCATTTACACACTTTTTAGTTCTTGTTCATCTTTTACGAAATTTTCGCCATAACGTCATTATAGCTAATTTTTAATCTGTTCTTAATGAATGTTTCTACTGTTCCTAACCAAGCAATAAGCAACTAACTTATACGCGATGGTTTTAAACTTATCCATCAACAACAATTATACTACGATGGTTTTAAATTTGTCCATCAATAATGTTCTTCGTGTTCTTCGCGTGTTCTTTGCGTTCTTCGTTAGTTCTTCATTTTTAATCGATATTTTGATTACGATTTCACTTTTTCTTGGAATTCAGTGTTATAAAACACCATTCCTTATGAATTTCACCAAATCATTCATATGATTCATTTGGATCGTTCAAATTCATTACGAAACTTATACTTCCTTAAGAAATTTATAAACTAAACTTCTAATATCTTATTTCTTCTTTTTCTTATGATATCAATCATATGAAAATTATTCTGAACATCTTTTACTTCTATTCTCATTAAGATATATTTCTAACATAGAAAACTTAAAGAAAATTTCTACAGAAGTTAGTTTTCAAATTGGCTTTTTTCTTTAATCTCCTCCCGTTAGACAAAGTTTGCTCACGAGCTAACTCTTCCTCTTCATTTTTCCTCCCATCCGAACTCTCTCTCTCAAGTGTTGGTGATTTTTCAAAATCACCAACAAATGATTTAAGGATTCCTTTTATAGATTTTCAAAGCTAGGGGAAAAAAAGTCATTTTGCCCCTAAATTACTATTCCCACCTCCTTACTATTTTTGGATATTTCATCTTTTCTTTACCGATTAACTTTTACGCATTCTTCGGATCTCCGAAAAACTAAAAAACACTTCTTTGATGTTAAGCGTTTTCCTTCACGTTTTCCCCTAACGTAGTTAAACGAATGAAAAGTACATAACAGTACTTTTTGTCAATTTTATTTCATTTGATTTCTCCACGTTTTTCGAGAAAAACTTTTATCTGCTTACTTAACTTTTCACGGTATATTATCTTCAAATCTTTCGACGGAATGTCATTTCGACATACCAAACTCTTAAAAAGGCTTAGGTTATTCAAACCCTAACCCTTAGGATTTCGTCGGGTAAATAGTGCATATTTCGTCTTTTTCCTCGAAAATATTTTTGCTCCCGAAATTTTTTTATTTTCGTCTTGAAAATTCTTACTCGTTCAGTCTAGCTCGTAGCCAGAATCCTTCCATTTTATAATCATCCTAGGTTCTAGAACGATTAATAAACACATAGCACGAAATATTATTAATAAAAGTTCCTTTTATTAATAACTAACTCTTTAAACTTAAATTTTGGATAATCCAATTTTCTGGGTAGTCACATTTTTCCCTCCTTATAAAAATTTTGTCCTCGGAATTTCTAAAACCACACCCATTCCCAGGTCATCACACTCTCCCTCTCAATGTATACTTATCAGATAAATTTTCAAGCAACTGAGAATTGAGAAAAAGGGGCTATATATAGAGAACTCTTTGTCCAGACATTGTTCTTACACCATGGTTTGATTCACAGGAAAATGGAAGAGAACAATGGGTAGAAGGGAGTTGGCCAACTGCCAATTCATAGCTATCATCACCATGGATTGTAGCTTCAGCATAGTAGGGGATAGGCCATTGGCCTAATACTCGGCTAATGACTTAGACTATCAAATTGGGACAAGGCTTAAATCTCATTAACTGTATTTATAATGCTTACTTTATTCTCTAATATTTCCAAAAATGTAAATTTAATGTGTTAATGCTACTGCACAATGGAAAGTTAGGGATTATTTATGTACTCACGTAATATAATCCATGTACATTAGTCCAGTCTAATTAATAATTATAGCATGTATGGACTCCACTTTAATTGACCACTGATAATTCAATATCTCTTTAAAACTTTATTATTCCAGTTAAACTCATTTATTGGAAAATTTTGTAATTCTTTGACAGAGTACATCTTTAATGTTCCCACACATACTTATTGCCACATATGCAATTATTTATGTAACTTATAATTCTTTTCATTTTACTATACAGTTTCTATATATAATATAGTTACCACAAGGTGTGATGCCCCCAAAATAGGTATACATCACCCATTTTGAGTCGCCAAATACATGGTACACAATTTAAATATAACTTCATTAATACAACAGTCATGTAAATATGACAAAACATATGTTGAGAGTTTTAACATGAATATTGTCTTCTAGATAATATCCAAACTCAAATTCAATCTTATTACAATTATTATCACACTATTTCATAGAATAGTGAGGACTACTAAAATAACCATCTGAACCGTCACTCCGTTCCCCGACTAGTCCCAGCTATATTCTCATTTCTTGAAGAGAATAATGAAAGAAAAAGGGTGAGCTCAACTAGCCCAGTAAAGAATATTATGAGTAAGATAATGTATAATAAATTATCGTTAGCCTTCAACAGTGTTTAAACTGATAGAATATAATAAACAACAAGTTTAACTGCAGTGGAACAAACAATCTATTAGTAGAGTCAAGTAGAGCATGATATCTACTATCTTCTATGATTTAAAAGTTTATCATCAATTTTATCGCAAAGACTCAGCTCAATAAATAATCCATATCACTAAATTATCCATGCACTACGAGCCAATTATTATCACCATTGGTCATGATCGTGCCTACAACTGTCCATCAATGCACTACGGGCGAATGAGGACTTTTACCGCATCATTTATAACATTAAGGGTCATGATTATACCGAATGATCCCTGGTCATAATCATACCAATCCACAGTCCATCTATGCACTACGGGCCAAAGATGACTTTCATAACAATATAAACATGACGATGATGACAATGATATAAGAATTCAATTAAATGCAAGCAAATGATAAATTCTAAATATTTATAATTTAATTTATCCAGAATTTAATAATGTCCAATTGTCAACATGATACTGCTTTGTGGAGTAAATTTCAAGAATAATATTGTATCAAAAATGATTTGGACAAAAAAAAAATCAATTTTTGTCATGAATAGTGTGACAACCCGAGAATTTAGACAATTTATTAAAATCTTAAATGATTGATTTAAGGTCAAATATTAGACCTAGACAGAAAACAAGTGTATGCGTTTGATGTTATTGGGAAGGAATTATGAGGATTTCAAAATTCTGTGAAGGATTTAGGTGAATTATTCAGAATTAAGTTTATATGTGTTTATGTTATGTGTATATGGTTTTTATATATGTTTAGAATGTGGTTAAGGGTCAAGGGTTGACCAGATAAATTATATCTGTGTCAAACCCTAAGTATATATTAAGAATGACAACGTTCAGCTAGAAAACCCTAACGTC
The DNA here is from genome assembly GCA_020205605.1 of Panax ginseng. Classification (NCBI taxonomy): domain Eukaryota; kingdom Viridiplantae; phylum Streptophyta; class Magnoliopsida; order Apiales; family Araliaceae; genus Panax; species Panax ginseng. The sequence goes on along the minus strand of CM035135.1, from coordinate 13,513,876 downwards.
GATAAGAAAACCTAGAAATGGGTCTGAAACCCTAGTTTCAGGATTCGGAGTCAAAACCCTAATTAGGATATTAAAAACCCTAGATTGGGAATGCAATGCTATATATAAGGTTTAGCGTTATTAATTATAAATTAATTAGGGAAAACCCTAATGAATTACTAGAAACCCTATTTGAGTATTAGAAAACCCTAATACCATATCTGAAAATCCTAATTTCAGATTTCGAATATTTGAAACCCTAATATGGGAATATAACGGAAAATTATAATGCTCAAGTGATTTAAATTATAAGCTTAATAGGGTAAAGCTTAATTATTTAGCAAACCCTAATTTCCAAAATTTGAACCCTAATTATTCTGTCTAAAACCCTAAATCGGGATATTAAAACCCCAAGTAGGAAGCTTAAAGATAAGTATAGAGTTTCTATGTTATTAATTGTAAGTATAATTAGGGATAACCCTAATTGATTAATTGGAAAGCCCTAATTTCTAATGTAGGAAACCCTAGCATGCAATTAGAGAAAACCTAATTATTAGCTTATAGAGTGTAATGTTAATTAGGAAGCTTTAACCCTAATTAGCAAGCTTGAATGAGATTAGTAAACTTTACTGTAATTAGAGAACCATAATCAAAGAAAGCGAAGATTTCCATATTTGCCCTTAATACACAACTCTAGATTTAGAGCTTATGAAACCCTAGGTCAAACCACAAGTGTTAAAACCTAATAGGTGTGAGAAATTACCAAAGTACCATGCACTTTTATGAGCCAAATGACCAAAATGCCCTTTTAGCATTATTTAATAAGATAACTTGTGTAGGTTGCCATAAATTTAGTTGGTGACCAACCTTTGCTAGGCATGTGGTCTATGTGCTAGCCTTTAATCATCAACCATCAACCATCTAGCATCCTATAAATACATTGGACCTAAGATCAAAGTTCAAAAGTAAACAAAATTCACTTACTTTACTTTTTCAAGCTAGCCAAACCTTCTCTCTCTCCCCCATCCGAAATTGTAGAGTGAGAGTGACTAATAAGCTAAGCCAAGATCATGTGTTAGCTTGCCAAGATCAAACACCAAAGATCAGATTCAAAAATTGAGCATTTATGAGGTATAAACCCTAATTCTAGAAATCCTTAGATCTGTTGTTAGATGTTATGATTTTATGTTTAAATGTGTAGTATGTTGTATATATTAGTGATCTGGGTTGTAATATCACAGATCCATAACACTTAGATGCTCGAAATTGATGTTTTTAAAATCTGGAAATCTGGGAAAAAGTGGCCTGACAGCCGAATGTCAGAACCCATAGATTCATATGTGTTAGTTGTTTGTTATGTTTTATGTTTTGAATATGTAGTCTGCCATGTGATCTTTAATCTGAGACTTGAATCAACCTCATAGCATGTCTAGATCGTGAGTTATTGGTGGTCAAAGGTCGTTGATCGAGCCATGATCAATGAAGTTTACAGGCGACCCGAAACCAAGTGGGTCTGACAACAATTTTCGAGCCTCAGATCTTATTGTGTGTTAATAGTTTGGTCAAGTTGTTTGTTTGTTTATTGTAGTCTGGTATGTAGACTACATGTTTAAGTTACCGGATCACTTAGATCATAAATCGTAATGGTAGAAAATTAAGTTCAAACTATAGTTGATGAAATCTGTTTTGAAGAATTGCAGGAAAACCCGAATTGACCAAGAACGATCTGGCATGCCCTTTGACCGACTTAAATATTGATCTGGTGATGTTGTTAAACTGATCTGATGTTACGAAGTTATACTCTGACATCATGACTACAAGTGGGAACCTTTATATCACACGAACAATACATAGACTGCAAACTATAGGGACCCAAAGTATGTACTTCGATTCTGGTAAACCCAGAAAAACGAAGAACATGTCTGACAAGGAATTCAATAGCTTATAATTTTCTGTTGAATGATAGGATTGCTAGAACACAAGTTGGACATTGTATTATTGCATGTCAGCTTCATAATACATGTCTTATATTACTCAGAAACATGAAGATCATAAATTTATAAGTGGTCAAACATAGCACCCTAATTAATCGACAAGGTGTTCTAAAATTTCAAACGAGGACCAAGAATACCTATAGCGACGGTCCTGTCGCTATAGGGCCCTTTAGCGACGCTTATTTTCGGAAAATAGATTATTTTAATAAATAAATAGAAATAAATGGTTTTAAATTATTAAAATACATATTAAATTCTAAAAATTATTTTAAAGCCTGAAAAATAGTTTTTAATTATTTGGAGTTTATTTTGAAAATATTTAATATTTTTGAAATATAAATGGTATTTATTTATTTAATTATAATATTAGATAAATTATTTAAAAATAGTTTTAATTCATGAAAAATCATGAAAAATTATATTATGGTGTTAGAAAATATTTGAAGTTATTTTGATGACTTTTGATATTTTGTGATGAAATTCATTAATATTTATTATTAATGGTAGTTAATATATTTAATGAATATATTAGATAAATTATGGAAAAATAGAATTAATACTTTAAAAATCATATAAAAATGATTTAAGTGTTCTAAAAATATTTGAAGTTATAATATATAACTTCCGATATTTTAATCATTAATATTTTAATATTTATAGCAATTATCGGATAATGGATTTGATTGTTTAAAAATCATAGAAATATGATTTTAAGATATTAAAATACTTTGTGATATTATAATTATATTATAATATTATGTTATGATTTTCATTAAAATTTAATATTAAATAAATGTTAATGATCAAGGAATAATGTGGTATTTATATTAATATCGGTTATTGATTAATATTTTTAATTACTTTAAAAATATTTAAAGGAAATAATAAAGTATTGAAAATACTTTGAGATATTACAAATATGTTACAATATTATGACATGTGTTTCATTAATGTTTAATATTAAATAAATATTAATGATATTAGAATATTGTGGTATTTAATTCATTTAAATACAGTATTAATGATTGAAAATGTTGTTAAATGATATTAATTATCGAAAAAATTTTTGCAAGTTTATAAAAATGTTTTGGTGATACTATGATTATCTAAGATTATTGTTAATTGTTTAGGCAGAGTTTAATTGAACTTAAACTCGATATTGTCCGATTTGACCGTCGGGATGATTGAATTGTGTCGGTTTCAACTTAGACTTAAATAGTCTGATTTGATGCTAAGTCTTATGTGTTGGATAGACTGACAGGATTATGTGATAATGTGTTTATGGTATTTTATCTTTGTGATGATATTATTCTAATATTTGGAGATCGGTATTATCTGTATTAGGTCTTCGGATAAAGCTAAGTTATTTTTCGTATCGGTAATCAACGGAACAGGCAAGTTTGTTTTTCTTAACTCTATTAAGAGTGTTTCATTCAGATATGCTTATGGTTAATCATTACTGATTGTCATGTAGAATTGTACTATGTACATCTTGTATGTATAAGTTAGGTATGAAAGGCTGATCACCTTCATTACCAGTTGGTCCAGATATATATTGTTCATATGTAATACTTGTTCAGTCAAAATTTTGTTCATGCTAATTCACAACTACATTGTGAATTATAGCCAGCTTACTATTCTAAATCTTTCAATCATGATATATCCTTAAATTGTATTTAAACTTGCTGGGAAACTTTCATGCTCACCCTTGCTATATCATGATAAAACATTGCAGATAAAGACGAATGCTTTGGATCTGAGGAAAGTTAAAAGCGGCCCGACTTAGAGTTAATATATGCGATTAGATTTGTAATAGTCTTGTATGATGATAATATCATATGTTAGATAAGTTATGAAATGTGTATAAGTTATGGTTACTCGACCTTGGGGATAGTGTATATTGTTTAATGTTTAAACAATTTATGTTTATATCTTCCGCAATAGTTATAGAAATAGCGAACCAGATCCGCGGTGATTTGGGACCCGGATTCGGGGGCCCTACATTTGGTATTAAAGCTGTTGGTTATAAACCTAGGGTAAAGTTACCTTAGACTAATAACCGCAGTGATTAGGATAAGATCTAACTCACATAGATTTAGTGTGTCGGTAAGATTCAAAGAAGAATCTCGGCAGGTTATAAAAGATGCAGAGTTCCCTAACTCTGATAAAGAAGTTAAGAATCAAAAAGTTATATTTAAGTATGGTACAATTGTACTCTTTAATAGTTGATGTATGGTATTTGGGCTAAACGATTCCTTCATAGAGCGGAGGTATATACGAACTAGCAACTCGGAACCTAGTTTGTTGGTTGTTTGTGGGAAACCACTCAGCGTACCATATTGAAACTGTTAGAGACTCGATGTGTACCAAGTATAGAAAGTGGATAGATCGAGTCTAAAAAGACTGAAAGTGCGAGGGATAGGAGATCGTAAAACAAAACGATCAAGTCATAGAATTGAATCAAAATATATAACGATGAGATCACCCCGTGATCGATAAAGGTTATAATGACCGGAAAGAATCAATCGATGATTGAAAAATCTTCAAAGAAGATGTTTGCGTATCGGTTGTACTATGAAATGGTACTATGAAAACTCATGAAAGAGTTATGGATTATGAATACTGAATTAAATGAAATTGTATGGAAAAGGGGTTAAGATTAGGTGGGGATTTCAATTGAGGACTCATGTTAGTAGTTGAGTTGTATGATTCCTTGTTATGGGTGGGGAATTATACTTGGTGTAAAAACCACTTAGTTTACGCATTGATAATCATTGAAATGTTTGTGTCGTATTTATTTGCTATACGAGTTAAGAGGGTGATTCCTTTCTTATGTGTATAACAAATAGATAGGTCAGTCATAGGTAGAGAATATAAGGTTATATACGAGTTCTTAAAACTCATACTTATGTGACATTTTGACTCATAGTTATATGAAATATTTATGAACCCTCAAATGAATGGACGCCTTAAAAAGGTCCGACTAGGGTAAGTTCTTAAACTCATATGATTGTGGCAATTAATGAACTCATAAGTGTGGTTTTATGAACTGGGTATAGTTGTGTGTGAATGAAGTATTGAGGATTTCAGGAACAGATAGATTGTTAAGCAAATGATTATTAGTGGAGGCATTAGGTTTTCCTAAACTCCTAGCTATGCTAAACTTCAAAATTTTGACATCAAGCTAAATACGCACTATGTGCCTTTTAAAAAAAATGTAGACTCGTAATCATTTTTGAAACGGTTTAAAGTACAGTCTATGCTACTTATTTCAGCTAGACTCAAATGATTTGAAATATCAAAATTTGTTTTTAATTATCACTCATATACCATGTAACTCAGTGCGAGAGATGATAAAAATGTGATGGAGTTGTAAATACTGGAATACTTAGTGTGAACTTGACTTGAAATCATTGTTCCATTATTGTATGATGTGTTATGATAAAGTCATATAATGCGGCATCCTCAAACGGATGTTAATCTGATGCGGCATCATGACGTCATTCTCTAAAAATGTTTTCAAAAGTTTAAATTGCCAACGAGGTTTGGGCTACACCTAAATAATTGATTGAATTGAATTATCGATATGAGTCTATGCTATTTGATTCAAATTAGACTAATGTTATGAAAACTCTAAGTGTTCATTGAAAGAATTTTCTCGAACCAAATTATTTTGGTGCGGAATCCTATGATAAGACTGAGGTGAACGATAATGTTTGGATAAATAATCCAATCTAGTAGCGTAAATATTCGCTAGCCATGATTAATACGTTATGCATGACGTAAGGGTATGATAGGCTAATTGTTGATCGATTTTGCAATCAATGAATACGTGCAAGTATACACAGTCAACAAGTAATAAAGTTAAAGTAGAGTATCGTTCCCACGAAAAATTATTTAATAAAAATTACCAAGTACTAACTCTTAACCAAATCAATTTTATTTAAACAATCGCAAATTATGATTTTTCTAATTAAGAAAACTAAATTAAAACAATTAAAAGAGATTATTCTAAAAGAAAGCAAATAAACAACTAAAATTTGAATGAATTCAGATAAATAAGGATTAAGACTCCAATATCCCCAATTATGAATTATAAATCAATTATTCAACTATTCCAATTATTATGTCTACTGAATTGTTAACATGAATTCTCAAATTCCAAAAGCCCTCTCTCGAGTGATCAATTGCCTTCTATTTAACTTGCATTAATTTTACTATATCTCTATGCAAAATAATTGAATTAAACTCGCCATAATCCCAATTCCTTATATGTTACATGCGAAAAATAGATATTCTCATTCTATTCACAAACCTAATTATTCACTGTACAAATAACTAAGTCACATGTCACCATGCCCAGTTATAACCCTAGAATTCCTTTCTCAATTCCTTCTAGAGTAACAAGGTAATTATCGATCAGATAATTAATCAATAAGCACAAAGCAAGATGAACAATTCACTTCAACATAAATAATTAGAATAAATCAAATAATCAATTCATAATCATAAAAAGTTCAATTGAAATCTTAATGAAAGAGTTAGTTCATAATTAATGAATTAAAATCAAGAATCCACAATTGAATAGACATTAAAAGATAAAAGTATGATAAGAGAAGAGAATAGAATCATTGTCGAAGAAATCGATGTTCCCCTCTTGCTCTTGCTCTTGATCTTCAATGTTCTTCAATTTGCTTCAATCTTCAATGGCTAATTAAGAATTAGGGTTTGGATTCTAATCTAATGGAGTGTTTAATCTAGTCTACTCTATGTAATCTCCCCCTATTTTATGCCTTACATCATGTATTTATAGGTTACAAGTCCAATTTTTAGTTTTGGAACAAACCCAATCCAATTTGGAGTCAAAAGGTGTCACATTAGCCCAAAACGCGCCCAAAGCCGCACTCCAACCTCTTCCTCAGTATTTCAAATACTGAACGACGCCAGACACGCCTTATAGCACCTCAAATAACTGCAAATAGGTTTAAAATTAGCGCCCAAGGCTACCACTTTTTTCGACATTTTTCATTCGACGTCATTTTGAAAATGGCCATAACTTCTTCGTCAGAACTCCGATTTCGATGATTCAAGATGTTCTGAAAAGAGGAAAAGTAGATCTACAACTTTCATTCTTTGAGTGTTCCGAAATAAGGTCTATAGAATTACTCAAATTGGCTCTGAAGTGACTACTGTGTAAATGGCAAGCCGAAAACGCGAATCTAGCCAGCCACCTGAACGTCGATCCAAGTAACTTTTGTCCCAATTCCTACAAAACAATATAAAACATGCATGAATAGACACAAACACATAAAACATCCTAAAAGACTTGAGAACAACATTAAATTAAGCCTTAATGTATCCAATTCATGGGTATATTACCCATTCATCAAATACCCCAAACTTAAACCTTTGCTTGTCCTCAAGCAAAAACATAAAAAAGAACTAAAATAAACAAAATAACTCAACTAAATGAATGCATATGCATAATCTACTTCCTAATATACCTACGAACCGAGTAATAAATCAAAGATGATATATAACAACAGCCTCAAAGATACCATTGGTACTCAAACAATATATCCAATCAATTCAAAATCCATAACTCTAACCAATTAGTCAACCCAAACATGTCATCACCCATGTTTGTGTGTGTGTGTTTATTAACCATTCTAACCAACCACAGTTCAAGATAACCACATAACAAACTTCTTATAAGGAAAATTTTAGTTCCAATTCAATTACTTTTGTGAACATGACAACTCCGATTAAAACTAAGCAATTACCAAATCTAAGGGTAAATACATGATTTATTTATACTTTTATTCAACCACGAGGGCATTTTTTGCTCTTTCTCGTGTTTTTTTTTTCATGGTCAGTGCAATGTCTCATTCCATTAGGCTACTTGATTGCCACCCCTTAATGAAGCTTTCAACCAACGACTCCTGGACTCATATAAGACCTTAGGGCGCTTAGGTGTTAAGACACCCTTCAAAGCATTTCTTGCTCAAGTAACAAAGGCCAAAAACAAAACTAACCACGATTTTTTCTTCTTTTTTTTTTCATCATCTCTTTTTTTTTTTTTTTTTTTTCTCGGATTTTCTATTTTTTTTCTTCATCAAATTTTTTTAGTATATATATCCCATAGATTCTCCCAAACTCAAGCTTTTACGTCATTCCAACCTTTACCGCCAGGTTCACTAATTTTCTTAAATTTTAACAAAGATTTTCCTCGTAAACAAATTATGAAACCCTTGAACCAAGTGGATTAAAACAGTTAAACTTTAAGTGTCAACTAGGTTACATAAGTTTCAGACATGTGCTCGATTATCATCATGATTAAAATTAGAACTCATCATCAATTATCAACACTGTTCAAGTTAACATGCAAAACAGTGTTTAAACTGATAGAATAATGAAAGAAAAAGGGTGAGCTCAACTAGCCCAGTAAAGAATATTATGAGTAAGATAATGTATAATAAATTATCGTTAGCCTTCAACAGTGTTTAAACCGATAGAATATAATAAACAACAAGTTTAAGCTGCGATTGGAACAAACAATCTATTAGTAGAGTCAAGTAGAGCATGATATCTACTATCTTCTATGATTTAAAAGTTTATCATCAATTTTATCGCAAAGACTCAAATTTCAATAAATAATCCATATCACTAAATTATCCATGCACTACTCTGAGCCAATTATTATCACCATTGGTCATGATCGTGCCTACAACTCGTCCATCAATGCACTACGAGGGCGAATGAGGACTTTTACCGCATCATTTATAACATTAAGGGTCATGATTATAAAGAATGATCCTCGGTCATAATCATACTAATCCACAGTCCATCTATGCACTACGGCCAAAGATGACTTTCATAACAATATAAACATGGCGATGATGACAATGATATAAGAATTCAATTAAATGCAAGCAAATGATAAATTCTAAATATTTATAATTTAATTTATCCAGAATTTAATAATGTCCAATTGTCAACATGATACTGCTTTGTGGAGTAAATTTCAAGAATAATATTGTATCAAAAATGATTTGGACAAAAAAAAAATCAATTTTTGTCATGAATAGTGTGACAACCCGAGAATTTAGACAATTTATTAAAATCTTAAATGATTGATTTAAGGTCAAATATTAGACCTAGACAGAAAACAAGTGTATGCGTTTGATGTTATTGGGAAGGAATTATGAGGATTTCAAAATTCTGTGAAGGATTTAGGTGAATTATTCAGAATTAAGTTTATATGTGTTTATGTTATGTGTATATGGTTTTATATATGTTTAGAATGTGGTTAAGGGTCAAGGGTTGACCAGATAAATTATATCTGTGTCAAACCCTAAGTATATATTAAGAATGACAACGTTCAGCTAGAAAACCCTAACGTCTGATAAGAAAACCTAGAAATCGGTTCTGGAAACCCTAGTTTCAGTTCCGGGAGTCCGAAACCCTAATTCGGATATTAAAAACCCTAGATTGGGAATGCAATGCTATATATAAGGTTTAACGTTATTAATTATAAATTAATTAGGGAAAACCCTAATGAATTACTAGAAACCCTATTTGAGTATTAGAAAACCCTAATACCATATCTGAAAATCCTAATTTCAGATTTCGAATATTTGAAACCCTAATATGGGAATATAACGGAAAATTATAATGCTCAAGTGATTTAAATTATAAGCTTAATAGGGTAAAGCTTAATTATTTAGCAAACCCTAATTTCCAAAATTTGAACCCTAATTATTCTGTCTAAAACCCTAAATCGGGATATTAAAACCCCAAGTGGGAAGCTTGAAGATAAGTATAGAGTTTCTATGTTATTAATTGTAAGTATAATTAGGGATAACCCTAATTGATTAATTGGAAAGCCCTAATTTCTAATGTAGCAAACCCTAGCATGCAATTAGAGAAAACCTAATTATTAGCTTATAGAGTGTAATGTTAATTAGGAAGCTTTAACCCTAATTAGCAAGCTTGAATGAGATTAGTAAACTTTACTGTAATTAGAGAACCCTAATCAAAGAAACGAAGATTTCCATATTTGCCCTTAATACACAACTCTAGATTTAGAGCTTATGAAACCCTAGGGTCAAACCCTAAGTGTTAAAACCTAATAGGTGTGAGAAATTACCAAAGTACCATGCACTTTATGAGCCAAATGACCAAAAATGCCCTTTTAGCATTATTTAATAAGATAACTTGTGTAGGTTGCCATAAATTTAGTTGGTGACCAACCTTTGCTAGGCATGTGGTCTATGTGCTAGCCTTTAATCATCAACCATCAACCATCTAGCATCCTATAAATACATTGGACCTAAGATCAAAGTTCAAAAGTAAACAAAATTCACTTACTTTACTTTTTCAAGCTAGCCAAACCTTCTCTCTCTCCCCCATCCGAAATTGTAGAGTGAGACTGACTAATAAGCTAAGCCAAGATCATGTGTTAGCTTGCCAAGATCAAACACCAAAGATCAGATTCAAAAATTGAGCATTTATGAGGTATAAACCCTAATTCTAGAAATCCTTAGATCTGTTGTTAGATGTTATGATTTTATGTTTAAATGTGTAGTATGTTGTATATATTAGTGATCTGGGTTGTAATATCACAGATCCATAACACTTAGATGCTCGAAATTGATGTTTTTAAAAATGGGAAAAAGTGGCCGACAAATGTAACAATGTCGAACCCATAGATTCATATGTGTTAGTTGTTTGTTGTGTTTTATGTTTTGAATATGTAGTCTGCCATGTGATCTTTAATCTGAGACTTGAATCAACCTCATAGCATGTCTAGATCGTGAGTTATTGGTGGTCAAAGGTCGTTGACCGACCATGATCAACTCGAAGTTTTACGGGCGTCCTGTAAAACCTGTGGGTCTGACAACAATTTTCGAGCCTCAGATCTTATTGTGTGTTAATAGTTTGGTCAAGTTGTTTGTTTGTTTATTGTAGTCTGGTATGTAGACTACATGTTTAAGTTACCAGATCACTTAGATCATAACTGTAATGGCCGAAAATTAAGTTCAAACTATAGTTGATGCTCGTTTTGAAGAATTGCAGGAAAACCTTAATTGACCAAGAAACGATCTGGCATGCCCTTTCGACCGACTTAAATATTGATCTGGTGATGTTGTTAAACTGATCTGATGTTACGAAGTTATACTCTGACATCATGACTACAAGTGGGAACCTTTATATCACACGAACAATACATAGACTGCAAACTATAGGGACCCAAAGTATGTACTTCGATTCTGGTAAACCCAGAAAAACGAAGAACATGTCTGACAAGGAATTCAATAGCTTATAATTTTCTGTTGAATGATAGGATTGCTAGAACACAAGTTGGACATTGTATTATTGCATGTCGTCACTTCATAATACATGTCTTATATTACTCGTAAAACATGAAGATCATAAATTTATAAGTGGTCAAACATAAGCTTTTAGTTAATCGACAAGGTGTTCTAGCAACCTCAAGAATGGGACCAAGAATACCTATAGCGACGGTCACCCATGCAGCTATAGGGCCCCTTTATGACGCTTTTTTATTTTGGAAAATAGATTATTTTAATAAATAAATAGAAATAAATGGTTTTAAATTATTAAAATACATATTAAATTCTAAAAAATTATTTTAAAGCCCTGAAAAATAGTTTTTAATTATTTGGAGTTTATTTTGAAAATATTTAATATTTTGAAATATAAATGGTATTTATTTATTTAATTATAATATTAGATAAATTATTTAAAAATAGTTTTAATTCATGAAAAATCATGAAAAATTATATTATGGTGTTAGAAAATATTTGAAGTTATTTGGATGACTTTTGATATTTTGTGATGAAATTCATTAATATTTATTATTAATGGTAGTTAATATATTTAATGAATATATTAGATAAATTATGGAAAAATAGAATTAATGCTTTAAAAATCATATAAAATGATTTAAGTGTTCTAAAATATTTGAAGTTATAATATATAACTTCCGATATTTTGTCATTAATATTTTAATATTTATAGCAATTATCGGATAATGGATTTGATTGTTTAAAAATCATAGAAATATGATTTTAAGATATTAAAAATACTTTGTGATATTATAATTATATTATAATATTATGTTATGATTTTCATTAAAATTTAATATTAAATAAATGTTAATGATCAAGGAATAATGTGGTATTTATATTAATATCGATTATTGATTAATATTTTTAATTACTTTAAAAATATTTAAAGGAAATAATAAAGTATTGAAAATACTTTGAGATATTACAAATATGTTACAATATTATGACATGTGTTTCATTAATGTTTAATATTAAATAAATATTAATGATATTAGAATATTGTGGTATTTAATTCATTTAAATACAGTATTAATGATTGAAAATGTTGTTAAATGATATTAATTATCGAAAATTTTTGCAAGTTTATAAAAAATGTTTTGACCGATACTATGATTATCTAAGATTATTGTTAATTGTTTTAGCAAGAGTTTAATTGAACTTAAACTCGATATTTGTCCGATTTGACCGTTCTGGATGATTGAATTGTGTTTGTTTCAACTCAGACTTAAATAGTTCGATTTGATGCTAAGTCTTATGTGTTGGATAGATAGATGCAGATTATGTGATAATGTGTTTATGGTATTTTATCTTTGTGATGATATTATTCTAATATTTGGAGATCGGTATTATCTATATTAGGTCTTCTGGATAAAGCTAAGTTATTTTTCGTATCGGTAATCAAATTTTAACATGCAAGTTTGTTTTTCTTAACTCTATTAAGAGTGTTTCATTCAGATATGCTTATGGTTAATCATTCTTTCGATTGTCATGTAGAATTGTACTATATGTACATCTTGTATGTATAAGTTAGGTATGAAAGGTCGATCACCTTCATTACCAGTTGGTCCAGATATATATTGTTCATATGTAATACTTGTTCAGTCAAAATTTTGTTCATGCTAATTCACAACTACATTGTGAATTATAGCCAGCTTACTATTCTAAATCTTTCAATCATGATATATCCTTAAATTGTATTTAAACTTGCTGGGCAACTTTCATGCTCACCCTTGCTATATCATGATAAAACATTGCAGATAAAGACGAATGCTTCGGATACAAGGAAAGTTAAAGACAGTTCCAGCTTAGAGTTAATATGCGCGATTAGATTTGTAATAGTCTTGTATGATGATAATATCATATGTTAGATAAGTTATGAAATGTGTATAAGTTATGGTTACTCGACCTTGGGGATAGTGTATATTGTTTAATGTTTAAACAATTTATGTTTATATCTTCCGCAATAGTTATAGAAATAGCGAACCAGATCCGCGGTGATTTGGGACCCGGATTCGAGGGCCCTACATTTGGTATTAAAGCTGTTGGTTATAAACCTAGGGTAAAGTTACCTTAGACTAATAACCGCAGTGATTAGGATAAGATCTAACTCACATAGATTTAGTGTGTCGGTAAGATTCAAAGAAGAATCTCGGCAGGTTATAAAAGATGCAGAGTTCCCTAACTCTGATAAAGAAGTTAAGAATCAAAAAGTTATATTTAAGTATGGTACAATTGTACTCTTTAATAGTTGATGTATGGTATTTGGGCTAAACGATTCCTTCATAGAGCGGAGGTATATACGAACTCCAGCAACTCGGAACCTAGTTTGTTGGTTGTTTGTGGGAAACCACTGCATTCATATTGAAACCCCATAGAGACTCGATGTGTACCAAGTATAGAAAGTGGATAGATCGAGTCTAAAAGACCGAAAGTGCGAGGATAGGAGATCGTGAAACAAAACGATCAAGTCATAGAATTGAATCAAAATATATACGATGAGATCACCCCGTGATCGATAAGGTATACGATGAATGTAAAGAATCAATATGATGATTGAAAAATCTTCAGCAAGATGCTGCGTATCAGTTGTACTATGAAATGGTACTATGAAAACTCATGAAAGAGTTATGGATTATGAATACGAATTAAATGAAATTCGTATGGAAAAGGGGGTTAAGATTAGGTGGGGATTTCAATTGAGGACTCATGTTAGTAGTTGAGTTGTATGATTCCTTGTTATGGGTGGGGAATTATACTTGGTGTAAAAACCACTTAGTTTCTGGCATTGATAATCATTGAAATGTTTGTGTCGCGCTATTTGCTATATGCAGGTTAAGAGGGTGATTCCTTTCTTATGTGTATAACAAATAGATAGGTCATAGGTAGAGAATATAAGGTTATATTTAGTTCTTAAAACTCATACTTATGTGACATTTTTGACTCATAGTTATATGAAATATTTATGAACCCCTCAGCGAATGGACGCCAAAGGTCTGACTAGGGTAAGTTCTTAAACTCATATGATTGTGGCAATTAATGAACTCATAAGTGTGGTTTTATGAACTGGGTATAGTTGTGTGTGAATGAAGTATTGAGGATTTCAGGAACAGATAGATTGTTAAGCAAATGATTATTAGTGGAGGCATTAGGTTTTCCTAAACTCCTAGCTATGCTAAACTTCAAAATTTTGACATCAAGCTAAATACGCACTATGTGCCTTTTAAAAAAAATGTAGACTCGTAATCATTTTTGAAACGGTTTAAAGTACAGTCTATGCTACTTATTTCAGCTAGACTCAAATGATTTGAAATATCAAAATTTGTTTTTAATTATCACTCATGTACCATGTAACCTGGTGCAGAGATGATAAAAATGTGATGGAGTTGTAAATACAGGAATACTTAGTGTGAACTTGACCGAAATCATTGCTCCATTATTGTATGATGTGTTATGACAAAGTCATATAATGACTAAGATCCTCAAAGCGGATTGTTAATACAAAGACGCAAGATCATGACGTCATTCTCGAAAAATGTTTTCAAAAAGTTTAAATTGCCAACGGGGTTTGGCTACACCTAAATAATTCGATTGAATTGAATTATCGATATGAGTCTATGCTATTTGATTCAGCTAGACTAATGTTATGAAAACTCTAAGTGTTCATTGAAAGAATTTTCTCGAACCAAATTATTTTGGTGCGGAATCCTATGATAAGACTGAGGTGAACGATAATGTTTGGATAAATAATCCAATCTAGTAGCGTAAATATTCGCTAGCCATGATTAATACGTTATGAATGACGTAAGGGTATGATAGGCTAATTGTTGATCGATTTTGCAATCAATGAATACGTGCAAGTATACACAGTCAACAAGTAATAAAGTTAAAGTAGAGTATCGTTCCCACGAAAAATTATTTAATAAAAATTACCAAGTACTAACTCTTAACCAAATCAATTTTATTTAAACAATCGCAAATTATGATTTTTCTAATTAAGAAAACTAAATTAAAACAATTAAAAGAGATTATTCTAAAAGAAAGCAAATAAACAACTAAAATTTGAATGAATTCAGATAAATAAGGATTAAGACTCCAATATCCCCAATTATGAATTATAAATCAATTATTCAACTATTCCAATTATTATGTCTACTGAATTGTTAACATGAATTCTCAAATTCCAAAAGCCCTCTCTCGAGTGATCAATTGCCTTCTATTTAACCCAGATTAATTTTACTATATCTCTATGCAAAATAATTGAATTAAACTCGCTACAATCCCAATTCCTTATATGTTACATGCGAAAAATAGATATTCTCATTCTATTCACAAACCTAATTATTCACTGTGCAAATAACTAAGTCACATGTCACCATGCCCAGTTATAACCCTAGAATTCCTTTCTCAATTCCTTCTAGAGTAACAAGGTAATTACTGATCAGATAATTAATCAATAAGCACAAAGCAAGATGAACAATTCACTTCAACATAAATAATTAGAATAAATCAAATAATCAATTCATAATCATAAAAAGTTCAATTGAAATCTTAATGAAAGAGTTAGTTCATAATTAATGAATTAAAATCAAGAATCCACAATTGAATAGACATTAAAAGATAAAAGTATGATAAGAGAAGAGAATAGAATCATTGTCAAGAACTCGATGTTCCCTCTTCTCTTGCTCTTGATCTTCAATGTTCTTCAATTTGCTTCAATCTTCAATGGCTAATTAAGAATTAGGGTTTGGATTCTAATCTAATGGAGTGTTTAATCTAGTCTACTCTATGTAATCTCCCTATTTTATGCCTTACATCATGTATTTATAGGTTACAAGTCCAATTTTTAGTTTTGGAACAAACCCAATCCAATTTGGAGTCAAAAGGTGTCATAATTAGCCAAAACGCGCGTCAGCCGCACCCAACCTCTTTCGGCCTTGTATTGAACGACGCTTTATTCTTCGCCTTATAGCACCCTCAAATTTGCGCAAATAGGCCTAAAATTAGCGCCCCGGCGCTACCACTTTTTCTGACATTTTCTGCTCCGACGTCATTTTGAAAAATGGCCATAACTTCTTCGTCCGAACTCCGATTTCGATGATTCAAGATGTTCTGAAAAGAGGAAAAGTAGATCTACAACTTTCATTCTTTGAGTGTTCCGAAATAAGGTCTATAGAATTACTCAAATTGGCTCTGAAGTGACTACTGTGTAAATGGCAAGCCGAAAACGCGAATCTAGCCACCCTGAACGTCGATCCAAGTAACTTTTGTCCCAATTCCTACAAAACAATATAAAACATGCATGAATAGACACAAACACATAAAAACATCCTAAAAGACTTGAGAACAACATTAAATTAAGCCCGAATGTATCCAATTCATGGGTATATTACCCATTCATCAAATACCCCCAAACTTAAACCTTTGCTTGTCCTCAAGCAAAAACATAAAAGAACTAAAAATAAACAAAATAACTCAACTAAATGAATGCATATGCATAATCTACTTCCTAATATACCTACGAACCGAGTAATAAATCAGTATGATATATAACAACAGGCCTCAAAGATACCATTGGTACTCAAACAATATATCCAATCAATTCAAAATCCATAACTCTAACCAATTAGTCAACCCAAACATGTCATCACCCATGTTGTGTGTGTGTGCTTATTAACCATTCTAACCAACCACAGTTCAAGATAACCACATAACAAACTTCTTATAAGGAAAATTTTAGTTCCAATTCAATTACTTTTGTGAACATGACAACTCCGATTAAAACTAAGCAATTACCAAATCTAAGGGTAAATACATGATTTATTTATACTTTTATTCAACCACGAGGGCATTTTTGCTCTTTCGTGTTTTTTTTTCATGGTCATGCAATGTCTCATTCCATTAGGCTAATAAAGGCCACCACCCTTAGCGAGCTTTCAACCAATGACTCCTGGACCATATAAGACCTTAGGGCGCTAAGTGTTAAGACACCCTTCAGGCATTTTGCTCAAGTAACAAAGGCCCCGAAACAAAACTAACCACGATTTTTCTCTTCTTTTTTTTTTCATCATCTCTTTTCTTTTTTTTTTTTTTTTCTGGATTTTCTATTTTTTTTTCTTCATCAAATTTTTTTTAGTATATATATCCCATAGATTCTCCCAAACTCAAGCTTTTACGTCATTCCAACCTTTACCGCCAGTTCACTAATTTTCTTAAATTTTAACAAAGATTTTCCCTCAGAAACAAATTATGAAACCCTTGAACCAAGTGGATTAAAACAGTTAAACTTTAAGTGTCAACCGGTTACATAAGTTTCAGACAGGCTCAGATTATCATCATGATTAAAATTAGAACTCATCATCAATTATCAACACTGTTCAAGTTAACATGCAAAACCAATCTTATCATAGGCCGAGCTAAGACCACACCAACCTATCACACAGATTCATGCAAAAATAAGAAAAAATGCAATTATACTACATGAACACATATATGAAGATGCAAAAAAAAAATACCATGTATTATATGCAACCTAAAAAAAACATAATGCTAACACAGAAAATAAAATAAAAAATAAACTACTATACAGATAACTAACTATATGCAGTACGACACTAAAATGCCCCCAAACTTAAACTAGACATTGTCCTCAATGACTACAATAGAAAAAATTAAAGCAGAGGACTTCCCTGAAAATATAGCAATCTTCCTCCTTGTCCGCTAAGTTTGGAGAATATGCTAGGCACATGGAACAAATTGGGTACCACACTTGAATTTGACTTGAATAACCTATAAAACCATCGTAGAAGCAATTTTATTAAATCCTAAATAAATGCAAATTCAAAACTACTAATATAAAACTTAATAAAAACTAAAAATAAAAGTTAAACTTGGGTTGCCTCCCAATAAGCGCTTGTTTTATAGTCTCAGCCTGACTTCTTCAATTCTCTATCCAATTCCCCTACGAAAATTGAGGAATCCTCCATCCATCAGTAGCAATGTCTCTTTTGGGAGGTTCCCATTAGCAAAAACCCTTGAATTGAAGTCACCTAGCATGCTCTTTGTAGATAGGATCCCCATTAAGAACGGCAAACCACTAGTTATTTTCCCCATTATGTCTATGATCAGATTAGGGTATTGAAGCTTAATAAACATAATGGGATCTTCCTCTATCTTCTCCTTTTCATCCCACCATGACTCCACAACTGCACTAGCTCTTATGTCACAAAGAGCTTTGTCGACGACATGACTGCCAATTGGGCATGGTTTTGCAAAACTGCCCGGATTATTGAACTTTGGTGGAGGAGGCACATTGGATACTAATGAAATCGGCTCATCTTCGTTGGTACTCAAAGTTAGATCTTCACCGATCTCCTTTTCTTGTTCCCCAAGTCTTTCCTCTCTTTCAACATCTATATCATTTGGCACATTCGGTTGCATATTTGGTTCGAGCTCACCATCAGTCTCTGCATCCATGTCATAGAGCCAAGTGTATTGAAGATGGAAGTTCAACGCATGTGCTATCTGCCCCAATTGATTTTCCAGATTCTTGATTGACGCATTTATGCTTTGTGTATTCAGATCTGTTTTATTTTGTTTCCTTTCATGTTCCTCGTGTTTCTTTTCAGAAGTTGTAATAAATCTATCCAAGGCTTCTTCCCAACTTGCTTTCCACTCTGGTTGTTGTGTCAGATTTTGAAACCCGGAATTATTTTGTTGTCTCGGGGCTTGAGCTTGAGCTTGATTGTTACTCCATGAAAAATCCGGGTGATACCCCCAATCATGATGATAGTTGTTGGGATAGACATAATTATTGGGGTAATCACCACCATAGTGTACCGGCTCGAAATTGATGGCGCATTGATGACTCATATGATTTCCCGCACAATAATCACAAACCATTGCTACATTTGTTTGTGTGGATGGTGGACTCCATGTTTCCATTGGTCAAGTCATGTTCAGGTATGGCCATTGATCACGTTAAAGTCATCAATGGTACCTAAAAAGAGAGAAATATAGGAAGAGAATTAACAATAAAAATAAAAATGTTTAAATTAATACTAATTTGATTGAAATTAATATTGGTAAATAATTATTAAATTAATTCCCCGGCAACGGCGCCAAAAACTTGTTGATCGATTTTGTAATCAATGAATACGTGCAAGTATACACGGTCAACAAGTAATAAAGTGAAAGTAGAGTATCGTTCCCACGAGGAATTATTTAATAAAAATTTCCAAGTACTAACTCTTAACCAAATCAATTTTATTTAAACAATCGCAAATTGTGATTTTTCTAATTAAGAAAACTAAATTAAAACAATTAAAAGAGATTATTCTAAAAGAAAGCAAATAAACAACTAAAATTTGAATGAATTCAGATAAATAAGGATTAAGACTCCAATATCCCCAATTATGAATTATAAATCGATTATTCAATTATTCCAATTATTATGTCTACTGAATTGTTAACAGGAATTCTCAAATGCCAAAAGCCCTCTCTCGAGTGATCAATTGCCTTCTATTTAACCTGCATTAATTTTGCTATATCTCTATGCAAAACAATTGAATTAAACTCACATAATCCCAATTCTTATGTGTTACATATGCAAATAGATATTCTCATTCTATTCACAAACCTAATTATTCACTGTGCAAATAACTAAGTCACATGTCACCATGCCCGCTTCTAACCCTAGAATTCCGTTCTCAATTCTTCAGAGTAACAAGGTAATTCTGATCGATAATTAATCAATAAGCACAAAGCAAGATGAACAATTCACTTCAACATAAGTAATTAGAATAAATCAAATAATCAATTCATAATCATAAAAAGTTTAATTGAAATCTTAATGAAAGAGTTAGTTCATAATTAATGAATTAAAATCAAGAATCCAAAATTGAATAGACATTAAAAGATAAAAGTATGATAAGAGAAGAGAATAGAATCTGTTGTCAGCAAATTTGATGTTCCCCTCTTGCTCTTGCTCTTGATCTTCAATGTTCTTCAATTTGCTTCAATCTTCAATGGCTAATTAAGAATTAGGGTTTGGATTCTAATCTAATGGAGTGTTTAATCTAGTCTACTCTATGTAATCTCCCCCTATTTTATGCCTTACATCATGTATTTATAGGTTACAAGTCCAATTTTTAGTTTTGGAACAAACCCAATCCAATTTGGAGTCAAAAAGGTGTCAAAATTTGCCCCAACGTCGCCTGTGTCAACCTAACCTCTTCCTCCTTAGCCCCAAATACGGGAACGACGCCTCATAACGCCTTATAGTTTCAAAGTACTGCAAATACGCCTAAAATTAGCGCCCCGGTGCTACCACTTTTTCTGACATTTTCTGCTCCGACGTCATTTTGGAAAATGGCCATAACTTCTTCGTCCGAACTCCGATTTCGATGATTCAAGATGTTATGAAAAGAGGAAAAGTATATCTACAACTTTCATTCTTTGAGTGTTTCGAAATAAGGTCTGTAGAAATACTCAAATTGGCTCTGAAGTGACTGCTGTGTAAATGGCAAGCCGAAATTGCGAATCTAGCCACCCCGAACGTCGATCCAAGTAACTTTTGTCCCAATTCCTACAAAATAATATAAAACATGCATGAATAGACACAAACACATAAAAAAATCCTAAAAGACTTGAGAACAACAATAAATTAAGCCCGAATGTATCCAATTCATGGGTATATTACCCATTCATCACTAATCACCTAAAGTACTAGTAATGGTAGTTTACCTTCTTTGTGATTCTAAACAGACCAAGTAATGTACAGTTTTACGGTATAAATACCGTTAAATCTTTGTGTTCATGGTCTATATGAGCTCTCAGCATAATTTGAAACCTTTTACTCTTGTGAGTGGTGAATTTGGTAGTATGTGATATGTGTGAATGGTGTAAGGTGCACGGTGTAAGGTGTAAGGTGAATTTCAGGGACGAAATTCTTATAAGGAGGGGTGAATTTGACAACCCGAGAATTTAGACAATTTATTAAAATCTTAAATGATTGATTTAAGGTTAAATATTAGACCTAGACAGAAAATAAGTGTATGCGTTTGATGTTATTGGGAAGGAATTCTGAGGATTTCAAAATTGTGTGAAGGATTTAGGTGAATTATTCAGAATTAAGTTTATATGCTGTGTATATGGTTTTATATGTGTTCAGAATGTGGTTAAGGGTCAAGGGTTGACCAGATAAATTATATCTGTGTCAAACCCTAAGTATATATTAAGAAAGACAACGTTCAGCTAGAAAACCCTAACGTCTGATAAGAAAACCTAGAAATCGGTTCTGGAAACCCTAGTTTCAGTTCCGGGAGTCTGAAACCCTAATTCGGATATTAAAAACCCTAGATTGGGAATGCAATGCTATATATAAGGTTTAACGTTATTAATTATAAATTAATTAGGGAAAACCCTAATGAATTACTAGAAACCCTATTTGAGTATTAGAAAATCCTAATACCATATCTGAAAATCCTAATTTCAGATTTCGAATATTTGAAACCCTAATATGGGAATATAACGGAAAATTATAATGCTCAAGTGATTTAAATTATAAGCTTAATAGGGTAAAGCTTAATTATTTAGTAAACCCTAATTTCCAAAATTTGAACCGTAATTATTCTCGCATCAAAACCCTAAATCGGGATATTAAAACCCCAAGTGGGAAGCTTGAAGATAAGTATAGAGTTTCTATGTTATTAATTGTAAGTATAATTAGGGATAACCCTAATTGATTAATTGGAAAGCCCTAATTTCTAATGTAGCAAACCCTAGCATGCAATTAGAGAAAACCTAATTATTAGCTTATAGAGTGTAATATTAATTAGGAAGCTTTAACCCTAATTAGCAAGCTTGAATGAGATTAGTAAACTTTACTGTAATTAGGGAACCCTAATCAAAGAAACGAAGATTTCCATATTTGCCCTTAATACACAACTCTAGATTTAGAGCTTATGAAACCCTAGGGTCAAACCCTAAGGGTTAAAACCTAATAAGTATAAGAAGTTACCAAAGTACCATGCACTTTATGAGCTAAATGACCAAAATGCCCTTTTAGCATTATTTAATAAGATAACTTGTGTAGGTTGCCATAACTTTAGTTGGTGACCAACCTTTGCTAGGCATGTGGTCTATGTGCTAGCCTTTAATCATCAACCATCAACCATCTAGCATCCTATAAATACATTGGACCTAAGATCAAAGTTCAAAAGTAAGCAAAATTCACTTACTTTACTTTTTCAAGCTAGCCAAACCTTCTCTCTCTCTCCCATCCAAAATTGTAGAGTGAGAGTGACTAATAAGCTAAGTCAAGATCATGTGTTAGCTTGCCAAGATCAAACACCAAAGATCAGATTCAAAAATTGAGCATTTATGAGGTATAAACCCTAATTCTAGAAATCCTTAGATCTGTTGTTAGATGTTATGATTTTATGTTTAAATGTATAGAGTGTTATATCTATTAATGATCTGGGTTGTAATATCACAGATCCATAACACTTAGATGCTCGAAATTGATGTTTTTAGAAATTTGGAAATCTGGGAAAAAGTGGCCTGACAGCCGAATGTCAGAGCCCATAGATTCATATGTGTTAGTTGTTTGTTGTGTTTTATGTTTTGAATATGTAGTCTGCCATGTGATCTTTAATCTGAGACTTGAATCAACCTCATAGCATGTCTAGATCGTGAGTTATTGGTGGTCAAAGGTCGTTGATCGAACCATGATCAATTGAGTTTCTGGGCAGCCCAGAAACCCAAGTGGGTCTGACAACAATTTTCGAGCCTCGGATCTTATTGTGTGTTAATAGTTTGGTCAAGTTGTTTGTTTGTTTATTGTAGTCTGGTATATAGACTACATGTTTAAGATACCGAGATCACTTAGATCATAAATCGAATGGCGTAAAATTAAGTTCAAACTATAGTCGACTGATTCGTTTTGAAGAATTGCAGGAAAACCCGATCTTACCAAGAACAACGATCTGGCATGCCCTTTCGAACCAAGCTTTTAAATATTGATCTCGTGGTGATGTTGTTAGACCGATCCGATGTTACGGGTTATACTCGACATCATGACTACAAGTGGGAACCTTTATATCACACCTAACAATACCTGATCGCAAACTATAGGGACCCAAAGTATGTACCTTGATTCTCGTAAACCCAGAAAAATGAAGAACATGCCTGACAAGGAATTCAATAGCTTATAATTTTCTGTTGAATGATAGGATTGCTAGAACACAAGTTGGACATTGTAGTTTTGCATGTCAGCTTCATAATACATGTCTTATATTACTCAGAAACATGAAGATCATAAATTTATAAGTTGTCAAACATAGCACCTTAGTTAATCGACAAGGTGTTCACAGGCTTTTTCGAAACAGGACCAAAAACACCTATAATGACAGTGGCTCCGTCATTATAGGGCCCTTTAATGACGCTTATTTTAGGAAAATAGATTATTTTAATAAATAAATAGAAATAAATGGTTTTAAATTATTAAAAATACATATTAAATTTCGAAAAATTATTTTAAAGCCTGAAAAATAGTTTTTAATTATTTAAAAATAGTTTTAATTCATGAAAAATCATGAAAAATTATATTATGGTGTTAGAAAATATTTTAAGTTATTTTGATGACTTTTGATATTTTGTGATGAAATTCATTAATATTTATTATTAATGGTAGTTAATATATTTAATGAATATATTAGATAAATTATGGAAAAATAGAATTAATGCTTTAAAAATCATATAAAAATGATTTAAGTGTTATAAAAATATTTTAAGTTATAATATATAACCGATATTTTGTCATTAATATTTTAATATTTATAGCAATTATCGGATAATGGATTTGATTGTTTAAAAATCATAGAAATATGATTTTAAGATATTAAAATACTTTGTGATATTATAATTATATTATAATATTATGTTATGATTTTCATTAAAATTTAATATTAAATAAATGTTAATGATCAAGGAATAATGTGGTATTTATATTAATATCGTTATTGATTAATATTTTAATTACTTTAAAACATTTAAAGGAAATAATAAAGTATTGAAAATACTTTGAGATATTACAAATATGTTACAATACTATGACATGTGTTTCATTAATGTTTAATATTAAATAAATATTAATGATATTAGAATATTGTGGTATTTAATTCATTTAAATACGTGATTAATGATTGAAAATGTTGTTAAATGATATTAATTATCCAAAATTTTTGCAAGTTTATAAAAATGTTTTGGATCGATACTATGATTATCTAAGATTATTGTTAATTGTTTAGGCCGAGTTTAATTGAACTTAAACTCGATATTGTCCGATTTGACCGTCGGGATGATTGAATTGTGTCGGTTTCAACTTAGACTTAAATAGTCTGATTTGATGCTAAGTCTTATGTGTTGGATAGACTGACAGGATTATGTGATAATGTGTTTATGGTATTTTATACTGTGATGATATTATTCTAATATTTGGAGATCGGTATTATCTATATTAGGTCTTCGGATAAAGCTAAGTTATTTTTCGTATCGGTAATCAACGGAACATGCAAGTTTGTTTTTCTTAACTCTATTAAGAGTGTTTCATTCAGATATGCTTATGGTTAATCCTTACTGATTGTCATGTAGAATTGTACTCTGTACATCTTGTATGTATAAGTCAGGTATGGAAGGCTGATCACCTTCATTACCAGTTGGTCCAGATATATATTGTTCATATGTAATACTTGTTCATTCAAAAGTTTGTTCATGCTAATTCACAACTACATTGTGAATTATAGCCAGCTTATTATTCTAAATCTTTCAGTCGTGATATATCCTTAAATTGTATTTAAACTTGCTGGGCAACTTTCATGCTCACCCTTGCTATATCATGATAAAACATTACAGATAAAGACGAATGCTTCGGATACAAGGAAAGTTAAAGACAGTTCCAGCTTAGAGTTAATATGCGCGATTAGATTTGTAATAGTCTTGTATGATGATAATATCATGTGTTAGATAAGTTATGAAATGTGTATAAGTTATGGTTATTCGACCTTAGGGATAGTGTATAATGTTTAATGTATAAACAATTTATGTTTATATCTTCCGCAACAGTTATAGAAATAGCGAACCAGATCCGCGGTGATTTGGGACCCGGATTCGGGGGCGCTACAAATAGTACCCCGAGTGAATAGTACTCGAGTGAATAGTACTTTGGGAATAGTGCCCCGTGAATAGTACTCTAGTATAAAAAGGTTAAAACCTATCAAGAATGCTCAGAATAATATTTTCATGAAAAGATGCTAGATGAAGCGTAAATATCAAAGATATTCTATTAATTTCAGGAATTATAGAAGCAATACTTACCATAGTAAGTTTAAATTTAGGAATAT
This sequence comes from Panax ginseng, assembly GCA_020205605.1. NCBI lineage: Eukaryota > Viridiplantae > Streptophyta > Magnoliopsida > Apiales > Araliaceae > Panax > Panax ginseng. Next base: position 13,488,130 of record CM035135.1, on the reverse strand, counting down.
GAAATGAAATAATATCCCTTCCATACTATGGAGTATTGAAAGAAAATAATATCCCTTCCATACTATAAAATAATAATTTCTGATGTTGAAATGGTGTGTGTTAGGAAGGAGAGATAAACGAATCTGCCTAAATTTTTTTTCTCCAGCCAATTTTCTTGTCAAACTTTTGCCTAATTCTTTCGTTTTCCAAATTTGGGGGCCCATTCCTTGAAAATTTGTTTTTGCAGGCAATTTCCTAACTCACATTTTCAATCATGCCTAATAATCCCTCTTTTCCAAGGTTGAGTCCCCACACATGAGAAAACATCATTTGAAATGCCTTTGTAGACCATATTTCTCCACCAACCATTTCAATGTTACAAAAAAAGTATTCAAATACATTTTTTTACTTCCGTTCCTAATTAACCACATACTTATATATTATAATAATATTATTATTAAACAATTATTATTATAATATACATGAATGAATATTTTATCGGAGAAATAATTGTAATTCCACAGAAAATATGCCAAACTTTTAACAATTATTTCATGCTAAAAATTCCTTCATTTCAATCAAAATTGAACCAATATCCACCACATAATAATTAATATTATAAGCTCACAATATCAAAGAATTGATCATTCCCAGGAAAGAGGGGGCTTTTCGATAAGGATTTATCCTTATTCGCCGCAATTAGATGAATCAAACCTCTTTCCTCGGATGTAATTTTCTAGACATTTTCAATAATGCTAACTAATAATATGAATAATTGTGTTGTGTCAATTATTGATTTAATAATGTAAAATATTATGCGAGATGATAATCGTGACAATAATTGAATCAATAATATAAGAAATCGTGCAACAACAATCTTTGGGCAAATATTGAATAAAATCGAGTAACTTCTCACGTAAAGCATCAATAATCAAAGATATTGTACAATACCGTGTGCTAGTATGCAACCACGCGTATTATTTTACTTTTATCATCGGGTATTTCAACAATTAACGATAAAAATTTTGATATTATTTTTATAAAAAGATATTTCTGTCGTTTTCTAACCCTGACAGTAATTCCGTTGTGCGGTCCACCAATGATTGTGTCGTCGTACGAATATTCCCTTGTAAAATGAATATTCCCCGACCAATCGAATATTTTATGACAACTTGCTTACTTTGAAAAATTTGTAAATATTACCCACAACTATAACATTATATCAAATCCACACCATAATATTCAAAACTAATATTTAGAGAAAAATTCATCTTTATTCATAAAAGTTGGGGTCTTACAACCTCCCCTTCTTATGAAATTTTGTCCTCGAAATTGGTGTACGTACCTAGTATGTCGAAGAGGTGAGGATACCTTGATTTCATTTAAGATTCGAAATCCCAGGTCATTTCCTCAACATCGTGGTTTCTCCACAAAACTTTGACTTAAGGTATAACCTTGGGGCGTAGAATATGTTCCTTCTTATCCAAGATTTTAACAGGTAGCTCTTCATAGGTTAAGTCTTTCACTATCTCGTCTGGTTCTAACTCAATAATGTGGTTCGAGTCTTCCACATATTGACGTAACATAGATATGTGAAAAACGTTATGAACGTGAGACATACTTGGCGGTAAGGCGAGTCTATAGGCTACAGTTACTACTCGATCGAGGATTTCAAATGGGCCAATGAATTGAGGATTAAGCTTTTCTCTCTTTTTAAATCTTGTAACTCCTTTCCATGGAGAAACACGTAACAACACATGTTCTCCAACATTGAATTCCACGTCCTTTCGATGAAGATCAGCATAACTCTTTTGTCGATCTTGTGAGGTCTTTATACGTTGCCGGATCATTTGAATCTTTTTCGTAGTCATACATACCAATTTTGGTCCCAACAACGTTGTTTCACCCACCTCGTCCTAACATACTAGAGAACGACACTTACGTCCATACAACGCCTCGAATGGAGCCATGTCGATACTTGCTTGATAAATGTTATTGTAACAGAATTCCACTAATGGAAAGAACTTGTCCCAACTTCCTTTGAAGTCAAGGACATGTAGTCTTAATAGATCCTCCGAGTTTGAATAGTCCTCTCCATTTGCCCGTTCGTCTCGAGGATGATATCAATTGAATCGCAAATTGCGTTTCACAACTTTTTGCAATGACCCAAAGCGTGAAGTGAATCTTGGGTCTCGATCGTAAACTATGGATCTTTGGCATACCATGCATTTTATAATCTCATTTATGTATATACGAGCAAGACGCTCAAGTGTATAAGTTTCTCGTATAGGTAAGAAATGAGCAGACTTGGTCAATCTATCAACAATGACCCAAATTGCATCTATGCCTTGAGAAACCATGGGAAGACCAGTAACAAAATCCATGGTAATGTGTTCCCACGTCTATTCTAGAATTTCAAGTGGTTGCAATGGACCTTTTGGCACTTGATGCCCTGCCGTAAACACGTTGACAAGTTAGACACCTTGAGATAAACTCCGCTATCTCTCTCTTCATATTGCTCTAGTAAAATGTATATCGAAGATCATGATACATTTTGGTACTCCCATGATGGATTACAAACGGTGTGTTGTGCGCCTCCATCATGATTTTATACTTCAAATCAGAGTCGTTAGGAACATGAAGTCTAGAGTTGACTCAAAGTATTCCTTCTTCATCGATTCTTTCTTCCGGAATAGCACCTTCTTGCACTTTCTTCTTCATACGCATCAGCTTCAGGTCGGTAGTTTGAGCAGCTTTAACTTTATCGATTAAAGTAAGTTCTACTCGTATATTTTCCATCATCACGTGAGTCCCTGGAGTCTTTATCTCTATCTCCATCCTTTGCAAGTCACACAAAATGGGCCTTTATGTTGACAATACCGCACTCGTACCCACATATGATCTTCTACTCAATGCGTTAGCTACCACGTTCGCTTTTCCATGATGGTATTGAATGGTATAATCATAATCTTTTAACAGTTCAAGCCAACATCATTGCTGCATGTTGAGTTCCTTTTGAGTGAAGAAATATTTGAGGCTTTTATGATCCGTAAAGATCTCCTCCTTCTCCCCGTACAGGTAATGCCTCCGTATTTTAAGTGAGAAAATGACAGCTGCCAACTCTAGATCATGAGTAGGATAATTCCTCTTATATTCTTTGAGTTATCATGACGCATAGGCTATGACTTTCCCATGTTGCATGAGAACACATCCTAAACCTTTGCCTGAAGCATCACTGTAGATGACAAATTCTTCCGAACCAAATGGTATTGTCAGAACAGGTGCTCAAATGAGTCTCCTCTCGAGTTCTTGAAAACTCTTCTCACATTCCTCACTCTAACTGAATTTTATATCTTTCCGAGTTAACTAAGTTATTAGAGTAGCGATTCAAGAAAATCCTTCCACGAATCTCCGATAATAACCAGCTAAGCCCAGAAAGGTACGTACTTCAGTCACTGACTTAGGTTGTTCCTAGCTTTGAATTGCTTCAATCTTCGCTGGGTTAACAGATATTCCATGATTTTATATCACGTGCCCAAGGAATGCTACTTCCTCAAGCCAGAACTCGTATTTCTTTAACTTGACATATAGCTTATTTTTATGAAGCTTTTGGAGTATCAGCCTCGAGTGCTTCTCATGATCTTCACGGCTTTTGGAGTATATGAGGAATGTCATCAATAAAGACAACAATAAAATGATCCAAATATTCCTTGAATACTCGGTTCATCATATCCATGAAGGCATCAGGAGTATTAGTTAATCCAAAAGACATGACTAGGAATTTGTAATGCATGTACCGATTTTTAAAAGTAGTCTTTGGAATGTCATCAATTTTAATCTTCAACTGGTGATATCCGGAATGAAGATCAATATTTGAAAAGAATTTGGCACCTTGTAACTGGTCAAATAGGTCATCAATGCGAGGCAACAGGTACCTATTTTTAACGGTGACATGATTCAACTCCCGATAATCAATACAAAGTCTCATACTCCCATCTTTCTTCTTTACAAATAGAACAGGAGCACCCCAAGGAGACATACTAGGATGAATGAAACCAATGTCTAACAACTCTTGCAGTTGAGTTTTTAACTCATGAAGTTCAATAGGAGCCATTCTATATGGGGCTTTGGAAATGGGTTTTGTATCGGGTTCAAGGTCGATACCAAACTCAATTTCACGCTCTGGGGGTAGGCCAGGAAGTTCCTCAGGGAATACATCAGGAAATTTATTAATAATAGAAATATCATTCAAATCTGACGTATTTTTGTTTAAATCCGTGACATGGGCTAAGAAAGCTTGACATCCATTTTTCGATAAACGAATAGCTTAATGGCTTGATATAACAGTGATTGACTTTAGTGGTTTGGTCTCTTGAATTTGCATAATAGGTTGGTCAGGAATATGAAAGGTAACAACCTTATGAAAATAATCAATTTTAGCATGATGAATAGTTAACCAATCAATCCCGGGAATCACGTCAAATGTAAGTATTTTTAAGGAAATAAGATCGACAGGTAATGTGAGTGTACCGATTTGAACCAATCAAGACTTATAAACAATGAAGGAAATGAAGGTTTCTCCCAATGGAGTTTCAACATATAAGTCAAATCCTAATTTCTCTGGAGTTAAATTTAAACGTTGAGCGCAAGTAGGAGAAATAAAAGAATGGGTAGAACCCATATCAACTAAGGTATAAACTTCGTAAGAGTTTATGATTAGCTTACCCGTGATAAATTCATTCGGGTTCCTCGCTTTTTGGGAGGTCATGAAAAATGCTCTCCCTTGAACTACTGGCTTTGACTTGTCTGGGACGGCCTTTGGTGCCTCCATCCCAGCAGGACTTGACTTCACTACACGATAAAATTGGGCTAGGTGACCTTCTCGTCTGCAATTGTAACACGCTTTGGGTTACTACGTACAGTTTGGACTGATGTGTCCCCCCCCCCTCTGCATTTGTAGCATACAACATGTTGTCATTTTCTTTCCTTAACAACGGGTGCTGGTGCTGACGTCTTTCCATCATTATTGAATCTTCTCTTCTTGAAATTTCCACTTCTATTATCTTGGCCAGAATTACCACCGAAGTGGTTACCATATCCGCATGTTGATTCTCCACGCTTGTTGTCACCGTCGATGATCGCCTATCACCGGTATTATCGACTTATCAATTGCTCTCTCTTGGTTGGGTTGACTCATTATCGCGCTCCAATAACTGAGCCCTATTTACAACATCTAAATACAAACACAGTTTGTGAAAGATAAGGTATTAACGTATCTCGAGTTTCAAACATCTTAGAAGCATCCACTTCATTCTCTCCTCGTTATCAACCAAGTGGAACGCAAACCGAGACAACTCGACAAACTTAGCTTTGTACTGTGACATGGTCATATTGTTTTGCTCAAGCTTGATGAACTCCACCTCCTTTATGTGGTGAATACTTTCAGAAAAGTACTTGTCGTTGAACAATTCTTGGAACTTCTCCCAAGACATCTTCAGTGCAGGCAGGTTGAGTACGCTTTTTAGATTCCCACCAGTAATCTACCTCTCCTCACAACATAAAGGTCGCAAAAGGAACCTTTTTCTGCTCGGAGCATCCCAAGACATCAAATATCTTGGTGATCTTCTTTATCCAAGTCTCTGCCTTAAGTGGTTTTGGCTCTCCCAAAAACTCTGGTGGTCCCAACTCCTTGAATTGCTTAGCGGTGACCGTCCGAGAGTTTCCAGTGTTTCCACCTACATTTTGAATAGGAGCCACTCTCGCCTGATGTTGCATAAATTACATAAAGCCTCTGAACATCCTATCATTCATCATTTGATCGGTGTTGTTGTTTACCTAAGGATTATTGTCTTCCTGTTGCATATTATCTTGGGTATTGATCATTTGTGACTCAACGGTCTAATGTGCTTCTTTGCTGATCTCAACATTTTCAGATGCCATTTTCAAATACTACCACAAAACAAGGGTTAATTGGCATGCCACATATTATCCTTATATTCTGACCGACCAATTAAATAACAAATAAACTTAGGTAGGTCATACTAGCAAAGGAATTATCCGCCTCTCCTCTCCTAGTTCTAATTTCATATCTTAGCCAGGGATCATATCCATAAGCTTTGATACCAACTGTGACGCCCCATAAATAGGTATAAATCACCCATTCCGAGTCACCAAATACATGGTACAAAATTCAAATACAACTTAATTAATACAACTGTCATGTAAATACGACAGAACATATGCTGAGAGTTTTAACACGAATATTGTCTTCTAGATAATATCCAAACTCAAATTCAATCTTATTACAATTATTATCACACTATTTCATAGAATAGTGAGGACTACTAAAACAACCATTTGGACCGGCCACTCGTTCTCGATTTGTCCCAAACCTATATTCTTATTTCAAGAGAACAATGAAAGCAAAGGGTGAGCTCAACTAGCCCAGTAAAGAATATTATGACTAAGATAATGCAGAATAAATTATCGTTAGCCTTCAACAGTGTTAAACTGATAGAATATAATAGACAACAAGTTTAACTGTAGCGGAATAAATAATCCATTAGAAGAGTCAAGTAGAGCATGATATCTACTATCTTCTATTATTTAAAAGTTTATCACCAATTTTATCGCTGAAACTCAGCTCAATAAATAATTCACATCACTGAATTATCCATAAACTACGGGCCAAGGATATTCATTATTATCACCAATGGTCATGATCGTGCAACAACTGTCCATCAATGCACTATGGGCCAATGAGGACTTTTACCACATCATTTATAATATTACAGGTCATAATTATACCGAATGATCCCTAGTTATAATCATACAAATCCACAGTCCATCTATGTACTACAGGCCACAGATAACTTTCATAAGAATATAAACATGAGGATGATGACAAAGATATAAGAATTCAATTAAATACAAGCAAAGGATAAATTCTAAAGATTTATAATTTAATTTATCCAAAATTCAATAATGTCCAAATTATCAACAAGATACTGCTTTGTCGAGTATAATTCAAGAATAATATTGTATCAAAAATGATTTGGATAGAAAAAAAAAATCAATTTTTGTCATGAATAGTACCCCGAGTGAATAGTACCTGACTGAATAGTACTCTGTGAATAGTACTTCAGGAATAGTACCCCGTGAATAGAACTCAGGCATGAAAAGGTAAAAACTTATAAGGAATGCTAAGAATAATATTTTCATGAAAAGATATTGGATGAAGCGCAAATATCAAGGATATTCTACTAATTTCGGGAATTATAGAAGCAATACTAACTATAGTAAGTTTAAATTTAGGAATATGAAATGAAATAATATCCCTTCCATACTATGGAGTATGAAAGAAAATAATATTTCTTATGAGTATTGAAATAAAATAATATCCTTTACCTTAGTAGAAACTGGATTTGACTAGTGTGAGATCCCCAAAACTTGGTCCCAAATCACCACAGATCTGGTACAATCATTCTATAACTATTGCGGAAGATATAAACATAAATTGTTTATACAATATACTTTATACACTATTCCCCAAAATCGAGTAACCTTAACTTATACACAATTCATAAAATATCTAACATATAACATTATTATCAAACTATACTATTACAAATTAGCTTCATATTTTATCCCAAGCTGAACTTGTCATTATCCTTTTTCTGTATCCGAACGCATTCGCCTTATCTGCAATGTTTATCATGATATAGCAAGGGTGAGCATGAAAGTTGCCCAACAAGTTTAAATTTTATTTAAGGATATATTATGATTGAAAGAGTCTGAATAATAAGCTGGCTATAATTCATCAATATAATTGAGAACTAGCACGAATAAACTTTTGACTGAACAAGTATTAAACATAAATAAATATATCTGGACCGAACGGTAATGAAGGTGATCAGCCTTTCATACCTGACTTATACATGCAATATGTACAGAATACAATTCTACATGGCAATCAGCAATGATTAACCATAAGCATATCTAAATGAAACAACTCTTAATAGAGTTAAGAAAAACTTGTCTGAACCGTTGATTACCGTTACGCAATTTTTAACGCTTTATCCGAAGACCTGATATTAGTAATATAAATCTCCAATATTAGAATAATATCATCACAGTATAATACTATTATATTTATATAGATAGAATAACCTAAACACATAACACATAACCCTATCAGTCTATAACACACATAAAACTTGGTATCAAGTCAAACTATTTCAGTCTGAGTTGAAACCAACACAAATCTGACATTTCGACGGTCTAGTCGGACAAAACTCGAGTCTAAAATCATTAAGACTCGGTCTAAATTGGTTCACATATATCTTAGATAATTTATTATCAGTTAAAATAATTTTCACGGGCTTGTAATAATTTTCGGATAATTATTACCATTTATCATGATTTTCCAATCATTAATATCGTGTTTATCTAATTTAAATACCATAATATTCTAATATCATTAATATTTATTTAATATTAAATATTAATAAAATCATAACATAATATTATAATATATTTATACCATTACAAAGTATTTTATTACCTTAAAATCATATATATATGATTTTTAAATAATTAAATTCATTATCCGATAATTGTTTTTAATATTAAAATATTAATATTTTCATGACAAAATATTAAAAGTTATATTTTATAACTAAAAATATTTTTATAACACTTAAATCATTTTTATATGATTTTTAAAACATTAATTCTATTTTTCCCAATTTATTTAATATATTTATTAAATAAATTAATTATCATTAATATTAATTTATTAATGAAATTCATCACAAAATATCAAAAGTTATCAAAAATAACTTCAAATATTTTCTAACACCAAAATATAATTTTTCATGATTTTTAAATATTAAAATTATTTTAAATAATTTATTTAATATTATAATTAAATAAATAAATACCTTTTATATTCTAAAAATATTAAATATTTTTGAAATATACTCAAAATAATTAAAAACTATTTTTAAGGCTTTAAAATAATTTTCATAATTTATTACGTATTTTTAATAATTAAAAACTATTTTTTTCTATTTATTTAATTAATTAATAATTTTCAGTAATTTAATGTCTCTAAAGGGGCCCTATAGCAACAGAACCGTCGCTATAGGTGTTCTTGAGGGTTCTTGAGCTTGCCCAGATCTTCATAGCTTGATTAAAAATTTTACTTTGACCAATTCTAAAACTTTGTTGTTTATGATTCTGGGCGGTTTGATGTGTTACACATGTAGTATCAATGTAATACTACACTAACAAACAAATTTCGTGTCCAAATAACAACACATCGTTGAGATATTAAATGATTAAAACCTTGTCAGAAGTCGTTCTTCATTTCGGGTTTCTAGAAATGAAGAAAGATTCAAGAGGGTACTTTCAATCCTCGCATTCAGATCTTCGGGGTCTAGTTTGCGAGATCTAATGGTTCCAACATGTAGTCCTGATGTCAGAGTACAAGTATACAACCTTATATCAGTCTACAAACAACACATGTGCAAGACCAAGGCTGGTCAAGCTATGGGTCAGGACACGGTTCTTGAAGATCTGGGTTTTCCAGAAATCTTCATCCGGTCAGTTGGTCAACAGTTATTTGACCGACCAAATCTTCAATTCTGTTATGGATCTAAGTGATCTAAAGGTTTGGAAGTGTAGATCTCATGTCAGACTACAACCTTAACGCAACAACATGACCAAATCACTTAACAGAAGCATGATCAAAAGTCATCAAAATGCATGTCAGACTTTCTGGGTTTCTGGGTTGCCCAGAAACTCAGTTAGTCATGGTTGGTCAACAACCTTTGACTGCCTATAACTTTCGATCTACACATGATCTGGACTTGATTCAAGTTCCAAATCCAAGACCTTATAACATATAACAAATATAAACCTTTAAAACACCAAAATAATTAACAGAGACAGATCTAGGAGACCTAACATTTGACTGTTAGACACCATTTTTTCCAGATTTGATAAATCTTTAAATTCGAGCACTTTGATGATATGGATATGGGATCTAGCAACCCAGATCACTAAAAGACACCATATAACACAACTTTAAACAACCAATTACAACATATAATATCAGTCTTAAAGATCTAGCAAAATTAGGGTTTATACCACTTTTTAAAGCTTGATCTTGATTATGTCCTTGTAATCTGATCTTGTAATGTTAACACATGATCTTGGCTTTGTGTCATACTCTCTCTCACTTCCCAATCCCGAATTTTAGAGAGAGAGTGGCTTGGGAGAAAATGATAGCTAAAGTTGTCATTTCTCTCTCTTTAATCTATATAATTGATATGATTCAATGTATTTGTATAACATAGCTGCTGATTTAATTGATATAGGCACATGGCTGATATATTTGGCTGTTAAACAACCAATATTTTGGCTAGATTCACACTTCAGCATAATAAAATACAAAAAGGGCACTTTAGACTTTTAGCTAACAATTTTAATGGCAATATGGTCTTTTGATTCAACCATTAGGGTTTGACCCTTAGGATTTGACCCATAGGATTTAACCCTTAGGGTTAAAACCTAAGGTTCCCAAAAAATAAATTTTCTAGGATTTCAGGTTAGGTTTTCAAAATTAGAAAATTATCATTTCTAAATTATAATTAGGATTCTATAAATATATGAAGATTTCCTAATCATGAACTTCAATCTTGCTAATTAGGATTGTTATTTCATAATTAAAATTGCTAATTTAGTAATTAGGGTCAAAATTGTACATTAGGGTTTATAACCCAAAAATTAGGGTTTTAAATAGAAAAATAATCTTTCTAATTTAGAAATTAGATTTCCTAATTAGATTAGGGTTTTCTAATTACTTATAACTTGAAAACTAGGATTAATGTTTCCTAATTAACATTAAAATTATTATACTAAAAATCAGGTTTTCGCTAATTATAAATTAGGGTTTCTAAACAAGAAATTAGGGTTTTCTAAATCAATTAGGGTTATCCCTAATTAGGTTATTATTAATAACACTTAAGCTTGATATTAGCATTTGCATTTCCAAACTAGGGTTTTAAAATACCGAATTAGGGTTTTAAATCCCCAGAACCGAAATTAGGGTTTCAAAATTGGTTTTTAGGGTTTCTTATCCATTACTAGGGTTTTCTAACTGAACGTTGACGTTCTTAATATATACCTAGGGTTTGACACTAATAAAATTTATCTGGTCAACCCTTGACCCTTAACCACATTTTGTACACATAATGACCATATACACATAACATATTCACGTATACACGTCATCCTGAATAATTCACCTAAATCCTTCACAAAATTTTGAAATCCTCAAAATTCCTTCCCAAAACTGCCAAACGCATACACTTATTTTCTGTCTAGGTCTATTATTTGACCTTAAATTCATCACTTAAGATTTTAAAAAAATTTCTAAATTCTCGAGTTGTCACATTCACCCCTTCTTCTAAGAATTTCGTCCCCGAAATTCACCTTGCACCTTACACCATTCATACACAGCATCACATGCTACCCAATACACTACTCACAAGAGTTAAAAAATTTCAAATCATGCTGAGGGGTCATATAGACCATGAACACATAGTTTTAACGGTATTCATACCGCAAAACTATACATTACTTGGTATGTTTATAATCACAAAGAAGGTAAACTACCGTTGCTAGTACTTTAGGTGATTTTCCTATCGTACTCTTACGTAATGCATAACGTATTAATCATGTCTAGTGAATATTTACGCTACTGGATTGGATTATTTTATCCAAACAATATAGTTCACCTCAGTCTTATCATAGGATTCCGCACCAAAACAATTTGGTTCGGGAAATTTCTTTCAATGAACACTTAGTGTGACGCCCCCAAATCCGGTACTTCCATTTCCACAGGATTTGGTGTTCATTGTACAAACATTATCTATCCATCTACCCATAAATAAATTGCACACCATGCAATAGAATAAATAAATAATAAATCTCTCCCCTTATGGGGTTACATCAACTGAATAATAATAAATCTTAGGTTACTCTAACCTTAAATCATCTGTGCGGAAAACATAAACAAATAAGTCTTATGTAACATCAAGTCTAACTATCATTACATAATCACATAAATAAAACAGTCTTCATTACTTGCTAAGCTTGCCTTTTACTTACTAGTGGAAGGTTCGGCTCGCTTCTTTCGTTTTTAATCGCAATGTTATTATTACGCAAGAGTGAGTACGATTGCCCACAAGTATAACAATATAACAATGAATAGTAACATGCGAGAGAAATAATAACCGATGTAAAAGCTCAACTTTGAATCAAGAATGAATAACAAGAATCAAAAGAATTTTTGAGGGTCATAAGACCATGAACTACGCCCCTAGGTTGTCAAGTGTTTATACTTGAAACCTTTAATATCATAAGACTATGGACTCTTCTTCTCGTACTTAGGGGATCACCCTTAGTACCACATCATGCATAATATCTTAACGCTAAAGCGTAAATAATCCCCTATACTGTGGTTGTTCATCTCGGTTTGACATTCGAGTCCGCATCAAAGGAAGTTTGGTTTGGATAATTCATCAAGGATTACGAAATTTAGAACGCTCATCAACTATGGACTAGTCGAATCAATAAGGGTTCACTAGTCTAACAAGGTTTAACAGTAAACGAATATTTAACTTGAATAACATCTCAAAAGGTATACAATAGAATAATTATTGTATAACAACATCATGCTTGAAGATTAATAAACTTTAATATACAAGACAGACTTGATCAATAATAATGAGAACTTGCTCAATATCGAAAGATGAATCAATCAACTTATATAACGATAACAAGTAGGGTTAGGAAACTTGCTCAACGAAAGTTTAGGGTAAGAAACTTGCTCAACGAAAGTTTAGGGTAAAAAACTTGCTCAACGTAAATGTAAAGTTGGAAAACTTGCTCAATGTAACAAGATGAGGTTTAGAAACTTGCCTGGTGCGTAGATTACACGTTAATAAAACTCGTTCTTTGAATTAAATCCTACATATCAATTACGTTCATAATACTAGTCAATAATAGCGTACTAAACATCATAACTTTTGTGACGCCCCCAAAATAGGTATACATCACCAATCTTGAGGCGCCAAATACATGGTACATAAATCGAATACAACATAATTATACAAATCGTAAGTGTAAAATAACGACAAAACATAAATCGAGAGTTTAAACAAGAATATTGCCTTCTAGACAATATCCATTCTCAATGGAGTCCTCATAGATGAAAGATAATAAACTCAAATTCGGTCCTCATTACATTTATTGTCACACTATTTAATGTAATAATGAGGACTACTAATACTATCATCTGGACCATCACTCCGTCCCCCGACTAATCCCTGCTACGTTCTCATTTCCTGAAGAGAACAGTGAAAGAAAGGGTGAGCTCAACTAGCCCAGTAAAAGGATAAAGACATAATTTAAATAACTTAAACGATAATCTTCCCCCTTAAAAGGGTTACATCATCACCAAAATAATCCCAGGTAATTTAACCTTAAATTTATTACATTAGTTTGCGGAATACACTATAAAATAAAACAAGTCTCATGAAGTAAAACATTTAACTACATTCAATAAATCCTTGGCACTTGCACATCTTGCACTTTCCTTTGCTAGTGGATGGCTCATCAACTTTCTCAACTTTAGCTGCAGTGTTAAATGCAAGAGTGAGCAAACAATTGCTCACTGATATAGAAAGTAGCAATGATAACACATGAGAATGAACAACGAATGTTGAACTATAATGAACTTGTTCTACGAATCAAAAATAGAAAACAAGTTCAAAATCAATATCTGAGGGTCTTAAGACCACAAACTATGTTTCTGGTATTTAGGTATTATTACCTCAACCTTAACAGTCATTTAGACTATACAGACCCTTCTTAACGTACTTAGGGGGATCAACCCTTTGTACCATGTATTGTGCATAACCATCTAAACGTTACACATACAAAATCCCCTATGATAGGGTTGTTCATCTCAGTTTAAATTTAGAATTTCCGCACTAAAAAAAGTTTAGTTTGGAACTAGCTTATCAGTGTTTCTAGAATTTTAGAACACTTATTCAATTTCCATCAATAAAGGCTTAATACAAGAATGTATAACTGAACAAGGCTATCAAGGTCTAAGATCGGATATCAACAATATATAATTAAATAGACATGATAATCATGCAAAGTGCTATAACCAAAAGAATTAGAATAATCTCATTTGAAGCGATGTATTAGAATAATATATGCTTTGAAGAATAATATCAAGGTTTAGAAAAAATAAAAATTGCTCGAGGTAACGAATTAGGTTACAAGAGCTTATTCAATCGTACATAAGGATAGAATAAATAGTCTTGCTCAATAAAAATTTAGGAACATACACTCATTAATAAAAGAATGAAGTTAGAAAGCTTGCTCAATATAAGGAGTTAAGGTTTAGAAACTTACCTTGTTTGTAAGCTACACAAGTAATAATATTTGCAAATTACCCTACATATATCATTGAAATCGCAACAACAATTAGTTACATTAACATCCATTTCATTAGCTTAGTTTTCATTTTGATCAACTCTATAATCCTTAACTTAGGACTTGATTACCTACTCATTCATGTAACACGAAATTGAATTCTCAATTATATCATAGTATACGACATGGTGATTGTAAAATAATCCAATTACAGTGATATCACATTACGAACTTTCACAACTTACTAATTCATAATCTATAATTTTGGCGTTGTGATTACAATACACTACTATGCCTGGTAACATGTTTTAGGTCCTTACAAACCATTAAATTATGTTAAGTTAACAATTTCCAAGCTATGCTGTTAATGACTCAACACCGGATCTCGATCGACCATTGGCATGCCACCACGCCTAATTTTAAATCGATTACAATGGCACTGTATGGCATTGAAGGCCAGACAACAAATTTCATGTCGATGCATCAGTTGTAGGTTTGTAGAACGCAAACTTAGACTCTGATATAGACCAAACAATCCCAATTCCACATAAAATCACCCAACTTCAACATCTAAAACTTTGTAATATTATAGTTACACATGCTAAACACCATTCCATATACAAAACATTACATAAACATCATTTTGAGAAATCAAAACCATAGTTTTTCCAAATTTCTTCACTTTTTACACTTTTAACAAATGTGATCGCCACAAATTTGTTTCTTAATCAATTAACATGATTTAAACTACGTTGTTTTCGTTTATTAACATATTTTCACAATCCAACATCGAATTATAGATTATGACACACATTAAGCATTAACTTTTGTACTTTCTAAGCCATAATAAGAACATAAACACTGATATTTCATTTTCTTCCTCAAACCCAATTTCTCACGAATTTGATAACTAATATCAAGTATACATGATGATTAACAGATTTTGCAAAATTATATGCACATATATCTACCACCATTCACGCAATTTCCAAATTATATCAAAATATATATATACATATACTACCAAAACTAAAAATAAAAATAAGAATAGTTTATACCTTGAATCTGTAACGCCCGAGAAAATCAGATTTTTCTGATAATTAAATTTTTATTTGGTTATGTGAATTAAATGAATTTAATTGATTTATTTTGTGAGTAAGCTATGTGAAGGTCGTTCTATGACCTAGAATGTGCTATTATGGTTAGTAATATGGCTACGTGCTAGAATTATTTGTTTAGAATTTCTAAGACGAAAATAAATGTTTTCCGAGAAATTTTCGTAAAAACACTATTCATCCATTTTTGCTCGGGAAATTATTTTGAAATTTCGAGAAACGCATAATGATAGAATAATAAGATGAGATGAAATATCTAATAATATTTTATTTATGGCAAATGAAGTTTTCGCCTGCGGACTTAAAACCTAAGGGTTGAGTATAATGATTCCCGAGAAGGAAATGAAACGCATAGAAGGAATTGGATATTGTTAAAGCGTGTGTTATACAAGTATGATACTATTTAGTATCTATGTATAATATGAATAATTAATACGAAGTATAATACAATATCGTATGAGTATTATACAGAAAGAATACGTGAATTATACGTGTAGAATACGATTGGTATTATGGAATTAAGTTAAGACTTAATGTGAACTCATTTGATTTGGATTATGTCAAGTCCAAACAATTGAATATGTAAGCCCAAGAAATTAATTGGTTAAGCCCAAGCTAAAGCCCAATATTAGAATGATTAAGCCCAATCCAAGAAAATCGAACCGTGGATCAAACCGGTGGGTCACCGAATGGGTATAACCAATGGGGCAACCCATAGGGATGACCCATGGGCATGATGGGCGGCCACTTGGGGTGAAAGACAAGAAAACTACTTGGTTACCAAGTATTTTACTTGGTGACAAAGTGAGGAATGGTAAGGAGGTGGAGGATAATGACCTATTTGCCCTCCATTTCAATTGCTTATAAATAGAATGCTAGGGTTGGTCATTTGAGGGTTTTTCAAGTTACCAACATATATTTTTAGAGAGAGAAAGAGCTAGACTCAATAAAACAATCTTCTTTGATGTTTGCTTTAGAGTTTCTTTCAAGACCACCAAAGAATTCCTTAAGGTAATACTCCTTGATAGTAGTTCCATCTCTTTGATTTCTTTAAGTATGAAGAATCATGAATTGGTAGTGTATGTCTCTTATGGTGGAATAAGGATGACTTGTATATATACAGATTTTATAAGTCATGAAGACATAGAAATCATAAGGGTTGACATAGGTTTAAATCATGAAAATATTGATTGTTGAGGTTAATTGTTGATGAACAATTAAACTCCATTAATACTTAAATATGTGCATCTTGCTTGGTTAGGATGTAGATATGAAATCCATGGAGTATTCCATGTGATTTGGCTTAGAGAACATTAGTAACGAAGTTATGATGAATTTCACGGAAATAGACGTTAAACGTCGAAAACGTAGAAATTCCGGATTGATAGTCAAAAGTTGTCGTAAGACTTAGAAATGTTGTTTTCCAATGTCAACACGTGATATAGGGTATTTAAGAGTCGTGGACTCAAGAATCATCGGATTCCAACTTAAAACGAAGAATACGAGTATTGAACGCTCATTAACGTTCAATGAACGCTTAAAATAAACTTAATAGTGAATTTTGATTTAACAGATTCGAAAGTGTAGAATTCTTATATGAACGCATAGAGTATGTCATTTATGACGTGTAAGCTTTTGAACGGACCAAATAAGACTTATAACGAAAAAGTTATGAATCCGAGAAACTCACCAAAAATTTTAAGTGTTGAAATTTTACAGTCTTCGAGGTCCAGTGTGCTGCTAGACAAAGCTTTAAAGTCTTGTGGCATGACGCCAAGATAGTGTCGTTGCCTCGGAAAGTGGCTCCACAGCGCCATTGGTATGAAGGAGTCTCACGCCGCAGCGCCGAGACCGGGACTTGGGTACTGCAAACTAGTGCCACAACGCCAGTCTTGTATATGAAAGTCACGCCGCGGCGCCGAGGCAGACTCTTTGTTAGATAACTTAGGTTTAAACTTCAATTGTTCAGAGACCTATCTTAGTTAAGTTTATGCACTTCATAAGTATACTAAAACTATTCCTATGTTACCTATACTAAGGTATATGGTAATGAAACTTAGGAATTGAATGCATGTTATTAACTTATGAACGAAGAACATAAAATGTTATCAAAAAACCATAATCGGTGAACGACATTGGTACTTCACTAATGATGATAGAGTCCGGTTAATAACATAAGTTGGTTAATAAGTCGGGACGAAGGGTAATAAGTCGAATTGACTTTATTAACGAAATAAAGTTAACAAAGGCATAGAAGAGAAAGAAGTTGGTAGAAACAATGTGAGTAATTGTTTGATAGCTAATTATAGTGTGCTATATGAATATATCATATAGATTCTGTAAAGGCTGTGATCAGTCGATTAAGTTATTTGAAGACACTGAAAGTCAAGTTTTCTTAACGCATGTCTAACTTTCAAGTTAGTCAAGTTTTATGTGATTCATTGTACTGAATTGCATGACTGGTTTTAAAGAAATGGTCAATGCCAGTTTTAACTCGGCTAGACTGCTCGTAAGATATAGATTGATTTGTATTAATATCTTTCTATATAGAAATGTTAACACTATCCTATGCCAAGTAATTGGTATGGATTTGAAGGTAAGGTTTGTCTATGAACAAACAAAAGTATTTTTCATAGATTATTCGATGGGCACATGAGTTTGTCAAAACTTAAACGTAAATATATTTAATGAATGAATGTTGATCAACATAGAGTACTATAGGCTGGTCACCTAGAAGTGCTCGTAAGTAATGCGGATGTACAACCTTAGTGCTATGATATCCTTTTCAAGTATGAAAACAGAAAGCTACTGTTCATGGTCTATCGACCGGTTCAGAATTCCTAATCTACTCTATACTTTGGGAACTGATGATATGAATTGTTAAAGTATTACTGTTTCATAATACTTCATAACTATTTGTTCAGTTATGTATGAATTGTCATATAATTCACGAATGTGGTATTAATGTTATCCTTTGTTAAACTTGTTGAGCTTGTTATGCTCACTTCTTGTGTGAATTATATGATTGCATTTAAGGATGAACGTACTGAGAATGCTAAGAGAGATAAGGGAAAAGCTAAGATGGATAATTAACCATCGTGTAATAGATTAATATATTATATGTACTATACTTTACGAACAACAAACGATGTAATCAGTTTATGAACCTGAGGAAGGATTATACTTTGATTGTAATAAAAGATAGTAATTACATTCATTATGTTGTATTTCAATGGAATGATTGTATAGTTATGAGTACCGTGTAGCACCATATGTCGGGTTGGAAGATACATGAATTTGGGGGCATCGTAGAATCTTTGATGGTATGATAGCCAAATTAAGAGAAATCCTTTCCCCAAAACCCTTCTTTTATAACCCTCCAATATCACTGTGTTCTCTTCTTCCAAGCTCTCTCTCAACACTCTGTGTTTCCTTCTCTCTGAACTTAGCCTTAGAAAAAAAATAGACCCGAAAGAAAATATAACTGGCCACAACCCCATATATGCCAGGTTAAAAACCAAAAAGGCTTCAGTTGAATAATGCCAAAGGCCACAAGGCCCTGTTTGGCTAACCAAAACTCCCCCAAACTAGGTTATTTTTATATTATTATATTATATAGTTTCATGTGTCACACTCTAGTTAATTAAATAATTTTAGTTTAGTTAATTTTAAATAACTTATAATAATAATAAAATTCTTATTATCATTATACCTATAATTAATAAATAATTATATATCTAATTTAATTAATAAATTAGAAACATCACTTTGTTTATTTATTTTCTTTAAATTAAATAATTCATTTTATTTAATTATTTCCTTAAATATTAAGCAATTGATTTAATTTAATTATTTCCTTAAATTAAATCCTTCACATAAAATTATCATTACTCAATTTAATTTACACTAATCAATTTAGTTACTAAATTAATTCACCACAATTCAATAATTATTTATTTTCCTCATTAAATAATTATTTAAAATATTTATTCAATTCAATAAATATTTAATTTAAATTACAAATTTCTCGATCGTTACATCCTTCCCTCCTTAAAAGGATTCTGTCCCCAGAATCACAACTCGAAAACTTTATTCGTTATATTCTTCCCTCCTTAACAAGATTATGTCCCCAGAATCGCTATACAAAATCAAGCAAACAACTGAGGATAATTTTTCATTATAATGCTTTCAAGTTCCCACGTAGCTTCCTCAGCATTGTGGTTCCTCCAGATTACCTTAACAGAAGGTATCACCTTATTCCTCAATACCTGCTCTTTTCTGTCAACAATTTGAATAGGGACTTCTTCATATGATAAATCTTTCTCGAACTGTAAAGGCTCATATTCTATTACATGTTTATAGTCAGGCTTATATGGTCTCAATATCGAGACATGGAAAATATTATGAATATGCTCTAACTCCGGTGGCAAAGCTACCTCGTATGCCACTTCACCAACTCGTCGAAGCACTTCGAAAGGTCCTATAAATCTAGGGCTCAATTTTCCTTTCTTACCAAATCGAATTTTCCCCTTCCAGGGAGACACTTTCAAGAAAACATAACTACCGACATCGAATTCCCGATTTTGTCGATGCTGATCGGCATATTTCTTCTTTCTATCCTGTGCTGTGATCAATCTAGCTCGAATAACCTTGATGACCTCGACATTCTGTTGTACCAATTCTGGACCCAATAGCTGACGTTCACCTACCTCATCCCAACAGAACGGAGTTCTGCACTTCCAGCTATATAACGCTTTGTAAGGCGGCATGCCAATACTCGCATGATAACTATTATTATAGGCAAATTCTATCAATGGCAAATGATCATCCCAATTTCCCTTAAAATCCATGATACATGCTCTGAGTATATCTTCTAGTGTTTGGATGTTCCTCTCACTCTGTCCGTCGGTCTGAGGATGGTACGTTGTGCTCATTCTCAGTTGTGTTCCCAAACATTCTTGTAACCATTTCCAAAAATTAGATGTGAAACGTGGATCTCTGTCTGATACAATGGACACAGGTACACCATGTTATGACACAATTTCCTTTACGTATAGTTTTGCTAACCGATTTAGGGTAAACCTAATCTTAATTGTCAGTCGATCGACAATCACCCAAATGGCATCGTAACCTTGTTTAGTCGTTGGAAGACCTACCACAAAATCCACTGTGTTATGCTCCCATTTCCATTTCTGTATCTCCAACGGTTGTAATAATCTGCTTGGCCTCTGATGTTCAGCTTTAACTTTCTGACACGTTAAGCATTTTGCCACGCATTCAGCCACATCCCTCTTCATATTCGGCCACCAAAAATGATGTCTAAGATCCTGGTACATCTTTGTAGTCCCAGGGTGAATAGAATATCTTGAGTTGTGAGCGTCTCTCAGAATTTCTTCTTTAACTTCTGGTACTGGCGGAACCCAAATTATGCCTTCGAATCAAAATAACCCTTCTGAATTGATCTTGAATTTGTTTTCCTTACCTTTAGATATCTTCTGTATTATCTTTTCGCAGTCTTCATCATGAAGTTGTGCATTTTTCACCTTATCCACCAACGTTGAACCGTTTCCCATCTGGAATAACTTTTCATCGGATTCTGTCGGATATTTGATTTCCAACTCCATCTTAGCCATTTTTGACACTAGCTTCTCCTGAACAGTCAACAACATCAACTTCTCACG
This sequence comes from Panax ginseng, assembly GCA_020205605.1. Lineage (NCBI taxonomy): Eukaryota > Viridiplantae > Streptophyta > Magnoliopsida > Apiales > Araliaceae > Panax > Panax ginseng. The sequence goes on along the minus strand of CM035135.1, from coordinate 13,466,837 downwards.
TCCCTTTTTGCTTAAGGCATCAGCAACAACATTCGTCTTTCTAGGATGATAGAAAATTTTGCAATCATAATCTTTAATCAGCTCCAACCATCTTCTTTGTCTCATATTCAAATCTTTTTGTGTAAAGACATACTTCAGACTTTTATGGTCGGTATATATCTCACACCTCTCTCCATAAAGATAATGTCTCCAAATTTTCAGGGCAAACACCACTGCCACCAACTCTAAGTCATGAGTCAGATACCCTTTCTCGTAATCTTTCAACTGACGTGATGCATACGCAATAACAATGTCATTTTGCATAAGCACACAACCTAGTCCTTTATGCCATGAGTCACTATACACCACAAAATTTCCTGTATCATCCGGCAACGATAACACAGGTGCTGAACTCAACCTCTTCTTTAATTCTTGAAAACCTTCCTCACACTTCTCTGTCCAAACAAACTTAACCGCTTTCCTAGTTAAGTTCGTCAACGGAGTCGCGATCTTGGAAAAGTTTTGAATAAAACGCCTATAATAACCTGCCAATCCCAAGAAACTCCTCACTTCTGACGGTGTCTTCGGCTAATCCTGGTTTATCATAGCTTCAACCTTTGATGGATCTACCAAAATTCCATCCTTATCAATAACGTGTCCGAGAAACTGCACACGTTCTAACCATAATTCATATTTTGAGAACTTAGCGTACAACTTCTATTTTCTCAACATCACCAACGTCAATCTCAAATGTTCCACATGTTCTTCTTTGGTTTTGGAATATACCAATATGTCATCAATAAACACCACCACAAATTTGTCTAAGAATGGTTTAAACACCCTGTTCATCAAGTCCATGAATGCTGCAGGGGCGTTTGTTAAACCAAATGACATAACCAGAAACTCGTAATGACCATACCGAGTTCTAAACATTATTTTTGGTACATCCTCCAGCCTCACCTTGAACTGATGATAACCACTCCTTAGGTCTATCTTAGAGAAATACCTCACTCCCTTCAATTGATCGAACGGGTCATCGATTCTAGGTAGTGGATACTTATTTTTGATCGTGACCTTATTTAATTCCCGGTAATCAATGCAGAGCCACATCGATCCGTCTTTCTTCTTGACAAATAACACCGTCGCTCCCCATGGCGAAACACTCGGCTGAATATATTTCTTGTCAAGCAATTCTTGTAATTGCACCATCAACTCTTTCATTTCTACTAGGGCCATTCTGTATGGTGCCTTAGATATCGGGGTCGTTCTTGGTAGTAACTCAATCACGAATTCGATTTGTCGATCCGCCGGAAGACCCGACAAATCGTCTGGAAATACGTCTACAAAATTTCTTATGATCGGTATCTCTTCTAACTTTGCACTCTTCTTCTGCGTATCGACTATGTAAGCTAGGTATCCTATATATCCTTGTCTGAACAACTTCCTTGCTTGCATCACCGTCAGACAACTTGCTTGTCGAGGTGACTTGCTACCAAAGAACACAACCTTTGACGGAGTCATAAGGTTAACACATTTCCTTTGGCAATCAATTACTGTTCCATAATTGAATAACCAATCCATTCCCAGTATAACATAAAACTCACCAAGTCTACCATTATCTCTTGACCCTTTATGACCACTCTACAATTCTTATATATAAATCAAACAAGAATCACTTCCCTATTCGCAATCTCTATACTTAAGGGAAATTTTAATTCTTCCAAAGGTAGATCTAAATTTTAAGCAAATTCATCGAATATAAATGAACAAGTATCACCCGAATCAAATAGTACATAAGCATTAATACCATTAATCAGAATAATACCATTAATCGGAATAATACCTGACACCACATCCTTAGACTGTACAATATCCTGCACGGTCATATTAAAAGTCCTCGCAGTAAGTCGACTTGACTGTGTTGGTCCAGTGATAGACAATGCACCACCACCGTTGTTTCCTTTTCCACCACTTGCACTTCCCGTTGGCTTCTTAGGGCAATCATGAGCCATGTGATATTTTGAACCGCAGGAAAAGCATGCTCCTTTCTTCGGACTAAAACAGTTCGGTGCAATGTGTCCTTCTTGACCATAGTTAAAGCATACCCTATTTCCCTTCAAACATACCCCAGTATGGTTCTTCCCACATGTCGCACAAGCTTCAAACTTTTTCTTTTGCTGATTTCCCTGCTGTCCTCTCGCAGTCGAATTCTCGCTCCACTTCCTCTTCTGATTGCTACTTCCAGCATTACTTCCACCAGCCTTATTCTCATTCTCATTTATCCTCTTCTTTTGTTCTTGATTGTACTTGGTCAAGGCATCGCTTCCACCTTCCGCGATAATTGCCTTTTCCAGTACAGCCGCAAATGTATTCAGCTGAAACATTGAAACCTTGCTATACAGCCAGGGTTTCAATCCTTGTTCGAACCTTCTCGCTTTACGCTCGTCAGTATTGACTTGATAAGTGGCAAACCTTGCCAACTCGTTAAATTTTGAAGCATATTCTGGCACCGTCATTGTTCCTTGCTTCAGCTCCAGAAATTATACTTCTAACTTATTACGAGAACTCACTGGAAAGTACATTTCAAAAAACATCTCCTTAAATCTATCCCACGTTATCACTCCTTGTCCTCCACGAACCTTATTTGCTTGCCACCAGTAGCTAGCTTCAGACTTCAGCATGAACGTTACGAACACAGTTTTATGATCCTCGTTAACTCTAGCAATGTCAAACACCTTCTCCATTTCCATGATCTAGGTTTGGGCTTCCACTAGATTCATAGACCCTTGAAACTCTTGCGGTCCAACCGCTTTGAATTCCTTAAAGGTTGTGACTTGAGCTTGCGGTTGATTCGCAAGTGCACCCGTCAATAGAGTTACCAACTACTGAACCGGATTAGCATTGGCCTCGTTATTATTATTATTTGTAGACCCTTCAGGAGGTGCTTGCTGACGTGGTTGTCTTCTTCTAGGAGGCATTTTCTGTTAACATATATGCTTATTCGTTCCTTACTCAACTTCTTGGGTATTTAGAGTTTAACTTAAACATTTCAAGATTAAAGCTATAACACATAACATTTCAAATAAACTCTAATATTTTATTTATTCATAACGTTTTAAAACATATGAAGGATAACATAACTGCTATTAACATTCACTTTCCTGAACTAAACAAGTTCCAGGATTACATACTCATACTATCCCTTTATTTATCTCAAAATAAGGGATTCACATTTTATTTATCCACATAATTAACCACATATTATTATCACTTTTATTCTATCTAGGCATATTAAGATGTCGTAAGGCTTCTCGACGCTCTTCCTCCATGATACGATACGTTGTTCTATGATCCATCATGAACCACGGCGAGTCTTCAAACTGAGGTGGGTAATAAAAGACTCGATCCTGGGCCCTATCAATCGCAGAATTAAAGGAGTAATCCATCTCTTTCATCTTGGCCTTCTTCACTTGGACCTTAGCCTATGCACGGTCTGCACGTTGAGCCGCCTTCATCCAAGCGTCCTCTGCTCTTGCACGCTTAGCTGATTCCTCTTTGAAGTCATCTTTCAACTTCTCCATGTCAGTCTTCATCTTCTCGTTTACAGCCAACAGATCCTCATTCTGACCCTTGGTATGAACTAAGTCCCACTCTATATTTCCAAGGCGTGAGTCGAGTTCCTGAATCTTCGCATCCTTCTGCTCTATCGAAGCATAATGCATCTCAACCATCCCCTTCAGCTCCTTAACCTCATCCTGTAATTCTATGTTACGGTCGTACAGAGCGTCATACATTTCAGCTGATATGGAGTTTGGTGGAAACTCTTCAGGATCATCTTCCTCATCTTCCTTCTTAGAACTATCCTCCTCGGGATCGATCGCATGCTCATCCTCTTGGATCAACTGCTCTCGCACAACATGAATATCCCAAGATTCGCCATCTCTAGGTACCTAAGGTATTACTTCCCTAGTTGGACTGGATCCTCCTTCGTTAGACATCCTCACAACAAAATATTTTAAGTTTTACTTAACATTTTTGAGACTTGCGAGCACATAAGTTATTAACACATAGCACATAATGTCTTTTATTATTTAGCTTCAATGGATACCTTAATCCATTTCTTAAACTCGATAAGAGTTGGACACCTCTATGTTTTTTGTTTCCTTAAAGGTTACTTCCTAAGGTTTCCCCACCTAAGGTTTATAACCTAAGGCTTTGATACCAACCTGTGACACCTCCAAATCCAGGTACTCCATTCCCACAAGATTTGGTGTTCACTTACCAAAACCATTATATCTAACTACCCATCATAAAGGATAAAGACATAATTTAAATAACTTAAACGATAATCTTTCCCCCTTAAAGGGTTACATCATCATCAAAATAATCCCAGGTAATTTAACCTTAAATTTATTACATTAGTTTGCAGAATACACTGTAAAATAAAACAAGTCTCATAAAGTAAAACATTTAACTACATTCAATAAATCCTTAGCACTTGGACATCTTGCCCTTTCCTTTGCTAGTGGATGGCTCATCAACTTTCTCAACTTTAGCTGCAGTGTTAAATGCAAGAGTGAGTAAACAATTGCTCACTGATATAGAAAATAGCAATGATAACAACATGAGAATGAACAATGAATGCTGAACTATAATGAACTTGTTCTACGAATCAAAAATAGAAAACAAGTTCAAAATCAATATCTGAGGGTCTTAAGACCACGAACTATGTCTCTGATATTTAGGTAGTATTACCTCAACCATAATAGTCATTTAGACTATACAAACCCTTCTTAACGTACTTAGGGGGATCAGTCCTTTGTACCATGTATTGTGCACAAATATCTAAACGTTACACGTAAAAATCCCCTATGATAGGGTTGTTCGTCTCAGTTTGAATTTAGAATTTCCGCACTAAAGAAAGTTTAGTTTGGAACTAGCTTATCAGTGTTTCTAGAATTTTAGAACACTTATTCAATTTCCATCAATAAAGGTTTAATACAAGAATGTATAACTGAACAAGGCTATCAAGGTCTAAGATCAGATATCAACAATATATAATTGAATAGACATGATAATCATGCAAAGTGCTATAACCAAAAGAGTTAGAATAATCTCATTTGAAGCGATGTATTAGAACAATATATGCTTTGAAAAATAATATCAAGGTTTAGAAAACACAAAACTTTCTCGAGGTAACGAATTAGGTTACAAGAGCTTATTCAATCGTATATAAGGATAGAATCAATAGTCTTGCTCAATAAAAATTTAGGAACTTGCATTTATTAATAAAAGAATAAAGTTATAAAGCTTGCTTAATATAAGAAGTTAAGGTTTAGAAAGTTACCTTGTATGTAAGCTAAACAAGTAATAATATTCGTTAATTACCCTACATATATCATTGAAATCGCAACAACAATTAGTTACATTAACACCCATTTCATTAGCTTAGTTTTCATTTTAATCAAGTCTATAATCCTTAACTTAGGACTTGATTACCTACTCATTCATGTAACACCCTTAATGAATTCTCAATTATATCATAGTACTAACATACATGGTGATTGTAAAACAATCTAATTCAAGTGATATCACATTACGAACTTTCACAACTTACTAATTCATAATCTATAATTTTGGCGTTGTGATTACAATACACTAATATGCCTTGTAACATGTTTTAGGTCCTTACAAACCATTAAATTATGTTAAGTTAACAATTTCAAGCTATCTTTAATAACCAAAGACTGGTCGATCGACCAGCTGCATGTAGCGCATGATTTACTGCTTTGGATTCTACAGTGTGCTAACATTAGTGTAGCGCGTACATGCGACATACTTGCACTCCCGCATGCGAAAGTAGTGTGTGTTGATAAATACCATGCGATGCATCGATTGCGATTTTGCAAAACGCGAACTTAGACTCTGATATAGACCAAACAATCCTAATTCCACAGAAAATCACCCAACTTCAACATCTAAAACTTTGTAATATTATATTTACACATGCTAAACACCATTCCATATGCAAAACATTACATAAACATCATTTTGAGAAATCAAAACCATAGTTTTCCAAATTTCATCCATTTTTACACTTTTAACAAATTCGATCGCCACGAATTCGTTTCTTAATCAATTAACATAATTTAAACTACATTGTTTTCGTTTATTAACATATTATCACAATCCAACATCGAATTACAGATTATGACAAACATTAAGCATTAACTTTTGTACTTTTTAAGCCATAATAATAACATAAACACTGATATTTCATTTTATTCCTCAAACCCAATTTCTCACGAATTTGATAACTAATATCAATTATACATGATGATTAACAGATTTTGTAAAACTATATACACATATATCTACCACCATTCACACAATTTCCAAATCATATCAAAATATATATATACATATACTACCAAAACTAAAAATAAAAATAGGAATAGTTTAGACCTTGAATCTTTGATGGTATGATAGCCAAATTAAGAGAAATCCTTTCCCCAAAACCCTTCTTCTCTAACCCTCCAATATCACTGTGTTCTCTTCTTCCAAGCTCTCTCTCAACACTTAGTGTTTCCTTCTTTCTGAACTTAGCCTTAGAAAAAAAAATAGAAGCGAAAGAAAATATAACTGGCCACAACCCCACATATGTCAGGTTAAAAAACAAAAAGGCTTCAGTTGAATAATGCCAAAGGCCACAAGGCCCTGTTTGGCTAACCAAAACTCCCCCAAACTAGGTTATTTTTATATTATTATATTATATAGTTTCATGTGTCACACTCTAGTTAATTAAATAACTTTAGTTTAGTTAATTTTAAATAACTTATAATAATAATAAAATTCTTATTATCATTATACCTATAATTAATAAATAATTATATATCTAATTTAATTAATAAATTAGAAATATCACTTTATTTATTTATTTCTTTAAATTAAACAATTCATTTAATTTAATTATTTCCTTAAATATTAAGCAATTGGTTTAATTTAATTATTTTCTTAAATTAAATCCTTCACATAAAATTATCATTACTTAATTTAATTTACACTAATTAATTTAGTTACTAAATTAATTCACCATAATTCATTAATTATTTATTTTCCTCAATAAATAATTATTTAAAATATTTATTCAATTCAATAAATATTTAATTTAAATTATAAATTTCTCGATCGTTACAACATACATGTTGTAGTTCATATAACAAGTATAAAGATTGAGTTCCTTACCCAATCAACATTCATTACTCAATCAACGTAGTCATAAATTGACTTTAACATTTTATACTTTCAACATTAATATAATACACCATGTTATTTGCAATACAGATTTCAAACAGTTCATCATCAAATTCACATAGCAAATAGGAACTGAAAGACTTGCCTTGATTGTTGTTTACCAATAACAGTTTAACAGCTTACAATTATCTGTACTTCACATGCCCTACACAATTATATAATCATTCACATAAACTATTAGTTACATAGCAACTCATAATATTTGTAATGTAAACTTTAATCTACATCCTATAACTCTTCCTATTAATTAATACATAATGTTCAATTGGATTGTGTTAACTTTAGACTTAACTCACTATATTTCTTCTTAGTCAAACTCGAAGTTCATTCAAGTGCTCAAGTCTTGCTAGGACTACTTATTATTTTTATATTAAATCCATTCCATATCTTATAATATTCATTTCAATTGAATTAAAACACTTTTTAAGTTCATTGACACTTGGCATGGCGTTACGACGTTCATTCGTCATACACTCGATTCGTCTCTCTTGTGTGTGCTTAGTATGCTTATACAAGTTATCTAAAACATCATTTATTAATGTTATACATCATTATATTTACTAATATTCATGTTTTATAACTTAGGACAACATCTTTTATCGTTAGGAGCACAACATTTGCATATGTACATTCCCGACACCCTCTGAGTGCCTCCTAATACATATCAGTCCCACAAATGACCATTTTTACCCCTGTTCCAAACCTCAAATTGAAAAACTTAAAGATCGAAAGTTGTAGGTCTATTTTTCCTCGTTCCGGATAATCTTGAATCACCTCAATCGGAGTTCGTATGGAAAAGTTATGGCCATTTTACTACTGTGAAGTCAAAAGCGTCAGACCGGATTCATTGTTCGGTAGCTAGGGTGAAAATTTCATTATTTGGGGCACAATTCTGAAATTTGCGTCTCTTATTTTTGGTGCTAAGGCAAACTTTGTAAATCCATTTTACGAAGAACAAAACACAGCAATTCTTAATGGTTTAATGGCTTCTAGCAGCTAAATTAACATATATAATTTATGTAAATCATTAACAAGCATACATATACTAATTTAACGCAACTTAAATAATAATTTTAGAGAAGTTAAATCCTTGAAACACTGTTTTAAAACAAAACTACATTGTTGATATTGTTTACAAGGTTTAACACTGTAAACCACAATTATCCAATGAATTCATTCCTTTGAACTACGTTCTTATTAAGTCCTTACCCAATTAACATATATAAGGTTCAATTTGACAATTAGCATACCTAATTTTGTTATCCTACAAAACATGTTCATGTACGTGTAATCACTGTAAAACCAATTTATTTCTTGCATACGTATTTTAGCATACAATCACATATACACACACACACACATATATATATATATATATGTTAGGTATAACAATTACCATTTCAAATACGCATAATTTCATAATTAATTGTAAAAACATAGTTTACAAAAATTTTTGTAAAAACTTTATATTACAATAAAGAACACAGAGAACGTAAAACGTATATAGTGTTATGATTATGAAAAATACATCTTGTTGGTTTGAAAATCCTTTCAATGAGAATCGCTTGAACACTTAGAACTTGCTTTGAAATCCCAGCGTTTTCTCTCTCAAACTCTCTCAAATTCTTTTCTCTGTAATCTTTGTTCTCTTTTCTCTTAATCCAATATCATACCCAAAACTCTTTTACGTGAAATAAAACAAAGGCAATGCACGCATTTTCAAAACGTCTAAAATCGACGTCTTACTAATGACCATATTAAATCAACGGTTACCAAAAATTATTATATATTTTGTTTATTTAATTAAAATTCAAAATTTAAAAACCAGAAGCCATAAGGCTCTGTTTAGCAAAACTCTTTAAAAATTAAAGACTTAATATATTTAAGCCTTGTTTGGGAAACTAAATTAAAGTCATTTACTTTATTTTAATAACTCCTTTATAATATAGTTATTTGTCATACTTATTTCTAATAACAATTTATTGAATAAATCATTTAATCGTTATAATCTCTCTAACTTAATTATTAAATTAAATTAGAATATTATCTCATAACAATTAATTTTCTTAATCCATTAATTATTTATTAAACAAATAATTAACCAAATCAACTCAAATCAAATTAAACAAATATTTATTCAACAATAAATAAATATTTATTCAAAATAAATTCATCCATTAAATATTTATATAATTCAATAAATATTTATAATTAAAATTAAAATTTTGGATTACTACATTAATCACATCGTAATAAGAATTTTAATTATTAAATTCTTATTTTAATAACTTATGAAAATTTGGGTTGTCATATTCTTCCCTCCTTATAAGGATTCCGTCCTCAGAATCAAAGAAACCTCCTTTACTCGATTTTCACCAAGTCTCTTTTCAAAAATTTATCGTTGAATAACTTCAACACATTACCTTAATATAGGTTTTATATTTCCTACTACATTCATTACTTCAACAAATTCTAGGTTTTATTTCATAACTTTCACTTGAACTCAATTATATTTTGAGTATTATGTACTCTTTAACCCATTCATTTCCTTTGCTAAGGATCATTATCATAAACACTCGGGATATTATATTCACCCATTCTTCTAAGAATTTCATCCTCGAAATTTTATCTATTAATCTTTATTCATTCAATCTATCAAAATAGATTTTACACTAATACTTTATTCATTCATTGGGTTCTACAACCAAATTCTTTCTCTAAGGATCTTTCTAAGATCATCATATTTCCCGCCTCTTCCGTTTCTAAGAGTTTCACATTTCTCTTCTTTCTGGAGTTTCAATTCTTTCTTCAAATTATTATGGTTTGCTTAATTTTCTCATCCTTTTTACTTTTACCTTTCAGAATAATAAGAATCTTCCAAAATTGCTCAATAATTGGGAAGCGATATAAATAACAGGAATTTCAAAGATTCCAAATCATGTTGAGGGTCATAAGACCTTGAACTACGTCCACAGTTATAAGTACTCTTTCAACTTAAACATTAACAGTCATTAGACTATAGTGACTCCCGTACTTACGGTGTTAAGCCCTTCATACGATGTATTGTGCATAAATATTTAAACGCTATGCGTATGTCCATAGTTATAAGTAATCTTTCAACTTAAACTTTAACAAATATAAGACTATCCTCGGACTCCCTCGTACTTAGGGGATCGACCCTTAAATACAATGTATTGTGCACAAACATCTAAACGCCTCCGCGTAATCCCCTATAAAAGGTTGTTCATCTCAGCTTTTCAACATCTGAATCCGCACCAAAACAATTTGGTTTGGCATAACTTTTCAAGAAACGCTTGAATTTCATGAAAATCTTTCAATAATCGTCTAGCTGAATCAAATAGAATAGACTTCTACAACAATTATGACATCAATGGAAATATACATACACACACACACACACACACACATATATATATATATATATATATATATATATATATATATTCGCATATCTTAAAGAAATCTCAAAAATCCTTTTTATGACGTCATGATATCATACTGTATTTACGGTCTGGTTTGAGGATTCCGTCATTTGGTGATTTTATAATACTACATCATACCATAGTGAAATTTGATGATCCTTAGATCACATCCAACACTAAGTATCTTTTGCATTGATGACTCCATCATTTTTATCATCTCTGCACCAGGTTCCATGATGCATTGATGATATAAAAATATATTTTGATATATTTCAAATCATTTTTGTCTAGCGAAAGCAATTAACATAGACATACGAATAACAATATTGTTTTTAAAACTCATTGGTTTCATCATTTAATCCAATGTTTTTCAAGAAAATAGAAGTGCAAACATCAGCACGAAGTCAATAAAATTCATAAGTCTAGCATAGCTAGTAGATTTAGAATATCCAGGTATCCATCAACTTCAATCTTTACTCCATTAATTCATTACTTAACCAATTTTATCAATCTTTAACTCCATCAATGCTTTCAATACTATAACCGTTTTCTACCCAAAATAGTTCATCAAACTTACCGTACATTGGAAGTTCAAGAACTTGCCACAATAATATGAGTTTAAGAACTTATCCTGGTCAGATCATAGGCGTCCATTCGCTGAGGGGTTCAAAACATACCATATTATTATAAGTCACAAACTTACCATATGCATTAGTTTTAAGAATCGCAACTAATCCTAATAATATCTGACTAATCTTAATAGTTTCTAACTATCAAATATGCACATGAGAAAAGAATCACCTTTTCACCACACATACATTGATAACACGACACCAACATTCCAATGATTATCAATGTAATAAACTGAGTGCAAGCACAAAACCCTCGCCCATACAAAGATTTGTACAACTCAGCCATCACATGAGTCCTCAATTGAAATCCCACCTAACTTTATCTTGCTTATAACTTGCTCGTTGCTCGATACGAATTCCTCTTATCACATCATCTATAACTCCTCGTGAGTTATCTCGTACTATTTCATAGTACATCATCTTCATAGCATAAAGCTATAATTATTCAAACATTACAGACCATCTTTCCTTTATAACTTAAACAGATCACGTCATGATCTTATTCTATAATCATCTCCCTTAAAATTCTTTTCTTAACTCGTGATCGTTTTGTTTTAGGATCCTCTTTCTTTCCTTTTTCATCATTTACAACATTATTCATTATCTTGGCTATTGGAGTTAGGTAACTCCCATTTCTTATCTTTATATCTCTTCAAGATTCTTCTTTAAATTTTATTGTTTAAATAACAATTCTTTCTTTAAGAATTTCTAACTTCATTTACATTGCTCAACAATTCATTCGAGTTCTACATTTTCATCATACGTATCTATTTTCTACACTTGGTACACATTGAGTCTCTAATAGTTTCAATATAGTACACTTAGTGGTTTCCCACAAACAACCAACAAACTAGGTTTCGAGTTGCTAGTTCATATATACATTCGCTCTATGAAGGAATCGTTTAGCCTAGATACCATACATCAACTATTAAAGAGTACAACTGTACCATACTCAACTATAACTTTTTATTCATAACTTCTTTATCATTCTCATTTTATAGAGATTGTCTATTTATTATCACCTTACATCCTTATTATTGAAGTTGGGTAACCCCCACTTTCATATTCCTTATAACTCTGCGAGATTCTTCTTTAAATCATCTCATACATGTTTTAATCCCTTCTTTATAAATTTCTAAAATTACTTCTTATTATACAAACTCTATCTGAGCTTATTCTTTCATTATCTTCATCTTCCTTCTCTAAGGTTATAGCCTACGGTACTCCTACATAAGGTTTATAACCTATCAGCTTTGATACCAACTGTAACGACCCCAAAAATCATACAATTTAATTATCGACTTCGGTCGTTAATAATACATTCAACCTCTAATTTTACATCATTAAACGATAATACAATCATTGAAATTTGCAGAATAATTAAAATTTTCTATTACAAACTATCCTCGTTCCCAAAACCTTCAACCTTTACATATAAATATCTCAGAATCATTTTAATACTATAATAATTTACATCGCAAAACGATATTACAATTCAACATTAATACATTATTCGGAACCTTAAACATGGTTCAAATAATAATAACACAACCAAAGTGTATAAATCTTCAAGTATCACATCTGATTCATGTCTTTCAAGTAACACATAACTTTACCTTGAATCTTGAACCTGTAAAAGTGGTTATTTACAAGGTTGAGCTCGACAGCCCAACAAAATCTAACAGTTTTCATGCATCACATAGCACATAATAACATACTCGATTTACATCTCATAAACATTGGACTAACATAACATACATGTTATAGTTCATATAAAAAGTATAAAGATTGAGTTCCTTACTCAATCAACGTAGTCATAAATTGACTTTAACATTTCATACTTTCAACATTAATATAATACACCATGTTATTTGCAATAAAGATTTCAAACAGTTCATCATCAAATTCACATAGCAAATAGGAGCTGAAAGACTTGCCTTGATCGTTGTTTACCAATAACAGTTTAACAGCTTACAGTTATCTGTACTTCACGTGCCCTACACAATTATATAATCATTCACATCAACTATTAGTCACATAGCAACGCATAATAGTTGTAATGTAAACTTTAATCTACATCCTATAACTCTTCCTATTAATCAATACAGAATGTTCAATTGGATTGTGTCAACTTTAGACTTAACTCACTATATTTCTTCTTAGTCAAACTCGAAGTTCATTCAAGCGCTCAAGTCTTGCTAGGACTACTTATTATTTTTATATTAAATCCATTCCATATCTTATAATATTCATTTCAATTGAATTAAAACACTTTTTAAGTTCATTAACACTTGGCATGGCGTTACGACGTTCATTCGTCACGCACTCGATTAGTCTCTCTTGTGTGTGCTTAGTATGCTTATACAACTTATCTAATACATTATTTATTAATGTTAAACATCATTATATTTACTAATATTCATGTTTTATAACTTAGGACAACATCTTTTATCGTCAAGAGCACCACATTTGCATATGTGCATTCCCGACACCCTCTGATTGCCTCCTAATACATATTAGTCCAACAAATAACCATTTTTAATTTTGTTTTCGACCTAAAATTGAAAGACTTAAAGAACAAAAGTTGTAGTTCTATTCGTCCTCGTTCTGGATCAATTTGAATCACCTCAATCGGAGTTCATATGGAAACGTTATGGCCATTTTACTACAGGAGGTCAAAATTATCGACCTGAGATTCTTCGTTCGGCATTAGGTAAGCGAGAACTAAGTTGAGCATTGAGCCATACGTGAATTTCAAATAGCTTAGGAACGCAATTTACTGGGTGCGTCTCTTATTTTTTAGTGCTAGGGCAAAAACTTACGTAAATCGCATTACTAAGAACAAAACACAGCAATTCTTAATGGTTTAATGGCTTCTAGCAGCTAAATTAACATATATAATTTATGTAAATCATTAACAAGCATACATATACTAATTTAACATAACTTAAACAATAATTTTAGAAGTTAAATCCTTGAAACTTTATTTTTAAAACAAAACTACATTGTTGATATTGTTTACAAGGTTTAACACTGTAAACCACAATTATCCAATGAATTCATTCCTTTGAACTACGTTCTTATTAAGTCCTTACCCAATTAACATATATAAGGTTCAATTTGACAATTAGCATACCTAATTTTGTTATCCTACAAAACATGTTCATGTACATGTACATGTAATCACTATAAAACCAATTTCTTTCTTACATACGTATTTTGTATACAATCACACACAACACATATATATATATATATATATATATATATATATATATATATATATATATATATATATGCTAGTTATAACAATTACCATTACAAATACGCATAATTTCATAATCAATTGTAAAAACATGGTTTACAAAAAATTTTGTAAAACTTTATATTACAATCAAAAACACAGAGAACATAAAACGTATATAGTATTATGATTATGGAAAATACCTCTTGTTGCTTTGAAAATCTTTTCATTGAGAATCACTTGAACACTCAGAACTTGCTTTGAAATCCCAGCCTTTTCTCTCTCAAACTCTCTCAAATTCTTTTCTCTGTAATCTTTGTTCTCTTTTCTCTTAAGCTAATATCAAACCCAATACACTTTTACGTGAAATAAAACAAAGGCAACACACGCATTTTCAAAACGTCTAAAACCGACGTCTTACTAATGACCTTATTAAATCAGTGGTTACCAAAAATTATTATATATTAATTATATTTTGTTTATTTAATTAAAATTCAAATTTTAAAAACCAGAAGCCATAAGGCTCTGTTTGGCAAACGTCTTTAAAAATTATAGACTTAATATATTTAAGCCTTGTTTGGGAAACTAAATTAAAGTCCTTTACTTTATTTTAATAACTCCTTTATAATATAGTTATTTGTCATACTTAATTCTAATAACAATTTATTGAATAAATCATTTAATCGTTATAAACTCTATAACTTAATTATTAAATTAAATTAGAATATATTCTCATAATAATTAATTTCCTTAACCCATTAATTATTTATTAAACAAATAATTAACCAAATCAACTCAAATCAAATTAAACAAATATTTATTCAACAATAAACACATCCATTAAATATTTATATAATTCAATAAATATTTATAATTACAGTTAAAATTTTGGATTACTACATTAATCACATCGTAATAATAATTTCAATTATTAAATTCCTATTTTAATAACTTATGAAAATTCGAGTTGTCACAATAGATATTGTACGAGGAAATGAATACGAGTATAATATGAAGTATTATACAAGTATATATGAATGATGAAATATCGTATATTACGAATGAGTATACGAGTTAGAATACAAAAATAATACGTGAATACTACGTTATAAGACTTTAAGCCAAATGAAATGAACTTATAGGATTGTGTGGAAATTTTTAAAATCAAATAGAAGTTAATGTGCAAGCCCAAGTGTAAGTAATGGTAAAGTCCAATTAGGTTTGTTAATACAAGCCTAAGTGTAGGATAATTTAATTAAATCTAAAGCCCAAACTATTGATCCAATAGGTTAGGGTGACCCATGGGGCAACCCATGATCATATGGTTAATCTTGGTGACCAAGAAAATAATGTGATGACCAAGTAATTATTGTAATGAGCAAGTTAACTTAATTGTGAAGTGATGAATAGTATGGAGGTTTATTAAGGAGGTGGGATTGGCTATTGACCACTATTCCCTAAGCTTAGTATTCCTATCAAATACCCCCAAACTTAAACTATTGATTGCCCTCAAGCAATGCATATGATAATAAACAATGCAATGCAACTACATGCTATGCAAACTAAACTATGATGCAAATGAGTCCCAAGTTTTTCCAACTAAAATGGAATTCTAATATAATGTGCCTTAGCGAATTATCCATATTCAAGAATAAATTGTCAAACTAAGCTATAGACATAATATCATACACTCAAATAACCCATACTCACTATAAAGATGCTCTGTGTGTGTGGTGTTCACCAGAAACTTGACAAAGGCAAAGAATACACCTGTTATACTGCTCAAAACAGAAAATTGCAATCTAAATCAAGATCCATACATAATAATGCAACAAAAACTAATCCAACACATCAATACAAACTAATGTTCAACAATGTTTAAATTGCTTTATTTTTACTCACAAGGGAGATTTTTGCACTTTCCCGCGGTGTTTATTGCTATATTTTTTTATGCAGCCAGTGCGTTTTACGGTCCATCTCGCCCATTCCAAGGATTCAATAATTCAGCTCAGGAATGTTCCAAGATAAATTTTTCTCTTTTTCTTTTCTTTTTTTACACACAATAAGCATACCCATGTGTTCCCAAAGTTTGATTATCAATGTTTTCATAGCTTAAGTCCACTTTCTACACAATTCTCTTTTTTTAAAAACTACATTTTCTATTAAGCAATAAAAACACAGTACTCTTATACCAACAAGCATATGTGAACATGTATGTGCTAACCGAAAACATCTAAACAATAGACATGGATTACATCATGTAAAACATTATAGCTAAGCTCATGTTATCTAGTAAATTCAAAAATCCTTCAAAATTCAATTTCATCATTGGCTAGACTCAAACTCCATAAAGCTAGAAATTTGGGACATGCAACTAATCACATAACTAAAACATATAATAACTACTAAAAATAGAAAAAAATTCTGCAATTATTAACTAACACATAAACATGCAAAAGTTAAACTAAACATGCAAAAATATGCAAATTAAGTACATGTAACTACACTACTACCCAATACCCCCAAACTTAACATATTCATTGTCCCAATGAATGAAGGTATAGGGTTTAAAGGAACTCCCCTAATGATCATCTTCACCACCCTCTTCGGGTGGTGAATTCGACAGTGGAAATGGCACGACTGTCCCAAATTATGGCCAGTCGAGTATGGTACCCTGCTGCACAAAAGACTCTGCTAGAGACCTCGTCAAACCCATAGAAAATGCTGCAAAGTTATTGTAGATAGCATCAACCTTCCTCTCCAACCTTCGGAGCTGTCGATCATAAGTAGCAGTAGTGGCTTGAGTTGACATGCCTGCTTCATTTATCTTTGTGGGCTACGATGATGGCGTAGATGATGCGGGACGAAGGATGAAACCCTTACCCCTTGGGTGCGGGGTACCTCCTACCCAATCTTTGAATTTCGCTATCGTGGTGTGAGTGATATCCTGAATTGGGTATTGTAGTTGTTCATCTATCCACCTAACTCCTGCTCTATCACATAAATGAGCAATAATCGAGGCATGTGGTATACTTCCTGTAGTGCTCCCCCGCATGTAGTGTAACATGTTCTGATTAAGGAGGTGACCAACGTTGATTTGTTTTTCTACAATAATCCCCATAGAATGATTACTCGCTTAGTTGTAATCTCAAGTTGATGGGATGATGGCATGATTTTTGCACAAACAAAGAAATTCCATACCTTGGCATAACGATTGAGAGTTGAAGCCGAAAAGGTCCTGGGCTGATTAGTGTCTGGCTTGTAAGTCCATTGTGTCCCTGGTATACATAAATCAATAATGACCTCGTATAGGTCTGTCTCTATTCGTTCCGCCTCAACCCAATTTGTACGTCCAATTGGAGGGTCAAGTAAATTGAAGACGCCATGAATTGCCCTTGGGCGATAATCTACTTGAACTCCTCGGACAAAAGAAAAGACACTCATTGTCTCCTTTACATTCGCATAAAATTCCCTTACAATGCCCATAGGTGCAACCATGGGTGTAGAGCAGACTCCATGCCAACATATTTCCCTGATCATATCTTTCAATTGCCCATCTTGTGCCTCTGGCTTGAGCCCCCTCTCTCTAACAAATGATTTAGCCACAATTCGATAATACTCTAACTAGGCATCCAGACTGACAAACTTGGAAAAATCTACATTGTCACCACTCTGGCTGCTTGCAAAAGACGATTCCATAGTGCGAGAACGAGCACATTTTGGTCCCATTATGCTGATGAAAAGAAAAACTCCAAATTGCGAAGAAGAACTGGACTGAGAAATTACATGCACTGAACTCCCCTAAACTTATTGTTTTCACTCACTAACTGATCATAAGATAAAGATAGAAGTTAGAATATAGATAAAAAGATGGAATACATATATAATTGGTTGAGGAGTTATGAATTTAAAAGGGAACGGTTGGGAGAGGAGTCGTGTGTTTGTAGAGAGAAAGGGATACACACGATTTGATTGTAACTGATATAAGAAATGGGAAAAGACACGTCTTTAAAAACTTAAAAAAATTTCAAAAATTGGTCTCGAAGTAGCGGTATTGTGCGGTTTTTGAAGGCTGGATAGTGTACACGGCGTACGATGTTATGTTGAAGAAATATAGCATGGTCGTGCCATTTTATATTGATTTCCTTGTGTGGCTGCGCTGCCCTACATCCTACCACACTGATCTGCATCTTTCAACATATCAAAGCAGCTACAGATCATCTCCAATACACCTGTACAAACAACAAATATCAGTATGAGAAATATCAAGTCTTCAAAATCAAAACATGAACTAATGACTATGCATAAATGACTATCCTAAAACAATACTTTCTATGCTATGCTTAATCATCTTCATATGCACATTCAGCTCCTATAATACTTATTCCACACTTGTTATGCTATAACAATTAATCATGAAGATGAAATATGAAATATGATCAAAACACAATTAAACAAGATGTAAGGATAGAAATAATGGGGTGCCTCCCATCGAGCGCTAAGTTATAATAAATTAGCTTGACTATCTCTGACTTAATCTTGTTGAAGAAAGAATGGAGGTGACTTTCTGCCTGTCAACCTCTCCACCAAAATAATGCTTGAGCCGCTGTCCATTCACTTTGAATGGCTTATCTAGGAATTTATCGAATACCTCTACTGCACCATGTGGATAAACTGTCTTCACTGTGAATGGCCCTGACCACCTTGATTTGAGCTTCCCAGGAAAAAGTTTAAGTCTTGAATTAAACAACAAAACTCTTTGTCCCGGCTCAAATACTTTATCCATAATCTTGCAATCATGCCATCTCTTCACCTTTTCCTTATACAACTTGGAGTTTTCATATGCCTGCTATCTGAATTCATCTAACTCATTGAGTTAGAGTAGACATTTTTCACCTGCATCCTTCAAATCAAAGTTGAGCTTCCTGATTGCCCAATATGCCTTATACTCAAGCTCCATGGGGAGCTGACAAGCCTTTCCATAAACCAGTTGAAATGGTGACATGCCCAATGGAGACTTGTAAGCAGTCCTATACGCCCATACTGCATCATCAAGCTTTAATGAGCAATCCTTTCTTGTGGGGTTCATGACTTTCTCCAAAATTCTCTTTACTTCACGATTTAAAACCTCTGCTTGGCCATTGGTTTGAGGATGGTAAGCTGTAGCAATGCGATGATTTACCCCATACTTGGTCAACAGAGCTGTGAACTGCCTATTACAAAAATGGCTGCCTTCATCACTAATGATAGCCCTTGGAGTCCCAAACCTTGTAAAAATACTTCTTTGTAAAAATCTTAGGACCACCTTGTCATCATTAGTTGGAAGATCTGTCACTTCAACCCACTTCAAAACATAGTCGACTGCTAACAAGACGTATAAATTTCCACATGAAGAAACAAAAGGGCCCATGAAATCTATCCCCCAAACATCAAAAATTTCAACCTCGAGGATCATGTTCAATGACATCTCATTCCTTTTTGATATATTCCCAACTCTTTGACATCTGTCACATCTCTGGACAAAACTGTAAGCATCTTTAAAAATCGTTGGCCAGTAGAATCCTGCTTGTAACACTTGGGCCGCTGTCCTCTCTCCACCATAGTGACCTCCATATAATGAAGTGTGGGAATGTTGCAAAATCTCCTCTGTCTCACTATATGGGATACATCTCCTTATCATCTGATTAGCACATTGTTTAAACAAATATGGTTTATCCCATATAAACCACTTCACGTCATGCAAAAATTTCTTATTTTGATGACCAACTAAGTCAGAAGGGATCATCCTGCTCACCAAATAGTTCTCATAATCTGCAAACCATGGCACTTCCTCTTTCACCATAAATAATTGTTCATCTGGAAAAGACTCATTAATCATAGTCTTGTCATCTACCTCCCTTCCTGGATTTTCCAGTCTAGATAAGTGGTCCGCCACTTGGTTCTCAGTTCCCTTTCTGTCCTTAATCTCCAAATCAAATTCATGCAATAGAAGTATCCACCTGATCAAACGAGGCTTTGCATCCTTCTTTGCCACCAAGTATCAAATTATCGTATGATCCGTGTACACTATCACCCTTGTACCAATCACATAAGCTCAAAACTTGTCAATAGCATACACAACTACCAATAATTCCTTCTCTGTGGTGGTGTAGTTCAACTAAGCATCAGTAAGGGTGTTTCTCGCATAGTATATCACATGAATAATCATTTCCCTTTTCTGGCCCAAAATAGCCCCCACATCATAATCACTGGCATCATACATCAACTCGAATGGTAGGTCCTAATCCGGTGCTGTAGTCATTGGTACTGACGTTAACTTCCTCTTTAAATGCTCAAATGTAGTCATGCAATCCTCATCAAACCTGAACTATGCATCCTTCTCCAATAAGCTGCAAAGTGGCTTTGTTATCTTGGAGAAATCTTTAATGAATCTGCGGTAGAAGCTTGAATTTCCTAGAAAACTTTGAACACCTTTTACAGAAGTAGGTGGTGGCAAATTCTCAATAGTCTCCAATTTGGTCGTGTCCACCTCTAGTCCTTTCTTCGACACCTTATGTCCCAAAATGATTCCTTCTTGTACCATAAAATGGCACTTTTCCCAATTTAATACCAAGTTCGTCTCAACACATCTTCTCAATACCATCACTAAATTTTCCATACACAAATCAAAAGAATCACCAAATACTGAAAAATCATCCATAAACACCTCCACATTATGCTCCGCCATATCCGAAAAGATAGCCATCATACATCTCTGAAAAGTGGCTGGGGCATTACACAAACCAAAATATATCCTTCTGAAGGCGAATGTACCATATGGACATGTAAAAGTGTTATTTTCTTGGTCTTCTGGAGCTATCACAATCTGATTGTAGCCTGAATACCCATCCAGAAGGCAATAAAACTCATGACCCGCTAGTCTATCCAACATCGGATTGATAAACGGAAGTGGGAAGTGATCATTCCTTGTAGCTTTGTTAAGTCTGCAGTAGTCCATGCAGACTCTCCACCCCGTCACTGTTCTCGTCGGAATCAACTCATTATTTTTATTAGATACTACGGTCATACCACCCTTCTTTGGTACACACTGAACCGGGCTCACCCATGAGCTATCTGAAATCGGATATATAATGCATGCATCCAACCATTTCAACACTTCCTTCTTGACCACTTTCTTCATGATTAGATTAAGTCTTCTTTGTTGTTCCACTGAAGGCTTGCTATCATCTTCCAGTAGGATCTTATGCATACATAAGGGCTGATCCCTTTTATATCTGTTATAGTCCACCCAATTGCTGACTTGAACTCTCTAAGAACTCTTAGCAGTTTTCCTTCTTGAAAAGATGTTAGTGCAGAAGAAATAATCACAGGTAATTTTGAATTCTCATTTAAAAATGCATACCTCAAATGTTCTGGAAGTGGTTTCAATTCAAGTTCTGGAGGTGTCTCAAGAAATGGCTTTAATTTCACTGATGACTCTCCAGCTTTCTTTAATGGCTCAACATGAGTCTTGAACTTCCTGAATTGTGGAGTTGTGTCAAGTATTTGAATAATTTCTTCAATCTCACCATCTGCTATCTCTGAACTTCCCATAATAGTATTTCTCAATGGTTCATATTCCACCAAGTTCTCAACTTCATCATTCAATACATTTTCCACCAAATCAACCCTGAAGCATTCCTCTTCATCTGTTGGAAATTTCATCACCTTGAATACATTGAAAGTAACTTCCTGATCATGAACTCACATTTTCAATTCCCCTTTCTGCACGTCTATCAAGGTTCTTCCTGTTGCTAGGAATGGTCTTCCAAGAATGATCGGTATACTTATGTCCTCTTCATAGTCTAATATGATGAAATCAGCTGGAAAGATGAATTTATCCACTTCAACCAGTACAACTTCCACAATCCTGCGTGGATAAGTGATAGACATGTCAGCTAGCTGTAAAGAAATATTTGTCGACCTTAGAGTCGGTAATCCCAATTGATTGAACACTGACAATGGAATCAAATTAATACTTGCCCCAAGATCGCATAAGCATTTGCTGAAGCTCATCTTTCCAATTGTACAAGGTATCGTGAAGTTATCCGGGTCCTTCAGCTTTGGAGGTAATTTGCGTTGAAGCACTGCACTACATTCTTCAGTCAAGGCTACTGTTTTAAAGTCTTCTAACCTCTTTTTCCTTGACAAAATACCCTTCATAAACTTTGCATAACTAGGCATCTATTCCACTGTCTCAGCGAAAGGTATGTTAATCTGTAGCTTTTTAAATACCTCCAAAAACTTATTGAACTGCTTGTCTTACCTCTGCTATGTGGATAAGGAACAGGAGGGTGAACGACTGGTATCTTGATCACTGATTTCTCAGATAAATCATCTTTATTCTTCATCACTTCCCTTTGTTCTGAACCATCTTTATTCAAACCATCCTCAGAAGAATTTTTATCACCGCGCGGCTGCGCGGTTTCCCCTTGCAAAAGTTGTGCGGGCGCGCCATGCTGAATTTATGCAGTTTGCTTCCCTAATCGAAGTGTAATTGTCTGGCATTTCTCTTAACCCTCCTTTCTTGGATTAGCCTCTGTTGTACTTGGCAATGAACCATGTGGTCTGTTGTTAAGCATGATAGCCATTTGACCCATTTGAGCTTCCAAATTTTTGATAGCCACTGCTTGGCTTTTAATCATCACTTCGGTATTTGCCATATACTTCATCATCATCTCTTCCATCTCTGACTTCTTCTCTTGCGGAGGTGCATATTGTGGATGATGTTGTTGTTGCTGTGAAAATCCAGGGGGATAGGGTGGTCTTAGTAAAAACTATTGCTAAGATGGTTGTGCCTGAAATTGATGTTGTGGTTGAAACTGACTTTGTTGATTATTTTGATTATTTGACCAATTGAAATTTGGATGGTTGCAGTTGTTGGAATTGTATGAATTCTGAAACTGAGTTTGATTCTTTTGGTAGTTGCTCACATACTGTACAAACTCTGAATTGATAGCACATTGGTCAGTTGAATGTGACCACCACATATCTCTTTTGAAAGTTAATTGTCTTCGCCTTACTTTACGCGAAATAGTCGATCTTCTTTGCCATGGATGCCATCGAGGTCACAACTGAGCCCGACAAGCCGAGTGATAGCATCCACCTCTAACAAACCTGCAACTTTCGGTTATGGCATTCTGGCTGTAGGATTTTAAAAATCATTAGCTGTCATCGTCTCAATAAGATTGTAGGCCCCTTCATAGCTCTTTGCCCATTAAGCTCCTCCTGTAGCTGCATCTACAATTGGCCTTTACTGCCATCCCAATCCATTATAAAATGTATTAATCACCATCCAATTCGGCATACCATGGTGTGGACACTTCCTTAGCATCTCCTTGTATCTTTCCCATGCTTCATATAAAGATTCATCCTGTTGCTGCTCGAACTGGGAAATTGTTGTCCTCATTTTAGCAATCTTAGCCATTGGAAAAAATTTGGCTAAGAACTTTTGTGCTAGGTCCTCCCATGTTGTAATAGATCCTGAAGGTAAAGAGTGAAGCCAACTTCTTGCTTTGCCTCGTAAAGAGAATGGAAATAGTTTGAGCCTGATTGCATCCTCTGTCACCCCGTTGTATCTGAAAGTGTCACATATTTCTATAAAATTCAATAGATGCTCATTCGAGTCGTCTATAGCAGCACCCCCAAACTGTACCGAATTCTGCACCATTTGAATAGTACCCGACTTTATTTTGAAAGCATTGGCTTCTATAGTTGGCCTGACTATACTTGATTGTAATCCATTAATGTTCGACATCGAATAATCTCTCAAGGCCCTGTGCTCCTCTCTTTGTTCTTCTGCTGCCATGTAAGATGTTGTGGTCTCTAAAGCTACTTGTAAATTCCTACGCACTCTCGTTTTCCAACCTCTTCCGTTAATGTTATCCTGATCAGGTGTTAACTGAGAATTGGATGACCGCATGTGCATAAAATATATACAAGTACCTGAAACACAAACAAAAACAAAAATAGAAATAAGATAAGATTAGATTTGTCTAATTCATATAAATTTAGCTTTAAATTGATGATAATAATACTAAATTAAATGCATTTCCCCGGAAACGGCGCCAAAAACTTGTTGCCTCCTTTCTAGTCTAACAAAAAGGACTCTAACTCATGCAAGCATACATGGGTCAACAAGTAGTACAGAGTAAGAAAAGTATCGATCCACAGAGAAAGGTTTAAAATTTAAATTATCATACAACAACTATATCACTATTTTTATATGCCTAAATGAACAACTCTCAATTATGATTGATTCTAAATTCAATTAACGAATAAAAATATAATACTAAAATAATGTAAACAAATTTGGAAAAGAATGGGATTCTAACTTCATTTAATGTTTCATCTAAACTGCAACCATCATGTAATATTTACATATTTATCATGGAAAACTAGTCAAGAGCACAATAGTGGACATAACCATTTTTCAATGAACTATGACCAATTTACATAACCTCCACATATGATAGAAATCATGTAAGCAACACTATTACCAACATCACTATATGTCTATGTGAAATTATGGCAATAATGAATTAAGTGCAGGCTCTTTTCATGACTACATACAGTGAAACGGTATATTTCTATCCGGTTCACGAATTACAATCCATACTCATATTTCATTTTTCAATTCCATATAAGCATACAGGGTGAATGGTGATCAATCATTCATTCATTATGCTCACTCAAAATGGTTAATCCAATGATAAACATACAACAATACACTCAGATATATAAATTTAGAATACATATCAAAATCCATTAGAATCCCATAATGAAGTTTAGTTCATTTCTAAACCAAAACCCATTATGGGATTGAAGCAATTCATAAAATTAAATACTGCAAACAAAAGAGATAATAGAAATGATAAACAAATTTCTTAAACCCAATTGCAGAATTTGTTCCACGCTTGTTCCAATGCACCAATAATCTCCAGAAATGAAACTAATGATTATTGAATAACTAAGATGAAGAGAGGATATAGAATGTATCAAAAAATGATAAAAACCCCTTTAGACTAGTTAAAACTTAAGAACCCTAATTACTCCTCTGAAAACTGATAAAAGACTCCAATAAAACACGTTTGGTACCAACCAGCATTGTTCAGTTGAGCCTAAAGTGCTCAAATTTCAAATTACAAAAAGTCAAGAAAAACATCTTTTGCGAGAGGACTCAAAGCGGTCACGCTTGAGTTCAATGTAAAAGCGAACGCTGAGACCTGTTATGGAAATGTCTGCCAGAAGTCTTGGCGTGGCGTGAGATTCCTTCCTTCTTTGATGCGCAGCTCGATATTGCAATTTAGACTATATATGCATGTATTAGCGGTGGTATAAGATTAAACTTGTTTAGCGCGGTAAGGCTTATATTCTTCTACATTCTGTCCTCTGATGTTTTGTTGATGCTGGTTCTTGTTCGTTGTTGATCGTTCTTCATTCTTTCTCTTCTTCATTGCATTCGTTTACTGCTTTAGTCCTCATCCGCTTATGTTCATCATGCCATGCCTTTTCTAGCTTCAAGCCACCATACTAATGCCAATCCCTGCCATTTCTTGTCATAGGAGTTCCAACTACAATCACTACAAAATAAACATAAAATGCAACTAAAACATAATAAAAACTACTTGAGATGATCATTATTCTAGTGAGTTGGTATCCAATAAGTAGGCATAAAACCTACTTATCAACGATTGAAAAGTACATAATAATACTTTTCATCATTCTTATTTTGTCCGATTTCTGCATGTTTTTCAACATATTACCATCAAATCTTTAAACGGAATTTCATTTCGACATACCAAACTCTCAAAACAACTTAGGTTATTCATCGAGTGAATAGTGCATATTTCGTCTTTTTCCCAGAAAAATTTCTTTCATAAGAAAAATTTTATTTTTGTCTTCAAAATTCTTACACATTTATTCTAACTCATAACTAGGATCTTCCCATTTTATAGTCATCCTAGGTTATAGAACGACTAATAAACACGTAACACATAATATAATTATTAAAAATTCATTTTATTAATTAATAATTATTTAAACTTAAATTTCGGATTGTTCAGGACAATCCGATTATTTGGGTTGTCATAGTTCATTGTCAAGATCACCACTTAAGACTACAACCGCCAACATTCAATAGCCAACCCCCGTCCACCACCAAATACACAATAATAATTATCGTCACAACCCAATAGACACTCATCATATAATATATTTATCTGAACTAAGAAGTACATGGGTCCACACGATCGGTAACACTTGATATTAATTTGTTTATTAATTTGGGTTAACAAAAAATAGACTAGTGTGATGAAAAGTGAACGAGCGACGCCGTATGTAGGAGGAGAGAAAGGTACAGACAACAAATTCAAGAACCTATCATCGAGGTACCCACCGTCAACTCTTTACGATTGTCCGATGGTCAATCAATCCGCCCAAAGTCGCCAAAATGGTTGGTTATCTAAGCTCATTAATCTGGCATATCGCTTGATTTGCGCAAGCGCCACCAAAACTTATTCCCTCATTATTTTCCAAATCACCTTCCACTACAAATATTCTTCCCTCATATACTTCCGATCACAATTAGTTAAGAAGAAATAAGTTTTCTCTTTTATTTTTTTGTTCCTTTTTCCTTTATTATTTGTTGGAAAGAATAATATGCCATTGTACTCATATTAATAGTTAAGGGTTTATTAAAATATTTGGGGATTCCGTCCAAAGTTATTAAGTGTGTGTATGAGCGCAATGTTTTAATCGGGACTCGATTCTTAAATAGTGTTCTTTAATTTCTCATGTTTATCATTGGTATTAAATTTATGGGTTAAATACACTTGTCCGTCGAAGTATGACTGTGACACACCAAATTCAGATACATGTACCTTAAATCTGTTTCTCCACGATCTAACTTATAAAACATACTAATAACACATACAACAAAATAATATAATAATTTATGTTGATATAATATAAATAATATCGTCCCTAGTCTTTCAACCATTACTAACACGTTACACAACTTAAAACATAACATAACTTAATATATGACATTGAATAGTCTTAATACAACATAAGAATTAAATCTTAACATAGAAGACTAAAGCTACTACATTACCTTGACTTTTTCCTTATCCTTGCCTGAAGTCCCACACTGTTCTGCCTTAACTGAAATGTTTAAGGAAAGCAAGAATGAGCAACAAATTTGCCCAGCAAGTGATATAACAATAAGTGTGAACAGATATATATAAGGCTCATAATCTCAAATATTTTTTGATGAATAGTGTTTTCTGTCACGTTTTCTCAAAACGTAATTAAACGATCGAAAAGTACATAATAATACTTTTTCTCATTTTTATTTTGTTCGCTCACGTTTTTTAAGAAAAAGTTTTATCGGCTAATATGACTTTACACGCCATATTACCATCAAATCTTCAAACGGAATGTCATTTTGACATACCAAACTCTTAAAACAACTTAGGTTATTCATCGAGTGACTAGTGCATACGTCTTTTTCTCGAAAAAATCTCTTTCCTTAGAAATTTTTTATTTTTATCTTCAAAATTCTTACGCATTTATTCTAGCTCATAACTAGAATCCTTCCATTTTATAGTCATCTTAGGTTATAGAACGACTAATAATCACATAACACATAATATAACAATTAAAAATACATTTTATTAATTAATAATTGTTTAAACTTAATTTTTAGGAAAATCCGATATTCTGGGTTGTCATAGTTCATCGTCAAAATCACCACTTAAGACTACAACCGTCAACATTCAACAGCCAACCCCAGTCCACCACCAAATACTCAATAATAATTGTCGTCAAAACCTAATAGACACTCATCATATAACAAATTGATCTAAACTAAGAAGTACACGTGTCCACACGATCGGTAACATTTGATATTAATTTGTTCATTAATTTGGGTTAACAAAAAATAGACTATTGTGATAAAAAGTGAACGAGCGACGCCGTATGTAGGAGGAGAGAAAGGTGCCGACAAAAAATTCAAGAACCTATCATCGAATAAGCCACCGTCAACTCTTTACGATTGTCTGATGGTCAATAAATCCGCCCAAAGTCGCCACAATGGTTGGGTACGTAAGCTCATTAATCTGGCATATCGCTTGATTTTCGGCAACGCCACCAAAACTTATTCCCTCATTATTTTTCGAAACACCTTCCACTATTAATATTCTTCCTTAATATACTTCCGATCACAATTAGTTAAGAAGAAAGAAGTTTTCTCTTTTATTTTCTTTTTATTTTTTTTGTTCCTTTTTACCATTATTATTTGTTGGAAAGAATAATATGCCCTTGTATTAATATTAATAGTTAAGGGTTCATTAAAATATTTTTGGATTCCGTCCAAAGTTACTAAGTGTGTGTGCACGAAATGTTTTAATCGAGACTCGATTCTTAAATATTGGTCTTTAACTTTTCATGTTTTTCATTGGTATTAAATTTATGGGTTAGATAAACTTATGTCCCTCGAAGTATGACTGTGAGTCCCCCAAATTAAGATACATGTACCTTAAATCTGTTGCTCCACGATCTAACTTATACAACATACTAATAACACATGCAACAGAATAATAGAATAATTTACATTGATATAATATAAATATTTATCTTCCCTAGTCTCTCAACCTTTACTAACACGTTACAAAACTTAAAACATAACATAACTTAATACATGACATTAAATAGTCTTAATACAACATAAGAATTAAATCTTAACATAAAAGACTAAAGCTACTACATAGCCTTGCCTTTTCCCTTATCCTTGCCTGAAGTTCCACACTGTTCTGCCTTAACTGAAATGTTTAAGGAAAGCAAGAATGAGAAACAAATTTGCTCAGAAAGTGATATAACAATAAGTGTGAACAAACATATATAAGGCTTATAATCTCAAATATTTTTTGATAAATAGTGTTTTCTGTCACGTTTTCTCAAAACATAGTTAAACGATCAAAAAGTACATAATAATACTTTTTGTCATTTTTATTTCATCCGATTTTTACACGTTTTTCAAGAAAAACTTTTATCGACTCATATGACTTTACACGACATATTACCGTCAAATCTTCAAACGAAAAGTCATTTCGACATACCAAACTCTCAAAATAACTTAGGTTATTTATCAAGTTAATAGTGCATATTTCGTCTTTTTCTCGAAAAAATTTTATGTTTGTCTTCAAAATTCTTACGCATTTATTCTAGCTCATAACTAGAATCCTCCCGTTTTATAGTCATCCTAGGTTATAGAACAACTAATAAACACATAACACATAATAAAACTATTAAAATTTCATTTTACTAATTAATAATTGTTTAAACTTAATTTTCAAGACAATGCAATTTTCCGGGTTGTCACAGTTCATCGTCAAAATCACCACTTAAGACTACAACTACCAACATTCAATAGCCAACCCCCGTCCACCACCAAATACGCAATAATAATTGTCCTCAAAACCCAATAGACACTCATCATATACCAGATTGATCTGAACTAAGAAGTACCTAGGTCCACACGATCGGTAACACTTGATATTAATTTGTTCATTAATTTGGGTCAACAAAAAATAGACTAGTGTGATGAAAAGTGAATGAGCGACGTCGTATGTAGAAGGAGAGAAAGGTACCGACAACAAATTCAAGAACCTATCATCGAGGAAGCCACTGTCAACTCTTTACAATTGTCCGATGGTAAATCAATTCGCCCAAAGTCACCACAATGGTTGGTTATCTAAGCTCATTAATCTGGCATATCGCTTGATTTCCAGCAGTGCCACCAAAACTTATTCCCTCATTATTTTCCAAATCACCTTCCACTACTAATTTTTTTCCCTCATATACTTTCGATCACAATTAGTTAAGAAGAAATAAGTTTTCTCTTTTATTTTCTTTTTATTTTTTTGTTCCTTTTTTCCTTTATTATTTGTTGGAAAGAATAATATACCCTTATATTAATATTAATAGTTAAGGGTTCATTAAAATATTTTGGGATTCCGTCCAAAGTTACTAATTGTGTGTGTGAGTGAAATGTTTTAATCGGGACGCGATTCATAAATATTGGTCTTTAACTTCTCATGTTTATCATTGGTATTAAATTTATGGGTTAGATACACTTATGTCCCTCGAAGTATGACTATGATGCCCCCAAATTCAGATACATGTACCTTAAATCTGTTTCTCCATGATCTAACTTATACAACATACTAATAACACATACAATGGAATAATAGAATAATTTACATTGATATAATATAAATATTATCGTCCCTAGTCTCTCAACCATTACTAACACGTTACACAACTTAAAACATAACATAATTTAATACATGACATTAAATAGTCTTAATACAACATAAGAATTAAATCTTAACATAGAAGACTAAAGCTAATACATAGCCTTGCCTTTTCCCTTATCCTTACCTGAAGTCCCACCCTGTTCTGCCTTAACTAAAATGTTTAAGGAAAGCAAGAATGAGCAAAAAATTTGCCCAGCAAGTGATATAACAATAAGTGTGAACAGACATATATAAAGCTCATAATCTCAAATATTTTTTGATGAATAGTGTTTTCTATCAGGTTTTCTCAAGACGTAGTTAAACGATCGAAAAGTACATAATAATTCTTTTCGTCATTTTTATTTCATCCGATTTTAGCTCGTTTTTCAAGAAAAACTTTATCGGGTCATATGACTTTACACGACATATTACCATCAAATCTTTAAACGGAATGTCATTTCGACATACCAAACTCTAAAAAAAAATTAGGTTATTCATCGAGTGAATAGTGCATATTTCGTCTTTTTCTCGAAAAAATTTCTTTCCTTAGAAAAATTTTATTTTTGTCTTCAAAATTCATAGGCATTTATTCTAGCTCATAACTAGAATCCTCCCATTTTATAGTCAACTTAGGTTATAGAACGACTAATAAACACATAATATAACTATTAAAAATTCATTTTATTAATTAATAATTGTTTAAACTTAATTTTTAGGACAATCCGATATTCCGGGTTGTCACAGTTCATCGTCAAAATCACCACTTAAGACTACAACCGTCAACATTCAACAACCAACCCCCGTCCACCAACAAATACGTAATAATAATTGTCTTCAAAACCTAATAGGCACTCAACATATAACATATTGATCTAAACTAAGAAGTACCTGGGTCCACACGATCGGTAACACTTGATATTTATTTGTTCATTAATTTGGGTTAACAAAAAATAGACTAGTGTGATGAAAAGTGAACGAACGACGCCGTATGTAGGAGGAAAGAAAGGTGCTGAGAACAAATTGAAGAACTTATCATCGAGGAAGCCACCATCAACTCTTTACGATTGTCCGATGGTTAATCAATCCGCCCAAAGTCGCCACAATGGTTGGTTTTCTAAGCTCATTAATCTGGCATATCGCTTGATTTCCGGCTGCGCCACCAAAACTTATTCCCTCATTATTTTCTAAATCAGCTTCCACTACTAATATTCTTTCCTCATATACTTCCGATCACAATTAGTTAAGAAGAAAGAAGTTTTTTCTTTTCTTTTCTTTTTATTTTTTTGTTCCTTTTTTCCTTTATTATTTGTTAGAAAGAATAATATGCCCTTGTATTAATATTAATAGTTAAGGGTTCATTAAAATATTTTTGGATTCCGTCCAAAGTTACTAAGTGTGTGTGTGTGAGCGCAATGTTTTAATCGGGACTCGATTCTTAAATATTGGTCTTTAACTTCTCATGTTTATCATTGGTATTAAATTTATGGGTTAAATACACTTATGTCCCTCGAAGTATGATTGTGACGCCCCCAAATTCAGATACATGTACCTTAAATCTGTTGCTCCGCAATCTAACTTATACAACATACTAATAACACATACAATGAAATAATAAAATAATTTAAATTGATATAATATAAATATTATTGTCGTCCCTAGTCTCTCAACCATTACTAACACGTTACACAACTTAAAAAAACATAACATAACTTAATACATGACATTAAATAGTCTTAATACAACATAAGAATTGAATCATAACATAGAAAACTAAAGCTACTACATAGCCTTGCCTTTTCCCTTATCCTTGCCTGAAGTCCCACATTGTTCTGCCTTAACTGAAATGTTTAAGGAAAGTAAGAATTAGCAACAAATTTGCCCAGTAAGTGATATAACAATAAATGTGAACAGACATATATAAGGCTCATAATCTAAAATATTTTTTGATGAATAGTGTTTTCTGTCACAATTTCTCAAAACGTAGTTAAACGATCGAAAAGTACATAATAATATTTTTCGTGATTTTTATTTCGTCCGATTTCAGCATGTTTGTCGAATGGAATGTCATTTTGACATACCAAACTCTCAAAACAACTTCGGTTATTCATCGAGTGAATAGTGCATATTTCGTCTTTTTCTCGAAAAAATTTCTTTCTTAAATTTTTTTTATTGTTGTCTTCAAAATTCTTACGCATTTATTCTAGCTGAAAACTAGAATCCTCCCATTTTATAGTCATCCTAGGTTATAGAATGACTAATAAACACAACACATAATATAACTATTAAAAATTCATTTTATTAATTAATAATTATTTAAACTTAATTTTTAGGACAATCCGATATTCCGTGTTGTCCCAGTTCATCTTCAAAATCACCACTTAAGACTACAACCGCTAACATTCAACAGCCAACCCCCGTCCCCCACCAAATACGCAATAATAATTTTCATCAAAATCCAATAGACACTCATCATATAACAGATTGATCTGAACTAAGAAGTACCTGGTTCCACACGATCGGTAACACTTGATATTAATTTATTCATTAATTTGGGTTAACAAAAAATAGAATAGTGTGATGAAAAGTGAACGAGCAACGCCGTTTGTAGGAGGAGCGAAAGGTACCGATAACAAATTCAATAACCTATAATCGAGGAAGCCATTGTCAACTCTTTACGATTGTTCGATGGTTAATCAATTCGCCCAAAGTCGCCACAATGGTTGGTTATCTAAGCTCATTAATCTGGCATATCGCTTGATTTTCGGTAGCGCCACCAAAACTTATTCCCTCATTATTTTCCAAATCACCTTCCACTACTAATATTCTTCCCTCATATACTTCTGATCACAATTAGTTAAGAAGTAAGAAGTTTTCTCTTTTATTTTCTTTTTATTTTTTTGTTCCTTTTTTCCTTTATTATTTGTTGGAAAGAATATTATGCCCTTGTATTCATATTAATAGTAAAGGGTTCATTAAAATATTTTGGGATTCCGTCCAAAGTTACTATGTGTGTGTGTGTGTGCAATGTTTTAATCGGGGCTCGATTCTTAAATATTTGTCTTTTAACTTCTATTGTTTATCATTGGTATTAAATTTATGGGTTAGATACACTTATGTCCCTAGAAGTATGACGGTGACGCCCCCAAATTCAGATACATGTACCTTAAATCTGTTGCTCCACGATCTAACTTATACAACATACTAATACCACATACAATGAAATAATAGAATAATTTACGTTGATATAATATAATTATTATCGTCCCTAGTCTCTCAACCATTACTAACACGTTACACAACTTAAAACATAACATAACTTAATACATGACATTAAATAGTCTTAATACAACATAAGAATTAAATCTTAACATAGAATACTAAAGCTACTACATAGACTTGCCTTTTCCCTTATCCTTGCCTAATGTCCCACAGTGTTATACCTTAATTAAAATGTTTAAACAAGAATGAGCAACAAATTTGCCCAGCAAGTGATATAACAATAAGTGTGAACAGACATATATAAGGCTCATAATCTCAAAAGATATAATGATCAATAATAGCTCAAGAATTTAAAGAAACTGTTTTGAACAAAGAAATCCCAATAGTTCTAAATATTGCACTTTGAATTTAAATAACGAGTCATTATAGACCGAAGGATTATGAAGAGAATTCAAAAATCTCAACATTTTCAAATGGATTAAAATTTAATACTGAGCAGTTACTATGGACCAAGAATTCCTACTAGAAGTAACAATATTTCACTGATAATCCAATATAAACAAGTACAATAAGTGATCAGCCCAAAGTACCCTACGTTATGATAACATTTATATGAGATCCTGAATTTTATGAAATGAAAGTATTCAATTTTCTTATAATTATTATTATTTAGTAAATGGTTAAATTGATAAAAGGTTAAAAAATAAGGGTGATATGTGAAAAATTTTCAAAGTAGGCAAGTTGTCATAAAATAATCGGTGATAAAAGTACAGTAATATGCGTAATTGTATAGTAGCACATGATATTGATTATTGATGCTTACATTTGAAGTCACTCAGTTTTATTCAATTATTGATATAGTAATTGGTTCATAATATCTCTCATATTATTGATTCAATTATTGTCACAGTATCATTTGTATAATATTTTATATTTTTAAATAAATAATTGAGACAAAAAAGTTATTCATATTATTATTTGCATTATTGACGATGTCAAGAAAGTTTCGTCGAGGAAAGGGGTTTGGTCACCTAATTGCGCGCGAATAGGGAGAAATCCTTATCGGAAAGCCCCCTCTTTCCTAAGAATGATCTGGTTGTTAAATATTGTGAGTTAAAATATTAATGATCAATAAGTTCGTGTTAATTAATAATGAAATTGATAGTTCCATTGTCTTGGGATTATTAGTGTTAATGGAAATCGACATTTATTTTTATAATAATTGATTTCTGGAGGTTATATTGACCAATTGGGTAATTAATCGGATAAATGAGTAATTAATTGCTATTAATTCACATGCTTATAACTATTTGTTCACATGTATGTACTATTGATTCACATGCATGTACTATTAGGGGAGGTGGTGCAAGATTGATAATACTTGAATGACTAAATTAAAAATAGAGGTATAGATAAAGGTACTATACTGTAACTATTTTTTTCACATGTATAGAACTATTGATTCACATGAATGTACTATTGATTCACATGTATGTACTATTAGCGGAGGTGGTGCAAGTTTGATAATACTTGCAGGACTAAATTAAAAATGGAGATATAGATGAAGGTACTATACTATAATAATTCGAGCCCCTAAACGTCCAATTATCGAAACTATGTTTTCCTATAAATAGAAGCTCATTATTCTTTCATTCTCACCAATTCACTAAGACTCACAAGAACAATTATAGAGAGAAGCTATAGAGAGAAAGAAGAAGAGAAGTTTGCTACCTCACTATTCCAGTATTCAGTCTTCTTCTGAGGTAAGGGATATTATTTTTGTTCATTATTCATAAGGAATAATATTTTCTTCCATACTCTGTAGTATGTGAGTAATATTATTTCGTCTCGTATTCCTAATTATACCCACATTTTGTTAAAGTATTGCTTCTATACTCTGTAAAATTAGTAGAATATCATTGAAATTTGTGCTTCATATAGTATCGTCTCACAAGGATATTTTCTGCACATTCTTGTTAAATTTTAAGCCTTTCATGCCAGAGTATTGTCCGTGAGTACTATTCATTTATATGGTACTATTCACAAAGTACTATTCATTTATACGGTACTATTCACAAAGTACTATTCATAAAGTACTATTCATGAAGTACTATTTATGAGTACTATTCACAAAGTACTATTCATGAAGTACTATTCACAGGGTACTATTCAAAAGGTACTATTCACTCATGTACTATTCACCCAAAGTACTATTCATGACAAAAATTATTTTCTTTTCAGTCCAAATCATTTTTGATACAATATTATTCTTGAATTTTACTCCACAAAGCAGTATCATGTTGACAATTTGGATATTATTAAATTCTGGATAAATTAAATTATAAATATTTAAAATTTATCCTTACTTTCATTTAATTAAATTCTTATATCATTGTCATCATCCTCATGCTTATATTGTGATGAAATTCATCTGTGGCTTACGTGCATAGATGGACTGTTGATTGGTATGATTATGACCAGGGATTATTCAGTATAATCATAATCGTAATGTTACAAATGATGTGGTAAAAGTCCTCATTGGCCCGTAGTGCATTGATGGGAAGATGTTGGTATGATCATAACCACGCGTTCTCTTCGGCCAAGGGTGCAAAGATGAATTGTTGTTTGGCATGATCATGACCATTGGTGAAAATACGAATTATCCTTGACCCGTAGTGCATGGATAATTCGTGGTCGTGATACTTATGAATATCCTTGACCCGTAGTTCATGGATAATTCAGTGATGTGGATTATTTATTAAGCTGAGTCTCAACAATAAAATTGATGGTAAACTTTTAAATCATAGAAGATAGTAGATATCATGCTCTACTTAACTCTTCTAATGGATTGCTTATTCCACTGCAGTTGTTGATCTAAAACTTGTTATCTATTATATTCTATCAGTTGTTATACTGTTGAATGCTAATGATAATTTATTCTGCATTATCTTAGTCATAATATTTCTTACTGGGCTAGTTGAGCTCACCCTATTCTTTCATTATTCTCTTCAGAAAATGAGAATATAGCTGGGACGAGTCGGGGAATGGAGTGATGATCCAAGATAAGTTGCTATAGTAGTCTTCACTATTCTATGAAATAGTGTGATAATAATTGTAATGAGATTGAATTTAAGTTTGGATATTGTCTAGAAGATAATATTCGTGTTACTCTTCTATGTGATTGGAAGTCTCACCACGAAGTCCATCGTAATGTGCTCCCATTTCCACTATGTTATTTCTAACGGCTGAAGTAGACCACTCGACCTCTGGAGCTCTATTTTTACTCATTGATAGATAAGAAATCTACTGACGTACTCTCCAACTACTCGTTTCAAATTGAGACACCAAAAGTACTGTCGAAGATCCCAATACATTTTCCTGCCTCCTAGATGAATCGAATATGTCATATTATGTGCCTCGTGCAAAATCTCCTCTCAATTTAGTTATGGCTGGCTGTGACACCCCCCAAACCTAGGTACTTCATTCCCACAAGATTTGGTGTTCACTTAAACAAACATTCATATCTAACTACCCAATCACAGTCAAATTGAATAATAAAAACCTTCCCCATTAAAGGGTTATATAATAAAAATCTCCAAGGTTGTCTAACCTTTAAATACAATCATTCAAATGCGGAAAATAAATAAACTTCTTTACAACTGTTCAATTAAAACTGATAATAAAATGTCATCATATTACAAGTCTTCAATACTCGTTCATCTTTCCTTTTCCCTTACTGGTGCTAGGTACATCAACCTTCTCATCCTTAATTGTAATAGTTATATAAGCAAGAGTGAGCAAACAAAGCTCACTTGAAACAACAATGAATGAAAAATCTTTACAACAACTGTCAAAGAAGAAGCTCGATAGAATTAAACAATATAATATATCAACACCCTGAAGTATATAACTGAGGGTCCTAAGACCACGAACTATGTCCATAGTTATAAGTAATTTTTCAGCTTAAACTTTAATAGTCATAAGACTATAGGGACTCCTCGTACTTAGGGGGATCAGCCCTTCGTACAATGTATTGTGCACAAACATTTCAACGCTAAGTGTAAGTTACCCCTAATAATAGGGTTGTTCATCTCAGTATTAAGAGTACAAGTCCGCACCAAAGTGAGTTTGGTTTGGATACCTTTCAGGGTAATTTGGAATTTAATGAACATCAACTAAGGATTAGTTGAATAAAACCAATAACATCATACTATAGAATAATCGTAATTGAATCAACATGGTAATTTAAAGTCATGCTTTAAGAATAATCTAATAACATACAACTTGAATAAATATAACACACCTTGCTTGAACAATGTTAAGCCAAGATTATTTAAAATCGAATACTAAGCATGCGTAGCAATTTGAACGATAAAACTGTTCAACATTAGTAGATATAATTGTGCATTCTAAACAACAAGTTAAATAAAAGAATAACTTGTTCAATATAAAAATCAAAGTTTAGAAAGCTTGCATCATTTATAAGGTAATCGAATTGGAAACCATAATTTCTTCAACAAGAAAATAGATTAGAGAACTTTCCTTGCTCATAGACTAAACCGAACAATTGGAATCACAATATCTTATAAACATATGTCATCATGACATAGTTAGCCATTACCACTTTACAAACATAACTAAGTACGTTCATCATTTAAAAATTGGATTTTTAATCACATAATCAAGTTACAAAATAATTTAATTGTTAATAACATGTTCATTCTTGGTATAGAAACATTAAAATCAATATTTTACAGTCCTACTATTATCACATAATAATTCCTTCAAATTTCGAGTACAAAAAGTACATTATCAGACCATTCTGCTAACTCACATTGCGGCGCCATAGTTTATACTATGGTGCGGCATTGTCAACAGCAATGATGATGGTATTCTACAATTGTGGCTTGCGTAGTCTTCGATCGATGACTTGACATGATATGAACAAAAGCCAATTTTGGCCTAAAAGTTCCTTTCTAACAACCTAATTAGCATATAATTCCTATAGAGACTTCACATAAACATAGTTCAAAGATTGTAAACATGTTTCTACTCATAAAACAATATAAACAACGAATTTAACACATACAATTTCACTGTTTTTGATAAAAACTCACTTTTTGATGTTTTTGATGAAAGTTAAACACTGTGATTTTGTTTTTCAACTAAAACAGTTAATTCAAAGCATTTTATCAAAGTTTATACATACTCTACCACATTCAATAATCAATTTATCAACTAAACAACAAATAAACCCTTAATTTCTACCTTAAACCAAACAATATATATATATATATACACACAAAAACTCTCTGTAAAAATAGTTTTTCTTCACAACCATATACATAATATAAATTCATGGACTATTCTCAATTATAGCTTAAGAAAATAGTTTAACAACACTAGATTATCATATAAAATCACATACATAACAAATAATTTACCCTTACACAAGGATTTTACAGAGAATTAGGGAAGAGAAAAACTAAACCTTTAAAAACTAAAAGAGTAGGATGATACCTTGAAGAAGATGATGATACTATCTCTTTGATTGTCAAGATTTTCTCCTCTTCACTCCCAATTCTCTAGGATTCCCTTACTTTTCTTCTTCTCTTCTTCTTCTTCCTCTGAGTTTTTTTTTTCTTTTCTTCTCTCTTACCTCACTCCTCTATTCTTACGTCTTAGAATATAACGCATATAAGATATAATATATATTAATTATATAATATAATACTAACTTAACTGACATCAGTTATTTTCATTTTGAAAATCAAAAGTCATAAGGCTTGTTTGGCTAACCAAAAAAAATAATAATCAATTAATCCTTATGCCTTGTTTGGTAAAACACAATTAGAATAAAGACTTAATAGACATTAGGCCTTGTTTGGCAAAATTGAATTAAACTCCTTTAAGTTATTTTAATAACTCCTTTATAAAAGGTTATTTGTCACACTTTTAATTAATTAAAATAATTTTTAACACGTAAATCAATACCACAAAATTATAATTTTATATATAATTATAACTTTATTTAATCAACTAACACATCCTTTTAATTACAAATTCAAATAAAAGAATAATAATTCAATTAATCAAAACTTTCTAACTTAATAATTAAATTAAATTAGCATATAATAATTAATTTCTTAATTATTTATTTAACAAATAATCAACAATTATTCAACAATGAACACATCCATTAAATACTTAAATAATTCAATAAATATTTAATATAACAGTTAATATATCATCCTTATCCATATATCATCCTTATCCATCCTGAACTTTTCTTCTTGATTTTCTACTATCTTATTTTTTATCTTCTCACACTCTTCATCTTTCTCATGTGACTCTTTTACTCTATCCAACAACATCGGACGAGCTTCCATTACAAATAACTTCATTTCGGACTCTCTGGGTTCCTTCACTTCTATTTCCAGTTTCTCCATCTCCCTTATTAGTTATTCCTATATTGTCAATTTGAGCAATTTCTCCCTTCTTTTCCTACTCAAAGATTTAGCTACTACGTTAGCCTTTCCCGGGTGATAAAGAATTTCATAGTCGTAGTCCTTGATTAATTCCAACCACCTCCTTTATCGCATATTTAACTCCTTTTGTGTGAAGATATATTTTAGACTTGTGGTTTGTATATATCTTATATTTCTCTCCATACAAATAATGCCTCTAAATCTTCAAACCAAAAACTACCGCCGCTAACTCCAAATCATGGGTAGGGTATCTCTTCTCGTAATCTTTCAACTGTCGTGACACGTACGCAATAACCTTGCTATGTTACATTAGCACACAACTAAGACCTCTATGCGATACATCACTATACACCACAAAATCTCCCATATCATCTGGTAATGATAATACAGGTGCCTCGCTCTACCTTTTCTTTAATTCTCTTATTCGCATTTTTCCATCCACACAAACTTTATTGTCTTCCTCATTAGATTTTTTAATTGGGTTGTTATCTTAGAAAAATCTTGGATAAATCTTCGATATTACCCGGCTAACCCTAAGAAACTTCTCACCTCCGTTGGCGTCTTCAGCTGCTCCAAATTACTTACCGCCTCCACCTTTGTAGGATCTACTGAAATTCCATCCTTGCCTATCACATGCCCTAAAAATTAGACCTTCTTCATCCAAAATTCACACTTAGAAAATTTCGCGTACATCTTCTCCCTTCTCAGGGCTTAGAATACCATCTTCAGATGTTCTGCAAGCTCTTCCTTAGTCTTCGAATAAACCAAAATGTCGTCAATAAAAACTCAGCTGACTCCGTTAACTCAGCTGACTCGAAAAGATACAAAATTTGTATGGAGCGAGGAATACGAGAAGAGTTTTCAAGATCTTAAGAGGAGACTTATTTTGGCATCTATTTTGACAATACCATCTGGTTGAAATGGATTTGTTATCTACAGTGATACTTCGGGCAAAGGGTTAGGGTGTGTTCTCATGCAACATGGGAAAGTCATAGCCTATGCCTCGCGACAACTTAAAGAATATGAGAGGAATTATCCTACTCATAATCTAGAGTTAGCGATGAATCGTTGCCGCTTAACGATCTGGAGGCACTATCTATATGGGGAGAAAGTGGAGATATATTCAGACCATAAAAGCCTCAAATATTTCTTCACCCAAAAGGAACTCAACATGCGGCAATGACGGTGGCTCGAGCTGTTAAAAGATTATGACCACAACATTCAATACCATCCTCGAAAAGCAAACGTGGTAGCTGACACGTTGAGTAGAAGATCATATGCAGGAACGAGTGCGACGATGTCAAGTATACGCATAGAACCAACTTTAATCAATAAAGTTAAAGTTGCTCAAGCCACAGACCCGGAGCTAATGCGTATGAAGAAGAGAGTACAAGAAGGTGTTATTCCAGAGGCAAGAATCGATGAAGATAGAATACTTCGAGTCCACTCCAGACTTCCTAACGATTCTGATTTGAAGAACAAGATCATGACGGAGGCACACAATATACCGTTTGTAATCCATCCTAGAAGTACCAAAATGTATCGTGATTTTCGACATACATTTTGGGGGAACAATATGAAGAGAGAGATTGCAAAGTTTATCTCGAGGTGTTTAACTTGTCAACGTGTAAAGGCGGAGCATCAAGTGCCTAAGGTTCCATTGCAACCACTTGAGATTCTGAAATTGAAGTGGGAATACATTACCATGGATTTTGTTATGGGTCTTCCCACGGTTTCTCAAGGCATAAATGCGATTTGGGTTATTGTTGATAGATTAACTAAGTCTGCTCACTTCTTGCCGATACGGGAGACTTATTCCCTTGAACGTCTTGCTCGTATGTACGTGAATGAGATTGTGAGATTGCATGGCATACCGAGATCCAAGTAGTTTTGGATCGTGACCCAAGATTCACTTCACGCGATTTTGGGTTAGTTTGCAAAAAGCTATGAGCGCAGATTTACGATTATTGATTCGCATACCATCGCGTAAAGCGGACGGACAATCAGAGAGGACTATTCAAACTCTTAAAGATCTATTAAGAATCTGTGTTCTATACTTCAAAGGGAGTTGGGATAAGTATTTACCATTGGTGGAATTCTACTACAAATACAGTTATCAGGCAAGTATAGGTGTGGCCCCATTTGAAGCATTGTATGGATGAAAGTGTCACTCTCCAGTATGTTGGGATGAGGTGGGTGAAGAAATATTGTTGGGACCAGAGTTGGTACGTATGACTACAGAAAAGATCCAAATGATTCGACAACGTATACAAACGGCACAGGATCGACAAAAGAGTTATGCGGATCTTCATCGAAAGGACGTGGAATTTAGTATTGGGGATCATGTATTGTTTCATGTTGCTCCATGGAAGGGAGTTACAAGATTTGGGAAGAGATGAAAACTCAATCCTTGATTTATTGGTCCATTTCAGATTCTTGACCGAATAGGAAATGTGGCTTATAGACTCGCGTTACCTCCAAGTATGTCTCGTGTTCATAATGTTTTTCATATATCTGTGCTTCATAAATATGTGAAAGACCCGAACTACGTTATTGAGTTAGAACCGGACAAGATAGCCGAAGACTTAACGTACGAGGAGGTACCTGTCAAGATCTTGGATAGGAAGGAGCATGTTCTATGCACAAAGGTCATACCCCAAGTCAAAGTTTTGTGGAGAAACCATGCTATTAAGGAAATGACCTGGGAGTTGAAAACGGAAATGAAAGTGAGGTATCCTCACCTTTTTGAAACACCAGGTACGTATGTCAATTTTGAGGATGAAATTTCATAAGGAGGGGAGGTTGTAAGACCCCAACTTATTATAAATGAAATTAAATTTCCTCTATTTATTATTTTGAAATAGTAAGGGTTGATTTGATTAATGTGGTTAGTTATGGGGGTAAAATGCGCAAATATTTTAAATAAGCAAGTGGTTATAAAATATTCATTTTTATCGGAGAATATTCGTTTG
The DNA here is from genome assembly GCA_020205605.1 of Panax ginseng. NCBI lineage: Eukaryota > Viridiplantae > Streptophyta > Magnoliopsida > Apiales > Araliaceae > Panax > Panax ginseng. The sequence continues at coordinate 13,423,209 of CM035135.1, read as the reverse complement.
GTCGTGGAATATTCTTACTATTAGAGAATATTCGTACGACGGCGCAACCTTGTTTGGGCCCCATAACGGAAAGCATTTGGATGAAGAAAACGACAAGTATAAGTTGTTTATATATAACAACGTAGTTGTTACCGTTAATACTTGTGGAATACCCGGTTGTTAAAACATAGTAGAACACAGTATTGCACCAATTATTGATTCTTACGTAAGAAGGCACTACTCAATAATTGTTACAGTAGTTATTGTTCAATATTTTATTTTATTGATTCAATAATTGCTGCGTTGATATTTTATATTATTGTTGTTTCAATAATTGTCACTACACAGTATTTTCCATTATCAGATTAATAATTCATATCATTTGAATAATATTATTAGATAACGTTATTGGCAATGTCTAGAAAGTTCTGTCTAAGGAGAGGTTTGGTCACCTAATTACCTTGGCAAGAAGAGAGAAATCCTTATTGAAAGCCCCTCTTTCTTGGGAACGGCCTGGTTGTCGATATTCTGATTTTGTAATATTATTTGTGAATACTTAATTATTGATTTATATGATAAGAAAAATACTCATTTTATGTGAATATAGATGGATAAAATTTTTAATATGACAATTATTGAAAATTGATATTTATCTTTTCCGATAAAATAATTCATTTAAAAATATTATTATATTAATATAATATTGGTGATATTTTTACAATGAATGTGGGATATATGAGTATATGAGGAGGAGGAGTATTGTTGTTACTAAAAATATTTAAAACATGTTTTTCATGTTTGTGGACCCCATTTCTTGACTGAAATTTGATTTTAGCATGTAAAATCGTCCGTTTGTGGATTTCGGTCAATTTTTGTTTGGAATTTGGAAAAACTTAAACTTACAAAGTTGTAGAGAATGGAATTTCCTATGAAAAAAACATAAGGTTTGAATTTTTTTGATAAAAGGGCTATTTATTATGAATTATTGAAGTTCTGAAGTTCCAAAATAATTGATTTTTAAAGTTTTAAATATTTTTTTTAATAAAAATGTGTTTTACACTTTGGTGGGCCCCACTTGCACATGTTAATGGATGAATTCAGATCTTCAAAAGTGGGCGTAGGAAAAATTTAAATAATATTATTTTATTAAATTTTCTGCTTTGGTGTTCTAAGCATTTTCCTATAAATAGGGTGCTTAGGTTAGAATTGAAAATCACACCAGAAACTGAAGTTTTCTCTCTATATTATCGAGCGTATTCTTGTGAGTATTTTGATACTTTGAGTGTTGCTATACGGTACAAGTTCCTTCAGCGTTATATCTAATATTCCAGCCAGAAGTACTATTCTTTTCAAGGTAAGGGATATTATTTTTTAAAAAATGATATTATTTCTTCTAATATCATTATGCCGGAATATTGATAGTATTTTTCTTGTGAAATTCTTGTCTTTTAGTGTCAGGGTTACTATTCACGTATACGGTACTATTCACGAATACGGCAATATTCACAAAAAAAATTAATTTTTTATTTTTTGTCCAAAATATCTATTATGGATACTAGCTTTGATTGTATCCATGTTTTGATCATTCTTGAATTTTACTCCACTATGATTATTTAGGAAGTATTTTTGAACTCGGATTGTTTAAAGTACGAATCCACAATATTTGTTCTTTTGTTTCACTGGATTCGTTTTCTTTAAAATATTTTTCATCATCATCAGTCCTAAATGATGGTATTACTGAATATCTTTGGCCTTTAGTGCAAAGATGGTTGATTTTCTTATGAATATCTTTGGCCCGTAGTGCAAAGATGTACAGTTGTTGAGATGAACATGACCAACTGATGAATATCTTTGGCCTGTAGTGCAAAGATGAATATTTGATTCAAGATGTATATTGATTGATGTTACAAGGATAAAATATTGATGATGGACTTTTAAATTCATAGATAATAGTAGATTTCGTTCTCTACGTAACTCATCTATGAATTATTATTTCCGCTGTGAATATTGATCTGAAACTTGTTGTCTATTGTATTTTATCATATTTTTCCCCGTTGAAGACTAACGATAATTCGTTCTATATTATCTTAGTCATAATATTCTTAACTGGGCTAGTTGAGCTCACCCTTTTTCTTTTTGTTCCATTTTTCTTCTCAGGAGGAGAGAATGTAACGAGTTCTAGTCGGGGTGTGGAATGAAGGTTCTAGAAAATCGTTTTAGTAGTCCTTACCATTTTTGTAAAATAATGTATCAATAATTGTAATGAGGACTTATTTTGGTGTGAATATTGTCTAGATGACAATATTTGTATTTAAACTCACAGTTTATGTGTTGTATTAATAAAGTGGTAGTTGTTTCTGTACCATGTTATTGACAACTCAAAATGGGTGATGTATACCTATTTTGGGGGCATCACACTGCACACCAACTGCTTGATAAAATGCTTATGAGAAGGCTGTTGGTGTCAACTATGTTGAATAGGAGTATAGTCAAGTCTAATCCTAGGCCAATAATCTATATTGAAATTCGAAAGATACCCATGTGCTTCAAGGTCAGTTTTTTGGCCTTAACATGAGATGATTATAAGTTGTTATTCGAATGTCATGCTTAGAAGGTCTAAGTGAGAGTATTTTGTGTTAATGTTCTGACTATTGCATTATTAATGTTTAACATGGTTGTGCAAGTATAAAATTATATGATTCTTGATTGAGCCATTTGAACCAAACAAGCCTTATACATTTGGGTTGAGCTATTAAACTACTTAACATAAACTGGAATTTCATTAGGAAGGGGTTGTTCTTATAAGAAGGTCCTGGACTAAGTAATTGTCTATTGGACTGTTGGTTTCAAACTGTTAGTATAGTACTAACTGAAAAATGGTGCAACCAATAAATAAGATTCCTTGAAATTAAAGCTTTATGGTTATATATGTTAAAGTGATAAATGTGCTCTTTAAATGAGAATTTTAAACTAAACTAAAACTGTTATAATGGCAAAAACAGTATGGCTGGGAAGGGAGTCCAAAATGGTGGTTAAATTCTAACATAAAATGTAGCTATGCTTCAAGTACACTCTATGCCTATATGTATGACATGTATTGGTGTAACACTTGAGCAAAACAAAGTAAAAAGGGACTGAAATGGTGAGCTCTATGCTAACTGTTATTAGAGGCTTGGCTAGTAATTTGTTTCTAAACATGGTAAGTATACTATAACATGATATCTATAACTCCAAAAAACTAATGCTAACCCCTGTGAAGCTTGAATATGTTGGTTTTTCAATAATCAATAATCAGTCCTTGTGACTGTTATTGGGAGTTTTCTTATGATGATCATGCCTTTTTTCTAATATATTTATTATAGGCAGTCCTTGTTTCCATAAACCTAATCATGTTACCTTGGTACTTAAATGTTTTTCAAATCATACTATCTTATATTAATTTAAGACCTATGAGGTACTGTTTTAAACCAAAACTAGAAGCCTTTTGTATAGGCTCTTTAAATCATGAACATAGATTATATAGCATGTACATGATGTGAAAATCCTTGTGTTGTAAAATTAATGGCTTTTTTGGGTGATTTAGTGTCAAACCTTGCCTAAAAAGCTTGGAATAGGCATGAAGGACTGTTATGCTATATTAACTTTTATATCTTAAATTTACTGCTGTACTAGGGCAATGTTACTATAAACAGTTTTTAGAAGTTTCCTCATAATGTGTACATCTTGCTTATTAATAACATGCTTAGTATATCTAAGTGGTATAAAAATGGTTAACTAGAATGATAGTAACTACTTATAGTCATAATAATCATCAAGAAAGGAGCTGAGTTATTGACTGCTAAGTGTATGCAAAGAGTTAAAACTTGTTATATGAGTAAACTAACTAAGTTGTAATAGTTGGTTGCTCATGTATATGATTGTATAATGAATTGATATGGCTGGAACTGAATTAGAGGTGATAGGTTGGGATGTGGAGAAATAAGGAGGATAAAATGGGTTATGATATAAACAAATGGTTGTGGAACTAGTAGCTTACAACCATGCCCACCAACTGTTTGATAAAAGACCTAAAAGAACTGTTTTGGTAAAAAGGAACTGTTTGATGATTGAAGTATTTTGGTATGGTAAATTTTAGCATAGTTCAGTTTTTAGGATAATTAATTCTAGCTTGACAAATCCTTTGGCCACTCTGTTAAAACAGTGACTGAGCCAAGGAATCAAAGCTTAATATGAGTTTGATAGGCCACTAGAATAACCTTAGAACTCTAAAGGATTATAGCCAAGAGGCCTGTTCTTAGAAATCTAGCAAAATTGAGGCTAAAGGATTGCTGGAAATGGGTTAAGGAGCAGGGGATGATGCTACTGGCAGTAGTAAATAGCTTCGGGTAGCTGCTATCCTTAGAAACATCAAGTAAGTGACTGCAGTGTCATTTTGGCAATTAGGCTTGCTTCCTATTGATTTTCTGTTAGCTGCAGTTAGTAATATAAATAGATTTTTAAAGGGGTAGCAAAGTTGGAAATCAAGAGAGCATAGTAGCTGTTACCAACAAACAATAGGCAACTATTTTCTCTTAGCAGACCAATATTGTGAAACTACAGATTCCAGCTGTTAACTAACTTAAGATTTAATCAAAGGAGAGTCATGGAGCTGCTGTTAGACAGCAGCAAATTTATATAAGATAAATGCTATGGCAGTCTTGGAAAAGTCATTTTTGGCTTTGTGGTGCAGCTCAAAAACTTACTCATCAAGTTAAAATATTAAATAAACAAGTGTGTGGGACATATGACCAATCTACAATTCATATAGGCAAATAAAGAAAAAGGAGGTGAAGCTACTGCCTTTAGGCAGTAGCAGGTCACAAAATAAATAACTACTAGGGCAGTTTTAATTAGCTAGTTAACCTTGAAGGAAATGTGAAGAATTAAACATAGAATAATATTTGAATTACCAAAGTGACCTTGTACACAAAGCCTGACTAAGCCCTAAATGGCCAAACAAAGCTTAATTACCACAATAGGTCAAGTTGGGACTGTTTTGGGGCATAATATAAAAAACAAAGTTAGTTAATGCACTAGTATGGAAATAAAGCTATAAATCATGGGATAGACAAAAGTTGACCCTGTAAATTGGAAATACCTTTAAAAACATGTAATAAGCTACAAAAGCATCTTGTATGCTAGAATTTCTATAAACATGGCATGAATCATTCATGAGTTAAAGATGTAAGCTATATATATGTCGTGTGTGCATGTTATTATCATATTAGACCCCATTAAAGAGAAAAATGGTGATGATAAGAACATGGATGAGATATTTGAAAAATGTATAAAATATCACAAACATAGGAATCTAACTATAATTTTAACTATTGAATTATGTGAGGTGTAAACATATACATGCTATATGACTTGGGTATTTGACTAATAGACTTTTTAATGTGAATAACTATGTAGGATTTTGTGAGAACACTTCAATTAAGCTGAAATCCTAACAATGGACTACAAATAAGGCAAGTTTCTAACTCTTACTCTTTATTGAGCAAGTATTCTGCAATGGACAGGTTCTCTAATTTCTGAACTGTCTCTCCTTATTTATGAATAACATAAAGTTAAATAGCCTTTTCATTCCAATCAGCTTCAAAAGAATAATGTATTGAACTTTTTTATCTTGAATGAGTTTACATTGAAAGTATGTCAATACCATTACTTCGGTTAGACAACTATTGAGATATATTGATATTATTCATAAAATTATCAGTTTATATTTTTCCAAACCAATTTTGTTGTGGTATGGATTCTTATATAATGTTGTGAATGAACAACACCTTTATAGGGGCATATTGTACCGGACATATGATTCCGAAGGACATGTAAAGTGTTATTAGACTATTATGTTGTGCACAATGTAGGGTACTTAGGCTGATCCCCTAAAGTACGAGTCTAGGATATAAAACAGCTTTTATAACTGTTTGTATTCATGGATTGTAGTATTATTACTGTAAATTCTAGTACAGAGTTCACTGGTCATTTGACCTTACAGTATGTTAAAGCCTGATTTTTAGACTCAACACTCTTAAAGATTTATTTTGTTCTGTACCTACTGCATGATATCCTCATTGTTATAAATATTTCTGTTCCATTATATTTAAATGCTTATTTCCTTGCTGAGAAGGTTGTTGCTCACCCTTGCGTTAAATATAATGATTTCAGTTAAAACTGAGGTTGTTGTCCATCTGGAAAAGACAAAGGAAAGGGCAAAGTTGTTGAATAGTCTTTTATTAAGCACATGTTCTTATTTAAGTAGTAAATGTAATAAATATTGTTAGCACTATGTTGTGTAATAAAATTTGGTTTGTAAATTATGTAAAGGTCTATAGAACATGGGATTTAAGTTGGATATTTATGTAATATAAGACAGATTTCTTTTAGCATGAATGGGTATATTAGTATCGTGAGCACCAAACTCGAGTTAAAGGTAACCCAGATTTGGGGGCGTCACAATACTTGTAGGACTAAATTAAAAATGGAGAAAAAGATGAAGGTATTATACTATAATATTTTGAGTCCCAAAACGTGCAATAATTGAAACTATATTTTCCTATAAATAGAAGCTCATTCTTCTTTCATTCTCACCAATTCACTAAGACTCACAAGAGCAATTATAGAGACCAAAGCTATAGAGAGAGAAGTTATAGAGAGAAAGAAGAAAAGTCTGCTACTTCACTATTCTAGTATCCAGTCTTCTTCTAAGGTAAGGGGTATTATTTATTTCGTATTCATAAGGGATATTATTTTTTTAGTATTCGTAGAAATAATATTTTCTTTCGTACTCTGTAGTATGTGAATAATATTATTTCGTTTTGTATTCTTAATTATACACTCATTATGTTAAAGTATTGCTTCTATACTAAGTGAAATTAGTAGAATATCCTTGATATTTGCTCTTCATCCGGTATCTTTTCATGGAAATATTATTCTAAGCTTTCTTGATAATTATTGATATTTTCATATCGGAATACTATTCATGAGTTACTATTTATGGGTTACTATTCATTAGGTTACTATTCACTCGGGTATTCGGGGCACTATTCATGCCGAAGTACTATTCACGAGTTACCATTCATGGGTTACTATTCACCCGGTTACTTTTCACTCGAATATTATTCAATCGGGTATTTATGGCACTTTTCATGCTGGGGTACTATTCACGAGGTACTATTCTCGAATTACTATTCATAGGGTACTGTTCATGGGGTACTATTCACCAGAAAAATATATTTCTTTTCTGTCCAAATCATTTTTGATACAATATTATTCTTGAATTTTACTCCACAATTTGGTTCATCATGCTGACAATTTAGATATTTTAAAACTCTGAATAAATTTAAAGTCTTTAATATTTATTATTGATTTCATTTGATTGATTCTTTATATCATTGTCATGATCCTCATGTTTATATTGTAATGAAAGTCATTTTTGGCCTGTACTACATAGATGAACTGTTGATTATAGGTTTATAGTTGTATATCTTTGGCTTACGTGCAAAGATGGACTGTTGATTATTGGATTTATAATTGTTTATCTTTGGCTTACGTGCAAAGACGAACTGTTGATTGATAACTTTGGCCCGTAGTGCAAAGATGGACAGGTGTATGACATGATCATAACCACTGTGATACTAACGAATATCCTTGGTCGTAGTGCATGGATAATTCAATGATGTGATTGGCAAGATCATGACCATTGGTTAAAAGTTGATGTCTTTGGCCGTAGTGCACTGACAGGTAATTGATTGGTATGATCATGACCATTGGTTTTATATTTGAATATCTTTGGCCCATAGTGCAAAGATAGACAAATGATTAGTATGATCATTGTTATTGCACTTGAATGTCTTTAGCCTTTGGGGTAAGAATATTGAGTAAATGTTCTATTAAGCCTTTGTGGCAAGGAGAAACTGTTGATTCACATTATTATAAACATGAATTATGAATTTAACTAAAATCTTTGGTGGTTCAGGTGAAGACATGTGATGAAAGTTCTCTTTGTCTTGGGTATAATAAAGAACTGTTAATGGGTATTACTGGGATAAAATTGATGATAAACTTTTAATTCATAGAAGATAGTAGATATAATACTCTACTTAACTCTTCTAATGGATTGCTTATTCCGCTGCAGTTGATGATTTAAAATTTGTTGTCTATTGTATTCTATCAGTTGTTATATTGTTAAAGGCTAACGATAATTAATTCTGCATTATCTTAGTCATAATATTTATTACTGGGCTAGTTGAGCTCACCCTTTTTTTTCACTGTTCTCTTCAGGAAATAAGAATATAGCTGGGACTAGTCGGGGACTAGATTGACGGTCCAGATGGTTATTTTAGTAGTACTCATTATGCTATGAAATAGTGTGATAATAATTGTAATGAGGACTCCATTTGAGTTTGAGTACTGTCTAGAAGACAATATTCGTGTAAAAACTCTCAACTACGTTTTGTCGTATTCTGCACGACAGTTGTATAATTAAGTTGTAGTTGTATTATGTACCATGTATTTGGCGACTCAGAATGGGTGATGTATACCAATTTTGGGGGCGTCACAATTGGTATCAGAGCTTAAGGATATGATCCATAGTTGAGATGTGAGACTAGAACTAGGAGGGGAGAGATGGGTAATTCCTTCGCTAGTATGACCTACCTAAGTTTATTTGCTATTTAATTGGTTGGTCAGAGTATAGGAATAATATGTGGCATGTCAATTAACCCTTATTTTGAAACTATATTCTAGAATGATATCTGAAATACAGGAGATGATAAATGGGAAAATCATGATAGAGAGGGAATAACTGGGAAAGTATAAACCGAAAAGAAAGCAAGGTATTCTCATCTCTTCAAACTACAAGGTACGTAAATTTTGAGGGCGAAATTTCATAAGGAGGGGAGATTGTAAGACCCCAAATTTTATGAAATGAAAGTATTCAATTTTCTTATAATTATTATTTTATTTAGTAAATGATTAAATTGATAAAAGATTAAAGTTAAGAGTGATATCTGAATTTTTTTGCAAAGTAAGCAAGTTGTTATAAAATATTCGATTGGTCGGGGAACATTCATTTTAATAGGGAATATTTGTACGACGAAACAATCATTGGTGGACCCCACAACGGAAGTATTGTCGTAGTTAGAAAACGACAGAAATATCTTTTATAAAAATAATGGCTAAAGTTTTACCATTAAACTGTTGAACTACCCGGTAGTAAAAGTACAGTAATATGCGTGGTTGCATAGTAGCACACAGTATTGATTATTGATGCTTACGTGAGAAGTGACTCAATTATACTCAATTATTGCTACAGTAATTGCTGCATAATATCTCTCATATTATTGATTCAATTATTATAATAGTATCATCTGTATAATATTTTATATTATTAAATCAATAATTGAGACGATAAAGTTATTCATATTATTATTTGCAATATTGACGATGTCTAGAAAGCTCTGTCGAGGAAAGGGGTTTGGTCACCTAATTGCGCGTCAATAGGGAGAAATCCTTATCGAAAAGCCCCCTTTTTTCCTGGGAATGATCTGGTTGTTAAATATTGTGAGTTATAATATTAATGATGAACAAGTTCGTGTTGATTAAAGATGAATTTGATATTTCCATTGTGTTGGTGGAAATCGACAATTATTTCTATAATAATTGATTTCTAGAGGTTAAATTGACCAATCGGGTAATTAATAAGATAAATGAGCAATTAATTACTATTAGTTCACATGCATATAACTATTGATTCACATACATGTACTATTAGGAGAGGTGGTGCAAGATTGATAATACTTGCATGACTAAATTAAAAATAGAGATATAGATTAAGGTACTATACTGTAACTATTTTTTCACATGTATAGAACTATTGATTCATATGATATGCTATTAGGGGAGGTGGTGCAAGTTTGATAATACTTGTAGGACTAAATTAAAAATGGAGGAAAAGATGATGGTATTATACTGTAATATTTCGAGCCCCAAAATGTGCAATTATCGAAACTATATTTTTCTATAAATAGAAGCTCATTCTTCTTTCATTCTCACCAATTCACTAAGACTCACAAGAGCAATTATAGAGAGAAACTATAGAGAAAAAGAAGAAGAGAAGTCTGCTACTTCATTATTCTAGTATCCAGTCTTCTTCTAAGGTAAGGGGTATTATTTCTTTCGTATTCGTAAGGGATATTATTTTTTAGTATTCGTAGAAATAATATTTTCTTCCATACTCTGTAGTATGTGAGTAATATTATTTCGTTTCGTATTCTTAATTCTACACTCATTCTGTTAGAGTATTGCTTCTATACTTCGTGAAATTAGTAGAATATCCTTGATATTTGCACTTCATCCAGTATCTTTTCATTGAAATGTTATTCTGAGCTTTCTTGATAATTTTTGATCTTTTTATACCAGAACACTATTCATGAGTTACTATTTACGGGTTACTATTCACTCAGAAACTATTCACTCAAAAATTATTCACTCGGGTATTCGGGACACTTTTTATGCCAGAAAACTATTCATGAATTATTATTTATGGGTTACTTTTCACCCAGTTACTATTCACTTGAATATTATTCACTTGGGTATTTGGAGCACTTTTCATGCCGGGGTACAATTCATGAGGTACTATTCCTGAAGTACTATTCACAGGATACTATTGACGGGGTACTATTCACCCGAGAAATATATTTCTTTTCTGTCCAAATCATTTTTGATACAATATTATTCTTGAATTTTACTCCACAATTGGTGATCATGCTGACAATTTAGATATTTTTAAACTCTGGATAAATTTAAAGTCTTTAATATTTATCATTGATTTCGTTTGATTGATTCTTTATATCATTATCATGATCCTCATGTTTATATTGTAACGAAACTCATCTTTGGCTTGTAGTGCATAGATGGACTGTTGATTATTGGTTTTACAGTTGTATATCTTTAGCTTACGTGCAAAGACGAACTGTTGATTGATAGCTTTGGCCCGTAGTGCAAATATGCACAGGTGTATGACATAATCATGACCACTTGTGATACTAACGAATATCCTTGACCGTAGTGCATAGATAATTCGATGATGTGATTGGCAGGATCATGACCATTAGTTAAAAGTTGATGTCTTTGGTCGTAGTGCACTGACAAGTAATTGATTGGTATGATCATGACCATTGGTTTTATATTTGAATATCTTTGGCACGTAGTGCAAAGATAGACAACTGATTGGTATGATCATTGTTATTACACTTGAATGTCTTTAGCCTTTGGGGTAAGGATATTGAGTAAATGTTCTATTAAGCCTTTGTGGCAAGAAGAAACTGGTGATTCACATTATTATAAACATGAATTATGAATTTAACTAAAATCTTTGGTGGTTCAGGTGAAGACAGGTGATGAAAGTTCTCTTTGTCTTGGGTATAATAAAGAACTGTTAATGGGTATTACAGGGATAAAATTGATGATAAACTTTTAATTCATAGAAGATAGTAGATATCATGCTCTACTTAACTCTTCTAATGGATTGCTTATTTCGCTGCAGTTGATGATTTAAAACTTGTTGTCTATTGTATTCTATCAGTTGTTATACTATTGAAGGCTAACGATAATTTATTCTGCATTATCTTAGTCATAATATTTCTTACTGGGCTAGTTGAGCTCACCCTTTTCTTTCATTGTCCTCTTCAGGAAATGAGAATATAGCTGGGACTAGTCGGGGACTGGATTGACGGTCCAGATGGTTGTTTTAGTAGTCCTCACTATGCTATGAAATAGTGTGATAATAATTGTAATGAGGACTCCATTTGAGTTTGAATATTTTCTAGAAGATAATATTCGTGTAAAAACTCTCAGCTATGTTTTGTCGTATTCTGAACGACAGTTGTATAATTAAGTTGCAGTTGTATTCTATACCATGTATTTGGTGAATCAGAATGGGTGATGTATACCTAATTTGGGGGCGTCACATTTGGCGACTCAGAATGGTTGATGTATACCAATTTTGGAGGCATCACACTAGGGGTGGAATTGCTCGATCTTCTAATGACCTCCATTTTCGGGCATAGTCCTTGAAAGATTCATATGTCTCTTTACCTACCTTCATCAGCTTACAATGATGTGGTGCCATTTGTATCCGGTAACTATATTGGGATAAAAAGGCTTATATGAGCTCTTCCCATGTGTTAATCTTTGATTTATCCAATGTAGCAAACCAGGTTGTTGCATTATCAGTGAGGCTTCTCTAAAACATTTGTATGCGATTGATTTCATCCTGAACTCGCACTCCTAGTTGTCCTAGTTATATCTTCATATGAACATAAGTATCGTCGATACTGGTATATCTCATCAAGTTGGGAATTTTAGACCTCTGTAGATATTGGTTTCCTGGAAATTTATCCATATCTGAATCTTCATTTCCAATTACTATTGGGTTTTCATTAATTTTAGCTAAGGTCATGGCAAGACGTCTGATATTATCACCGAGTGACTTAATTCTGGGATTGTTGTTAAAAGATAATCGGTAACTTAATGAAGTTCTTTCGCTTGAACTTGTAGTGAGTATGCCTTGATTTGTCAACATAATTCCTCGAATTAAGTTATACTGTTCCTTTACCAGATCTGACAATCTGATCATCTTCCCCTTCAACTCATCTCGGGATACCACAACTTTGTTTGTGGGTGGAGAGTTGGTTATGGTCATGGGGTCTAGGCCTTTGTGTAGAGTTCTTGCTTCTGTCTCGCTTGAGGGTTTTCTGATCCTCTGTATGTACTTGCAATTGGATCTATTCTGGTACTTCCTGACCTGCTCATGTTCACTTCTTCCGTATTGTACTGTAGCAGAAGATTGGTATTGACATTTGGATGGTTAGGTCGTTTGATCACAATATCGCCACTTTCGATCAGATTTTTGATTTTATCCTATAAGCACAAACAGTCTTATGTATCGTGTCATGGAGACCCTGAGTGGTAAGCACATCTCTCACATGAATCGTATCTTTTTCTTTTTGGATCCAGAGGTAGAGCCAAGTCAGTCATTTTCTTGTGGTCCATTAATAACGCCAATATGTTCTCGGGGGAATCGCTTAGTTTAGTGAATACCCGATTTTCCATTCTTTCACATTTTCTTTGTCTGTCCTGGCTTTGGTTGAATGTGGCATGTTGTTGCAATGACAGGTCGCCTCCCTTCATCCCAATGGGGGGAATATGGTTGGGTCTCCTAGCTTGGCCCTGTTAAACAAGGGACACCTCTTCTTCGCTCTCCTCTTGACTTCTTTTAGGTGTACTCCCATAATTCACCTACTGATGGTGTTCACCAACTGCTTCTAAAGCTGTAAGATCCTTGGTTTTGCCTAATTTCAGGCCCATCTCAGCCATTTCACCATGTTTGATCATCTCCGAAAACGGCTTGTCTATTCCCGCTAGGACTCTTTCGTAATAGGGTGCTTCTTGGATGTTAATGAATGTCATCACCATCCCAGCTTCATCCATTAGCGGGCTCACTTGGCCTGCCTAACATCTTCACCTTTACTCGTACTCCCTAAATGATTCATTGCTCAGTTTCTTAACTTTGGTAACTTGGTAACGATCAGGGACCATTTGGGATTGGAAGCTAACTGGTTGAGGAAGGTGTGAGCTAAATCTTCCCAACTATGGATCTTGGAATTATCAATCTGAGCATACCAAGTTCGGGCTTTACCAGTAAGGCTCTTTTAGAATAACTGCATCCGGAGGCATTCATCATCTCCACACGATCCTAACTCACCTATGTATACCTTCAGATGGATTTAAGGGTCGCCTAAGCCGTTGTATTTTTCAAATTTTGGGACTTAAAATTTATCGAGATATCTGGCCCTTGGGAAAATACTAAGGTCGGAGTAATTAACACTTTCGTGGGATCTTGACCCTTTGATAGATCAGATATCTTCCTCCATCAGTCTGACCTACTTTCTGATGTCTCCAGTTTCTCTGTTTTCTCGGAGGTCTATTGTGATGCCCCCAAAATAGGTATACAACTCCCATCTTGAGTCGCCAAATACATGGTACAAAATTTAAATACAACTTAATTATACAACAGTCGTGTAAAATATTACAAACATAATCTAAGAGTTTAAACAAGAATATTGCCTCCTAGACAATATCCACTCTCAATGGAGTCATTACAATTATTATCACACTATTTCATAGAATAGTGAGGACTACTAAAGTCACTTATCCTGGACCATCACTCCATTTCCAGACTCGTCCCAGCTATATTCTCATTTCCTGAAGAGAACAATGAAAGAAAGGTCATCAACTTTATCGCTCAGACTCAGCTTAATAAATAAAATCGAATCATCCTTGCACCACGACCAAGGATATTCATGTAATCATCAATGGTCATGATTATACCGAATAATCCCTGGTCATAATCATACCAACAACTATCCATCAATGAACTACAGGCCAATGAGGACTTTTACCACATCATTCGTTACATTACGGTCATGATTATACCGAATAATCCCTGATCATAATCATACCAAGTCCATCTATGCACGTAAGCAAAAGATGACTTTCATCACAATATAAGCATGAGGACATTGACCATGACATAACAATTCAATAAAACAAGTTCAAGGATAAATTTTAAAGATTTATAATTTAATTTATCCAGAAATCAATAACGTGCAAATTGTCAACATGATACTGCTTTGTGGAGTCAAATTCAAGAATGCTCAGAAGAATATTTCCATGAGAAGATACTGGATGAAGCGCAAATATCAAGGATATTCTACTAATTTCATGGAGTATAGAAGCCAAAACTTTAACCAACTAAGTATAATAGAATATATGAAACTGCAAATGGATTTTCATCCGCCATGCGGTAATCCACATAGACAGATCATTCCCACAATTTAATAAGGAATGAATACGAAGGGTTATTCACCATGCATGCGGTAGTCCGCGTAGACAGGTTATTCCAACAGAATAATAAAGAATGGAATAAAAGAAGAATTCACCATGCATGCAGTAATCCGCGTAGACAGGTTATTCCAACAGAATAATAAAGTATGGAATAACAGAAGAATTCACCATGCATACGGTAGTCCGTGTAGACATCTTATTCCAATAGAATAATAAAGAATAGAATAACAGAAGAATTCACCATGCATACTGTAATCCGCGTAGACAGGTTATTCCAACAGAATAATAAAGAATGGAATAACATAAGAATTCACCATGCATGCGGTAGTTCGCGTAGACATGTTATTCCAACAGAATAATAAAGAATGGAATAACAACCCTTATGAGTATTGAAAGAAAATAACTCTCTTTAAGAATACGAAAGAAATAATACCCCTTACCTTAGAAGAAAACTGGATACTAGAATAGTGAGGTATCAGACTTCTCTTCTTCTTTCTCTCTATAATTTCTCCATAATAATTGCTCTATTTATAGGAAAATATAGTTTCAATAATTGCACATTTTGGGGCTCGAAATATTATAGTATAATACCTTCCTCTTTTTCTTCATTTTTAATTTAGTCCTGCAAGTATTATCAAACTTGCATCACCTCCCCTAATAGTAAATCATGTGAATCAATAGTTCATTCATGTGACTAAATAGTATAATCATGTGAAAAAACTAATTACAGTATAATACCTTCATCTATACCTCCATTTTTAATTTAGTCATGCAAGTATTATCAATCTTGCACCAACTCCCCTAATAGTAAATCATGTGAATCAATAGTACACACATGTGAACACATAGTTATAAGCATGTGAATTAATAGTAATTAATTGCTCATTTATCCGGTGAATTACCCGATTGGTCAATATAACCTCCAGACATCAATTATTAACGAAATAAATATCGATTTCCACTAACACTAATAATTCCCACACAATGGAACTATCAATTTCATATTAAATTAACACGAACTTATTCATCATTAATATTATAACTCATAATATTTAACAACCAGGTCGTTCTCAGGAAATAGGGGGCTTTCCGATAAGGATTTCTCCCTATTGGCGCACAATTAGATTATCTAACCTCTCCTTGACAGAACTTCTAGATATTGTCAATATTGCAAATAATAATATGAATAACTTTGTCATCTCAATTATTGATTTAATAATATAACATATTATACAGATGATACTGTGACAATAATTAAATCAATAATATGAGAGATACGATGCAGCAATTACTGTAGCAATAATTAAGTATAACTGAGTGACTTCTTACGTAAGCATCAATAATCAATACCGTGTGCTACTATGCAGCCGCGCGTATTACTATACTTTTACTACCGGGTAGTTCAACATTTTTAACAATAACACTTTCGCCATCATTTTTATAAAAAGATAATTTTGTTATTTTCTAACTATGACAATACTTCCGTTATGGGGTCCACCAATGATTGTGCCGTCGTACGGATATTCCCCAACAAAATGAATATTTTATAACAACTTGCATACTTTGTAAAATTTTCACATATCACCCTTAACTTTAACCTTTTATCAATTTAACCATTTACGAAATAAAATAATAATTATAAGAAAATTGAATACTTTTATATCATAAAATTCAGGGTCTTACAATCTCCCCTCCTTAAGAAATTTCGCCCTAAAATTTATATGCGATACAGTATCTTAGAAGAGGTGAGGATACCTTGTCAGATTCTAACTCTTGAGGTATAACCTTTGAGTGTAGAATATGATCCTTGTTATCCAAGATTTTAACACGTATCTCCTCATTCGCTAAATCTTCTGCTATCTCGTCTTGTTCCAATTCAATAATGTGGTTCGGGTCGTCCACATATTTACGTAACATCGATACGTGAAAATGTTATGAACACGCAACATACTTGGCGGTAAAAACGAGTCTATAGGCCACAGTTCCTACTCGATCGAGAATTACAAATGGGCCAATTAAATCGAGGGTTGAGATTTACTCTCTTCATCGACTCTTGCTTCTAGAATAACGCTCTCTTGAACCTTCTTCTTCACATTCATCAGCTCCGGGTGTATAGCTTGAGCGGCCTTTAACTTTATCGATTAAAGTCGATTCTACTCATATATTTAATATCACCACGTGGGTCCCTAGAGTCTTTAACTCTATCTTCATCATTTATAAGTTATACGAAATGGGTTTTGTGTTAACAACGTCACACTCGTAACCGCATATGATCTTCTACTCAACGCGTCAGCTACCATGTTCGCTCTTCCACGATGATATTGAATGGTATGGTCGTAATCTTCAACAGCTTGAGCCAACGTCTTTGGCACATTATACGTTCGTTTTGGCTGAAGAAATATTTAAGGGTTTTAGAAATGGTTTTTTTACTGGAGTCAATACAAAATTCGATTTCACGCTCTAGGGGTAGGCTAAGAAAGTCTTTAGGAATACGTTAGGAAATTTATTAACGATAGAAAAAAAAACTGTTTGTGAGACCCCAAATTTTATGAATAAAGATTTAAATTTCTCGAAATATTTTTTTTGAATATTACGGTGTGGATTTAATATAATGTTATAGTTGTGAGTAATATTTATAAATTTTGCAAAGTATGCAAGTTGTTATAAAATATTCGTTTGGTCGGGGAATATTCTTTTTGTTGGAGAATATCCGTATGACAGCACAATCATTGGTGGACCCCACAACAGAAGTATTGTCGTAGTTAGAAAATGACGGAATTATCACTATAAAAATAACGGTGAAAGTGTTACCGTTAAAACTGTTGAACTACTCGGTAGTAAAAATACAGTAATACGCGTGGTTGCATAGTAGCACACGGTATTGATTATTGATGCTTACGTAAGAAGTCACTCAGTTATACTCAATTATTGCTACAGTAATTACTGCATCATATATCTCATATTATTGATTCAATTATTGTCACAGTGTCATCTGTATAATATGTTATATTATTAAATCAATAATTGAGATGGAAAAGTTATTCATATTATTATTTGAAATATTGACAATGTCTAGAAGTTCTGTCAATGAGAGGTTTGGTCACCTAATTGTGCGCCAATAAGGAGAAATCCTTATTGGAAAGCCCCCTCTTTCTTGGGAACAACCTGGTTGTTAAATATTGTGAGTTATAATATTAATGATGAATAAGTTCGTGTTAATTAAAGATGAAATTGATAATTTCATTGTGTGAGAATTATTAGTGTTAGTGGAAATCGATATTTATTTCGATAATAATTGATGTTTAGATGTTATATTGACCAATCGGGTAATTAACCGGATAAATGAGCAATTAATTGCTATTGATTCACATGATTATAACTATTTGTTCACATGTGTGTGCTATTGATTCACATTCATTTATTATTAAGGGAGTTGGTGCAAGATTAATAATACTTGCATGACTAAGTTAAAAATGGAGGTATAGATGGAGGTATTATACTGTAATTCGTATTTTCACATGTCTAGAACTATTGAGTCACAGGATTTACTATTGATTCACATGATTTACTATTAGGGGAGGTGATGCAAGTTTGATAATACTTGCAGGACTAAATTAAAAATGAAAGAAAAGATGAAGGTATTGTACTGTAATATTTCGAGCCCTAAAACGTGCAATTATCGAAACTATATTTCCTATAAATAGAAGCTCATTCTTTCATTATTTTTCACCAATTCACTAAAGCTATATAGTAATTATTATAGAGAAAAATTATAGAGAGAAAGAAGAAGAGAAGTCTGCTACCTCACTATTCTAGTATCCAGTCTTCTTTTGAGGTAAGGGGTATTATTCTTTCGTATTCATGAAGAGAGTTATTTTCTTTCAATACTTATAAGGGTTATTATTCCATTCTTTATTATTATGTTGGAATAACTCGCCTGCATCTAATCACCGCATACATGGTGAAATTCTTCTGTTATTCCATTCTTTATTATTCTGTTGGAATAACCTGTTTGTGCTGTCTATCGCATGCCTTGTGAATTCTGTTGTTATTCCATTCTTTATTATTCTGTTGGAATATCCTGTCTATGCGAATTACGCATGACCTAGTTCCATTCTTTATTATTCTGTTGGAATAACCTTTATGTGCGGTCTATCATATGCCTTGTGAATTCTGTTGTTATTCCATTCTTTATTATTCTGTTGGAATATCCTGTCTGTGCGAATTACGCATGACCTAGCTCCATTCTTTATTATTCTATTGGAATAACCTGTCTGTGCGGTCTATCGCATGCCTGATGAATTCTCTTGTTATTCCATTCTTTATTATTCTGTTGGAATATCCTGTCTCTGCGGATTACGCATGACCTGGTTCCATTCTTTATTATTTGGTTGGGAATAACCTGTCTGTGCGGTCTATCTCATGCCTGGTGAATTCTTCTATTATTCCATTCTTTATTATTCTGTTAGAATAACATGTCTGTGTGGATTACCACATGCATGGTGAATGATCCTTCATATTCATTCCTTATTAAATTGTGGAAATGATCTATCTACGTGGATTACCGCATGGCGAGCGAAAATCCATTTGCAGTTTCATATATTCTATTATACTCAGTTGGTTAAAGTTTTGACTTCTATACTCCATGAAATTAGTAGAATATCCTGGATATTTACGCTTCATCCAGTATCTTTTCATGGAAATATTCTTCTTAGCATTCTTGAATTTTACTCCACAAAGCAGTATCATGTTGACAATTTAGACGTTATTGATTTCAGGATAAATTAACTTATAAATATTTAAAATTTATTCTTGAACTTGTTTTATTGAATTATTATGTCATTGTCATCATCCTCATACTTATATTGTGATGAAAGTCATCTTTGGCTTACGTGCATAGATGGACTCGGTATGATTATGACCAGGGATCATTCAGTATAATCATGACCTGTAATGTTATAAATGATGTGGTAAAAGTCCTCAGTGGCCTGTAGTGCATTGATGGACAATTTTTGGTATGATTATGACCAGGGATTATTCGGTATAGTCATGACCATTGATGATTTAATGAATATCCTTGGCCCATAGTGCAAGGATGATTCGATGATGTGGTTTATTTATTAAGCTGAGTCTCAGCGATAAAAATTGATGAAAACATTTTAAATCATAGAAGATAGTAGATATCATGCTCTACTTGACTCTTCTAATGGATTGCTTATTCCGCTGCAGTTAAACTTGATGTCTATTGTATTTTATCAGTTTAACATTGTTGAAGACTAATGACAATTTATTTTGCATTATCTTAGTCATAATATTTCTTACTGGGCTAGTTGAGCTCACCCTTTTGCTTTCATTGTTCTCTTCAGGAAATGAGAACGTAGCCAAGACTAGTCGGGGAACGTAATGATAGTCCGAGATGGTGTATTAGTAGTCCTCACTATTCTATAAAATAGTGTGACAACAAATGTAATGAGGACTCTATTTAAGAGTGGATATTTTCTAGAAGGAAATATTCTTATTTAAACTCTCGGCTTTATTTTTTCGTATATTACACGACGGCTGTATAATTAAGTTTGTATTTGTATTCTGTACCATATATTTGGCGAATCAAGATGGGTGATGTATACCTATTTTGGGGGCATCACAGTTGGTATCAAAGCTTAGGGATATGATCCCTGGCTGAGATGTGAGACAATAACTAGGAGGGGAGAGACGGGGAATTCCATCGCTAGTATGACCTACCTAAGTTTATTTGGTATTTAATTTGTCGGTCAGAGTATAGGGATAATATGTGATATGACAATTAACCCTTGTTTTGTGACAGTGTTTGAAAATGGCATCTGAAAATGTTGAGATCAGCAATGAAGCACATGAGACCGTTGAGTCACCAACGATCAATACCCAGGATAATGTGCAACAGGAAGACAATAATCCTCAAGTAAACAACAACACCTATCAGATGATGAACGATGAGATGTTCAGAGGCTTTATGCAATTTATGCAACATCAGACGAGAGAGACTCCTGTTCATAATGCAGGTGGAAACAATGGCAACCCACGGCTTGTCACCGCTAAGCAGTTCAAGGAGCTGGGACCACCGGAGTTTTTGGGAAAGTCAGAACCACTTAAGGCGGAGACGTGGTTAAAGCAGATCACCAAGATATTTGATGTCTTGGGATGCTTCGAGGAGCAAAAGGTTTCCTTTTCCACCTTCATGTGCGAGGAGAGAGGAAGATTCTTTGGTGGGAATACGTAAAGCGTTCTCAAACTCGCCATGACCTTGAAGATGTCTTGGGAGAAGTTCCAAGAACTGTTCAACGACAAGTACTTTCCTAAAAGTATTCATCACATGAATGAGGTAGAGTTCATCAAGCTTGAGCAAAACAATATGACCGTGGCGTAGTACGAAGCTAAGTTTGTCGAGTTATCTCGGTTTGCGTCTCATTTGGTCGATAATGAGGAGCGAATGACGCTAATGTTTCTAAGAGGTTTGAAACCCGATATACGTCAATACCTCATTTCTCACAAACTTTGTTTATATTCAGATGTTGTGAATATGGCTCAGTTATTGGAGCGCGATAATGAGTCAGCACAACCAAAAGGCAACGACCAACAACACGATAATAATAGTATCGGTGGCAACGGCCATTGGAACAATGATAACCATCGTGGGGGAAATTATCATGCCAAGAATGGTAACCACTTCGGTGGTAATAATGGCCAAGAAAATAGGAGTGGAAATTTTAAGAAGAGAAGGTTCAACAACGATGGAAAGACAGCAGCACTTTAAGACCCCAACTTATTATTAATAAAATTGAATTTCCTCTATTTATTATTTTGAAATAGTAAGGGTTGATTTGATTAATGTGGTTAGTTATGGGTAAAATGAGAAAATATTTCAAATAAGCAAGTGGTTATAAAATATTCATTGTTGTCGGGGAATATTCGTTTGGTCGTGGAATATTCTTACTGTCGGGGAATATTTGTTGTGATTTGCAACCTTGTGTGGGCCCCATAATAACGAAAGCGATTGGATGAAGAAAGCGACAAATATAAGTTGTTTATAAATAACGGCGTAGTTGTTACCGTTAATACTTGTGGAATACCCGGTGGTTAAAATACAGTAGCACACGGTAATGCACCAATTATTGATTCTTACGTAAGAAGGCACTACTCAATAATTGTTACAGTAATTACTGTTCAATATTTTATTTTATTAATTCAATAATTGTTGCGTTGATATTTTTTATTATTGATGTTTCAATAATTGTCATTACACAGTATTTTCCTTCATCGAATTAATAATTTATATTATTTGAATAATATTATTAGATAAAATTATTGGCAATGTTTAAAAAGTTCTGTCTAAGGAGAGGTTTGGTCACCTAATTGCGCGCCAGTAAGGAGAAATCCTTATTGGAAAGCCCCCTCTTTCTTGGGAACAGCCTGGTTGCCAGTATTTTGATTCTGTAATATTATTTATAAATAATTAATTATTGATTTATATGATAAGGAAAATATTCATTTTATGTGGATATAGATGGAGAAAATTTTAAAGTGACAATTGTTGAAAAATTGATATTTTATCTTTTCTGATAAATGATTCATTTAAATATATTATTATATTTTAATAATATAATAATGGTGATATTTTTACAATGAATGTGGGATATATGAGTATATGAGGAGGAAGAGTATTTTTGTTGCAATAAATGTTAAAAACATGTCTGTGGGCCCATTTCTTGACTGAAATTTGATTATAGCCTGTAAAATCGCCCGTTTGTAGATTTCGGTCAACTTCTGTTTGGAATTTGGAAAAACTTTCTTCTGCAAAGTTGTAGAGAATTAAATTTCCTATAGAATGGACATATGATTTGAATTTTTCTGATAAAAGAGCTATTTATTATGAATTATTGAAGTTCCGAAGTTTCGGAATAATTGATTTTTGGAAGTTTTAATTATTTTTATTAATAAAAATGTTTTTTACATTTTGTGGGCCTCATTAAACATGTGCAAAGTGCTGAAATTAGGTGATTCAAAGTGGGCATAAGAAAATTTAATTATATATTAAAATTTTATTAAATTTTCTGCTTTGGTGTTCTAAGCAATTTTCTATAAATAGGGTGCTTAGGTTAGAATTGAAAATCACACCAGAAACTGAAGTTTTCTCTCTCTATAATATCGAGCGTATTCTTGTGATTATTTTGATACTTTGAGTGTTGCTATACGGTGCAAGTTTCCTTCATCACTAAATCTAGTATTTTTGTCAAAAGTACCGTCTTTTCGAGGTAAAGGATATATTTTTTTTAAAATGATATTATTTCTTCTAATATCATTATGCCGAAATATTGGTAAGATTTTTCTTGTGAAATTCTTGTCTTTTAGTGTCGGGGTTACTATTAACGTATACGGGACTATTCATGTATACGACACTATTCACGAATATGACACTATTCACAGAAAAATTAAATTTTTGTTTTTTTGTCCAAAATATCTATTATGGATACTAGCTTTGATTGTATCCATGTTTTGATCATTCTTGAATTTTACTTCACTATGATTATTAATGAAGTATTTTTGAACACGAATTGTTTAAAGTACGAATCCTTAATATTTGTTCTTTTGTTTCACTAAATTCGTTTTCTTTAAAATATTTTTCATCATCATCAGTCCTAAATGATGGTATTACTGAATATCTTTGGCATGTAGTGCAAAGATGATTGATTTTCTTATGAATATCTTTGGTCGTAGTGCAAAGATGTATAGGTGTTGAGATGAACATGACCGAGTGATGAATATCTTTTGCTTTTGTAGTGCAAAAGGTGAATATTTCATTCAAGATGAATATTGATTGATGTTACTGAGGATAAAATATTGATGATGGACTTTTAAATTCATAGATTATAGTAGATTTAATTCTCACGTAACTCATCTATGAATTATTATTTTCATTATGAATATTGATCTGAAACTTGTTGTCTCATTGTATTTTATCGATTTTTTCTGTTGAAGACTAACGATAATTTGTTCTATATTATCTTAGTCATAATATTCTTTACTGGGCTAATTGAGCTCACCCTTTTCTTTTTGTTCCATTTTTTGGGGTATGGAATGAAGGTTCTAGAAAGTTATTTTAGTAGTCCTCACCATTTTTGTAAAATAATGTACAAATAATTGTAATGAGGACTTATTTGGGTGTGAATATTGTCTAGATGGAAATATTTGTATTTAAACTCATAGTTTTTATGTTGTATTAATAAAGTTGTAGTTGTTTCTGTACCATGTTATTGATGACTCAAAATGGGTGATGTATACCTATTTTGGGGCGTCACAAATTGTATCGAGCTTAGGGATATGATCTCTGGCGGAGATCGGGGAATAGAACTAGGAGGGGAGAGACGAGTAAATCCTTCGCTAGTGTGTCCTACCTAAGCTTATTTGTTAGTTGGTCAGTATATAAGGATATTATGTGATATGTTGATTTCCTTAATTAACCCTTGTTTTATGGCAGTATTTGAGAATGGCAACTGAGAATGTTAGCAGTGGAACAAATAAGACCGTGGAGACACCTTTACCCACAAACGAGGAGAATGTGCAACAGGCTGGCAATGTTCCTCCTGTGAACAACACCACTAAGCAGATGATGAACGACGGAATGTTAGAAGCTTTTTAAAGTTCATGCAAAATCAGGCGAGGGAGACTCATGTACAAAATACAGGTGGAAATGATAGCAATACACGGTTTGTCACGGCCAAGCAGTTCAAAGAGTTGGGACCACCAGAATTCTGGGGAAAGCCAGATCCAATTAAGGCGGAGACGTGGGTCAAGCAAATTATCAAGATATTCAACGTCTTGGGATGCACGGAGGAACAGAAGGTTCCATTCGCCACTTTTATGTTCCGTAATGAGGCAGATTACTGGTGGGAATCTGTGAAGCGTATCCATCCAGCCGCACTTAGCATTTCTTGGGAGACATTTTAGAAACTGTTCAATGACAAGTACTTTCCTGAAAGTATTCGTCATATGAAGGAAGTTGAGTTTATTAGACTGGAACAAAAAAATATGACGGTATCCCAGTACGAGGCGAAGTTTGCAGAGTTATCCAGGTTTGCACCTCATTTGGTGGAGAATGAGGAACGTATGACGCGGATGTTTCTAAGAGGTTTGAAACCTGACATACGTCAATATCTCATTTCTCATAAATTTTCTCTCTATTCAGATGTTGTCAACAGGGCTCAATTATTAGAGTGAGACAACAAGTACGTTCAATCGAGGGACCACAACCAGGATCATACCGGTGACAGCAGTCATCATAACAACGATAACTAGCGGAGAAAGAAAAATACGGACAAAAATGGTAACCACTCTGGTGGTAATCATGACCATAAAAATAGAAGAAGCGAGTCGGGGGGAGATTTTAAAAAGAGGAGATTCAACAATGACCATGTGAAGAGGCGTCAAGACTAGCGAAAGCTGGTTCTAAGGGAGGAGAACGACCACCGGTCATATGCTATAAATGCGGGAAAGAGGGACATATCGCCCAAACTGGCCACAACAGTTCAAGGTATGTTATAATTGTGGAAAAGAAGGACATATCGCTTCGATATTGTACGGAAGCGAAACCAAGTCCAGCGGGGATGGTGACTAAAAAGGTTTTCCCGGAAAAGTCAAAGTCACCGGTTCTTGGAAGGCGTTTGTCGTGACTGGTCAAAATGCGAGGAACCCAAACGAGGTGATCACGGGTAAGCTAATCATAAATTCTTGCGAAGTTTATACCTTACTAGATACCGGTGCTACCCATTCATTTATTTCTCCTGCTTGTGCTCAACGTTTAAACTTAACTCCGAGGAAATTAGACTTTGACCTATCTGTGGAGACTCCGTTAAGAGACACTTTTATTACATCCACTATTTATAAATCTTGTTTGATCCAAGTTGGCACCATCACATTACCTGTTGACCTTATCTCTTTAAAGATACTTGCTTTTGATGTGATTTTAGGGATTGATTGGTTAACTACTCATCATGTCAAAATTGATTATTTTCGTAAGGTTGTTAGTTTTCATATTCCTAACCAACTTGTTGTATGAATTCAAGCAACTAAACCACTAAAATCAATCACTGTCATATCAAGTCATAAAGCTATTCGTTTATTGAAAAACGGATGTCAAGCTTTCTTAGCCCATGTTATGGATTTGAATAAAGACACGTCAGATTTGAATAATATTCCTGTTGTTAGTAAATTTCCTGATGTATTTTCTGAAGAACTTCCCGGTCTACCCCCAGAATGTGAAATTGAATTCTTTATTGATCTTGAACCTGGTACAAAGCCCATTTCTAAAACCCCATATCGAATGGCTCCTATTGAACTTCAAGAGTTAAAGGTCCAACTACAGGAGTTGTTGGACATCGGTTTCATTAGTCCTAGTACATCTCCTTGGGGTGCTCCTATTTTATTTGTAATGAAGAAAGACGGGAGTATGCGACTTTGTATTGACTATCGGGAATTGAACCATGTCACCATCAAGAATAGTTACCCTCTACCTCGTATTGATGACCTGTTTGACCAGTTGCAAGGAGCACAATTCTTCTTAAAGATCTATCTTCGTTCTGGATATCATCAGCTGAAGATTAGAACTGAGGATATTCCAAAGACTGCCTTCAGAACTCGGTACGGGCATTATAAATTCTTAGTCATGTCTTTTGGATTGACTAATGCTCCTGCGGCTTTCATGGATATGATGAACTGAATATTCAAGGAATATTTGGATCAGTTCGTTGTTGTCTTTATTGATGACATCCTCATAATATTCCAAAAGTCGTGAAGATCATGAGCACCATTTGAAGCTGGTACTCCAAAGGCTTCGTGAAAACAAGCTATATGTCAAGTTGAAGAAATACGAGCTGGCTTGAGGAAGTAGCATTCCTTGGGAACGTGGTGTCAAAACATTGAGTATCTGTCGACCCGGCGAAGATTGAAGCAATACAAAGTTGGGAGCAACCGAAGTCGGTGACCGAAGTACGTAGCTTTCTGGGCTTAGCTGGTTATTATCAGAGATTCATGGAAGGATTTTCTTGAATCGCTACTCCTTTAACTCAGCTAACTCGAAAGGATACAAAATTTGTATGGAGTGAGGAATACGAGAAGAGTTTCCAAGAGCTTAAGAGGAGACTTATTTCGGCACCTGTTCTGACAATACCATCTGGTTCGGATGGATTTGTTATCTACAACGATGCTTCAAGCAAAGGGTTAGGATGTGTTCTCATGCAACATGGGAAAGTCATAGCCTATACCTCGCAACAACTTAAAGAGTATGAGAGAAATTATCTTACTCATGATCTAGAGTTGGCAGCAGTCGTTTTTACGCTAAAGATCTAGAGGTACTATCTATATGGAGAGAAAGTGGAGATATATTCAGACCATAAAAATCTAAAATATTTCTTCACCCAAAAGGAACTCAACATGCGACAGCGACGTTGGATCGAGCTGTTAAAAGATTATGACCACACCATTCAATACCATCCTGGAAAAGCAAACATGGTAGCTGACGTGTTGAGTAAAAGATCATATACAGGAACAAGTACGATGATGTCATGTATACGCATAGAACCAATTTTAATCGATAAATTTAAAGTTGCTCAAGCCACAGACCCGAAGCTAATGCGTATGAAGAAGAAAGTACAAGAAGGTGCTATTCCAGAAGCAAGAATCGATGAAGAAGGAATACTTCGAGTACACTCCAGACTTTGTGTTCCTAACGACTCTGATTTGAAATACAAAATCATGATGGAGGCACACAATACACCGTTTACAATCCATCCTGGAAGTACCAAAATGTATCATGATCTTCGACATATATTTTGGTGGAACAATATGAAGAGGGAGATTACAAAGTTTATCTCGAGGTGTTTAACTTGTCAACGTGTAAAGGCAGAGCATCAAGTGCCAAAGGGTCCATTACAACCACTTGAGATTCCGAAATAGAAGTGGGAACACATTACCATGGATTTCGTTACGGGTCTTCCCACGGTTTCTCAAGGCATATATGCGATTTGGGTTATTATTGATAGATTAACTAAGTCTGCTCACTTCTTGCCGATACGGGAGACTTATTCCCTTGAACGTCTTGCTCGTATGTACGTGAATTAGATTGTGAGATTGCATGGCATGCCAGTATCCATAGTTTCGGATCGTGACCCAAGATTTACTTCACGGTTTTGGGTTAGCTTGCAAAAAGGTATGGGCACAGATTTACGATTCAGTTCGGCATACCATCCTCAAACAGACGGACAATCAGAGAGGACTATTTAAACTCTTGAAGATCTATTAAGACTCTGTGTCCTAGACTTCAAAAGGAGTTGGGATAAGTAGTTACCATTGGTGGAATTCTCCTACAACAACAGTTATTAGGCAAGTATAGGGGTAGCTCCATTCGAAGCATTGTATGGACGAAAGTGTCACTCTCCAATATGTTGGGATGAGGTGGGTGAAGCAACATTGTTGGGACCCGAGTTGGTATGTATGACTACAGAAAAGATCAAAATAATTCGACAACGTATACAAATGGCACAAGATCGACAAAAGAGTTATGCGGATCTTAATTGAAAGGACATGGAATTTAGTTATGCGGATCATTTTTGGAAGTTTTAATTATTTTTATTAATAAAAATGTTTTTTACATTTTGTGGGCCTCATTAAACATGTGCAAAGTGCTGAAATTAGGTGATTCAAAGTGGGCGTAAGAAAATTTAATTATATATTAATATTTTATTAAATTTTCTACTTTGGTGTTCTAAGTAATTTTCTATAAATAGGGTGCTTAGGTTAAAATTGAAAATCACAACAGAAACTAAAGTTTTCTCTCTCTATATTGTCGAGCGTATTCTTGTGAGTATTTTGATACTTTGAGTGTTGCTATACGGTGCAAGTTTCCTTCATCACTATATCTAGTATTCCAGTCAGAAGTACCGTCTTTTCGAGGTAAGGGATATTATTTTTTAAAAAAAATGATATTATTTCTTCTAATATCATTATGCCGAAATATTGGTAAGATTTTTCTTGTGAAATTCTTGTCTTTTAGTGTCGGGGTTACTATTCACGTATACGGTACTATTCACATATACGACACTATTCACGAATACGATACTATTCACAAAAAAATTAAAATTTTGTTTTTTTGTCCAAAATAACTATTATGGATACTAGCTTTGATTGTATCCATGTTTTGATTAGTCTTGAATTTTACTTCACTATGATTATTAATGAAGTATTTTTGAACTCGGATTGTTTAAAGTACGAATCCTTAATATTTGTTCTTTTGTTTCACTGGATTCATTTTCTTTAAAATATTTTTCATCATCCTCAGTCCTAAATGATGGTATTACTGAATATCTTTGGCCTGTAATGCAAAGATGATTGATTTTTTTATGAATATCTTTGGCCGTAGTGCAAAGAAGTATAGGTGTTGAGATGAACATGACCGACTGATGAATATCTTTGGCCTGTAGTGCAAAGATGAATATTTCATTCAAGATGAATATTGATTGATGTTACGGGGATAAAATATTGATGATGGACTTTTAAATTCATAGATTATAGTAGATTTCATTCTCTACGTAACTCATCTATGAATTATTATTTCCGCTGCAAATATGGATCTGAAACTTGTTGTCTATTGTATTTTATCAGATTTTTCCCTGTTGAAGACTAACGATAATTTGTTCTATATTATCTTAGTCATAATATTCTTTACTAGGCTAGTTGAGCTCACCCTTTTCTTTTTTGTTCCATTTTTCTTCTCAGGAGGCGAGAATGTAGTGAGTACTAGTCGGGGTATGGAATGAAGGTTCTAGAAAGTTGTTTTAGTAGTCCTCACCATTTTTGTAAAATAATGTACCAATAATTGTAATGAGGACTTATTTGGGTGTGAATATTGTCTAGATGGCAATATTTGTATTTAAACTTACAGTTTCTATGTTGTATTAATAAAGTTGTAGTTATTTCTGTACCATGTTATTGACGACTCAAAATGGGTGATGTATACCTATTTTGGGGGCGTCACAAGCACCAACACCTGTTTTCAAGGAAGGAGAATGACCACCGATTATATGCTTCAAATGCGGAGGGGAGGGACATTTCAGTCCAAACTGCGTGATGCAGTCCAAAGCATGTTACAATTGTGGAAAAGAAGGTCACCTAGCCCAATTTTGTCGTGCACCGAAGTCAAGTCCAGCTGGGACGGTGGCACCAAAGGTGGATTCAGACAAAATAAAGTCGGTGGTTTTAGGAAGAGCATTTTTCGTGACTTCTCAAAAAGCAAGTAACCTGAACGAAGTTAGCACGGGTTAGTTAATTATAAATTCTTGCAAAGTCTATACCTTATTAGATACCGGTTCTACCCATTCTTTTATCTCTCTTGCTTGCGTTCAACGTTTAAATTTGACCCCAGAGAAGTTAGACTTTGACTTATTGGTTGAAACTTCGTTAGTAGAAACCTTCATTTCATGTGTTATCCAAGTCTTGGATGAGAGTCACAGTTTTTAAATGATATTTCTATCGTTAATAAATTTCCTGACGTATTCTCAAAGAACTTCCTGGCCTACCCCAGAGCGTGAAATCGAATTTTGTATTGACCCCAGTACAAAACCCATTTCTAAAACTGTTAAATATTTCTTCAACAAAAACGAACGTATCATGCGCCAAAGATGTTGGCTCGAGCTGTTGAAGACTACAACTATACCATTCAATATCATCGTAGAAGAGCGAACGTGGTAGCTGACAAGTTGAGTAGAAGATCGTATGCGGTTACGAGTGTGACGTTGTTAACACAAAACCCATTTCGTATAACTTACAAATGATGAAGATAGAGTTAAAGACTCTAAGGACCCACGTGAAGATAACGAATATACGATTAGAATCGACTTTAATCGATAAAGTTAAAGTCGTACAAGCTACATACTCAGAGGTGATGAATACGAAGAAGAAGGTTCAAGAAGGCGTTATTCTAGAAGCAAGACACGATGAAGAGAGGAAATCTCAACGCTTGATTTTATTGGTCTATTTGAAATCCTCGATCGAGTAGGAACTGTGGCCTATAGACTCGCCTTACTGCTAAGTATGTCTTGTGTTCAAAACTTTTTTCATGTATCGATGTTACGTAAATATGTGGACGACCCAAACCGCATTATTAATTTAGAACTGGACGAGATAGCGAAAGATTTAACATATGAGGAGATACATTTAAAATCTTGGATAAGAAGGATCATATTCGACACTCAAAGGTTATACCTCAAGAGTTAGAATCTGAAATGAAGTCAAGGTATCCTCACCTCTTCGGCATACTAGGTATGTACATAAATTTCGTGGGCGAAATTTCATAAGGAGGGGAGATTGTGAGACCCCAAATTTTATGAATAAAGATTTAAATTTCTCAAAATATTTTTTTTGAATATTATGGTGTGGATTTGATATAATGTTATAGTTGTGGGTAATATTTATAAATTTTGCAAAGTACGCAAGTTTTTATAAAATATTCGTTTGGTCGGAGAATATCCGTACGACGACACAATCATTGGTGGACCCTACAACGGAAGTATTGTCGTAGTTAGAAAATGACAGAATTGTCATTTTATAAAAATAACGGTGAAAGTGTTACCGTTAAAACTATTGAACTACCCGGTAGTAAAGTAATACGCGTGTGGTTGCATAGTAGCACACAGTATTGATTATTGATGCTTACGTAAGAAGTCACTCAGTTATACTCAATTATTACTACAGTAATTGCTGCATCATATCTCTCATATTATTGATTCAATTATTGTCACAATATCATCTGTATAATATGTTAAATTATTAAATCAATCATTGAGATGGCAAAGTTATTCATATTATTATTTGCAATATTGACAATGTCTAGAAGTTCTGTCAAGAAGAGGTTTGGTCACCTAATTGCGCGCCAATAAGGAGAAATCCTTATTGAAAAGCCCCTTTTCACAGGAGCGACACGGTTGTTAAATATTATGAGTTATAATATTAATGATGAATAAGTTCGTGTTGATTAAAGATGAAATTGATAATTCCATTGTGTGAGAATTATTAGTGTTAGTGGAAATCGACATTTATTTTGATAATAATTGATGTCTAGAGGTTATATTGACCAATCGGGTAATTAACTGGATAAATGAGCAATTAATTGTTATTGATTCACATGATTATAACTATTTATTCACATGTGTGTACTATTGATTCACATTCATTTACTATTAGGGGAGTTGGTGCAAGATTGATAATACTTGCATGACTAAGTTAAAAATGGAGGTACTATACTGTAATTCGTATTTTCGCATGTCTAGAACTATTGAGTCACGTGATTTACTATTGATTCACATGATTTACTATTAGGGGAGGTGGTGCAAGTTTGATAATACTTGCAGGACTAAATTAAAAATGAAAGAAAAGATGAAGATATTGTACTATAATATTTTGAGCCCCAAAATATGCAATTATCGAAACTATATTTTCCTATAAATAGAAGTTCATCCTTCATTATTTTTCACCAATTCACGAAAGCTATAGAGCAATTATTATAGAGAGAAATTATAGAGAGAAAGAAGAAGAGAAATCTGCTACCTCACTATTCCAGTATCCAGTCTTCTTTTGAGGTAAGGGGTATTATTCTTTCGTATTCATAAAGATATTTATTTTCTTTCAATACTCATAAGGGTTATTATTCCATTCTTTATTATTATGTTGGAATAACCTGTCTATACGAAGTACCGCATATATGGTGAAATTCTTCTATTATTCCATTCTTTATTATTCTGTTGGAATAACTTTTATGCGTGCGGTCTATCGAATACGGTGAATTACGTTGTTATTCCATTCTTTATTATTACGTTGGAATATCACATGCATGCGGATTACGTATGACATGGTTCCATTCTTTATTATTCTTTTGGAATAACACATGCATGCGATTCATCGTGATGCCCGGTGAATTCATTGTTATTCCATTCTTTATTATTCTATTGGAATATCCTGTCTGTACAGATTACGCATGACCTGGTTCCATTCTTTATTATTCTATTGGGATAACTTGTCTGTGTGGTCTATCGCATGACTGGTGAATTCTGTTGTTATTCCATTCTTTATTATTCTGTTGGAATATCCTGTTTGTACGGATTACGCATGACCTGATTCCATTATCTGGTTGGGAATAACATGTTTGTGCGGTCTATCGCATGCCATGTGAATTCTTCTGTTATTCCATTATTTATTATTCTGTTGGAATAACCTGTCTATGTGGATTACCACAAGCATGGTGAATGATACTTCATATTCATCCCTTATTAAATTGTGGAAATGATCTGTCTACGTGGATTATCGCAGGGCGGGCAAAAATCCATTTGCAGTTTTATATATTCTATTATACTCAGTTGGTTAAAGTTTTGACTTCTATACTCCATGAAATTAGTAGAATATCTTGGATATTTGCGCTTCATCCAGTATCTTTTCATGGAAATATTCTTCTAAGCATTCTTGAATTTACTCCACAAAGCAGTATCATGTTAACAATTTGGACGTTATTGATTTCTGGATAAATTAACTTAAAAATCTTTAAAATTTATTCTTGAACTTGTTTTATTGAATTATTATGTCATTGTCATCATCCTCATGCTTATATTGTGATGAAAGTCATCTTTAGCTTGCGTGCATAGATGGACTCGGTATGATTATGACCAGGGATCATTCGGTATAATCATGACCTGTAATGTTATAAATGATGTGGTAAAAGTCCTCAGTGGCCTGTAGTGCATTGATGGACAATTTTTGGTATGATTATGACCAGGGATTATTCGGTATAGTCATGACCATTGATGATTTAATGAATATCCTTGGCCCATAGTGCAGGGATGATTCGATGATGTGGTTTATTTATTAAGTTGAGTCTCAGTGATAAAAATTGATGAAAACATTTTAAATCATAGAAGATAGTAGATATCATGCTCTACTTGACTCTTTTAATGGATTGCTTATTCCGCTGCAGTTAAACTTGATGTTTATTGTATTTTATCAGTTTAACATTGTTGAAGACTAATGATAATTTATTCTGCATTATCTTAGTCATAATATTTCTTATTGAGCTAGTTGAGCTCACCCTTTTGCTTTCATTGTTCTCTTCAGGAAATGAAAACGTAGCTGGGACTAGTCGGGGAACGGAGTGATGGTCCGAGATGGTGTATTAGTAGTCCTCACTATTCTATAAAATAGTGTGACAATAAATGTAATGAGGACTCTATTTGAGAGTGGATATTGTCTAAAAGGAAATATTCTTGTTTAAACTCTCAGCTATATTTTGTCGTATATTACACGACGGTTGTATAATTAAGTTTGTATTTGTATTTTGTACCATGTATTTGGCGACTCAAGATGGGTGATGTATACCTATTTTGGGGGCGTCACACTGTGACTCTCATCCAAGACTTGGAAAGCACGTCATATTGATACCTATCAACTTTCCATCGTTATTCACGACGTCCCCTACGGATATTCTGGCTTCGGTGAATTCCAAGACTTGGAAGTCACCAGCGAAAGGCTCGGAGCTCTTTACTTATGGCTTGATATGACAATGATTGACTTTAGTGGTTTGTTTGCTTGAATTCGCATAATAGGTTGGTTAGGAATGTAAAAGCTAACAACCTTACGAAAATCATGATGAGTAGTTAACCAATCGATACCTAAAATCACATCAAGGACAAGTATTTTCAAATAGATAAGATCGACAAGTAACATGAGAGTGTCAATTTGAATCAACAAGATTTATAAATAGTGGAGGTAACAAAGGTTTCTCATAACGGAGTTTCAATAGATAAGTCAAAGTCTAATTTCTTAGGGGTCAAGTTCAAACGTTGAGCACAAGCAAGAGAGATAAAAGAATGGGTAGAACCGGTATCTAATAAGGTATAGACTTTGCAAGAATTTATAATTAACTAACCCGCGCTAACTTCGTTTGGGTTACTCGCTTTTTGAGAAGTCACAAAAAATGCTCTTCCTGAAACCACGGACTTTGTTTTGTCCGTATCCGCCTTTGGTGCCACCGTCCCAGCTGAACTTGACTTTGGTGCACGTCAAAATTGGGCTAGGTGACCTTCTTTTCCACAATTGTAACATGCTTTGGACTGCATCACGCAGTTTGGACTGATATGTCCCTCCCCTCCGCATTTGAAGCATACGACCGACGGTCATTCTCCTTCCTTAACAACAGGTGTTGGTGCTGACATCTTTTCATCATTATTGAATCTCATCTTCTTGAAATTTCCACTCCTATTATCTTAGCCATGATTACCACCGAAGTGGTTACCATTCTTGGCATGATAATTTCCCCCATGATAGTTATCATTGTTCTGATGGCCGTTGCCACCGGTATGATTAATATCGTGTTGCTGGTCATTACCTTTTGGTTGTGCTGACTTATTATCGCGCTCCAATAACTGAACCTTATTCACAATATCTGAATATAAACAAAGTTTGTGAGAAATGAGGTATTGACGTATATCGAGTTTCAAACCTCTTAGAAACATCCGCGTCATTCGCTCCTCATTATCGACCAAATGGGATGCAAACCAGGATAACTCCGCAAATTTAGCCTCGTATTGCGACACAGTCATATTGTTTTGCTCCAACTTGATGAATTCCACTTCCTTCATGTGACGAATACTTTTGGGAAAGTACTTATCGTTGAACAACTCTTGGAACTTCTCCCAAGATATCTTGAGTGCGGCAGGCTGGGTATGTTTTACAGATTCCCACCAATAATCTGCCTCTTCACGCAACATAAAGGTGGCGAAGGGAACCTTTTGCTCCTCTGAGCATTCCAAGATATCAAATATCTTGGTAATCTGCTTTATCCACGTATCCGCCTTAAGTGGTTCTGGCTTTCACAAAAACTCTGGCGGTCTCAGCTATTTGAACTGCTTAGTAGTGACCAGCCGTGGGTTGCCATTGTTTCCACCTGCATTATGAACATGAGTCTCTCTCGTCTGATGTTGCATGAATTGCATAAAGCCTCTTAACATCCCATCGTTCACCATTTCATCGGTGTTATTGTTTACCTGAGGATTATTGTCTTCCTGTTGCACATTATCCTGGGTATTGAAAGTTGGTGACTCAACGGTCTCATGTGCTTCATTGCTTATCTCAATATTTTCGGATGCCATTTTTAAACACTGCCACAACACAAGGGTTAATTGAAATATCACATATTATCCTTATACTCTGACCGACCAATTAAATACCAAATAAACTTAGGTAGGTCATACTAGCAAAGGAATTCCCCGTCTCTCCCCTCCTAGTTCTTGTCTCACATCTCAGTCAGGGATCATATCCCTAAGCTTTGATACAAACTGTGACGCCCCTAAAACAGGTATACAACACTCATCTTGAGTCGCCAAATACATGGTACAAAATTTAAATACAACTTAATTATACAACAGTCGTGTAAAATATGACAAAACATAATCTAAGAGTTTAAACAAAAATATTTCCTCCTAGACAATATCCATTCTCAATGGAGTCCTCATTACAATTATTATCACACTATTTCATAGAATAGTGAGAACTACGAAAGCCACTTATCTTGGACCATCACTCCATTTCCTGACTCGTCCCAGCTATATTCTCATTTCCTGAAGAGAACAATGAATGAAAAGGGTGAGCTCAACTAGCCCAATAAGAAATATTATGACTAAGATAATGCAGAATAAATTATCCTTAGCCTACAACAGTATAACAACTGATAGAATATAATAGACAACAAGTTATAGATCAACAACTACAGCGGAATAAGCAATCCATTAGAAGAGTCAAGTAGAGCATAAAATCTACTATCTTCTATGATTTAAAAAAGTTTTTCATCAACTTTATCGTTGAGACTCAGCTTAATAAATAAAATCGAATCATCCCTGCACCACGACCAAGGATATTCATGTAATCATTAATGGTCATGATTATCTTAGAATAATCCTGGTCATAATCATACCAACAATCGTCCATCAATGAACTACGTGCCAATGAGGACTTTTACCACATCATTCGTTACATTACGATTAGCCATGATTATACCGAATAATTCACGTCATAATCATACCAAGTTCATCTATGCACGTAAGCCAAAGATGACTTTAATCACAATATATGCATGAGGATGATGACAATGACATAACAATTCAATAAAACAAGTTCAAAGATAAATTTTAATATATTGTAATTTAATTTATCCAGAAATCAATAACGTCCAAATTGTCAACATGATACTGCTTTGTGGAGTAAAATTCAAGAATGCTCAGAAGAATATTTCCATGAGAAGATACTGGATGAAGCGCAAATATCAAGGATATTCTACTAATTTCATGGAGTATAGAAGCCAAAACTTTAACCAACTGAGTATAATACAATATATGAAACTGCAAATGGATTTTCACCCGCCATGCGGTAATCCACGTAGACAGATCATTCCCACAATTTAA
Organism: Panax ginseng; assembly: GCA_020205605.1. Classification (NCBI taxonomy): domain Eukaryota; kingdom Viridiplantae; phylum Streptophyta; class Magnoliopsida; order Apiales; family Araliaceae; genus Panax; species Panax ginseng. The sequence goes on along the minus strand of CM035135.1, from coordinate 13,385,755 downwards.
TAAGGAATGAATATGAAGGGTCATTCACCATGTATGCGGTAGTCCGCGTAGACAGGTTATTCTAATAGAATAATAGAAGAATTCACCATGCATGCGGTAGTCCCCGTGGACAGGTTATTCCAATAGAATAAAAAAGAATGGAATAACAGAAGAATTAACCATGCATGCGGTAGTCCGCGTAGACATGTTATTCCAACAGAATAATAAAGAATGGAATAATAGAAGAATTCACCATGCATGCGGTAGTCCGCGTAGACATGTTATTCTAACAGAATAATAAAGAATGGAATAACAGAAGAATTCACCATGCATGCGGTAGTCGCACAGAGCGGAGTTATTCAATAGAATAATAAAGAATGGAATAACAACCCTTACGAGTATTGAAAGAAAATAACTCTCTTCATGAATACGAAAGAAAATAACTCTCTTCATGTATATGAAAGAAATAATTCCCCTTACCTTAGAACAAAACTGGATATTGGAATAGTGAGGTAGCAGACTTCTCTTCTTCTTTCTCTCTATAATTTCTCTATAATAATTGCTCTTGTGAGACTTAGTGAATTGGTGAGAAATGAAGGAAGAATGAGCTTCTATTTATACGAAAATATAGTTTCAATAATTTCACATTTTGGGGCTCGAAATATTACAATTTAATACCTTCCTCTTTTTCTTCATTTTTCATTTAGTCCTGCAAGTATTATCAAACTTGCATCACCTCCCCTAATAGTAAATCATGTGAATCAATAGTTCATTCATGTGACTAAATAGTATAATCATGTGAAACAACTAATTATAGTTTAGTACCTTCATCTATACCTCCATTTTTAATTTAGTCATGCAAGTATTATCAATCTTGCACCAACTCCCCTAATAGTAAATCACGTGAATCAATAGTACACATATGTGAACACATAGTTATAAGCATGTGAATTAATAGCAATTAATTGCTCATTATTCGGTGAATTACCCGATTGGTCAATATAACCTCCAGACATCAATTATTATCGAAATAAATGTCAATTTCCACTAACACTAATAATTCCCACACAATGGAACTATCAATTTCATCTTTAATCAACACGAACTTATTCATCATTAATATTATAACTCATAATATTTAACAACCAGGTCGTTCCCAGGAAAGAGAGGGCTTTCCGATAAGGATTTCTCCCTATTGGCACGCAATTAGATTATCTAACATCTCCTTGACAGAACTTCTAGACATTGTCAATATTGCGAATAATAATATGAATAACTTTGTCATCTCAATTATTGATTTAATATTATACCATATTATACAGATGATATTGTGACAATAATTGAATCAATAATATGAGAGATATGATGCATCAATTACTATAGCAATAATTGAGTATAACTGAGTGACTTGTTACGTAAGAATCAATAATCAATACCATGTGCTACTATGCAACCACGTGTATTACTATACTTTTACTACCTGGTAGTTCAATAGTTTTAACGGTAACACTTTCACCGTTATTTTTTAAAGTGATAATTCTGTTATTTTTTAACTACGACAATACTTCCATTGTGGGGTCCACCAATGATTGTGCCGTCGTACGGATATTCCCCAACAAAAAGAATATTTTATAACAACTTGCAAACTTTATAAAATTTTCACATATCACCCTTAACTTGAACCTTTTATCAATATAACCATTTACGAAATAAAATAATAATTATAAGAAAATTGAATACTTTTATTTCATAAAATTTGGGGTCTTACATCTATCACTTTTCTGATCAGATTTTTATCTGGGGCCTCTTTGGCTGATCTGACGTCGAGTGGGGATATCGGAGTTGAAATTTGGGAATCCTTGTCGTTTCCTATCAGACGCATATCTCCCTGAGCAGAGGATTCGGTCTTAGTTTTCAGTTTGGGCTCCTGAGTGACTTCACATTGTTCTCTTAACAGGACAGTCATCTCAGCAATCTTCTTCTTAAATTCCTCAAACTCCTCCCGAGATACGGGAATAGGTTCTAATAAACTACCTTAAGCCACTTTGACTGGTAGTGATCGTGCCTTATTGGCTCAGAATCCAGTTCTAGGACCAATCTACACAAAACTGATATCCAGTTTAGTTTTGATAATAGTAGATGGTGTGACGCCCCCAAAATATGTATACATCACCCATTCTGAGTCGCCAAATACATGGTACAGAATTTAAATACAAACTTCTTTTATACAATACGACAAAATCGTAGCTGAGAGTTTTTACATGAATATTGTCTTCTAGACAATATCCAAACTCAAATGGAGTCCTTATTACAATTATTATCACACTATTTCATAGAATAGTGGGGACTACTATAGCTACCATCTCAAACCATTACTCTGTTCCCCGACTAGTCTCGGCTACGTTCTTATTTTCTGAAGAGAACAATGAAAGAAAAGGGTGAGCTCAACTAGCCCAGTAAATAATATTATGACTAAGATAATGCAGAATAAATTATCGTTAGCCTTCAACAATGTTAAACTGATAGAATACAATAGACAACAAGTTTAACTGCAGCGGAACAAGCAATCCATTAGAAGAGTCAAGTAGGGCATGATATCTACTATCTTCTATGATTTAAAAGTTTATCATCAATTTTATCCCTGTAATACCCATTAATAGTTCTTTATTATACTCAAGACAAAGAGAACTTTCATCACCTATCTTCACCTGAACCACCAAAGATTTTAGTTAAATTCACAATTCATGTTTATAATAATGTGAATCAACAGTTTCTCCTTACCACAAAGGCTTAATAGTACGTTCACTCAATATCCTTACTCGGAAGGCTAAAGACATTCAAGTGTAATAATAATGATCATACCAATCAGTTGTCTATCTTTGCACTACAGGCCAAAGATATTCAACTATAAAACCAATGGTTATGATTATATCAATCAATTGTCTGTCAGTGCACTACGGCCAAAGACATTCAACTGTTAACTAATGGTCATGATCCTGCCAATCACATCATCGAATTATCCATGCACTACGGCCAAGGATATTCGTTAGTATCACCAGTGGTCATGATCATATCATACACCTCTCCATCTTTGCACTACGGGCCAATGCTATCAATCAACAGTTCATCTTTGCACTACGACCAAAGATATCAATCAACAACAGTTCTTCTTTTGCTCACTACCTAAGACATACAATCGCAAAACTAATAACCAACAAAATCATCATCTATTACTACGGGCCAAAGATGACTTTCAACGCAATATAAGCATGAGGATCATGACAACTGATATAAAGAATTAATCAAGTGAGATAAAGGATAAATATTAAATATTTATAATTCAATTTATCCAGAGTTTAAGAATATCTAAATTGTCAACATGATCACAATTTGTGGAGAAAAATTCAAGAATAATATTGTATCAAAAATGATTTGGACAGAAAAGAAATCAATTTTTCATGAATAGTACCCCGGGTGAATAGTACACAAGCGAATAGTACCCCGTGAATAGTACTTCTTGAATAGTACTTCAAGAATAGTACTTTGTGAATAGTACCCTTTGAATAGTACTTTGTGAATAGTACCTCGTGAATAGTACTTTGTGAATAGTACCTCGTGAATAATACTTTATAAATAGTACCATATTTATGAATAGTGTCGTATTTATGAATAGTGCCCATGAATAGTACTCCAGCATGAAAAGCTTAAAATTTAACAAGAATTTTCAGAAAAATATCCTTGTAAAACGATACTAGATGAAGCACAAATTTTAAGGATATTCTACTAATTTTACGGAGTATAGAAGCAATACCTTAACAAAATGATGTAGAAGTAAGAATACGAAACGAAATAATATTACTTACATACTACAGAGTATGGAAGAAAATATTATTTCATACGAGTATTGAACAAAAATAATATCCCTTACCTTAGTAGAAGACTGGATACTGCAATAGTGAAGTAGCAGAATACTCTTCTTCTTCCTCTCTATAGTTTCTCTCTCTATAGTTGCTCTTGTGAGTCTTAGTGAATTGGTAAGAATGAAAGAAGAAATGAGTTTCTATTTATAGAAAAACTTGCACGTTTAGGGGCTCGAATTATTACAGTATAGTACGTTCATCTTTACCTATATTTTTAATTTAGTCCTTGAAGTATTATCAATCTTGCACAACCTCCCCAAATAGTACATGCATGTGAATCAATAGTTCCATACATGTGAACCAACAGTAATTTTCATGTGAACCAATAGCAATTAATTGCTCATTTATCTGATTAATTTCCCGTTTGATCAATAATAACAAAACTAGCCAACCAAAGAATTACCTCCTTTGAAGGTAATTGGGTCACGGAAGAATTAAAGAAAACTAAATGAACAAACTTCTTCCACTCATCAATATTATTCTTATCTTTAATCAACACGAACTTATTCATCATTAATATTATAACTTATAATATTAACAACCAGATCATTCCCAGGAAAGAGGGGACTTTCCGATAAGAATTTCTCCCTATTGGCGCGCAATTAGGTGACCAAACCCCTTTCCTCGACAGAACTTTCTAGACATCGTCAATAATACAAATAATAATATGAATAACTTTTTTATCTTAATTATTAATTTAATAATATAAAATATTTTACAGATGATACTGTGACAATAATTGAATCAATAATATAAGAGATACTATGCAGCAAGTACTGTGGCAATAATTGAGTAAAACTGAGTGACTTCTCACGTAAGCATCAATAATCAAAGATACTATATAATATCGTGTGCTACTATGCAACCACGCATATTACTGTACTTTTACCACCGGGTAATTCAACAGTTTAACGGTAAAACTTTTGTCGTTATTTTTATAAAAACTGTCTCTTTCTAACTATGACAGTAATTTCGTTGTGGGGTCCACCAATGATTGTGTCGTCGTATGGATATTCCCCGACAAAAACAATATTCCTCGACCAAACGAATATTTTATGAAAACTTATTTACTTTGTAAAATTTTCACATATCCCCCTTAACTTTAACCTTTTATCAATTTAACCATTTACTTAATAGAATAATAATTATAAAAAAATTGAATACTTTCATTTCATAAAATTTGGGGTCTTACAGATGGTATGGATGAATGAAATGTTATGCATCAGTTTAAGGTTTTTCAATCTTTTCCTGCAAAACAAGGGGTTAGTTTTCTTGATGACATGATAAGAAAGATATACAAATGATAGTTTTAAGATGGATGACATTTGTATATTAGGGAATTAACAGGGCATGAAGAGACATCATGCGCGTTTGTTTTATCAGAGGTTGTGACGCTCCCAAATCTGGGTACCTTTTACCACGAACCTGGTACGTTATAATACATCATTTCTATAAATATTGAAGAAGATATAAACATAAATTGTTTATAAACTAACCTTTAACACATAATTCCCAAGGTCTGTAACCTTAACTTAATACATGCATTCATATCCTACACGACTTACAATGTCATTTGCATCAAATAATTTTATAATTTTAACTGTATAACAGTCTAATTTTGGATTTTTCCTTTGCCTTTACCTTTATTCGAGCCTTCGCTTAAATCTAAAAATGTTATCATAATATAGCAAGGGTGAGCAACAAATTTGCCCAGCAAGTTTTAAATACAATGAAGATATATCATGATTGGAGAGAAAGAATAGGCTTTCAAGTTTTCAACAATGTAATAATTATGAAATAACATGAATCAAGTTTCAATAATTGAATGACTGAATTAATAATGTTTGAAGATCAACCATGACCATGAACAATTTAACTGAACTTTATGGTAATAAAGGTGATTAGCCTTCCATACCCGATGAACATATGCAACATACACTAAGTGCGAATCAATAATCAGTATAGATGTGAATAATCAACAATAATTATTCATTAACATGCTTTGAAAATACAACTCAAGTTTGAGTTAGGGAAAACTTGAATGTACCGTCGATTACTGCTAAGCGATCTAATTTAATCTCTCATAAAAGACCTATCATTTATAAGATTGATCTTTTAATTAACATAATATACATTATCCCATAATACAATTACTCTATCAACAAATTAGCTAACACTTAGCCATATAATCAAATATTATATTACACCTTAAAACATCATCATTATTATCATCCTTTGATAATTTTTCAATCCCTTTATCATATACATTATGATTTAATACTTTAATCTTTCATATTATAATTTCTTTTTTATAACCCAGTAAGCAGAATACTAATACTATAACCTGGATCATTAAAACCTACCGATCCAGCAACCTAGATTGACTAATCCAACAACCTGAATCAATCTGGCAAACTGGATTCAAACTAATCTATAATTTAATAAACTGTTTTCCAATCCAACAAACTAGATTCAACTGACTTCAATCCAGCAAGCTTGGATTCAACTAATTTCAATCAAGCAAGCCTGGATTCATTAATCCTTCAATCCAACAAGCCTAGATTCAACTAAATTCAATCCAACAAGCCCGGATTCAACTGATTTCAATCCAACAAGCCTGGATTCATTAATCCTCAATTCAGCAAGCCTAGTTTCAGCTAACTTTAATCCAGCAAGCCTTGATTCATTAATCCTTTAATCCAGCAAGCCTATATTTAACTAACTTCAATCCAGCAAACTGTTTTCTTTTCCAACATATTAAATTTTCAATTCATCATACTATACATTTAATATGACCTATTGAATGTCCAATTAATAACTTAACTCCTCTTTTAAGCTCCATTTAATATTATTAATTATTTAATAATATTAAATTCATTTACGAATATTATTAGTCATTAAATAATATTTTAAATCAATAATTTAATAACACTTTACTCAAAATGTTATTAAGCACTTATTAATATCTTTATCTAATATTATTAATCTTTTAATCATTTCTTAAACTGATAAACAATTTATTTTAATTATTTACACTTTACTAAATCATTTATTTAACGAACTTAAAATGCCTAAGCATAATATCTCATCACCAATAACCAAAACCCCCATCAAAAGTATGCATAAATCATATTTAGGATTTCCAAGCCATAAAATCCTATTTTTCAAATTTTTAACTCCACATAACATATTTAATTCATTTATTCATAACTAGTCTATTTCCATGAAAAATACCAAATTGGTTCCAAAAATATTTATTTTCTGGGATTTGGCAGAATATAGTTCCATATTGAACATATATTTTTCCCGGAATTTTTAAAATTCTTTTACTATTTTTCAAATGGACAAAAGAGTCGGCTTTTGCGACATTTATCACAAACTACGTTTTTGTCCAACAATTCCGAAACTTCCAGGGTATGTTTCTGTTATATACATATACTCCCACTAAAAATTCCACAATTTTTGGAGTTACCCAGAAAGAGTTATTCGGGTTCACATTTAAAAGAATCTTTTCACGTAAAATTCATATCTCTCATTCTATACATTCCAAAATCACCATTTTGAACAGAATCTAGAAAACTCATCATATTATAATCCCAAATTTTTTAAGAAGAGTTCAAGGTCAAAAAGATTATGAAACAGCCCCTGGAAGAAACTGCCCCAAAATAGTTTATTTCCTTCTTAAAAAATCAGGACTATTTCTGCTAAATCAGCCACTATAACTTGTAAACTCAACATTTTTGAGTGCTACCATTTGGGTTTACTAGATAACATATACATCTAGCACCCCTTTTTGACAGATCATAAAAAGAAGGTGTACATTAAAAACGGTGAAAATCTAAAGTACATAAAAGTTAGGGTTTCAAAACTAGAAAAATTTATTTTTCTTTTCTTTTGATTTCCAAACAAATCAAAACCCAATATTGGTAAATTTGAACATAAAACACTCATCAACAAGAAAATTTAAGTTTTTGAGTTTAGAAACATAAATTCAAGTTTTGATTTGGAATAATCAAAATAAAGTGTATAAACTAGTTTAAGATTATACCTTTATTCAAATTCTTCCTTCTTCTTCTTCTTCTTCTTCTTCTTCTTCTTTCATGAAGGACCTTTCTCTCTCCTCTCCATCTCCCTTAAGGGTTGCCGCCCCTCTTCCCCTTTCTCTCCCTCTTCGTTTTCTCTTTGATAGCAAAGTGGGAAAAATAAGAAATAAAAGATGAGAGAGAGAAAGAAAGAAATAAGATATATAGATATTTTAAAAATATCTACACACATCTCCTTTTTCTCCTCACATTTTAACCGGCCATGTGACCTTCTATCTCCCTCATATCTTTTTTTTAATTTCTTTATTAAATTTCCAAAACGTCATTCTGTAAGACCCTAACTTATTATGAATAAAATTAAATTTTCTCTATTTATTATCTTGAAATAATTAGGAGTTAATTTGATATAATACTTTGGTTATGGGTGAAATGTGCAAATTTTACAAAATAAGCAAGTGGTTATAAAATATTCATTTTTGTCGAGGAATATTCATTTGGTCGTGGAATATTCTTGTGGTCGGGGAATATTCGTACGACGGCGCAGCCATTCGTGGGCCTCATAACAGAATAATTATCGGATGAAGAAAATGACAAGTTTGAGTTTTTATAAATAACGGCGTAGTTGTTACCGTTAACACTGTTGGAATACCCGGTGGTTAAAATACAATAATACGCGTGGTTGCATAAAGAGTACACCTAGAGTATTGCAAGATTTTTGAATTATTGATTCTTACGTAAGAAGACACTACTCAATAATTGTTACAAAGAATTACTTTTCAATATTTTATTTTATTAATTCAATAATTGTTGCGTTAATATTTTATATTATTGTTGTTTCAATAATTATCACTTGCACAAAGATTTCCCATTATCAGATCAATAATTCATATTATTTGAATAATATTATTAAATAGCATTATTGGCAATGTCTAAAAGTTACATCTAAGAAGAGGTTTGGTCACCTAATTGCTTGGCCAAGAAGGAGAAATCCTTATTGGAAAGCCCCTCTTCCCGAGAGAACTACTGGTTGTCATAATTGTGATTACGTAATATTATTTGTGAATAATTAATTATTGATTTATATGATAAGAAAATATTTATTTGATGTGGATATAAATGATGGATTTATTTATTTTATGTGGTTATAATTGAAGGATTTAATGTTGAGGTGTTTTATCAGTATCTTTGTCGGAATGGAGGTATTAAAAATCAAATCAGTATTTTTACGATATATTGTGTAAGTTATAATTTTTAATCCGACTGTTGGACCGTTGTGATTTTTGGATATGTTATACATATATAAGTTGGGTATATGTTCACAAATTTTGAACCGTTAAAAATGAACGTATGATTTGTTATAAATTTTAAGAGGTGACGGATTCGAAAATTAGGTTTATAAATAATTTTGGTAAAAAATTCTAGAATTGAGTGGGCCCCACTTGTGGTTAGTAAAGAAATGTGCTGAATTTTATTTCAAATGTGGTGGGTGGCAATAGTAGCAGGTAAAGCCATCGGTGCAGTCAAGTCATGCCTTGACGTCTTTAACATTTTCCTATAAATAGAGGACTAAGTTAGAATTAAAATTACACGTAAACATAAGCTTTCTCTCTTTCTTTCTCTATATTATTGAGCGTATTTTGTGAGTATTTAGATACTTTGAGAGTTGATGTTCAGTACAAGTTTCATTCAGCATCACTTCCGACCTTTCCTTCCGAAGTACTGATTCTTTGAGGTAAGGGATATTATTTTCTTCTTAAATGATATTATTTTCTTCAATATCATTATGCTGGGATATTTTTATGAATTTTATTGTGGAATTTCTACCTTTTTGTGTCGAGGTTACTATTTACGTATACGACAATATTCACGTATACGGCACTATTCACAAATACGACACTATTCACTAAAAAATGAAATTTTCTCTTTTTCGTCCCAGATGTCTTTTATGGTTACTATCTTTGATTGTATCCATGTTTTGATCTTTATTTTTGAATTCTACTTCACACTTGGTTATTATGAAGTATTATTGAATTTGGATAAACCGAAATACGAATCTCTAATATTTGTCTTTTTGTCTCATTGGATTCGTTCTTCTAAAAATGTTTTTCATCATCCTCATCCTTAATGGTGATACTTGATGAAATCTCTTGGCTTCAGTAGTGTAAAGATGAATGATTACTGATGAATATCTTTGGCCGTCATCGCAAAGATGAACAGTGTTGAGATGAACATGACCAATCTGGTGATACAAAATGAATATCTTTTGGCCCGTAGTACAAAGATGAATATTTGATGCAAGATGTATATTGATTGATGTTACAGGATAAAATATTGATGATGGACTTTTAAATTCATAGATGATAGTAGATTTCATTCTCTACTTAACTCTTCTAATGAATTATTGTTTCAATTGCAGCTTGTTGATCTAAAACTTGTTGTCTATTGTATTCTATCGATTTTTCCTCGTTGAAGACTAAGGATAATTTGTTGTATATTATCTTAGTCATAATATTCTTTATCGGGCTAGTTGAGCTCACCCTTTTCCTTTTGTTCCATTTTTTCTTCTCGTGGAGGTGAGAATTTAGCGGTGAGGACTAGCTAGGGGTATGGAGTGATGATTCGGGATAAGCTGCTTTTAGTAGTCCTCACTATTTTGTAGAATAAGATGTGACACCCCAAATCTGGTACTTCCATTTCCACAAGATTTGGTGTTCATTATGCACAAAATATCATCTATCTATCTACCAATAAATAAATGCAAACCATGCAATAGATAGAAATAATAAATAAATCTCCCCTTATGTGGTTACATCAACTGCATAATAAAAATTCCAGGTTGCTCTAACCTTAAACATTTGTGCGGAATCATAAACAAATAAGTCTTAAGTAACATCAAGTCTAATTATCATTACATAACCACATAAATAATCAGTCTTCATTACTTGCTAAGTGAAAGTCCAATAATAATCTAGAAGGGGGGGGTGAATATATTATTACAGATTAAAAATTATCTTAGGCCTTTTTGATTTTTTGTATAATTAATTTGCAAGGTTAGAAATTAATATGCAAGACAGTAAAAAATCAATCACACAATGCACAGAGATTTGTCTGGTTCACAACATACATCCCGGGTATGCTGCTACGTCCAGTCTCAAGCTCTTCTCCAGGACTTGAGATCCTATTACTATCAGTAATAAAAACTCCTTCTACAGGCAGAGAAGCCTTTACAAAGTTTTATAGTCAAACTTCCAACTGTTCTCAACTAATCTATCTTGGACAAAGACAAACTCCCGACTCCCTCCTCAAGCTTAGTTGTACTTCTTTTTGAGTTCGGGTTCTATTCTATGATCCGGTCTTGAAAACAACAACCTCTTCCTCACCTCACAAGTACACTAGAGACCCAACTTCCCGCTGACCTCTCTAAGACTCCGGTCTTGGTCGAAGAATTACTCGTCTTTCTCACATGTACATAAAATAAACTAACTCTAACCTTTTCTCTTTTTACAAATGATTTTACAACAATTTGCTTCTCAAATAAGCAGATAACAATTTAGTACAGATTGATGCTTCTCAAATAAGCAAATAAGAATTTAGAACAGATGGATGCTTCTTAAATAAGCAGATATAATTTAGTTCAAATTGGTGCTTCTCAAATAAGCAGATATAATTAAAGATCAAATATATTTATAAAAGTTTAAAGACTTTTATACTTGAGAAAATATGCTTCTTAATAAGCAGATATTAATTTGTGATTTGTTTAAATAAAGCTTATGTGTAAGCAAATATGAAAATTATGCTCTGGTATAAAAGTTTAAATAACTTTTATATTTTTGTGTGAAAAGTGCTTCTTAAATAAGCAAATAGATCAATTTTAGCTTTTACTCAAAAATGCTCCTGTTTAAGCAGATATATAATTTAATGCAAATTATAAAGAATTATTTATTCTTTATGGAGTAAAGAAAAGTCATTTTAAGTTTAAATAACTTTTTAGATTGAAAATGCTTCTGAGTAAGCAAATAAGTTATTTTAAACTTTGAATCAAATATGCTTCTAATTAAGCAGATATATTCATTTAAGTTTGTGAAATAAAAGTTTAAATAACTTTTATATTATGCAACAAGTATTTTATGAATAAATGAATTTATGAACAAATACTTGTGATGACAGATATCAAGTATAATATATAAATCTGTTAAGCAATACTTGATATAACAAATATTATTGTTTAACTCAAACAATATATAAGAATATTTTATCTATTATGTGAACTTTTATAAATAGTGTCACTTGGTACTATAAGGAATCGTACTGTAGGATTCCTCTCCGTAGAGGTTTATCTCCGTAGCCTTGCGGCGCCCAAGTATAACAGAATTTATAATTTTCACAATTGATATCTATATAAATATTTTCGAATAGATCACTACGATTCTCAAATTTGGTTCGGATGACTACTCTTTTTGGAGCAGTATCTCAGTGTTGTTTTGAGCTATCAAGTGGCGTATCTATTTTACGATATTTATATAAATAATATCAATAAAAGGTTCTTGAAGACTATAAGGAATCGTGCAATTGATTCCTCTCCGTAGAGGTTTATCTCAAGTAGCCTACTTGCACAAGTATCCTTTTATTTGATAAATAGATGAAATATAGATATATAGAATTGTGTAGAACAATTTATATTCTTATATCTATAAATATAAATAAGCAAAAGATAATTCAAATAAATAAATCAAATAACTTATCTCAATATGCTTAGACCAATTTTCTCTTCTCAAATAATCAGAACTTTTGTAAGAAGAGATATAGAAAGCTTTTTAGAGAGAGAGTATATGGGAGAGAAAATAAGCTTTTATTTTCAAGTGAATTGGCAAAATAAAATGAAAGGAAAGCCTCCTATTTATAGATTTTTGAAATCAGGGGCAAAATAATAATTTTCAAAATTTAATTTGAAATTAACGGTTCAGATGAGATCTGATTTTACGCGGAAGTAATTGTAATTCCGCCTAGGCAATATTCCACATACATGTCATTTAATGAACATTTTAAATACTTTGGTCAAAGCCACATGAACAATAACTAAGCATGTTCCCAAGCATTTATGCTAACACACACACACACACACGATTTTGTTTGACCAAAACATCACTTAGGCGCATGCATGCATGATACATACATACATACATACATATATATATATATATATATATATATATATATATATATGGGGATGGTGACTCATCTGAGAAAATGATCAACAGCACCTTCCGGCATCCACAGGAGACGGACCAAGTCAAGGAAGAAGACGTCAGAGTCCTTCTTCAGTCACCGACAGGTGATGGCCCACGTCATCATCTCAGCTTTTTCTTTTACTTAAAGCAAAAGTCTTTTACTTTAGTAAAAATATAAAAGCAAAAGTTAATATATATATATATATGTATATGATTTTTTATGCATTCAATCATTACAAGATTTTAAACAAATCAGCACATTAAATAGGCACACACACTTTGCACTTTGATATTGGGTCAGACACAGATTGTCTAGACGATTCAGGAAAATCAATATTATAAGAAATATTGTTTATAGATCGACTTCGGTTAAAAGGTCTTTGAAATTTTAAATAAACATTTCCATTACTGGTTTGGATAACATCTTCAATGTTTTGTCTAATTATAGGTCTGGTAGGAACGGCATTAGTAATTTGCCATTGTTTTGGGAAGGTAATTTCTTCCCAAGGATCATTCTGAGGAATAGCCACTTGACTACTAAAGAGGTTAGTATCAATAAGGACAAAGATGTCCTTGTTGGCTTTGCTTTCGATATAGGGATTTAAAAAGTCGTTAAAACTTTAAGGTGTATCACGGAATAAGATGGCAAAAGGAGGGATCAAGGGTAAGTATTCATAACCGTGAGATATAATTCTCATTTCTAAAACTTTTGACATGATTATTATCGATTAGGGCAATACTTAAATTCGGATAGATATTAAAGTATATTTGGTCCATGGGCAAGGCTAGTTTCAATAGCTCCCATGAGAGAGGCTTTCGAGTTAAGACACCTACCATCTCTAAGTGTACCTTTGAATCTTTGGTATTTTGGCCAAGTAAAGTCAAAGGTTTAAAGGCTACTTGGACAAGTCCTATATGAACATATTTATATTTTTTGCGAGAAAAGGGTATAAGTCTTCAACATGCAATAAATATAAAATTTCATCGTTATTACGTAAAGGAACAAAGATGCTCAAAGGTTTTATTATTCTTTTCTCGATAAAATCAAAGGTTCCAATTTTATAAATTGTTTCTGGTTTGATTTTAGGAATAGTCCATTTATCTAAGGCTTCCTTTACATCCTGATAAGCTATGAGTTCGGTTGCTTCCACTGTAGAAGCTGAAGTGTTAGCTACGGTAGAAAGAGAGGTTGAAAAATCAGTCATTTTTCAAAGGTGACCATATATGTGTAATCTATGAGTAATATATTCATTAATATGTTAATAAATTAATATGGCTTTGATACCAAATTAAGGGAAGGATCGGAGAAAAGGGTTGATCAAGCCGCGTCATCAACGATTTACAAGAAATAATAGCCACACTCCTTAAGACGGACAAAGGCAAAGATTCAAAACGCGACTTTGGTGACGTCCCACTTAATCAAGAATTAATCCCTGATCTATCTTAATTAATACATGGCATAGAATTTTAAAAACATATTAAATATATATTTACAAATAAATTACCACATATATGATCTCATGAAATCTCATTAATTAGGGGGTAGGGTTCTACCCAAAACTATGTAAACAAGGTTTCTTCTGTATAGCGGTTTTAGTTAAAATAATATAATGTTCGATATATAAACCATTTCTAAGAAATAAGAAGCGGTTATAATTATCTATTATGATTGATATCTTTGTTTTGAATCGAATTCTTTGTTTTTCGGTATGGTAATCTAAAAGCTCAAGCAAGGAAACATAATAGTTAACGAAGCAATAATTAAAAACTTACGAGAATAGTCTTGGATATCTTCAAACCACTGATTTATATATATCAAATATTTTACTGAGAGAGGTACTGAGGAGAATACCAAAGAAAATGCTAAGAAAAGTTCTACCTCAACAATGGGTGAGGTCTCCCAATTTATACAAGTGAGAAGATAAGAAAGGATCCGGGCGTGTCTTGGATAGTGGAGTGGGTTGGCAGTCCTTATCTTTTCTTCTTTAAATCTCGGTAGTGAGAAGTGGAGGGCATGAGGCAATGTGTCGGATGAGTGGATTACTGGTGATTGGCATCTTCCGATAATAGAGACAATTTGGCCGCTACTTTCGATGGTGGAGCTCTTGTGGTTGTCCTTTTCTCGATTATTAATCTTTGTAATGGAGGATAGCTTTATGCTTTTCCTTTTCCTTTCTTGTCTTGTTCCATTTTTTCGAAATCAATGAGGTGAGAGAGTCCCAAAAGTCTCCCATCGTTAGGCTCCGGTTCCTGACTTTCTCCAGCTAAGACATTGAAATCATTGTATGCGTCTGTTCGATTCTTCATTATCGCTAACAGTTTTCATGGAACTGTCGTCTTGCGTGAATGATTGTAGGAATTGGGTTTTCATATAGTCCATGGTTTTGACTATTAATTCTGTTTCAGTTAGATTTGGAAATTTCTGTTTTAAATCAGTTTGAATCTTGACAAAAGGATTAACTGATGATGGTCTTTGTGAGCTTTGAGGGATAACATCCAAGCGAGCTCCGAGTATGGTTCTGTATGGATTTCAAAAGTTACGTAGCGTGGGATTAAGACCTTTATCCCACCACTTGGTAAAAAATACTCTTTTTAAGCGAGGATTTTATTCGATAATCACATTTGAAAATCCCACTTCCAAATCAAGGAATTCCAAAAGCGGATTATGAAATGGGCAAACAGGTTCAGATAGATAATTCTTTATTCTTGGTATATGGGCATAGGCAACTTGCCATTCTTTGAATCTTTGTTTGAATAGATTCTCGTAGAGTTTCTATGGTAATTCCAAGCTTATCCCACCAAACGAAAAACCGGTGGGAATTTCGTTTTTAGAACATCTCGATGATCTGGATAAACCAGAATGGTTACGGATAGGATTACGATAATAGAAAACATGCGTAAAAGAATCAATATAATCCCAATAGTCAGATCGGTTTACATTGTATGATTTGGAATCAACGAAGACGGGTGGTATGAGGATTAATACCCCAATTGGCAAGAGGCATAATACTCTTTGACGATTGGTTTACCGTATTGAATTGGGCTAGTTGGTTTAGATGGATCATGAAGCGTATGCTTAATGTCCATAGATGCTGTTTCAATAATAATTTGCTCATACACATAGCGATACTGGTTAAAGCGGGGAGGAGACTGTTGAGTCGTTAAATAACGTCTCTTGATCTCCCATGGATCTTTCATCCATTTTTCATCATTACATTCAATGAACAATCTTTATTTCTTCCACATTTCGATTTGGAATATACTGTTCGGGTAGAAGAAGAACATCTTTTACTGTTGGCTGGCTAGAAGAAGCCGAAGAATTACTGGATTGAGTATTTAGACTAGGAAATTCTGTATAATACGGATTTACTCTGCCTCGGCCCCGTTGACCGCGGCCACGACTTCTACTGGTCATTCATGCATGCATGTATTTAATTTTTCTTACTGCATCAGTATGTTCTTCATTCCAAGGTGAAGGATTTTTTCGAAGGCGAGTATATAGGATAGAAGCATCTTGGGAAAGATTTGGATAGTAATCTCGAATATAATTTAAACTTCCCAAAAATCTCTGCAGTTGATTAATATCTTTTATTTCATCCGGAAATTTAGATGCAAATTCAATACATCTATCAATAGGAATAATAGTTCCATTGGAAATATTATGTCCAAGAAATCGATCTTTGTTTGGAAAAGTTTCATTTTAAAGTGAAACTACCAAACCATTTTTATGATAACATTTTAAAAATATTTAAATGTTTTATATCTTGTTCAATTGATGAAGAGAAAATTAAAACATCATCAATGTAATGATAATAAATTGATAAAGGGGTTAAAAATATCATTCATGATGTGCTGGAATTCTGAAGGTCCATTTTTTACTCCAAATGGAAGAACATTCCATTCGTAGTGGCCAAAAGGTACTGTAAAAGCAGTTTTATAAGTATCCTGTTCTCTAATTTGAATTTGCCAAAATCGATTTCATATCGAATTTAGAGAAAATAGTGGCATCATGAAATTGGTCAAGAAGATCCTTCTTATTCGGAATTGGATATCTAATCCATTGAAGGGCTTCATTAAGAGGTTTATAATTGATAACGAGTCGTGGAGTTCCTCGTTCAATTTCTGAATTTTTATTGACATAAAAGGCAGTACAACTCCAGGGAGAGGTACTAGGTTTTATTAATTTTTTCTGTTGGAGGGACTCAATTTCGGTTTTACAAAGGAGTAAATATTCTTTCTTCATTTGACTGGGTCGAGATTTAGTAGGAATATTTTTCTCATTAAAACTAGGGATATAAGGAAGAGAAATAATATGTTTCTTCCTGTTCCAGAAAGCATTTGGGACATCACTGCAGATTTCAGTTTGAAGAGTTTTATGGATTAGTTTAATTTTTTCCTGTAAAGAAGGTTGTAAAATTCTTTGTTCTGTAGTAAGAAATTTTATTTCTTTCTGAATAAAATTGATTTGTTTTTCTTTAGAATAAATCATGTCTTTGACTTGATTTAATTCTTTAGTGTAAGGTTCGGTAATAAATTCAAAAACAATATGTCTGTTATTGAGAGTTGTATGAATTCCTAAAGTATCAATTTTTGTAATAGGCATTAAAAGGCATAGAAATGGAGTGCCTAAAATGATCCTTTGATTCATATTACGGATAAGAACAAAAGAAGTAGGTAAATAAAGACCTTGATTACAGATTAAGGCTTCAGGAATTTTATACTTTATATTCATAGTATTTCCACTTGCACTAGTTAAAGATTGAGTGGTCTTCTGAAAGTATTTGGTAGGGATAAGACCTTCCTGGATACAGGAAGGTCTTATATAGTAAACATGCATGCATGCATGCCAGCTTATATAGTAAACATGGTTTCCAAAAAGTCCCATTTGGTTTAAAAAATGTAGCATGGTCGGTTACATAAGACGTGTTTTGAAGCTTCTAATTGATTATTTTTTTTAAATTTTTTTTTAAAGAGCTAACACTTGCTATACTACTAATTTTATATGCATGCATGGATAAATAATATATGATACATATTAAATAAATGCATTCACGGTTTTATGAATATAATAATATAAAACTTATAATATATAAATATATATATATATATATATATATATATATATATAAAATAATTTTGAAATAAAATAATTTTTGAGATATTTAAATAATAAAATTAATTCGAAACTAAATAAAAGATGCCCACAATTAAAAATGATTTAATCAATATTTCCATCCAAATTCGGTCAAACAAGCATTTGATAATCAGCATATGACTTTTGTCCCACAATGCATGACCCAATTGATTTAACATTTTAAAACACCAAGATCAAGAAAATCAATTAAATAAGATTTAGAAAATATTTTTGGTCAAAATATATAAGATAATTAAAACAATTATAATATAAATCCTATGGAGAGGATTCTACCCTTTTAATTAATTTATTTACTAATTATTGTTATCATCAAAATAAAACTAAAAGTTAGAGACCCAACAATCTCCCCCTTTTTGATGATGACAATCAACTAAAAATATTTTCCATAAAAGCTCCCCCTCAATTTATGCAATCATTCAAAAATTTTAATTTTTGAAAAACCACCATGCAACAATATATAACAGTTATTTTTCTTCTCCCCAATAATATTTTTCTTCTCCCCCTTTGTCATCATAAAAAATGAGGGAAAAATAGTATTACTTTTCAGAACCTGCAGAAGAAGAGATTAGAAAAAAAAATTAAAAAAAATTTAGTTGCCTCCTGCATGATTTGAATTTGTGTGGTTGCTTTTGATTGACCAAACTTACTATACAAGAAATGAGATTATTTTACCATTAGATGTAAAAAAAATATTAAATTTATTATATATATATATATATATATATATGTTTTAAAGAGAATAAATTTAAATAATAAATATATTCTTTAAAAAGATATTTTTATATATATATATATATATAAAATATTTATATGGACATATATATATATTAAAAAATATTTATATAGATATATATATATATATATATATATATATATATATATAGAATAAATAATTATGAGAAAACTGACTTGTGTCACTTATACTTGTATTTGACCTGTATAGTCAGAATCTTTTTCACCTGATTTCATTTGTACTCTTAGGAAGCTGTTTAATTCTTCCTTCATGCTCATTTTAAAAACCTTACTCCTGCTTTCATCATTTTACAAAGTAATATCAATAGACCCAACAATGATGTTGTCAGTTATTTTTAGTAGAGTCAGCTTCAAGACATACCTACAACATTTATCAATTTCAAGAACTGGTACCCTTTAATAAGAAGGGTCCTTTGGGTGAGTTGTCCATTTTGTATAAGGAACATTTGTGTTTTCCTTTACAAAAATGGGTAGAGGATAATCAATTTTAGTAGACAAGAGCATTTTATGAGTAGCAGGTCTATAAGATGCATGATTTACTTTATGATTATATCCTGAAAAATTTTGATGAAAATTTCTATGAGATTTTTGACTTTTATTATAAAACTCTTTCCTTGTATTAATAATTGATGCAATGTATGTTCCTTTAGGTACCCAAATCATTTTTTCTTTATAATTTTCATTTTGAGCATTACACATGTGAAAAGAATGACCATTTTTGTTACAGTAAGAACATTTGATAAATGGAGATGTATAATTTTCTTTTTCTTTACTATTAACATGATTAAGTCCTTTATTTTTACTAAATTCTCCAATGTATCCTAATCCTTCTTTGTTAAATCCACATCTCTGTTGATTAAGCATGACATCAAGATTTTCTTTCCATTTTGTGAACTTAAGAACTATAAAATTTAAATCATCACGTTCTTTAGTTAAAATATTAATTTTATTTATTAAAGAAGAATTTTCATTTTGTTTTTCTAATTCTATCTTTAGAGATGCATTTTCAAAATTAAGATTATTAATATCTTCACTTAACACTTGATTTTTTTTTTGAGTATTTTCATTAATTACAGCAAGTGTAGAATTTTCTATTTCAAGATTTTTATTGATTCTTTTAATTTGTTCTAATTCTTCTTTTAAGGAATTATTTTCCAATTTTACTTCATTTAAACTTTCATTAGTTATAATCAAGTTTGCATTTTCCATTTCCAGATTTTTGTTAATTTTAATTAATTTTTCTAATAAATTTTTTAATTCAACAAAATCTTCTTTAATAATTTTATTGTCTTCATATAAACCATTATATGCTTCTTGTAATTTATTGTGTTTTTTATTTATATTATCTAAGGTATGCATGACAAATGAATTACTAGATAATTTATGTTCAAAATGTACCTCAGATCTTGGTGATGACTCATTGTTTGCCATTAAGCACAGATTCGCAATTTCCTCAGTTTGTTCAGTAACTTCTTCATCATATATTTCTTGATTTATAAGTAAATCTTTGAAAGCAATTCCTTTCTTTTTGATATCTGTATCCGATCCTACTTTTTCGACTAACATATCGACTTCGTGGGCACGCAGATTTCCAATAAGGCTATCAAGAGGATAAGTAGTTAGGTCTTGCCTTTCCTTAATAGCAATAACCTCCATGTTCCAGATGGATGGAAGGGCTTTGAGAATTCTTCTATTTTTCTCATTAGTTGAATATGCCTTCCCAGATGTTCCAGTTCATCAATGATTCTGGAAAAACGTGTTTCCATATCAATGATCTTTTCACCTTCTTCCAGCTTGAAATTTTTGTACTCCTCGATTAGAGCATCTTTTCTGGTTTCTTTGATATGACTGGTTCCTTCATAGGTTAGAATCAATTTTTCCCAGATTTCTTTTGCATTCTTGCAATTGCTAACTCTTTTGTATTCTTTTTCAATGAGGGCACTAGTCAGCACTTGTTCAGCTATGGATGCAATGTTCATAGTCTTTTCATCATCAATAGTAAATTCATCAACATCTTTCTCAACGATCTTTTCTCTAACAATTTTTGTTGGAACTTTTACACCTTGTTCTATTGCAAGCCAAACTTTGATTCCTTGTGATTTGGCATAGATTCTAAATCTGCTCTTCCAGGTGGCAAAGTTCGTACCATCAAATAGTGGAGGTCTGGTCATTGATAGTCCTTCTCCGTAACCAGTAGCATTGTAGGTCATAAATGGATTTACTCTTAGGTATGCCTACATTTACTTAACAAACAAGTTAAAGAGCACCGCTTTGATACCAATTGAAAGTCCAATAATAATCTAGAAGGGGGGCTTGAATAGATTATTATAGATTAAAAATTATCTTAGGCCTTTTTGATTTTTTGTATAATTAATTTGCAGTGTTAGAAATTAATATGCAAGACAGTAAAAAATCAATCACACAATGTACAAAGATTTGTCTGGTTCACAACATACATCCTGGGTATGCTGCTACATCCAGTCTCAAGCTCCTCTCTAGGACTTGAGATCCTATTACTATCAATAATAAAAACTCCTTCAACAGGCGGAGAAGCCTTTATAAAGTTTTATAGACAAACTTCCAACTGTTCTCAACTAATCTATCTTGGACAACAAGCTCCCAGCTCCCTCATCAAGCTTAGTTGTACTTTTTTTGAGTTCAGTTCTATTCTATGATCTGGTCTTGAAACAACAGCCTCTTCCTCACCTCACAAGTACACTAGAGACCCAACTTCCCGCTGACCTCTCTAAGACTCTGGTCTTGGTCGAAGAATTACTCATCTTTCTCACAGGTACATAAAATAAACTAACTCTAACCTTTTCTCTTTTTACAAATGATTTTACAACAATTTGCTTCTCAAATAAGCAGATAAAAATTTAGTACAGATTGATGCTTCTCAAATAAGCAAATAAGAATTTAGTACAGATGGATGCTTCTTAAATAAGCAGATATAATTTAGTACAGATTGGTGCTTCTCAAATAAGCAGATATAATTAAAGATCAAATATATTTATAAAAGTTTAAAGACTTTTATACTTGAGAAAATATGCTTCTTAGTAAGCAGATATTAATTTGTGCTTTGATTAAATAAAGCTTCTGTGTAAGCAAATATGAAAATTATGCTCTGGTATAAAAGTTTAAATAACTTTAATATTTTTGTGTGAAAAGTGCTTCTTGAATAAGTAAATAGATCAATTTTAGCTTTTACTCAAAAATGCTTCTGTTTAAGCAGATATATAATTTAATGCAAATTATAAAGAATTATTTATTCTTTATGGAGTAAAGATGTAACGCCCCGAAAAATCGAACCTTTTGTAATTACTTTTAATAATGAATAAAATAATATTATTTATTTTTATTGCGTGTTGAGAAGATGAAGGTCGTTCTATAACATAGAAACGTCGGAACGTCATAGTATTTTAACTACGTGGGAAAATTAAAGTGTCTGAATTTCTAAAATGAAAATAAAAGTTTTCTGAGAAATTTTTTGAAAAATACTATTCATCAATTTCTGCTCGAGAATTATTTTTGAACTTCCGAGAAATACATAATGTTATAATATCGAGGTGATATTGATTATGTAATAATAACCTAAGTATGGAAAACGTAATATTTCGCATGTGGACTTAATTTGGGAACGTTAGGTTATTAAGCGTTAAAGGAAGAGAGTTGTGATCGTATAATGTGTAGTCATTATATGAAAGTATTGAATGTAAGTATAATACGACGTATTGTACTATTATGTATGAAGAATGAGTTAACGATATTAAGAATTAATATACGAGCTAGTATCTTAGAATTATCATGTAAGGTATGTATGTTAAGTTATTGAATTAAAGGGAATGGATTTGTAGGATTATAAACCTAATAGTAGGAGTCCAATATAATGTGACAATCAAGCCCAAGTGCTTGATATATCATGAGTCCAAATTATGTAGCACAAGCCCATTAAGAAAGTAGTTAGATTAATTAACCAAGCCCAATGAGAAGCCTTGATCCATGGGTCAAACCAAGTAGGAAGTGGGTAAGCTTGATGGGTAAGGATTATGTGTGATGATCAAGTAGTGTGGTGAGCAAGTGTTGTTCTAGCCAAGTTTATTTAGAGCCAAAGTTATGAATAGTAAGGAGGTGGAATTAATGAGATTAATTGAGGAGGTGGAATGAGGAGGTGGAATAAGGAGGTGGGATGTCTAGTTGACCATAATGCCCTAGCTTTAAGTTGCCTATAAATAGAAAGCTCTCCATCATTTATTTTCTTGATAAAATTTCCTCTCAACTCCTCTCAAATATAAGCTACTTATTTGGTAGAGAAAATAAGCACTTTTAAGTTAAAGTTAGATTTTCCAAGAAGAAGAAGTTAGACTTTAAAGGTAATGATCTTGTGTCCAATGTTCTTTCATCTCTATTATGATAGGATTGATAGAGAAAGGGGGTGGTTTGATAATATCATGTAATAAGTTAATAAGGAATGAACTTAAGCTGAATAAGTTGAATAAACAACTTGAACTCTAATAAGTTGTTAGAATCATGAAGAACTTATCATATGTTGTCATATGATGATTAGTATGTTGATTATAGCATGAGAACATTGATTAGTGGACTTAAGTTCATAGTAAGTCATTTACATGAGAATTTGTAGTTCATAAGTTAAAAATAAGACAATGACTTATGAAAATGAGTCAAAACCTACTTTGATTATAAGTTGGTGTAGTAAATAACTTGTAATGATCTTATGTTGATTAAAATCCATTTAGAACTCTTAGTAATGAAAATTTGACGGACTTCACACGATTGGACGATTATCGTCGAATTCGTGAAATTCTCGGAATGGAAGTCGTATTTTGTGTTTGAAGTTGGAAACGTTGGTTTTCGATGGAGATAAGTAATATTGGTCATTATAGAGTTGCGAACTCAAAAATGACCGGATTCCAACTTGAAACGACGAAACGAGCGTTGAACGTTCATGAACGTTTATCGTTTTCGTTAAAAATGAACTCATAGGTGAAATTTTAGCAAACCAAGTTAAATAGATAAAATTCTTGCATGAACGCATAGATTATGAAATTTGTGAACCGTAGGCTTTTGAACGGACCAATTCAGACTTAAAACGAAGAAGTTATGCGTCTGGGAAGTTCTCTAAAATTTCAAAACTGCAAAACTATTCGAGGCGACGAGTCCGCACTCGGCAGCGACTCAATCCTAAAGCCCGTCTTGCAAGCGGTAGCGAGAGAGAACCTTGCTATCGTTAACTCGTACATGCAATACGAGATCTGAAGTGTTTGTTAGCGTCATTGCGCTTGATCACAAGAAAATGATAGAAAAGAAAGATTTCAAGTGTAGAAGGAAAGAGAACTTGTTAGTAATGAATTAAGATGTAATCATAACATGGTTAAGATATTGTAAGGTACTTGTAAGACACTAATGCATGTTGATTAAGAGTTAATAATCAATCGAAGATGAGCAAAATGTGAATAGCGTAATGAAATAGGAAACCATAATAGTAATCTAAGTCGGGAATTACATTGAGATGAAGGGTAAGATATAATAGTAAACATACTTGATTATGTATGACCTAATGTGGTACGTTATATGATTATGTATTGTAGAATCATAGAGACTTAAAGTGTACGCGTGTGTTAATCGATAGAAGAATCGATGTCAAGGCAAGTATTCTAACCCTTGTTCCGATTCGATGCAGACCAAGTGTGTAATTCATGTATTCTTTGCATGAAGTTTTAACGATGAAGTCTAAAGCCAATTCTTTCTTGACTAGACTTATATTATGAATCTATCAAGCATGATTATATTTACCGAGAGTTATATGGGCATGGTTTTCAATCGAAGACCAAGTATGCTAAAATGTTTTTGTCGTTTAACGATAGGCACGTGAGGTTGCCACAACTTAAACGTATACACGTTTAATGAATATAGTGTTGATCAACATAGAGTACTATGAGATGATCACTCAGAAGTGCTCGTAAGCTATGCCAGACTTACAGACTTAGTGCCGGGTTACCCTTTTCAAAAGAACTTATGAATGCTCATAGACTTGAGCCATAATTGTTATTCCACTGAGTATAGTTGTGTAAAACATTTTGAAGGAAAAGAAGTGCTATTTTGAATTCTCGATAGTACTTCGTAACTATTGTTCAGTTATTGAAGATATATGAGTTCTATGTTTCAAGCATGTTGTTTATTAGAATTGTAGTACTTGCTGAGCTAGTCATGCTCACTCTTGCTTGAACCATATGAACACAACCAAGATCGAGTGTACCGAAGGCTCGGGCAAGGACAAGGGCAAGGCGAAGACGAACCCTTAGATTACTTATGTAATAGTATAGGTACGATTGTAATAAATTTGATATTATGACAAGAACAAACGAATGGGTTACAAAGAACCTGGGTAATGTAATATTATTTTGAATATATATATATAAGTTATATTAGTCCCTTTTAGACTGTTCAATGGAATGAATGAATGAATGGTAGTACCGTGTAACACCATCTGTCGGGTTGGAAGAGACCCGGATTTGGGGGCGTCACATGTTGGTATCAAAGCCTTAGGTTATAAAACTTAAAGGGGGGATTAAAAACCTTAAGTCATAACCTTAAGAGGAGTCAAAGAAGAACAAGAAGAAAATAACCTTATAAAAATGCATTATGATTTGTTATGTGTTTTTATTATTCTACTAACGTGTACTAATCAACTTAATTGTGTTGTGTAGATGTCAGGAGTAAACGAGATGTTTGTTAGTGATCAAGACATTAGTGAAGAATCGGTGAACCAAATAGAGGTTTTACCGAACCCTATAGCAGCAGAGCCAGATGTAGTGATTATTGAGTCTGGAGACTCAGAGGAAGCTGACTATATGTCAGTGTTTGACAGGATGATAGAGGAGGAGGTAGAGACAGTCTCCTTTAACCCAAGTGGCTATAGCGGCGTAAGATAGCTCTCGGGAGTCGATGATGTCTCTGTTCATGTATGGGTGTTGGATAGAAATATCCATTCTTTTGTTAGGAGGTTAAGGAGTCAAGGAAGAGCTCCAAATGCTTAGAGAGGACAAGACTGATGTCGAGTCCATGTGGGAGCAGGAGCATGATGAACGGATTTTGGCTAAGGACAAAGTCCATAATTTAAAGCACGAGGTCTTTGAGCTCAAGGAGGAGCTAAAGACTAAGGTGCAGCAGATAGGGAGAATGTCCTATATCTATAGGAGTTCTCATACGGATTTTCAGCAGCAGTTAGCTGGATATCCGGTGGAGGTGGGGCAAACACGGCATACTATTAGCCGTGATATCATTGTCGGTCTTGCCAAGGCAGATTTCGATAATGCCTTGAGGCAGATGTAGATTAG
Source organism: Panax ginseng (assembly GCA_020205605.1). Lineage (NCBI taxonomy): Eukaryota > Viridiplantae > Streptophyta > Magnoliopsida > Apiales > Araliaceae > Panax > Panax ginseng. Next base: position 13,359,322 of record CM035135.1, on the reverse strand, counting down.
TGGTATTTAAGGTCGTATGTAAATATTTTGTAAGTAGTAGTGACGCAAAGCCCTTTTTGTATAGTAAAGGGTAGTCTTTTGTAAATCCTAATTTTTGGAAAGTGATAGCGGGAAAGTAATGTAATCAGCTTAGGCTGAGTATGTAACCGATGTAGTATTATACTAAGAAGAATGAATATAAGTTCTTTTTATGGAAAGCAATGTGTTATGGATGTTGACGTTATTGTTTAATATTAAATGATAACTAATAAAGAAAGGAATAATAACGCAATGTGTTTATTGTATCAGCAAAATGCCACCAAGAAAAGTGCAACGTAACCAAGGAACGAATGTAAATCAATTGGAGGGAGGTTTGGTTAATTCGATGCAGGAGTTTGTTAACTTAATAATCGCCGCATTTAATAGAACATGGGCTAATATCCCCATAAATCCAGGAGTAGCACGAGCTACTACCTTTAAGGATTTCAAAAGTGTGGGTCCGCCGGAGTTCAAAGGAACTACAAACCCTATCAAAGCCCAAACGTGGGTTAAGGAGATAGAAAAGGAATTTGTAATAGCAAATGTCGACGAGGCCCAGAAGGTTGCCTTTGCGACCTATATGATGAAGGGAGAGGCCAACTTTTGGTGGGAAGCCAATCAGGGTAGGGTTGGGATAGCGAATTTGATGTGGGATAGGTTCAAGGAGATATTCTTCGAGAACTACTTTCCCACAAGCATGCAGGGAAGGATGGAGATGCGATTTCTGGAGTTGAAACAAGGGGACATGACGGTTCCCCAATATGCTGCCAAGTTCAATGAATTGGCGAGGTTCGCTCCACACCAAGTGGATACCGAGGTGAGGAAGGCGTGACGGTTCGAGCAGGGCTTGAAACCTTGGCTCTATAACCATATTTTGGTGTTTCAAAGTACTTCTTTTGGAACCATTTTAGAGAAGGCGATAATCACCGAAGGTGGTAGTGAGGCGTTGAGCCAATACCACAAAGAAAAGAAGAATAAGGGAAAGGTTGACGGGAGAGTCAAGATTGAGAGAGCCAGTGGAAGTGGCGAGGGTCAGAAGAGGAAGGTATTTATCTCTGGGAATACCAGAGTGAAGCAAGGAGACCCCAAGAGAAGAATAGAGGCCTGCAAGACCTGTACGAAGACTCACTTAGGAGTCTGTCTCAAGTGGAAGGCCGTCTGCTACAACTGTGGACAGGAGGGGCACATTGCGCCAAATTGTCCAAGTCCGAAGAAGAATCACAGATGCTTTGTGTGTGGATTAACTGACCACATGGTAAAGAACTGCCCGAAGAAGGGGACGGACGGAAACTGGGGCACTAATAGCAGTAAATTAGCTATTGGGGGTCCAGCGCAGTCGGGTAGGCCGATGGGTCGTACCTTTAACATGACAGTCCAAGATGCGGTTGCATCAGGGGATGTCATCACAGGTATTATTCCGATCAACGATATCAATGCGTACGTGCTGTTTGATTCGGGTGCTACTTGTTCGTTTATAGCATGCAATTTTGCTAGACGATTAGGATTACTTCCCAAAAAGTTGCCTATACCTTTAAATATTAAGGTAGCGAATGAAGAGATAATTCCTGTTGAAGATGTTCACAAGAGTTGTTGTGTAGATATACGGGGTTGTAAATTATCGGTAGATTTATTACCAATAAAGTTAGGAGAATTCGATGAAATTCTCGGAATGGATTGGTTGGTAAACCATGGGGCAATTATAGATTGTCAAAAGAAATGTGTGAACATTAAGACGTTAGAACAACCTCGGGTAGTATTTTACGGGAATAGATCGTCGGGACGTTCGTTTTGTCTAACCATGACACAAACTAGGAAATTACTGAGGAAGGGATGCGTAGGTTACCTGTGCCATGTTATTAATACCTAGAGAGTGGTAGCAACCATGGAACAAATACCTATAGTGAGAGAATTCGCCGATGTATTTCCGAGTGAATTGCCTGGTCTTCCGCCAGATAGGGAGACCGAGTTTGTGATAGACATTGTGCTAGGAGCGGCACCAGTTTCCAGGGCACCGTATCGTATGGCGCCAGTGGAGATGAAGGAGTTGATGGAGCAGTTGCAAGAACTGATAGGATCGGAAGTACATTCAGCCGAGTGTGTCGCCGTGGAGAGCACCGGTACTGTTTGTCAAGAAGAAGGACGGATCGTTAAGACTTTGTATCGACTATAGAGAGTTGAACAAGTTAACAATAAAGAATAAATACCCATTGCCCAGGATCGATGATCTCTTTGATCAGTTGAAAGGGGCTAAGTATTTTTCTAAAATAGATTTAAGAATGGGGTATCATCAGTTGAAGGTTAGGAAGGAGGATGTGCCAAAGACAGCATTTAGGACTCGTTATGGTCATTACGAGTTTTTAGTGATGTCGTTTGGGTTGACAAATGCACCAGCTGCATTCATGGATATGATGAACAGAGTGTTCAAACAATATTTGGACAAGTTTGTCGTGGTGTTTATAGATGATATTCTAGTCTACTCTAAGATGCCAGAAGATCATGATGAACACCTAAGATTAGTGTTGGAGACATTAAGGAAGGATATGTTGTACGCGAAATTCATGAAGTGTGAATTTTGGTTAGAGAAGGTGCAGTTTTTAGGTCATGTCATTGACCATGAGGGGATTTCAGTGGATCCAGTGAAGGTGGAAGCCGTGATGAATTGGGAACAACCGAAAACGCTGACTGAGGTGCGGAGTTTCCTAGGGTTAGTGGGTTACTATCAGAGATTCATCCAGGATTTTTCGAATATAGCTACTCCGTTGACTAACTTGACAAGGAAGACGGTGAAATACGTGTGGACTGATAAGTGTGAAGACAGTTTTCAAGAATTAAAGAAAAGATTGAGTGAAGCACCTGTTTTGTCATTACCCGATGACACAGGAAATTTTGTAGTTTATAGCGATGCTTCGCATAGAGAACTTGGTTGCGTGCTCATGTTGTAAGACCCCAACTTATTATTAATGAAATTTAATTTTCTCTATTTATTATTTTGAAATAGTAAGGGTTGATTTGATTAATGTGGATAGTTATGGGTAAAATACGCAAATATTTCAAAATAAGCAAGTGGTTATAAAATATTCATTGTTGTCGGGGAATATTCGTTTGGTCGTGGAATATTCTTGTTTTCGGGGAATATTCATACGATGGCGCAGTCTTTTGTGGGCCCCATAACGGATAGCGATTGGATGAAGAAAATGACAAATATAAGTTGTTTAAAAATAACGGCGTAGTTGTTACCGTTAATACTGTTAAAAATACTCGGTGGTTAAAACACAGTAGCACACGGTATTGCACCAATTATTGATTCTTACGTAAGAAGGCACTACTCAATAATGGTTACAGTAATTATTGTTCAATATTTTATTTTATTGATTTAATAATTGCTGCGTTGATATTTTATATTGTTGTTGTTTCAATAATTGTCATTACACAGTATTTTTCATTATCGAAGCAATAATTCATATTATCTGAATAATATTATTAGATAACATTATTGGCAATGTCTAGAAAGTTCTGTCTAAGGAGAGGTTTGGTCACCTAATTGCGGCATGAGAAGGAGAAATTCTTATTGGAAAGCCCCCTCTTTCTTGGAAGCGCACTGGTTATGATATTGTGATTACGTAATATTATTTGTGAATAATTAATTATTGATTCATATGATGAGAAAATATTGATTTTATGTGGATATAGATGGAGAAAATTTTTAATGTGATAATTGTTGAAAATTGAAATTTTATCTTTTACGATAAAATAATTATTTAAATATATTATTATATTTTAATAATATAATAATGATGATATTTTATGATGAATGTGGGATATATGAGTATATGTTGAGGAGGAGTATTTTTGTTACCAAAAATATTTAAAGCATGTTTTATGTGTTTGGACCCCATTTCTTGATCGAAATTTGAAGTATTAAAATCACTTTGTTTGTGGATTTTGGATGATTTACATTTTGAAATTTGAAAACTTTCTTTTGTAAAGTTGTAGAGAATTGAATTTCCTATAAAAATGCGCTTGAGTTTGAATTTTTCGACAAAAGGGCTATTTATTGTGAATTATTGAAGTTTCAAGCTCAAATAATTGATTTTGGAAGTTTAAAATATTTTAAATAACAAAAACGTTTTTTTTTCATTATGGTGTGTTACATATGTGTGTTGAATGAGTTGAATTCAGTTCTTGAAGGTTGGCGTGAAAAATTTAATTTATATATTAATATTATATTAAATTTTCTCGCTTTGGTGTTCTAAGCATTTTCTATAAATAGGTGCTTAGGTTAGAATTGAAAATTACACCGTAAGGCAAGTTTTCTCTCTATATTATCAGTGTATTCTTGTGAGTATTTTGAGTATTAGAGTTATATTGGTGCAAGTTCAAGTCATAGCCTATATCCAGGTGTTTCAAATTAGAAGTACCGATCTTCGAGGTAAGGGATAATTTTTTTTTAAATTAATGATATTATTTCTTCAATATCATTATGTAAAATATTGATATGAAGTTTTTATCAAATTTGGAACTTTTGGTGTGAAGAGTTACTATTCACGTATCGACATTATTCACATATCTGACACTATTCACGAATACGGTCTTATTCATCGAAAAAAAAATTTTCCTTTTCGTCCAAAATATTTATTACGGATACTAGCTTTGATTGTATCCATGTTTTGATCATTCTTGAATTTTACACCACTATGATTATTTTTGAGGTATTTTTGGACATGGATAAAACAAAGTACTAATCCTTAATCCTTAATCCTTGTCATTTTGTTTCCTTTGGATTCGTTTCTTTAAAAATATTTTTCATCATCCTCGGTCTTAAATGATGATATTATTGAATATCTTTTAATATAGCAAAAGATGAATGATTTCGATGAATATCTTTTGCCTCAGTAGTGCAAAAGATGAGCAGTGTTTAGATGAACATGACCAAGTCGATGAATATCTTTGGCCTATAGTGCAAAAAGATGAATATTTGATTCGAGATATATATTGATTGATGTTACGAGGATAAAAGATAGAGCGATGAACTTTTAAATTCATACATAGAAGATAGTAGTTTGCATTCTCTACTTAACTCTTCTAATGAATTATTATTTTCATTTGTGAATCTTGATTTAAAACTTGTTGTCTATTGTATTCTATTAGATTTTCCTGTTGAGGACTAACGATAATTTGTTGTATATTATCTTAGTCATAATATTCTTCTTGGGCTAGTTGAGCTCACCTTTTCCTTTTGTTCCATTTTTCTTCTCGGGAGGCGAGAATATGGCGAAATTGAGCCTGGGGTATGGAATGAAGGTTCTAGAGAGAGTTGTTTAGTAGTCCTCACCATTTTTGTAAAATAATGTATCAATAAATGTGATGAGGATTTATTTGAGTATAGATATTGTCTATAAGATAATATTTGTATTCAAACTCACAGCGATCTGTTGTAATAATAAAGTTGTAGTTGTTTACGTACCATGTATTTGACAACTCAGGATGGGTGATGTATACCTATTTTGGGGGTGTCACATGTTGGTATCGAGCTAGAATATGATCTCTGGCGGAGATCGGGGAATAGAACTAGGAGGAGAGACGAGTAAATCCTTTGCTAAGTGTGTCCTACCTAAGCTTATTTGTTAGTTGGTTGAAGATATAGGATATTATGTGATATATTGATTTCCTTAATTAACCCTTGTTTTATGACAAAGATTTGAGAATGTCGATCGAGAATATTAACAAGTGGAAATGAGAGGGTGGAGACGCCTTTTGTACTCACCAACGAGGAGAACGTGCAATGTCGGGCAATGTTCCTCCTTTGAACAACATACCAGCGAGAGTGATGATGAACAAGGGATGTTTGAAGCTTTTGCAGTTCATGCAAAATCAGACGAGGAGACTGCGTGTTAATCTGAGAGGAAATGATAAGAATTCACTGGGTCACATCACAATGAAGTGCTAAATGGGATAAAGAGGAGACTCGTGTTCAAAATATAGTCTTGATAACGAGGGGTTATTGAGATTTGAAGGAAGAATTTGGGTTCCGAATGATACGGAATTAAAGGAGCAGGTTCTACAAGAGGCTCATAGTTCAAGGTTTTCGATTCATCCTGGTAGCACTAAGATGTATTAAGATCTTCGACAGAGTTTTTGGTGGCCGAACATGAAGAGAGAGATTGCCGAGTACGTTAGTAGGTTCTTGACTTGTCAGAGAGTTAAGGCCGAACATCAACGACCAAGTGGCTTGTTACAGTCATTAGAAATTCCAGAGTGGAAATGGGAGAATATCATGATGGATTTTGTGATAGGACTTCTGACTACTGAGAAGGGGTATGATGCGATTTGGGTAATAGTAGACCGGTTGACGAAGTCGGTTCACTTTTTGCCAATTAGGGTTAAGTATAACTTAGACTAGTTAGCTAGACTTTATATTAAGGAAGGAGTGCCAGTATCGATTGTGTCAGATCGTGATCCACGATTCACAACGAACTTTTGGAGAAGTCTACAAGAGCAGTTGGGAACACAGTTGAAGCTGAGTACAATGTATCATCCACAGACCGATGGACAGAGCGAGAGGACAATTCAGACGTTAGAAGATATGCTAAGATCTTGTGTCATGGATTTCAAGGGTAGTTGGGATGATCATCTACCATTAGTGGAGTTTACGTATAACAATAGTTATCATGCAAGCATAGGTATGCCACCTTACGAAGCTTTGTATGGGAGAAATGCAGAACGCCACTATATTGGGATGAGGTAGGAGAACGCCGAATGTTGGGACCAAAATTGGTGCAACAGACAGCGGATATTGTCAAAAAGATTCAGATGCGTCTTCTAGCAGCTCAAGACAGACAAATCAAGTTTACGGATCTGCACAGAGAGAATTGAGAGTTTGAAGTAGGTTCGTACATATTTCTAAAAGTATCTCCCAGGAAAGGAAAGATACATTTTGGAAAGAAGGGGAAGTTAAGTCCGAGGTTTATAGGACCTTTTGAAGTATTGAAACGAGTAGGTGAGGTAGCTTACATGTTAGCGTTACCTCCAGACCTAGAACGAATACATAATGTATTTCACGTATCCGTGTTACGTCCTTATAAGCCAAACTATAAGCACGTGATAGAATATGAGCCTATCCATGTCGAGAAGGACTTAACGTACGAGGAAACGCCAATTCAAATTTTTGATAGTAAAGAACAAGTTCTGCAGAATAAAGTCATACCTTCCGTGAAGGTGATATGGAAGAACCACGATGCAGAAGAAGCAACGTGGGAGTTAGAAGAAATGATTAAAAAGAATTACCCGCATTTATTTGTGTAATTTTTTTTATATAGCGTAGATCGGGGACAAAATCCTTATAAGGAGGGAGAGAGTGTAACGCCTTTAAAATCGAACCTTTTGTAATTACTTTTAATAATGAATAAAATAATATTATTTATTATTATTGCATGTTGAGAAGATGAAGGTCGTTCTATAACCTAGAAACGTCAGAACGTCGTAGTATTTTAACTACGTGGGAGAATTAAAGTGTTTGAATTTCTAAAATGAAAATAAAATTTTTTCGAGAAATTTTTCGAAAAACACTATTTATCGATTTCTACTTGGGAATTATTTTTGAACTTCCGAGAAATACGTAACGTTATAATATCGAGGTGATATTGATTATGTAATAATAACCTAAGTATGGAAAACGTAATATTTCGCATGTGGACTTAATTTGGGAACATTAGGTTATTAAGCATTAAAGGAAGAGAGTTGTGATCGTATAATGTGTAGTCATTATATGAAAGTATTGAATGTAAGTATAATACGATGTATTGTACTATTATGTATGAAGAATGAGTTAACGCATATTAAGAAGTAATATACGAGCTAGTATACTAGATTTATACGTAAGGTATGTATGTTAAGTTATTGAATTAAAGGGAATGGACTTGTAGGATTATAAACCTAATAGAAGGAGTCCAATATAATGTGACAATCAAGCCTAAGTGCTTGATATATCATGAGTCCAAATTATGTAGCACAAGCCCATTAAGAAAGTAGTTAGATTAATTAACCAAGCCCAATGAGAAGCCTTGATCCATGGGTCAAACCAAGTAGGAAGTGGGTAAGCTTGATGGGCAAGGATTATGTGTGATGATCAAGTAGTGTGGTGAGCAAGTGTTGTGCTAGCCAAGTTTACTTAGAGCCAAAGTTATGAATAGTAAGGAGGTGGAATTAATGAGATTAATTGAGGAGGTGGAATGAGGAGGTGGGATGTCTAGTTGACCATAATGCCCTAGCTTTAAGTTGCCTATAAATAGCAAGCTCTCCATCATTTGTTTGCTTGATAAAATTTCCTCTCAACTCCTCTCAAATATAAGCTACTTATTTGGTAGAGCAAATAAGAACTTTTAAGTTAAAGTTAGATTTTCCAAGAAGAAGAAGTTAGACTTCAAAGGTAATGATCTTGTGTCCAATGTTCTTTCATCTCTATTATGATAGGATTGATAGAGAAGGGGGATGGTTTGATAATATCATGTAATAAGTTAATAAGGAATGAACTTAAGCTGAATAAGTTGAATAAACAACTTGAACTCTAATAAGTTGTTAGAATCATGAAGAACTTATCATATGTTATCATATGATGATTAGTATATTGATTATAGCATAAGAACATTGATTAGTAGACTTAAGTTCATAGTAAGTCATTTACATGAGAATTTGTAGTTCATAAGTTAAAAATAAGACAATGACTTATGAAAATGAGTTAAAACCTACTTTGATTATAAGTTGGTGTAGTAAATAACTTGTAATGATCTTATGTTGATTAAAATCCATTTAGAACGCTTAGTAATGAAGATTTGACGGACTTCACACGATTAGACGATTATCATCGAATTCGTGAAATTCTCGGAATGGAAGTCGTATTTTGTGTTTGAAGTTGGAAACGTTGGTTTTCGATGGAGACAAGTCATATTGGTCATTATAGAGTTGCGGACTCGAAAATGACCGGATTCCGACTTGAAACGAAGAAACGAGCATTGAACGTTCACGATCGTTTATCGTTTTCGTTAAAAATGAACTCGTAGGTGAAATTTTAGCAAACGAAGTTAAATAGATAAAATTCTTGCATGAACGCGTAGATTATGAAATTTGTGAACCGTAGGCTTTTGAACGGACCAATTCAGACTTAAAATGAAGAAGTTATGTGTCTGGGAAGTTCGCTAAAATTTCAAGCGCAAAAATTATGCGAGGCATTGAGTCATGTGTGCCATGACTCCAAGCCTAAAAGCCGTGTCTTATAACGTGATGAGGTTGGAACCCTTTACACTGCTAACTCATGCCGCAACACGAGATCTGAGTGATTATTAGGGCCTTTATTTGATACAAGAAAATGATAGAAAAGAAAGATTTCAAGTGTAGAAGGAAAGAGAACTTGTTAGTAATGAATTAAGATGTAATCATAACATGGTTAAGACATTGTAAGGTACTTGTAAGATACTAATGCATGTTGATTAAGAGTTAATAATCAATCGAAGATGAGCAAAATGTGAATGACGTAATGAAAGCCGGAAACCCTAATAACGAATCTAAGTCAGGAATTACGTTGAGATGAAGGGTAAGATATAATAGTAAACATACTTGATTATGTATGACCTAATGTGGTACGTTATATGATTATGCATTGTAGAATCATAGAGACTTAAAGTGTACGTGTGTTAATCAGTAAATAGACGTTGAAGGCAAGTATTCTAACCCTTGTTCCAGTTCAGTCTGGACAAGCTGTGTAATTCATGTATTCTTTCGCATGAAGTTTTTAACGATGAAGTCTAAAGCCAATTCTTTCGGCTAGACTTATATTATGAATCTATCAAGCATGATTAATGTTACCAAGTTATATTGGCATGGTTTTTAATCGAACACCAAGTATGCTAAAATGTTTTTGTCGTTTAATGACAGACAAGTGAGGTTGCCACAACTTAAACGTATACACGTTTAATGAATGTAGTGTTGATCAACATAGAGTACTATGAGCTGATCACTCAGAAGTGCTCTTAAGCTATGTCGAACTTACGGACTTAGTGCTGGGTTGTCCTTTTCAAAAGAACTTATGAATGCTCATAGACTTGAGCCATAATTGTTATTCCACTGAGTATGGTTGTATAAAACGTTTTGAAGGAAAAGAAGTGCTATTTTGAATTATCGATAGTACTTCGTAACTATTGTTCAGTTATTGAAGATATATGAGTTCTATGTTTCAAGCATGTTGTTTATTAGAATTGTAGTAGTTGCTGAGCTAGTTATGCTCACTCTTGCTTGAACCATATGAACACAGCTAAGATCGAGCATACCGAACGCTCAGGCAAGGACAAGGGCAAGTTGAAGACGAACCCTTAGATTACTTATGTAATAGTATAGGTACGATTGTAATAAATTTGATATTATGACAAGAACAAACGAATGGGTTACAAAGAACTTGGGTAATGTAATATTATTTCGAATATATATATATAAGTTATATTAGTCCTTTTTAGACTGTTCAATGGAATGAATGAATGAATGGTAGTACCGTGTAGCACCATCTATCGGGTTGGAAGAGACCCGAATTTGGGGGTGTCACAAAAGAAAAGTCACTTTAAGTTTAAATAACTTTTTAGAATGAAAATGCTTCTGAGTAAGCAAATAAGTTATTTTAAACTTTGAATCAAATATGCTTCTAATTAAGCAGATATATTCACTTAAGTTTATGAAATAAAAGTTTAAATAACTTTTATATTACGCAACAAGTATTTTATGAATAAATGAATTTATGAACAAATACTTGTGATGACAGATATCAAGTATAATATATAAATCAGTTAAGAAATACTTGATATAACAAATATTATTGTTTAACTCAAACAATATATAAGAATATTTTATCTATTATGTGAACTTTTATAAATAGTGTCACTTGGTACTATAAGGAATCGTACGGTCGGATTCCTCTCCGTAGAGGTTTATCTCAAGTAGCCTCATTGGCGCCAAGTATAATGTAATTTATAATTTTCACAATTGATATCTATATAAATATTTTCGAATAGATCACTGCGATTCTCAAATCCAGTTCGGATGACTACTCTTTTTGGAGAAGTATCTCAGTGTTGTTTTGAGCTATCATGTGTCGTATCTATTTTACGATATTTATATAAATAATATCAATAAAAGGTTACTGAGGACTATAAGTGTGACGCCCCGAAAATAGGTTTTCATCACCCATCTTGAGTCGCCAAATACATGGTACAAAATACAAATAAAAACTTAATTATACAGCTGTCGTGTAAAATACGACAAAACATATGCTGTGAGTTTTAATACAAATATTGTCATCTAGACAATATTCATACCCAATGGAGTCCTCAATATATTTATTGTCACACTATTTATTAGAATAGTGAGGACTACTAATGCTATCATCTGGACCGTCACTCCGTTCCCCGACTCGTCCTAGCTATATTCTCATATCCTGAAGAGAACAGTGAAGGAAAGGGTGAGCTCAACTAGCCCAGTAAGAAATATTATGACTAAGATAATGCAGAATAAATTATCATTAGTCTTCAACAATGTTTAGCTGATAAAATATAATAGACATCAAGTTTAACTGTAGTGGAACAAGCAATCCATTAGAAGAGTCAAGTAAAGAATAAATTCTACTATCTTCTATGATTTAAAATATTTTCATCAAATTTTATCGCTGAGACTCAGCTTAATAAATAAACCACATCATCGAATCATCCCTGCATTACGGGCCAAGGATATTCATTAAATCATCAATGGTCATGACTATACCAAATAATCCCTGGTCATAATCATACCAATTCCATCTCTGCACGTAAGCCAAAGATATACAACAATAAAACCAATAATCAATAATTCATCTTTGCACGTAAGCCAAAGATATATAATTCAATAAATAACAGTCCATCTTCGTACGTAAGCCAAAGATATATAATTTAATAAACAACAGTTCATCTTCGCACGTAAGCCAAAGATAACTTTCATCGCCATATAAGCATGATGATGATGACAATGATATAAACATTAATCAAACTAGAAAAAGGATAAATATTAAAGACTTTAACTTTATCCAAATATTATCAATCACATAATAAATTCATAATCTAATATTGTTAATATCATAACAATATTTTAATCACTTGTTAAACTTATAAACAATTTATTTCAATTGTTTACACTTTACCAAATAATGCATTTAATCATTTAAAGAATGTTATAATCATAAGATTTCATCACCAATGATCAAATCCCTTATCAACAATCTACATATTCCTTATATAGGATTTCCAAGCCATAAAATCCTATTTTCCAACTTTATTACTTCACATAACATATTTAACTCATATGTTCGTAACTAAACTATTTTCATGAAAAATACCAAATCAGTCCCAAAAATATTTTTTTTCTGGGATTTAGCATAATATAGTCCCATAATGAACATATATTTTTCTCGGAATTTTTAAAATTCATTTACTATTTTTCAAAAATTAATTTCTAATTAATTCCTTAAGAAATTAGCTACCTCAAGTTTAACTCCATAAATTTCCAAATCTTGGCAGGATCTTACACATGTTAACGTGAGCCTCCAGTTTAAATTTCATGGTCATCGGAGTTATAGAACTCCGATTATAGCATTTTTCGTCGGAAAAACCTAAATATTGAAATGGTCATAACTTGCTCATTTTAAGTCGGAATGAGCTCATTTTTGGACAGGATGTTCTTTATACATATACTTTCATGTCCCAAAAGGCCAGAATTTTTCTCACAATTTAAGTGGTCGAAAAAGCCCTTCTAAAATCTAGACAGTAGCATTTTGGTAATTTCTAGTTTTTTACTCCTTTGCTAAAATTAGTCCACACGAAAATCTACAACACCTTTTCTAGTGATTCCACTTGGAGATGCTACAAAACTCATAGATCTAACTCAAGAACTTGACCACACTCAAAATTAAAAATATAATACGAGATATGGTCAATTGAATTTCATGTTCTATTTTCACCAAAATCTAATTTTTTAACCCTTTGTGATTTCTAAGAAACTTTCATGTTTTCACATAATAACCAACATAACTCCTCATGACAATGACATAATAATTCAATAAAATAAGTTCAAGAATAAATTTTAAAGACTTATAAGTTAATTTATCATGAACTCAATAATGTCCAAATTGTCATCATGATACTTCTTTGTAGAGTAAAATTTAAGAATGCTTAGAAGAATATTTCCATGAAAAGATATTGGATGAAGCGCAAATATCCAGGATATTCTACTAATTTCATGGAGTATAGAAGCCAAAATTTTAACCAACTGAGTATAAGAGAATATATGAAAGCGCGAATGGATTTTCTCCCGCCATGCGGTAATCCACGCAGAAGCGCATCATTTCCACAATTTAATAAGGAATGAATACGAAGGATCATTCACCATGCACGTGGTAATCCACATAGACAAAAGTTACTCAAATGTAATAATAAATAATGAAATAATGAAGGATTCACCATGCATGCGATAGAGACCGCATGCACATGTTAGTCCCAATGTAATAATAAATAATGGAACCGAGTCCAACAGAACGCATACAGTGAGGATATTACGGACGTAATAATAAATGCGGAATAATAAATAATGGAACCCAGTCCGGCGTAAAATGCACAGACAGGATATTTCGATAGAATAATAAATGTGGAATAATAAATAATGGAACCAGGTCCGGCGTAAAACGCACAGACAAGATATTTTGATAGAATAATAAAGAATGGAATAACAACAGAATTTGACCATGTATGCAGATTGCCCAGATAAACAAAGTTATTCCAACGAGAATAATAAAGAACGGAACCGTGTCGAGCAAAATTAGACCGACGGGATATTCCAATGTAATAATAAAGAATGAAATAATAGAAGAATTTCACCACGTATGCAGATTGTGATAAAAGCAAAGTTATCCCAACATAATAATACGAGAATGGAATAATGAGAAGAATTTCACCATGTATGCGGTGCTCAGCATAAATAGGTTATTCCAACATAATAATGAAGAATGGAATAACAACTCTTACGAGTATTGAAAGAAGTAATTCTCTTCATGAATACAAAAGAATAATACCCCTTACAGGTACAACAAATAATATCCCTTACCTTAGAATGAAGCTGGATACTAGAATAGAAATGTAACAGACTTCTCTTCTTCTTTCTTTTTTATAATTTCTCTCTATAATAATGGCTCTAAAGCTTTAGTGAATTGGTGAGAAATGAAGGAAGAATGAGCTTCTATTTATAGAAAAATATAGTTTTGATAATTGCACGTTTTAGGGCTCAAAATATTACAGTACAATACCTCCAACTTTTCTTTCATTTTTAATTCAGTCATCCAAGTATTATCAAACTTGCACCAACTCCCCTAATAGTAAATCATGTGAATCAATAGTAAAATCATGTGACTCAATAGTAAATCATGTGACTTAATAGTTCTAAACATGTGAAAAATTAATTACAATATAGTACATCCATCTATACCTCCATTTTTAACTTAGTCATGCAAGTATCATCAATCTTGCACCAACTCCCATAATAGTAAGTGAATGTGACTCAATAGTAACTTGTGAATAGTAACTCATGAATAGTAACTCATGAATAGTAACTCGTGAATAGTACTCTGACACGAAAAATGCCCTGAATACCCGATTGAACAATATAATCCCCAGACATTAATTATTATCAAAATAAATGTTGAATTCTACTAGCACAAATAATCCCAACACAATGGAACTATCAAATTCATCTTTAATCAACACGAACTTATTCATCATTAATATTATAATTCATAATATTTAACAACCAGGTTGTTCCCAGGAAAGAGGGTGCTTTCCAATAAGAATTTCTCCCTATTGGCGCGCAATTAGGTGACCAAACCTCTCCTCGACAGAACTTCTAGACATTGTAAATATTGTAATTTAATAATATAAATAACTTTATCGTCTCAATTATTGATTTAATAATATATCATATAATGCAGATGATACTGTGACAATAATCGAATCAATAATATGAGAGATATGATGCAGCAATTACTATAGCAATAATTGAGTATAACTGAGTGACTTATCACGTAAGCATCAATAATCAATACCGTGTGCTACTATGCAACCACGCCAGACATCGCACTTTACTACTAGGGTAGTTCAACAAAGATAATCTGTGAAACCTCCTATAGTTATTTTCATAAAATATTTTGTCATTTCTAACTACGCATAAAGATTCGTTATGGGGTCCATTAATGATTATGCCATTCGTCATTTAATAATCCGAAATAAAAAAAGAATATTCAACGACCAAACTAATATTTTATAACAACTTGCATACTTTGCAAAATTTATAAATACTACGCACAACTATAACATTTTATCAAATCCATACCATAATATTCAAAAAAATATTTCAAGAATTTTAAATCTTTATTCATAAAATTTGGGGTCTCACAATAAGGAATCGTACGGTTAGATTCCTCTCCGTAGAGGTTTATCTCCGTAGTCTTGCGGTGCCCAAGTATCCTTTTATTTGATAAATAGATGAAATATAGATATATAGAATTGTGTAGAACAATTTATATTCATATATCTATAAATATAAATAAGCAAGAGATAATTCAAATAAATAAATCAAATAACTTATCTCAATATGCTTAGACTAATTTCCTCTTCTCAAATAATCAGAACTTTTGTAAGAAGAGATATAGAAAGTTTTTTAGAGAGAGAGTATGTGGGAGAGAAAATAAACTTTTCTTTTTAAGTGAATTGGCAAAATAAAATGAAAGGAAAGCCTCCTATTTATAGATTTTTGAAGTCAATGGCAAAATAGTAATTTTCAAATTTTGATTTGAAATTAATGGTTGAGATGATTAATTTTTGAAATTAACGGTCCAGATGAGATCTGATTTTACGCGGAAGTAATTGTAATTCCGCCTAGGAAATATTCCACATACTTGTCATTTAATGAACATTTTAAATGCTTTGGTCAAAGCCACATGAACAATAACTAAGCATGTTCCCAAGCATTTATGCTAACACACACACACACACAAAATTTTATTTGACCAAAACATCACTTAGGCGCATGCATGCATGATATATATATATATATATATAGGGAGCCCTTCCATAGCAGCCGGTTGCTATGAGTACTGTGCAACACCCCCTTTTTGGACCGTTGATAAATTGAATTGATGGCTACGATTAACTTTTCTATTTGATAAGTTTAAGACAAAGTTGTTGTGCCTAATTATTTACCCTGCAGAAGCTTCTATTTTAATAAATTGAGGCCCACGTAAAATTATATTGTCGATATAGTTATAAAAGTGAATATTTATTATTAAAATAATCCAAGTAGGAAGAGCTTCTCTAATGGCCACACATTTTTATTTAATTTTTTATTTCTCCCACGGTAGAGACAGCCGACACGATTGGCATTAAAATAATAAAATAATCCCAGTAGACATAAAATGTGACTACCGGTAGTATAAAAATTGAAAAATAACCTACTTAATAAATTATCATCATGGTCAATTATTAAAAATTGAAAAATAACCCACGGTACAAATACTGTCATCACATTGATATTAAAAATTGAAAAAATGATTTTATTCAAGTAATTCGTTGCTAAAATGATTCGAACTCGCAACCTCAAACTCCAAACACTCGCCATATGACCACCAGCAGCACCACTTTGCCTAAATTTGTTAATTTCAACCAAGGATATATCTTTATATTAAAACTTCACCATCCCCAAAATCTATATTCTTGCATTATTATTATATTACGATTTATTATTATTAATAAGTCTATATAATATATATGGGGTTTTCTATTTAGAAATAAGTTAATATCTATATTTATTATTATCCCTTTAATATTTTTTTCTTATTTTTGTAATAATATCAATAAAAGGATTATTAATATATTAAAAAAAATCATTCTTTAATAAAATATAAATAATGATTTTATATTCATGTATTACTATTATTAAAATAATATTAATAATGATTTTTAATATTAATATAAATAATGTGATTATTAATATTAGTCCTAATAAAAATATCCATACATTCAACAAAATAGATAATTTTTTTTATTAATAATATGAAGTGGTTTTATGTGATTCAATAATATTCATATTACTAAGTTATGAATTTGAAAATCCCATAAAGTTCAACCAAATAGACATTCTTATTAATTAATATGTACATTAGATAACGTTGGATAAGTTCTATATCTCGAGTAGGAAGTAATCTTGCGGATTTCTTGTAGAAGCTCCTACGTGACGACAGCAATAACGAAAGATCGTGACATCTTCCAAGGACCACTTCTCTTGGAAATATTACCATTGGCCCTAACGAAACAACAACATACTTGCATACAAAAATACCACAAACCGAGTTGTTGTTATGTTGTTTGGTCAAATCTTTAAGGTCACTTGACAGTGGGATTACATTTGGGCCACTCACAAGATCGGATTTCCATTTACATGAAACAAAATGGTATCAAAATGTACTGCATGTACAAAGTAGTTGGTTAATAATTTTTTTAATATTAAAGGACATTATAAAATTAAAATATTTTAAAACTAAACATACCGCAACTTTAACGAATCTCGAAAGTACATTTCAT
This sequence comes from Panax ginseng, assembly GCA_020205605.1. NCBI lineage: Eukaryota > Viridiplantae > Streptophyta > Magnoliopsida > Apiales > Araliaceae > Panax > Panax ginseng. The sequence continues at coordinate 13,341,617 of CM035135.1, read as the reverse complement.
GTAACTTAATATACTTTAGTGTCATTGTAGTGCGGGTCAATTATGGTAACCATCCAATCTTCAATCGTGAATAGGAACACGACAAAATGGCGTTGATTGGTACTACTGCAAGCATGAATATGTATTTGTATTCGTGTAAAGGTGGACCAACATCTTGGTTAACATACGGATCGCAAAAAACTCCATGCAAGATATTCACGTTAGTGCAAGTAAAGGCACATAATACCTAATACGCATGAAGAATGAATTCATGAAACCAAATTGGGACCACCTTTGTATTCCTCGCGACCTGTAGTATTCCTCTCTGTCTCATAGCAACAACATATAAGCGTCAATGACATGCTCGAATATCCAACTCCCAGGCCCTAAGGATTGCACTGCATTGTGTTCTAATTCATATAACTGGCGCGGATGTGATAAATGATATAAATCCCCTTCTGGTGCCACCACATTTCCAAACATATGTTTATTTACAAATGTCTCCTTCTAATCTTTAAGTCTTTTGGATAAGGACCCTTTTGGTCCATAAGAGATGTGGTCTCCCGCATCTTGTACCTGATTGAGACCCAAATGTACATTATTATTATATAGCAATAATAATTAAAACCATCACTATTAACATAACTATATATACCTTTTGTGAACTAGATCCTCAAGCGCCGAAAAGTCCTCTGCAAATGAAGAGTTGGTTGGAATGTAACACTCCTCATAGGTTTGGAAGGTTGGAATGTAACACTCCTCGTAGGCTTGGGTGGTGGGAATGGAGCTCTCCTCGATTACTTGTGGGGTGGGTATGTAGCTCTCTTGTACAACATAATTAGTTTGTTTCCCAAGCCCTTCATTGAGTGTGTGTATTGGGAATGTGGTCCAAAATTTGTGGGACCCCTCGTCGAAGTATTTGTTTACCTCTTGCTTCAAGTCGTATAGGCGATTGAAATCCCAATTATTTTTTGCGTAACCAACTAGGGAGGCAAATTTGAGTAAATCTTGAAAATTTATCAAGTAACGACTTTGCACTTTCAACTTTGTCATGTAAGATAAACACAAATAAATATTATTAACAATAAATATGAATAAATGTAATATTAAGTATTTACCCAATACATGATTTATTAAAGAAGAATATAATTTTATACCATTTGAATAAGGTGTTGTTGGGTTGTAAATGGCCCGAGGCTCATAACAACTATCGTGGTCGCTTTCGTCGAGGTTTGGGTGGATTTTCCAACGTGTAATTTTCCTATACCAGACCATGTAATCATCTATTGGGACATAATCAGAAATTTCAGTTTGTTTTCCTTCGAGATGATCCATGTATATCTCCCACATCGAAATATATTCCCCTCTCAAGGCCATGCAATCCTCGACATCAATAAATTTAAACTTTTTCTCCTTCCTAAGGTCACCGTGGTTTTTGGTCATTGATGGTATGCCTTGCATGAACCGGAATCATCTCATCACACGGTCCAAGATCCGAAATTCCACAATATCAAAGTGGATCAAGGGACCCCACCGGATCCCAACAACCCGCCTTCAAAATTAAATCCACTGATATCATCATCCCACATTATGTAAGGCTGCCAAACCACATCCCACATAGACTTAATAAGTGAGGCCCACGTAAAATTATATTGTCAGTATAGTTATAAAAAGTGAATATTTATTATTAAATAATCCTATTTAAGAGCTTCTACCTGGCCATACACATTTTTTTTTAATTTTTTTATTTCTCCTAGCATGATAAAGTGATACGACTGGCATTAAAATAATAAAATAATCCCACCAGACAGTCGATACTACTGGGTATTAAAAATTGAAAAAATAATCTTTAAGACAAACTTGTCACTACTGTTATTAAAAAATTGAAAAAAAATAACAGATCAAGACATCATTTAATCGATATTAAAAATTGAAAAAATGATTTTATTCAAGTAATTCACCGCTAAAATGATTCGAACTTCATAACCTCAAACTCCAAACACTCGTCATATGACCACCCGAAAGCACCACCAGGCCTAGTCATTAATTTCAACCAAGGATATATCTTTATATTAAAACTTCACCATCCCCAAAATCTATATTCTTGTATTATTATTATATTACGATTTATTATTATTAATAAGTCTATATAATACATATGGGGTTTTCTATTTAGAAATAAGTTAATATCTATATTTATTATTATCCCTTTAATATTTTTTTCTTATTTTGTAATAATATCAATAAAAGGATTATTAATATATTAAAAAAAATCATTCTTTAATAAAATATAAATAATGATTTTATATTCATGTATTACTATTATTATTATATTCATGTATTACTATTATTAAAATAATATTAATAATGATTTTTAATATTAATATAAATAATGTGATTATTAATATTAGTCAGAATAAAAATATCCATACTGATTCAACAAAATAGATAATTTTTTTCAGATTAATAATATGAAGTGGTTTTATGTGATTCAATAATATTCATATTACTAAGTTATGAATTTGAAAATCCCATAAAGTTCAACCAAATAGACATTCTTATTAATTAATATGTACATTAGATAACGTTGGATAAGTTCTATATCTCAGAGGCCGGAAGTAATCTTGCGGATTTCTTGTAGAGCTCACATGCGACGCGGTAACGAAAGACTGTGACATCTTCCAAGGGCCACTTCTCTTCAAAAATATTACCATTGGCCCTAACGAAACAGTCAACATACTTGCATACAAAAATACCACAGTCTGAGTTGTTATGTTGTTTCGGTCAAATCTTTAAAGTCCTGCGCGGTAGGATTACTCACAATGGCCACTCACGATTTGGATTTCCATTTCGCAAACAAAATGGTATCAAATGTACATGCATGTACAAAGTAGTTGGTTAATAATTTTTTAATATTAAAGGACATTATAAAATTAAAATATTTTAAAACTAAACATACCGCAACTTTAACGAATTCTGAGTACATTTCATGTAACTTAATATACTTAGTGTCATTGATCGGGTCAATTATGGTAACCATCCAATCTTCAAATCGTGAATAGAACAAGACAAAATGGCGTTGATTGGTACTACACACCGGCATGAATATGTATTTGCATTCGTGTAAAGGTGGACCAACATCTTCGTTAACATACGGATCGCGAAAAAACTCCATGCAAAGATATTCACGTTAGTAAGCAGGCACATAGCCCCGCCAAGATGCATGAAGAATGAATTCATGAAACCAAATTGGGACCACCTTTGTATTCCTCGCGACCGTAGTATTCCTCTCGTCTCATAGCAACAACATATAAGCGCCAATGACATGCTCGAATATCCAACTCCTGTGCCCTAAGGATTGCACTGCATTGTGTTCTAATTCATATAACTGGCGCGGATGTGATAAAGGATATAAATCCCCTTCTGGTGCCACCACATTTCCAAACATATGTTTATTTACAAATGTCTCCTTCTAATCTTTAAGTCTTTTGGATAAGGACCCTTTTGGTCCATAAGAGATGTGGTCTCCCGCATCTTGTACCTGATTGAGACCCAAATGTACATTATTATTATATAGCAATAATAATTAAAACCATCACTATTAACATAACTATATATACCTTTTGTGAACTAGATCCTTGGCGCCGTAAAGTCCTCGCAAATGAAGAGTTGGTTGGAATGTAACACTCCTCATAGGTTTGGAAGGTTGGAATGTAACACTCCTCGTAGGCTTGGGTGGTGGGAATGGAGCTCTCCTCGATTACTTGTGGGGTGGGTATGTATGTGGCGACCCCAAATCCGGATACTTGAAACCCGAACTCGGTTCTCCACGATACCATTTCTTTAAGCTGAATAATACTAAATAATAATACATTCGAACTTAATTTACATACATCAAAGTTTACTTCCCAGTGCACGTGACCTTCAAATACATTCCTTACAATATCTCGATAATAGATTCCATTATCTTACTAACTATAACCATTAACTCATACTAAATCTCATTCAATAGCTTTTCTTTTCCTTGTTCGCGTGCTCGAGCCTTCAGTCGATCGACGAATCGAAAAACATTTAGTTTAAGCGCAGGATGAGCATTTGAGTGCCCGAAGAAGTAATAACAATTATATATATAAGTCGAAAGAATATAAGTATTCTCTTTACATAACACTTCTACAACTAATCAAAAGTTGTGAAGTAATCATGACCGATAAAACATTCACATAACAACTCTCTTCCAAATTATTTAAATTTGGCTCGCTCTACCCATGAATAGGGTTTAAGGAACATACTATGAACATTCTTTTCATTTTCGAAAAGGTTTAGCGTAAATTCATCCGCAAACCGTCATAACTTACGAAGCACGAAGGGTGATCAAATTTCATTGCACTTCAGATTGATCAATACTACATAACTTGAACGAAATTCATCGCTCACCCTTTGTCATCGGCCAAGCGCATAAAAAATTTTTCCATTATCGGGATGTTCATACATGCACGGGTTCCAAACCGAAGGTTTTAATCTTGCTCAACAATAATATGTAATTCAACATATATGTATACGGGTAATTGACAAAGGTATATCAACATGTGAATAAATGTCATGATTATCCAAGTGGGGACACTTGTATAACCATTTAGAAATCAACTTAACAGTAATATATATCCGAGCTAACATGTTGATAATCAAAGCGTACATAACTGCAGACAGAATATAATAATTCAAACTTCTTACTCACGCCCATTGCATAAAGGAAATGCAAAGGTAAGATACTTGCACCGATTCATTGATTACAACTCTCAACTTAGGTTTTATCTCTTTATCACAACCTATCAATAATCGGATCATTGATTCGATTAGAACAATATATCATAACACATAGTATCGCTTATTACAACAAAGACATAGTCTAATTACGTCATCACATAATCGCAGGTGATCATACTTTTAGTTCATATTCTATACTTGAAATATTTTTATACATTTTTCAAATATCTCATCCATGCTCTTACGTAAGTCTTTTTCTTTCTATTATAGGGTCCGACATTTGTTTGCCGCATCGAGCATGATTTTATCGGGTAAAATCTTGAGTCTAAGACTCTTATCCTATACCTCAACATCTGTAAATATCAAACATTTTATTTTTAATCATTTTGAATTTTCCGTAAATTGAAAAATTTAAAATAATTCAAATCTATATAGCTATATTTTATACAGAAAATCATATAAAATATTTAAGTTATTCGAATAGAACACAGAGTTCCATTTCCAAATGCATTTGCCAAGATCCTCCTCCAGCTGCCACGATATCTTGAAACGACCATAATGAAGACACTTACGGTTTATTTCGTTGTCGCCTATATCTTTTTTGTCATTCTCGTGATTCACATTCCTTATCTCATTTCTTCTTCTTTCACCTTATACTCTTTCATCTTATACTCCATTGATTCATAAATAAAACATTCGCTATACATTCTTGAATTGGGACAATTGGAAGAGATATGTCTCTTCTGCCCACAAACTTTCTCTTTATCTCATTTCCCTTTTATCGTATAGGTGATAAAAGTTATCTTTTACCCTTTCTGTTATCCTAACTTTCATAAACGCTTCTACTGAGTCACTTAATCCTCTATACCCTAGCAATAAGATTGCCTTAAAGTCTTTGGCGTTCGACGTTCGATTATCTGGTTGATCTTTCGCGGCTGGTTTTCGTTTTCGTCTCGGTGACATAATCGTAAATTATTCTTAATTTCCTTACATTCTAAGCCTCATCGTATACGTTCGACATATAACACAAAATTTTCTACTCAAATAATCATGTATTCCAAAATATTGGATTTGAAACTTGGTTTACTATATTAACCAATATTTAGATAAATATCTGCTACTTTTATAACAACTTACTTCATTAATCCAACTTGTGATACTCATGGTACTTCCAACCATAGCACCTCACATTAATAGAACTTAACATATCATAGCACATATTGCTTTTAAACATCACCTATCCCTTTCAGGACTACAACAATGGATTTAAAATCTTGACCAACATAAAAGTTGAAAATAGTTCATTACTTATCACACATATTACATAACATAACCCATACTACTTATCTACCAAGCCTTTCTTCCTTGACATTCATTCGCTTCGATGTCCTTCCATTCCACAATTAAAACATCCACCTTTCTTATAGTTGTTAGCAACGAGGAGAGGTATGTCCCTCACAAAATATAAATATAACATATCTTCTTCCCTTTCTTCTTATCGTGTTCCTAAGTCGGGATCTTCTACCTTTATTTTCCCTTACCTCTTGAGTCGAACACGATGTGTTGCTTGAGGCTCCCCATCTAGTCAATTTGGATTTTGAGCTTATCTTGCTTTCTTCCATTGTTTCTTTTAATGCTTTTCGCATTGAATATTAAGCAACTTTTCTATCTCCCACAACCTTTCTAGTGAAGAAACCTTGTTCTCCGGATCTCGCACTTTCGTTGATGTCGAGCGGCTTCAACTTTAGTATCCGAATCACTATCTCGTCATTTTCTCCTTTTGAGCTTCTATTTTAGTTGTTGGCCTTGATATTAGCTCGGGGTATGGATCTGATCCTTCTTATTCTATATATCTTTTCCACCAGACATCTACATACATAAGTTACCCTGATTAGCATATAGTATATATACACAGCAATCAAGAGTTTTATATATGTTGTCTCTTATTTTGTTTGACGATAAATTTATTCAATTCTCATCAACGCCTATCTCTCTGCCGAAAGGCAGCTCCATCCACTCTGCATCGAATCGCATAAAGGCGATGTCTAAAGCCTGCTCCAAGGTATATATCCTGGTGTCTTTGGCTTCTATCTCAACCTTCAATTGTCCTATCTCAGATCTCCTCCGCTCCAACCTCTCTCAGAACTCTCGCTTAACTCCATCCGTGTTCGGTGAGGCTGTCGTCCTTTATCTTCTTTGTTCAAATCTCGAGAGTACGATTCATGCCTCCGCCACTTTCAAATTTCTAACCTTTAAGTTGTCGTTCCTAACTATCAAATCTCTTATCATCTCACCGTCTCTGTACTCCTCGCTAGAGTCCATCGCGTCTCTTGGGTCAAGGAATTACTATCTTGACTTTTCGTCATTCATCTTATGACCACAATAAACGAGACAACATTAGTCATTGAAATAAAATATGTTCATCGATAAAATGAAGTAATATTTTATTTAGTACCACTAAAACTCGATGAATCTCTTCAACTCATCATATCCTATAACTTCTCACCAGAGTACTTCGTCTCCTGGTTCACTGAATATTTATCTTAACTTTCGTCATCCATTCTACTAAGGTTGTAATTCTTCACCAGAGTTCTTCTTAACTTTCGTTATCCATTCTACTAAGGTTATAACCTAGGTTTCGCATTCCTAACGTTTATAACTCCAAACTTTGATACCAACCTCATGCACCCAAACCGGATACTTGAAACCCGAACTGGGTTCTCCACGATACCATTTCTTTGTGAATAATACTAAATAATAATACATTCGAACTTAATTTACATACATCAAAGTTTACTTCCCCAGGTACGTGACCTTCAAATACATTCCTTACAATATCTGACAATAGATTCCATTGTCTTACTAACTATAACCATTAACTCATACTAAATCTCATTCGAATAGCTTTTCTTTTCCCTTGTTCGTGCTCTCGAGCCTTGTGTCGATCAGATGAATCGAAAACATTTAGTTTAAGCAAGGATGAGCATTTGAGTGCCCAAAGAAGTAATAACAATTATATATATAAGCCGAAAGAATATAAGTATTCTCTTTACATAACACTTCTACAACGAATCAAAAGTTGTGAAGTAATCTGTACTGATAAAACATTCACATTACAACTCTCTTCCAAATTATTTAAATTTGGCTCTGGCTCTACCCATGAATAGGGTTTAAGGAACATACTATGAACATTCTTTTCATTTCGAAAAGGTTTAGCAGTAAATTCATCCGTAAATCGTCATAACTTACAGAGCACGAAGGGTGATCACATTTCATTGTACCTGTGATTGATCAATACTACATAACTTGAACGAAATTCATCGCTCACCCTTTGTCCGCCAAGTCGCATAAAAATTTTTCCATTATCGGGATGTTCATACATGCCGGTTCCAAACAAGAAGGTTTTAATCTTGCTCAACAATAATATGTAATTCAACATATATGTATACGGGTAATTGACAAAGGTATATCAACATGTGAATAAATGTCATGATTATCCAAGTGGGGACACTTGTATAACCATTTAGAAATCAACTTAATGTAATATATATCCGAAAGCTAACATGTTGATAATCAAAGCGTACATAATCTGCACAGAATATAATAATTCAAACTTCTTACTCACGTCCATTGCATAAGGAAATGCAAAGGTAAGATACTACCGATTCACCGATTACAACTCTCAACTTAGGTTTTATCTCTTTATCACAACCTATCAATAATCGGATCATTCGTTCGATTAGAACAATATATCATAACACATAGTAAGATCGTCTATTATAAATAAAGACATAGTCTAATCACGTCATCACATAATCGTAGTGATCATACTTTTTAGTTCATATTCTATACTTGAAATATTTTTATACATTTTCAAATATCTCATCCATGCTCTTCTGAAGTCTTTTCTTTCTATTATAGAGTTCGACATTTGTGTATTGCATCTGAAATGACTTTATTTGTAAAATCTTTAGTCTAAGACTCTTATCCTATACCTCAACATCTCATAAATATCAAACATTTTATTTTTAATCATTTTGAATTTTCCGTAAATTAAAAATTTAAAATAATTCAAATCTATCACTACCGGGCCTATAGTGATATAACTGTTACTATAGGTGTTCCTCAAAACTTCATAACTTCATAATCATTTCTCAAGTCAGCTAGTTTGGCCGGCTATAACTTTCAAACATCGGAATCATAATTAAATGATTTAAACATTAAACAATTCCATTATCATTAATAATTAATTTATATTAAACTATTAATGAAACCATTGCCAAAATATAAAAGTTATTTATACTAACTCAAACTATTTTTTAAAACATTTATATTACCCTTAAATGATTTTTAAAACAATTAAAATCATTTTTAAATAATCACCATTAATATATAAATATTAATGTACTATTCATCCAAATATTAAAAGTCATTAATTATAACTTAAAATATTTTTAAATCCTTAATATCCTCTTTAAATGATTTTTAAATAAATAAAACCATTTTAAACTATTTATTTAATAATAATTATTAAATAAACTAAATATCATTAATATTATCTTAATATCATTAATATTAAATTATTAATGAAATTATCCTTTAAATATTAAAAGTTATATTTTATAACTTAAAATATTTTTAAATACCTTAATTTCATTTAAAATGATTTTTATATATTAAAATCATTTTTAAACTAAATTATTTAATATAATCATTAAATAACTTTAATATCATTAATATATAATTAATTAATGAAATTCATCACAAAATATTAAAAGTCATGGGAAATAACTTAAAAATATTTTCTTATACCATAATATAATTTTTCATGATTTTTCATGAATTAAAACTATTTTTAAATCATTTATTTAATATTATAATTAAATAAATAAATACCTTTTATATTCCAAAAATATTAAATATTTATGAAATATACTCAAAATAATTAAAAACTATTTTTCAGACTTTAAAATAATTTTTCATAATTTATTTATTATTTTTAATAATTAAAATAATTAAAATCGTCGCTAAAGCCCCTATAGTGTAAGTGTCATTATATAGGTGTTCTTGAGCCTACCCAGATCTTCATAAGGCGTAACCGAGGTGGCCTACTTTGGCCAGTATAACTCTCTCATCTTAACGAATTTGGACAATCTATAAATTGGGTCTTCTAGAGGAAATACAAGACTACAAGATCCAACAATCATAACCTCTAAACAAACATCGATCTGGGATAAATCAGCCATCAAAGTAGCTACCAAAGTCGTTTCTTCACGAAGAACGTTCGAGGTGCCTACTTTGGACCTCTATAACTTGATGATCGTAACTTTTATGTGATCTATCAATTCCAGTGTGTAGACAACATGTAGGAATACAACTCTAACACTTAACATCATCATAAAACAAGAAATCAAGCATCTAAAGTATGGTCAAACCTTGTCATAAAAATTAACACTTAGAAAATTCGGGTGCCCGAGAATTTTTCGGTCAATCTTAATCAACCCACTTTGACCTTAAATAACTCTTAATCCGTAATATATATGGACCTGATTCTTTTTGGAGGTTAAATAACACATAACAAGCTACACATATCAACCTTTAGAACACAAAATACATTAAAGATGACCGAGATATAAGGCTCTGACATTTTCCAAAAAAACATTTTACGGACACTTAGAATATTTTCGGGTTTGAAAAGCAATAGGTCAATGCCGGTCAACCCGCTTTGACCGCTTATAAATCCCGATCTAAAATAGATATAGACCTGATTCCTTTTGAAGTTTAAAGACCACATAACAATCTACACCTAACAACTTTTTAAACAACAAAACGGTGAATAATCACGGAGATATAAGTCTTGACATTTGCCAAAAAATCACGAATTCGGTTTTCCAACTTGCTCAAATCTTCAAATTCGTGCACTTTGATGTTATGGGTTCATGATTTTACAACCCAGAACATTAATAGACTCTCTATTACACTACTTTAAACAATCAATTGCATCAATTAACATCGAATCGAAGGATTTCTAGAATTTAGGATTTCCTACCTTTTCAAGCTTGATTTTTGATTTCTGGCTTCTTGATGCTTCTGATTTGTTGTTTGTGATGGTTGGGCTTTGTTTAGGACCGATATGCTACAATAATTGTGAGGTTTTAGAGAGAGAAGCTTAAGGATGAGAGTTGGATGAATTTTAGTGTACAAAAATGCTAACTCTCTCCAATCTATTTATGTAATAATTCAAATGCCTTGGATGCTAGATTGGTTGATTGAATCTGAGCATAATTGAGTCTTGGATGCTCAATTGGTAGGGTAGTGATGTTGGCCATGATTTGTTGCTAGATTCCTCCAATAATACACTAATAATACACTAAATGGACAAAAAGGGCATTTTAGTCATTTCCACACTAATAATTGATTTCTTCCTTTAATAATGCACAAGGGTAGTTTAGACTTCTCATGTCTACCATGAAGGGCATTATAGACATTACCCATAACCATTAGGGTTTATCACTTTAGATTTTAAAATTCCATAATATAACTAATAATACACTAAAAGGGTATTTTGGTAATTTTACATATAATTTCATGGACATTTTTGTTCATAGCAATTAAATGTAGTATTTAATCACTAGATGGTAATTCTTATCATTTACCAATTACTTTCTATCCTTTGGTAAATTAAAACTTTTATACATTAACATCGTAATTAAACCCAATAATTTTAAATTAGGGTTTTTGATTGAAAAAATTAGGGTTCTATAATTAGGGTTTCTTAACGCCATCAATTAGGGTTTCTAATTGACCATTAGGATTCTCTAATTATCTGTGTATGTTCTAACACAGTCATTACAATCTCTAACTTCAACCGATTAGGGTTATAATAATTAGGGTTTGTCCCAATTATCGACATACAGCAGTAATTAGGGTTTTCTTCTAATTACAGGCATCTTATATACATGTAATCTTCATATACACGGTCTCACTACTCGGTCATATCTCAGAATCGAAGTTTAATAATTAGGGTTTCACAAGACGGTAATATGCTATGACCTAATTGTTCGTCATTCTTTCAATATTATCTGTCACACATACACAGTACATATAATTATTCAGATCTTTGTAAAATCATTATAACAATAATATAATATTATTAATCTCATCTCTTGATCACAATCCCAATTCAGGATTTGGATCTCATATCTGACTTCTCTTTCGCATATCAAGTTAAAATACTTGATTTAAATATTCTGAACAATTCATATAATAAAATATTTATTATATAATTCTAATTATCACTTCATATATTATTTCCAATCATGTTATCATGGATCCCGCTTCTATGTAAATTAATTACCATAAAATATAATTTGTAGTAATTAATAATTCCAAAATTATTTTTAATTTTTAAAGAAATAAATATATTCGTATTTATCGTTCACTTATTCTCGTCATTAAATAAAAAAAAATTATCATAAATTTTCTTATTTATTTTATTTAGGAAATCTTAAAGTTATTACATTCACCCTCCCTTATAAGGATTAGTCCCCGGAATCACCGCTTTAAAACTCATACATACGTAAGAGTACATAACACATATAATCCTTTGCATGTAGACCTCGATCAATACTTGATCAGGCATTCTTTAACTATTCTCCATAACGCATGTCTTTCTAATAAACAGAATTTTGATTAAGAGAACCAAAATTCCTCCTTCAAAATTTCTTTATGAAATAATTTACTATCTATATAGCTATATTTTATACAGGAAAATCATATAAAATATTTAAGTTATTCGAATAGAACCTGGAGTTCCATTTCCAGCTGCCACAGTATCCTCAACTGCTACGATATCTTGAACGACCATAATGAAGACACTTACGGTTTATTTCGTTTGTCGCTTTATATCTTCTTTGTCATTTCTCGTATTCACATTCCTTATCTCATTTCTTCTTATTTCACCTTATACTCTTTCATCTTATACTCCATTGATTCATAAATAAAACATTCGCTATACATTCTTGAATTGGGACAATTGGAAGAGATATGTCTCTTCTGCCCACAAACTTTCTCTTTATCTCATTTCCCTTTTATCGTATAGGTGATAAAAGTTATCTTTTGCCCTTTCTCGTTATCCTAACTTTCATAAACGCTTCTCTTGAGTCACTTAATCCTCTATACCCTAGCAATAAGATTGCCTTTAAAGTCTTTAGCGTTCAACGTTCGATTATCTGGTTGATCTTTCGCTATTGGTTTTCGTTTTCGTCTCGGTGACATAATCGTAAATTATTCTTAATTTCCTTACATTCTAAGCCTCATCGATATCGTTCGACATATAACACAAAATTTTCTACTCAAATAATCATGTATTCCAAAATATTGGATTTGAAACTTGGTTTACTATATTAACAAATATTTAGATAAATATCTCGCTACTTTTTATAACAACTTACTTCATTAATCCAACTTGTGATACTCATGGTACTTCCAACCATAGCACCTCACATTAATAGAACTTAACATACCATAGCACATATTGCTTTAAACATCACTATCCCTTTGTGACTACTAACGAAATGGATTTAAAATCTTGACCAACATAAAAGTTGAAAATAGTTCATTACTTATCACACATATTACATAACATAACCCATACTACTTATCTACCAAGCCTTTCTTCCGGACATTCATTCGCATTCGATGTCCTTCCATTCCACAATTAAAACATCCACCTTTCTTATAGTTGGGGCAGCGAGGAGAGGTATGTCCCTCACGTACCGCAAATATAACATATCTTCTTCCCTTTCTTCTTATCGGTGTTCCTAAGTCGGGATCTTCTACCTTTATTTTCCTTACCTCTCTGAGTGAACACGATGTGTTGCTTGAAGCTCCCATCTAGTCAATTTGGATTTTGAGCTTATCTTGCTCTTCCATTGTTTCTTTTAATGCTTTTCATGATTGAATATTAGCAACTTTTCTATCTCCCACAACCTTTCTAGTGAAGAAACCTTGTTCTCCAGATCCTGCACTTTCGTTGATGCTTGAGCAGCTTCAACTTTAGTGTCTGAATCACTATCTGTCATTTTCTCCTTTTGAGCTTCTATTTTAGCTGTTGGCCTTGATATTAGCTCGGGGGTATGGATCTGATCCTTCTTATTCTATATATCTTTTCCACCAGACATCTACATACATAAGTTACCCTGATTAGCATATAGTATATATACACAGCAATCAAGAGTTTTATATATGTTGTCTCTTATTTTGTTTGACGATAAATTTATTCAATTCTCATCGGCGCCTATCTCTCTCTCGGAAAGCGCTCCATCCACTCTGATCGAATCGCATAAAGGCGATGTCTAAAGCCTGCTTCCAAGGTATATATCCCGTGTCTTTGGCTTCTATCTCAACCTTCAATTGTCTATCTCAGATCTCCTCTGCTCCAACCTCTCTCGTAACTCGCTAACTCCATCGTGTTTCGGTGAGCGGCGTCCTTGTCTTCTTTGCCGTTAGAAAATGAGAAGACGATTCGTGCCTCACCTTTCAAACTCTAACCTTTAAGTTATCGTTCTAACTATCAAATCTCTTATCATCTCACCGTCATGTACTCCTCGCTAGAGTCCATCGTCTCTTGGGTCAAGGAATTACTATCTTGACTTTTCGTCATTCATCTTATGACCACAATAAGCGAGACAACATTAATATTTGAAATAAAATATGTTCATCGATAAAATGAAGTAATATTTTATTTAGTACCACTAAAACTCGATGAATCTCTTCAACTCATCATATCCTATAACTTCTCACGAGTACTTCGTCTCACGGTTCCTTTGAATATTTATCTTAACTTTCGTCATCCATTCTACTAAGGTTGTAATTCTTCACCGAGTTCTTCTTAACTTTTCGTTATCCATTCTACTAAGGTTATAACCTAGGTTTTAGCATTCTAACGTTTATAACCTCGACTTTGATACCAACTTTGTGGCGACCCTAAATCCGGATACTTGAAACCCGAACTCGGTTCTCCACGATACCATTTCTTTAAAAGTGAATAATACTAAATAATAATACATTCGAACTTAATTTACATACATCAAAGTTTACTTCCCAGTGTACGTGACCTTCAAATACATTCCTTACAATATGTCGACAATAGATTCCATTGTCTTACTAACTATAACCATTAACTCATACTAAATCTCATTGAATAGCTTTTCTTTTCCTTGTTCGTGCACGAGCCTTCGTGTCGATCGTCGAATCGAAAACATTTAGTTTAAGCAAGGATGAGCATTTGAGTGCCAACAAGTAATAACAATTATATATATAGGTTTGAAAGAATATAAGTATTCTCTTTACATAACACTTCTACAACGAATCAAAAGTTGTGAAGTAATCTGTACTGATAAAACATTCACATTACAACTCTCTTCCAAATTATTTAAATTTGGCTCTGGCTCTACCCATGAATAGGGTTTAAGGAACATACTATGAACATTCTTTTCATTTTTGAAAAGGTTTAGCAGAAATTCATCCGCAAACCGTCATAACTTACGGGCACGAAGGGTGATCGGCCCGTTGTACCTGATTGATCAATACTACATAACTTGAGCGTAAATTCATCGCTTTCACCCTTTGTCCGTGAAGCGCATAAAAATTTTTCCATTATCGGGATGTTCATACATGCACGGTTCCAAACTTAGAAGGTTTTAATCTTGCTCAACAATAATATGTAATTCAACATATATGTATACGGGTAATTGACAAAGGTATATCAACATGTGAATAAATGTCATGATTATCCAAGTGGGGACACTTGTATAACCATTTAGAAATCAACTTAACGTAATATATATCACGAGCTAACATGTTGATAATCAAAGCGTACATAATCATGCGGGGAATATAATAATTACGAAACTTCTTACTCACGTCCATTGCATAAGGAAATGCAAAGGTAAGATACTTTACTGATTCATTGATTACAACTCTCAACTTAGGTTTTATCTCTTTATCACAACCTATCAATAATCGGATCATTATGTTCGATTAGAACAATATATCATAACACATAGTCTCGTTCTATTACAACAAGACATAGTCTAATCAACGTCATCACATAATCGTAGTGATCATACTTTTAGTTCATATTCTATACTTGAAATATTTTTATACATTTTCAAATATCTCATCCATGCTCTTACTGTAAGTCTTTTCTTTCTATTATAGGTCCGACATTTATTTGCATCTAAGCTGACTTTTTATCGGGTAAATCTTGAGTCTAAGACTCTTATCCTATACCTCAACATCTCAGTAAATATCAAACATTTTATTTTTAATCATTTTTGAATTTCCGGAAATTAAAAATTTAAAATAATTCAAATCTGTCACTCTAGGGCCTATAGTGATATAAGCATTCTTATATAGGTGTTCCTCAAAACTTCATAACTTCATAATCGGTTCTCAAGTCACTAGTTTGGTAATTATAACTTTCAAACATCGGAATCATAATTAAATGATTTAAACATTAAACAATTCCATTATCATTAATAATTAATTTATATTAAACTATTAATGAAACCATTGCTAAAATATAAAAGTTATTTATACTAACTCAAACTATTTTTAAAACATTTATATTACCCTTAAATGATTTTTAAAACAATTAAAATCATTTTTAAATAATCACCATTAATATATAAATATTAATGTACTATTCATCCAAATATTAAAAGTCATTAATTATAACTTAAAATATTTTTATATACTTAATATCCTCTTTAAATGATTTTTAAATAAATAAAACCATTTTTAAACTATTTATTTAATAATAATTATTAAATAAACTAAATATCATTAATATTAAATTATTAATGAAATTATCCTTTAAATATTAAAAGTTATATTTTATAACTTAAAATATTTTTAAATACCTTAATTTCATTTAAAATGATTTTTATAATATTAAAATCATTTTTAAACTAAATTATTTAATATAATCATTAAATAACTTTAATATCATTAATATATAATTAATTAATGAAATTCATCACAAAATATTAAAAGTCATGGGAAATAACTTAAAAATATTTTCTTATACCATAATATAATTTTTCATGATTTTCATGAATTAAAACTATTTTAAATCATTTATTTAATATTATAATTAAATAAATAAATACCTTTTATATTCCAAAAATATTAAATATTTATGAAATATACTCAAAATAATTAAAAACTATTTTTTCAGACTTTAAAATAATTTTTCATAATTTATTTGGTATTTTTAATAATTAAAATCTAATTTTTCTAATTTTAAATCATTTTTGAAAATCGTAAATTAAAATAATTAAAAGTCAAGCTAAAGGCCCTATATAGTGATGTATGTAGATATAGGTGTTCTTGAGCCTACCTGATCTTCATAAGCGCGAGGCAAGGTAGCTACTTTTGACCGTGTATAACTCTCTCATCTTAACAATTTGGACAATCTATAAATTGGGTCTTGTAGAGGAAATACAAGACTACAAGATCCAACAATCATAACCTCTAAACAAACATCGGATCCGGGATAAATCTGACCATCAAAGTAGCTACCAAAGTCGTTTCTTCACGAAGAACAGTTCGAGGTGCCTACTTTGGACCTCTATAACTTGATGATCGTGTAACTAATTCCCAATCCCAACCAATACTAATATTATCAACTAATCAAAATGCTTTATTATTGGACCATGGTATTTGATTCGCCAAATACATCATTATGATCTATCAATTCCAGTGTGTAGACAACATGTAGGAATACAACTCTAACACTTAACATCATCATAAAAACAAGAAATCAAGCATCTAAAGTATGGTCAAACCTTGTCATAAAAATTAACACTTAGAAAATGCAGGGCGCCGAGAATTTTACGGTCAATGCCACAACCCACTTTGACCTTAAATAACTCTTAATCCGTAATATATATGGTTTGATTCTTTTTGGAGGTTAAATAACACATAACAAGCTACACATATCAACCTTTAGAACACAAAATACATTAAAGATGACCGCGATATAAGGCCCGACATTTTCCAAAAAAAACACATTTACGGACACTTAGAATATTTTTCAGGTTTGAAAAGCAATGAGGTCAATCTTGAAGTCAACCCACTTTGACCGCTTATAAATCCCGATCTAAAATAGATATAGACCTGATTCCTTTTGAAGTTTAAAGACCACATAACAATCTACACCTAACAACTTTTAAACAACAAAAATAGTAAATAATCAAGAGATATAAGTCTTGACATTTGCCCAAAAATCACGAGTAATCGGTTATTCCAACTTGCTCAAATCTTCAAATTAAGTGCACTTTGATGTTATGGGTTCATGATTTTACAACCCGAACATTAATAAGACTCTCTATTACACTACTTTAAACAATCAATTGCATCAATTAACATCGAATCGAAGGATTTCTAGAATTTAGGATTTCCTACCTTTTCAAGCTTGATTTTTGATTTCTGGCTTCTTGATGCTTCTGATTTGTTGTTTGTGATGGTTGGGCTTTGTTTAGGGACTGATATGCTACAATAATTCGTAGGTTTTAGAGAGAGAAGCTTAAGGATGAGAGTTGGATGAATTTTAGTGTACAAAAAATGCTAACTCTCTCCAATCTATTTATAGAATAATTCAAATGCCTTGGATGCTAGATTGGTTGATTGAATCTGAGCATAATTGAGTCTTGAATGCTCAATTGGTAGGGTAGTGATGTTGGCCATGATTTGTTGCTAGATTCCTCCAATAATACACTAATAATACACTAAATGGACAAAAAGGGCATTTTAGTCATTTCCACACTAATAATTGATTTCTTCCTTTAATAATGCACAAGGGTAGTTTAGACTTCTCATGTCTACCATGAAGGGTATTATAGACATTACCCATAACCATTAGGGTTTATCACTTTAGATTTTAAAATTCCATAATATAACTAATAATACACTAAAAGGGTATTTTGGTAATTTCACATATAATTTCATGGACATTTTTGTACATAGCAATTAAATGTAGTATTTAATCACTAGATGGTAATTCTTATCATTTACCAATTACTTTCTATCCTTTGGTAAATTAAAACTTTTATACATTAACATCGTAATTAAACCCAATAATTTTAAATTAGGGTTTTTGATTGAAAAAATTAGGGTTCTATAATTAGGGTTTCTTAACGCCATCAATTAGGGGTTTCTAATTGACCATTAGGATTCTCTAATTATCTCGTGTATGTTCTAACACAGTCATTACAATCTCTAACTTCAACCGGAATTAGGGTTATAATAATTAGGGTTTGTCTAATTATCGACATACAAACAATAATTAGGGTTTTCTTCTAATTACTGAGCATCTTATACACAGTAACCTTCATATACACGGTCACTACTCGGTCATATCTAAATGAATCGAGTTTAATAATTAGGGTTTCACAAAGACGCGGTAATATGCTTGTGACCTAATTGGTATCGTTATTGCAATAATATATTCACATTACATACGTGTACATAATTATTGTATCAGTAAAATCATTATAACAATAATATAATATTATTATTCTTATCTCTTGATCACAATCCCAATTCGGGATTTGGATCTCATATATCGACTTCTCTTTCGCATATCAAGTTAAAATACTTGATTTAAATATTTCGAACAATTCATATAATAAAATATTTATTATATAATTCTAATTATCACTTCATATATTATTTCCAATCATGTTATCATGGAAAATAATTAATAAAAATATTTACTACTGTAAATTAATTACCATAAAATATAATTTGTAGTAATTAATAATTCCAAAATTATTTTTAATTTTAAAGAAATAAATATATTCAGTATTTATCGTTTCACTTATTCTCGTCATTAAATAAAAAAAAATTATACACAAATTTTCTTATTTATTTTATTTAGGAAATCTCGGGTTATTACAATGTAGCTCTCTTGTACAACATAATTAGTTTGTTTCCCAAGCCCTTCATTGAGTTGTGTGTATTGGGACTGTGGTCCAAAATTTGTGGGACCCCCCTGTCGAGGTATTTGTTTACCTCTTGCTTCAAGTCGTATAGGCGTATTGGAAATCCCAATTATTTTTTGCAGAACCAACTAGGGAGGAGGCATTTGAGTAAAATCTTGAAAATTTATCAAGTAACGACTTTGCACTCTCAACACATCATGTAAGATAAACACAAATAAATATTATTAACAATAAATATGAATAAATGTAATATTAAGTATTTACTCCAATACATGATTTATTAAAGAAGAATATAATTTTATACCATTTGAATAAGGTGTTGTTGGTTGTAAATGGCAGAGGCTCATAACAATTGTAAGTGGTCAAACTTGCCGAGAATTGGGTGGATTTTTCAACGTGTAATTTTCCTATACCGGACCATGTAATCATCTATTGGGACATAATCGAAATTTCGGTTTGTTGTCCTTGAGATGATCCATCGTATGCCTCCCACATCGAAATATATTCCCCTCTCGAGGCCATACAATCCTCGACATCAATAAATTTAAACTTTTTCTCCTTCCTAAGGTCACCGTGTGTTTTTGGTCATTGATGGTATGCCTTGCATGAACCCGAATCGGTCTCATCTCATCACCCCCAGATCATCGAAATTCCACAATATCAAAGTGGATCAAGGGACCCCACGGATCCCAACATGACACGCCTTTCAAAATTAAATCCACCGATATCATCATCCCACATTATGTAAGGCTGCCAAACCACATCCCACAAAGACTTAATATCTAACTCCCCTCAGTAAAATGACAAATGGTGATGGGGATTCTCACGTCTACCATGGTAACTGTGGGCTACAAAATAGGACCATGCTAAAGCCCTAGGTAACTATAAGGATGATTGTGGCCAAGGGTTTGGCTTTCCAATACTTACACGCTCATAAGCCCAAATTTGTAACAATATAACGCAACCGTTAATGTATTTAACTCCTTTCCTAGTAGCAGTATATAAAGATCTGTACAAATATGCTAACACTGCCGCTCCCCAAGAGTAAGTTACATAATCTTCAGCGTTGGCAATAAAAGACATATATCGTGGGTGCACACTATTTCTATTCCTATTAGGGAATAATATTGCCCCACACAACCACAACATGTATGCCTTTGTGTGTCACCCTATAACATCTTTACTTGCATTCTCGGGATATTTATTAAAATGTTCGTGCAACCACACTAATGAAATTGCACTGCATTTTTTTGAACTAAAATATTCACCAGCTAATTTATCTCCAAAACAATCCCAAAAATAATTCAAATTGGTGACAGCAAGGGGACCCGTTAAGGGCTTTCGCACCACCGGTAACCCAAACAAAAGTGTCCTCTATCTCATTTCATAACAGTGTAAATCCAAACAATATAGACTGATAATGGTGGTTGACCCCGGCAAATGGAACAAACGGCATGCCATACTTATTTGTCCGGTATGTACTATCAAATGTCACAACGTCTCAAAGCGTTGATATATAAACCTTGATCAAGGTCAACCCACAAAATACAAGCTATCGCGGTTGTTTTCACCGGGTTTCACCTCGGAAAAACATTTCTTTGGCACTTCCGGATGCAAGTTTGTTCAAATGATTGGCGACAACTTGTGCATCATTTTCATCTGCAGAATCACACCTTAAATCTTGCACCACATTCTCACAACATTGGCGAGAGAAAGGAACATTTTGCAAACCACCTCCCATTGTGCTCAAAACATTCATCATCTTACTAGGACCAATCTAGGACTTATTTAAAGTGTCAATTAAATTTCTTGCAACAGGGGTAATATTTCTTTTGTGTCTCTATCAAATCTACTTTGGTGGGGGTCCTTTAAGTGACGATTGTGGTTCTAATTCAATGAAGAGAAATACACCAATTGTCTTCTTTCTTATTGTGGACAACATATATTCTAGCTTTGCACATTTGTCAGTCTATCGAGTCTCTCTGTCTAGTTATTTTATTACTACTATCTTCATCATGATCTATAAAAATATTCAACCTCTTCCAACGTACAAAAATAATTGACCAACGTCATGCGGAACAATATCGATTTATTACTTTCAACTTCAGCGACAAATTAGGATGTCTTATATGACATTTTAAAAAACTTACTTGTGAATAATAGTGATGAATTTTGCTCGATCGAACTTCAACTTGATTTTACGAAGTGAAAGTGGGCAAACGGATGAAACAAATTATGAGTAGAGGTGAAAAGAAAATAATATCGAGAGAACAAATTCGGGTTCATGAGAAGAAGATAACTTGAGAAAATAGCGACTTCCTAGATAATATTTAAAGGTAAAAAAGACCGGTAGATCTGACTTTATAATAATAATAATAATAATGGTAATAAACTAATAAAAAAAGTACATGGTAAATTACTAATATGGAACGACTTTATACTCAATTCGTAATAATAATAATAATTAAATAATTATAATAAAATATTGAGAAATTTAATTTTGGGGGGAAATGGACTGTTTTAAGATATATACAAATCCAAGGTAAATTAAAACGGCTAGGCCCGTGGTGCTCAGGTGGTCATATGACGAGGGATTGGTGCTTGAGGTCGCGATTTCGAATCTATTTAGCAGCGAATAGTTTGGGATCTAATTTTTTTATTATTTTATTCAAATTGTCACCGAAACAATGACATCTTACGTAGTAGGTCTTCTTTCATAAGTTTAAATAGGATGAAGTATCACCGTAGGATACTTTTTTATTTATTTTTTATTTTAATTTTTCTGAGTCATCATTATCTGATGGTTAAAATGGGATGAAATTTGTCTCCCGTAGGATACTTTTTATTTATTCTTTTATTTTAATTTCTTTGAGTCATCATTATCTGATGGATAAATAGGATGAAATTTGTCTTAAGTAGGATGCTTTTTTATTTATTTTTTATTTTATTTCTTTGAGTCATCATTATCTGATGGAGAAAAGAAGATAAAAAATTAAAAAAAAAGCTTTAAGCTTAAAATTTATAAATGGAAAAAAAAAAAAACTTTTTATGACATAACATGCATTGATAAGTACTTTTTACGCCATGTTGACTACTTTTTACGCTTACATCGCCTCAAAGGGAAAGAACACCGCAAGCTCGGTAAACTAAAAAGTTGTGACCCATACTTGATATTAATGTTTGAATTTGGTCTAAAATAATTCATGTAAATGGGACTTTGAATGAGCTTATTTAAGCGTCTATTAAGAACACATGTTGTTCAAACTAAAGTTCACTTGCCAAGCTAGATCAAACTAAAAATAATAGAGAGTATAGAGGAGTATTTGGAAGATTTTAATGCATGAAAACTTCAACAAGTTGAGCCTTTGGATTCCATTTATTATATTCGAAGATCTGAGAAGATTTTAATGTAAGATATTGTTATAAATTCATTATTGTTATTTATTGTAAGATATTCCATTTGTTCATTTTTTAATAGTTTACTGTTGTTGTTATTATTTTAGGTATAATAACAACAAAATAATCTGAATTTATAATGATCACTTTATATTTTATTAAAGAATGATATTTATTTTTAATATATTACTTAGACTAATTAGACATATTTTTACAAAATAAGAAAAAAATATTAAAGGGATAATAATAAATATAGATATTAACTTATTTCTATTTTAACAAATCCAATTAATAGATTTTGGGGATGGTGAAGTTTTACTATAAAGATATATCCTTGGTAGAAATTAGCGACTAGGCAGTGGTGCTCGGGTGGTCATATAATGAGGATTGGTGCTTGAGGTCGCGATTTGAATCTGTTTAGCAAATGAATAGTTTGGGATCTTAAAATTTTTTTTTATTCAAGAATCGTAGGACAAAATTTGTCGTAAAGGTCTTCTTTACATAAGTTAATGGGATGAAGTTATCTTAAATTTGGATGCTTTTTTATTATTTTTTTATTTTAATTTTCTGAGTCATCATTATACAATGGAGAAAATAAGATAAAAAAAAATTAAAAAAGCTAATGATTTTCATTTATCTGCTTAAAAAAAAAAAAAAAAACTTTTACTAAGACATAGGATGCATTGATAAGTATTTATTTTATTATTATTTTTCATTTATTGTTTTTATTTTATTCCAGTGTACTCAATTGTTCACTTATTGTTTTAATTTATTTTTTTCTTATTGTTTTTGTTTTTAATAGTTTACATTTTTTATTAGTTTTTAATGCATATTAATATTATTACATTATATACATGCATATTATTATTACATGCATGTTATTCAGATTTTTAATGCATATTAGTGTGTATTATTATTCTTTGTCATTTTTGACATGTTACTTTCAACTTCATTTTGTCATGCATCTTAATACTAATATGGAATTGATGTATTTTTTTAGGTAAAAGATGGATAGTTGGGAATATGGGCCAATTGATCCAAGTGTTACGCATGATCAATAAGATCATGTATCGGATGACATATATCATGGGAGATAGGGAAAACTAGGCTCGGTCAATATCTTGATCGGAAATATAATCGGTTGGCTTTTTAACAAGAGAACAAAAAATCCTTTTAGATAAATGTGGATTTGGAGTATTTAGTTTTTAAGGTGTTGTACACCAAGCTGATCTTGAGTCGATATACGCCTTAGTCGAGAGATGGCAGGAGACCAATACTTTTCATTTAAAGCGTGGAGAAATAACAATCACGTTAGAGGATGTTCACTTTATTTTTTGGAGTTCTGGGTGGTGGGAAAGCCATACTTGGGTCCCCTATTGTCACCAATTTGAATTATTTTAGGGATTTTTTGGAGATAAATTAGGGGTGAATATTTTAGTTCAAAAAAAAGCGGTCTGCAATTTCATTAGTGTGGTTGCGCGAACATTTTAATAAATGTCCAGAGAATGCAAGTAAAGATGTTGTGAGGCGACACACAAAGGCATACATGTTGTGGTTGTGTGGGGCAATATTATTCCTTAATAGGAATAGAAATAGTGTGCACCCACGATATATGTCTTTTATTGCCATATTTGAAGATTGTGTAACTTACTCTCTGGGTAGCGGCGGTGTTAGCATATTTGTACAGATCTTTATATCTCGCTACTAGGAAAGGAGTTAAATACATTAACGGTTGTGTTACATTGTTACAAATTTGGGCTTATGAGCGTGTAAGTATTGGAAAGCCAAACCCTTGGCCACAATCATCCTTATGGTTACCTAGGGCTTTAGCATGGTCCCTATTTTGGAGCCCACAGTTACCACAGTGAGCGTGAGAATCCCCATCACCATTTGTCATTTTCTGAGGGAGTTAGATATTAAGTCTATGTGGGATGTGGTTTGCTGCCTTACATAATGTGGGATGATGATATCGATTGGATTTAATTTTGAAGGCGGGTTGTTGGGATCGGTGGGGTCCCCTTGATCCACTTTGATATTGTGGAATTTCGGATCTTGGGGATGTGTGTGATGAGGCGATTCGGGTTCATGCAAGGCATACCATCAATGACCAAAACCACGGTGACCTTAGGAAGGAGAAAAAGTTTAAATTTATTGATGTCGAGGATTGCATGTCCTTGAGAGGGAATATATTTCGATGTGGGAGGCATACATGGATCATCTCGAAGGACAACAAATTTGAAATTTACGATTATATCCCAATAGATGATTACATGGTGCAGTATAGGAAAATTACATGTTGGAAAATCCACCAAACCTCGACGCAAGCAGCGACCACGGCCGATTGTTATGAGCCTCGGACCATTTACAACCAACAACACCTTATTCAAATGGTATAAAATTATATTCTTCTTTAATAAATCATGTATTGGAGTAAATACTTAATATTACATTTATTCATATTTATTGTTAATAATATTTGTTTGTGTTTATCTTACGCAGTTGTTGAGAGTGCAAAAGTCGTTACTTGATAAATTTTCAAGATTTACTCAATTTGCCTCCAGAGTTGGTTCTGTAAAAAAAATAATTGGGATTTCAATACCTACTATCGACTTGAAGCAAGAGGTAAACAAATACCTCGATAGGGGGTCCCACAAATTTTGGACCACGGTCCCAATACACACAACTCAATGAAGGGCTTGGGAAACAAACTAATTATGTTGTACAAGAGAGCTACATACCCACCCCACAAGTAATGGGGAGAGCTCCATTCCACCACCCAAGCTTACGAGGAGTGTTACATTCCAACCTTCAAACCTATGAGGAGTGTTAAATTCCAACCAACTCTTCATTTGCGGGACTTTTTCGGCGCATGAGGATCTAGTTCACAAAAGGTATATATAGTTATGTTAATAGTGATGATTTTAATTATTATTGCTATATAATAATAATGTACATTTGGGTCTCAATCGGTACAAGATCACGGAGACCACATCTCTTATGGACCAAAAGGGTCCTTATCCAAAAGACTTAAAGATTGGAAGGAGACATTTGTAAATAAACATATGTTTGGAAGCGTGGTGGCACCGGAGAGGATTTATATCCTTTATCACATCCGCGCCGATTATATGAATTAGAACACAATGATGTGCAATCCTTAGGGCACAGGAGTTGGATATTCGAGCATGTCATCGTAACTTATATGTTGTTGCTATGGAGACGAAGAGGAATACTACGGTCGCGGGGATTACAAAAAGGTGGTCCCAATTTGGTTTCATGAATTCATTCTTCATGCATCTTAGGCAAGGGGCTATATGTGCTACTACACTAACGTGAATCTTTGCATGGAGTTTTTTTTGTGATCCGTATGTTAACCAAGATGTTGGTCCACCTTTACGAATGAAAATACATATTCATCTTGGGTGTGTAGTACCAATCAACGCCATTTGTCTTGTTCTATTCGCGAGTTGAAGATTGGATGGTTACCATAATTGACCCTTTTCTACAATGACACTAAGTATATTAAGTTACATGAAATATACTCGAGAATTCGTTAAAGTTGCGGTATGTTTAGTTTTAAAATATTTTAATTTTATAATGTCCTTTAATATTAAAAAAATTATTAACCAACTACTTTGTACATGCGGTACATTTGATACCATTTTGTTTGCGAAATGGTAATCCGATCTTGATGAGTGGCCCAAGTAATCTCTCATCTTGCGGACCTTAAAGATTTGGCCAAAAAACAACACAACAACTCGGTGTGGCATTTTTGTATACAAGTATGTTATTTGTTTTCGTTAGGGCCAATGGTAATATTTACAAGAGAAGTGGTCCTTGGAAGATGTCACGGTCTTTCGTTCTGGCGTCCCATGGGAGCTCTCTGAAATCCGTAAGATTACTTAGGCCTACGAGATATAAAACTTATCCAACGTTATCTAATGTACATATTAATTAATAAGAATGTCTATTTGGTTGAACTTTATGGGATTTTCAAATTCATAACTTAGTAATATGAATATTATTGAATCAAATAAAACCACTTCATATTATTAATACTGAAAAAAATTATCTATTTTGTTGAATGTATGGATATTTTATTGGATTAATATTAATAATCACATTATTTATATTAATATTAAAAATCATTATTAATATTATTTTTAATAATAGTAATACATGAATATAATAATAATAGTAATACATGAATATAAAATCATTATTTATATTTTATTAAAGAATGATATTTTTTTTAATATATTAATAATCCTTTTATTGATATTATTACAAAAATGAGAAAAAAATATTAAAGGGGATAATAATAAATATAGATATTAACTTATTTCTAAATAGAAAACCCCCATATGTATTATATAGACTTATTAATAATAATAAATCGTAATATAATAATAATGCAAGAATATAGATTTTGGGGGATGGTGAAGTTTTAATATAAAGATATATCCTTGGTTGAAATTAATACTAGGCGTGGTAATTGCTCGGGTGGTCATATAATGAGTGTTTGGAGTTTGAGGTTGCGAGTTCGAATACATTTAGCGGTAATTGCTTGAATAAAATCATTTTTTCAATTTTTTAATACCGGTGGACAATTTATCTCTACGGTCGGTTATTTTTTCAATTTTGTAATACCGGTAGTGTCACTGTCTTAAGTAGAATTATTTTATTATTTTAATGTCGGTAGTATCGGCTGTCTTAAGTGGGAGAAATAAAAAAAAAAAATGTGTAAGCCGGTAGAAGCTCTTCTGGCCGGATTATTTTAATAATAAATATTCACTTTTTATAACTATACTGACAATATATTTTACGTGGGCCTCACTTATTAAAATAGAAGTCGGTACAGGTAAATAATTAGGCACAACAATTTATCAACGGTCCAAAAAGGAGGTGTTACACAATATTTTACTCATGGCCGTTTTGCTATAGAAGGCTCTCATATATATATATATATATATATATATATATATATATATATATATATGATTTTTTATGCATTCAATCATTACGAGATTTTAAACAAATCAGCACATTAAATAGGCACACACACTTTGCACTTTTTATTTGCATGTAGAGTTATTAAAATATTATATTAATACATGCATGCATGCCAGTTTATATAGTAAACATGGTTTCCAAAAAGTCCCATTTGGTTTAAAAAATGTCAGCATGATCGGTTACATAAGACATGTGTTTTGAAGCTTCCAATTGATTATTTTTTTTAATTTTTTTTTTAAAGAGCTAACACTTGCTATACTACTAATGTTATATGCATGCATGGATAAATAATATATGATACATATTAAATAAATGCATTCACGGTTTTATGAATATAATAATATAAAACTTATAATATATAAATATATTTTATAAATATATATATATATATATATAAAAAAAATAATTTTGAAATAAAATAATTTTTGAGATATTTAAATAATAAAATTAATTCGAAACTAAATAAAAGAAGCCCACAATTAAAAATGATTTAATCAATATTTCCATCCAAATTCGGTCAAACAAGCATTTGAATATCAACATATGACTTTTGTCCCACAATGCATGACCCAATTGATTTAACATTTTAAAACATCAAGATCAAGAAAATCAATTAAATAAGATTTAGAAAATATTTTTGGTCAAAATAAATAAGATAATTAAAACAATTATAATATAAATCTTATGGAGAGGATTCTACCCTTTTAATTAATTTATTTACTAATTATTGTTATCATCAAAATAAAACTAAAAGTTGGAGACTCAACACTAAGCTTGCCCTTGCCTTTACTAGTGGAAGGCTCGTCAGATCGTTCGTTCTTAACTGCAATGTTATTATTATGCAAGAGTGAGCACGATTGCCCACAAGTATAACAATATAACAAATGAATAATAACATGCGAGTGAATTAATAACTTCTGATATAAAAGCTCAACTTTTGAATCAAGAATGAATAACAAGAATCAAAAGAAATTCTGAGGGTCATAAGACCTTGAACTATGTCCTAGGTTGTCAAGTGTTTATACTTGAAACCTTTAACAGTCCTAAGACTATGGACACTTTTGCTCGTACTTAGGGGGATCAGCCCTCAGTACCATACTGTGCACAATATTTTAACGCTAACGAATAAGTAATCCCCTATACAGGGTTGTTCATCTCAGTTTGACATTCTAGTCCGCACCAAAGGAAGTTTGGTTTGGATAATTCATCAAGGGTTCTGAAATTTAGAACGCTCATCAACTATGGACTAGTCGAATCATTAAGGGTTCGCTACTCTAACAAGGTTTAACTTGAATAAAATCTCAAAAGGTATACAATAGAATAATTATTGTATAACAGCATCATGCTTGAAAGATTAATAGGCTTTAATATAACAAAATAGACTTGATCAATAATAATAAGAACTTGCTCAATGTAGAAAGGTGAATTCATCAACTATTATAATGATAACAAGTGGGGTTAGGAAACTTGCCTCGTGAGTAGGCTAAACGATTACTACTTTCGTTCACCACAAGTCCTACACACATACCATATGTATTCACGACATTCATTAGTTACATTTTTACTTAATTATTTAATGTAAACTTCACTTTATTTAACAAATCATTACCCTTCTAATTTAATTACTTAATTAAATTAGAATATTTTCATTCCCTTACTATTATTACACTCGAATAAATTATTTCATAATAATTTCCATCGAATATTTATTTTATTCCATAAATATTTCAACTAAAATATTTATTTATTTTATAAATATTTTAATAATAATTTTCATCGAATATTTATTTTACTCCATAAATATCTCAATTAAAATATTCATTTTATTTTATAAATATTTTAATTATTATTATTATTATTATTATTATTATTTTTTTTTTTTTCTTTGTAGGTAAGGGTAATTTAGTTTGGTAACACCCACAGGAAGCAAGTTATCTAGACTCGATTTATAGATTCACACGTAGCAAGGTTGGGCCAACAAAAATCTCCCAAGTTCACCCATATGTTCTCGTGAAGAACACAGAGAACATGGCCACAATTTTCAATTTCCTTGTCCATATATTAATTCAAGCATACCCAAATACTATAATTCATATATGATCATTACCCAATCTTTATAGAGTGATTTTAACCAATTAAAACACATAATTACATAATTAAGACATGCAATTTCACTATTCTTGATGTTCTTGAAAATATTGAACATAAAACATGAAAATTAACACTACGGATTCGTTATAACACCAAATCCATCCATTCAAGTTTTGTTTACTTTGTTTTAACATGCATAATTATATACAAGTGTAAAATTTAGCGATAATATATGATCAACGCATTAAATTTGTGAGTAAGGGCCATATGGCCATATTTCTCTACTCTGTAATTTTTGAGGCCATAACATACGTTGTAGTTATAATATTATGAAACTTATGATATGGAACCATATACAATATATATAAAACATGTTATGCTACTCGTATTATTACATATATCCATATAACAACACAATTTTCCATTTACAGAGACTTTACAGAATGAATGAAAGCCATTTTTTTTCCACAAAACTAAATGACGTAAAATAGGAATTGGGTTGAAGAGATTACCCAAAGCGTAGAATGTAAATTCGCAGGAGATGAATTCCTTCCCAACTCTTCTTCAATCATAATTCACTTAACAATTCTCTGAATTCTCTCTTACTCTCAATTTACTCTAAAATGAAGAATACGTAGAATAATGCCAACTGAGCCTTTATGCGCAGAGTTGAGGTCAATTACTCCATACGTGGTTTAACTGCCCCCAACTCCTCTTAAGGCCTCATTTGGCTAGCCTTAAAGGCTTATATAAAATTAATTTAATAAAACCTTTATAATATAGTTTGAAAAATGTCACACCCTTTATAAAATATATCAAATATCTAGTTTAATTTATTTTAAATAAAATAAAATAATGTCTCATTAATTCATATAGTCAAATAATTAAATTCTCATTTATTAATAATGTCAAATTATTAAATCTCTAATTAATTATTAAATTAATTAAAATAACATTAGGCTTATTAAATATTCCTTTTAATTCAATAAACTCACATAAATACATGCTTGAATAATAAAAATTCTTCACATTAATTTAATAAATATAACACATATAATTAAATTAATCTACCATAAATTCATCAATTAATTATTTAATCTAATAATTAATTCATCAAAAAATATTTATTTAATTCAATAAATATTAAAAAATTAAATTACAAAATCTCGATTGTCACATCTTTCCCCTCTTAAAAGGATTTTGTCCTCAGAATCACAACTCAAATAATTCGTCCCGTTACATTCTCCCCCCTTACAAAGATTCTGTCCCCAAAATTGATTATACTAATCTAAGTAAATAAATGAGGATAATTCTTCATCATATTCTCTTCGAGTTCCCACGTTGCTTCTTCAGCATTGTGGTTCCTCCAAATTACCTTAACAGAAGGTATTACTTTATTTCTTAGAACTTGCTCTTTTCGGTCGACAATCTGAACATGATTTTCTTCGTAAGATAAGTCTTTGTCAAAATGTAGGGGTTCATATTCAATCACGTGCTTGTAATCGGCTTTGTATGGTCGTAGGACTGAGATATGAAAAATGTTGTGGACATTCTCTAGAGCTGGAGGTAAGGCTACCTCATAAGCAACTTCTCCGACCCTCCTCAGAACTTCAAAGGGTCCAATGAATCTTGGGCTTAATTTCCCTTTCTTTCCGAACCTGATCTTTCCCTTCCAGGGAGAGACCTTTAAGAATACATAACTACCTAGCTCAAACTCAACATTTTTATAGTGTGGATCGGCGTATTTCTTTTGTCTATCTTGAGCTGTTGTCAATCTTATTCGGATCACTTTGACTATTTTTGTTGTTTGTTGTACCAATTCCAGGCCTAGTAATTGTCTTTCGCCAACTTCATCCTAGTATAACAGAGTTCTGCACTTTCTGTCGTATAACGCTTTATAGGGTGGCATGCCAATACTAGCGTGATAACTGTTGTTGTAACCGAACTCTACGAGAGGTAGATGGTCATCCCAATTTTCTTTGTCCATTATACAAGCTCTTAACATGTCTTCTAATGTCTGAATTGTTTTTCACTCATCCATTATGCGTGGGTGGTATGTCGTGCTCATTCAGAAGTAGCTGTGTACCCATGTATTCTTGTAGACGTTTCTAGAAGTTCGACGTAAAGCGCGGATCTCTATCAGAAACAATTGACACCAGAACTCCATGCCTTGAAACAATCTCTTTCACATATAACCTTGTCAACTGATCTAGGTTAAATTTGATGTTGATCAGAAGGAAGTGTGTGGATTTCGTCAATCGGTCAACAATAACCCATACTGCGTCATAGCCTTTATGAGTTGTCGGTAGGCCAACCACGAAATCCATCGTAATATGTTCCCATTTCCATTCTGGAATCTCTAAAGGTTGTAGTAACCCACTCGGCCTCTGATGTTCTGCTTTAACTTTCTGACATGTCAGGCACTTGGCAACACATTCTGCAACCTCTCGTTTCAAATTTGGCCACCAAAAGTGTTGTCGAAGATCTTGGTACATCTTGGTACTACCAGGGTGAATCGAATATCGTGAGTTGTGAGCCTCGCTTAAAATTTCTTCCTTAAACTCTGGTACTGGCGGTACCCAAATTCTATTCTCAAATCTTAGTATTCCTTCCTTATCCATCTTGAATCTTAATTCAGTTCCTTCGGATATCTTCTTTTTCACCGTTTTACATTCGTCATCCTGAAGTTGAGCCTCCTTAACCTTGTCTAGTAGAGTTGTACCAGATTGTATCTGAAACAGCTTCTCATCAATCTCCATAGGACACTTCGCTTCCAATTCCAGCTTTTCCATTGCTAAAATTAACTCCTCCTGATCGGTCATGATCATCAGTTTCTCCCGACCCTTTCTACTTAAGGCATCGGCTACCACATTTGCCTTACCTGGATGGTATAGAATCTCACAATCGTAGTCCTTAATTAACTCCAACCACCTTCTTTGGCGCATGTTCAAGTCTTTCTGTGTAAAAATATATTTCAGACTCTTATGGTTTGTATATATTTCATACTTCTCCCCATAGAGATAGTGCCTCCAGATTTTCAAAGCAAAAACCACTGCAGCTAACTCCAAGTCATGGGTCGGATACCCCCTCTCATAATCTTTCAGTTGTCGTGACGCATACGTAATGACTCTGCCGTTTTGCATAAGCACACAACCAAGTCCTTTATGCGATGCATCACTACAAACTACAAAATTTCTTGTGTCATCTGGAAGAGATAACACAGGTTCTGTACTCAACCTCTTCTTTAATTCTTGAAAGCTTTCCTCACACTTCTCCGTCCAAACAAATTTCACCGATTTTCTAGTCAAATTTGTCGGTGAGTTTGCGATCTTGGAAAATCCTAAATGAATCTTACGTAATAACATGCCAATCCGAGAAAACTTCTTACTTAGGCGGTGTCTTGGTGATTCAGATTAATCGACCGACTTTAGAGGGGTCCACCAAAATTCTGTCTCAATCGATCACATGTCCAAGAAATTGTACCCTTTCAATCCAAAATTCACATTTCAAAAACTTGGCATACAACTTCTCCCTTCTCAATGTCTCTAATGTCACCTTCAAATTCTCTTCGTGTTCTTCCTTGGTTTTCGAATATACCAAAATGTCATCTATAAATACCACTACGAATTTGTCCAAAAACGGCTTGAACACTCCATTCATTAAGCCCATAAATGCTGCAGGAGCATTCGTTAGACCAAATGACATTACCAAAAATTCATAGTGGCCGTATCGTGTTCTGAACGCTCTATTCGGTACATCCTCTGGTCTCACCTTCAGTTGATGATAACCACTTCTCAAGTCTATCTTTGAAAAGTATCTTGCTCCCTTTAACTGATCGAACAGATCGTCGATTCGCGGTAATGGATATCTATTCTTGATCGTGACCTTATTCAGTTCTCTATAGTCGATGCAGAGCCGCATCGTCCCATCCTTCTTCTTCACAAATAAAATCGGCGCTCCCCACGGTGATACGCTTGGTTGAATATACTTCCTGTCTAGTAATTCTTGTAGTTGGACCATCAGTTCTTTCATCTCTACCGGTGCCATTCGGTACGGTGCCTTCGATATTGGGGCCGTTCCTGGAGCCAAATCGATCACAAATTCAATTGCTCTATCTGGAGGAAGTCCTGGCAAATCATCCAGAAATACGTCTGCGAAATCTCTCACTACCGGTATCTCCTCTATTTTTGGATTCTCTTTACGACTATCGACTATGTAAGCTAGATATCCTACATAGCCTTGCCTTAACAACCTCCTGACCTGCATCATCATCAGACAACTCACTTGTCTAGGCGACTTGCTACCATAAAACACAACCTTTGACGGAGTCATAAGGTTAATACGCTTCTTCTGGCACTCAATTACCGCCCCATAATTGGATAACCAGTCCATACCCAAAATAACGTCGAATTCTCCAATTCGAATAAGGATAAGATCTACGTTCATGATATTACCCTTAATATCCACTCTACAGTTCTTATGCATGTACTTAACAGGGATGATTTCTCTATTCATAATTTCTATGTTCATGGGGTATTTTAGCTCGTCCTTAAAGAAATTCTAAGTTCTTAGCAAAGTCATTGGATATAAATGAACAAGTAGCACCCGAATCAAATAATACATAAGCATTAATTTTATTGATCGAAATGATACCTGACACCACATGAGTGAGGCTACCTTTGCATCCTTCCTTTTTGTCATGTTGAATGTTACGTGATTGGATTCGGTTGGTTGCAGTTGGTCCCGTTATAGTTAAAGCACTTCCACCACTGTTTCCTTTATTCCCTCTTGATCCTGTCCCTCCAGATCCCTTCTTGGGACAGTCCCTTGCCAGATGATCCTTTGAACCACAAGTGAAGCAGGCACCCTTCTTTTAGGTTTGGACAGGTTTGGTGCTATGTGGCCTTCTCGCCGCAATTTGCAAAGACACACGCTTCGCTTCCTTTCATGCAAACTCCCAAATGAGTTTTTTTACGCAAGTTGATGCATTCCGATCTTCTTCTTCTGCCCTCCTTGTTGACTTCCAGCTGACGAGTTATCCATCCACTTCCTCTTCTGATTATGGCTACCCCCAGTGCTACCCCTACTAGTCTTGTTATTACCTTCATTCTCACTCTTTTTCTTCTTACGATCCACGATTATATTTTGTTCTTTGCATCGCTTCCACCCTCAGCGAGTATGGCCTTCTCTAACACTCCAGCAAAAGTGTTCAATTGAAACATTGACACCTTGCTATACAACCAGGGTTTCAGTCCCTGCTCGAAATGTCTTGCCTTCCTCTCATCGGTATGTACTTGGTATATGGCGAACCTAGCCAACTCGTTGAACCTTGCCGCATAATCAGCTACTGACACACTCCCCTGTTTCAACTCTAGAAACTGAACTTCCATCTGATTTTATGAACTGGTCGGAAATTACATCTCGAAGAACATCTCTTTGAATCTCTCCCAGGTTATTACACCTTCACCTCCCCGTACTTTGTTTGCCTGCCACCAATAACTGGCTTCAGATTTCAGCATAAATGTTGTATATGCGGTCTTTTGGTATTCTCTAACCCTGGCGACGTCAAACACTTTCTCTATCTCCATGACCCAGGTTTGAGCTTCGATCGGGTTCATGGAGCCCTTAAACCCTGGTGGTCCAACTGCCTTAAAATCCTTGAACGTTGTGTTCTGTGGAGCTTGTGGTTGATTGTTAATTGCTCCGGCTAATAGGTTCACCAATTGCTGAACGGGGTTAGCATTGGCATCGTTGTTGTTGTTATTATTCGTTAACCCTTCCTGGGCTGGTTGACGATTTGGTCGTCTTCTTGGCGGCATATTTCTGTTAAGAAAATACACTTATTAAGTCTTTATTCAATCCCTTAAACATTTAAGGCTTAACTAAAACATTTAATCATAATCACTTAACACATCAATTCAAATAAACTCTGACATTTTCATTCAATTCAAAAGTTTTAACATCATACGATAGCATCACTGCTATTTACATCAACTGTCCCGAGAAAAAGAATCTACAGGATTTAAAACATTAAAATATTCCTTTGTTTCTAAACACATCGGAATTTACATTTTTAACTACCAGATATGTTTCACACAAATAAACTAATCCTATCACTGCCTATTAAGGCGCTGAATAGCCTTGCCACGTTCCTCTTCCATAATACGGGACATCGTTCTGCGATCTAGCATATATGATGGTAGATCTTCAAACTGGATTGGATACTTCATAACTCGATCCTGGCCGCATTGATTGCATTTGAAGTGTAGAGTACGTCTCCTCAAGTTTAGCCTTCTTTGCACGAAAATCATCTTCTGCAAGATCAGTACGACGTGACTCTCTTACCCAGCCCTCCTCTGCTATGGTAAGCCTTTTTGAGCTCTCTTTTAGATCCTTCTTTAACTTTTCTATTTCTTCGGTCTTCTCCTCAGTTTGACCCTTCTCATGAACCAAATCCCACTCCACGTTTCCTAAACGTGTGTGAAGAGTCATAATTTCCTCATCCTTACGCTTTCGATGGCTTTCTCTTTGAATAACAGTCCTCTCCTTGACTCTCTGAGCAGTGTCTTGCAACTCTATGTTACGTTACGATCATACAAGAGCATCATACATCTCATCGAGAATCCTCTTCTCTCGATGGATCGGTCTCAAGCTCATGCTCCCAGGCCAAAGAATGATGATCAGCGGAGATGGCTCTCTCTGTACTAAGCTGTTCACGGCGACATGAATGTCTCGGGGCTCCTCCTCTGTAGGTACTCGGGGTTCCTTCTCCCCAGCTCGACTAGCTCCTCCAACATCCGACATCCTGACAACAAAATTTTAAGTTTTAGTTACTAATCCGTACTATCGAACACATAATTTAACACATAAGCACATAAAGTCTTTTATTATCTTCAATGAATTAAGAATTTCATTTCTTATAACTCGATAAGAGTTTACCACCACTATGTTATCGATCTCCTATAAGGCTACTACCTAAGGTTGTTCCCCCACCTAAGGTTCATAACCTACAGCTTTGATACCAACCTGTGACACCCCTAAATCCGGTACTTCCATTTCCACAGGATTTGGTGTTCACTGTACAAATATCATCTATCTATCTACCCATAAATAAATGCAAACCATGCAATAGATAGAAATAATAAATAAATCTCCCCTTATGGGGTTACATCAGCTGCATAATAAAAATCCCAGGTTGCTCTAACCTTAAACATTTGTGCGGAATCATAAACAAATAAGTCTTAAGTAACATCAAGTCTAATTATCATTACATAACCACATAAATAATCAGTCTTCATTACTTGTTAAGCTTGCCCTTGCTTTTACTAGTGGAAGGCTCGTCAGATCGTTCGTTCTTAACTGCAATGTTATTATTACGCAAGAGTGAGCACGATTGCCCACAAGTATAACAATATAACAAATGAATAATAACATGCGAGTGAATTAATAACTTCTGATATAAAAGCTTAACTTTTGAATCAAGAATGACTAACAAGAATCAAAAGAAATTCTGAGGGTCATAAGACCTTGAACTATGTCCTAGGTTGTCAAGTGTTTATACTTGAAACCTTTAACAGTCATAAGACTATGGACTCTTCTTCTCGTACTTAGCGGGATCAGCCCTCAGTACCATACTGTGCACAATATCTTAACGCTAACGCATAAGTAATCCCCTATATAGGGTTGTTCATCTTAGTTTAACATTCGAGTCCGCACCAAAGGAAGTTTGGTTTGGATAATTCATCAAGGGTTCTGAAATTTAGAACGCTCATCAACTATGGACTAGTCAAATCATTAAGGGTTCGCTTAGTTCAACAAGGTTTAACGAGAATCGAATATTTAACTTGAATAAAATCTCAAAAGGTATACAATAGAATAATTATTGTATAATGACATCATGCTTGAAAGATTAATAGGCTTTAATATAACAAAATAGACTTGATCAATAATAATGAGAACTTGCTTTCGATGTAGAAAGGTGAATTCATCAACTATTATAATGATAACAAGTGGGGTTAGGAAACTTGCCTCGTGAGTAGGCTAAACGATTACTACTTTCGTTCACCACAAGTCCTACACACATACCATATGTATTCACGACATTCATTAGTTACATTTTTACTTAATTATTTAATGTAAACTTCACTTTATTTAACAAATCATTACCCTTCTAATTTAATTACTTAATTAAATTAGAATATTTTCATTCCCTTACTATTATTACACTCGAATAAATTATTTCATAATAATTTCCATCGAATATTTATTTTATTCCATAAATATTTCAACTAAAATATTTATTTATTTTATAAATATTTTAATAATAATTTTCATCGAATATTTATTTTACTCCATAAATATCTCAATTAAAATATTCATTTTATTTTATAAATATTTTAATTATTATTATTATTATTTTTTTTTATTTTTTAGCTGTAGTAGTAGGGTAATTTAGTTTGGTAACTTTGGCAAGGTGGGTTATCTGAACTTCGATTCTATAGTTCACACGCGTAGCAAGGTTGGGCCAACAAAAATCTCCCAAGTTCACCCATATGTTCTCGTGAAGAACACATAGAACATGGCCACAATTTTCAATTTCCTTGTCCATATATTAATTCAAGCATACCCAAATACTATAATTCATATATGATCATTACCCAATCTTTATAGAGTGATTTTAACCAATTAAAACACATAATTACATAATTAAGACATGCAATTTCACTATTCTTGATGTTCTTGAAAATATTGAACATAAAACATGAAAATTAACACTACGGATTCGTTATAACACCAAATCCATCCATTCAAGTTTTGTTTACTTCGTTTTAACATGCATAATTATATACAAGTGTAAAATTTAGCGATAATATATGATCAACGCATTAAATTTGTGAGTAAGGGCCATATGGCCATATTTCTCTACTCTGTAATTTTTGAGGCCATAACATACGTTGTAGTTATAATATTATGAAACTTATGATATGGAACCATATACAATATATATAAAACATGTTATGCTACTCGTATTATTACATATATCCATATAACAACACAATTTCCCATTCTGAGAGACTTTCTGAGAATGAATGAAAGCCATTTTTTTTCCACAAAACTAAATGGCGTAAAATAGGAATTGGGTTGAAGAGATTACCAAAGCGTAGAATGTAAATTCAGGAGATGAATTCCTTCTCAACTCTTCTTCAATCACAATTCACTTAACAATTCTCTCTGAATTCTCTCGACTCTCAATTTACTCTAAAATGAAGAATCGTAGAATAATGCCAGTGAGCCTTTATGCCCAGAGTTGAGGTCGAGTTACTCCATACGTGGTTTAAGCGCTTTTAACTTCTCTTAAGAGCCTCATTTGGTTAGCCTTAAAACTTATATCAAATTAATTTAATAAAACCTTTATAATATAGTTTGAAAAATGTCATACCTTTTATAAAATAAATCAAATATCTAGTTTAATTAATTTTAAATAAAATAAAATAATTTCTCATTAATTCACATAGTCAAATAATTAAATTCTCATTTATTAATAATGTCAAATTATTAAATCTCTAATTAATTATTAAATTAATTAAAATAACATTAAGCTTATTAAATATTCCCTTTTAATTCAATAAGCTCACATAAATACATGCTTGAATAATAAAAATTCTTCACATTAATTTAATAAATATAACACATATAATTAAATTAATCTACCACAATTTCATCAATTAATTATTTAATCTAATAATTAATTCATCAAAAAATATTTATTTAATTCAATAAATATTAAAAAATTAAATTACAATATCTCGGTTGTCACATAATACATCAATAATTGTAATGAAGACTTTATTTGGGTATGAATATTGTCTAGAAGACAATATTGTATTTAAACTCACAGTATGTGTTGTCGTATTTTGCACGATAATTGTAATAATGAAGTTGTAGTTTTCTTTATGTACCATGTATTTGGCGACTCAAAATGAGTGTTGTATACCTATTTTGGGGGCGTCACACATTCTCCAATTTGGGCTTAAAATTAGGCTCAACACTTAATTCTTTTGGGCTTGGAATACATCAACTTGGGCCACTAGAAAACCAAACTTAATTAAATTAGTTATTACCAACCTTGGGCTTCTAGTTTATTAAGTTATTAGGCTCCCAATATGTTGGTTAAGTATTCAACTCATATAGTAATCTTTTAAATCCATAACTAATTCATTAAGTGGGCTTGATATATAATTCAATTAAGCTAGTCCTCTAATAATTTACTAATTGGACTATTACATAACTTTATAATATCAATATTTAGACTTTATTTTTATAACTCAATTAGACTTGCTTTAATTAGGTTATTAAAATAATTAATGGAGATATATAAAATAAATCTCTTGGGATTAGTATATATTTTAAATATTATTATTCTCTCATACCATAACCCTTAAGTTATTCAATTTTTTTATTCCTAATATATAATTAGGTTACATTAGTTTCTTTTATTTGTTTATATAATAAACAAATAAAACAAACACATAATATTCATATTCATTTACTCACATATTCACACAAATTAATTTAGTAGGTGGAGACATGATCCACAAATCTCTTAGATTAGGTCACTAGTATATAATTAAATACTAGGACCACTAAATAAAAATAACTCTTTAGGTTATTTAATTCACATACCTAATATATAATTAAGTTATGTAACTCTCTATTTAATTTTCTTTATATAATAAATAAATATATATACTTAATATATTTATTTATTCAATCACATACATACTTCACATAAGTCAAAAAGTATTTATCCTTATCATTCCTCTTGCTAAAATATATAGCACATCACTATATATATATATATATATATATATATATATATATATATATATATATATGTGTGTGTGTGTGTGTGTGTGTGTGTGTGTGTGTGTGTGTGTGTGTGTGTGTACATATACATATACATATACACATTCGCTTTATTCTTATAATATCTCTTTATTGAAATTTATTTCCTTAAATTTCCTACATTCATAATCTATTTCTTTCTTTTCAAAATTTCAATCATGCTCATAATTTCTTTCATTAATTCACATAAAGTTAAAGGTAACATAATACCTTATTCTTAACATACTTCCAAATATATTATTTCATTCTAGGTTTTGAATTTTTGTAACTCTTATTTTTTCAATTCTATTCAAATAGCAAACCATATAGGTTCTTCTTTAAAAGTTTTAAATCATTCCTCTATTTCCACTCTAGGTTTTATTCTTTAACCTTTAATTTAATCATTCAAGATCTTTAATTTAATCATTTAAGATCTTCTAAATTTTTGGGTTGTCACAGAGGCTGACTTATCTTAGGTTACTCTCACGAGCTTTTTGAAATTGGTTCCCAGATATTCGCAATTTACTTGATGAAGACATTCATCTTTCAATTGGAGCGGATCTGAGTGGTTCCTTTTCTTGAGCCTCACAAGAGAACACTCTATAGAGTAGTAATAAATAGCCGACGGGTTTGACTCTGGATGGAGGGACCACACAACATACATTCGTGCATTCATCGTCCTCACCAGATGCAATATGATGACATTGTGTGAGATACTAATATATTGTGCAAGGCACTAATATAAAGAACTTTAAAGATTTGAGACATTCATCACACACAAAGATCATTCACACAAGAATGCATATGCAGAATGGAAATCAAAAGGATTTGAACACGGCTTAAGCCCTCTATAATCCCCAGCAGAGTCGCCACTTGTCGATGCTAGGAAAAAATTCGTTTATGTTTCGTTTTTCCTTTTTTTCCTCTTTTTGATTTGTTTATACCCTTTCCATTTCGATATGCCGATTTATTTGATTAAAGGGTGAGGTTTTAGGAAAAGATCGACATTTAGTCGACTTATTTTACCAAATTTGATTTTATTGATTAATTTTGATGATTGGACCGAATGAGACAAAATCGCCATTTGGTATGATTTAAATGGATGTACCAACTTATCCAATTTTGAAGATTTTTGCAATATGGTCCAATATATGACTCCGTAGGATTAGTCTGAAAACCCGAGATTCATAGAGTTTGAGGGCTTAGTTAAGTGAGGGGAAAATATTGGTCACCCTGACCTCCGTGAAAACACGATTATCGCTTCTTATTGATTTCCCGTGCATAAAGTGCGTGTTTTATTTATTGGTTTGATCTAAGTTTTATTTCTAAATTTATTTGAAAGTAGTGTTGTACCTCTTTTGCGCCTAGGTACAAAGGATTTAATATAACAAACGGTTCATTTTAAAAAAGATATGGAAATTGAAATGATGTTTTAAAAAAGAGTTTTCAAATCCTTCACTCGACTAGGAATTGAGGACTTCGATACTTCCTTTTATTATCTTTATGTTATTAGGTGATCTACCCAAATTGTTTTATTCTTCATGAAAGCTCTTTGTGGTTTTATTGGAAAATTATTTTGGGTGAAAATGCATGTAATAAAGCACTAAAAAGGGTAAGATCATCATCGGACATGAAAGCCATGTCGATGAATCTGAACACCAATAAATATAATTTTTCACTATCACGGGATCTTAAATCTGACACCTCGGGACTAACCCCTTGAACTCAATTTTAAGATCCAATAATTACATGTACAATGATATTGCATTATTTAAACATTACATTTAAACAAAAAGCCCATTATGAGAATCTAGTTAAGATCCATTTAGTAGATCTCAACCCCAGGATTCCTAGGCTCACTTTGATATGCTTATATATATATATATATATATATATATATATATACACACACACACACACACACACACACACACACACACACAACGTCCTCGACTTGATGTTAAGTGATTTCATCAGTTAAAATCCCCATATCTAACCATTAGGACCCCCTCACATCTAGATATAGATCTAGGGCTCTACGGAGTGACTAGGACTGATTAAAAGTAGTAAAACATCTAGATCTACCATAGATCTGAACCAATCTAGCATATGTGTTAAAGCATCATGCTTCATAACCGTTCGAAATGCTATATTTGGCTAGATCTAGGTAGATTTAGTCAAATAACTGATTTACAACTGAATATGCACAAATTAATCGGTAGAAACTCAATTTCTACCCATTAATATGTAATTGATAAAAAACTATTATATCTACATAAAACTGGTATTTATAACAACAGTTGCAAAGAAAGTGGTTGAAATGAGTATTTT
This sequence comes from Panax ginseng, assembly GCA_020205605.1. Classification (NCBI taxonomy): domain Eukaryota; kingdom Viridiplantae; phylum Streptophyta; class Magnoliopsida; order Apiales; family Araliaceae; genus Panax; species Panax ginseng. Next base: position 13,298,151 of record CM035135.1, on the reverse strand, counting down.
TCACTTTATGGGACGCGTGAACCAACTTCTTTTGGATTGGATTCAATTTATATCACTCAAGACTTACTATATGTATGATATATAAGATCAAACAATGAAAATACAATAGAAAGGTGCAAGATCAAAGCTCTTTCTCTCTCTAGCTTCTCTCTCTGGCTTCTCTCTCTAGCTTCTCTCTTTCTTTCGCGAATATGTTTTTAAGCTCCCTGCCCTTGGTTAAGAGATTCGAAGGTAGCCACAGGTGTACCTGTGGTAGGATGGATTAGGTAAACCTGAGGCTAGTCCCCACGGGTCTTGTTGTCTCAAAGTTCGTGCCTTAGGTCTCCGTCCGATGAACGTTGAGCTCTGTACCCAAAAATCTCAAAAAGTCTTTGCAGAAGGCTGGGAAATGCGGTCGAATATGACTGACTCAGAGTCCAGGAAGATGATGTAGTTAGCTAAAATGTATCTTCCAGCTCCCGAGGGTCATCAATTGACTCATCTTTGATAGCTCGCAGTTCATTGGTTGTTGTAGTGACGTCTTATGATCACATCCTCAGTTTTGCGATCCTCATTTGGTTCGCTTTGTGTATAGGCATCTTTGCACCATGATATCTCCTCAGGGTTGTCGTATGAGTGAAATGATGCTTTTCCCTACCTCGGGGCTGTCTTCGAAGTGAAATGACACTTTTGCCCTCCTGTAAGGTTAGTCTAGGGAAAGCAAAATTTTGAGTGTCTACAATAGCCATTACCTATTTGAATACTTAAATCATCACTTTACTCTTGTATTATAGCTTAAGACATTAATATACACATGCTTCAAGTTTCAAACCATAGTTCAAATAATCAGACAACCCTGCAATATGGCGCGACCACACTACATTTTGACCTGGGAATGGCACAGTCGCGCTACTCCCTGATAATTACAGAGTCGAGCTTTTTATTACCTATATTATTTCTTAGACTACTATAATATTGATTAATATTATATAAACATGTCAAGAAGATTTTGGGTTAGGTGTGATGCTTCTTGTGCTCACTTTAAGTTTACTTTCAAACTATGTAGTTTTATTTTGAAGTTTCTATTCAACAAAGCTTAATGAATTCATTTCATAAAGGACCAACTATAGAAATCCCTAAACCATATAATGTTGCTAAATAAACCTTTAATACGCATACTCAAATGTATTTAACCCATTTATCCATAGTTAGTATAGTTTAATCACTTGGAAACTTATTTTAAACCATGCTAGAATAGTTTATATATATTATGCCTAACTAGATGGATCAACATATCAATCATGTGTAGAAGCATAAAGAATCCTACCATGTCTGCACAAAAGGTCAGAATGCAAATGACAAAATGCTCATCAATGTTCGTTTTTAAAACTTCTAAGTTTTCTTTTTAAAATGTATACTAAATCAAGCTAAGGTAGCTTATTATATGCAAGACCACCTTGAACCATATATAAGACCTATTTTTATACATAACCAAGTCAAATACATTGGCCTAACATGTTAGAAAGCAACTAAAACAATTTTCAAGCGTTGAGGACCAGCGCGACCACGCTGGTTTGAACTGAGGAAGTGACAAATTAAGGATGGCTCTGTTTTTGCAAAACTTAGGAAACATTATCACCAAGCATGTATATAATGACTAATTACCTTGATTCAAAGCATCCTTATATCCCAGGTACCAACTTAACATAATTTCCAAACTAACTACCAAGTAATTCATGCCAATTTCTATGAATTCTATCTAGTTGGGTAATTCAAAAACATGATTAAGGACAAAGGTTATTACTTTCTTGAAGCTCTGATTCTAACTGTTCTTTTCAAATTCTGATTTTTCTCCTAAATTAATAGAACTCGCTCTCTATATTGAACTTAACAGAATTTAGCAGCTAATTTATGAAGGGGGGGCTCCTATTTATAGAAGAACTCTTACCTATTAACTGGATTTTGTTCAAGGATTTAACCAACGAAAAAAATGAAAAAGCCTTTGGTTAAGAAGAATTTGGTAGAAAAGTTCCACCTGCTCCTCCTTAGCCATGCTCCCAACCATCATTCCCAACTTATGAATCTAAGCAAGGTATGGGATAGGCCATTGGCCTAAATGTGGCTGATGGAAATAATGGGACTGAAAATATGGGACTAACATTTTAATGTTTTGGACTAGCCAAAAGGGACACCAACATACTAAGGTTAGTTTATTGGGCTCACAAGACAAATCTAATGACTTAATGTTACTATCTTGGTTCACAATATTGGGCCATTATTATTCTACAATTATTTAGGTTATGATATAAATTATTTGGGTACTAACAACCTATTATTTCCCGTAAGACTTATTCTTCTAATTACACATAAATATCATAATCATAATTAATATCAAATATTTATTTTCTTAAAATTAATTCTCTTTCATAATTCTAATTATACCTTTAATTGGTTTGTCATGAATTATTATGCCACACAAGGCTTATTTATCCAAGCTTAGTAAATTTCATAACTTAAGCTTCTTTTCACAATATAGCCTTACTTCATGATTATTTTTATATTATTATATTATTTTTAATATCCCATCTTATATTTTATGCAGGATGCAATTTTATTGCATTAACTATTTATATGATCACACAACACACATAATTGTACATAAGAATTAAATAATTAATAATAATAATAATAATAATTCATTAGTCCATCATCTTATTTAATCATCTCTTAATTAATTTAATTAAGAAATTACTTAGTCTATCATTATGCCACACTATGCATATCTCATGAGCTTAATTAAGCTCATCATCATTAATACCACATTTCTCAATTACCATAAGCTTAATTCAATTTATATTGAATTACCACATTTCATGTCACACAAAAATATATATGTACTCAAAATAAATATTCAATCATCTTTATTATCATTACTAATATTATTTGTAAATTTCACGGATATTACAATGACCCCTTTTACACTTGTGACCCTAATGTTTAAAATCTTACATTAGCATACTCTAAATATACTTAAGTAAACAAAAGTGACCCTAAATTCATTTTTAGCCAAAAAAAATCGCTTGAGTGCTGATGTGTTATCGAAAAAAAATCATATTTTTATAATTTTAACGTATTTCAGTGAATTTTACCATTAAAAAAATTAATACATGTATATACTTATTATATTCGTATACTTATATTAAATCTTGTTATTTCCCAAAGGCCCACTATAGATCTAGAAGGGGGTGAATAGATCTTTAAAACTCTTTTGATTACTTAATAAGGTTTACCTAATAATTAATTAATCAAAGTTATCAATGCACAACAGAATATAAGTTTGAAAACTCCTCTTGAAGATTTCCTTAGAAATCTCAGTTCTAAAATAAGTTATATGAATGGGTAGATATAGCTTATAGATTGTATAATGTAATTGACATAATGTAAAAGACACAAGAGATTTTAAGTGGTTCAGAGACTAAACAACTCCTACTCCACTCTTCTACTCAACGAGTAGGCTATCCGCTAAGGATATAGGCCCAACAGACCATTTTACATCTGAATCCCTAGGATTCCTTCGAGTCATAAAGTCTGGACATCGAGTCGCTTAGACTCGGCAATTCCGTCACTAATAACCATGATCCACCAACCCCAATTCAGTCCTCAAGACCAGGATCCACCGACCCTTCTTCCTGTTTACAGAAGTGTGTTTGAGGTACTGCTAAGATGGCTTGAATGCTCATCATCTTATGGTACTTAGCAGCATTGTTGATCATCTTCTTGGTGCTTGTTGAACTCTTTTGTTGAAGCTTGATTTCTTCTGATTATCAACAGCTACTCATGATCAATGTTGATGTGTTGCTAAACTATTTATTTTATCTCTTTATCTTTTGTGCTTAGCAACATTGAACACTTTCAGAATAATAGACTTGTACTCTATGTTTTTAGCTAGTTGGCTTTGAGTGTTCTTGATGAAACATAAAATGGTGCTTTGAGATTTGCCTTTTGGTCTGCCACTCTCACGTTATCTACATCAACTACTTGACTTCTTCATATTTGGATTTTTAGTTCTGCCATATCCTTCACTTTCTTGGCTCTAGGGCTCTAGCTCATTTGCTCTTGAGCTTTCTAGCTCTGTTATCTTTGGCTATGCAGCTCTGACCTTTTCATGTATGAATCAGCTACTTGTAAACTAATGAGGTGCTGCCATGATTACGTTTAATCTCCTTCTCTATTGGTCTTCACAGCCTTGAACATTTCTCTATTTGTAGAGTGGACCTTACTCTACGTTTTCTCTTTTTCAGCTCAATATTCATATATGATTATGTGTTTCTTTTTTAGTAGTAACGTTCTGTGCTCATCATCCTCTCTTTCACTTTTTTGGATGATGTTGTCTTTTATACTCCTTTGAAATCTTTCCTTTGAGAAGTATCCGTTGGAGCATTTACTGCTTAGATACTTTAATATCTTTGATGTTGACTTTTTGAGGTTTTGTGTCAACGTACTTCTGACTTAGGACTTGTCACATCAATCAGTATCCTTTCTAGCTTTCCTGATAGCTCGCTTTCAGCCAACTAGCCAGTAGATATACCTTTGTTTTCTTCGAAGAATATATCTTCTGAAACCTCAAAATCATCTTCTTGCAACGTTCTATTTATTAGTCTCATTGTCATACCTAGCACATACTCTATAATATGTCATTACAAGAATCATTGCATTGAGCCTTACATTCTTCTTAAGCTTTTCTGTTCTTATATTCTTTTGATTGTTGAGAATAGAGTGATGGAAGTCTTAGACTTGTGTTATGTATCCTTACTACTATTATGGCCTCTCATCTTTTATTCTGCTTTCTAATTGCTTCATAATACTTGGATTTGTTGTGCAGATTCTTCTTCGTTCTCTTGATACTTTAGTTATTTTGTGAGGTTGATAACGTCTTTCTTAAAGAACTAGTCTTTTTTGTTCTCAAGTATTGGCCGCTTCTTTACGAAGTCTTGATTTCTCTACAATATGTTTTGAGTTTTATGATTATATGGAATATCCTTGCATTGACATTTAGATTTCTTCTGGAGATCTCTTCATGTGAGAGATATACTCAGATATCATCAGAATATATTCTCTTGCCTTATTCTTCTTCTTGAGTAATCTTCACTTTATATCCATGACACAAACTGAGCTTGGTGATCTCCTCTAATTCTTGTACTCAGCACTTCACATTCTGATTTATTCTTATGAGGTTGACTTTACGATCTTGATTCACTTAAGAATCTTGGATATTACTTTTATTCAGTGTCTGCTTGGAGTATTCTACAATCACCCTTTACTGAGCAAACTGTACTTGACTTTACAATTCATTGATCACTTAGTAAGTGGATCGACTTTGCTAGATAATGTTCAATATATAATAGCTTCTTCGACTCCTTCTACAACTCTTGTGATAGCTGTCAATGTCGGGATTTTAATTTGTCCATTTTTGTTCTAGTCTTTTGGTGTTCTCATGTTAGGTAGATTTGTTTGAAAAAACAAGTTTGAAAAGGTCCGACATGTATATGTCGACGATTGGAGCTGTAATAGTTATGCAGTTGGTATTTTTAAATGGTTGCACCAACTCAACCGAGAAATGGTTTGCACATAGACCTAGTGATGTAACACTGCTTAACTGGTCTGTGAAATCGAGATTCGTTAGGGTCCGGGGGATTGATTAAGTAGAGGGAAGGTGTTAAGCACACCCCGACTTCTGTGATGACACGGTTACCACCACTTTTTAATTTAAACTTTTATTTGAATGTGTGTGTGTAGGTCTATGTGTTGTTGTTTGGAAGTAGTGTTATACCTCGTTTGCAACTATATACAAAGGGTTTGAATTTTGTATAAAAGTTTAATTTTAACAAGATATAACATTGATGTTTTGTAAAACAAGTTTTTCAAAACCTTATGCTCAATAGTAATTGAGACCTTTGATACTTCCATTTTATTATGTGTTCGGCTTGATTGCTTTTATTATTTTCAATATGCGAAGCATCTTTGAGAAAATAATGTACATAGCAGTGCCTAACTCCTTGTGGGCATGAGAGCCATCTAAAGATATTCAAACACCGTAAATAATTTACAAGATGGTAGAAGCTGAAAATGTCCATCATGGGAACCGAATTTAGATTCAGGAACTGAATCTGTGATCACATGATTCCTAGGCTCACATGATGAATCAATATGTGCAAAAATTTGTAAACAGTTATATATATATAAGCTGTATATATATATAATAAAAAATCAACCGCCACGAAGTAAACTCCAGGCACGACGTGAAGTGTAAATATATATATGAAAGTAATAAAAGCCACGGACCGACGTTCCGGAAATACGCCCACAACACAACTCTCAACGTGAATAACTGTATGTGGATGAAAGTGGAGAAATGCTTTAAGAAATGTAAGGTGTCTTACAGTGGGCTGCCAATGTGACACCCCCAAATTCGGGTTACCTGACCCCCGAGTTTGGTGCTCACGATCCAAAATATAAATAACATCTAACTACCCATTTAATTATGAATAGAAATATACACTTCATTAACTGATATAGTTAATACATTACCCCATGTTCTCTAACCTTAACATTACAAACTTACCCTTTAGATATACAAAAAGGGTTTACAAACATAACATAATAAAAATATTATTCATAACTAATTTATAACTATGCCTTTGCCTTTGTTCTTCACAGCACCTCTTGTCACTTCGTCCCTAGCTGAAAAGTTCTTTTTAGTAAGGGTGAGCAACAAACTTGCCCTACAAGTTAAGATATACAATGAATGTATAAGAATCAGAACAATAGACTATCTAATTTGATAGAATAACTCCAAAGTTCGGGGAACTTTGAAATAGTTGAACAATTTTTTCTTCTCTAACCAATCTTCTCGCAACCTATGCAACACAATAGTTTAATAATGAAAGGGTACAAAACTTTTAAAGTTTTTACGATATTCGATTGAATAATAATTTAGAAGTATTCTCCAAAGTTTATGATGAAAGATCTTACAAGATCTTGAAATTATTTTCTCGATTAACTATCAAAGATTTACTCTAATATACCCAAACAACAAGATGGAAATATTTTCCAGAGTTTATGCTGAGTGATTACAAAGGATCTAGAACTTCTCTTCTCGAGTAATTATCAAAGATATATTTTGATATACCCAGGTGTATCAGATAACCATAAAGATTAAGTCATACACCTTTGCAAGTATTTGGAGCAGCTAACTCCTCGTACCCTATATTATGCATAATACTTACACGCACGCAAAGGCCGAATATACTACCAAAAATATTCTCTTTGTATAAAAGATTGTTCTTCTCAGTCTTATAATCAGAATTTGATTTAACAACCAAATACTATGATTTTAATATCTAGTCACTTCTCGATCTAGCTAAAATAATTGGCATCGATCTGTCAATAATAATTGAATTCTCTTCTCGAGCCTATCAAATTCCAAAAAAAGTGCGTCTAGCTAGAATAATTAGCTAAGACATATCTCAATGCAATTCAACAATAGATAATAATTATCTATAATATTTGTAATCAATAATAGCTTCTACGAATGTGTATATCCAATAACAATTATCCTTTAAATCTATTTTCAGAATCATTAATTCAATTTGAATTAATAAACATGCACTAACTGCGAATAATCAACAATAAATTCTTGGACGTGGTCTAATCAACAATAATTAACCACCATAATATACTTATCTGCGTTCACAAGACCTATAATCACAATATCGATCTTACAATTAGAACAATAAATCACAACATGTAACACTGTAATTTACAATCAGTCTTTCTCCTAGGCACATTAGCGCATAGCCACATCAGTGTTTATAACCTAAATAAACACTTATCCAGTCTAACTAGTTTGGTCTAGTTGGACTTCGGTCTTATCTCGGTATATTGGTCACCTCTATCCGACAATTAACACATTTATTATGAACTAAACTCGGTCTCAAAGCTGCAATATTATTTTAGATAATTCAATTATCATTCATACTATTTCTCGAAAGCTTTTAATAATTTTCTAATAATTATTATAATTTATAATAAATATTCAAACACCGGAATCATTTCTAAAAGATTTAAATACTATTTAATTCCATCATCATTAATATTTAATAATATTAAAATATTAATGACACACTTATCAAAATATTAAAGTTATTTATCAATAACTTACCATTAATATTTAAATATTAATGAATTTATCATAAAAATATTAAAAGTCATTAATTATAACCTAAAATATTTTTAAATCATTTTCTCATTTTTAATTGATTTTAAATCAATAAAATCATTTTCAACATTTATTTAATATACTAATTAAATAAATCTAATATCATTAATATTAATTTATTAATGAGAATTCTCCAAAAATATTGAAAATTACATTTTTAATTGAAAATATTTTTAAACACTTTATTCTTATTTAAAATGATTTTTATAATATTAAACTCATTTTCTCTAATTTATTTAATACACTAATTAAATAAATTAAATATCGATAATATTCAAATAATTATAAATATTAATAAAAAATATCACAAATAATCAAAAGTTAATTTTCATAATTTTAAAAACCATTTTTGTAATTTTTAGAATTTATTTTCTATTTTCAATTAATTTCTAGAAAATTAGAAATTAAAAATATTTTAAACCGTCGCTGAAGGCTATAGCGACAGTAACCATCGTTGTTGGTGTTCTTGGGCTTAAGAACACTGACAAGCCAGTGTTCAAGGCCCTTACTTTGGCCACACTTGATTCTCTATTCTTGCATGTTCTGTCCAATCTAATATTCAGATCCTGTAGTGTTTATGTAGCACTACAATTAATAACAACAATCTATGTCATACAACAACATAACTGCAAGATCCAAGCCCCTAAAGTCACTGTAAGAACGTTTCTGGGTAACCCAGAAACCCAGGCAGTTCGTGGTGTCACATTCCAGCACAATTAATTTTATGTTCCGATCATTGTTCATGTGGTCTCATGGTTCAAATATGTAGTCCTTATGTCAAGGAACAATAACATATCCTCATGTCAGTCACAATTTATGATGCGGTTAAACTCTAACAGAAACTTAGTTCATCCGGTTTCTGGGTTTTTCTAGAAACGCTAAATCAGTGCAAGTGACCTACTTTGATCACCTATTTCATTCAATATATTGACTATTTAAATGATCTAAAGCCATAAATATAAAGTACATATGTCAGTCTACAAACTAGTTACAAAAACAACATCAAATCTCTTAATCAACTGTCAGATCAAGGCTTGACAAAACCTTGTCAGACGCTGCTTAAGGATTTCTTGGTTACCCAGAAATCGTCCGGTCATGCTTGGTCAACGGGTTTTTACCGTTTATAACTTTCAATCTGGACATGGAATGACTGTGATTCCACTTTCGGATCAAATAGCTCATGTCAGACTACAGATCTAATATATAAAAGAAACAAATATCATGAACACAGAAGAGTCTGTGGCTCCTAACTTTAGCTTGTCAGACCACAAATAATGTTCTTGGGCAGTTTTGAAAAATGTTACTTTTAAGGCACTTTGATGCTATAGATCTATGATGGATCATCATAGATCATCATGAAACATCTTCTAGTAAACATCTAAACACAAAAACACGAAATCTTTCTTTGCATACAAGATCAAAGTAGGTTTAGGATTTATACCTTTTATTATCCAATCCTTGATCTAAGCTCTTCTCCACTGATCTTGATGATCTAAGGGGTGTTCTAGTGACTGAAACACTTAAGATTTTCATGGCTAAGGAGAGAGAAAAGGTTTGCCGAGAGTTAGAGAGCAAATGGGCAACTTTTGTGAACTTCTCTCTCTTCCAACACATATAACTTTGATTCAATGTTTCTACACTTTCTAGGTGGAACATATGGATCAGATTTGGTAAGGATTTGCAGCACATGGGATAAGCCTTAAGTGATGACTCATTAGATCTTGCAAATCTCTTAACTTAAAATCTAAGTAAAGGGTATTTTGGACATTGTACATGAAATTTTAATGGTAAAATAGACAATTGGCTCAACCCTTAGGGTTTAACCCTAAAGTTCTAACCCATAGGTTTTATAACACTACTTTCTAGGATTTTCTAATTAGGTTTTGAACTAGAAAATTAAGATTTCTAAAATATAATTAGGGTTTCCTAATTATATTAAAGGTTATTAATCACATTAAAGTTAACTAATCACATTAGGCTTTCCAATTAGGATTAGGGTTTCCAAATTAGGGTTTAGGATTCCTGAATTTAAAATTTGGATTTCCCGACTTTCAATTAGGGTTTCTAACGATACGTTAGGGTTTTTAATCTTGAGATTAGGGTTTCTAATCCCTTAATAGGGTTTACTAATATTGTACCATATCCGATCAATCATTGATCAAAATTTCTATACAATACAAACACGTACTCATCAATATAATTATTTTAATTATATTTTCTATCGAATCCCTATCCGGACTTAGGGTTAGGGCTTTTATTCTCTGTTAAGCATAACTCTACTCTTATTTCCTCAGTCAATACACAAATTGACCACTTCTCGAGACTCGTATCACAGATACACCGCCCAATATTAATAATCAATATCAATATTAAATAAAAAAAATTATTCAAAAAATTCGAATTATTCAAAATCCTGGGTTATCACATTCTCCCCTGCTTATAAGGAATCCGTCCTCGAAATCACTGCTTTCTTATTCTCTACAGTCTTTTAAAGTTGTATCATCAATTCATTCTTATCAACACAATATTAATTTGTGTCCCATGTTCTAACATGTGACTTGAATCTATAAAAGAAAACAATTCACAGTAATTATCTAAACTCAATATTACTCGCGTAATTAAATTTCTAAATGAAATCGTTAAGTGCTACTAACTCCTAAGCAGCCACTACATCTTACGCCGTCATGTTGAATGCACGGGCTGTTGGTCTTCCTAGCTATGCAAGTCCTCGAATCGCCAATGTTCCGCTACCGGGTCCCTTGTTGACACTTTCCTTCTCCACATTTCTCTTCGGACAGTTCCGAACCAGATGATTAGTCAATCCACACGCAAAACAACCTTGTATCTTCTTTGGATTAGGACAACTAGGCGACATGTGTCCCTCTTGACCGCAATTGTAACAAACTCCCTTATTCTTCAAACAAACTCCAAAATGGTTCTTTCCACAAGTTGCACATGGCTCCCTCCTTTTCCTATTATCTTCTGTCTTGTTACCCGACTGGGTATTCTCGCTCCACTTTCTCTTGTTCGGATTACTACCACCACTACTACCTCCATCATTTGTCTTTTTCTTCTTCTCCTGATAAAATTGAGATGCAGCTTCGCTCCCTCCTTCAGCAATTAATTCGTTTTCCATTAAAGCCGCAAATGTATTGATCTGCAATACTGCTACTTTGTTGTATATCCCCGGCTTCAGTCCATTCTCAAATCTTCTCGCTCTTCTCGCCTCTGTGTCCACTTGATGAGGTGCAAATCTAGCCAACTCATTGAATTTGGCAGCATATTCCGAAACTGACATGTTCTTCTGCTTCAATTCTAGAAATTTGACTTCCATTCTGGATTGCATACTTGGCGAAAAGTAGTTCTCAAAGAACAACTCCTTGAATCTTGTCCAAGTAACCACAGTTGTACCAGTTCTCGCTTGATTAATCTCCCACCAGTAATTGGCTTCTCCCTTCATCAAATATGTTGCAAACGTTATCTTTTGCTCTTCCACCACCCTCACAATAATGAATGCTTTCTCCATTTCTTTAACCCAAGTTTGGGCTTCAATCGGATCTGTGGTTCCCTTAAATTCTGACGGTCCTACGGCTTTAAAGTCTTTGAAATTTGCCAATCTATCTGCTAGTTGTTCTCTCGTTCTTCCTCTTGCTGCTGGAGCTCTATTTCCCATAGCTTCGGCTATCATATTTGAAAAGTTTTGCATCGGGTCAACTTGACCTCCTTCATTATTCACTGATTATTATTCTCTTTGATTTCGATTCTGTCGTCTAGGCGGCATGATCTGATTTAAATAAAAATCTTACATTAATTCTCTTTCTCTACACAAATTCTTAACACAATAAGAATTCAACACATATTTCTAATATAATCGCATATTTATTCAAATAGCACATAGTACATTTAGTACTTAACACATATTACTATCCCATTTTAAATAAATATTAGGATTAACCCACACAACTTTACACAAAAAGTTACAATTCTTTATTCACACATATATATTCCCAGTTCGTCAAACTTACCACACTTATGAGTTCAGAACTTGCCACAATTATATGAGTGTATGAACTTATCCTAGTCAGACCATTGATGTCCATTAACTGAGGCGTCAAAACATTTCATATAATTATGAGTCATGAACTTACCATAAGTATGAGTTTTAAGAACTTACAAATTAATCTTATATTCATATAGAAAATAAAGATTTCATTCATATAAACATATATATTTACATATGTTCACCCATCATTCTCGATATTTGTGAGACCCCAAATTTTATGAAATGAAAGTATTTAATTTTCTTATAATCATTCTATTTAGTAAATAGTTAAATTGATAAAAGGTAAAAGTTAAGGGTGATGTGTGAAAAATTTTCAAAGTATGCAAGTTATAAAATATTCGTTTGGTCGGAGAATATTATTTTATTGAGGAATATCCGTAGGGCGTCACAATCATTGGTGACCCCCCTAACGGAAGTATTATCGTATTTAGAAAGCTTATTGATTTATCTTTTATTAAAAATAATAACGAAAGTGCTACCTGATTAAAGCATTGAACTACCCGATAGTAAAATTACGATAATACTGCATTGGTTGCATAGTAGCACTGCAATTATTGATGCTTTACGTGAAGTCACCCAGATTATACTCAATTATTACTACGATAATTGTTGCATCATATCTCATATTATTGATTCAATTATTGTCACAGTATCATCTGCATAATATGATATATTATTAAATCAATAATTGAGATGGCAAAGTTATTTATATTATTATTTGCAATATTAACAATGTCTAGAAGTTCTATCAAGGAGAGGTTTGGTCACTAATTGGCGCTTGATAAGGAGAAATCCTTATGAAATCCCCTTTTCACAGGAGCGACTTTGGTTGTTAAATATTGTGAGTTATAATATTAATGATGAATAAGTTTGTGTTGATTAAAGATGAAATTGATAATTTCATTATGTGTGAATTATTAGTGGTAGTGGAAATCAACATTTATTTCGATAATAATTAATCAGATAAATGAGCAATTAATTGTTATTAATTCACATGCTTATAACTATGTGTTCACATGTGTGTACTATTGATTCACATGATTTACTATTAGGGGAGTTGGTGCAAGATTGATAATACTTGCATGACTAAATTAAAAATAGAGGTATAGATGAAGGTACTATACTATAATTAATTTTTTCACATGTTTAGGACTATTGAGTCACATGATTTACTATTAGGAGAGGTGGTGCAAGTTTGATAATACTTGCAGGACTAAATTAAAAATGAAAGAAAAGTTGATGGTATTATACTGTAATATTTTGATCCCCAAAACGTGCAATTATCGAAACTATGTTTTTCTATAAATAGAAGCTCATTCTTCCTTCATTTCTCAACAATTCACTAAGTCTCACAAGAACAATTATTATAGAAAGAAATTATAGAGAGAAAGAAGAAGAGAAGTTTGCTACCTCACTATTCCAGTATCCAGTTTCTTCTAAGGTAAGGGATATTATTATTATAGTAAGGGGTATTATTCTTTCGTATTCATGAAGAGAGTTATTTTTTTTCAATACTTGTAAGGGTTGTTATTCCATTCTTTACTATTATGTTGGAATAACTTTATACATGCGAAATACATGCATACATGGTGAAATTCTTACATTATTCCATTCTTTATTATTTTGTTGGAATAACTTTTATGCATCATGATCTCATCGCATGCACAGTGAATTATGTTGTTATTCCATTCTTTATTATTACATTGGAATATCACATGCATGCGGATTCGCATGACCTGATTTCATTCTTTATTATTACATCGAATATATCACATGTGCTGTCTTGATTACGCATGACTGGTTCCATTCTTTATTATTACGTTGGAATATCCTGCATCGCAATTCGCATGACTGATTCCATTCTTTATTATTGATTTGGGAATAACTCATGCTGTGAGGTATATCGCATGCACGGTGAATTCTTCTTTTATTCCATTCTTTATTATATTGTTGGGAATAATGCATACATGCGATCTATCGCATGCACAGTGAATCTGTTGTTATTCCATTCTTTATTATTACTGTTGGAATATCCATGCATCTATGAATTACGCATGACTGGTTCCGTTCTTTATTATTCTGTTGGAATATCCTGTCTGAGCGGATTATGCATAACCTGGTTCCATTCTTTATTATTCTGTTGGAATATCCTGTCTGTGCAGATTATGCATGACCTGGTTCCATTCTTTATTATTCTGTTGGGAATTGTTGCCCCTTTTATAGTTCTAATAAAAGAGCTCTAACTCATGCAAGCATACATGTGTCAACAATTAATACAGAGTAAGTAAACTATCGATCCCACAAAGAAAGTTGTTAATTTAAAACTATTATACATTAATTAACTCACTATACTTATATGCTTAGACTGATGACTAAAATTGCTGAATTAAACTAATTATGATTACCAACTAAAAATAAGAATGCAAATGGAATTAATATAATATGGAAATAATGGGACCCTAACTTCATTTAATATTTCATCTAATCGCCACTATCATGCAAGAAATGTTCACATATCACAGGAAAATAGCCAAGAGCACGAAGAGAGTTATAACCATTTTTCAATGCACTATAACTTACTTACACAGCATCTACAGATATTAGACTCTATGTAATCACCAATAAAGCACAATCACCATATGTCTATGCGAAATTGCACTCCTATTGATTTTAAGCACAAGCCCTTAACCTAGCTCATACGGTGAAACAGTATATGTCTATCTGGTTCACAAAATACATAAACCATATACATGACCCCATATTAGCATGCTATATCATGATTACAATCCATATTTATATGTTTATTGTCAATCCCATACAAATCTTTGAAGCGAATGGTGATCAAGCATTCATACATGTAAAACAACCATAGCGAGATATCCCGTATGATATGAAAACAATCCTAGCATTTAAGTGTACAACCAAACTACATATTAAAATCCGTTAGAATCCCATAATGGAGTTTAGTTCATGCCTGAACCAAAAGCCATTATGGGATCAACGCTAAACATGATCAATAAACAAACAATTAAAGTAAGAAAGATAGACGTTTTGGCTTCATTTTATGTTGGAATCTCTCCCAAGGTGTAAACCCTAGTTTCAATGAAAAGAATACGCTAAAAGTTATCAAGTCTCCCTCTGACACCCATCAGAATCGTTTAAAAACAATTACACATCATTTAATTAAGAATTAAAACTAAAACAAAATTACAAATCGATCGACATCACGTGCGGTCGCGCCTAAAAATAACTACCGGTCACGGCGGTAGCGAGACTTAACCGATCATTATATCGATCCAGTAGGCCTCTCACGCGGGCGCACATCGTCTACCTCGCGGGCGCGCATCTCTCCCCTCGAGGTCGCTCAACTTGCAGTAGGTCCTCATTGTTTAGCCATGTACTTCATCATGGCAGCTAGTCTAAGCTTTTTCATTCTGGTGACTTGTACTCTGAGTTCTAGTTCTGAGTTACGGGTTACATGTCATGCTACTGCTGCTGCTTGTTCATTTATGCTTGATCCTCTTACTTGCTTGGTCTCCATGCTTCATTGTACCTCCATGTCATGCACATCCTTGCCTTTGTTTCGCCTTTACGCATCCATTCGCCTCGTGCC
Organism: Panax ginseng; assembly: GCA_020205605.1. NCBI lineage: Eukaryota > Viridiplantae > Streptophyta > Magnoliopsida > Apiales > Araliaceae > Panax > Panax ginseng. The sequence goes on along the minus strand of CM035135.1, from coordinate 13,282,218 downwards.
CTCTAATACCACCAAAATTAAGCTAATTCCTGCACTTATTCAACAAAAGGAGTTTTAAGTACATGCAATGCAAAATAACATGAAATGAAACTAAAACACAATAAAATGTACTTGAGATGGGCACAATTCGCATGAATTGGTATTCAATAAGTAGGTAAAAATACCACTTATCAAATACCCCCAAACTTGAACTGTTGCTTGCCCTCAAGCAATATATACTAATGAATAATGAAAATGTAATTACGCAACTATGCAACTACTCTATGATGCACAAACTAGTCTCACATAATCCCTACCATAACAGAATTTTAGCCCAAATTACCTCAGTGAATTGTCCAAATCCAAGAATACAATCTCAAACCAAACTATAGGCATAACATCCAACACTCAGATACTTCATGTGTGCTATAGAAATGTTGTGTGTGTGTGGTGTTCACCAAAAACTTGATCTAAGCAAAGAATATATATATGCTACATTGCTTCAAACAGAAAATTATAGTTTAAAGCAAGACTCATGTATAATCATGTAACGCAGACTGTTTCAACATATCAACACAAATTAAGGTTCAATAATGGGTCTATTGCTTTATTGCTACACACGAGGGCGATTTACACACTTTCCCGCGGTGTTTATTGCTATTTTTCTTTTCTTTTTCTCTTTTTCTCTTTTTCTCTTTTTCTCTTTTTTTTTTCACATGACTATGCAATGTCTCAACCCATTAGGCACACTGCTACCCCTTAGCGAGCTTTCAACCAACGACTCCCAGACCATGAAAGACCTTAGGGTGCTAGGTGTAGAGACAATCCCCTCGGGCGTACTTACTCAAGTAGTCAGGGCCCCGAATTAAGACTAGCCACATTATTGTTATTTGATATTTTTTTTTATACATAGCATACCCATGTTTTCTCAAAACTTGCATGTTAATGTTTCATACAGTTTATAACACTTTCCACATGTTTCTCTTTTTAAAACTACATGTTCTATCAAGAAATGCGCATACACTTCTTCAACTTACAAGTGATTGTGAACACGATTGTGCATACCGAAATCATTTAAACAGCAACATGCATCTCATCGTGTAAAACCTTATAACTAAGTTGTGTTATCCAACATACTCTAGAATTCTTCACAATTCACTATCATCCTTGGCTAGGAAAAAATTTCTATTAAGCAATAATTTGTGTGAGACATGCAACTAACACATACTAACACAATCAATAAAGAATAAAAATAAAAAATTTTGCAAAAATTTAACTAAACACATAAACAAAATTAACTAAACATGCACCAATTAAATCAAACTAAACTACTAAACTACTATGCTATGATCCCCAATACCCCCAAACTTAAAATATTCAATGTCCCCATTGAATGAAGGTAAAAGTATACTGAAAACTCCCCCCTAATGATGGCTTGACCCACCTCTCGGGTGGTGAATGCAGTGGTGGATCTGACGCGGCGGTCCCAAAGCTGCTGCCATTCTAGCATTGTTCCTTGTTCTGCTGAAAGGCTTGACCGAGAGGCCCTTGTGAGTCTCATAGCAAATGTTCCAAGATTGTCATACATGGCGTCGACTTTGCTCTCCAACCTTTAAAGCTGTCGATCGCTAGGAATAGGATGTGCTCGGGTGGATGGACCTGCCGCATTGGGCTGAGGGGACTGCTGCGAGGGCTCTGGGAAAGTGGGTCGAAGAATGAATCCCAATCCTCGTGGGTGTGGTTCACCACCTGCCCAGTCCTCAAATTTAGCAATGGTGGCATATGTGATGTCTTGACTTGGATACTGCATTTGTTTGTTGCCCCAATTGCACCCCTGTTGCGCACATAGTATGGCTACCACTGAAGCATGTGGAATGCTCCCAGTGGTAGTTCCCTTCAGATACTTCACAATATTTTGATGAATTAGATACCCCACATCAATGTACTTGCCAGTAATAATGCCCCATAGAATTACAGCCCTTTCCGTCGTGATCTTATGTTGGTGCGATGAAGGCAATAGCTTGGCACAAATGAACAGATTCCATGCCTTAGCGTATCAATTTAGTGTGGCTGCTAGAAATATTCGAGGCTGGGTCGTGCCAACTTTGTAAGTCCATTTCATGCCTGGCACGCACAACTCAGCAATAACAAACTCCAAGTCCGTTTCTAGATGTGCCCCTGTGATCCAGTTTGTCGCCCCTGTTGGTGGTCTTGTAGTAATTCTTAGCACGTTTCGGATGGCGGAGGGTCTTTAGTCTACCTCGACACCACGAACCATAGAGGTATCGTTCATGGTGACTTTGGCATTGGCATAGAACTCTTGAACTATGCTCATCGGAATTGACGTGGGCGTCACAGTCAGTCCACCCCATCCTCGTTCATGGATCATGGCACAAAGTTGTCCATCTTGGCCTTCGGGTCTAAATCCTCTTTCCTTGATGAATATTTTCGCGACAATGCGATAGTACTCCTGCTGGGCTTCCAAACATAAGAACTTGCTGTGGTTGACAATGTCCTCCTTATGACTGCCAGAGGAGGAGAAGGAAGATGAAGATGGTCGTGCTCGCTTTGGACCCATTTGAGATTGTTGATAGTGATAGCAAATGAACTTACTACGAGAGAGAAATGAAATTTGTGAGTTGATAACCTTCACTATTGTGTTTGCCAATCCAATTGAGAACCCTAGCTTTATAGAAGGGATGAGAGGTGGATGAGCTTTGATCGTGGAAGAATTCGTGGAGATTTGATAGAGAGATATACGACTTCAATCTGTAACTGATAAAGAGATAGAGACGTGAGTTATGGAGAGTGAGAGAGTTTCACGTCTGTTATTATCGCAAATGAGAGTCCAAATGAGCCAATACTCCCTTTTAAAAATTTTCAGATCTAACTTGATTGATTATTAAGCATTCATGCCTTGAGAATATAGTGCATTGAAAGCCTTGGTAGCGAGACTTCTGAAGGTTTGATGGTCATATTGGCTTGGCGCGCGGGCACGCGAGTTTATGTTGCATGGGTCGCGCGGCCACGCGACCCTAGTATCTATCATTCTGAAGTTTGATTTCATTCCTCTCATCAGTGCTGCTTTCCGCCAATGGTACCTACACAGATATTAAGGCATATGTTTTAGGCATGAATTAGTGGCTACATTATGCTATTATTGCGCAAATATTCGCCACGCAATTCGTTCTACACACTTAAGCATGAACATCTAGCAATTTTTTAACAATGAATTAGACATACTAACTAAAATACTCCAAAATGAATAACTAAATAGAAAAAATCAATGGGGGTAGAAATGATGGGTTTCCTCCCATCCAGCGCTAAGTTATAGTCAATTAGCTTGACTGTCTCTGAATCTCACGTCACATCAAGAATTGAGGTGCCTGCCTTGTTATCCTTGGCACCCTAAAATTTAATGACTTCAGCTTTCATCAACGGCTCTTCTTTTAATTCTGAATTTTTGCCCGTTATACACCTTAACGATTCATACTTTTCTTGTTTCTGTACCTCATCCTTTAGGCTCTAATCCACCAAGTTAACCAGAAAATATTCTTCTTCATCTGTTGGGAGCTTAATTTCCTTGAAGACATTAAAGGTGACCTCTTGGTCATGTACACGCATAGTTAGTTCCCCTTTTTGCACAACTATCGAAGTCCTGCCCGTAGCTAAGAATGGTCTCCCTAGTATGATCGGTTTAATCTTATCCTCTTCGAAATCTAGAATGATAAAGTCGGCCAGAAAAATGAACTTATCCACCTTAACCAACACATCTTCAATAATTCCCCGTGAATATGTGATGGACCTATTAGCCAACTGTAATGATTTGTTTATCGGTCTTGGAGCCGGTAATCCCAACTAGTTGAACACTAAAAACGGCATCAAATTTATACTTGCCCCCAGATCAGATAAACACTTGCTAAAGATCATCTTCCCAATGGTGCATGGAATCGTGAAATGCTTGCGGATCTTTCAGCTTTGGAGGTAGTTTTCGTTGAAGCCTTTTACTGCATTCCTCATCGAGGCTCTTGTTTTGAACTCATCTAATCTTCTCTTCCTTGACAATATACCTTTCATGAACTTTGCATAGCTTGGCATTTGTTCAATGCCTCTGCGAAAGGTATGTTGATCTGCAGCTTTTTAAATACCTCCAAAAACTTGCTGAACTATTTGTCCTCTTTCTGTTTAATTAACCGCTACGGATATGGTACTTGAGGATGCAGTGGTTGCACTGGACTCTTTACCTTCTCTTCTGAACCTGCTTTATTCTTCTCTTCTCTTTGAACCTCGAATTTTCCAGATTTTATCCTCTTGGTCTCTCACCTTTCTGCCTCATGCGACCTCCTTTGGTATTATCATGCAGCGGTAGTATGCGACTTGCTGAGCTTGTCAAATATTTCTGATCACAATGTGATTGCTTGACCTTTGCTCCTTCCCGTCTCTTCTAGGATTTATCTCTGTGTTACTTGGCAATGCACCCTGGGGCCTGTTAGTAAGAATGCTTGCCATTTGCCCCATCTTAGTCTCCAAATTCTTGATAGCCACTACTTGGCTTTTGATCATGACTTCAGTGTTTGCCATGTATTTTAACATCATCTCCTCCATTTCTGATTTCTTCTCTGGATGTGGAAAATTTGGAGGGTGGTGTTATTCTTTGTTGAGGAAATCCGGTGAAAGCGGTGGTTTTGGTGTAAATTAATGGTTTGCGATGAATTTGTGGTTGAAATTATTGGTTAATTTGGGCTGATTTTCTTTGTTGTCCTTGGTTGTTAGACCAACTGAAGTTCGGATGATTGCGGTTGTTGGGATGGTATGTGTTCTGAAATTGACCTTAGTCTTTTCTGTAGTTGCTCACATACTGTACTGACTCCGAACTGATAGCAGATTGATACATGGAGTGTGACCTCGCACAAATCTAACAAACAAAAGCAACTATTTTCACTTTGTTCTCTGCACGTATCTATCTTCTTAACCATACATTTGCCATCTGTCTTGACAAGCTGTGTAATCGCATCTACCTCAACACTTTCTGCAACCTTAGTACATGGCATCAGAAACATGGGATTACGATAATCATTATGACCATAGTCTCGATAAGCATGTAGGCCTCATCATAGCTTTTTGCCCATAATGCCCCTCTCTCTGCTTTGCATCTGATCGGTCTCGATTGCCATCCCAAACCATTATAAAAGGAATTTATCACCATCGATCGGCATACAAGTGATGCGGACATTTTACCTAAGCATCTCTTTATACCTCTCCCATACCTCATATAAGGACTCCGCCTGTTGTTGCTCAAACCGAGAGATAGATGTCCTCATCTTTGCGATCTTAGCCATTGGGAAGAATTTGGCTAAGAATTTACGTGCTAAGTCCTCCATGTAGTTGATTGACCTATCGGCAAAGAATGTAGCCAACTTCTTGCTTTATCCTCAATGAAAATGGGAATAATCAGTAGTCGATGGCATCCTCAAATCACACAGATTATATCTGAATGTGTCGCAGATCTCGATGAAGCTCAATAGGTGTTCATTCGGATCATCCGTAGTAGCACCCCCAAACTGTACTGTGTTCTTCACCATTAGAATAGTGCCCGGTTTGATTTCAAAGGTATTGGCTGCTATCGCAGGTCGACTATGCTAGACTGTAATTCGTTTATGTTCGGCATGGAATAGTCCCTTAGAGCCCGATGCTCTTCTCTTTGCTTAATTCTTTGTTCTTTCGCCATACTGACTGTAGTGCTCTCTAACTGTGCTTGCAGATTTCTCTGCACACTCGCTTTCCAACCTTTTTCGTTTATATTAGCCTGCGGTGGTGTTAACTCTGAGTTGGATGATCGTGTGTGCATTAAACTCTACAAGTACGTGTAACCAAAAACAAAATAAAAATAGAAATGAGAAACTATCAGAATTGTCTAAGTTATACAATATAGCTTTAAACTAATGATAATTATCTAAATTAACGCCTTTCCCCGGCAACGGCGCCAAAAACTTATTGCCCCTTTTATAGTTCTAATAGAAGAGCTCTAACTCATTCAAGCATATATGTGTTAACAAGTAATACAGAGTAAGTAAGTATCGATCCCATAGAGAAACTTGTTAATTTTAAACTATTATGCATTAATTAACTCACTATACTTATATGCTTAGACTGATGACTAAAATTGTTGAATTAAACTAATTATGATTACCAACTAAAAATAAGAATGCAAATGGAATAAATATAATATGGAAATAATGGGACCCTAACTTCATTTAATATTTCATCTAATCGCCACTATCATGCAAGAAATGTTCACATATCACGAGGGAAAATAGCCAAAACACGAAGAGAGTTATAACCATTTTCAATGCACTATAACTTACTTACGGCATCTACGGATGTTAGACTCTATGTAATCACCAATATAAATCACAATCACCATATATACATGTGAAATTGCAATCCTATTGATTTTAAGCACAAGCCCTTACTCTAGCTCATACGGTGAAACAATATATGTCTATCCGGTTCACAAAATACGCAAGCCATATATGACCCCATATTCGCATGTTATCATGATTCTGATCCATATTTATATGTTCATTGTCAATCCCATACAAATACTGAAACGAATGGTGATCAAGCATTTATACATGTAAAACAACCATGACAGATATCCCATATGATATGCAAAACAATCCTAATATTTAAGTGTACAACCAAACTACATATTAAAATCCGTTAGAATCCCATAATGGAGTTTAGTTCATGCCTGAACCAAAAGCCATTTTGGGATCAACGCTAAACATGATCAATAAACAAATAATTGAAGTAAGAAAGATAGAACGATCAAACCCAATCGCTGAATAGAAACCAATGATCAACTATTAAATTCTCATAGAAATCTAATAGATAATAATCAAAATCCACAATGACAGAGAATCCCAAGAAGAAGTAGAGAAGTAGACGTTTTGGCTTCGTTCTACGTTGGAATCTCTCCCAAGGTGTAAACCCTAGTTTCTATGAAAAGAATACGCTAAAAGTTATCAAGTCTCCCTCTGACACCCGTCCGAATCGTTTAAAAACAATTACACATCATTTAATTAAGAATTAAAAATAAATCAAAATTACGACATCGACATCAGCCTTGCCAGCGTGCCTCTATAGCTTCTCGGTCTGGTGGCGAGACTTACGATGTTATGTCCATCCGGTAGGCCTCGATGATGGCGCGCGTCTTCTACCTCACGGGTGCGCATCTCTCCACTCGAGGTCGCTCAACTTGCAGTAGGTCCTCATTGTTTAGCCATGTACTCATGGTATGCGCAGTCTAAACTTTATCATTGCTTGGCGGCTCTGTACTCTGCAGGAGTTCTAGTTACGGTTTTGTCATACTCTTTGCTGTTTCTTGTTCATTCATGCTTGATCCTCTTGCTTTCTTGGTCTCCATACTTCATTGTACCTCCATGCCATGCACATCCTTGCCTTTGCTTCGCCTTTATGCATCCATTCGCCTCGTGCCCTCCAATACTACCAGAATTAAGCCGATTCCTGTACTTATTCAACAAAAGGAGTTTTAAGTACATGCAATGCAAAATAACGTGAAATGTAACTAAAACACAATAAAATGTACTTGAGATGGGCAAAATTCGCATGAATTGGTATTCAATAAGTAGGTAAAAATACCACTTATCAGGAATAACTTTATCTGTCACGATTTCATCGCATACTGTTGAATTCTTACATTATTCCTTTCTTTATTATTCTATTGGAATAACCTGTCTATGTGGATTATCGCAGGCATGGTCAATGATCCTTTGTATTCATTCTTTATTAAATTATGGAAATGATCTGTCTACGTGGATTACCGCATGGCGGGTGAAAATCTATTTGTTGTTATTATTTACCCGGTTACTATTTACTCTAGTATTATTCACTCGGGTATTCGGGGTACTTTTTATGTTGGAGTACTATTCATGAGTTACTATTCATGGGTTACTATTCACCCAAATTACTATTCACCTGAATATTATTCACTCGGTATTTAGGGTACTTTTCATGTTAGTACTTATTTGAGGTACTATTCTAAAATACTATTTATAGGGTACTATATTAGGTACTATTTTGCAGAAAAATATATTTATTTTACTGTCCAAATTATTTTTTGGTACATGAATATTATTCTTGAATTTTACTCCATAAAAGCGATATCGTGTTGACAATTTGGATATTTTTAAACTCCGGATAAATTTAAAGTCTTTAATATTTATCCTTAGTTTCGTTGATTAATGTTTATATCATTGTCATCATCCTCATGCTTATATTATGATGAAAGTTATATTTGGCTTACGATGCAAAAGATGGTATTGATTATTGGTTTTATAGTTGTATATCTTTGGCTTACGTGCAAAGATGGACCGTTGATTATTGGTTTCTGATTGTATATCTTTGGCTTACGTGCAAAGATGAACTATTGATTGATGAGTATCTTTGGCTTATGTTCATAGATGAAGCTGTTTATTGGTATGATTTTGTTGGGATCATTCGGTATAATCATGACCCGTAATGTTATAGATGATGTGGTAAAAGTCCTCATTGGCTGTAGTAGTACATTGATGGGCGATTATTGGTATGATTATAACGAGGATTATTCGGTATAATCATGACCATTGATGATTACATAAATATCCTTAGCCATAGTGCAAGGATGATTTGATGATGTGGATTATTTATTAAGCTGAGTCTCAATGATAACATATTGATTATACACTTTTAATTCGTAAAGATAGTAGCATGCTCTACTTGACTCTTCTAAAATCTGGTTGTATGTCTTTGGCACATAGTGCAAAAAGATGAATTGTTAATGAATATCTTTGGCCGTAGTGCAAAGATGAATTTATTAGTATGATTATGAGCGGGGAATTATGATTTGGTATAACCATGATTTTTGATGTTTTTGGTGAAGATAGGTGATGAAAATTATCTTCGTCCTGGGTGCGAAGAGGAATTTAGAATCAAAATTATGATTATGAGTTATTCATATGATTGTGGACAGGATTTGTTGATTGATGTTACAGGGATAAAACATTATTGGTGGAGTTTTAACATGGAGAAGATAATAGACCTGATGGTCTATTTGACTCTTCTAATGGATTGATCGTTCCGTTGTAACTATGGTTGAAAAGTTTTATCATCTATCATATGTTCTAAATCTCTGATTTATTACTGATGAAGGCTATTGATGATGTAAATTATCTTTAGTCATGATATTCTTTATTGGGCTAGTTGTGCTCACCCTTTGTCTTCACCACCCCTTTTAGGTAATAAGAGTGTATTTGGGTCGGCGGGGTATGAGGAGGAGAATAGACGGTGGTCTATATTTTGTTAAGGTTCTCCTAAATAGTATGGAAATAATTTTATTGAGAACTTTAGATAAGTGTGTCGTATTGTATACGTCGTTTGATATTTAATTTTGGGGAACCGAATAGGGTGAGGCGAACCCAACTTTGGAAGGGTGTTTTGTCACTATCATACAATATGTCTAATGACATACAACCTCGTGTTATCATATGACAGGGTTGTGTACATCCACTTGCTAAGTATATCTACGAGCACTACCTATATGATCTCGGAGTTTGGTTGAAACATAATGTTTAATTGTAGAAGGTGGAGATAGTTATATGTCAAGAAAAAACTCACCATTGGAAGGAACATGATAGTAATCTTCTTATTTTCTTTAGAGTCTATTGGGTTAACCAAGGATAATTCTCTGGACATATGATATCTATCATAACTTAGATTCATGGCCTCCTATGTACGAAGGTTTCTTGAGCACTTCCCAAAGATTTTAATTTCTAAAATAGTTTTTGACTGTACTTTTAGGTAAAGAACCATTGTAAGGTTGTGGTAGAGGCACCATGAGAATTACATACATTTGTATTAAAACTCACAGTTTAACTGTGGTTGTATTCTGCATGACAGTTCAACAATTAAATAAATGAAGTTTGTATTTAATTTTTATAGTATGATATCTGGCAACTCAAAAAGGGTCGTGTGGACCTATTTTGGGGGCTTCACAATATTACAAACATTAATATTATATTTAAGTTGTCTACTGTCCACTCCCTTCACCAGTTTTCTTGTTGGGACACTTGTTGAATCCGTGACCCGTTCTCCCACATGAAAAACATTTCCTCATATTCGGCTTAGGACAATGTAGGGAAATATGTCCTTCTTGCTTACAGTTAAAACACACGTTCTTCCACATCATGCATTCTCCCACGTGAGTCTTTCCACACTTACTACAGACTTGCTTCTTCTTCGGGTTTGAATTTTCAGAATTGTCGTTGTCGTTGTCCCGCTTTCTCTTTTTCTTACCTTTCTTCTGCTTGATTGTTCCTTCAAATGATCTACCACCTTCAGTCTTCATCCTTTCTACCTGCGCCTTCAGCTCATTCTGTTCTTGAGTCATTTCGCGTAACGCTCGCTTTGTCTTCCACAACTCCTTTAAGAGAAATACTTTACTACGGAGTTCTTGGACTTTTGTAGATTCTTGATCTTGTTCTCTAATATTGGTCTTATTCTTTTTCTCCACCTTAGCTTCTTCGGACTTCGCCTCTTCATCACCACTCAGATACATTTCGGGATAATCGTCATGATCACTCCCCAAATTAATCACAGGTTCATCTTTTCCCACCTTCTCAATTGATTCACTTTGCGCTGGCACCTCGGCTACTGGAACTGATGCAACAGCCGCTAGCATCCTCGTACTCATTTCATCTTCTCCTGACATCCTATAGTCAGTTTAAACAACTTGATTAGTACTTCACCAGTACAAAATTATCACACTATGTGTCAACATATCTCACTATCTATACACTTTGGCAATCCCCCACTTGGTACTCTAGATGAGTATTCTTTATCTTGCTTATGGTTATAATCCTAGGGTTTCCCCCACCTACTTAAGGTTTATAACCTACAGCTTTGATACCAACCTGTGAAACCCCCAAATCTGGGTTACCTAATCCCCGAGTTTGGTGCTCATGATCCACAATATAAATAACATCTAACTACCCATTTAATTATGAATAGAAATATACACTTCATTAACTGATATAGTTAATACATTACCCCAGGTTCTCTAACCTTAACATTACAAACATACCCTTTAGATATACAAAAAGGGTTTACAAACATAACATAAAAAAAATGTTATTCATAATTAATTTATCACTATGCCTTTGCCTTTGTTCTTCACAACACCTCCTACCACTTCGTCCCTAACTGAAAAGTTTTATTTAGCAAGGGTGATAAACAAATTTGCCCCGCAAGTTAAGATATACAAAGAATGAATAAAAATCAGAACAACAGACTATCTAATTTGATAGAATAACTCCAAAGTTCGGGGAACTTTGAAATAGCTGAACAATTTGCTCTTCTCTAACCAATCTTCTCGCAACCTATGCAACACAATAGTTCAATAATGAAAGGGTACAACACTTTTAAAGTTTCTACGATATTCGATTGAATAAAAAATTAGAAGTATTCTCCAAAGTTTATGATAAATGATCTTACAAGATCTTGAAATTCTCTTCTCGAGTAACTATCAAAGATTTACTGTAATATACCCAAACAACAGGATGGAAATATTTTCCAGAGTTTATGCTGAGTGATCACAAAGGATCTAGAACTTCGCTTCTCGAGTAACTATCAAAGATATACTTTGATATACCCAGGTGTATCAGATAACCATAAAGATTAAGTCATACTCCTCTTCAAGTATTTGGAGCGGCCAACTCCTCATACCCTATATTATGCATAATACTTACACGCACGCAAAGGCCGAATATACGACCAAAAAAGTTTTCTTTGTATAAAAAGGTGTTCTTCTCAGTCTTATAATCAGAATTTGATTTAACAACGAACTATTATGATTTCAATATCTAGTCACTTCTCGATCTAACCGAAATAATTGGCATCGATCTGTCAATAATAATTAAATTCTCTTCTCGAACCTATCAAGTTCCAAGAAAAGTGTGTCTAGCCAGAACAATTAGCTAAGACTTATCTCAATACGATTCAACAATAGACAGTAATTATCTGTACTATTTGTAATCAATAATAGCTTCTACGGATGTGAATATCAAATAACAATTATCCTTTAAATCTATTCTCAGAATCATTAATTCAATTTGAATTAATAAACATGCACTAACTGCGAATAATCAACAATAAATTCTTGGACGTGGTCTAATCAGCAATAATTAACCACCATAATAATTAAAAAGATATAACTCAAGGTTGAGTTAGCAAAACTTGCCTTCTCCGTGGATTACTGCTACACAATATGCGTATCTGCGTTCACAAGACCTATAATCACAATATCAGTCTCACAATTAGAATAATAAATCACAACACGTAACACTGTAATTTACAGTCAGTCTTTCTCCTAAGCACATTAGCACATAGCCACATCAATGTTTATAACCTAAATAAACACTTATCTAGTCTAACTAGTTTGGTCTGGTTGGACTTCGGTCTTATCTCGATGTATTGGTCACCCCTATCCGACAATTAACACATTTATTGTCAACTAAACTCGGTCTCAAAGCTGCAATATTATTTTAGATAATTCAATTATCATTAATAATATTTTTTGGAAGCTTTTAATAATTTTCTAATAATTATTATAATTTATAATAAATATTCACACACCAAAATCATTTCTAAATGATTTAAATGCTAATTAATTCCATCATCATTAAGATTTAATAATATTAAAATATTAATGACATACTTGTCAAAATATTAAAGTTATTATAAATAACTTCAAATATTTTTAAATCACTAATAGTCTACTTAAATGATTTTTAAAATAATTAAAATCATTTTTAAATCATCACTATTAATATTTAAATATTAATGAATTTATCATAAAAATATTAAAAGTCATTAATTATAACCTAAAATATTTTTAAATCATTTTCTCATTTTTAATTGATTTTAAATCAATAAAATCATTTTTCTAACATATATTTAATATACTAATTAAATAAATCTAATATCATTAATATTAATTTATTAATGAGAATTCTTCAAAAATATTGCAAATTACATTTTATAATTCAAAATATTTTTAAACACTTTCTTCTTATTTAAAATGATTTTTTAATATTTAAATCATTTTCTCTAATTTATTTGATACACTAATTAAATAAATTAAATATCATTAATATTCAAATAATTATAAATATTAATGAAAATATCCCAAATAATCAAAAGTTAATTTTCATAATTTTAAAATAATTTTTAGAACCATTTTTGTAATTTTTAGAATTTATTTTCTATTTTTAATTAATTTCCAGAAAATAAAAAATAAAAATTATTTAAAACTGTCGTTAAAGGCTATAGCGACAGTAACCGTCGATGTTGGTGTTCTTGGGCTCAAGAACACTAACAAGCCAGTGTTCAAGGCCCTTACTTTGACCACACTTGATTCTCTATTCTTGCATGTTCTGTCCAATCTAATACTCAGATCTTGTAGTGTTTATGTAACACTAGAATTAATAATAACAATCTATGTCATACAACAACATAACTGCAAGATCCAAGCCCCTAAAGTCACTGTCAGAACGTTTCTGGGTTTTTTGGGTAACCCAGAAACCTAGGCAGTTCGTGTTGTCACGTTCCAGCCCAATTAATTCTATGTTCCGGTCATTGTTCATGTGGTCTCATGGTTCAAATATGTAGTCCTTATGTCAAGGAACAATAACATATCCTCATGTCAGTCCAACAATAACAGAATCATAATTTATGATGCGGTCAAACTCTGACAGAAACTTAGTTCATCCGGTTTCTGGGTTTTTCCAGAAACGCTAAATCAGTGAAAGTGGCCTACTTTGACCACCTATTTCGTTCAATCTATTAACTATTTAAATGATCTAAAGCCATAAATATAAAGTACATATGTCAGTCTATAAACTGGTTACAAAAACAACATCAAATCTCTTAATCAATTGACAGATCAAGGCTTGACAAAACCTTATCAGACGCTGCTTAAGGATTTCTGGGTTACCCAGAAATCGTCCGGTCATGCTTGGTCAACGGGTTTTTACCATTTATAACTTTCAATCTGGACATGGAATGATTGTGATTCCACTTCCAGATCAAAGAGCTCATGTCAGACTACAGATCTAATGTGACACCCCAAAATCCAGGTATTCCATTCCCACAGAATTTGGTGTTCACTAACCAAAATATTACATCTAACTACCCATAATCAAAAGATAAAGACGTAATTTAATTAACTTAAACAATAATCTTTCCCATTAGAGGGTTACATCATAATCTCAAAATAAATCCCAGGTAATCTAACCTTAAAATTATTACATCAGTTTGTGGAATACATCATATATGAAAACAAGTCTTTAACATAATTCATTAAAATAAAATTCTCATAAGTCCTCAACATTTGGACATCTTGCCCTTTCCTTTGCTAGTAGACGGCTCATCGACTTTCTCAACTTTAGTTGCAGTGTTAAATGCAAGAGTGAGCAAACAATTGCTCACTGATATAGGAAGTAATAATATTAACAACATGAGAATAAACAACGAATGCTGGCAATAATGAACTTGTTCTGTGAATTAAGAATAGAAAACAAGTTTGAATTCAATGTCTTAGGGTCTTAAGACCACGAACTATGTCTCTACTATTTAGGTATTATTACCTTAACCTTAACTGTCATTAGACTGTACAGACCCTTCTTAGCGTACTTAGGGGGATCAGCCCTTTGTACCATGTATTATGCACAAACATCTAAATGTTACACGTACAAAAATCCCCTATGTTAGGGTTGTTCGTCTCAGTTTGAACTTAGAATTTCCGCACTAAAGAAGGTTTAGTTTGGAACTAGCTTATCAGTGTTTCTAGAATTTTAGAACACTATTCAACTTCCATCAATAAAGCTTCAATACGAGAATGTATAACTAAACAAGGCTATTAAAGTCAAAGATCGGATACCAACAATATATATAACTGAATAACATGATATACATGCAAAGCGCTATATTCAAAGGAGTTTAGAACAATCTTCTATGAGTCGATGTATTAGAACAAAATATGATTCGAATGATAATAAGGAAAATAAAGCTCGCTCGATGTAACGAATTAAGTTACAAGAGCTTGCACAATCATACACAAGATAAACTAGGCTTGCTCAATTTTACAAGAATTTTAGGAACTTGTACTATAACGATTTAGGAATGGGAACATGCATTCAATATGAAAAGCATGAAGTTATAAAACTTTGCTCAATGTAAAGAGTTAAGGTTTAGGAACTTGCTCGATAATAACAAGGTAGAGTTAGAAAACTTGCCTTGATTGTAAGCTACACAAACGTAAAATAATATCCAATTATCCTACATACATCATTGAAATCGCAAAAACAATTAGTTGTATGAATATTAGCTTTAGGATTTAAACCATCATTTAGGTCATAACCCTACCCTAGCACCTAACCATGTAGGTTAATATACTTAACGAATCTGAAATCTCATTACAAGCCAACATAACCTAACCGTTCATCTCTAACTTTTGAGAACATCACATTTGGTTTCATTTTATAACTTATTTAAAATCTTTACCCTTTTCGTTATAACACATTGCAATCTGTTATTATAGTTTCTATTATGCCTTAACATCACTAACATGCATGCTAAACCAACACAAGTCCGTTATGTATGACCTACAAATAAGTTGACTTCAATCATCATAGTTAGGGGTATAAAGCATTTGCCATACTTAAAATCTGGGACAGTAGCAATTGCGCATTTTTTTACCTTGGGATCGAAAGGCATGTACATTGCTTTTTTTTCTATTGTATACGTGTAATTTCTTACGTTAGTATATGTGAAAGGTAGAGACAGTAGTGAGCGATGAGTCGCTTTTAGCCCAACTAACACGAAATTCACCCACCAAATAGTGATAATAACAGGTAAAAATGATATAGAACTATCACAACCATATTTGTGAACATATTCCACCAATTAAAACAATTTAACAACAATTTAAGTTAAGTTAATTTCTCAAATTTCATGATTTTCATATAAAACTCAAATTTTGATATTCATCCCCAAAAATCCACACTGCGAATTCAATACATGGCCAATTCACGTCATTCAAATTACGTTATGCTTGATTCTTAATAAACTAACATATACAAGCGTCAATTTACAGTTTACCATCCAAATTGGCCATTAAAATTGACAATTACCCAAGCCATATGCAAAAATACACATACTGACATTATTTCTACTGTTAAAACGAAATTAAAATACAATTTCCTTGTTTAAACATAAACACTAGCATTATATCACCTATATCCACCATAATTTAGTTACACAACAACAATTTTGAAAGAATTACCATTCACAGAACAAAACCAACTTGTCAGAATTATATATATATATATATATATATATATATATATATATATATATATATATATATATATATATATATATAAGGGTTAGATAAAATACCTTCAAAGATGCTTTAATAATCCCTTGCTAACCACTGAAATTGCTTAGGTTTTCACTTAATCTCTCAAGTTCCTTGTAATTCTTCTTCTCTCTCAATTCATACACTCTCTCTTTTCTCTCAACTCTGCTCTTTCTCCTTAGCCAAATACGAATAAAAAAAACTAAACGCTAGCTTTAGGAAATAATATGCGTAAAACATAAACTGAAACCCACGTTCTCTTTCAGTTAAAGAATAAAAAGTTTGCGTCAGTTGAAAATAAGACAAAGGCCACAAGGCCTTGTTTGGCTGAGCACATATTCCCAACACTAGATTATTATTATATTATTTATATTATATAGTTACTTTGTGTCACACTCTAATTAATTTAAATAACTTTAGTTTAGTTAATTTAAATAACTTAAAATTCTTATTATCATTATACCTATAATTAATAAATAATTATATATCTAATTTAATTAATAAATTAGACACATAACTTTATTTAATTTATTTATTTCCATTAAATTAAACAATTTATTTAGCTTAATTATTTTCTTACATATTAAGCAATTGATTTAATTTAATTATTTCCTTCAATTAAATCCTTCAGATAAATTATCATTACTTAATTTAATTTGCACTAATCAACTTAATTATTAAATTAATTCACCTCAATTCATAAATTATTTATTTATCTCAATAAATAGATTATTAAAAATATTTATTTAATTCAATAAATATTTAAATTAAATTACAAATTTCTTGATCGTTACATCTAATACATAAAACAACAAAAATCATGAACATAGAAGAATCTGTGGCTCTTGACATTAGCTTGTCAGACCACAAATAATGTTCTTGGGTAGTTTTGAAAAATCTTACTTTTAAGGCACTTTGATGCTGTAGATATATGATGGATCATCATAGATCATCATGAAACATCTTATAGCAAACATCTAAATACATAAACACGAAATCTTTCTTTGCATACAAGATTAAAGTAGGTTTAAGATTTATACCTTCTATTATCCAATCCTTGATCTAAGCTCTTCTCCACTGATCTTGATGATCTAAGGGGTGTTCTAGTGACTGAAACACTTAAGATTTTCGTGGCTAAAGAGAGAGAAAAGGTTTGTTGAGAGTTAGAGAGAAAATGGGCAACTTTTGTGAACTTTCTCTCTTCCAAAACATATAACTTTGATTCAATGTTTCTACACTTGCTAGGTGGCACATATGGATCAGATTTGGTAAGGATTTGCAGCACATGGGATAAGCCTTAAGTGATGACTCATTAGATCTTGCAAATCTCTTAACTTAAAATCTAAGTAAAGGGTATTTTGGACATTGGACATAAAATTTTAATGGTAAAATAGAAAATTGGCTCAACCCTTAGGGTTTAATCCTAAGGTTCTAACCCTTAGGTTTTATAACACTACTTTCTAGGATTTTCTAATTAGTTTTTAAACTAGAAAATTAAGATTTCTAAAATATAATTAGGGTTTCCTAATTATATTAAAGGTTATTAATCACATTAAAGTTAACTAATCACATTAGGCTTTCCAATTAGGATTAGGGTTTCCTAATTACGGTTTAGGATTCCAAATTTTAAAATTTGGGTTTCCCAGCTTTTGATTAGGATTTCTAATGGTATGTTAGGGTTTCTAATCCCGAGATTAGGGTTTCTAATCCCTTAATAGGGTTTACTAATAGTGTACCCTACCCGATCAATCATTGATCAAAATTTCTCTACAATACAAACATGTACTCGTCAATATAATTATTTTCATTAAATTTTCTATTGAATCCATATCCAGACTTAGGGTTAGGGTTTTTATTCTCCGTTAAGCACAACTCTACTCTTATTTCTTCATTCAATACACAAATTGATCACTTCTCAAGACTCGTATCACAGATACACCACACAATATTATTAATCAATATCAATATTAAATAAATAAAAAAATTATTCAAAAAATTCGGATTATTCAAAATCCCGGGTCATCACAGCCAAGAAGACTTCAAATGGATTTAAATGAATGAATACTCAATTTCCACCAGTAAAATATAGCGAAACACAGCCTCATAGGTGTTTTGAAAGAGAAAGCACCCAGTTTAAAATGTGTACAAAGCAAAATGGACAGGGGTTCCACGCAGATTTTGTTTCCTCTCTTTCAACATCTTGTGGCTCATCTAGTTACAAATTTTGTTCGGGCTCTCCATTAGTCTCGGAATCCATGTCATAGGGCCAAGTGTATTGAGGACAAATGTTAGAGGCATTGGTTAGTTGTTCCATTTGGTTCGTAAAATTTTGACTCAATATCTCTTGATTAATCCTCCACTCCTCACCTGAAGCTATGAACTTGGACAAAACTTCCTCCAAATTTGAATGTTTTTCTTGTTGTAGTCGAGGTGGACACGAGAAATCTGGTGGGTATATTGGACTTGGAGCATAAAATTGATCTTGATGAGTATGGCTCCATGAAAAATTCGGGTGATATCCCCAATCCTGATAATAGTTGTTGGGATAATCACCACCATACTGTACCGGCTCGAAACTGATGGCGCATTGATGACTCATAAGATTTCCAGCACAATAATCACAAGTACCCACCACGCTTTGACGACGTTGTGCTGCAAAAGCGTCTAACCTCCTAGAAAGTGTCTCCATTTGTGCTGATAATGCAGAAAGTATTGTCGCGAGTCCATCATTCTCTGCTCCCCTTGGCTGAGTCATGTTTGCCATCCTTCGACTCCGTTGGGCTGCGATAACCTCCAACGTCTTCGAATTTGCCTCAATTTGTACTGGCTCTACAGAAAATGTATTAAGTCCATCAATCCATGTTTCCCTTGGTTGAGTCATGTTCGTGAATGGCCATTGATATGCAAAGGCATCCATGGTACCTGAAAAGAGAGAAATATAGGAAGAGAAATAAAATTA
The DNA here is from genome assembly GCA_020205605.1 of Panax ginseng. Classification (NCBI taxonomy): domain Eukaryota; kingdom Viridiplantae; phylum Streptophyta; class Magnoliopsida; order Apiales; family Araliaceae; genus Panax; species Panax ginseng. The sequence goes on along the minus strand of CM035135.1, from coordinate 13,262,803 downwards.
AAAATAAAAATGTTTAAATTGAGACTAATTTGATTGAAATTAATATTGGTAAAAAATTTATTAAATTAATTCCCCGGCAACGGCGCCAAAAACTTATTGGTCAATTTCCCAATCAATGAATACGTGCAAGTATACATGGTCAACAAGTAATAAAGTGAAAGTAGAGTATCGTTCCCACGAGGAATTATTTAATAAAAATCACCAAGTACTAGTTTTTAACCAAACTAATTTTATTTAAACAATCTCAAATCGTGATTTTTCTAATTAAGAAAACTAAATTAACTAATTAAACTGAATTTCTTTATAAATGAATTCAAATAAATAAAGGTTAAGACTACAATATCCCCAATTATGAACTATAAACTAATTATCCAATTTTTCCAATTATTATGCCTAATGAATTGTTAACAGGAATTCCAAGTGTCAAAAGCCCTTTTTCAAGTGTTAAATTAACTTCTATTCAATCCCAATTCCCAACTTGTTACATGCAGTGAACAGATATTCCTATTCAATTCACGACCCTAAATATTCGTCATGCAAATAATTAAGCATACATGTTATCATGTCCAGTTCTAATCCTAGATCTCCTCTCCCGAATCCTTCTAGAGTAACATGGTAATTACTGATCAAATAATTAATCAATAAGCACAAAACATGATAAACAATTCACCTTGACATAAATACTTGGAATAAGTTAAATAATTAATTCATAAGCATAAAAGGTTCAGTTGTAGTCTTAATAAAAGAAATTTAGTTCATTATTAATGAATTAAAATCAAGAATCCACAATTGAATAGACATTAAAAGATAAAAGTAAGATTAGAGAGAATAAATCATTGTCGAAGAAATCTCCATCTTCCTCAAGCTCCTGCTCTTTTTCTTCAATGGTCTCCAAGTTGCTTCAATCTCCAAAACTAATAAGAACTAAGGTTTATGTTCTGATCTAATAGAGTGTATCTCTAATCTAATCTATGTAATCTCTCCCTATTTTATGCCTTACATCATGTATTTATAGGTTACAAGTCTAATTTTTAGCTTAGGAACAAACCCAATCCAATTTGGAGTTAGAAAAGTGTCAAAATTCACCCCAAAAGCGTGTCAAGTTTGAAAGCAGCGTCCAAGCCCGGAGCTAGGCAGTATTTTGGAACATCTTGCATTATAGCACCCCACTTTGAGCATAAACTTGATTTGGTTTGACGTTGGAACATTTTTTACTCTTACGTCCTTTGGGAAAATAGTCATAACTTCTTCGTCCGAACTCCGATTTTGATGATTCAAGATGTTCTTGAAAGAGAAGATGTAGACCTACAACTTTCATTCTTTACAATTTTAGAAATAAGGTTCAGAGAAATAATCAAATTGGCTCTGAAGTGACTATTGTGTAAATGGCAAGCCGAAAACGCAAATCTAGCCACCCTAAACGTCGATCCAAGTAACTTTTGTCCCAATTCCTATAAAACAACATAAAACATGCATGAATAGACATAAACACTTAAAAACTATTCTAAAAGACTTGAGAACAACAATAAATTAAGTCCGAATGTATCCAATTCAAGGGTATATTACCCATTCATCAAATACCCCCAAACTTAAACCGTTGCTTATCCTCAAGCAAAAACACAAAACTGTTATGCAATGCAATGTAATGCAACTAAATCTATATGCCTACGAATCCAACAGTAATGACAGAAACAAGTCTATTCAATTGACCTTAGAGAAATCAAGTAAACATGATAATACATCATATTAAAACAAATCAGTAATTTCCCAATCAATCATCAAATCTTAGACTCTTATCACTGATATAGTGTGTGTGTGCTCCACAACAATGCTAACTAATATAAAATCAAATTTAACACATAATAGATATCTTCGATGGCATCATACAGTGTAAACTTGAAAACTCCTCAAATAAACTAGATTCGACTAAAATCAAACAATTACCTAAGTCCAAGGGTTAAAATGGAATACTTATGCTTTATTTTTATTTTATTTTTTTTTAACGGGGGCTTTTTGCACTTTTTCCCGTTTTATTCAATTTTTATTTTTCATGACTGTGCAATGTCTCATTCCATTAGGCTAACATTGCTACCCCTTAGCGAGCTTTCGACCAATGACTCCCAGACCATATAAGACCTTAGGGCGCTAAGTGTAGAGACACTCCCTCGGGATTACTTGCTCAAGTAACAAAGGCCCCGAAACAAGACTAGTCACGGTGTTTATTCATTATCATTCATTTTTTTTCTTTTTTATAAAGCTTATATACCCTAACTTTTTCCCCCAAACTTAGGTTTTTGTCTAACTTTAGCTATCACCGCCTATCCATGAGTTCCTTTCATTCAAACTAGAAATTATCCTTTAGAATTCCATTATGTATCAATTTAGACTCAATCAATCAACAAGTTGTTTTTACTGTGTTAACCTTATTATATCAGTTTCAAAAAGAAAAAGATTCAATTCATAACAAGAAATCACATCAAAGCCTTAATATTCAATACTATACTTATCTACTCAATTCCAGTCTCATCATTGGCCAAAATAGACTTTTACTATCTAACTGCTGGAATCATGCAAATATAAACTAAACGCAACAAACACAGTAAACTAACTACTATTTTTGCGATTTTAAAAAAAAATAATTTTTTTTAACAAGAAACTGAATGCAAAAACAAAATGTAAATAATCCGAAAACATAACGAACTGCAATGTAAATAACTAACTATATGCAATACGACACTAAAATGCCCCCAAACTTAAACTAGACATTGTCCTAAATGACTAAAATAGAAAAAATTAAAGCTGAGGATTTCCCTAAAAATATAGCAATCTTCCTCCTTGTCCGCTAAGTTTACAGAATAGGCTAGGCACACGGATAAAATTGGGCACCGCACTTGAATTTGACTTGAATAACCTGTAAACCATGATAGAAACAATTTTATTAAATTCAAAATAAATGAAAATTCAAAACTACTAATATAAAACCTAATAAAAACTAAAAATAAAAATTAAACTTGGGTTGCCTCCCAATAAGTGCTTATTTTATAGTCTCAACCTGACTTCTTCAATTCTCTATCCAATTCTCCTACGAAAATTGAGGAACCCTCCATCCATCAGAAGCAATGTCTCTTTTGGGAGGTTCCCATTAGTAATGACCCTTGAATGAAAGTCACCTACCATGCTCTTTGTATATATGTTCTGTAAGACCCCAACTTTTATGAATAAAGATGAATTTTCTATAATTATCATTTTTGAAAATTATGGAATGAATTTGATATAATGTTATAGTTGTGGGTAATATTTATAAATTTTGCAAAGTACGCAAGTTGTTATATAATATTCGATTGGTCGGGGAATATTCGTTTTAACATGGAATATTCATAATGACCTGACAATCATTAGTGGACCCCACAACGGAATTATTGTCGGATTGAGAAAATGACAAAAATATTTTATGAAAATAACGACGGAAGTTTTATTGTTAACTGTTAAAACAACCGGTGTTAAAAGTACAGGAATACGCATTGTTGCATAGTAGCACACGCTATTGATTATTGATGCTTACATTGAGAAGTCACTCGGTTTTATTTAATTATTGCTTGATGGAATTGTTGCATAGTATCTCACGTTAATTGATTCAATTATTGTCGATATTTTATATATTATTATATCAATATTGAGATGACAGAGTTATTAATATTATTATTTGCAATATTAACGATGTCTAAAAGTTCTCGCCAAGGAGAGGTTTGGTCACCTAATTGTGCGTGATAGGGAGAAATCCTTATTGAAAGCCCTTCTTTCCTAGGAACGACACAAGTCGATTAATAGTGTGAATTATAATAATGATGATGAAGTTTTATTTTATTAGTATTATTAATGTAATAAAGCAGAAAAAATTTTATATAAAACAAAATACTTTTATAAAGTTATTCATTTTATTAGACTATAAATAGAATATATTATATTCTATTATGCATAGTGTTTTGCATAGTAAAATCTTTTTTATAAAAGCAGAATACTTTTATAAATATATTCATTTTATTATACTATAAATAGAATATATTATATTTTATTATGCATATTATTATTTGCGTAGTAAAATCTTTTATATAAAAGCAGAATACTTTTATAAAGTTATTCGTTTTATTAGATTATAAATAGAATATATTATATTTTATTTAAAAGATTTTATTTTATTAAAATATTTTATAGTAAACCAACTGGATAGTCCATTTAAAAGTAAAACAATGGACAGATAGTTCAGAATTAGTTACTATTCAGGTCCATTCTCCTATAAATAGAAGCTCATTCCTTCATTATTTCTTACGAATTCACTTTTGAAACTCTAGAAAGAGAAACTATAGAGAGAAAGAAGAAAAGTACTCGCTACTTCACTACTACTATATCCAGTTTGTTTTAAGGTAAGGGTTTTATTTCCTTTCGTATTCATGAAGAGAACTTTTTTTATTCAATTTTTTTATTCTGTTGGAATAACATGTATACACGGTCTACCCTATACTTGGTGAAATTCTTCTGTTATTCCATTCTTTATCATTATGTTGGAATAACTTTATCATCATGGGTACCGCATACATGGTGAAATTCTTCTGTTATTCCATTCTTTATTATTCTGTTGGAACATCCTGTCTGTACGTTTACGTATGACCTAGTTCCGTTATTTATTATTCTGTTGGAACATCCTGTCGGTGCAAATTTTGCCTGACTTGGTTCCGTTATTTATTATTCTATTGGAATATCCTGTCTGTGCGTTTACGCATGACCTGGTTCCGTTATTTATTTCTGTTGGAATAACCTGTCTGTGCGGTCTATTGCATGCCTGGTAATTTCTTTTATTATTCCATTCTTTATTATACACAGTTGGTTAAAGTTTTGACTTCTATACTCCATGAAATTAGTGGAATATCCTTGATATTTGCGCTTCATCCAGTATCTTTTCATGGATATATTCTTCTGATTATTCTTGAATTTTACTCTACAAAGAAGTATCATGTTGACAATTTGGACGTTATTAGTTCCTGGATAAATTAATTCTTGAACTTGTTTTATTGAATTCTTAGATCATTGTCATAATCGTCATGTTTATATTATGTTGAAAGTCATCTGTGGCCTGTAGTGCATAGATGGACTTGGTATGATTATGACCAGGGATTATTCGGTATAATCATGACCGTAATGTTACAAATGATGTGGTAAAAGTCCTCATTGGCACGTAGTGCATTGATGGACAGTTGTTGGCATGATCATGACCATTGATGAATACACGAATATCCTTGGCCCGTAGTGCATGGATAATTTGTGGTCGTGATACTAATGAATATCCTTGGCCATAGTGCAGGGATGATGTGGATCATTTATTAAGCTGAGTCTAAGCGATAAAAGTGATGAAAAACCTTTTTAAATCATAAAAGATAGTAGATTTTATTCTCTACTTGACTCTTTTAATGGATTGCTTGTTCCGCTGTAGTTAAACTTGATGTTTTTTATATTGTATCAGTTTAACACTGTTGAAGGCTAATGATAATTTATTCTGTATTATCTTAGTCATAATATTTCTTACTGGACTAGTTGAGCTCACCCTTTTACTTTCATTGTTCTCTTCAGGAAATGAGAACGTAGCAGGGACTAGTCGAGGAACGGAGTGACGATCCAGATAATAGCATTAGTAGTCCTCACTATTCTGTTAAATAGTGTGATAATAAATGTAATAAGGACTCAATTGAGTGTGGATATTGTCTAGATGACAATATTTGTATTAAAACTCACAACATATATTTTGTCATATTTTACACGACTGTTGTATAATTAAGTTGTGTTTGAATTTTGTACCATATATTTGGCGACTCAAGATGGGTGATGTATACCTATTTTGGGGGCGTCACAGTTGGTATCAAAGATTAGGGATATGATCCCTAGCTGAGATGTGAGACAAGAACTAGGAGGGGAGAGACGGGGAATTCCTTTGCTAGTATGACCTACCTAAGTTTATTTGGCATTTAATTGGTCGGTCAGAGTATAGGGATAATATATTACATGTCAATTAACCTTTGTTTTGTGGTAGTATTTGAAAATGGCATCCGAGAATGTTGAGATTAGCAATGGAGCACAAGAGACCGTTGAGTCTCCACAGATCAATAATCAGGATAATGTGCATCAGGAAGGCGACAATCCTCAGGCAAACAACAACACTGACCAGATGATGAACGATGGAATGTTTAGAGGCTTTATACAATTCATGCAACATCAGGCAAGAGCGGCTCCTGTACAAAATCATGGTGGAAACATTGGCAACTCTTGATGGTCCTATGCAAGCGCTCAAGGAACTGGGACCACCGGAGTTTTTTGGAGAGCCAAAACCACTTAAGGCGGAGACGTGGATAAAGCAGATCTGTAAGATATTTGATGTGGATGCTCCGAGGAGCAAAAGGTTCTCTTTGCCACCTTCATGTTGCGTGCAGAGGCAGATTACTGGTGGGAATCTTTAAAACCTACTCAACCTGCCGCACTGAAGATGACTTGGGAGAAGTTCCAAGAATTGTTCAACGACAAGTACTTTCTCGAAAGTATTCGTCACATAAAAGAGGTACAGTTCATCAAGCTGGAGCAAAACAACATGACCGTGTCACAGTACGAAGCCAAGTTTGCCGAGTTGTCCCGGTTTGCGTCCCATTTGGTTGATAATGAGGAGAGAACGACGCGAATGTTTCTAAGAGGTTTGAAATCCAAGATACGTCAATATCTTATCTCTCATAAACTGTGCTTGTATTCAGATGTTGTTAATTGGGCTCAATTATTGGAGCGATAATGAGTCAACCTAACCAAAAGAGAGCAAAAAGGCAAAATGATAATACTAGTGATAGAGTCATCGAGCGGTAACAATAAGCGTGGAGGAATCAATATGCGAAATGGTAACCACTTAAATTGGTAATCATGGCCAAAATAATAAGAATGGACATTTCAAGAAGAGGAAATTTAACAATGATGGAAGACGTCGCAAGACCAAAGACCCGTTGTTAAGGAAGGAGAACGACCACCTATCATATGCTTCAAATGCGGAGGGAGGACACATCGGTCCAAACGCGCTCGATGCCGTCAAAGAATGTTATAATTGTGGAAGAGAAGGTCACCTAGCCGATTTTGTCGTTCACCCAAGACAAGTTCATTTAGGATGGAGGCACCAAAGGACGTCCCAAAAAGTCAAAGCCCGATGAGTGCAAGGAGAGCATTTATCGTGACCTCCCGAGAAAGCAAGGAACCCGAACGAGATCATCAAGGGTAAGCTTATCATAAACTCTAGTGAAGTCTATACCTTATTTGATCTCAACGGTTCTACCCATTCTTTTATTTCTCCTACTTGCGCCAACGCGTTTAAATTTGACTACGGAGAAATTAGACTTTGAATTATCTATTGAAACTCTGTTAGGAGAAACCTTCATTACATCCACCTTTGTTTATAAGTCTTGTTTGGTTCAAATCGGTACCCTCACATTACATGTCGATCTTATTTAATTGAAAATACTTGCATTTGGACGTAATTCTAGGATTGATTGGTTAACTACTCATCATGTAAAAATTGATTGTTTTTCGTAAGGTTGTTAGCTTTCATATTCCTAACAAACCTTAATGGATAGTATCTCAAGAACCTTAATGGATAGTCACTCGGTTTTATTTAATTATTGCTTGAAGAATGTTGCATAGTATCTCACGTTAATTGATTCAATTATTGTCGATATTTTATATATTATTATATCAATATTGAGATGATGAGTTATTAATATTATTATTTGCAATATTAACGATGTCTAAAAGTTACGCCAAGGAGAGGTTTGGTCACCTAATTGTGCGCCAATAGGGAGAAATCCTTATTGAAAGCCCCTTCTTTCCTAGAACGACGACACGGTCGATTAATAGTGTGAATTATAATAATGATGATGAAGTTTTATTTTATTAGTATTATTAATGTAATAAAAGCAGAAAAAATTTTATATAAAACAAAATACTTTTATAAAGTTATTCATTTTATTAGACTATAAATAGAATATATTATATTCTATTATGCATAGTGTTTTGCATAGTAAAATCTTTTTATATAAAACAGAATACTTTTATAAATATATTCATTTTATTATACTATAAATAGAATATATTATATTTTATTATGCATATTATTTGCGTAGTAAAATCTTTTTATATAAAACAGAATACTTTTATAAAGTTATTCGTTTTATTAGATTATAAATAGAATATATTATATTTTATTTAAAAGATTTTATTTTATTAAAATATTTTATAGTAAACCAATCTGGACCGTCCATTTAAAAGTAAAACAATCTGGACCGTTCAGGAATTAGTTACTATTCAGTCCATTCTCCTATAAATAGAAGCTCATTCCTTCATTATTTCTTACGAATTCACTGAAACTCTAGAAAGAGAAACTATAGAGAGAAAGAAGAAAAGTATTCTGCTACTTCACTACTACTATATCCAGTTTGTTTTAAGGTAAGGGGTATTATTTCTTTCGTATTCATGAAGAGAACTTTTTTTATTCAATTTTTTTATTCTGTTGGAATAACATGTATACACGGTCTACCCTATACTTGGTGAAATTCTTACATTATTCCATTCTTTATCATTATGTTGGAATAACATCATCACAAAGTACCGCATACATGGTGAAATTCTTACATTATTCCATTCTTTATTATTCTGTTGGAACATCACATGCATGCGATTTTACGTATGACCTAGTTCCGTTATTTATTATTCATTGGAACATCCTGTCCGATTGCAAATTTTGCGACTTGGTTAAGATTATTTATTATTCTATTGGAATATCCCACATGCAGCGTTTCGCATGACCGTTCCGTTATTTATTTCATTGGAATAACTTTTATGCATGCGGTCTATGCATGTACATGGTAATTTCTTTTATTATTCCATTCTTTATTATACACGGTTGGTTAAAGTTTTGACTTTATACTCCATGAAATTAGTGGAATATCCTTGATATTTGCGCTTCATCCGAGATCTTTTCATGGATATATTCTTCTGATTATTCTTGAATTTTACTCTACAAAGAAGTATCATGTTGACAATTTGGACGTTATTAGTTCCTGGATAAATTAATTCTTGAACTTGTTTTATTGAATTCTTAGATCATTGTCATAATCGTCATGTTTATATTATGTTGAAAGTCATCTGTGGCCTGTAGTGCATAGATGGACTTGGTATGATTATGACCAGGGATTATTCGGTATAATCATGACCGTAATGTTACAAATGATGTGGTAAAAGTCCTCATTGGCACGTAGTGCATTGATGGACAGTTGTTGGCATGATCATGACCATTGATGAATACACGAATATCCTTGGCCCGTAGTGCATGGATAATTTGTGGTCGTGATACTAATGAATATCCTTGGCCATAGTGCAGGGATGATGTGGATCATTTATTAAGCTGAGTCTAAGCGATAAAAGTGATGAAAAACCTTTTTAAATCATAAAAGATAGTAGATTTTATTCTCTACTTGACTCTTTTAATGGATTGCTTTGTTCACCGTAGTTAAACTTGATGTTTTTATATTGTATCGGTTTAATAATCGTTGAAGGCTAATGATAATTTATTACGTATTATCTTAGTCATAATATTTCTTCTTGGACTAGTTGAGCTCACCCTTTTACTTTCATTGTTCTCTTGAAATGAGAGCGTAGCGAGGACTAGTCGAGGAAGCGGAGTGGCGATCCGAGATAATAGCATTAGTAGTCCTCACTATTACATTAAATAGTGTGATAATAAATGTAATAAGGACTCAATTGAGTGTGGATATTGTCTAGATGACAATATTTGTATTAAAACTCACAACATATATTTTGTCATATTTTACACGACTGTTGTATAATTAAGTTGTGTTTGAATTTTTGTACCATATATTTGGCGACTCAAGATGGGTGATGTATACCTATTTTTGGGGGCGTCACGGTTAGTATCAAAGATTAGGGATATGATCCCTAGTGAGATGTGAGACAAGAACTAGGAGGGGAGGCAGGGGAATTCCTTTGCTAGTATGACCTACCTAAGTTTATTTGGCATTTAATTGGTCGGTCAGAGTATAGGGATAATATATTACATGTCAATTAACCTTTGTTTTGTGGTAGTATTTGAAAATGGCATCCGAGAATGTTGAGATTAGCAATGGAGCACAAGAGACCGTTGAGTCTCCACAGATCAATAATCAGGATAATGTGCATCAGGAAGGCGACAATCCTCAGGCAAACAACAACACTGACCAGATGATGAACGATGGAATGTTTAGAGGCTTTATACAATTCATGCAACATCGCAAGGCAAGAAGCGGCTCTGTACAAAATGCAGTGTGAAACAACGGCAACTCTCGGGACGGTCATGCTAAGCGATTCAAGGACCTGGGACCACCGGAGTTTTTTTGGAGAGCCAAAACCACTTAAGGCGGAGGCGTGGATAAAGCAGATCTGTAAGATATTTGATGTGGATGCTCCAGGAGCAAAGGTTCTCTTTGCCACCTTCATGTTGCGTGCAGAGGCAGATTACTGGTGGGAATCTTTAAAACCTACTCAACCTGCCGCACTGAAGATGACTTGGGAGAAGTTCCAAGAATTGTTCAACGACAAGTACTTTCTCGAAAGTATTCGTCACATAAAGAGGTCTGAGTTCATCAAGTGGAGCAAAACAACATGGACCGTGTCACGATCTGAAGCCAAGTTTGCCGAGTTGTCGGTTTGCGTCCCATTTGGTTGATAATGAGGAGAGAACGACGCGAATGTTTCTAAGAGGTTTGAAATCCAAGATCGTCAATATCTTATCTCTCATAAACTGTGCTTGTATTCAGATGTTGTTAATTGGGCTCAATTATTGGAGCGCGATAATGAGTCAACCTAACCAAAAGAGAGCAGCCGGCAAAATGATAATACTAGTGATAGTAGTCATCGAAGCGGTAACAATAAGCGTGGAGGGAATCAATATGCCAGAAATGGTAACCACTTCGGTGGTAATCATGGCCAAAATAATAAGAATGGACATTTCAAGAAGAGGAAATTTAACAATGATGGAAAGACGTCAGCACCAGCACCCGTTGTTAAGGAAGGAGAACGACCACCTATCATATGCTTCAAATGCGGAGGGGAGGGACACATCGGTCAAAGCGCTCGATCTCAGTCAAAGAATGTTATAATTGTGGAAGAGAAGGTCACCTAGGCCGATTTTGTCGTTCATGAGAAGACAAGTTCGACTAGGATGGAGGCACCAAAGGACGTCCCAAAAAGTCAAAGCCCGATGAGTGCAAGGAGAGCATTTATCGTGACCTCCCGAGAAAGCAAGGAACCCGAACGAGATCATCAAGGGTAAGCTTATCATAAACTCTAGTGAAGTCTATACCTTATTTGATACTGGTTCTACCCATTCTTTTATTTCTCCTACTTGCGCTCAACGTTTAAATTTGACTACGGAGAAATTAGACTTTGAATTATCTATTGAAACTCTGTTAGGAGAAACCTTCATTACATCCACTGTTTATAAGTCTTGTTTGGTTCAAATCGGTACCCTCACATTACATGTCGATCTTATTTAATTGAAAATACTTGCATTTGACGTAATTCTAGGGATTGATTGGTTAACTACTCATCATGTAAAAATTGATTGTTTTCGTAAGGTTGTTAGCTTTCATATTCCTAACAAACCTTAATGGATAGTATCTCAGTAACCTTAATGGATAGTCACTCAGTTTTATTTAATTATTGCTTCAGTAACTGTTGCATAGTATCTCACGTTAATTGATTCAATTATTGTCGATATTTTATATATTATTATATCAATATTGAGATGACAGAGTTATTAATATTATTATTTGCAATATTAACGATGTCTAAAAGTTCTGCCAAGGAGAGGTTTGGTCACCTAATTGTGCGCCAATAGGGAGAAATCCTTATTGGAAAGCCCCTTCTTTCCTAGGAACGACCTGGTCGATTAATAGTGTGAATTATAATAATGATGATGAAGTTTTATTTTATTAGTATTATTAATGTAATAAAACAGAAAAAAATTTTATATAAAACAAAATACTTTTATAAAGTTATTCATTTTATTAGACTATAAATAGAATATATTATATTCTATTATGCATAGTGTTTTGCATAGTAAAATCTTTTTATATAAAATGTAATACTTTTATAAATATATTCATTTTATTATACTATAAATAGAATATATTATATTTTATTATGCATATTATTTAGTAGTAAAATCTTTTTTTATATAAAACAGAATACTTTTATAAAGTTATTCGTTTTATTAGATTATAAATAGAATATATTATATTTTATTTAAAAGATTTTATTTTATTAAAATATTTTATAGTAAACCAATCTGGACCGTCCATTTAAAAGTAAAACAATCTGGACCGTTCAGGAATTAGTTACTATTCAGTCCATTCTCCTATAAATAGAAGCTCATTCCTTCATTATTTCTTACGAATTCACTGAAACTCTAGAAAGAGAAACTATAGAGAGAAAGAAGAAAAGTATTCTGCTACTTCACTACTACTATATCCAGTTTGTTTTAAGGTAAGGGGTATTATTTCTTTCGTATTCATGAAGAGAACTTTTTTTATTCAATTTTTTTATTCTGTTGGAATAACATGTATACACGGTCTACCCTATACTTGGTGAAATTCTTCTGTTATTCCATTCTTTATCATTATGTTGAATAACTGCCTCTGTCACGCACCGCATACATGGTGAAATTCTTACATTATTCCATTCTTTATTATTCATTGGAACATCACATACGTACGTTTACGTATGACCTAGTTCCGATTATTTATTATTCATTGGAACATCCTTCGATTGCAAATTTTGCACGACTTGGTTCCGTTATTTATTATTCTATTGGAATATCACATGCATGCGTTACGCATGACTGGTTAAGATTATTTATTTTCGTTGGAATAACTCGTATGCGTATGCGGTCTATTGCATGCCCGGTAATTTCTTTTATTATTCCATTCTTTATTATACACAGTTGGTTAAAGTTTTGACTTCTATACTCCATGAAATTAGTGGAATATCCTTGATATTTGCGCTTCATCCAGTATCTTTTCATGGATATATTCTTCTGATTATTCTTGAATTTTACTCTACAAAGAAGTATCATGTTGACAATTTGGACGTTATTAGTTCCTGGATAAATTAATTCTTGAACTTGTTTTATTGAATTCTTAGATCATTGTCATAATCGTCATGTTTATATTATGTTGAAAGTCATCTCGTATTTTGTAGTGCATAGATGGACTTGGTATGATTATGACGAGGATTATTCGGTATAATAATCATTACCGTAATGTTACAAATGATGTGGTAAAAGTCCTCATTGGCACGTAGTGCATTGATGGACAGTTGTTGGCATGATCATGACCATTGATGAATACACGAATATCCTTGGCCCGTAGTGCATGGATAATTTGTGGTCGTGATACTAATGAATATCCTTGGCCATAGTAAGTGGGATGATGTGGATCATTTATTGTGAGTCTAAGCGATAAAAGTGATGAAAAACCTTTTAAATCATAAAAGATAGTAGATTTTATTTCTACTTGACTCTTTTAATGGATTGCTTGTTCATTTGTAGTTAAACTTGATGTTTTTATATTGTATCGGTTTAAATAACCTTTGTTGAAGGCTAATGATAATTTATTCTGTATTATCTTAGTCATAATATTTCTTACTGGACTAGTTGAGCTCACCCTTTTACTTTCATTGTTCTCTTCAGGAAATGAGAACGTAGCAGGGACTAGTCGAGGAACGGAGTGACGATCCAGATAATAGCATTAGTAGTCCTCACTATTCTGTTAAATAGTGTGATAATAAATGTAATAAGGACTCAATTGAGTGTGGATATTGTCTAGATGACAATATTTGTATTAAAACTCACAACATATATTTTGTCATATTTTACACGACTGTTGTATAATTAAGTTGTGTTTGAATTTTGTACCATATATTTGGCGACTCAAGATGGGTGATGTATACCTATTTTGGGGGCGTCACAGTTGGTATCAAAGATTAGGGATATGATCCCTAATTTGAGATGTGAGACAAGAACTAGGAGGGAGGCTGGGAATTCCTTTGCTAGTATGACCTACCTAAGTTTATTTGGCATTTAATTGGTTCATCGAGTATAGGGATAATATATTACATGTCAATTAACCTTTGTTTTGTGGTAGTATTTGAAAATGGCATCCGAGAATGTTGAGATTAGCAATGGAGCACAAGAGACCGTTGAGTCTCCACAGATCAATAATCAGGATAATGTGCATCAGGAAGGCGACAATCCTCAGGCAAACAACAACACTGACCAGATGATGAACGATGGAATGTTTAGAGGCTTTATACAATTCATGCAACATCAGGCAAGAGCGGCTCCTGTACAAAATGCAGGTGGAAACACTGGCAACTCTCGGACGGTCACCGCTAAGCAGTTCAAGGAACTGGGACCACCGGAGTTTTTTGGAGAGCCAAAACCACTTAAGGCGGAGACGTGGATAAAGCAGATCTGTAAGATATTTGATGTGGATGCTCCGAGGAGCAAAAGGTTCTCTTTGCCACCTTCATGTTGCGTGCAGAGGCAGATTACTGGTGGGAATCTTTAAAACCTACTCAACCTGCCGCACTGAAGATGACTTGGGAGAAGTTCCAAGAATTGTTCAACGACAAGTACTTTCTCGAAAGTATTCGTCACATAAAAGAGGTACAGTTCATCAAGCTGGAGCAAAACAACATGACCGTGTCACAGTACGAAGCCAAGTTTGCCGAGTTGTCCCGGTTTGCGTCCCATTTGGTTGATAATGAGGAGAGAACGACGCGAATGTTTCTAAGAGGTTTGAAATCCAAGATACGTCAATATCTTATCTCTCATAAACTGTGCTTGTATTCAGATGTTGTTAATTGGGCTCAATTATTGGAGCGCGATAATGAGTCAACCTAACCAAAAGAGAGCAGCCGGCAAAATGATAATACTAGTGATAGTAGTCATCGAAGCGGTAACAATAAGCGTGGAGGGAATCAATATGCCAGAAATGGTAACCACTTCGGTGGTAATCATGGCCAAAATAATAAGAATGGACATTTCAAGAAGAGGAAATTTAACAATGATGGAAAGACGTCAGCACCAGCACCCGTTGTTAAGGAAGGAGAACGACCACCTATCATATGCTTCAAATGCGGAGGGGAGGGACACATCAGTCCAAACTGCTCGATGCCGTCCAAAGAATGTTATAATTGTGGAAGAGAAGGTCACCTAGCCCGATTTTGTCGTTCACCGAAGACAAGTTCAGCTAGGATGGAGGCACCAAAGGACGTCCCAAAAAAGTCAAAGCCAGTAGTGCAAGGGAGAGCATTTATCGTGACCTCCCAGAAAGCAAGGAACCCGAACGAGATCATCAAGGGTAAGCTTATCATAAACTCTAGTGAAGTCTATACCTTATTTGATACTGGTTCTACCCATTCTTTTATTTCTCCTACTTGCGCTCAACGTTTAAATTTGACTACGGAGAAATTAGACTTTGAATTATCTATTGAAACTCTGTTAGGAGAAACCTTCATTACATCCACTGTTTATAAGTCTTGTTTGGTTCAAATCGGTACCCTCACATTACATGTCGATCTTATTTAATTGAAAATACTTGCATTTGACGTAATTCTAGGGATTGATTGGTTAACTACTCATCATGTAAAAATTGATTGTTTTCGTAAGGTTGTTAGCTTTCATATTCCTAACAAACCTATTATGCAAATTCAAGCAACTAAACCATTAAAATCGATCACTGTCATCTCAAGCCATAAAGTTATTCTTTTATTGAAAACGGATGTCAAGCTTTCTTAGCTCATGTCACAGATCTAAACAAAAATACGTCAATTTTGAATGATATTTCTATTGTTAATAAATTTCCTGACATATTCCCTGAAGAACTTCCTGGCCTACCCCCAGAGCGTGAAATTGAATTTTGTATCGACCTTGAACCCGGTACAAAATCTATTTCCAAAGCCCCATATCGAATGGCTCCTATTGAACTTCAGGAGTTAAAGACCCAACTGCAGGAATTGTTAGACATTGGCTTTATTTGTCCTAGTACTTCTCCTTGGGGTGCTCCTGTTCTATTCGTGAAGAAGAAAGATGGGAGTATGCGACTTTGTATTGATTATCGGGAATTGAATCATGTCACCATCAAAAATAGGTATCCATTGCCACGTATTGATGATCCGTTTGACCAGTTGCAAGGTGCCAAATTCTTTTCAAAGATTAATCTTCATTTTAGATATCACCAATTGAAGATTAGAACCGATGACATTCTAAAGACGGCTTTCAGAACTTGGTACGGGCATTATGAATTCCTAGTCATGTCTTTTGGATTGACTAATGCTTCTTCTGCCTTCATGGATATGATGAACCGAATATTCAAGGAATATTTGGATCACTTTGTGGTCGTCTTTATTGATGACATCCTTATTTATTCCAAAAGCCGTGAAGATCATGAGCAACACTTGAGGCTGATACTCCAAAAGCTTCATGAATATAAGCTTTATGCCAAGTTGAAGAAATGTGAGTTCTTGCTTGAGGAAGTAGCATTCCTTGGGCACGTGGTATCAAGTCATGGAATATCTGTTGACCCAGAAAAGATTGAAGCTATTCAAATCTGGGAGCAACCTAAATCAGTGATCGAAGTACGTAGCTTTCTCGGCTTAGCTGGTTATTATCGGAGATTCGTAGAAGGGTTTTCTCGAATCGCTACTCCCTTAACTTAGCTGACTTGGAAAGATACAAAATTTGGTTGGAACGAGGAATGTGAGAAGAGTTTTCAAGAACTCAAGAGAAGACTCATTTCAGCACCTGTTCTGACAATACCATCTGGCTCGGAGGGATTTGTCATCTATAGTGATGCTTCAGGCAAAGGGTTAGGATGTGTTCTCATGCAACATGGGAAGGTCATAGCCTATGCCTCTCGAAAACTCAAAGAATATAAGAGGAATTATCCTACTCATGATCTAGAGTTGGCAGTTGTTGTCTTCGCACTTAAAATTTGGAGGCATTACTTGTATGGGGAAAAAGTGGAGATCTTTACGGATCATAAAAGCCTCAAATATTTCTTCACTCAAAAGAAACTCAACATGCGACAGCGATGTTGGCTTGAACTGTTGAAATATTATGATCATGCCATTCAATACCATCCTGGAAAAACAAATGTGGTAGTTGACGCATTGAGTAGAAGATCATATGCAGGTACGAGTGTGATATTGTCAACGCAAAGGCCCATTTTGTATGACTTGCAAAGGATGGAGATAGAGATAAAGACTCCAGGGACCCACGTGATGATGGCAAATATCACGAGTAGAACCGACTTTAATCGATAAAGTTAAAATTCGCTCAAGCTTCTGAGACCTAGAAACGATGCATATGAGGAAGAAAGTACAAGAAGGTGCTATGCCGGAAGCAAGAATCGATGAAGAAGGAATACTCGAGTCAACTCCAGACTTTGTGTTCCTAACGACCCTGATTTAAAGTATAAAATCATGATGGAGGCACACAACACACCATTTGCAATCCATCCTGGGAGTACCAAAATGTATCGTGATCTTCGATATATATTTTGGTGGAACAATATGAAGAGAGAGATAGCGATGTTTATCTCAAGGTGTCTAACTTGTCAACAAGTCAAGGCAGAACATGAAGTACCAAAAGGTCCATTGCATCCACTTGAAATTCCAGAATGGAAGTGGGAGCACATTACCATGGATTTCGTTACTGGTCTTACCAAGGTTTCTCAAGGCATAGATGCAATTTGGGTCATTGTTGATAGATTGACCAAGTCTGCTCATTTCTTACCAATACGAGAAACTTACACTTGAACGTCTTGCTCGTATGTACATAAATGAGATTGTAAGACTGCATGGTATGCCAGTATCCATAGTTTCTGATTGAGACCCAAGATTCACTTCACGATTTTGGGTTAGTTTACAAAAAGCTATGGGCACGGATTTACGATTTAGTTCGACATATCATCCTCAGACGGATGGACAATCAGAGAGGACTATTCAAACTCTTGAAGATTTATTAAGACTCTACGTCCTTGACTTTAAGGAAAGTTGGGACAAGTTCTTACCATTGGTGGAGTTTTCTTACAACAATAGTTATCAAACAAGTATTGGCATGGCTCCATTCGAGGCGTTGTATGGAAGAAAGTGTCGCTTCCAAAGATGCTAGGATGAGGTGGGTGAAGCAACGTTGTTGGGACTGGAGTTGATACGTATAACTACTTTAAAAGATTCAAACGATCCGACAACGTATAAAAACCTCACAAGACCGACAAAAGAGTTATGTTGATCTTCATCGAAAGGACGTGGAATTTGATATTGGAGATCATGTGTTGTTACGTGTTGCTCCATGGAAAGGAGTTACGAGATTTGGAAAGAGAGGAAAGCTCAATCCTCGATTCATTGGCCCATTTTTAATCCTCGATCGAGTAGGGACTGTAGCCTATAGACTCATTTTACCGCCAAGTATGTCTCGTGTTCATAATGTTTTTCATATATCCATGTTACGTAAATATGTGAAAGACCCGAACCACATTATTGAGTTAGAACTAGACAAAATAGTGGAAGATTTAACGTATGAAGAGGTTCCTGTTCAAATCTTGGATAAGAAGGAACATATTCTACGCTCCAAGGTTATACCTCAAGTCAAAGTTTTATGGAGGAACCACGATGTTGAGGAAATGACCTGGGAGTTAGAATCTGAAATGAAATCAAGGTATCCTTACCTCTTCGACATACCAGGTACGTACCCTAATTTTGAGGGCAAAATTTCATAAGAAGGGGAGATTGTAAGACCCCAACTTTATGAATAAAGATGAATTTTCTATAATTATCATTTGTGAATATTATGGAATGAATTTGATATAATGTTATAGTTGTGGGTAATATTTATAAATTTTGTGTAAAGTAAACAAGTTGTTATATAATATTCGATTGGTCGAGGAATATTCGTTTTAACAGGGAATATTCATACGACGGCACAATCATTGGTGGACACCACAACGGAATTATTATCGGATTGAAAAAATGACAAATATTTTATGAAAATAACGGCGAAAGTTTTATCGTTAACTTTTGAAACACCGGGTGTTAAAAGTATAGGAATACGCGTGGTTGCATAGTAGCACACGGTATTGCTTATTGATTCTTACGTGAGAAGTCACTCAATTTTGTTCAATTATTACTTCAGTAATTGTTGCATAGTATCTCACATTAATTTATTTAATTATTGTCGATATTTTATATATTATTAAATCAATAATTGAGATGACAGAGTTATTAATATTATTATTTGCAATATTAACGATGTCTAGAAGTTCTGCCAAGGAGAGGTTTGGTCACCTAATTGCGCGCCAATAGGGAGAAATCCTTATTGGAAAGCCCCCTCTTTCCTGGGAACGACCTGGTCGATTAATAGTGTGAATTATAATAATGATGATGAAGTTTTATTTTATTAGTATTATTAATGTAATAAAACAGAAAATTTTTTTATATAAAACAGAATACTTTTATAAAGTTATTCGTTTTATTAGACTATAAATAGAATATATTATATTCTATTATGTATAGTGTTTTGCATAGTAAAATCTTTTATATAAAAGCAGAATACTTTTATAAAGTTATTCGTTTTATTAGAATATAAATAGAATATATTATATTTTATTATGCATAGTGTTTTCATAGTGTTTCAGATACGGTGTTTGATAGTAAAATCTTTTTATATAAAAGCAGAATACTTTTATAAAGTTATTCATTTTATTAGATTATAAATAGAATGTATTATATTTTATTTAAAAGATTTTGTTTTATTAGAATATTTTATAGTAAACCAATCTGGACCGTCTGGTTTAAAAGTAAATCAATGCGGATCGATTCAGAATTAGTTCTTATTCAAATCCCATTCTCTATAAATAGAAGCTCATTCATTCATTGTTTCTAACGAATTCACTAAAACTCTAGAGAGAGAAACTATAAAGAGAAAGAAGAAACGTATTCTGCTACTTCACTACTCCTATATCCAGTTTGTTCTAAGGTAAGGGGTATTATTTCTTTCGTATTCATAAAGAGAACTTTTGTTATTACATTTTTTTTTATTCTCATTGGAATAACTTTCGTATACGCTGATCACCCTATACTTGGTGAAATTCTTACATTATTCCATTCTTTATCATTATGTTGGAATAACTCGTCTATCAAGTCTTAGCATATATGGTGAAATTCTTCTATTATTCCTTTCTTTATTATTCTGTTGGAACATCCTGTCTGTACGTTTACGCATGACCTGGTTCCGTTATTTATTATTTTGTTGGAACATCTTGTCGGTGCGAATTTTGCCTGACTTGGTTCCGTTATTTATTATTCTGTTGGAATATCATGTCTGTGCGTTTACGCATGACCTGGTTCCGTTATTTATTATTCTGTTGGAATAACATGTCTGTGCGGTCTATCGCATGCCTGGTGATTTCTTTTGTTATTCCATTCTTTATTATACTTAGTTGGTTAAAGTTTTGACTTCTATACTCCATGAAATTAGTGGAATATCCTTGATATTTGCTCTTCATCCAGTATCTTTTCATGGAAATATTTTTCTGAGCATTCTTGAATTTTACTCTACAAAGAAGTATCGTGTTGACAATTTGGACGTTATTAGTTCCTGGATAAATTAATTCTTGAACTTGTTTTATTGAATTCTTATATCATTGTCATCATCCTCATGTTTATATTATGTTGAAAGTCATCTGTGGCCTGTAGTGCATAGATGGACTTGGTATGATTATGACCAGGGATTATTCGGTATAATCATGATCGTAATGTTACAAATGATGTGGTAAAAGTCCTCATTGGCCCGTAGTGCATTGATGGACAGTTGTTGGCATGATCATGACCGTTGATAAATACACGAATATCCTTGGCCCGTAGTGCATGGATAATTTGTGGTCGTGATACTAATGAATATCCTTGGCCATAGTGCAGGGATGATGTGGATCATTTATTAAGCTGAGTTTAAGCGATAAAAGTGATGGAAAACCTTTTTAAATCATAAAAGATAGTAGATTTTATTCTCTACTTGACTCTTTTAGTGGATTGCTTGTTCCGCTGTAGTTAAACTTGATGTTTGTTATATTGTATCAGTTTAACACTGTTGAAGGCTAACGATAATTTATTCTGTATTATCTTAGTCATAATATTTCTTACTGGACTAGTTGAGCTCACCCTTTTACTTTCATTGTTCTCTTCAGGAAATGAGAACGTAGCAGGGACTAGTCGGGGAACGAAGTGACGGTCCAGATAATAGCATTAGTAGTCCTCATTATTCTGTTAAATAGTGTGACAATAAATGTATTGAGGACTCAATTGAGTGTGGATATTGTCTAGATGACAATATTTGTATGAAAACTCACAGCATATGTTTTGTCGTATTTTACATGACTATTGTATAATTATGTTGTATTTGAATTTTGTACCATGTATTTGGCAACTCAAGATGGGTGATGTATACCTATTTTGGGGGCGTCACATGTTCCCCATTAAGAACGTCCAAAAACTAGGTGTTTCCTCTATTATGTCGATGATCAGATTAGGGCATTGAAGCTTAATAAACATAATGGAATCTTCCTCTATCTTCTCCTTTTTATTACACCATGACTCCACAATTGTACTAGTTCTTATGTCACAAAGAGCTTTACCGATGACATGACTGCCAATTGGGCATGGTTTTGCAAAACTGCCCGAATTATTGAACTTTGGTGGAGGAGGCACATGGGATACTAATGAAATCGGTTCATCTTCGTTGAATCTTACATTTATATCTTCGTCGATCTCCTTTTCTTGGTTCCCAATTGTTTCCTCTCTTTAAACATCTTGTGGCTCATCTAGTTGCAGATTTTGTTCGGGCTCTCCATCAGTCTCAGAATCCATGTCATGGGGCCAAGTGTGTTGAGGACAAATGTTCGAGGCATTGATTAGTTGTTCCATTTGGTTCGTAAATTTTTGACTCAATATCTCTTGATTAATCCTCCACTCCTCACCTGAAGCTATGAACTTGGACAAAACTTACTCCAAATTTAAATGTTATTCCTGTAGTAGTGGAGGTAGACACGAGAAATCAAAAGTGCGTATGTTGGACATGGAGCATAAAATTGATCTTGATGAGTATGGCTCGATGAAAAATATCAATGAATACGCAAGTATACACTATCAACAAGTAATAAAGTGAATAAGAGTATCGCTCCCACGAAAGAGGAATTATTTAATAAAAATCACCAAGTACTAGTTCTTAACCAAACTAATTTTATTTAAACAATCTCAAATCGTGATTTTTCTAATTAAGAAAACTAAATTAACTAATTAAACTCAATTACTTTATAAATGAATTCAAATAAATAAAGGTTAAGACTACAATATCCCCAATTATGAACTATAAACTAATTATCCAATTATCCCAATTATTATCCAATTTTCCCAATTATTATGCCTAATGAATTGTTAACAGAATTCCAAGTGTCAAAAGCCCTTTTCCAAGTGATCAATTAACTTCTATTTAATCCAATTAATCTTGCTATATTCCTATGCAAAACAATTAAATTAAACTCTTTCAATCCCAATTCCCAACTTGTTACATGCAAAGGAATGATATATTCTATTCAATTCACTTAACCCTAATTATTCGTCATGCAAATAATTAAGCATACATGTTATCATGTCCAGTTCCTAACCCTAGATCTCCTCTCCTAATCCTTCTAGAGTAACAAGGTAATTACTGATCAAATAATTAATTAATAAGCATAAAACATGATAAACAATTCACCTTGACATAAATACTTGGAATAAGTCAAATAATTAATTCATAGGCATAAAAGGTTCAATTGTAGTCTTAATAAAAGAAATTTAGTTTATTATTAATGAATTAAAACCAAGAATCCACAATTGAATAGACATTAAAAGATAAAAGTAAGATTAGAGAAGAGAATAAATCTGTTGTTAACAAATCTCCATTTTCCTCAAGCTCCTGCTCTTTTTCTTCAATGGTCTCCAAGTTGCTTCAATCTCCAAAACTAATAAGAACCAGGGTTTATGTTCTAATCTAATGGAGTGTATCTCGAATCTAATCTATGCAATCTCTCTCTATTTTATGCCTTAAATCATGTATTTATAGGTTACAAGTCCAATTTTTAGCTTAGGAACAAACCCAATCCAATTTGAGTCAGAAAAGTGTCAAAATTCGCCCCAAAAACGCATCCAAGCCTCACTCAATCCTTCCCCAATGCTCCTGCTGGGCATGGGCAACAGGCATCGAACATCGCATTATAGCGCCCAACGCCGAGCATAAGCTTGATTTGGCGCCCCTTTGGCCGGAACATTTTTTCGACATTTTTCGCTCCGACGCCCTTTGGGAAAATGGCTATAACTTCTTCGTCCAACTCCGATTTTGATGATTCAAGATGTTCCGGAAAGAGGAGACGAGATCTACAACTTTCATTCTTTAAGTTTTTCGAAATAAGGTCCAGAGAAATACTCAAATTGGCTCTCAAGTGACTGGTTGTGTAAATGGCAAGTCAAAACGCTAATCTAGCAACCCCAAACGCCGATCCAAGTAACTTTTGTCCCAATTCCTATAAAACAACATAAAACATGCATGAATAGACACAAACACTTAAAAACTATTCTAAAAGACTTGAGAACAATAATAAATTAAGCCCGAATGTTTCCAATTCATGGGTATATTACCCATTCATCAAATACCCCAAACTTAAACCGTTGTTTTGTCTCAAGCAAAAAAACACAAAATGTTATGCAATGCAATGTAATGCAACTAATCTATATGCCTATTTAATCCAAACAAAGAATGATGTAAACAAGTCTATTCAATCTACTTTAGAGAAATCAAGTAAACATGATAATACATCATATTAAAACAAATCAAGAATTTCCCAATCAATCATCAAATCTTAGATCGTTATCATCACCGATATAGTGCGTGTGTGCTCCACAACAATGCTAATCGATATAAAATCAAATTTAACACATAATAGATATCTTCAAGGCATCATATGTTGTAAACTTGAAAACTCCTCAAATAAACTAGATTCACTAAAATCAAACAATTACCAAAGTCCAAGGGTTAAAATGGAATACTTATGCTTTATTTTTATTTTATTTTATTTTTTTTAATGGGGCTTTTTTGCACTTTTTTCCCGCTTTTATTCAATTTTTTTATTTTCCATGACTGTGCAATGTCTCATTCCATTAGGCTAATAAAGCTACCCCTTAGCGAAGCTTTCGACCAACGACTCCTGCACCATATAAGACCTTAGGGCGCTAGGTGTAGAGACACCCTGCCAAGCTTACTTGCTCAAGTAACAAAGGCCCCAAACAAGACTAGTCACTTGTTTATTCATCATCATTCATTTTTTTTTTTTTTTTTTTTTTTTTTTTATAAAGCTTATATACCCCAACTTTTTCCCCCAAACTTAGGTTCTTGTCTAACTTTAGCCATCACCGCCTATTCATGAGTTCCTTTCATTCAAACTAGAAATTATCCTTTAGAATTCCATTATGTATCAATTTAGACTCAATCAATCAACAAGTTGTTTTTACTGTGCTAACCTTATTATATAAGCCAAAAATGTAAAAAGATTCAATTCATAACAAGAAATCACATCAAAGCCTTTAATATTCAATACTATACTTATCTACTCAATTCCAATTCTCATCATCGCCAAAATAGACTTTTTACTATCTAACAAATTGAATCATGCAAATATAAACTAAACGCAACAAACACAAAGAAACTAACTACTATTTTTATGATTATTTTTAATTTTTTTTAACAAGAAACCTAATGCAAAAACTAAATGTAAATAACCCAAAACATAACTAACTACAATGTAAATAACTAACTATATGCAATATGACACTAAAATGCCCCCAAACTTAAACTAGACATTGTCCTCAATGACTAAAATAGAAAAAATTAAAGCAGAGGACTTCCAAAAATATAGCAATCTTCCTCCTTGTCCGCGCTAAGTTGAGAGAAAAGGCTAGGCACATGGAACAAATTGGGCACCACACTTGAATTTGACTTGAATAACCTGTAAACCATGATAGAAACAATTTTATTAAATTCTAAATAAATGCAAATTCAAAACTACTAATATAAAACCTAATAAAAACTAAAAATAAAAATTAAACTTGGGTTGCCTCCCAATAAGCGCTTTGTTTTATAGTCTCATGACTTCTTCAATTTCTATCCAATTCCCTCATTTAAAATCGAGGAACCCTCCATCCATCGTAAGCAATGTCTCTTTTGGGAGGTTCCCATTAGTAATGACCCTTGAATGAAAGTCACCTAGCATGCTCTTTTGTATATATGTTCCCCATTAAGAACGCCCAAAAACTAGGTGTTTTCTCCATTATGTCGATGATGATCGATTAGGCATCAAGCTTAATAAACATAATGGAATCTTCCTCTATCTTCTCCTTTTCATCCCACCATGACTCCACAACTGTACTAGCTCTTATGTCACAAAGAGCTTTGCCGACGACATGACTGCCAATTGGGCATGGTTTTGCAAAACTGCCCGGATTATTGAACTTTGGTGGAGGAGGCACATGGGATACTAATGAAATCGGTTCATCTTCGCGTTGAATCTTACAGCTTAAATCTTCGTCGATCTCTTTTCTTGGTTCCCAATTGTTTTCTCTCTTTCAACATCTTGTGGCTCATCTAGTTGCAGATTTTGTTCTGCTCTCCATCGGCCCCCTAATCCATGTCATAGGCCAAGTGTATTGAGGACAAATGTTCGAGGCATCGTTAGTTGTTCCATTTGGTTCGTAAAATTTTGACTCAATATCTCTTGATTAATCCTCCACCTCACCAAGCTATGAACTTGGACAAAACTTCCTCCAAATTTGAATGTTCTTCCCGTTGTAAAGGAGGTGGACACGAAAACCGGTGGGTATGTTGGACTTGGAGCATAAAATTGATCTTGATGAGTATGGCTCCATGAAAAAATCGGTGATACCCCAACTCGATAATAGTTGTTGGGATAGACATAATTGTTGGGGTAATCACCACCATACTGCATCGGCCAAAATCGATGGCGATTGATGACTCATATGATTTCCAAAGACAATAATCACAAGTACCGCCACACTTTGACGACGCCAGGCCGCAAAAGCGCCTAACCTCCTAGAAAGTGTCTCCATTTGTGCCGATAATGCGTAAAGCATCGTCATGAGTCCATCATTCTCCGCTCCCTTGGTCGAAGTCATGTTTGCCATCCTTCTCACATTGGGTCAATGCGATAACCTCCAACGCCTTCGAATTTGCCTCAATTTTGTATCGGCTCTACAGTAAAATGTATTAAGTCCATCAATCCATGTTTCCCTTGGTCGAGTCATGTTCGTATGGCCATTGATACGCAAAGGCATCCATGGTAAAAAAAAAGAGAGAAATATAGGAAGAGAATTAAAATAAAAATAAAAATGTTTAAATTGAGACTAATTTGATTGAAATTAATATTGGTAAAAAATTTATTAAATTAATTCCCAAGAATTCAACGCCAAAAAACTTGTTGGTCGATTTTCAAGAATCAATGAATATGCAAGTATACACGGTCAACAAGTAATAAAGTGAAAGTAGAAAGTATCGTTCCACGAGGAATTATTTAATAAAATCACCAAGTACTAGTTCTTAACCAAACTAATTTTATTTAAACAATCTCAAATCGTGATTTTTCTAATTAAGAAAACTAAATTAACTAATTAAACTGAATTGCTTTATAAATGAATTCAAATAAATAAAGGTTAAGACTACAATATCCCCAATTATGAACTATAAACTAATTATCCAATTATCCCAATTATTATGCCTAATGAATTGTTAACAAGAATTCCAAGTGTCAAAAGCCCTTTTCCAAGTGATCAATTAACTTCTATTTAATCCAATTAATCTTGCTATATTCCTATGCAAAACAATTAAATTAAACTCTTTCAATCCCAATTCCCAACTTGTTACATGTAGTGAACAGATATTCCTATTCAATTCATTTAACCCTAATTATTCGTCATGCAAATAATTAAGCATACATGTTATCATGTCCAGCTTCTAACCCTAGATCTCTCTCCCAAATCCTTCTAGAGTAACAAGGTAATTATCGATCAAATAATTAATCAATAAGCACAAAACATGATAAACAATTCACCTTCACATAAATACTTGGAATAAGTCAAATAATTGATTCGTATGCATAAAAGGTTCAATTGTAGTCTTAATAAAAAAATTTAGTTCATTATTAATGAATTAAAACCAAGAATCTACAATTGAATAGACATTAAAAGATAAAAGTAAGATTAGAGAAGAGAATAAATATGTTGTCAGCAAATCTCCATCTTCCTCAAGCTCCTGCTCTTTTTCTTCAATGGTCTCCAAGTTGCTTCAATCTCCAAAACTAATAAGAACTAGGGTTTATGTTCTAATCTAATGGAGTGTATCTCTAATCTAATCTATGTATCTCTCTCTATTTTATGCCTTACATCATGTATTTATAGGTTACAAGTCCAATTTTTAGCTTAGAACAAACCCAATCCAATTTGGAGTCGTAAAAGTGTCAAAATTCGCCCCCAAAACGCGTCCAAGCCTCACTAATCCTTCCCCAAAGACTCTGGGCTACCGGGCATCGCACCGAACATCGTGATTATAGCACTGCTACCGAGCATAAGCTTGATTTGGGCGCCCCAAAGACCGGAAACATTTTTTTGACATTTTCGCCTCGACGCCCTTTGGGAAAATGGCCATAACTTCTTCGTCTCAACTCCGATTTTGATGATTCAAGATGTTCCAAAAGAGGAGACGTAGATCTACAACTTTTATTCTTTAAGTTTTTCGAAATAAGGTCCAGAGAAATACTCAAATTGGCTCTAAAATGACTATTGTGTAAATGGCAAGCCAAAAACACGAATCTAGCAACCCCAAACATCGATCCAAGTAACTTTTGTCCCAATTCCTATAAAACATGCATGAATAAACACAAACACTTAAAAAATATACTAAAAGACTTGAGAACAACAATAAATTAAGCCCGAATGTATCCAATTCATGGGTATATTACCCATTCATCAAAACCAATGCGACCGTCCGTTTAAAAGTAAATCAATCTAGACCGTTCAGGAATTAGTTACTATTCAGTCCATTCTCCTATAAATAGAAGTTCATTCCTTCATTATTTCTTACAAATTCACTGAAACTCTAGAGAGAGAAACTATAGAGATAAAGAAGAAAAGTATTCTGCTACTTCACTACTCCAATATCCAGTTTGTTCTAAGGTAATAAGAGTGTTGCCGAGTCGAGCGGGGATAATAGGGGAATAGAACGGTGGTCTATAGCTGTTGAGGTTCTCCTTAAATAGTATGAAAATAATTTTATTGAGAACTTTAAATAAGTGTGTCGTATTGTATACGTCATTTGATATTTAATTTTGGTGAACCGAATAGGGTGAGGCGAACCCAACTTTGGAAGATAATAGACCTGATGGTCTATTTGACTCTTCTAATAGATTGCTCGTTCCGTTGCAACTATGGTTGAAAAGTTTTATCATCTACCATATGTTCTAAATATCTGATTTATTACTGATGAAGGCTATTGATGATGTAAATTATCTTTAGTCATGATATTCTTTACTGGGCTAGTTGTGCTCACCCTTTTTCTTCACCACCCCTTTCAGGTAATAAGAGTGTAGCTGGGTCGAGCGGGGGTAACAGGAGAATAGAACGGTGGTCTATAGCTGTTAAGGTTCTCCCTAAATAGTATGTAAATAATTTTATTGAGAACTTTAGATAAGTGTGTCGTATTGTATACGTCATTTGATATTTAATTTTGGTGAACCGAATAGGGTGAAGTGAACCCAACTTTGGAAGGGTGTTTTGCCACTATCATACAAGATGTCTAATGACATACAACCTCGTGTTATCATAAGACAGGGTTGTGCACATCCATTTGTTGAGTATATCTACGAGCACTATCTATATGATCTTAGAGTTTATTTGAAATATAATTTTCACTTGGAGACAATGGAGATAGTTATATGTAAAGAGTAGACTCACCATTGGAAAGAAGATGATAGTAATCTTTTCATTTTTCTTTGGGGTCTATTGGGTCAACCAAGGATAATTTTGTGGACATATGATATCTATCATAACCTAGACTCATGGCCTCCCATGTACGAAGGTTTCCTTGAGCACTTCCCAAAGATTTTAATTTCTAAAACGGTTTTTGACTGTACTTTTATGTAAAGTACCATTGTAAAATTTTATGGTCGAGGCACCATGAGAATTACATACATTTGTATTTAAACAGTTTAACTCGTGGGTCGTAATTCATCATTTACGTTCAACGATTGTATAAATGAAGTTTGTAATTGATTTTTATAGTGTGATATCTGGTGACTCAGAATGGATGATGTATACCTATTTTGGGGGCGTCACATTTGGTATCAGAGCTTAGGGATATGGTCACTGGCGGAGATATGAGTCTACAACTAGGAGGAGAGAGACGACTAATATACTTCGCTAATGTGTGACTTACCTAAGCTGAAATTGTTTACTTGATAAGTTGACAAATTATGATATGTCAATTAACCTTGTTTTTGAAGTATATTCTAGAAGGATATCGTAAACACAGGAGATAAGCAATGGGAAAAAATCATGACAGAGGAAATAATCGGGGAAGGTACAATTGAAAGAAAGCAAGGTATTCTCATCTCTTGAAATACAGTGCGTAGAAGTAAATTTCGAGGCGTAAATTTCATAAGGAGGGAGATTGTGAGACCAAGAATTTTATGAAATAAAAGTATTCAATTTTTCTATTTTGGTGAATAGTTAAATTGATAAAAGTTTAAAGTTAAGGTAATATTTGAAAAATTTTTCAAAGTAAGCAAGTTGTCATAAAATAATCGATTGGTAAAATACGCGTGGTTGCATAGTAGAACACGGTATTGATTATTAATGCTTACGTGAGAAGTCACTCGGTTTGATTCAATTATTGTCGATATTTTATATATTATTAGATCAATAATTGAGATAACAAAGTTATTAATATTATTATTTGCAATATTAACGATGTCAGAAGTTCAACGAGGAGAGGTTTGGTCACCTAATTTGCGGCATGATAGGAGAAATCCTTATTGGAAAGCCCCTCTTTCCGGGAGGAGCGATTTGATTGAATAATAGTGAATTATAATAATGATGATGAAGTTTTGTTTTATTAGTATTATTAATGTAATAAAAAAAGAAAATCTTTTTTATATAAAATGTAATACTTTTATAAAGTTATTCGTTTTATTAGACTATAAATAGAATATATTATATTCTATTACGCATAGTGTTTTCGTATAGTAAAATATTTTTATATAAAAAAAGAATACTTTTATAAAGTTATTTGTTTTATTAGACAATAATTAGAATATATTATATTTTATTATGCATAGTTTTGCATAGTGCACTTAAATGCTTTTTGATAGTAAATCTTTTTATATAAAAATGTAATACTTTTATAAAGTTATTCGTTTTATTAGATTTTAAATAGAATATATTATATTTTATTTAAAAGATTTTGTTTTATTAGAATATTTTATAGTAAACTAATTTGGACCGTCCGTTTAAAAGTAAATCAATCTAGACTGTTCAGGAATTAGTTATTATTCAGTCCATTCTCCTATAAATAGAAGTTCATTCCTTCATTATTTCTTACAAATTTACTGAAACTCTAGAGAGAGAAACTATAGAGAAAAAGAAGAAAAGTATTCTAATACTTCACTACTCCAATATCCAGCTTTGTTCTAAGGTAATAAGAGTGTTTTAGAGTTAGATGTGGGATAATAGGGGAATAGAACGGTGGTCTATAGCTGTTGAGGTTCTCCTTAAATAGTATGAAAATAATTTTATTGAGAACTTTAGATAAGTGTGTCGTATTGTATACGTCATTTGATATTTAATTTTGGTGAACCGAATAGGGTGAGGCGAACCCAACTTTGGAAGATAATAGACCTGATGGTCTATTTGACTCTTTTAATAGATTGCTCGTTCCGTTGCAACTATGGTTGAAAAGTTTTATCATCTACCATATGTTCTAAATATCTGATTTATTACTGATGAAGACTATTGATGATGTAAATTATCTTTAGTCATGATATTCTTTACTAGGCTAGTTGTGCTCACCCTTTTTCTTCACCATTCCTTTCAGGTAATAAGAGTATAGTTGGGTCGAGCGGGGGTAACAAGAGAATAGAACGGTGGTCTATAGCTGTTAAGGTTCTCCCTAAATAGTATAGAAATAATTTTATTAAGAACTTTAGATAAGTGTGTCATATTGTATACGTCATTTGATATTTAATTTTGGTGAACCGAATAGGGTGAGGTGAACCCAACTTTGGAAGGGTGTTTTGCCACTATCATACAAGATGTCTAATGACATACAACCTCGTGTTATCATAAGACAGGGTTGTGCACATCCATTTGTTGAGTATATCTACGAACACTACTTATATGATCTTAGAGTTTATTTGAAATATAACTTTCACTTGGAGACAGTGGAGATAGTTATATGTAAAGAGTAGACTCACCATTGGAAAGAAGATGATAGTAATCTTTTCATTATTCTTTGGGGTCTATTAGGTCAACCAAGGATAATTCTGTGGACATATGATATCTATCATAACCTAGACTCATGGCCTCCCATGTACGAAGGTTTCCTTGAGCACTTCCCAAAGATTTTAATTTCTAAAACGGTTTTTGACTGTACTTTTATGTAAAGTACCATTGTAAATTATGGTCGAGGCACCATGAAAATTACATACATTTGTATTTAAACAGTTTAACTGTGGTCATATTCTGTACGACAGTTCAACAGTTGTATAAATGAAGTTGTAATTGATTTTTATAGTGTGATATCTGGCGACTCAGAATGGATGATGTATACCTATTTTGGGGGTGACACATTTGGTATCAGAGCTTAGGGATATGGTCACAAAGGAGATATGAGTCTAGAACTAGGGAGGAGAGAGGCGACTAATATACTTCGCTAGTGTGTGACTTACCTAAAATTTGAAATTGTTTACTTGATAAGTTGACAAATTATGATATGTCAATTAACCTTGTTTTCAAGTATATTCTAGAAGGATATCTCGAAACACAGGAGATGAGCAATGGGAAAATCATGATCTGAGGAGGAAATAATCGGGAAGGTACAATCGAAAAGAAAGCAAGGTATTCTCATCTCTTGAAATACAGTACGTAAGTAAATTTTGAGGGCTTAAATTTCATAAGGAGGGAGATTGTGAGACCCCGAATTTTATGAAATAAAAATATTCAATTTTTCTATTTTGGTGAATAGTTAAGTTGATAAAAGTTTAAAGTTAAGTGTGATATTTGAAAATTTTTCAAAGTTAGCAAGTTGTCATAAAATAATGGGTGGTAAAATACGTGTGGTTGCATATAGTAGCAGATTGCAATTATTGATTATTAATCTTTGACGTGAGAAGTCACTCGATTTGATTCAATTATTGTCGATATTTTATATATTATTAAATCAATAATTGAGATAACAAAGTTATTAATATTATTATTTGCAATATTAACGATGTCTAGAAAGTTCTGCCAAGGAGAGGTTTGGTCACCTAATTACGCGCCAATAGGGAGAAATCCTTATTGGAAGGCCCCCTCTTTCCTGGGAACGACCTGGTCGATTAATAGTGTGAATTATAATAATGATGATGAAGTTTTATTTTATTAGAATTATTAATGTAATAAAACAGAAAATCTTTTTATATAAAACAGAATACTTTTATAAAGTTATTCGTTTTATTTGACTATAAATAGAATATATTATATTCTATTATGCATAGTATTTTGCATAGTAAAATCTTTTTATATAAAATAGAATGCTTTTATTAAGTTATTTGTTTTATTAGACAATAATTAGAATATATTATATTTTATTATGCATAGTGTTTTGCATAGTGCTCTTGCAGTGTTTGCATATAAAATCTTTTTATATAAAAGCAATACTTTTATAAAGTTATTCGTTTTATTAGATTTTAAATAGAATATATTATATTTTATTTAAAAGATTTTGTTTTATTAGAATATTTTATAGTAAACCAATCTGGACCGTCCGTTTAAAAGTAAATCAATCTAGACCGTTCAGGAATTAGTTACTATTCAGTCCATTATCCTATAAATAGAAGTTCATTCCTTTATTAATTCTTACAAATTCATTGAAACTCTAGAGAGAGAAACTATAGAGAGAAAGAAGAAGAGTATTCTGCTACTTCACTACTCCAATATCCAGTTTGTTCTAAGGTAATAAGAGTGTTGCCGAGTCGAGCGGGGATAATAGGGGAATAGAACGGTGGTCTATAGCTGTTGAGGTTCTCCCTAAATAGTATGAAAATAATTTTATTGAGAACTTTAGATAAGTGTGTCGTATTGTATACGTCATTTGATATTTAATTTTGGTGAACCGAATAGGGTGAGGCGAACCCAACTTTGGAAGATAATAGACCTGATGGTCTATTTGACTCTTCTAATAGATTGCTCGTTCCGTTGCAACTATGGTTGAAAAGTTTTATCATCTACCATATGTTCTAAATATCTGATTTATTACTGATGAAGGTTATTGATGATGTAAATTATCTTTAGTCATGATAATCTTTACTGGGCTAGTTGTGCTCACCCTTTTTCTTCACCACCCCTTTCAGGTAATAAGAGTGTAGCTGGGTCGAGCGGGGTTAACAAGAGAATAGAACGGTGGTCTATAGCTGTTAAGGTTCTCCCTAAATAGTATGGAAATAATTTTATTGAGAACTTTAGATAAGTGTGTCGTATTGTATACGTCATTTGATATTTAATTTTGGTGAACCGAATAGGGTGAAGTGAACCCAACTTTGGAAGGGTGTTTTGCCACTATCATACAAGATGTCTAATGACATACAACCTCGTGTTATCATAAGACAGGGTTGTGCCCATCCATTTGTTGAGTATATCTACGAGCACTACCTATATGTTCTTAGAGTTTATTTGAAATATAATTTTCACTTGGAGACAGTGGAGATAGTTATATGTAAAGAGTAGACTCACCATTGGAAAGAAGATGATAGTAATCTTTTCATTTTTCTTTGGGGTCTATTGGGTCAACCAAGGATAATTCTGTGGACATATGATATCTATCATAACCTAGACTCATGGCCTCCCATGTACGAAGGTTTCCTTGAGCACTTCCCAAAGATTTTAATTTCTAAAACGGTTTTTATTGCTGTACTTTTATATGTAAAGTACCATTGTAAATTATGGTCGAGGCACCATGAGAATTACATACATTTGTATTTAAAGCAGGTTTAAGCTGGTGGTCGATTATTCGCATGACAGAGTTCAACAGTTGTATAAATGAAGTTTGTAATTGATTTTTATAGTGTGATATCTGGCGACTCATAATGGATGATGTATACCTATTTTGGGGGCGTCACATTTGGTATCAGAGCTTAGGGATATGGTCACTGGCGGAGATATGAGTCTAGAACTAGGAGGAGAGAGACGACTAATATACTTCGCTAGTGTGTGACTTACCTAAGCTGAAATTGTTTACTTGATAAGTTGACAAATTATGATATGTCAATTAACCTTGTTTTCAAGTATATTCAAGAAGTATATCTGAAACACAGGAGATGAGCAATGGGAAAATCATGATATAGAGGAAATAATCGGGAAGGTACAATCCGAAAAGAAAGCAAGGTATTCTCATCTCTTGAAATACCAGTGCGTCGAAAGTAAATTCGAAAGGCTTAAATTTCATAAGGAGGGGAGATTGTGAGACCCCGAATTTTATGAAATAAAAATATTCAATTTTTCTATTTTGGTGAATAGTTAAATTGATAAAAGTTTAAAGTTAAGGGTGACATTTAAAAAAATTTCAAAGTAAGCAAGTTGTCATAAAATAATCGGTGGTAAAATACGCGTGGTTGCATAGTAGCACACGGTATTGATTATTAATGCTTACGTGAGAAGTCACTCAGTTTGATTCAATTATTGTCGATATTTTATATATTATTAAATTAATAATTGAGATAACAAAGTTATTAATATTATTATTTGCAATATTAACGATGTATAGAAGTTCAGCCAAGGAGAGGTTTGGTCACCTAATTGCGGCGCCAATCAGGGAGAAATCCTTATTGAAAGCCTCCTCTTTCACAGGAACGACACAGTCGATTAATAGTGTGAATTATAATAATGATGATGAAGTTTTGTTTTATTAGTATTATTAATGTAATAAAAGGAAAATCTTTTTATATAAATGTAATACTTTTATAAAGTTATTCATTTTATTAGACTATAAATAGAATATATTATATTCTATTATGCATAGTGTTTTGCATAGTAAAATCTTTTTATATAAAATAGAATACTTTTATAAAGTTATTTGTTTTATTAGACAATAATTATAATATATTATATTTTATTATGCATAGTGTTTGCATAGTGCCTGCATAGTATTTGCATAGTAAAATCTTTTTATATAAAACAGAATACTTTTATAAAGTTATTCGTTTTATTAGATTTTAAATAGAATATATTATATTTTATTTAAAAGATTTTGTTTTATTAGAATATTTTATAGTAAACCAATCTGGATCGTCCGTTTAAAAGTAAATCAATCTAGACCGTTCAGGAATTAGTTATTATTCAGTCCATTCTCCTATAAATAGAAGTTCATTCCTTCATTATTTCTTACAAATTCACTGAAACTCTAGAGAGAGAAACTATAGAGAAAAAGAAGAAAAGTATTCTGCTACTTCACTATTCCAATATCCAGTTTGTTCTAAGGTAATAAGAGTGTTGCCGAGTCGAGCGGGGATAATAGAGGAATAGAACGGTGGTCTATAGCTGTTGAGGTTCTCCCTAAATAGTATGAAAATAATTTTATTGAGAACTTTAGATAAGTGTGTCGTATTGTATACGTCATTTGATATTTAATTTTGGTGAACCGAATAGGGTGAGGCGAACCCAACTTTGGAAGATAATAGACCTAATGGTCTATTTGACTCTTCTAATAGATTGCTCGTTCCGTTGCAACTATGGTTGAAAAGTTTTATCATCTACCATATGTTCTAAATATCTGATTTATTACTGATGAAGGCTATTGATGATGTAAATATTCTTTAGTCATGATATTCTTTACTGGGCTAGTTGTGCTCACCCTTTTCTTCACCACCCTTTCGTGTAATAAGAGTGTAGGCTGGTTGAGTGAGGTAGTAACAGGAGAATAGAGCGGTGGTCTATAGTCATTTGTTAAGGTTCTCCTAAATAGTTATGAAATAATTTTATTGAGAACTTTAGATAAGTGTGTCGTATTGTATACGTCATTTGATATTTAATTTTGGTGAACCGAATAGGGTGAGGTGAACCCAACTTTGGAAGGGTGTTTTGCCACTATCAATCAAGATGTCTAATGACATACAACCTCGTGTTATCATAAGACAGGGTTGTGCACATCCATTTGTTGAGTATATCTACGAGCACTACCTATATGATCTTAGAGTTTATTTGAAATATAATTTTCACTTGGAGACAGTGGAGATAGTTATATGTAAAGAGTAGACTCACCATTGGAAAGAAGATGATAGTAATCTTTTCATTTTTCTTTGGGGTCTATTGGGTCAACCAAGGATAATTCTGTGGACATATGATATCTATCATAACCTAGACTCATGGCCTCCCATGTACGAAGGTTTCCTTGAGCACTTCCCAAAGATTTTAATTTCTAAAACGGTTTTTGACTGTACTTTTATGTAAAGTACCATTGTAAATTATGGTCGAGGCACCATGAGAATTACATACATTTGTATTTAAACAGTTTAACTGTGGTCGTATTCTGTACGACAGTTCAACAGTTGTATAAATGAAGTTTGTAATTGATTTTTATAGTGTGATATCTGGCGACTCATAATGGATGATGTATACCTATTTTGGGGGCGTCACATTTGGTATCAGAGCTTAGGGATATGGTCACTGGTGGAGATATGAGTCTAGAACTAGGAGGAGAGAGACGACTAATATACTTCGCTAGTGTGTGACTTACCTAAGCTGAAATTGTTTACTTGATAAGTTGACAAATTATGATATGTCAATTAACCTTGTTTTGAAGTATATTCTAGAAGGATATCTGAAACACAAGAGATGAGCAATGGGAAAATCATGATACAGAGGAAATAATCGGGAAGGTACAATTCGAAAAGAAAGCAAGGTATTCTCATCTCTTCGAAATACCATGTACGTAAGTAAATTTCGAGGGCGAAATTTCATAAGGAGGGGAGATTGTGAGACCCCGAATTTTATGAAATAAAAATATTCAATTTTTCTATTTTGGTGAATAGTTAAATTGATAAAAGTTTAAAGTTAAGGGTGATATTTGAAAATTTTTCAAAGTTAGCAAGTTGTCATAAAATAATCGGTGGTAAAATACGTGTGGTTGCATAGTAGCGCACGGTATTGATTATTAATGCTGACGTGAGAAGTCACTCAGTTTGATTCAATTATTGTCGATATTTTATATATTATTAAATCAATAATTGAGATAACAAAGTTATTAATATTATTATTTGCAATATTAACGATGTCTAGAAAGTTCTGCCAAGGAGAGGTTTGGTAACCTAATTACATGCCAATAGGGAGAAATCCTTATTGGAAAGCCCCCTCTTTCCTGGGAACGACCTGGTCGATTAATAGTGTGAATTATAATAATGATGATGAAGTTTTATTTTACTAGTATTATTAATGTAATAAAACAGAAAATCTTTTTATATAAAACAGAATACTTTTATAAAGTTATTCGTTTTATTTGACTATAAATAGAATATATATTATATTCTATTATGCATAGTGTTTTGCATAGTAAAATCTTTTTATATAAAATAGAATACTTTTATAAAGTTATTTATTTTATTAGATAATAATTAGAATATATTATATTTTTTATGCATAGTGTTTGTATAGTGCCTGCACAGTGTTTGCATAGTAAAATCTTTTTATATAAAACAGAATACTTTTATAAAGTTATTCGTTTTATTAGATTTTAAATAGAATATATTATATTTTATTTAAAAGATTTTGTTTTATTAGAATATTTTATAGTAAACCAAACTGACCGTCTGTTTAAAAAGTAAATCAATCTAGACCAGATTCAGAATTAGTTACTATTAGGTCCATTATCCTATAAATAGAAGTTCATTCCTTTATTAATTCTTACAAATTCATTGAAACTCTAGAGAGAGAAACTATAGAGAGAAAGAAGAAGAGTATTCTGCTACTTCACTACTCCAATATCCGGTTTGTTCTAAGGTAATAAGAGTGTTGCTTGAGAAGTCGATGGGATAATGGGGAATAGAGCGGTGGTCTATAGTTTGTTGAGGTTCTCCTAAATAGTATGAAAATAATTTTATTGAGAACTTTAGATAAGTGTGTCGTATTGTATCGTCATTTGATATTTAATTTTGGTGAACCCGAATAGGGTGAAGGCGAACCCAACTTTGGAAGATAATAGACCTGATGGTCTATTTGACTCTTCTAATAGATTGCTCGTTCCGTTGCAACTATGGTTGAAAAGTTTTATCATCTACCATATGTTCTAAATATCTGATTTATTACTGATGAAGGCTATTGATGATGTAAATTATCTTTAGTCATGATATTCTTTCTTTGGGCTAGTTGTGCTCACCCTTTTCTTCACCACCCCTTTCGGGTAATAAGAGTGTAAATTTGGTCGGAGGGGGGTAACAGGAGAATAGAGCGGTGAATTATATATTCATTAAGGTTCTCCTAAATAGTATGGAAATAATTTTATTGAGAACTTTAGATAAGTGTGTCGTATTGTATACGTCATTTGATATTTAATTTTGGTGAACCGAATAGGGTGAGGTGAACCCAACTTTGGAAGGGTGTTTTGCCACTATCATACAAGATGTCTAATGACATACAACCTCGTGTTATCATAAGACAGGGTTGTGCCCATCCATTTGTTGAGTATATCTACGAGCACTACCTATATGTTCTTAGAGTTTATTTGAAATATAATTTTCACTTGGAGACAGTGGAGATAGTTATATTTAAAGAGTAGACTCACCATTGGAAAGAAGATGATAGTAATCTTTTCATTTTCTTTGGGGTCTATTAGGTCAACCAAGGATAATTACGTGGACATATGATATCTATCATAACCTAGACTCATGGCCTCCCATATACGAAGGTTTCATGAGCACTTCCCAAAGATTTTAATTTCTAAAACATTTTTTGACTGTACTTTTATGTAAAGTACCATTGTAAATTATGGTCGAGGCACCATGAGAATTACATACATTTGTATTTAAACAGTTTAACTGTGGTCGTATATTGTACGACAGTTCAATAGTTATATAAATGAAGTTTGTAATTGATTTTTATAGTGTGATATCTGGCGACTCAGAATGGATGATGTATACCTATTTTGGTGGCGTCACATTTGGTATCAGAGCTTAGGGATATGGTCACTGGCGGAGATATGAGTCTAGAACTAGGAGGAGAGAGACGACTAATATACTTCGCTAGTGTGTGACTTACCTAAGCTGAAATTGTTTACTTGATAAGTTGACAAATTATGATATGTCAATTAACCTTATTTTGAAGTATATTCTAGAAGGATATCTGAAATACAGGAGATGAGCAATGGGAAAATCATGATACAGAGGAAATAATCAGGAAGGTACAATTCGAAAAGAAAGCAAGGTATTCTCATCTCTTCGAAATACCAGGTACGTAAGTAAATTTCGAGGCGAAATTTCATAAGGAGGGGAGATTGTGAGACCCCGAATTTTATGAAATAAAAGTATTCAGTTTTTCTATTTTGGTGAATAGTTAAATTGATAAAAGTTTAAAGTTAAGGGTGATATTTGAAAAATTTTCAAAGTAAGCAAGTTGTCATAAAATAATCGATTGGTAAAATACGGCATTGGTTGCATAGTAAGTAGCACGGTATTGATTATTAATGCTTACGTAAGAAGTCACTCGATTTGATTCAATTATTGTCGATATTTTATATATTATTAAATCAATAATTGAGATAACAAAGTTATTAATATTATTATTTGCAATATTAACGATGTCTAGAAGTTCAAATGCAAGGAGAGGTTTGGTCACCTAATTGCGGGCATGATAGGGAGAAATCCTTATTGGAAAGCCCCTCTTTCACGGGAGCGACACGTTAGATTAATAATGTCAATTATAATAATGATGATGAAGTTTTGTTTTATTAGTATTATTAATGTAATAAAGCAGAAAATCTTTTATATAAAACATAATACTTTTATAAAGTTATTCGTTTTATTAGACTATAAATAGAATATATTATATTCTATTATGCATAGTATTTTGCATAGTAAAATCTTTTTATATAAAATAGAATACTTTTATAAAGTTATTTGTTTTATTAGACAATAATTAGAATATATTATATTTTATTATGCATAGTGTTTGCATAGTGCTCGCATACGGTGTTTCAGATAGTAAAATCTTTTATATAAAAGCAGAATACTTTTATAAAGTTATTCGTTTTATTATATTTTAAATAGAATATATTATATTTTATTTAAAAGATTTTGTTTTATTAGAATATTTTATAGTAAACCAAACTGGACCGTCTGGTTTAAAAGTAAATCAAT
This sequence comes from Panax ginseng, assembly GCA_020205605.1. Lineage (NCBI taxonomy): Eukaryota > Viridiplantae > Streptophyta > Magnoliopsida > Apiales > Araliaceae > Panax > Panax ginseng. The sequence goes on along the minus strand of CM035135.1, from coordinate 13,221,926 downwards.
CTGTAATCTGCTCAGAATTAGTTCTTATTCAAATCCATTCTCCTATAAATAGAAGTTCATTCCTTCATTATTTCTTACAAATTCACTTTGAAACTCTAGAGAGAGAAACTATAGAGAGAAAGAAGAAAAATATCCTGCTACTTCACTACTCCAATATCCAGTTTCTTCTAAGGTAATAAGAGTGTTGCCGAGTCGAGCGGGGATAATAGGGGAATAGAATGGTGGTCTATAACTATTGAGGTTCTCCCTAAATTGTATGAAAATAATCTTATTGACAACTTTAGGTAAGTGTGTCGTATTGTATACGTCATTTGATATTTAATTTTGGTGAACCGAATAGGGTGAGGCGAACCCAACTTTGGAAGATAATAGACACGATGGTCTATTTGACTCTTCTAATAGATTGCTGAATTCCGCTTGCAACTATGGTTGAAAAGTTTTATCATCTACCATATGTTCTAAATATCCGATTTATTACCGATGAAGGCTATTGATGATGTAAATTATCTTTAGTCATGATATTCTTTATTGAGCTAGTTGTGCTCACCTTTTTCTTCACCACCCCTTTCGGTGTAATAAGAGTGTAATTTGGGTGAAGCGGGGGGTAACAGGAGAATAGAAGCGGTGGTCTACAGGTATTTAAGGTTCTCCTAAATAGTATGTAAATAATTTTATTGAGAACTTTAGATAAGTGTATCGACATTATTGTATCGTCATTTGATATTTAATTTTGGTGAACCGAATAGGGTGAAGTGAACCCAACTTTGGAAGGGTGTTTTGCCACTATCATACAAGATGTCTAATGACATACAACCTCGTGTTATCATAAAAGGATGGGGTTGTGCACATCCATTTGTTGAGTATATCTCTACGAAAGCACTATCTATATGATCTTAGAGTTTATTTGAAATATAATTTTCACTTGGAGACAATGGAGATAGTTATATGTAAAGAGTAGACTCACCATTGGAAAGAAGATGATAGTAATCTTTTCATTTTTCTTTGGGGTCTATTGGGTCAACCAAGGATAATTTTGTGGACATATGATATCTATCATAACCTAGACTCATGGCCTCCCATATGCTTGAAGAAGGTTTCTTGAGCACTTCCCAAAGATTTTAATTTCTAAAAGCGGTTTTTATTTGTACTTTTTATGTAAAGTACCATTGTAAATTATAATTCGAGGCACCATGAGAATTACATACATTTGTATTTAAAGCAGTTTTAGCGTGGTCGTATTATGCATTTACAGTTCAATGATTAATATAAATGAAGTTTGTAATTGATTTTATAGTGTGATATCTGGCGACTCATAATGGATGATGTATACCTATTTTGGGGGCTTCACATTGGTATCCGAGCTTAGGGATATGGTCAACTGGCGGAGATATGAGTCTAGAACTAGGAGGAGAGAGACGACTAATATACTTCGCTAGTGTGTGACTTACCTAAGCTGAAATTGTTTACTTGATAAGTTGACAAAATATGATATGTCAATTAACCTTGTTTTGAAGTATATTCTAGAAGGATATCTGAAATACAGGAGATGAGCAATGGGAAAATCATTATACAGAGGAAATAATCGGGAAGGTACAATCCAAAAAGAAAGGAAGGTATTCTCATCTCTTCGAAATACCAGGTACGTAAGTAAATTTCGAGGGCGAAATTTCATAAGGAGGGGAGATTGTGAGACCCCGAATTTTATGAAATAAAAGTATTCAGTTTTTCTATTTTGGTGAATAGTTAAATTGATAAAAGTTTAAAGTTAAGGGTGACATTTGAAAATTTTTCAAAGTAAGCAAGTTGTCATAAAATAATCGGTGGTAAAATACGCATTGGTTGCATAGTAGCACCTTGCGGTATTGATTATTAATGCTTACGTGAGAAGTCACTCGGTTTGATTCAATTATTGTCGATATTTTATATATTATTAAATTAATAATTGAGATAACAAAGTTATTAATATTATTATTTGCAATATTAACGATGTATAGAAGTTGACCAATGAGAGGTTTGGTCACCTAATTGCGGCTAATGATAGGGAGAAATCCTTATTGAAGCCCCCTCTTTCACAGGAATGACTGGTCGATTAATAGTGTGAATTATAATAATGATGATGAAATTTTGTTTTATTAGTATTATTAATGTAATAAAAGCAGAAAATCTTTTATATAAAAGCAGAATACTTTTATAAAGTTATTCATTTTATTAGACTATAAATAGAATATATTATATTATTATGCATAGTTTTTGTATAGTAAAATCTTTTTATATAAAATAGAATACTTTTATAAAGTTATTTGTTTTATTAGACAATAATTAGAATATATTATATTTTATTATGCATAGTGTTTGCATAGTGTTCTTGCAGTGTTTGCATAGTAAAATCTTTTTATATAAAAAATGAATACTTTTATAAAGTTATTCGTTTTATTAGATTTTAAATAGAATATACTATATTTTATTTAAAAGATTTTGTTTTATTATAATATTTTATAGTAAACCAATCTGGACCGTCCGTTTAAAAGTAAATCAATCTAGACCGTTCAGGAAATAGTTATTATTAGGTCCATTCTCCTATAAATAGAAGTTCATTCCTTCATTATTTCTTACAAATTCTTTTGAAACTCTGAGAGAGAAACTATAGAGAGAAAGAAGAAAAGTATTCTCGCTACTTCACTACTCCAATATCCGGTTTGTTCTAAGGTAATAATAGTATTTGCTTAGAGTCGGAGCTGGGGATAATAGGGGAATAAAGCGGTGGTTCATAGTTTGTTGAGGTTCTCCTAAATAGTATGAAAATAATTTTATTGAGAACTTTAGATAAGTGTGTAAGTATTGTATACGTCATTTGATATTTAATTTTGGTGAACCGAATAGGGTGAGGCGAACCCAACTTTGGAAGATAATAGACCTGATGGTCTATTTGACTCTTCTAATAGATTGCTCGTTCTGTTGCAACTATGGTTGAAAAGTTTTATCATCTACCATATGTTCTAAATATCTGATTTATTACTGATGAAGGCTATTGATGATGTAAATTATCTTTAGTCATGATATTCTTTACTGGGCTAGTTGTGCTCACCCTTTTTCTTCACCACCCCTTTTAGGTAATAAGAGTGTAGCTGGGTCGAGCGGGGGTAACAGGAGAATAGAACGGTGGTCTATAGCTGTTAAGGTTCTCCCTAAATAGTATGGAAATAATTTTATTGAGAACTTTAGATAAGTGTGTCGTATTGTATACGTCATTTGATATTTAATTTTGGTGAACCGAATAGGGTGAGGTGAACCCAACTTTGGAAGGGTGTTTTGCCACTATCAATCAAGATGTCTAATGACATACAACCTCGTGTTATCATAAGCGGGGTTGTGTACATCCATTTGTTGAGTATATCTCTGAGCACTACCTATATGATCTTAGAGTTTATTTGAAATATAATTTTACTTGGAGGCGGTGGAGATAGTTATATGTAAAGAGTAGACTCACCATTGGAAAGAAGATGATAATAATCTTTTCATTTTTCTTTGTGGTCTATTGGGTCAACCAAGGATAATTCTGTGGACATATGATATCTATCATAACCTAGACTCATGGCCTCCCATGTACGAAGGTTTCCTTGAGCACTTCCCAAAGATTTTAATTTCTAAAACGGTTTTTGACTGTACTTTTATGTAAAGTACCATTGTAAATTATGGTCGAGGCACCATGAGAATTACATACATTTGTATTTAAACAGTTTAAGCGTGGGTCGTATTACTGTCTGACGATTCAACGATTTATATAAATGAAGTTTGTAATTGATTTTTATAGTGTGATATTTGGCGACTCAGAATGGATGATGTATACCTATTTTGGGGCGTCACATTTGGTATCGAGCTTAGGGATATGGTCTCTGGCGGAGATATGAGTCTAGAACTAGGAGGAGAGAGAGACGACTAATATACTTCGCTAGTGTATGACTTACCTAAGCTGAAATTGTTTACTTGATAAGTTGACAAATTATGATATGTCAATTAACCTTGTTTTGAAGTATATTCTAGAAGGATATCTGAAATACAGGAGATGAGCAATGGGAAAATCATGATACGGAGGAAATAATCGGGAAGGTACAATCGGAAAAGAAAGCAGGTATTCTCATCTCTTCGAAATACCGCCACGAAAGTAAATTTTGAGAAGCGAAATTTCATAAGGAGGGAGATTGTGAGACCACAATTTTATGAGATAAAAATATTCAATTTTTCTATTTTGGTGAATAGTTAAATTGATAAAAGTTTAAAGTTAAGGGTGACATTTGAAAATTTTTCAAAGTAAGCAAGTTGTCATAAAATAATAAATTGGTAAAATACTGGCGTGGTTGCATAGTAGTAGCACACGGTATTGATTATTAATGCTTACGTGAGAAGTCACTCGATTTGATTCAATTATTGTCGATATTTTATATATTATTAAATCAATAATTGAGATAACAAAAGTTATTAATATTATTATTTGCAATATTAACGATGTATAGAAGTTGACCCGAGGAGAGGTTTGGTCACCTAATTGCTGGCATGATAGGAGAAATCCTTATGGAAAAGCCCCTCTTTCTTGCAGGAGCGACCTAGTCGATTAATAGTGTGAATTATAATAATGATGATGAAGTTTTGTTTTATTAGTATTATTAATGTAATAAAAGCAGAAAATCTTTTTATATAAAGCAGAATACTTTTTATAAAGTTATTCGTTTTATTAGACTATAAATAGAATATGTTATATTCTATTATGCATAGTGTTTTGCATAGTAAAATCTTTTTATATAAAATAGAATACTTTTATAAAGTTATTTGTTTTATTAGACAATAATTATAATATATTATATTTTATTATGCATAGTGTTTGCATAGTAAAATCTTTTTATACAAAAGCGAATACTTTTATAAAGTTATTCATTTTATTAGATTTTAAATAGAATATATTATATTTTATTTAAAGATTTTGTTTTATTAGAATATTTTTAGTAAACCAATACGGGACCGTCTGTTTAAAAGTAAATCAATCTAGATAGTTCAGGAATTAGTTACTATACGGTCCATTCTTCTATAAATAGAAGTTCATTACTTCATTATTTTTACAAATTCTTTGAAACTACTAGAGATAAACTATAGAGAGAAAGAAGAAAAGTTTTCTCGCTACTTCACTACTCCAATATCCGGTTTCTTCTAAGAGTAATAAGAAGTTCTTGAAAGTCGGCGGAGATAATAGGGAATAGAGCGGTGGTTCTCAATTTGTTGAGGTTTCTCCTAAATAGTATGAAAATAATTTTATTGAGAACTTTAGATAAGTGTGTCGTATTGTATCGTCAATTGATATTTAATTTTGGTGAACAAGAATAGGGTGAGGCGAACCCAACTTTGGAAGATAATAGACCTGATGGTCTATTTGACTCTTCTAATAGATTGCTCGTTCCGTTGCAACTATGGTTGAAAAGTTTTATCATCTACCATATGTTCTAAATATCTGATTTATTACTGATGAAGGTTATTGATGATGTAAATTATCTTTAGTCATGATATTCTTTACTGGGCTAGTTGTGCTCACCCTTTTTCTTCACCACCCCTTTCAGGTAATAAGAGTGTAGCTGGGTCGAGCGGGGGTAAAAAGAGAATAGAACGGTGGTCTATAGTTGTTAAGGTTCTCCCTAAATAGTATGGAAATAATTTTATTGAGAACTTTAGATAAGTGTGTCGTATTGTATACGTCATTTGATATTTAATTTTGGTGAACCGAATAGGGTGAGGTGAACCCAACTTTGGAAGGGTGTTTTGCCACTATCATACAAGATGTCTAATGACATACAACCTCGTGTTATCATAAGACAGGGTTGTACACATCCATTTGTTGAGTATATCTACGAGCACTACCTATATGATCTTAGAGTTTATTTGAAATATAATTTTCACTTGGAGACAGTGGAGATAGTTATATGTAAAGAGTAGACTCACCATTGGAAAGAAGATGATAGTAATCTTTTCATTTTTCTTTGGGGTCTATTGGGTAAACCAAGGATAATTCTGTGGACATATGATATCTATCATAACCTAGACTCATGGCCTCCCACGACGAAGGTTTCCTTGAGCACTTCCCAAAGATTTTAATTTCTAAAACGGTTTTCGACTGTACTTTTATGTAAAGTACCATTTTAAATTATGGTCGAGGCACCATGAGAATTACATACATTTGTATTTAAACAGTTTAACTGTGGTCGTATTCTGTACGACAGTTCAACAGTTGTATAAATAAAGTTTGTAATTGATTTTTATAGTGTGATATCTGGCGACTCATAATGGATGATGTATACCTATTTTGGGGGCGTCACATTTGGTATCAGAGCTTAGGGATATGGTCACTAGCGGAGATATGAGTCTAGAACTAGGAGGAGAGAGACGACTAATATACTTCGCTAGTGTGTGACTTACCTAAGCTGAAATTGTTTACTTAATAAGTTGACAAATTATGATATGTCAATTAACCTTGTTTTGAAGTATATTCTAGAAGGATATCTGAAATACAGGAGATGAGCAATTGGAAAATCATGATACAGAGGAAATAATCGGGAAGGTACAATCCGAAAAGAAAGTAAGGTATTCTCATCTCTTCGAAATACCAGGTACGTAAGTAAATTTCGAGGGCGAAATTTCATAAGGAGGGGAGATTGTGAGACCCCGAATTTTATGAAATAAAAGTATTCAATTTTTCTATTTTGGTGAATAGTTAAATTGATAAAAGTTTAAAGTTAAGGGTGATATTTGAAAATTTTTCAAAGTAAACAAGTTGTCATAAAATAATCGGTGGTAAAATACGCGTGGTTGCATAGTAGCACACGGTATTGATTATTAATGCTTACGTGAGAAGTCACTCAGTTTGATTCAATTATTGTCGATATTTTATATATTATTAAATCAATAAATGAGATAACAAATTTATTAATATTATTATTTGCAATATTAACGATGTATAGAAGTTCAGCCAAGGAGAGGTTTGGTCACCTAATTGCGCGTCAATAGGGAGAAATCCTTATTGGAAAGCCCCCTCTTTCCTGGGAACGACCTGGTCGATTAATAGTGTGAATTATAATAATGATGATGAAGTTTTGTTTTATTAGTATTATTAATGTAATAAAACAGAAAATCTTTTTATATAAAACAGAATACTTTTATAAAGTTATTCGTTTTATTAGACTATAAATAGAATATATTATATTCTATTATGCATAGTGTTTTGTATAGTAAAATCTTTTAATATAAAATAGAATACTTTTATAAAGTTATTTGTTTTATTAGACAATAATTAGAATATATTATATTTTATTATGCATAGTGTTTGCATAGTGCATGCACAGTGTTTGCATAGTAAAATCTTTTTATATAAAACAGAATACTTTTATAAAGTTATTCGTTTTATTAGATTTTAAATAGAATATATTATATTTTATTTATAATATTTTGTTTTATTAGAATATTTTATAGTAAACCAATTTGGACCGTCCGTTTAAAAGTAAATCAATCTAGACCGTTCAGGAATTAGTTACTATTCAGTCCATTCTCCTATAAATAGAAGTTCATTCCTTCATTATTTCTTACAAATTCACTTTGAAACTCTAGAGAGAAACTATAGAGAGAAGAAAAAAGTATTATGCTACTTCACTACTCATATATCCGATTTGTTTCTAAGGTAATAAGAGTGTTAGCGAGTCGGCGGGGATAATAGGGGAATAGAGCGGTGGTCTATAGCTATTGAGGTTCTCCTAAATAGTATGAAAATAATTTTATTGAGAACTTTAGATAGTGTGTGTCGTATTGTATCGTCAATTGATATTTAATTTTGGTGAACCCGAATAGGGTGAGGCGAACCCAACTTTGGAAGATAATAGACCTGATGGTCTATTTGACTCTTCTAATAGATTGCTCGTTCCCTTGCAACTATGGTTAAAAAGTTTTATCATCTACCATATGTTCTAAATATCTGATTTATTACTGATGAAGGCTATTGATGATGTAAATTATCTTTAGTCATGATATTCTTTACTGGGCTAGTTGTGTTCACCATTTTTCTTCACCACCCCTTTCAGGTAATAAGAGTGTAGCTGGGTCGAGCGGGGGTAACAGGAGAATAGAATGGTGGTCTATAGCTGTTAAGGTTCTCCCTAAATAGTATGGAAATAATTTTATTGAGAACTTTAGATAAGTGTGTCGTATTGTATACGTCATTTGATATTTAATTTTGGTGAACTAGAATAGGGGTGAGGTGAACCCAACTTTTTGGAAGGTGTTTTGCCACTATCATACAAGATGTCTAATGACATACAACCTCGTGTTATCTTAAGACAGGGTTGTGCCCATCCATTTGTTGAGTATATCTACGAGCACTACCTATATGTTCTTAGAGTTTATTTGAAATATAATTTTCACTTGGAGACAGTGGAGATAGTTATATTCAAAGAGTAGACTCACCATTGGAAAGAAGATGATAGTAATCTTTTCATTTTTCTTTGGGGTCTAATGGGTCAACCAAGGATAATTCTGTGGACATATGATATCTATCATAACCTAGACTCATGGCCTCCAATGTACGAAGGTTTCCTTGAGCACTTCCCAAAGATTTTAATTTCTAAAACATTTTTTGACTGTACTTTTATGTAAAATACCATTGTAAATTATGGTCAAGGCACCATGAGAATTACATACATTTGTATTTAAACAGTTTAAGCGTAATTGTATACATCTGCATTTGATTCAATAGTTAATATAAATGAAGTTTGTAATTGATTTTTATAGTGTGATATCTGGCGACTCGGAATGGATGATGTATACCTATTTTTGGGGCGTCACATTTGGTATCGAGCTTAGGATATGGTCATTTGGCGGAGATATGAGTCTAGAACTAGGAGGAGAGAGCGACTAATATACTTCGCTAGTGTATGACTTACTAAATTTGAAATTGTTTACTTGATAAGTTGACAAATTATGATATGTCAATTAACCTTGTTTTGAAGTATATTCTAGAAGGATATCTCAAAAATCGGAGGATGAGCAATGGGAAAATCATGATCTGGAGGAAATAATCGGGAAGGTACAATCTGAAAAGAAAGCAAGGTATTCTCATCTCTTCGAAATACCAGTTACGTAAGTAAATTTTGAGGGCGAAATTTCATAAGGAGGGGAGATTATGAGACCCCGAATTTTATGAAATAAAAGTATTCAATTTTTCTATTTTGGTGAATAGTTAAATTGATAAAAGTTTAAAGTTAAGGGTGATATTTGAAAATTTTTCAAAGTAAGCAAGTTGTCATAAAATAATCGATTGGTAAAATACGCGTGGTTGCACAAGTAGTAGCACACAGTATTGATTATTAATGCTTACGTGAGAAGTCACTCGGTTTGATTCAATTATTGTCGATATTTTATATATTATTAAATCAATAATTGAGATAACAAAGTTATTAATATTATTCTTTGCAATATTTGATGTCTCAGAAGTTGACCCGAGGAGAGGTTTGGTCACCTAATTGCTACGCATGATAGGGAGAAATCCTTATTGAAAGCCCTCTTTCTCGGGAACGACACAGTCGATTAATAGTGTGAATTATAATAATGATGATGAAGTTTTGTTTTATTAGTATTATTAATGTAATAAAACAGAAAATCTTTTTATATAAAACATAATACTTTTATAAAGTTATTCATTTTATTAGACTATAAATAGAATATATTATATCCTATTATGCATAGTGTTTTGCATAGTAAAATCTTTTTATATAAAATAGAATACTTTTATAAAGTTATTTGTTTTATTAGACAATAATTAGAATATATTATATTTTATTATGCATAGTGTTTGCATATTGCCTGCACAGTGTTTGCATAGTAAAATCTTTTTATATAAAACAGAATACTTTTATAAAGTTATTCGTTTTATTAGATTTTAAATAGAATATATTATATTTTATTTAAAAGATTTTGTTTTATTAGAATATTTTTTAGTAAACCAATCTGGACCGTCCGTTTAAAAGTAAATCAATCTAGACCGTTCAGGAATTAGTTAATATTCAGTCCATTCTCCTATAAATAGAAGTTCATTCCTTCATTATTTCTTACAAATTCCTTTGAAACTCTAGAGAGAGAAACTATAGAGAGAAAGAAGAAAAGTATTCTGCTACTTCACTACTTCAATATCCAGTTTGTTCTAAGGTAATAAGAGTGTTGCCGAGTCGAGCGGGGATAATAGGGGAATAGAACGGTGGTCTATAGCTATTGAGGTTCTCCCTAAATAGTATGAAAATAATTTTATTGAGAACTTTAGATAAGTGTGTCGTATTGTATACGTCAATTGATATTTAATTTTGGTGAACCGAATAGGGTGAGGCGAACCCAACTTTGGAAGATAATAGACCTGATGGTCTATTTGACTCTTCTAATAGATTGCTCGTTAAAGATTTGCAACTATGGTTGAAAAGTTTTATCATCTACCATATGTTCTAAATATCTGATTTATTACTGATGAAGGTTATTGATGATGTAAATTATCTTTAGTCATGATATTCTTTACTAGGCTAGTTGTGCTCACCCTTTTTCTTCACCACCCCTTTCAGGTAATAAGAGTGTAGCTGGGTCGAGCGGGGGTAAAAAGAGAATAGAACGGTGGTCTATAGTTGTTAAGGTTCTCCCTAAATAGTATGGAAATAATTTTATTGAGAACTTTAGATAAGTGTGTCGTATTGTATACGTCATTTGATATTTAATTTTGGTGAACCGAATAGGGTGAGGTGAACCCAACTTTGGAAGGTGTTTTGCCACTATCATACAAGATGTCTAATGACATACAACCTCGTGTTATCATAAGGCAGGGTTGTATACATCCATTTGTTGAGTATATCTACTGAGCACTACCTATATGATCTTAGAGTTTATTTGAAATATAATTTTCACTTGGAGGCGGTGGAGATAGTTATATGTAAAGAGTAGACTCACCATTGGAAAGAAGATGATAGTAATCTTTTCATTTTCTTTGGGGTCTATTGGGTAAACCAAGGATAATTACATGGACATATGATATCTATCATAACCTAGACTCATGGCCTCCCATGACGAAGGTTTCCTTGAGCACTTCCCAAAGATTTTAATTTCTAAAAGCGGTTGATTTGTACTTTTATGTAAAGTACCATTTTAAATTATGGTCGAGGCACCATGAGAATTACATACATTTGTATTTAAACAGTTTAACTGTGGTCGTATTCTGTACGACAGTTCAACAGTTGTATAAATAAAGTTTGTAATTGATTTTTATAGTGTGATATCTGGCGACTCATAATGGATGATGTATACCTATTTTGGGGGCGTCACATTTGGTATCGAGCTTTAGGGATATGGTCACTAAGCGGAGATATGAGTCTAGAACTAGGAGAGAGAGGCGACTAATATACTTCGCTAGTGTGTGACTTACCTAAGCTGAAATTGTTTACTTAATAAGTTGACAAATTATGATATGTCAATTAACCTTGTTTTGAAGTATATTCTAGAAGGATATCTGAAATACAGGAGATGAGCAATTGGAAAATCATGATACAGAGGAAATAATCGGGAAGGTACAATCCGAAAAGAAAGTAAGGTATTCTCATCTCTTCGAAATACCAGGTACGTAAGTAAATTTCGAGGGCGAAATTTCATAAGGAGGGGAGATTGTGAGACCCCGAATTTTATGAAATAAAAGTATTCAATTTTTCTATTTTGGTGAATAGTTAAATTGATAAAAGTTTAAAGTTAAGGGTGATATTTGAAAATTTTTCAAAGTAAACAAGTTGTCATAAAATAATCGATTGGTAAAATACTGGCATTGGTTGCATAGTAGCACACCGGTATTGATTATTAATGCTTACGTGAGAAGTCACTCGATTTGATTCAATTATTGTCGATATTTTATATATTATTAAATCAATAAATGAGATAACAAATTTATTAATATTATTATTTGCAATATTAACGATGTATAGAAGTTGACGAGGAGAGGTTTGGTCACCTAATTGCGGCGTCGATAGGAGAAATCCTTATTGGAAAGCCCCTCTTTCACGGGAGCGACACAGTCGATTAATAGTGTGAATTATAATAATGATGATGAAGTTTTGTTTTATTAGTATTATTAATGTAATAAAGCAGAAAATCTTTTATATAAAAGCAGAATACTTTTATAAAGTTATTCGTTTTATTAGACTATAAATAGAATATATTATATTCTATTATGCATAGTGTTTTTGTATAGTAAAATCTTTTAATATAAAATAGAATACTTTTATAAAGTTATTTGTTTTATTAGACAATAATTAGAATATATTATATTTTATTATGCATAGTGTTTGCATAGTGCATGCACAGTGTTTGCATAGTAAAATCTTTTTATATAAAACAGAATACTTTTATAAAGTTATTCGTTTTATTAGATTTTAAATAGAATATATTATATTTTATTTATAATATTTTGTTTTATTAGAATATTTTATAGTAAACCAATTTGGACCGTCCGTTTAAAAGTAAATCAATCTAGACCGTTCAGGAATTAGTTACTATTCAGTCCATTCTCCTATAAATAGAAGTTCATTCCTTCATTATTTCTTACAAATTCACTGAAACTCTAGAGAGAGAAACTATAGAGAGAAAGAAGAAAAGTATTATGCTACTTCACTACTCATATATCCAGTTTGTTCTAAGGTAATAAGAGTGTTGCCGAGTCGAGCGGGGATAATAGGGGAATAGAACGGTGGTCTATAGCTATTGAGGTTCTCCCTAAATAGTATGAAAATAATTTTATTGAGAACTTTAGATAAGTGTGTCGTATTGTATACGTCAATTGATATTTAATTTTGGTGAACCGAATAGGGTGAGGCGAACCCAACTTTGGAAGATAATAGACCTGATGGTCTATTTGACTCTTCTAATAGATTGCTCGTTCCCTTGCAACTATGGTTAAAAAGTTTTATCATCTACCATATGTTCTAAATATCTGATTTATTACTGATGAAGGCTATTGATGATGTAAATTATCTTTAGTCATGATATTCTTTCTTTGGGCTAGTTGTGTTCACCATTTTTCTTCACCCCCCTTTAGGAGTAATAAGAGTGTATTTGGGTGGGCGGGGGTAACGAGGAGAATAGAATGGTGGTCTATAGTCAAGTAAGAGTTCTCCCTAAATAGTATGGAAATAATTTTATTGAGAACTTTAGATAAGTGTGTAAGTATTGTATCGTCATTTGATATTTAATTTTGGTGAACCGAATAGGGTGAGGTGAACCCAACTTTGGAAGGGTGTTTTGCCTTATCATACAAGATGTCTAATGACATACAACCTCGTGTTATCATAAAGGCGGGGTTGTGCACATCCATTTGTTGAGTATATCTACAGTACTATCTATATGATCTTAGAGTTTATTTGAAATATAATTTTCACTTGGAGACAGTGGAGATAGTTATATGTAAAGAGTAGACTCACCATTGGAAAGAAGATGATAGTAATCTTTTCATTTTTCTTTGGGATCTATTGGGTCAACCAAGGATAATTCTGTGGACATATGATATCTATCATAACCTAGACTCATGGCCTCCCATGACGAAGGTTTCCTTGAGCACTTCCCAAAGATTTTAATTTCTAAAACGGTTTTTGACTGTACTTTTATGTAAAGTACCATTGTAAATTATGGTCGAGGCACCATGAGAATTACATACATTTGTATTTAAACAGTTTAACTGTGGTCGTATTCTGTACGACAGTTCAACAGTTGTATAAATGAACTTTGTAATTGATTTTTATAGTGTGATATCTGACGACTCATAATGGATGATGTATAACTATGGTCACATTTGGTATCAAAGCTTAGGGATATGGTCACTGGCGAAGATATGAGTCTAGAACTAGGAGGAGAGAGACGACTAATATACTTCGCTAGTGTGTGACTTACCTAAGCTGAAATTGTTTACTTGATAAGTTGACAAATTATGATATGTCAATTAACCTTGTTTTGAAGTATATTCTAGAAGGATATCTGAAACACAGGAGATGAGCAATGGGAAAATCATGATACAGAGGAAATAATCGGGAAGGTATAATATTCACACCCAAATAAGTCCTCATTACAATTATTGGTACATTATTTTACAAAAATGGTGAGGACTACTAAAACAACTTTCTAGAACCTTCATTCCATACCCCGACTAGTACTCGCTACATTCTCGTCTCCTAAGAAGAAAAATGGAACAAAAAGGAAAAGGGTGAGCTCAACTAGCCCAGTAAAGAATATTATGACTAAGATAATATAGAACAAATTATCGTTAGTCTTCAACAGGAAAAAATCTGATAAGATACAATAGACAACAAGTTTCAGATCAATATTCATAGCGGAAATAATAATTCATAGATGAGTTACGTAGAGAATGAAATCTATTATAATCTATGAATTTAAAAGTCCATCATCAATATTTTATCCCTATAACATCAATCAATATTCATCTTGAATCAAATATTCATCTTTGCACTACGGAGCCAAAGATATTCATCAGTCGGTCATGTTCATCTCAACACTGTACATCTTTGCACTACTGACCAAAGATATTCATAAGAAAATCAATCATCTTTGCACTACTGAGCAAAGATATTGATAATACCATCATTTAGGGTGAAGATGATGAAAAATATTTTATAGAAAGCGAATCCGATTGAAACAAAAGAACAAATATTAAGGATTCGTACTTTAAACAATCTGAGTTCAAAAACACTTCATTAATAATCATAGTCAAGTAAAATTCAAGAATGATCAAAACATGGATACAATCAAAGCTAGTATCCACAATAGATATTTTGGACAAAAAAAATGAAATTTTAATTTTTCTGTGAATAGTGTCGTATTCGTGAATAGTGTCGTATACGTGAATAGTAACCCCGACACTAAGAGACAATAATTTCACAAGAAAAATCTTAAAAATATTTCGGCATAACGATATTAGTAGAAATAATATCATTTTTTTAAAAAATAATATCCCTTACCTCGAAAAGACGGTACTTCTGACTGGAATACTAGATATAGTGCTGAAGGGAACTTGCACCATATAGCAACATTCAAAGTATCAATATACTCACAAGAATACGCTCGACAATATAGAGAGAGAAAACTTCAGTTTCTGGTGTGATTTTCAATTCTAACCTAAGCACCCTATTTATAGGAAATTGCTTAGAACACCAAAGCAGAAAATTTAATAAAATATTAATATACAATTAAATTTTCTTACGCCCACTTTGAATCACCTAATTTCAGCACTTTTCACATGTTTAATGAGGCCCAAAAAATGTAAAAAACATTTTTATTAATAAAAATAATTAAAACTTCCAAAAAATCAATTATTCCGGAACTTTGGAAGTTCAATAGTTCATAATAAATAGCCCTTTTATCAGAAAAATTCAAATCTTATGTCCATTTCATAGAAAATTTAATTCTCTACAACTTTGCAGAAGAAAGTTTTTCCAAATTCCAAACAGAAGTTGACCGAAATCCACAAACGGACGATTTTACAAGCTATAATCAAATTTCAGTCAAGAAATGGGCCCACAGACATGTTTAACATGTTTTTAACATTTATTGCAACAAAAATACTCTTCCTTCTCATATACTCATATATCCCACATTCATTGTAAAAATATCACCAGTATTATATTATTAAAATATAATAATATATTTAAATGAATTATTTATCGAAAAAGATAAAATATCAATTTTCAACAATTGTCACTTTAAAATTTTACGCATCTATATCCACATAAAATGAATATTTTCCTTATTATATAAATCAATAATTAATTATTCACAAATAATATTACGGAATCACTGCAATCTTTGGGCAACCAGTACATTCCAAGAAAGAGGGGCTTTCAATAAGGATTTCTCCTTCTTGGCGCGCAATTTGGTGACCAAACCTCTCCTCCTGCAGAACTTTCTAGACATTGCCAATAATGTTATCTAATAATATTATTCAAATAATATGAATTATTGATTCGATAAAGGAAAATACTGTGTAATGACAATTATTGAAACATCAATAATAAAAAATATCAACGCAACAATTATTGAATCAATAAAATAAAATATTGAACAGTAATTACTGTAACAATTATTGAGTAGTGCCTTCTTACGTAAGAATCAATAATGGGTGCAATATCGTGTGCTACTATGTTTTAACCACCGAAGATTCCAACAAAGATTACTTGGTAACAACTTCTACTGTTATTTATAAACAACTTATATTTGTCGTTTTCTTCATCCAATCGCTTTCCTTTATGGGGCCCACACGAGGCTGCGCCGTCGTACGAATATTCCCCGACCGCAAGAATATTCCACGACCAAACTAATATTCCCTGACAACAATTAATATTTTATAACCACTTGTTTATTTGAAATATTTGCGCATTTTACCCATAACTAAACACATTAATCAAATCAACCCTTACTATTTCAAAATAATAAATAGAGGAAATTCAATTTCATTAATAATAAGTTGGGGTCTTACAACCTCCCCTCCTTATAAAATTTCGTCCTCGAAATTGATGTACGTACTTGGTGTTTCGAAAAGGTGAGGATACCTCGCTTTCATCCGTTTCCAACTCCCAGGTTATTTCCTCTATAGCATGGTTCCTCCACAAAACTTTGACTTGTGGTATGACCTTTGTGCGTAGGACATGCTCCTTCCTATCCAAGATCTTGACAGGTACTTCCTGTGACAACCGAGATTTTATAAATTAATTTTAATATTTATTGGATTGAATAAATATTTTTCGATGAATTAATTATTAGATTAAATGACTAATTGATGAAGTTATGATAGATTAATTTAATTATATGTGTTACATTTATTATATTAATGTGGAGAATTTTATTATTCAATGTATGCAATTATGTGAGCTTATTGAATTAAAAGAAATATTTAATAAGCCTAATGTTATTTTAATTATTTAATTATTAATTAGAGATTTAATAATTTGACATTATTATTAATCAATGAGAAATTGAATTATGTGACTATATGAATTAATGAGAAATTATTATACTTTATTTAAAATAAATTAAATAAGATATTGATTTATTTTATAAAGGGATGCGACATTACTTAAACTATATGATAAAAGGCTTTATTAAATTAAATGGTTTTAAATTCCTTTCTTGTTAGCCAAACATGGCACTAAGGGGAGTTGGAGGCAGTTAACCCATGACTGGGTAACTGACCACCAATGCGTCAGTTGTTCATTATTTAGTTACGTCTTCTCTGTTAATTGTTATTATTGCCTAAGTCTAGAAAGTAGAAACAAAGAGAGAGTTTGAGAAATTTTGAGAGAGATTGGGAGAAACTCTGTGATTGAAGTGGAGAGAATTGTCATTTTATTTAATCTACGCTTTGGGTAATTCTCTTCAACCCAAATTCTTATTTTACGTCTTTTAAGTTTCATGAAAATTGGCTTTCTTACGTTCTGTAAATTTCTATAAATTGGGATATGGTGTTAGGAATATATATAATGATTCAAATAGTATGGCATGTTCTACATATATATTGTGTGTTTCCATATCACCAATTTCATAAGATTATAACGTATGATTATGACTTGTTGTTTCAAAAATTTACAGAGTATGTTATATGGCCATATGGCCCTTATACGTAATTTTAATATGTCAATCATGAATTTTCCTACAAAATTTCCACTTATATATGATTATGCATGATAAAATGAATAAAACGGAAATTTGAATGGTTGGATTTGGTCTTATAACGAATCTATGGCGTTGAATTTTAGAATTTATGTTCAAAACTTCAAGAACATCAAGAACAGTACAATTTGCATGCTTTAATTCTGTGATTATGTGTTTTAAATGGGTGGAAATCACTCCATAGATGTTAAGTATTAATTACATATGAATTCTAGCATGTGGGTATGTGTAATTTGATGAAATTAGTGTTCAAGAAGTGTTTATTTCGCTGAATTTTGTGTTCTTGAATCGAAATTCAGAGTCTGCAGGGTTTCATGCATGTTTCAACTCCCGATTCATTTCTCATGTGCTTAAGAATACCATTAAATACACCAAGACCAAGTGTAGTCAATAATACTACCAATTGTTGACGCTTAAGACCAATACAAAAGTGGTGCCGCAGCGCCACTTAGCAGAATAGCCAGAAATGAGTTTTTAAAAATGTTGAAGTGTGGCAAAGTGCTAGCAACCTAGTCTAATGAACATAAAAACTTGTTAGACATATAATGAGATATTAAAATAAGTTTTATCAAGTCAAGAAGACATCTAAATGTTAATTGAATCGTTGATTATGTATTTAACTTGTTGTTGTGTAATATTATATTATGGGAAAACAAGTATGATAATTTGACTAGTATAGTCACAAATTTGAGTTAGACAAAAGAGTAAACTTATGATGTTCAGTACGTTATTATTGACTGGTATTGTGAACATAATTGATATATAGGATTTAATTCAAAGAACGAGTTTAGTTAAAGTGTAATCTACGCACGAGGTAAGTTTCCTGACCCTACTTGTTATCATTATATAAGTTGATGAATTCACCTTTCTACATTGAGCAAGTTCTCATTATTATTGAGTCTGTTTTGCCTAATAATCTTTCAAGCATGATGTTGTTATACAATAATTATTCTATTGTATACCTTTTGAGATTTTATTCAAGTTAAATATTCATTTATTGTTAAACCTTGTTAGACTAGCGAACCCTTAATGATTCGACTAGTCCATAGTTGATGAGCGTTCTAAATTTCAAAACCCTTGATGAATTATCCAAACCAAACTTCCTTTGGTGCGAACTCGAATGTCAAACTGAGATGAACAACCCTGTATAGGGGATTACTTATGCGTTAGCGTTAAGATATTGTGCGCGATGATGGTACTAAGTAGTGATCCCCTAAGTACGAGAAGAAGAGTCCATAGTCTTATGACTGTTAATGGTTTCAAGTAAAAACACTTGATAACCTAGGACATAGTTCAAGGTCTTATGACCCTCAGAAATTATTTTGATTCTTGTTATTCATTCTTGGTTCAAAAGTTGAGCTTTTATATCCGAAGTTATTATTTCTCTGGCATGTTATTATTCATTGTTTTATTGTTATACTTGTGGGAAATCGTGCTCACTCTTGCGTAATAATAACATTGCAGTTAAGATCGAAAGAGCAGACGAACCTTCCACTAGTAAAGGCAAGGGCAAGCTTAGCAAGTAATGAAGATTGATTATTTATGTGGCTATGTATTGATAAGTAGAATTGATGTTACTTAAGACTTATTGTTTATGTTTTTGCACAGATGATTTAAGGTTAGAGTAACCTGGGATTTATTTATTATTCAGTTGATGTAACCCCATAAGGGGAGAGATTTATTATTTATTTCTATCTATTGCATGGTTTGCATTTACTTATGGGTAGATAGATAGATGATGTTTGTACAGTGAACACCAAATCCTGTGGAAATGGAAGTACCGGATTTGGGGGTGTCACACTTCCTCGTACGTTAAGTCTTCGGCTATCTCGTCTGGTTCTAACTCAATAACGTGACTCGGGTCTTTCACATATTTACGTAGCACAGATATATGAAAAATATTATGAACACGAGACATACTTGGAGGTAACGCGAGTCTATAGGCTACATTTCCTACTCGGTCAAGAATCTGAAATGGACCAATAAATCATGGATTGAGCTTTTCTCTCTTCCCAAATCTTGTAACTCTCTTCCATGGAGCAACACGCAATAATATATGATCCCCAATATGCGAGTCTATAGGCTACATTTCCTATGGTACACGTCCTTTTGATGAAGATCCGTATAACTCTTTTGTCGATCCTGTGCCATTTATATACGTTGTCGAATCATTTGGATCTTTTCTGTAGTCATACGTACCAACTCGGGTCCCAACAATGTTGCTTCACCCACCTCATCCCAACATATTGGAGAGCGACACTTTCGTCCATATAATGCTTCGAATGGAGCTACCCCTATACTTGCCTGATAACTGTTGTTGTAGGAGAATTCCACCAATGGTAAATACTTATCCCAACTCCCTTTGAAGTCTAGGACACAAAGTCTTAATAGATCTTCAAGAGTTTAAATAGTCCTCTCTGATTGTCCGTCTGTTTGAGGATGGTATGCCAAACGGAATCATAAACCTGTGCCCATAGCTTTTTGCAAGCTAACCCAAAATCGTGAAGTAAATCTTGGGTCACGATCCAAAACTATGGATACTGGCATGCCATGCAATCTCATAATCTCATTCACGTACATACGAGCAAGACGTTCAAGGGAATAAGTCTCCTGTATCGGCAAGAAGTGAGCAAACTTAGTCAATCTATCAACAATAACCCAAATCACATCTATACCTTGAGAAACCGTGGGAATTCCCGTAACGAAATCCATGGTAATGTGTTCCCACTTCCATTTTGGAATCTCAAGTGGTTGCAATAGACCCTTTGGCACTTGATGCTCCGCCTTTACACGTTAACAAGTTAAACACCTCGAGATAAACTTTGCAATCTCTCTCTTCATAGTGTTCCACCAAAATATATGTCGAAGATCACGATACATTTTGGTACTTCTAGGATGGATTGCAAACGGTGTCTTGTGTGCCTCCATCATGATTTTGTATTTCAAATCAGAGTCGTTAGGAACACAAAGTCTGGAGTGTACTCGAAGTATTCCTTCTTCATCAATTCTTTCTTCTGGAATAGCACCTTCTTGTACTTTCTTCTTCATACGCATTAGCTCTGGGCCTGTGGCTTAAGAAACATTAACTTTATCGATTAAAGTTGGTTCTATGCGTATACTTGACATCATCGTACACGTTCCTGCATATGATCTTCTACTCAACGCGTCAGCTACCACGTTTGCTTTTCTAGGATGGTATTGAATGGTGTGGTCATAATCTTTTAACAGCTCAAGCCAACGTCGTTGTCGCATGTTGAGTTCCTTTTAGGTGAAGAAATATTTGAGGCTTTTATGGTCTGAATATATCTCCACTTTCTCTCCATATAGATAGTGCCTCCAGATCTTTAGCGCGAAAACGACTGCTGCCAACTCTAGATCATGAGTAGGATAATTCCTCCCATACTCTTTAAGTTGTCACGAGGCATATGCTATGACTTTCCCAAGTTGCATGAGAACATATCTTAACCCTTTGCTTGAAGCATCGTTTTAGATAACAAATCCATCTGAACCAGATGGTATTGTCAGAACAGGTGTCAAAATAAGTCTCCTCTTAAGCTCTTGGAAACTCTTCTCGCATTCCTCGCTCCATACGAATTTTGTATCCTTCCGAGTTAGCTGAGTTAAAGGAGTAGCGATTCGAGAAAATCCTTCCACGAATCTCCGATAATAACCAGCTAAGCCCAGAAAGCTACGTACTTCGATCACCAACTTCGGTTGCTCCCAACTTTGTATTGCTTCAATCTTCGTCGGGTCGATAGATACTCCATGTTTTGACACCATGTGCCCAAGGAATACTACTTCCTCAAGCCAGAACTCGCATTTCTTCAACTTGGCATATAGCTTGTTTTAACGAAGCCTTTGGAGTACCAACTTCAAATGGTGCTCTTGATCTTCACGGCTTTTGGAATATATGAGGATGTCATCAATAAAGACAACAACGAATTGATCCAAATATTCCTTAAATATTTGGTTCATCATATCCATGAAATCCGTAGGAGCATTAGTCAATCCAAAAGACATGACTAAGAATTCATAATGATCGTACCGAGTTCTGAAGGCAGTCTTTGGAATATCCTCAGTTCTAATCTTCAGCTGATGATATCCAGAACGAAGATCGATCTTTGAGAAGAATTGTGCTCCTTGCAACTGGTCAAACATGTCATCAATACTAGGTAGAGGGTACCTATTCTTGATAGTGACATGGTTCAATTCCCGATAGTCAATACAAAGTCGCATACTCCCGTCTTTCTTCTTTACAAATAAAATAGGAGCACCCCAAGGAGATGTACTAGGACGAATGAAACCGATGTCCAACAACTCTGTAGTTGGACCTTTAACTCTCAAGTTCAATAGGAGCCATTCGATATGGGGTTTTAGAAATGGAATTTGTATCAGGTTCAAGATCAATAAAGAATTCAACTTCACGTTCTGGGGTAGACCGAGAAGTTCTTCAGGAAATACGTCAGGAAATTTACTAACAACAGGAATATTATTCAAATCTGACGTGTCTTTATTCAAATTCATAACATGGGCTAAGAAAGCTTGACATCCATTTTTCAATAAACGAATAGCTTTATGGTTAGATATGATAGTGATTGATTTTAGTGGTTTAGTTGCTTAAATTTGTACAACAAGTTGGTTAGGAATATGAAAACTAACAACCTTATGAAAATAATCAATTTTGGCATGATGAGTAGTTAACCAATTAATCCCTAAAATCACATCAAAAGTAAGTATCTTTAAAGAGATAAGGTCAACAGGTAATGTGATGGTGCCAACTTGGATCAAACAAGATTTATAAACAGTGGATGTAATAAAAGTGTCTCCTAACGGAGTCTCCACAAATAGGTCAAAGTCTAACTTCTCCGGAGTTAAGTTTAAACGTTGAGAACAAGCAGGAGAGATCAATGAATGGGTAGCACCGGTATCTAGTAAGGTATAAACTTCGTAAGAATTTATGATTAGCTTACCCGTGATCACCTCATTTGGGTTCCTCGCATTTTGACCAGTCACGATAAACGCTCTTCCAGGAACCGTTGACTTTGACTTTTTTGGGACAGCCTTTTGAGTCACCATCCCCGCTGGACTTGGTTTTGCTATTGTACAATCTCGAGCGATATGTCCTTCTTTTCCATAATTATAACATACCTTGAAGCTGTTGTGGGTAGTTTCAATGATATGTCCTCTTTCCGCATTTATAGCATATAATGGGTGGTCGTTCTCCTCCCTTAGAACCGATTCTTTCTTTGGTGTTGACGATCTTCACATGGTCATTGTTGAATCTCCTCTTTTAAAATATCCCCCGACTCGCTTCTTCTATTTTCATGGCCATGATTACCACCGTAGTGGTTACTATTTTTGTCCAAGTATTTTCTTTCTCCATTTGGTTATCGTTGTTACGATGACTTACATCCAGGTATGATCCTGGTTGTGGTCCCTCAGTTGAACGTACTCGTTATCTTGCTCTAATAATTGAGCCATGTTGACAACATCTGAATAGAGAGAAAATTTATGAGAAATGAGATATTGACGTATGTCAGGTTTCAAACCTCTTAGAAACATCTGCGTCATATGTTCCTCATTCTCCACCAAATGAGGTGCAAACCTGGATAACTCTGCAAACTTCGCCTCGTACTGGGATACCATCATATTATTTTGTTCCAGTCTAATAAAATCAAATTCCTTCAAATGACGAATACTTTCAGGAAAGTACTTGTCATTGAACAGTCTCTGAAACGTCTCCCAAGACATGCTAAGTGCGGCTGGATGGGTACGCTTCACGATTCCCTTGATGAATCGCCTCATTACTGGAACATAAAAGTGGCGAATGGAACCTTCTGTTCCTCCGTGCATCCCAAGACGTCGAATATCTTAGTAATTTTCCTGACCCACGTCTCCGCCTTAATCGGATTTGGCTTTCCCCAGAATTTTGGTGGTCCCAACTCTTTGAACTGCTTGGCCGTGACAAACCGTGTATTGCTATCATTTCCACCTGTATTTTGTATACGAGTCTCCCTCGTCTGATTTTGCATGAACTGCAAAAAGCTTCTAAACATCCCGTCGTTCATCATCTCGCCATTGGTATTTGTTCACGGGGAGGAACATTGCCTGACTGTTGCGTTCTCCTCGTTGGTGGGTAAAGGTGTCTCCACGGTCTCATTTGCTCCACTCGCTAACATTATCGATTGTCATTCTCAAATCGCCATAAAACAAGGGTTAATTAAGGAAATCAATATATCACATAATATCCCTATATCTTGACCAACTAACAAATAAGCTTAGGTAGGACACACTAGCGAAGGATTTTACTCTCTCTCCCTCAATTTTTATTCCCGATCTCCTCCGGAGATCATATCCTAAGCTCGATACCAATTGTGGCGCCCCCAAAATAGGTATACATCACCCATTTTGAGTCGTCAATAACATGGCATGAAACAACTACAACTTTATTAATACAACATAAAAGCGTGAGTTTAAATACAAATATTGTCATCTAGACAATATTCACACCCAAATAAGTCCTCATTACAATTATTGGTACATTATTTTACAAAAATAGTGAGGACTACTAAAACAACTTTCTAGAACCTTCATTCCATACCCCGACTAGTACTCGCTACATTCTCGCCTCCTAAGAAGAAAAATGGAACAAAAAGGAAAAGGGTGAGCTCAACTAGCCCAGTAAAGAATATTATGACTAAGATAATATAGAACAAATTATCGTTAGTCTTCTACAGGAAAAAATCTGATAAAATACAATAGACAACAAGTTTTAGATCAATATTCGTAGCGGAAATAATAATTCATAGATGAGTTACGTAGAGAATGAAATCTATTATAATCTATGAATTTAAAAGTCCATCATCAATATTTTATCCCTATAACATCAATCAATATTCATCTTGAATCAAATATTCATCTTTGCACTACAGGCCAAAGATATTCATCAGTCGGTCATGTTCATCTCAACACTTGTACATCTTTGCACTACGGCCAAAGATATTCATAAGAAAATCAATCATCTTTGCACTATAGGCCAAAGATATTCAGTAATACCATCATTTAGGACTGAGGATGATGAAAAATATTTTAAAGAAAACGAATCCAGTGAAACAAAAGAACAAATATTAAGGATTTGTACTTTAAACAATCTGAGTTCAAAAATACTTCATTAATAATCATAGTGAAGTAAAATTCAAGAATGATCAAAATATGGATATAATCAAAGCTAGTATCCATAATAGATATTTTGGACAAAAAAAATGAAATTTTAATTTTTCTGTGAATAGTGTCGTATTCGTGTATAGTAACCCCGACACTAAAAGACAAGAATTTCACATGAAAAATCTTACCAATATTCCGGCATAATGATATTAGAAGAAATAATATCATTTTTTTAAAAAAAATAATATCCCTTACCTCGAAAAGACGGTACTTCTGACTAGAATAATAGATATAGTGCTGAAGGGAACTTGCACCGTATAGCAACACTCAAAGTATCAAAATACTCACAAGAATACGCTAGACAATATAGAGAGAAAAAACTTCAGTTTCTGGTGTGATTTTCAATTCTAACCTAAGCACCCTATTTATAGGAAATTGCTTAGAACACCAAAGCAGAAAATTTAATAAAATATTAATATATAATTAAATTTTCTTACGCCCACTTTGAATCACCTAATTTCAGCACTTTGCACATGTTTAATGAGGCCCACAAAATGTAAAAAACATTTTTATTAATAAAAATAATTAAAACTTCCAAAAATCAATTATTCCGGAACTTCGAAACTTCAATAATTCATAATAAATAGCCCTTTTATCAGAAAAATTCAAATCTTAAGTCCATTCCATAGAAAATTTAATTCTATACAACTTTGCAGAAGAAAGTTTTTTCAAATTCCAAGCAGAAGTTGACCGAAATCCACAAACAGACGATTTTACAAGCTATAATCAAATTTCAGTCAAGAAATGGGCCCACAGACATGTTTAACATGTATTTAACATTTATTGCAACAAAATTACTCTTCCTCCTCATATACTCATATATCCCACATTCATTGTAAAAATATCACCATTATTATATTATTAAAATATAATAATATATTTAAATGAATTATTTATCAGAAAAGATAAAATATCAATTTTTTAACAATTGTCACTTTAAAATTTTCTCCATCTATATCCACATAAAATGAATATTTTCCTTATCATATAAGTCAATAGTTAATTATTCGCAAATAATATTACAGAATCACAATACTGGCAACCAGGCTATTCCCAGGAAAGAGGGGGCTTTCCAGTAAGGATTTCTCCTTACTGACGCAAAATTAGGTGACCAAACCTCTCCTTAAACAGAACTTTTTAGACATTGCCAATAATGTTATCTAATAATATTATTCAAATAATATGAATTATTGATTCGATAAAGGAAAATACTGTGTAATGACAATTATTGAAACATCAATAATAAAAAATATCAACGCAACAATTATTGAATCAATAAAATAAAATATTGAACAGTAATTACTGTAACAATTATTGAGTAGTGCCTTCTTACGTAAGAATCAATAATTGGTGCAATACCGTGTGCTACTGTGTTTTAACCACCGGGTATTCCAACAGTATTAACGGTAACAACTACGCCATTATTTATAAACAACTTATATTTGTCGTTTTCTTCATCCAATCGCTTTCCGTTATGGGGCCCACACAAGGCTGCACCGTCGTACGAATATTCCCCGATAGTAAGAATATTCCATGACCAAACTAATATTCCCCGACAACAATGAATATTTTATAACCACTTGCTTATTTAAAATATTTGCACATTTTACCCATAACTAACCATATTAATCAAATCAACCCTTACTATTTTAAAATAATAAATAGAGGAAATTCAATTTCATTAATAATAAGTTGGGGTCTTACAAGACTCACCATTAGAAAGAAGATGATAGTAATCTTCTCGTTTTTCTTTGGGGTCTATTGGGTTAATCAAGGATAATTCTGTGGACATATGATATCTATCATAACCTAGACGCATGGGTTCCCATGTACGAAGGTTTCCTTGAGCATTTCCCAAAGATTTTAATTTCTAAAACAGTTTTTGACTGTACTTTTATGTAAAGTACAATTGTAAATTGTGGCCGAGGCACCATGAGAATTACATATATTTGTATTTAAACAGTTTAGCTGTGGTCGTATTCTGTACGACAGTTCAACAGTTGTATAAATGATGTTTGTAATTGATTTTTATAGTATGATATCTGGCGACTCAGAATGGGTGATGTATACCTATTTTGGGGGCGTCACAGTAATCATTGGTGTTGTGAACCCTGTGTCTGGGCAAAGACCAATGAGTGATATGTAGACCCGCAGTTTGGTCTTTGAAAACTAGGATTTCAGGCTTTTTCGCTCAATTGTGTAGCGTCTTTTTTCCTGATTTGACTTTTTCAACTTGTGAGACCTTCTTTGCAACTCAAATTAGATCAAGTCAGATGGGTGGGACCCACTTAGGGCAGCCATAGGTACACATGCGGCCATCTGTGGGTGTACTTGTAGGTTATTTTCCTTTCACAAGTCATTTTCAAGTTGCGCCACAAAGAGAATCTGAGAGTTCTTCTTCAGATCTGCTGAGTTCGGGCTGCTTTCTGTAAAATCCATCACCGTACAAGTGTTCCACACTATCCTAGTAACGTATGCATGTCCTCTTTTCCAGTTTTTATCCGTTATAAAATGAGTTATCAAATGAAATGCTTCTAAACACATAGTAGTGAATATTGTTGATCGATTTCGCAATCAATGAATACGTGCAAGTATACACGGTCAACAAATAATACAGTGATAAAGTAGAGTATCGTTCCCACAGAGAATTCTAAATAATAAATCCCAACTACTAGTACTATATCAATCCAATTTTATTCAAACAATGATAAATTATGATTTTCTGAATTATTAACACTAAATTAAACATTTAAAGATATTGTCCTAAAATAAGCGAATAAATAAACTAATAATTGAGTGAATGACTTCCGATAGATAAGGATTAAGACTTCAATATCCCCAATTATGAACTATAAATCAATTATCTAATTATCCCAATTATTATGTCTACTTAATTGTTAACAGGAATTCTCAAATGCCAAAAGTCCTTTTTCCAAGTGATCAATTGACTTCTATTTAATCCAGATTAATCTTGTTATATTCCTATGCAAAACAATTGAATTAAACTCTTTCCAATCCAAATTCCTTATGTATTTACGCACGTGACAGATATTTCCATTCAATTCACAAACCTAATTATTCACCATGCAAATAACTAAGTCACATGATAACATGCCCGATTCTAACCCTAGAATTCCTTTCCCAATTCCTTACAGAGTAACAAGGTAATTATTGGCCAAATAATTAAACAATAGATTCAAAACATGATAAACAACTCACTTCAACATAAATAATTAGAATGACTGAATAACTAATTTATAGCCATAAAAGGTTCAATTGAAATCTTAATTAAAGAATTAGTTCATCACGGAAATAAAAACCACTAATTGTTTGCAAATCATCCTTAAAGAATTACAAATTGAAAATAAAGAGAAGGAGAAGAAAACTCTGCAGTTGATCCTTAATCTCAAGTAGTCCTTGTGTAGCCTCCAATGAATGAATTGATTGAATAATAATGAATCTCTAATTTCAGCACTTCATTTATTTTTATAGCTTCCCACAACCCTAATCCAATTAGGGTTCACATTAGCTCCCAATAACCAAGTCGAGTCCAACGAGGAAGTCAAAAACGCTTAATCCGATCGATGCCGGTAGGGCTCGGTATACTGGCATTTGTTGGTAGTGTCATATTTTCGGTATACCTTGTTGGACTTCTCTGAAATTACCATATTACCATTAAATGCTTGAATCTCCCATAATTGCCCCTGCAGCTCCCAAATCTGCAAAACAAGACATAAACACAATAAAAATGCTACTAAATAACTTGAGAATGCAATAATTTAAGTCCAAATATATCTAATTCATGGGTATATTACCCAATCATCAAATATGCATGCTAATATGACTTGATAAAAAATATTCAATATAGTAAATGTTAGTATTTAACTATGCTGAACATAATGATGTGAAAAAATTAGACTTTTGAAACAGTCAAATTGGCACCTTTTTCTGCAATTTCTTATCTTATTTGAGGACAAATGAGCAAAGGTTGTAAAACAAAGTAATCCTGGTAATTCGGCTACCCTTACGGATTATGACTTTGATATTTTTATGCATATAGGATGTTTATGACTGTGAGTTGGTGTGCTACTGAATGGCCACCTAGACATTCCTATGTTTACAAAGGGGACTCTAGCAAAAAAATTTCTTGAGCCTAGGCATTGGGTAGACATGCATTTTTAACTCTAATGTAGGCATATGTTAAAGTAATGCATCCATGCATATATTCATAAAATGCATTTAAAAAGCTCCAGGTTAGAAATTACCACACCCTTTCTGAGGTGATTTAGAGACTTGTGTCTAGATATATGGATCCGAATCAGCCGAGTAGTTCCCGTAGGACCACTTCAGGTCTGAGGAGGAGGACTTCAGATGTGCCTTAACCTCGTTCAGTCAGACAGCCTCATCGGTTTTTAGATACGGTGATTCGTCATATCCGAGTTGAGGTACCGGATGTTGAGGACGAGGAGGAGGATGTACCGGTTGGGGCTCCTGCTCCTGCTACTCATGCTCCCCACAGGGATCTTCCAGGCATTAATGTGATGATTCCAAAGCTTCTAGATGATTTGAGTCGCCACCCCTCGGTTTACTTACAGGTAAACGAGGTAAGAGCTGGGTTTGATCTTCCTTTTTCCTATTAATGAGGAGCCAAGATTCTGATGTTGATTTACTTTTGTGATATAGGTTCCCGACTTTACTCAGCCTCAAGGGAAATGGTTCAGCATACACTCTTTATATCAAGCTCTTCATCCAGAGTATAGAGAGATTATGCATGGTTGGGGCTTTGAGGCGTTCTTTTCCATCCTCCCCCGCCATTGTCCTTGGGGTTATCTCAGGGCGTTGTCTGAGTGCTGGTTTCACCAGACTCAGTCTCTTTATTTGCTTGACTAAGAGGTGATGATACGCTGATGGATTGGCAGTTTATCACCGGTATGAAGTTTGGAGGCGTCGATTGCCTTGTCGATGAACATTACCCACTTACGGTAGTTAGATCCTTATTAGGAGTCTCATTGAGGCGCTCGAAGGCGCAAGGCGATACCGCATACTTTGGTGCTTTGAGCATAGATGCTATGAACGGGGCATTGAGTGAGCCCATACCTGCTGATGTGAGAGATAAGGATCGCATTCTTCAGCGATTATTCCTGGTCATTCTCAGGGGTTGCTTCATAGCGAATAACTCTTCCACGGTGTCATTCGCTTTGGTTAGCGCCACACGAGAGGTGGACCGTATTGGAGCGTATGATTGGGGCTCTTATACCTTTGCCTATTTCCTCAGGGGAATACGCATGCATTCGCAGGGCTTGACAGAGGCTTGGCTAGGATTTTACCCATTTCTACTGGTGAGTATTTCTCTTTGAATTTCCCATGTACAGGTTAAGAGTGTTGACTGACCACAGATGTTTGCCCTTGTATTGGGAGTTTTGGGCCTATGAGAGACTCTCATGTTTGCTTCCTATTAGCGTGTTAGGTCCATATACCTATCCACAAGAACGACAATGGCATCACTCCATGTTGGCGGAGGTTCTTGTAGCTGAGGGTTTCACCCATTGTCGCCTACAGTTGGAGTTATTGACAGTCGATGTCATCACTTGGGTTCCCTATTCTGGGGAACATTTGACAGTTGGCTTTGAGGATGGGTTCCCGAATGGTCTCGAGCATGTGATATCCACCCGCAGGATTCTTCTCTTCACAGATGAAGGATGGCAGCTGTATTTGGGAGAACGCGCTATCAGGAGTATTACAGGAGAGATTCATGTATCGATCTTACCTCCTGCCAGGCGCTATTGGCCTGTGTCACAGTCGTCTGTCAGTGATATCCCATTGATGGGAGTTGATGTCTTTACGTTATTAAAGGGTCCATTTACTGAGGATATGTTCTACCGCTGGTGGTCCCCTCGTACCATCGGACCCCAGACCCGCGCCACTCAGTTCATGGGGGATATGGTTCCTGGATCTATGACGATGATGGATTGGATGGCCTGCATCCGAGATCCGACTCATTTGACGCAGATTAACAGCTTGACCTGGTGGTTAGACCAGGCACATTTTTTCATCCGGCACTTGGGCAGAGATCCTTCAGAGGCAAATACTTTTGATCCTTCCAGCTCTGAAATTTGGCCCTTGAGTGACCCATATGGCTTTTTGCGGCGCAAATCCTCCATTGTATAGGGCCCGACATCCCACTTCATGAGATCCGGTGACTTCGATGAGGAGTTACATCGGATGGGCGAGGATTGTGATGTGAACATCAACACCATTAACTTCTTCTGATGTATTTCTTGTTATATCTTTTGATAGGCCTCTGTTAAATACTGGGTGGTTGTGCCCCATTCTCGTTATATCTTTTGATAGGCCTCTGTTAGTTGTTGGGCGTCTGTGCCCCATTTCCCTATATTATCAGTTGTACACAGAGATGATGTATTAGATGATGATGTACTTAGGAATGTATGTATGCCATTTTCCATTCCCTAAATCATATTACCATCTATTGTTTATCATGCATGTATTATGTTATGCATATGTATGTCCAGAGATATTCAGCATTGACCCCCGGATGGTCTTATGATACGGCCCACACAGATGTCTTCTTCGACAGTTAGCTGCATTGATCACACCCCACCAGTATCGGTAGCTTCACGCTTGAGATCATGTTATGATAATTTGTCACCTCCAGATCGGATGACTGTAGATCAGCTATTGCAGCACTCCATGACCCTCCTGATGTTCCAGGTTCCTGTGGGTTTTGTAGAGGGCATGCTAGAGCATTGGGTACCGGATAGACAGGTGTTCTGATTTGAGACCCAAGAGTTGACTCCCACCTTAGAGGAGTATGAATGGTTGTGGCTTTGCCCTTTGGGCCGAGCCTTGTGCTCGAGATGGTATGCGGGATATGGCCAAGCAGTTCATGACCCTCCTTTGGGTTGAGGCGTAGAAGTAGTCGAGATGAGATCACATCCGACCATGTAGTCTCCCAGCATTTTCGATGAAGCGATTTGGCCGTTTGGGCGATTATCTGCAATGACGCCGGGGATTTCACCATGTCGGAGGATCAGTGGCGTGTTGCCAGAGTAGACGTACTCATGATGTGTGTACTGGCTTATTTGTATATGCCACTGTATATGGATCATCTGGACATCGGTTTTGTTATGGCAGTGAGAACTCTCAGGGAGGGTCTTACCATTGTACTGATGATTGTGGCAGAGACATTGAGGTCAGCCACATACTACCATACCCATTCTACAAGGGTATTTACAGGCGGATCGGTCTTGCTATACATGTGGTTCATGTCACACTTGAGACCTATTGGCATCTTCCGACGAAATGGGTATTGATTTTCCCATGATATAGCCATGTCTTACTCCTTTCAGCCAGCGGAGTGTACAGACGTTGCATCCTGGTCGGTGTTTTTGGCAGGGATCGAGGATCAATTTGATATTTTTCTATGTTCAGGGCTTAGTTCTCCCTATAGCTTCATTACTCATGCATTAGGCATGGATTATCTCCCTCTAGCTGGTTTAAGGGGAATGACCACGTATCACCCACTGGCTGTGATGGTACAGTTCAACCAGTTTCAGCATGTTCATCCTTTTGAGGGGGCATTAGGTCAGCGCTTGTCTTCTCGGTATTTGTCAATAGAGTAAATATCCAGGGTGTGTGCCTGTTGGGCTCAATGTGAGAGGGCTGAGTTTTTAGTTAGCCATCCGGGCCATTCTACAGAGTATTCTGCATGGATGGAGGCAGAGATCACATAAGCCGGGGTTGTATCCACCGTGTCGGGGATTAATTTTGATAGTGGGGAGCCCATGGAGAATGTTGATTCTCCCACTAAGGAGGAGCTATTTGCTGGGTTGACAGCAACTTTTGTTGATTCTCCCACTATGACTGCTACTGTGACCCCGCATTCGGTAGAGTATTTGAGCATAGTCTCCATCTGGCGACATATGAGAGAGATCAGACTAGGGCCTTGATGTTGATAGCTCTTGCTGAGAGAGATGTCGCTCTATTAGAGAGAGATGATGCCTTAGCTCATAGAGATACCGCTATTTCTGAGCGGGATGAGGCTAGATGTGATGCCCCCAAATTCGGACCACCACTTGGTCACTCGAATTCGGTTCGTCACGTGCTCATGGTAATACCATAATAACTAAAATTACACATTCACAGCGGAAGATCTAATCTAGAATAATATACAATGATTTATTATAATTATTCCCCCAAGTCTCGCAACCTACAGTACTTAATAGATTAAATAATAATATCGAATAAAGACTTGTTACATAATCCTACTCAAGCTTAAATATAGTCTTAATACACATAACAATTTTAAACATAAATGAACAAGCTAGTCGGTAGCCTTGCCCTTGCCCTTGTCCTTCCCAGAGATACTTCCCTGATCCGCCTTAACTGAAAGGTTTTAAATAAGCAAGAATGAGCACAAATTGCCCAGTAAATAATATACAACAAGGGTGATGATTATTATATCCCGAGTTTGGAATTTCAAAGTATCGTCTCCAAGATAGTTCAGGGTATTAGAATAATATCATGAACAATGAGTATCAACAATTCTGGAATCAAATCTTTGGAATAAGAAATGATAGTTCAATATAGATCAATAGATATATATGAATTCAACGGCTATCAACGTATCCAACTGGATAAAACAATTCATACAGGGCAGTCACTAAGGACTATTGAACATCTACTAGAATTACCAATATTTAATTGATAACCCAAAAGAATTAAGTACGATAGATGATCAGTCTACAATACTCTATGTTATGCATAACATCACAGTAATATTCACGCTTGTGTTGGGGCTTCCAACAATATACACTCCCCTTACCATAAAAGGGTTATTCACTTATTATAAATAAAATTGAATTTTCTCTATTCATTATTCTAAATTAATAAGGTGTTAATTTGATATAATACTTTGGTTATGGGTGAAATGTGCAAATTTTACAAAATAAGCAAGTGGTTATAAAATATTCATTTTTGTCGGGGAATATTAGTTTGGTATGGTGGAATATTCTTTTTGTCGGGAATATTAAATCTGGCCAGTAGTGATCATTTATGGGCCCCATGCTTGGAATAAATATCGGATGAAGAAAGCGACAAAGTTTGAGTTTTATAAATAACGGCGTAATTATTACGAATTAACCTTTGTTGGAATACACGGTGGTTAAAATACGATGTCTGGCGTGGTTTGCGATGTAGCGCATGGTATTGCACAGTATTTTGAATTATTGATTAAATACGTAAGAAGGCACTACTCAATAATTATTACGATAATTCTTATTCGATATTTTATTTTATTGATTCAATAATTCTTTGCGTTGATATTTTATATTATTGTTGTTTTGATAATTGTCCTTTGCTTGATATTTTCCATTATCGGATCAATAATTCATATTATTTGAATAATATTATTAGATAGCATTATTGGCAATGTCTAGAAAGTTACATCAAGGAGAGGTTTGGTCACCTAATTGCTTGCGCGATGAGGAGAAATCCTTATTGGAAAGCCCCTCTTTCTCAGGAGCGCACTTTGGTTGTCATAATTGTGATTACGTAATATTATTTGTGAATAATTAATTATTGATTTATATGATAAGGAAATATTTATTTGATCACGGATATAAATGATGGATTTATTTATTTTATGTGGTTATAATTGAAGGAATTAATGTTGAGGTGTTTTATCGGTATTTTTTGTCGGAATGGAGGTATTAAAAATCAAATCGGTATTTTTTACGATATATTGCGTGAGTTATAATTTTTAATCAAATAGTTGGATCGTTGTGATTTTTGGATATGTTATACATATATAAGTTGAGTATATATATGTCCACAAATTTTGAGCGAATTAAAAATGAGCGAATGATTTTTTATGAATTTTAAGAGGTGGTGATTAGGAAATTAGGTTTATAAATGATTTTGGTGGAAAATTCTAGAATTGAGTGGGCCCCACTTGTGGTTGGTGAAGAAATGTCTTTGAATTTTATTTCAAATGTGGTGGGTGGCAATAGTAGCGAGTAAAGCCCATCGGTAGCTTGGTCAAGTCTGCTTGGCGTCTTAACATTTTCTATAAATAGAGGCTAAGTTAGAATTGAAAATCACACGAAACATAAGCTTTCTCTCTTTCTCTCTCTATATTATCGGCGTATTTTGTGAGTATTTAGATACTTTGAGAGTTCTTTATTCGATTACAAGTTTCATTGACATCACTTGAGCCTTTCATTAAAATCTTGTTTCTTTGAGGTAAGGGATGTTATTTTCTTCTTAAATGATATTATTTTCTTGATATCATTATCTTGAAATATTGGTTTGAACTTTTTAATCAAATTTGGAACTTTTGTGTCGGGGTTACTATTTATATCGTATACGGACACTATTCTATTCACGAATCGACCTTATTCAGAAAAATGAAATTTTTTCTTTTTGTCCAAGATGTCTATTATAGTTTACTATCTTTGATTGTATCCATGTTTTGATCTTTATTTTTGAATTACGCTTCAAAATTGGTTATTATGAAGTATTAGTGATCTTGGATAAAGCTGTAATACGAATCCTAATATTTGTCCATACATCTCCTTTGGATTAGTTCTCTAAAATATTTTTCATCATCCTCGGTCCTTAATGATGATATTATTGAATATCTTTGGCTTTGTAGTGCAAAGATGAATGATTAAGCGATGAATATCTTTGGCGTAGTGCAAAGATGAGCAGTGTTGAGATGAACATGACCAATTTGGTGATACAAATGAATATCTTTGGCTTTGTAGTGCAAAGATGAATATTTGATTAAAGATGTATATTGATTGTTGTTCTGAGGGGATAAAATATTGATGATGGACTTTTAAATCTTAGAAGATAGTAGAACTCATTCTCTCTTGACTCTTCTAATGGATTGTTATTTTCATTGCGATTTTTTGATCTAAAACTTGTTGTCTATTATATTTTATCAGATTTTTTCCTGTTGAAGACTAATGATAATTTGTTGTATATTATCTTAGTCATAATATTCTTCTTTGGGCTAGTTGAGCTCACCCTTTTCCTTTTGTTCCATTTTTTCTTCTCGGGGAGGTGAGAACATAGCGAGGATCTAGTCGGGGTATGGAGTGATGGTTCTAGAAAGATGTTTTAGCAGTCCTCACTATTTCTGTAAAATAGTGTTTGAATAATTGTAATGAGGACTTATTTGAGTGTTGATATTGTCTAGAAGACAATATTTGTATTTAAACTCACGGTATGTGTTGTCGTATTTTGCCACGACAATTGTATTATTGAAGTTGTAGTTTGCTTTACGTACCATGTATTTGGCGACTCGGAGAATGGTGTGTATGTATACCTATTTTGGGGGCGTCACGGTTAGTATCAAAGCTTAGGGATATGGTCTCTGGCGGAGATCGGGGAATAGAACTAGGAGGGAGAGATGAGTAAATCCTTTGCTAGTGTGTCTATCTAAGCTTATTTGTTGGTCGGTCATAATATAGGGATATTATGTGATATGTTAATTTGTTTAATTAACCCTTGTTTTATGGCGATATTTAAGAATGGTATTTTTGAGAGCGTTAACAATGGAGTGTATGAGGCTGTGGAACAACCTTTAGTCCTGAAACCGGGGAGAGCGTGCAGCGAGGAAGGCAATATTCCTCCTATAAACAACACTTTCTGAAAGCAAGCGATGAATGATGGAATGTTTAGGAGCTTTTTGCAGTTCATGCAAAAATCGAGACGAGGAGACTTCGTGTACAAAATACGGGTGGAAATGATAATAGCGCAGCGGTTTATCCTGACCAAGCGAGTTCAAGGAGTTGGGACCACGAGATTTTTGGGAAAGCGGATCCGATTTAAAAGCGGAAGCATGGGTCAAGCAAATTACCAAGATATTCGATGTCTTGGGATGCGGAGAACGAAGGTTCCATTCGCCACCTTTATGTTCGTGGTGAGGTGATTCTTGGTGGGAATACGTGAAGCGTACTGACCGGTACTTTTCAACATGTCTTGGGAAAGATTTGAAGCTATTCGATGACAAGTACTTTTCACGAAAGTATTCGTCATATGAAGGAGGTAGAGTTTATTAGATTGGAGCAGAACAACATGGTGGTGTCTCGATGCGAGGCGAAGTTAGCGGAGTTATCGAGGTTTGCACCTCATTTGGTAGAGAATGAGAGCGATGTATGGCGCGGATGTTTTTGAGAGGTCTAAAACGAGATTCGTCGATACCTTATCTCTCATAAATTTTTCTGTATTGAGATGTTGTCAATAGGGCTCAATTATTAGGCGAGATAGTGAGTATGTTCAGCAGAGGGACCCTGACGAGGTCATCTCGGTGGTGGTGATCATCGGGCGATGATAACCGGCGAGGAGGGAAAATCTGGACAAAAGCGGTAACCACTCGGGTGGTAATCGTGGCCGTGATAATAAGAGAGGTGAGTCAAGTGGAAATTTCAAAAGAGAAGATTTAACGATGGCGGGAAGGCGTCGGCGGCTGACACCGACACACAACAACAAATTCTAGGGGAGGAGAGCGATGGCTTGGTTAGATCTTACAAATGCGGAGAAGAGGGACATATAAGTCCAAGCTATTCCTGACCTTCAAGGTATGTTTTAGTTGTGGAAAAAAGCGGTCATATAGCTCGATTTTGTCTGTAGCGAAATCAAGTCCGGTGGGGACGGTGGCACCAAAAGTGGATCTGGACAAAACAAAGTCGGCGGTTTTACGGAAGGCGTTTTGTGGTGCCCCAAAAACGAGGAACGAGCGAAGGTATCACGGGTTAGTTAATTATAAATTCTTGCGAAATCTATACCTTATTAGATACCGGTTCTACCCATTCTTTTATCTCTCTCTACTTGTGCTCAGCGTTTAAACTTGACTCAGGAGAAATTAGACTTTGACTTATCTGTGGAGACTCAGTTAGGAGAAACTTTTATTACATCCTTTGTTTATAAATCTTGCTTGATCAAGTTGGCACTATCACATTACTGTTGATCTTATCTCTTTAAAGATACTTGCTTTTGATGTGATTTTAGGGATTGATTGGTTAACCACTCATCATACCAAAATTGATTATTTTTTCGTAAGGTTTGTTAGTTTTTTCATATTCTAACCAACTTGACACATTTATGCGAATTCAAACAACCAAACCATTGAAGTCAAACACTTTCATATCAAGCCATAAAGCCATTCGTTTATTGAAAAATGGATGTCAAGCTTTCTTAGCCCATTTCATGGATTTAAACAAAAAAAATACGTCGATTTGAATGATATTTTTTGTTGTTAGTGAATTTTCGGCGTATTTCTGAAGAATTTGTTGGCCTACCCCCAGTGTGATATTGAATTTTGTATCGACTTTGAAACGGTACAAAACCCATTTCTAAAAAAT
This sequence comes from Panax ginseng, assembly GCA_020205605.1. Taxonomy (NCBI): domain Eukaryota; kingdom Viridiplantae; phylum Streptophyta; class Magnoliopsida; order Apiales; family Araliaceae; genus Panax; species Panax ginseng. Next base: position 13,183,545 of record CM035135.1, on the reverse strand, counting down.
CATATCAAATGGCTCTATTGAACTTGAGGAGTTAAAAACCCAACTACTGAGTTGGTACCCGAGCCTCTATCTGGTGACTTCCTTTGTGGAAATGCAAAGCCGAGACTCTCCGTAGGGACTCTATATTTGTGTGGTGGTAAAGCGATAGGTGCCATTGTGACGTCTTTATCAAGATTGGGATATGAATCACAGTTGAGAGCAACTTAAGTCGATAATCAAAATATCTAGCTTTACAGGCTTATTTGGTTATTCGGAGATTCGTGGAAGGATTTTCTCGAATCGCTACTCCAGTTTAACTTAGTGACTCGGAAAGATACAAAATTTAAGTATGGGCGAGGAATGCGAGAAGATTTTCCAAGAGCTCAAGAGGCGACTCATTTGGCACTTGTTACGACCATACCATCTGGAAAAAGCGAGCGTGGTAGCTAAGCGTTGAGTAGAAGATCGTATCTTGATCTGAGTGCGATATTGTTGAACACAAAGACCTATTTTTATAATTTACAAAGGATAGAGATAGAGTTAAAGACTCTAGGGACCCACGTTGATGATATAAATATCTGAGTAGAATCGACTTTAATTGATAAAGTTAAAAGCCGCTCAAGCTACACACGGGTGATGAATATAAAGAAGAAGGTGCAAGAAGGCGTTATTCTAGAAGTAAGAGTCGATGAAGAAGAAAGCTCAAACCTTTGATTTATTTGAAATCCTCGATCGAGTAGGAGCTGTGGCCTATAGACTCGCCTTAGCGCTAAGTATGTCGGCGTGTTCATAGCGTTTTTTCACGTATCGATGTTACGTAAATATGTGGATGACCCGAACCACATTATTGAGTTAGAACCAGACGAGATAAGCGAGAAGATTTAACGTACGAGGAGGTACTGTCAAGATCTTGGATAGGAAAAGAGCATGTCCTACGCACAAAGGTTATACCACAAGTTAAGGTTTTGTGGAGGAACCATCTATTGAAGAAATGACACAGGAGTTGGAATCGAGAAATGAAAGCGAGGTACCCTCACCTTTTGAAACACACAGTCGTCGTCAATTTGAGGATGAAATTTTATAAGGAGGGAGGTTGTAAGACCCCAACTTATTATAAATAAAAAATTGAATTTTCTCTATTCATTATTCTAAATTAATAAGGTGTTAATTTGATATAATACTTTGGTTATGGGTGAAATGTGCAAATTTTACAAAATAAGCAAGTGGTTATAAAATATTCATTTTGTGGGGAATATTAGTTTGGTTGTGGAATATTCTTTTGTCGGGGGAATATTAAATATGACGGCAATAGTGATCGATTGTGGGCCCATATAATGGAATAAGCTGTTGGATGAAGAAAAGCGACAAAGTTTGAGTTTTATAAATACTTGGCGTAATTATTACGAATTAACCTTTGTTGGAATATACGGTGGTTAAAATCTGATGTCTGGCGCGTGTTTGCGCGATAGCACTGCGGTATTATTGCAGTATTGTTGAATTATTGATTAAATACGTGAAGGCACTACTCAATAATTATTACGATAATTCTTATTCAATATTTTATTTTATTGATTCAATAATTCTTTGCGTTGATATTTTATATTATTGTTGTTTTGATAATTGTCTTTTGCTGATATTTTCCATTATCGGATCAATAATTCATATTATTTGAATAATATTATTAGATAGCATTATTGGCAATGTCTAGAAAGTTACATCGAGGAGAGGTTTGGTCACCTAATTGCGGCGATGAGGAGAAATCCTTATCGGAAGCCCCTCTTTCACAGGAGCGGCTTTGGTTGTCATAATTGTGATTACGTAATATTATTTGTGAATAATTAATTATTGATTTATATGATAAGGAAATATTTATTTGATGTGGATATAAATGATGGATTTATTTATTTTATGTGGTTATAATTGAAGGAATTAATGTTGAGGTGTTTTATCGTATTTTTTGTCGGAATGGAGGTATTAAAAATCAAATCGAGTATTTTTACGATATATTGCGTGAGTTATAATTTTTAATCAAATAGTTGGATCGTTGTGATTTTTGGATATGTTATACATATATAAGTTGAGTATATGTCCACAAATTTTGAGCAGATTAAAAATGAGCGAATGATTTGTTATGAATTTTAAGAGGTGGTGATTTGAAAATTAGGTTTATAAATGATTTTGGTGGAAAATTCTAGAATTGAGTGGGCCCCACTTGTGGTTGGTGAAGAAATGTCTTTGAATTTTATTTCAAATGTGGTGGGTGGCAATAGTAGCGGTAAAAGCCATCGGTGGCGAGTCGAAATGCGCTTGGCGTCTTAACATTTTTCTATAAATAGAGGGCTAAGTTAGAATTAAAAAAATCACACGAAACATAAGCTTTCTCTCTTTCTCTCTCTATATTATCGAGCGTATTTTGTGAGTATTTAGATACTTTGAGAGTTCTTTATTGATTACAAGTTTCATTCGACATCCTTGAGCCTTTCATTAGGAAATCTTGTTTCTTTGAGGTAAGGGATGTTATTTTCTTCTTAAATGATATTATTTTCTTCAATATCATTATCTTAAAATATTGGTTTGAACTTTTTAATCAAATTTGGAACTTTTTGTGTCGGGGTTACTATTCACGCATATCTGATTTTATTCACGAATACGACACTTATTCAGAAAAATGAAAATTTTCCTTTTTGTCCAAGATGTCTATTATGTTTACTATCTTTGATTGTATCCATGTTTTGATCTTTATTTTTGAATTACTGCTTCAAAATTGGTTATTATGAAGTATTAGTGATCTTGGATAAAGCTGTAACACGAATCCCTAATATTTGTCATACATCTCCTTTGGATTCGTTTTCTCTAAAATATTTTTCATCATCCTCGGTCCTTAATGATGATATTATTGAATATCTTTGGCTTTGTAGTGCAAAGATGAATGATTAAGCGATGAATATCTTTGGCCGTAGTGCAGTGAAAAGATGAGCAGTGTTGAGATGAACATGACCCATTTGGTGATATAAATGAATATCTTTGGCTGTAGTGCAAAGATGAATATTTGATTAAAGATGTATATTGATTGTTATTACGAGGATAAAATATTGATGATGGACTTTTAAATCTTAGAAGATAGTAGAACTCATTCTCTACTTGACTCTTTAATGGATTATTATTTCATTCTTGATTTTTGATCTAAAACTTGTTGTCTATTATGTTTTATCAGATTTTTTCCTGTTGAAGACTAATGATAATTTGTTGTATATTATCTTAGTCATAATATTCTTTACTGGGCTAGTTGAGCTCACCCTTTTCCTTTTTGTTCCATTTTTCTTCTCGGGAGGTGAGAACATAGCGAGGATCTAGTCGGGGTATGGGTGATGGTTCTAGAAAGATGTTTTAGCGATCCTCACTATTTACATAAAATAGTGTTTGAATAATTATAATGAGGACTTATTTGAGTGTTGATATTGTCTAGAAGACAATATTTGTATTTAAACTCACGATATGTGTTGTCGTATTTTGCACGACAATTGTATTATTGAAGTTGTAGTTTGCTTTACATACCATGTATTTGGCGACTCGGAATGGGACCATAATCGGTCTTCTTCTACCGGTGTGGCCGATCATCGGAGCGATGATAACCAGCGAGGAGGGAAAAATGTGGACAAAAGCGGTAACCACTCGGGTGGTAATCATGGGCAGGATAATAGGAGAGGTGAGTCAATTGGAAATTTCAAGAAGAGAAGATTTAACGATGACGGGAAGACGTTGGCAGCAGCACCATCACCAGCAACAAATTATAGGGGAGGAAAACGACCGCTAGTTAAATGCTACAAATGCGGAGAGGAGGGACATATAAGTCCAAACTATTCACATCCTTCTGAGATATGTTTTAGTTATGGAAAAGTCTGTCACATGGCTCAATTTTGTCCTGTAGAGAAATCAAGTCCAGCTGGGACGATGGAACCAAAGGCGGATACGGACAAAACAAAGTCGGCGATTTTTGGAAGAGCGTTTGTCGTGACTGCCCAAAATGTAAGGAACATGTATACTATATTGGACATGTATAATACTGATTTAAGTTACAATACAAGCATGCATCAACTGTGACACCCCCAAAATAGGTATACATCACCCATCTTGAGTCGCCAAATACATGGTACAAAATACAAATAAAAACTTAATTGTACAAATATCGTGTAAAATACTACAAAACATAACTTAGAGTTTAAACAGGAATATTGCCTTCTAGACAATATCCACTCTCAAATAGAGCCCTCATTACATTTATTATCACACTATTTTACAGAATAGTGAGGAATACTAATACACCATCTCGGACCATCACCCGTTCCCCGACTAGTCCCATGCCACGTTCTCATTTCACGAAGAAACGAAGAAAAAAAGGTGGGCTCAACTAGCCCAGTAAGAAATATTATGACTAAGATAATGCAGAATAAATTATCATTAGTCTTCAACAATGTTAAACTGATAAAATACAATAGACATCAAGTTTAACTGCAGCGGAACAAGCAATACATTAGAAGAGTCAAGTAGAGAATAAAATCTATTATCTTCTATGATTTAAAATGTTTTCATCAATTTTTATCGCTGAGACTCAGCTTAATATATAAACCACATCATCTAATCATCCCTGTACCACGGCCAAGGATATTCATTAAATCATCAATGGTCATGAATATACCGTATAATCCCTGGTCATAATCATACCAAAAATTGTCCATCAATACATTACAGGCCACTGAGGATTTTTACCACATCATTTATAACATTACAGGTCATGATTACACCGAATGATCCCTGGACATAATCATACTAAGTCTATCTATGCACGTAAGCCAAAGATGACTTTCATCACAATATAAGCATGAGAATGATGACAATGATATAAGAATTCAATAAAACAAGTTCAAGAATTAGTTTATCCAGGAACCAATAACGTCCAAATTGTCAACATGATACTGCTTTGTGGGGTAAAACTCAAGAATGCTCAGAAGAATATTTCCATGATAAGATACTGGATGAAGCGCACATATCAAGGATATTCCACTAATTTCATGTAGTATAAAAGCCAAAATTTTAACCAACTGAGTATAATAAAGAATGTAATAACAAAAGAAATCACCAGGCATGCGATAGACCGCACATACAGGTTATTCCAATTGAATAATAAATAACGGAACCAGGTCAGGCGTAATCCGCACCGACAGGATATTCCAACATAATAATAAATGATGGAACTGGTCAAACGCGCGTAAACGCCGCGAAGACGAGATATTCCATGAGAATAATAAAGAATGGAATAACAGCGAGAATTCACCGTGCATGCGATAGGCCCGCACAAACAAGGTTATTCCAACAAAATAATAAATAATGGAACCACGTCATGCGTAAACGCACAGACAAGATATTCCGACAGAATAATAAAGAATGGAATAACAACAGAATTTCACCATGTATGCGATACTTTGCATATACAGGTTATTCCAACAGAATAATAAGGAATGGAATAACAGAAGAATTTCACCAAGTATAGGGTAGTCCCCGTATACAGGTTATTCCAACAAAATAATAAAGAATGGAATAACAGAAGTTCTCTTCATGAATACGAAAGAAATAATACCCCTTACCTTATAAAGAAGAAACTGGATATAGGAGTAATGAAGTAGCAGAATACTTTTCTTCTTTCTCTATAGTTTCTCTCTCTAGAGTTTCAGTGAATTCGTAAGAAATAATGAAGGAATGAGCTTCTATTTATAGGAGAATGGATTGAATAGTAACTAATTCATGAACGGACCAAATTGATTCACTTTTAAACGGACGGTCCAGATTGATTTAATAAAATATTCTAATAAAACAAAATCTTTTAAATAAAATATAATATATTCTAATTATTGTCTAATAAAACAAATAACTTTATAAAAGTATTACATTTTTATATAAAAGATTTTACTATGCAAACACTATGTAGGCCTTTACTATGCAAACACTATGCATAATAAAATATAATATATTCTAATTATTGTCTAATAAAACAAATAAATTTATAAAAATATTACATTTTATATAAAAAGATTTTACTATGCAAAACACTATGCATAATAAAATATAATATATTCTAATTATTGTCTAATAAAATAAATAACTTTATAAAAGTATTACATTTTATATAAAAAGCTTTTCCGCATTTTATTACATTAATAATACTAATAAAACAAACTTCATCATCATATTATAATTCACACTATTAATCGACCGTGTCGTTCCTGTGAAAGAGGGGCTTTCAATAAGAATTTCTCCTATTGGCGCAATTAGGTGACCAAACCTCTCCTTGGCGAGAACTTCAGACATCGTTAATATTGCAAATAATAATGTTAATAACTTCGTCGTCTCAATTATTGATTTAATAATATATAAAATATTGACAATAATTAAATCAAATAACGTGAGATACTATGCATCAATTATTGTAGCAATAATTGAACAAAACCGAGTGACTTCTCACGTAAGCATCAATAATCAATATCGTAATGCTCTTATGCAACTAATGCCAGACATCGTACTTTTACTACCGAGTAGTTCAACAAGATAATTCAGTAAAACTTCCGCCGTTATTTTCAATAAAATATTTTTGTCATTTTCTCAATCCGATAATAATTCCGTTGTGGGGTCCATTAATGATTGTCTTAGTAAATGCGGATATTCCTCGATAAAAAGAATATTTCAACTAATGAATATTATATAACAACTTGCATACTTTGTAAAATTTATAAATATTAACCACAACTATAACATTATATTAAATCTACACCATAATAAAAAAAAATATTTCGAGAAATTTAAATCTTTATTCGTAAAATTTGGGATTTTACAATCTCCCCTCCTTATGAAATTTCACCCTCGAAATTAACGACGCGTGACTGATATCTTAGAAACGGTGAGGATACCTCGTCAGATTTCTAAATAACCTTTTAGCGTATAATATGTTCCTTCTTATCCAAGCTTTTAACAGGTATTTCCTCATATGTTAAATCTTCCGCTATCTTGTTCGGTTCTAAATCAATAATGTGGTTCGGGTCGTCCACATATTTACGTAACATCGGTACGTGATAAACGTTATGAACTCGCAACATATTTGGCGATAAAACGAGTCTATAGGCCACAGTTCCTACTTGATCAAGGATTTCAAATGGGCCAATAAAATCAAGGGTTGAGATAACGCCTTCTTGAACCTTCTTCTTCACATTCATCAGCTCCAGGTGTGTATTTTGAGTGGCTTTAACTTTATCGATTAAAGTCAATTCTACTCGTATATTCGTTATCTTCACGTGGATCGCTAGAGTCTTTAACTCTTTCTTCATCATTTGTAAGTTATACGAAATGGGTTTTGTACTAGGGTCAATACAAAATTTGATTTCACGCTCTAGGGTAGGCTAAGAAGTCTTCAAGAATACATCAGGAAATTTATTAATAATAGAAATATCATTCAAATCTGACGTATTTTTATTTAAATCCGTGACATGAGCTAAGAAATCTTGACATCCGTTTTTTAATAAACGAATAGCTTTATGGCTTGAGATGACAGTGATTGATTTTAGTGGTTTGGTTGCTTGAATTCGCATAATAGGTTGGTTAGGAATATGAAAGCTAACAACCTTACGAAAATAATCGATTTTAGCATGATGAGTAGTTAACAATCAATCCCTAAAATCACATCAAATGCAAGTATTTTTTAAAGAAATAAGATTGACAGGTAACATGCGGTTACCGATTCGAATCAAATAAGACTTATAAACCGTGGATGTAATGAAGGTTTCTCCCAACGGAGTTTCAACAGATAAGTCAAAGTCTAATTTTTCCAGAGTCAAATTTAAACGTTGAGCGCAAGTAGGAGAAATAAAGGAATGGGTAGAACCGATATAAAATAAAGTATAAACTTCGCTAGAGTTTATGATTAGCTTACCCATGATAACTTCGTTTGGGTTCCTCGACAAACGCTCTCACTCAAACTACCGACTTTTAACTTGTCTGGGACATCCCAGTTGGACTTAACTTTGCTGTAGAGTACATTCCACCCTTAATTGCTTCGTCACATTCCTGATCCATTATTCGAATCATTATTCTCCAATCCATGTCGAATTGGGGTTGATCGCTCTGCACAGGGTAATTCTGAACTCGATGTTGGATTCTCCCAATTGTTGTCCAAAAAGAGAAATCCATTTCATCTATTTTGTCCTTATTAGATCGGACGTCTTTTTCTACAATATCAACGCATCGTGCAGCTTTTACCCATGCATCATCTATTCTCATTCGTTCATTTGCTTCTTCTTTCATCAGAACTTTGATCATAGCATTCTCAGATTCCAGCTCTAATATCTTATATTCTGCCAAAGAGTGCTTCTGTTCAAGCATCGCACATCGGGTAACACAATTTTAAATTGTTGTATCTCTTTGCTCCACAATCGCCTGCCGTTCTTCAGCCTACTCTTCCAACCCATGAATACGATTTTGTAATTCTAAATTTCAATCATAAAATTCTTCTAACCAATTCTCCTCAGGTTCCTCTTCTTCACCTTCTTCCTCTTCTTCCTCACTCTCAGCAGCTACCTTTGCAACTAGCTCGGGTGCAACTATTAGTTCCTCACTTACCACGTAGATATCTCTAATTTCTTCCTCATCTGACATCACATTAACCTGGTTAGTGATTAAAGGTGTCTCAATGGTCTCATTCACTCCATTGTTAACATTTTCAGCTACCATTTTCAAAGACTGCCACAAAATAAGAGTTAATTAACATATCACATATTATCCTTATACTCTGACCGACAAATTAAATACCAAATAAACTTAGGTAGGTCATACTAGCGAAGGAATTCCTCGTCTCTCCCCTCCTAGTTCTTGTCTCACATCTCAGCTAGGGATCATATCCCTAAGCTTTGATACCAACTGTAACGCCCCCAAAAGAGGTATACATCACCCATCTTGAGTCGCCAAATACATGATACAAAATACAAATAAAAACTTAATTGTACAAATGTCGTGTAAAATACTACAAAACATAACTTAGAGTTTAAACAGGAATATTGCCTTCTAGACAATATCCACTCTCAAATAGAGTCCTCATTACATTTATTATCACACTAGTTTACAGAATAGTGAGGAATACTAATACACCATCTCGGACCATCACTCCGTTCCCGACTAGTCCCTGCCACGTTCTCATTTCTTTCAAGAGAACAAAGAAAAGAAAGGGTGAGCTCAACTAGCCCGAAGAAGAAATATTATGACTAAGATAATGCGAATAAATTATCATTAGTCTTCAACAATGTTAAACTGATAAAATACAATAGACATCAAGTTTAACTGCAGCGGAACAAGCAATACATTAGAAGAGTCAAGTAGAAAATAAAATCTACTATCTTCTATGATTTAAAATGTTTTCATCAATTTTTATCACTGAGACTCAGCTTAATATATAAACCACATCATCTAATCATCCATGTACCACGACCAAGGATATTCATTAAATCATCAATGGTCATGAATATACCGTATAATCCCTGGTCATAATCATACCAAAAACTGTCCATCAATGCATTACAGGCCACTGAGGATTTTTACCACATCATTTATAACATTACAGGTCATGATTATACCGAATGATCCCTGGACATAATCATACTAAGTCCATCTATGCACGTAAGCCAAAGATGACTTTCATCACAATATAAGCATGAGGATGATGACAATAATATAAGAATTCAATAAAACAAGTTCAAGAATTAGTTTATCCAGAACCAATAACGCCCAAATTGTCAACATGATATCGCTTTCGGGGTAAAACTCAAGAATGCTCTCGGAAGAATATTTCCATGATAAGATATTTGGATGAAGCACATATCAAGGATATTCCACTAATTTCATGTAGTATAAAAGCCAAAAATTTTAACCAACTTGGTATAATAAAGAATGTAATAACAAAAGAAATCACCAGGCATGCGATAGACCGATTCTCACATACAAAGTTATTCCAATTGAATAATAAATAACGGAACCGAGTCGAGTAATCCAGACCGATAGGATATTCCAACATAATAATAAATGATGGAACTGTGTCATGCAGAACGCACGTATGTGATATTCCGGCGAATAATAAAGAATGGAATAACAACAGAATTCACCATGCATGCGATAGACCGCACAAACAGGTTATTCCAACAAAATAATAAATAATGGAACCACGTCATGCGTAAACGCACAGACAAGATATTCCGACAGAATAATAAAGAATGGAATAACAACAGAATTTCACCATGTATGCGATACTTTGCATATACAAAGTTATTCCAATGTAATAATAAGGAATGGAATAATGTAAGAATTTCACCAAGTATAGGGTCCTCAGTATACAAAGTTATTCCAACAAAATAATAAAGAATGGAATAACAGAAGTTCTCTTCAAGAATACGAAAGAAATAATACCCCTTACCTTATAAAGAAGAACTGGATATAGGAGTAATGAAGTAGCAGAATACTTTTCTTCTTTCTCTCTATAGTTTCTCTCTCTAGAGTTTCAGTGAATTCGTAAGAAATAATGAAGGAATGAGCTTCTATTTATAGGAGAATGGATTGAATAGTAACTAATTCATGAACGGACCAAATTGATTCACTTTTAAACGGACGGTCCAGATTGATTTAATAAAATATTCTAATAAAACAAAATATTTTTAAATAAAATATAATATATTCTAATTATTGTCTAATAAAACAAATAACTTTATAAAAGTATTCTGTTTTATATAAAAAGATTTTACTATGCAAACACTATGTAGGCACTATGTAAACACTATGCATAATAAAATATAATATATTCTAATTATTGTCTAATAAAAAAATAAATTTATAAAAGTATTACGCTTTTATATAAAAGATTTTACTAAGCAAAATACTATGCATAATAAAATATAATATATTCTAATTATTGTCTAATAAAATAAATAACTTTATAAAAGTATTACATTTTATATATAAAAGCTTTTACATTTTTATTACATTAATAATACTACTAATAAAACAAACTTCATCATCATTATTATAATTCACACTATTAATCGACTGTGTCGTTCCTAGGAAAGAGGGGCTTTCAATAAGGATTTCTCCCTATCATGGCGCAATTAGGTGACCAAACCTCTCCTCGCGTAACTTTTAGACATCGTTAATATTGCAAATAATAATGTTAATAACTTCGTCGTCTCAATTATTGATTTAATAATATATAAAATATTGACAATAATTGAATCAAATAACGTGAGATACTATGCATCAATTACTGTAGCAATAATTGAACAAAACTGAGTGACTTCTCACGTAAGCATCAATAATCAATATCGTGTGCTACTATGCAACCACGCGTATTATGGTACTTTTACTACCGAGTAGTTCAACAGTATTAACAGTAAAACTTACGCCGTTATTTTCAATAAAATATTTTTGTCATTTTCTCAATCCGATAATAATTCCGTTGTGGGGTCCACCAAAAATTGTACCGTCGTACGGATATTCCTCGACAAAAAGAATATTTCTCAACCAATCGAATATTATATAACAACTTGCATACTTTGTAAAATTTATAAATATTAACCACAACTATAACATTATATTAAATCTACACCATAATAAAAAAAATATTTTGAGAAATTTAAATCTTTATCCGTAAAATTTGGGATTTTACAATCTCCCCTCCTTATGAAATTTCGCCCTCGAAATTTACGTACGTACCTGATATGCCAAACAGGTGAGGATACCTCGTCAGATTTCTAAATAACCTTTTAGCATATAATATGTTCCTTCTTATCCAAGCTTTTAACAGGTATTTCCTCATACGTTAAATCTTCCGCTATCTTGTTCGGTTCTAAATCAATAATGTGGTTCGGGTCGTCCACATATTTACGTAACATTGGTACGTGATAAACGTTATGAACTCATAACATATTTGGCGGTAAAACGAGTCTATAGGCCACAGTTCCTACTTGATCAAGGATTTCAAATGGGCCAATAAAATCAAGGGTTAAGATAACGCCTTCTTGAACCTTCTTCTTCACATTCATCAGCTCCAGGTGTGTATTTTGAGTGGCTTTAATTTTATCGATTAAAGTCGATTCTACTCGTATATTCGTTATCTTCACGTGGGTCCCTAGAGTCTTTAACTCTTTCTTCATCATTTGTAAGTTATACAAAATGGGTTTTGTACTAGGGTCAATACAAAATTTGATTTCACGCTCTAGGGTAGGCTAAGAAGTCTTCAAGAATACGTCAGGAAATTTATTAATAATAGAAATATCATTCAAATCGGCGTATTTTATTTAAACTGTGATATGAGCTAAGAAAGCTTGACATCCGCTTTTTCAATAAACGAATAGCTTTTATGACTTGAGATGACGGTGATTGATTTTAGTGGTTTGGTTGCTTGAATTGCATAATAGGTTGGTTAGGAATATGAAAGCTAACAACCTTACTTAAAATAATCGATTTTAGCATGATGAGTAGTTAACAATCAATCCCTTAAATCACATCAAATTCAAGTATTTTTCAAAGAAATAAGATCGACAGTGGTAACATCTGCGATTCTGGATTGAATCAAATAAGACTTTATAAACCGTGGATGTAATGAAGGTTTCTCCCAATCGGAGTTTCAATGAGATAAGTCAAAGTCTAATTTTTCCATAGTCAAATTTAAACGTTGAGCGCAAGTAGGAGAAATAAAGGAATGGGTAGAACCGATATAAAATAAAGTATAAACTTCGCTAGAGTTTATGATTAGCTTACCCATGATAACTTCGTTCGGGTTCCTCGACAAACGCTCTCACTCAAACTACCGACTTTTGACTTGTCTGGGACATCCCAGTTGGACTTAACTTTGCTGTAGAGTACATTCCACCCTTAATTGCTTTGTCACATTCCTGATCCATTATTCGAATCATTATTCTCCAATCCATGTCGAATTGGGGTTGATCGCTCTGCACAGGGTAATTCTGAACTCGATGTTGGATTCTCCTAATTGCTGTCCAAAAAGAGAAATCCATTTCATCTATTTTGTCCTTATTAGATCGGACGTCTTTTTCTACAATATCAACGCATCGTGCAGCTTTTACCCATGCATCATCTATTCTCATTCGTTCATTTGTTTCTTCTTTCATCAGAATTTTGATCATAGCATTCTCAGATTCCAGCTCTAATATCTTATATTCTGCCAAAGAGTGCTTCTGTTCAAGCATCGTACATCGGGTAACACAATTTTAAATTGTTGTATCTCTTTGCTCCACAACCGCCTGCCGTTCTTTGGCCTACTCTTCCAACCCATGAATACGATTTTGTAATTCTAAATTTCAATCATGAAATTTTTCTAACCAATTCTCCTCAGGTTCCTCTTCTTCCTCTTCTTCCTCTTCTTCCTCACTCTCAGCAACTACCTCTGCAACTAGCTCGGGTGCAACTATTAGTTCTTCACTTACCACGTAGATATCTCTAATTTCTTCTTCATCTGACATCACATTAACCTGGTTAGTGATTAAAGGTGTCTCAATGGTCTCATTCACTCCATTGTTAACATTTTCAGCTATCATTTTCAAAGACTGCCACAAAATAAGAGTTAATTAACATATCACATATTATCTCTATACTCTGACCCACCAATTAAATACCAAATAAACTTAGGTTGGTCATACTAGCGAAGGAATTTCCCGTCTCTCCCCTCCTAGTTCTTGTCTCACATCTCAGCCAGGGATCATATCCCTAAGCTTTGATACCAACTATAACGCCCCTAAAATAGGTATACATCAACCATCTTGAGTCGCCAAATACATGGTACAAAATACAAATAAAAACTTAATTATACAACTATCGTGTCAAATACTACAAAACATAACTGAGAGTTTAAACAGGAATATTGCCTTCTAGACAATATCCACTCTCAAATAGAGTCCTCATTACATTTATTATCACACTATTTTACAGAATAGTGAGGAATACTAATACACCATCTCGGACCATCACTCCGTTCCCCGACTAGTCCTAGCTACGTTCTCATTTCCTGAAGAGAACAGTGAAAGAAATGGTGAGCTCAACTAGCCCAGTAAGAAATATTATGACTAAGATAATGCAGAATAAATTATCCTTAGTCTTCAATAATGTTAAACTGATAAAATATAATAGACATCAAGTTTAACTGTAGCGGAACAAGTAATTCATTAGAAGAGTCAAGTAGAGAATAAAATCTACTATCTTTTATGATTTAAAATGTTTTCATCAATTTTTATCGCTGAGACTGAGCTTAATAAATAATCCATATCATTTAATCATCCCGGTACCACGACCAAGGATATTCATTAAATCATCAATGGTCATGACTATACCGTATAATCCCTGGTCATAATCATACCAAAAACTGTCCATCAATGCATTACAGGCCACTGAGGATTTTTACTACATCATTTATAACATTACAGATCATGATTATACCGAATGATCCCTGGACATAATCATACTAACTCCATCTATGCACGTAAGCCAAAGATGACTTTTATCACAATATAAGCATGAGGATGATGACAATGATATAAGAATTCAATAAAACAAGTTCAAGAATTAGTTTATCCAGGAACCAATAACGTCCAAATTGTCAACATGATACTGCTTTGTGGGGTAAAACTCAAGAATGCTCAGAAGAATATTTCCATGAAAAGATACTGGATGAAGCGCAAATATCAAGGATATTCCACTAATTTCATGTAGTATAAAAGCCAAAATTTTAACCAACTGAGTATAATAAAGAATGGAATAACAAAAGAAATCACCAGCATGCGATAGATCGCATGCATGTGTTATTCCAATAGAATAATAAATAATGTAACCGGTCAAAGCGTAATCCACACCGACAGCATATTCCAATAGAATAATAAATGATGGAACCAGGTCATGCGTAAATGCACAGACAGGATATTCCGACAGAATAATAAAGAATGGAATAACAACAGAATTCACCATGCATGCGATAGACCGCATAGACAGGTTATTCCAATAGAATAATAAATAATGGAACTGTGTCACGTAAGAACGCACACATTGAGTGATATTCGACGTAATAATAAAGAATGGAATAACAACATAATTTCACCATGTATGCGATACTTTGCATATATAGGTTATTCCAACAGAATAATAAAGAATGGAATAACAGAAGAATTTCATCAAGTATAGGGTAGTCTCCGTATACAGGTTATTCCAACAAAATAATAAAGAATAGAATAATAGAAGTTCTCTTCATGAATACGAAAGAAATAATACCCATTACCTTATAAAGAAGAATGGATATAGGGGAGTAGTGAAGAGCGGTATCACTTTTCTTCTTTCTCTCTAGAGTTTCTCTCTAGAGTTTCAATTGAATTCAGAAGAAAGAAATAATGAAGGAATTAGCTTCTATTTATAGGAGAATGGATTGAATAAGTAACTAATTCATGAACGGTCCAGATTGATTCACTTTTAAACCAGACTGGCCTAGATTGATTAAATAAAATATTCTAATAAAACAACAAAATCTTTTTAAATAAAATATAATATATTTTATTTATAATCTAATAAAACGAATAACTTTATAAAAGTATTACATTTTATATAAAAAGATTTTACTATGCAAACACTATGCATAATAAAATATAATATATTCTAATTATTGTCTAATAAAACAAATAATTTTATAAAAGTATTCTGCTTTTTATATAAAAAGATTTTACTATGCAAAAAAATACTACGCATAATAAAATATAATATATTCTAATTATTGTCTAATAAAATAAATAACTTTATAAAAGTATTCATTTTATATAAAAGCTTTTTCTGCTTTTATTACATTAATAATACTAATAAAACAAACTACATCATCATTATTATAATTCACACTATTAATCGACCAGGTCGTTCCTAGGAAAGAGGGGGCTTTCCAATAAGGATTTCTCCCTGTTGGCGCGCAATTAGGTGACTAATCCTCTCCTTGGCAGAACTTATAGACATCGTTAATATTGCAAATAATAATATTAATAACTTCGTCGTCTCAATTATTGATTTAATAATATATAAAATATTGACAATAATTGAATCAAATAACGTGAGATACTATGCAGCAATTACTGTAGCAATAATTGAACAAAACTGAGTGACTTCTCACGTAAGCATCAATAATCAATACCGTGTGCTACTATGCAACCACGCGTATTACTGTACTTTTACTACCGAGTAGTTCAACAGTATTAATGGTAAAACTTCCGCCGTTATTTTCAATAAAATATTTTTTCATTTTCTCAATCCGACAATAATTCCGTTGTGGGGTCCACCAATGATTGTACCGTCGTACGGATATTCCCCGACAAAAAGAATATTTCCCGACCAATCGAATATTATATAACAACTTGCATACTTTGCAATATTTATAAATATTAACCACAACTATAACATTTTATTAAATCCACGCCATAATAAAAAAAAATATTTCGAGAAATTTAAATCTTTATTCATAAAATTTGGGATTTTACATCAACCCTCAGATCAACAACAAAAATCTGGTCCTACTGCAGACTGGCGCGGCCGTGCTTGGTTTGTACTAGGTAATGGCGCGACCGCGCTACTCCTGCTGCAAACCAAGACATGGTTGCTCCTGCAAAAAGTTAGTGTACAGATGACTTGCACAAATACGAATAATCATGCAAAACACACATGTTAGTATGTGGATAACCAAGTTTTACCTCATATCATAACATTAACATAGATCACCATCTATTCTCATTTAATCAAGACTTTAGGTGTTTATTTCATAATTTTCTTACGCTTAAACGTCAAACACATGCTATATGGTTCATAGGTCTCTACTTCACATGTTTGCATTTGTTAAATCAAGTATCTCAAGTTATGACGTTCTACTTTATTTATGCTTACTCTCAACCACAATTAACTAGTTTCACAATGCATATAACTCACTAGGCCTTCATATCAATCACATCTACATGCATGAAACACCCAATCTTGATGTCTCACATACAGGTTAAACCTCATAAGCTTGTTCGCAAATCTTACTCAAAGCGTATATAGAGTTTGTTTTCAAAACTTTAAGTTTTCATTAGTAAAAATTTACTCAAGCATGCAAGGTAAGTTCACATATTTCATAACATGCTTCCATAATCACATAATAGGTCACATAGGAATGTTTTGAAGTTTAAAACTTAGTTTATGCATAACTCATGTACACATAGTTAATATAACCTTTTATTTGCATTTTTCTTTTAATTCATGCTTGACTACAACATACCCTCACCAACGATGTAAACTAACATATTGGTCACATTTTAATGTATATCAGAACTTGATACATTGGCACATAAAGTCAGAACATGTTTTACACCATGTTTATCAAACTAGTTTGCAACTCTTTAAGTCCTCCTCTTTGAATAATCAAACTAAAATCAACTAATCATGGCTTACTATATGCATAACAATCTCATTCCATATGTACAGGTTATTATAGGCATATTCTAATTGTCACAGCATGCTCAGCACATCTCAAGGGCCTAACATGAGTAACTGTGATATACTACCCGCACGGCCACGCGGTGAAAGACTAGGGAAGTGGCACGGCCACACTACTTCGCCCAGAGACAAAAATATGGCCACTGCTTCTACAGAGCCTCAACCCCAAACATTGTCATACATCTTTTGCTGCAACACAAACTACTTCTACTACTTCTAAGCATGCATACTAACTAAAACAACAAACTCTTACGCCAATTCATACCAAATAAAAAATAATTCACGAGAATTACAAGATTTTGCCAAAACTTAACTTAAGAACAAAAATTAGATTTTATACCTCTTGAAGCCTGAATTGAATTTCCCTTACTCCTCTGATGATACTCCCTAATAGCTCAGCAACTAACACTCTCTAATGCACTTCTCAGACAATCTCAGCAACAAAGAATGAGAAGAGAAGTGTTCAATTTATAGAAATTTTATTGACCATGCTAAGCCATTATCCAAGAAATCAAACCAAGGGTTGGAAGAAGAATTCATTGGATTAAGAGAGTTTGGTGGAAAGAGATCACCAACTCCCTCTGCCCATCTTTCAGCTCATGATCATGGCTATAGTAGCCTTTTAATTCTTGTTGGACTTCACGTAATGGTAGGGAATAGGCCATTGGCCTAATACGTAACTAATAGCTAAGACTTCTAATTTGAGACGAGGCTTAAATCTCAGTAACTGTATTTTATAATGTTTAGGTTGTTCTCTTATACTCTCAAAAATGTAATTTTAATGTGTTAATGTTATTATATCATAGAAAGTTAGGAATTATTTATGTATCCACATCATATAATCCATGTACATAAGTCCAAACTAATTAATATTTATATCATGTATGGACTCCATTTAATTACCCATTAGTAATTTAATATCTCCTTAAAACTTTATTATTCCAGTTAGACTCACTTATTGGAATAATTTGAAATTCTTTGACGGAGTACATCTTATAATGTTCCACGCATATTTATAGTCACATAGGCAATTACTTATGCAACTTATAATTTCTTACAATTTACTATATAGTTTTTATATATTATATAGTTACCACAAGGTGTCACACTACACATTATTTTTAAAGTAAGAACTATATGCTAACCCATTTTTACACATCAATTAAATAGATACTCTAACTATGTAATTTTCTTTTCTCATCAATTAATTAATAATATAATATTAAAAAATCCTTTAATCATCTCTCAATTAAATCAATTCCCTAAATCTCCACTCTAATGCCACATAAGGCATTTTCATAATCACCATTTCCACATTCTTATAACTTCAATTTAAATTAATTGAATTATTCATTTCTCAACACATCAATATTTATATTCGAATAATTACTCACTTTCTTTATTATATCAAAATAATTATTTATTCATGAAATTCACGGTTCTTACACTAGATCATCTAGAGATGCATTCATTATTGAGCAGGATAGTGCTATATCTACCCGGGATATTGTTGTTACAGATAGTACTACAGTGAGGTCTCATACTACTAATATCATTGCAGAGATGAGCATCTATATTGATGAGCATAGTGTCACCATGAAGTTAGCTGTAGATCTGTTAGCTCGTGTTGATACCCTTGGGCAAGAGCTCGCAGCGTTACCTCCTTCTTCGGAGAGAGATGCTATGTTGGATCTGATAGCACGTATATACACTAGATTATAGATGGGCTTGTATTTTCCTGCACAGAATAGCTTAGCCATTTTTGTCATGTATAGTACACATTGTATGTATCAAACAACATTATATATGGCAGGGAAATATATTTTGATTCACTTCCCTTTTAGTTATGCCTTGGTGCTTGCTTAATATTTTCATGTTTCTTCAGAGCTTGTGATCTTGATGTATTCTGAACTCCCCCTTGATGGACGGACATTGAGATGTCTCAGGATCTTTTAAAATGGATCGTTGATCTATGTGTATTCCCTACCCTTTGGTGTCTTGGGACTGGTTTCTGTATGTAGTAATGGAGAGGAGTGTGGCTTTCCTCTTTGAGTTTGACCACACCATAGATGGTCGCTACTCCTTTGTATAGGGAGCCCAGGTAGTTCCATCTCTTATAGATTGGTGTTTCTCTTTGAGGATTCAACCGCAGCTTAGATGGTCGTCGATTCTCCCATTTATGTGGGGAGACCAGTTAATTCCATCCCTTTGGTCTAAGCCAATGAAGTGTGGTGGATTGAAGGATGATCCTAGTACCGTTAACAAGTTTTTATGTTTTGGTAGGGGTAAGACCGAACCATGAATGGCAGCCTACGTACTCCTATTGAAGAGGAGATCAGGTCTGCGTAGTTCAAACCTGGTGTAAAGGTTCAAAGTTTGTAAGTGGAAAGGGTTTAGAGATATTTTTTTTCTGTGGTGAGACCGGACCATAAAAATGGTTGCCTACGTACTCCCGTGTATTGGGGAGATCAGGTCGACGTAGTTTGCCCCGTGTACAGGACAGACTGCAGATGAAAAGTTTGATCCCATGTACAGGACAAAATGAAGGTGTGAAAAGTTTTTATCCCTGGTGGGACAAAACTGAAGGTGTGAAAGGTTTATCTCGAGTGGGACAAACTGAAGGTGCAAAAAGTTTAATCCCTGGTGGGACAAAACTGAAGGTGTGAAATGTTTATCCCGATTAGGACAAACTGAAGGTGTGAAAGGTTTTGAGAACCTAAGCTGAGTGAAGGATCTGATGATTCAAAACCTGATGGGGCAAATGGATGTGAAGAAGGGTTGTATATAGTGAAGGGTTCTGAAAACCTGAGCTGACTAGGGATCTGGCGATCCAAAACCAGTATGTTAGCTTGCTCGTAACTTCAGACATAGTACCGTTTCACGGTGTCTGAGTTAATGAGTTGCGAAAATTCATCTCCATCCATCTCTTGTAATCTGAGAGCGCCTCCTGTCAATACCTCATTGACAACAAACAAGCCTTCCCAGTTTAAGGTGAATTTTCCTTTGGATTGATCTTGGTTGTCAAGAATTTTCTTCAAGACCAAGTCATTCTCTTTGAATTTCCGTAGCCAAACTTTTCTGTTGTAGGATCTTGCAATCCTTTGTTGATATAAATGACCATAGAAGATGGCAGCAGTTCACCTTTTGTCTATTAGAGATAATTGGTGATACCTATCTTGTAACCATTGGTCTTCATCTAGCTGAGCGTCTATCAACACTCTGAGGGATTCCATTTTGTTAGTTCCCAGTAGGCACAATATAGATCTAGAATGGGGGGTTGAATAGATCCTTTTAATTTCAAATACTTTTCTCATTTATTTGAAATTGCTCCTGAATTAGCATATGACAAACATAAGAATCTTTTCAAGCACATCAGAATAAGTAAAAGATCTATTCATTAATATATTCATAATCAGACATACATTGTTCATAGAGTTAATTCAGTAGTAAGCAGTTAAAACATACATAGTAGTTATAGCAGTTAATGTACATAATGTAAATGACATAAAGTAAAGGACACAAGGGGTTTTAAGTGGTTCAGAGACTCAAGCTCCTAATCCATTCTTCTACTTTTAACTAGCAAGATTTCCACTAAGGAAGGGCAGCATCCTGAATCACTAAGATTCCTTCAAGGCCAGCAGTCTTGGAACTTTAGTTCACTAAGAACTCTTCAAGGCTAGCGTACCTTTGAACTTCTAGTTCCTTAGAACTCTTCAAGCCCAAAGCAGCTTGAACTTAATTTAGTCCTTCTGGACAAGGACCCCTCAGGCCCGGGCTTCTTATTTTTGTAGTTGTCATTGTTGTTGGTGCTGAGCTGCTAAGATATCATTAAGTTTGAACATCATTTGTACTTAGCAGCTTGGTGTAGTCCTCTTTGCATTTTGCTTCGAGTCTGGACCACATCTTTTCTGGTGCAGCTGATCTTCACTCTTTTCTACTCATCTTCATCTGATATCAGCTGTGCACCATCACCATCTGGATTGGCTAAGTCTCTGAACTTTTGGTAGACTCAGTCAGGCACTTAGCAATCCTTGAACCCTTCTTGAATGTTTTGCAGACATAATTTTGCATCTATTCTTTTTCAGCTTTTGGTTCATGGTGATCTGTAGAGTGGCTCTCTTGATCTTCTTTGTACTCTGCCACTTTTTTGAATGCTATCTCCTTGGCCTTCTCAACTCTCAGCTTAGCTGCCATCTTCAGTGGCATTCTCATCTTTGTTGAGTGAAGCTTTGATCTATTTAATTCCTTCTTCAAAGCTGCTTCACTTCCACCTTTATAGTCTTACAGTCGCTAAGACTTGTTCTCTCAATCTCTGGTGGAACTCGTAGAGTCAACAATAGCATTCTTCAACTCAATGATTCTACAACATGACAATCATCAGCTCTTTATTGATCATTGAAGCTCTGGCTTATTTATACTCCTTCCCAATCTTCCCATTGAGAAGTAGCCATTGAAAGCTCTCTGAAATGCTTCACAGATCTTGAGATATTTGGTGTAGATTGCAAATGTGACATGTCAACTTTTTCTGACTTTCTGACACTATAGTCTACTGTTTCACCTACCACGTCAGAGATGTCACTCTGATGACTTGGGCATGTCGATGACTTTATTTCTTCCTTCTAATTTCTCGATCAGAGGTTGTCCTTTTGCATAAATGCTCTCAATAAGCTATTGTTTGAATACGGCCAGCCTTCAGTTTGAACCGTTGCCAACGCTTTAATCTTCGGATGACTAAACTCTACGATTCTGATGCATATATTTCTTGGACCTGATCGTAGTGTCTTGTTAACTGTTGCTCATATGACACGTAGAGACAACACTACGATCTTTGAAGGATGTTCATTGAATCTTCAATGTAGAACACCTCTTGTTTCTCTTGTGTAGTGCTTCAATACTTCTATTTGCTTCGACTACTTCTCAGATACCGATGGCTTGACTCCTTACTCTGGCCCCTTCTGAATAGCAAGACACTTCAGATTTCTGGTGCGTCCAGCTCGCTTTCTCCTTGTGATCTCCCGTTCACTTATCATCAATGGACTGACCCAATGCTTAATCACTTTAGCCTTGTTCTTCAGAAGCTGACTAGTATCTTTGTGTTCACTCCATCAGTTCTTTCTTTATTTGGCAAACACTACGATCTTGGTTGCTTCCAACATCTTTGTCTTCTGTTTACTTGACAGCTACTTCACTTGCTGACTTTCCTTAGTCACTTACTGAGGTTTTCCTATGATCAACTTGTGGAAGACTTCATCTTGAGTGGCTTCACAACTCAATCTGAATGCTAATTGGGTTGATGCTTCGGTCTTCTGTTAGCTTGCATGCCATTCGTTGAGTGTTCTCTGGTTTCCTTCAGGTGGGATGTATCTTTGCAGTGCCAACTAGAGGCTTCATTCCTTTGGATATTCTGGGAATGCCCATTTGTTGAGAATCGTGTTTACTCTATGATTCTACCTTGGCATTGTGAGCACGTCTGTTAAAGCCTTAGTTCTGTACTCTACGATTCTGCCTTGGATTGTGTAGACATTATGACTCCAAGATTATATCTTGACACTCTACGATTTCTGTTGTTGTGCTTATTGTCTTCATCAGATCCTGCTCAACTGCGATCTCTGCCTCTGATACGATCAGTAGACTCTACGACTCTGAGTGTAGTCTACGATTCTTGACTTGGCTTCGGCAGATGCTCGGTCGGCTCGAAGGCTGGCTGTCTCTACGATTCTGAAATGACTTCCTCAACAGACTACAATTATGAGGAAGTTCTACTCGACACACTATGATCCTTCCTCATCTCTCCTGTCAGTCTATGAACTCTGAGATCTACTATATTGCAGACTACGATTCTACCTCGATAGCTCTCGAGTTATCCTTGACTCTCCTGGAAGACTACGATTTCTGGTGCAGTGCTCGACGATCAGACAAGCCTATCTATTACATCATAGGATCAACCTAACATGCTTGATCTTTCTATATTTATAATCCTTGTACATCATTTCTTTTTTTAAGGACTTTACAAAGTTTTTTTGTTTATGTAGGATCAACCTAACATATTTGATCAATTTATTCTAAGTCCTTATACATATGTTTCTATAATCTATCAAAGGACTTTACAACTTTTCTTAATGTAAGCATACTTGCATATACATTCATATATATATATATATATATATATATATATATATATATATATATATATATATATATATATATATATATATCATAATCAAATTATATATAAATAGGAATATCATTCACATGAATATTCTCGATAATCTCCCCTTATTTGATTATAACAAAAACAATAAGTGCATATGCATGTTATAAATGAATCTTATATATGATGCAAATTGTATTTCTAAAACAGATAATTATGAATGTAATTTATAATGATATGGAATTTAATACACTATGACATTTTACATCCTGGATCCAGAACATACCTAACTAGTTAGAGATGTACCTCTTTTGGCTCCATGTATGTTTTCAGGATGTCTGTTGATCAGCTATTCATCTCTTTTGGCTCCATGTATATTTCCAGGATGTCTGTTGATCAGCTATTCATCTGTTTGATTTGTTTTATCCTACTCCCCCTGAGATGTTGTCTTCATTTCTTTTGTCTGCTCCTCTGTAGATGTATGTTCCTCTTCTTCTTACGGCTCCCCTCGGCCTTTTGTAGATAAGCTCATCATCCTTGGCTCCCCCTCGATGATGATGACTTCTTCTTCTTCTTGTGCTGCCTTCTTCTTTTTTTACCTTCTGCTCTTCTTTCCCTTTCTTGAGTGCCTCTTACTCTGCCTCTTTCTATGCCTCTTTTTCTCCCCCTTTTTGTCATTAATCACTTGGGAGAGCTATTCCATATTGGACATAAGCTACTTCATCACTTGGTTGTTCATTTAAGACTTCCTCTGCAATTTTTCTGTTACTCCCATCTGGAGAGATGACAGGATGGTATTCAGGTTTCTTTACTTCCTGATGTGCAGAATCAAAATCTTTCTCCATTTCTTCTCTTTTTGAACCTGAATCTTGCTGACTCCTTTCATCTTCTTCATTAGTGAAGTCTTCTTGTTGTTTTTCATTTTCAGAACCTTCTTTAGCAACATCTTCCTTGGAATCATCTTCTTCAATGCTTGTCCCATCTTCAGTACTTTCTTCCTATGATTCATATTCATCATCACTTAATTCAATGACTTCAGTAGAGTGATCATTTTTCTTTTTAGAGGGAAATTTAGCAAATAATCTGTAGCTCTTCCTTCTTCTTGGAGGTTCAGCTATGGAGGTTTCAGACTCTTCTTCCTCTTCAGACTCTGAGGCCTTTGGATCATCAGATGAACTTTCTTGAGGTTTAGCATTGGCAAGGGAATGTCTTTCTCCCTCAGAATCAACACTATTTGACCCATCATCTGGGCTTGTTGGAACATTTACATTTGGAGATACAGTTGGGTCAGCTTGTAGCTTTTCTTCATCATCAGAGTGAATGCTTTGAGAGTTAGCTATAGGGATTGCATATTAATTTTCATTAGAAGGGTTTACATTTTCTTTCATGAATCCAGCTCTACTTTCATCGCTAGATTTTTTCTTTGGGGACTCAGTCTTGAGATTATCAGCTCCCTTTTCTTCTTCTGACTCTACGTTCTCCTTTTCGTCAGATGTACTCTCTTGGGAAACTAGGGTTGGTTTGTTTTCCACCTTAGCTCTCTTTCTTGATGGCTTGAAGGCGATCATACTTTCTCTTAGTGGTTTCTATAGTCAGGACTTTTTCTTCTTCAACCTTGTCTTCCATGGAGAGACTTTTTGGTAGGGCCTTAGTTTTCCTCACACCTTTGGATTTCTTCCTGGCTGGTGTGGTTGCTGCTGGTACAGAGTCATCAGATTCAGAACTTTCCACCTCTTTTGCCTTTCTTTTCTTAGCAGAGTTCTTTTTACTGCCCCCAGTTGTTGTTAGCCTCCTATTTTCCTTTGGGTTCTTCTTCTAGTTTACGAACAGCTAAGGAGACATTACTTTGTGAACATTTAGAGGCTCTCATTCATCATCCTTGATTTTTCTTCCTAGCTTCTTCTTTAGCACTATACTCAACAGTCTTCCATAAAACACCTTTGTCAGGGGTTTATCTGTAGACTTCTTCAACTCAGCCTTTTCTACCCATTTGGAGATCTGATCAAATAAAATAACTCCAAAGTTGATTCGCTTCTTCAGAACTATTGCAGACATTATCTTCAGTTGCTGATCAAGCACAATGTCATGTGCCGTATCCTTGCATAGTATACATTTACCTACTATCTCAACAAGGAACTCAAATTCCTCAGGAAACTCCTTCTTCTTCATGTCCTTTAGATTAGGGTTTCTTTGGTACCGCATTAGCCTCTTGCCTTCTTCAATGTTGACTTCATCCAGGTTTATTAGACCTTGATTGGGAAACCCTAGACATTGATTGATGTCTGATACTCTTATCTTCAGACTTGACCCTTTCACCTTCGTGGTCAGAAGCCCAGAATTCATTGAAGCATTTGAGTAGAACTACTTCACCAAATTTTTATATAGATCGGAGTGTAGGCCGAAAGCACTCATAGAATCCAAATTTTCTTTACGAGCTCAAGTATGTCCTTAAACTTCGTTTCTGATTTTTTGAACTTTTTGAAGTCGAGTTGGATTCCTGTTATAACTTTCCATTCTGCCATTTGAAGAGTTCAAGGTATATGGGTATGTGATTCAGAGAGATTTATGAGAGATAGTTGATTGTGATTTGGGTTCTGGAGGTTTAATTGATTTAAGCTTCGAAGAGGATTTTAGGGTTTGAAAATGGGTGGGAGAGAGGTTAGATAGTTTCTGGTAACTGTTTGTAGATTTTGAATTTGTCTTTATGGCAGTTCCTTCTGACTCTACATATGCTGTGATGTGTCAACTAGCCATTGGTTGCACAATGCCCAGTAATGAGCTGTAACTTCCCCATTAACTCTTCACTTTAATATCCCTTTTTAAAAAAAATAGTTATCAATGATGTGGATTGACCGTTGACCATCTTGGTTCGTAGAGTAGTATGGTAAGGCAGCTATGGACTCTGCGTTTTCCTTTGTTGACTCAACGATCAACTTTTGAGAGATGTTGCAGTGGATGATTTAGACATTAATCCTCATCTTGAAACTATATAGCTTGATCACTGATGTACCCCAAGCTAGTTTGGACACTTAAGTTCTGAGATGCGTTTGCATGATATCTCTCCAAACTGTATTCGAACTTATTTCTCTCATAATTTGAATGGTTGAGCAATTTTCCCGTTCTTTCAAACTCCTCATGAGTTAAAGTAGCCTCTTATAAGACTGCGATTGTCGAGTCTATTTCTACGATCGTTGAGGTTGCACTACGATCGTTGAGGTTACATCACGATCGTTGAGTTATCTTCAAACTCTACTCTACAATCAATTTTTGACTGTCTTGGTCCTTGATATGAACTTGATCAAGCAATCCTTTTAGGATAAGGTATCTCGGGAAGGGCCAACCTCTTAGAGTGAGCTAAGGATTAGGTTTGTCCCTAAGGCACTTTCCAGATGAAGTACTTTAGAAGTAATTTGCACTGATATCTTATTTGACCTTTTCTGGTAAGGAGGTCCTCTACCAACTTTAGACAATTGCATTTGCTGTAATCGTGGTGTCCTCCTGCTCTTACACTATGATCAGATGTTTGATGGTAGGCATTCCATGATTTTGGGTTGGGTGGCTGATAGGTTATCAGTAGTACGTTTTGAGACATTCTTACTGACTATGGATCTTCATTTGGTTCATCAGCCACAAAGTTTTGGGACTCTGTAGCTGGTACATTTCTTCATAGTATATCTTAGTGTTGTTGTTCCTTAACAAATCATTGTTTCCCCATGTTTATACTGTCTTCTCAGCGAGGTGTGATTTCCTTTTCTTCATGTATGTTAGGAGGCATCTGTGCATGTTTCTTTCTGACTGGAATCACCACTGACAGTCAAATCTGTTTACATCGTAGGCATGAATATCCCAGGTCTGATCATTCTATAATTATTTGACAGCACCATGAACGTAGTCTTCTTTTACAGTTTGTATTAGTGGAGTCCTGCTTCCTTAATAAGTTCCTCATGTTTGATGCTCAATGATCCTCTGGTGCACTTCTTTGAGGACAATCTTTGCATGCTTGAGCATCTAAGACCCTTTTTCATCTTTGGTTGAATGGCCTGCTTTCATATAAAGAGCAGCAGCCATGTGAGCTTCATTTAGATTAGCTCAGCAAGTCTTCAAGGACAAGCTTTGACATATAGGAGTTTTATTAGAATTATTTCTAAACAGTCCTAAGCCTTCTGCTGGTTGAATCTTCTTGACTAAAGTCTTTTGCTTCAGCATTCCTTAGTATGGCCAGATGGACCAAGTACCTGAAGGTTATAAACTCCTATTTTTGGTACTTATGGTTAAATGGGTCCTGCTAGGTTAGTTTTCTAAACCTATGTTCCTCATATATTTGGATAATCATCATATTGATCACCACCAGTCATAATCATGCATGTAACTAATTTAGATAATACATTTTGAGATGCATGCTGGTGAGTGTGTGTAAGATTTGCTATTTTAATAAAAACACTCTTTTTCTTTGATGGTTTCATCATTTGCTAGGTTATGTTCATTGTGGTTTAAATGTTCATAGAGTGAGAATCAACTCTCACGATTTATTAGTATCTGGTTGATTCATGGGTGATCGGATTTCTATGAATCTTTAAGATACTCTTGTAGAACTCGATCATACTACTGTGTGTTATTAAGCACTTAGACCATAGGTTGTACATACATACTAACCCATCAGCAAAGATTACTTCACATAAAATTGATTTAACCTGTTATGCTCTTATGACCCATTTCAGATTTCTTTCACGGTGCCATCTTTAACCTAAAACTTGGATGGAGAGAAAGTTTATAGGCATTTGAGTTTCCATCCTCAGTGTACTTTCTCTCTTTACCTTTTTGGTAGATTATGATTCCTTGAAAGAATACTGTTATAGTTCATAAGGGGGTGCAATTATGATGTACATATTTATATTATTGAGGAACCGTACCTTTTTACTATCAGTTTCTTAACAGTCATTTATTTTAGGCATTGATGTGCATAGTTTCTCAGTTGCTCCTGACAGCTAGTTGCTCCAGTTGACCTTTAATCAATCAGTCGTGGTCTTGAAGATGCAAGCTAAGAGAATATCAGCATCTTTAGTTCTTTGACATCCTTGAGTTCACAAGGTTTACATCCAGCTGTTGGTTGGCCAAATACATGTTTGAGAAGTTCTTCTTTTTTCTCTGGATAAGCATTTCTTAGCTTGTGTGGCCTTTTCATCTTTTTAGGCTGATGGATGTTTGACTCTTTTCTGTTGATGTCTTTTGAGCTTTCTAGCCTGGTCTTCAGACTACAAGATTGACTGCGAGCAAGGATTGGTCTTGTTGATATGACAATCAAGAACATGGACCAATCTGAGCAGCTTCAGGTGTATATACACATTTACCTGTACACAATATTTCCAACGTGTGAGGTCATTTGCATATAACAAGTGACTTACTACTAAACTAAGTTTAGAACAATGTTTGTGCCAAGGATCAGACTCAAAGCGATTAGCTTTTGAATATAGTATGAGAACCCGCTCTGATACCAATTGTTAGTTCCTAGTAGGCACAATATAGATCTAAAAGGGGGGGTTGAATAGATCCTTTTAGTTTCAAATACTTTTCTCGTTTATTTGAAATTGCTCCTGAATTAGCATATGACAAACATAAGAATCTTTTCAAGCACAGCGGAATAAGTAAAAGATTCCCTTCATTGATATATTCAGAATCAGACATACATTATTCGTAGAGTTAATTCAGTAGTAAGCAGTTAAAACATACATAGCAGTTATAGAAGTTAATGTATATAATATAAATGACATAAAGTAAAGGACACAAGTGGTTTTAAGTGGTTCAGAGACTAAAGCTCCTAATCCACTCTTCTACTTTCGACTAGCAGGATTTCCACTAAGGAAGGGCAGCACCCTTAATTACTAAGATTCCTTCAAGGCCAACAACCTTGGAACTTTAGTTCACTAAGAACTCTTCAAGGCCAGCCGCCTTAGAACTTCTCTAGTTCCCTAGGAACTCTTCAAGCCCAGCAGGCTTGGAACTTCGTTTAGTCCCTCTGGACAAAGACCCCTCAGGCCCTGGCTTCTCGTTGTTGTAGTTATCATTGTTGTTGGTGCTGAGCTGCTAAGATGTCATTAAGTTTGAACATCATTTATACTTAGCATCTTGGTGTAGTCCTCTTTGCATTCTGCTTCGAGTCTGGACCACATCTTTACTGGTACGGTAGATCTTCACTCTTTTCTGCTCATTTTCATCTGATATCAGTTGTGCACCATCACCATCTGGGTTGGCTAAGTCTCTGAGCTTTTGATAGACTTATTCAGGCACTTAGCAATCCTTGAACCCTTCTTGAATGTTTTGCAGACATGATTCTTCATCTGTTCTTTTTCAGCTTTTGGTTCATGGTGATCTGTAGAGTGGCTCTCTTGATCTTCTTTGTACTCTGCCACTTTTCTGAATGCTATCTCCTTGGCCTTCTCGGCTCTCAGCTTAGCTTCCATCTTCAGTGGCATTCTCATCTTTGTTGAGTGAAGCTTTGATCTGTTTAAGTCCTTCTTCAAAGCTACTTCACTTCCACCTTTATAGTCTTACTGAGTCACTAAGACTTGTTCTCTCAATCTCCTGGTGGAACTTCGTTAGAAGTGAGCAAGTAACCAAATTGGGCTGAAACCGCACTCCAAAATCGCACCAACCGCACTTCAAGCGGCTCGGCGTATGTAAGCGGTTTTAGGTGGGTTGAATAACCAAATTACTGATTCGGTTTGGTTACTAAAATCGCACGCATAAAACCGAAATCGCACCATGTGTGTGTATGTATGTAATATCTCTAGTAAATTCTAAAGTTACTTTTCACTTGAACACACTCAGAGAAAACCTCAATCTTGCATTGTCATTTTTTCACCAATTGAAAGAATATTGTTAGAGGTTATAGAGTCAAAAATTAAGCAATTGGGTTTTAGAATTTCGAATTTGTTTGATGCGTTATTGGAGGGGCTTATAGCTGGGGGGAAATTCTTTGGTACGAGCACTTGATGCATTGGTTAAGGTCAATGCTATAATAGTAATAGTCTAATAGATTATTTTTCAAATTAGGTATAGTTAGGATTATATTGTATAAGTCCTTCCTGCAATATATAAGATAGAATTTCATTCTATCTCCAGTATATACTTTTAATATTTGGGGAACTAGATAAACATTCTTTCTTATTATCAAATATATGGTCTCCATTATTTTATATAGCGTATGTTTTAGTTTTAAAGCATCATTCATTTATTATAAACTAAAACTATTTTACGTGTCTCACTGTTCTATTATCCGATGGTAAATTTGACATGTTTGGCATAAGGAACTTTGGTTCTATGCTTAATATAATTCACATTGCTGACTCTATCACTAAGTTAATTGCTCGATGTAAGTTCTATGTTAAATTTTATTAAAGGCTTAGACTTTTTTGTTGTTTCAATTGGTTTTGGAACCGAAACCGCACCAATTAAAACTGCATCGCACACTTTAAAACCACACCACACTAATCACAAGCGGTTTCATGTGCGATTTTGAATTTTTCAAACCGTACCTAAACGGTTTTGGGTACGGTTTGGACTTCAAACTGCACCAAACCACACCATGCTCACCCTTAGAACTCGAAGAGTCAACAATAGCATTCTTCAACTCAACAATTCTGCAACATGACAATCATCAGCTCTTTATTCATCGTTAAAGCTCTGACTTATTAATACTCCTTCCCAATCTTCCCAATGAGAAGTAGCCGTTAAAAGCTCTCTAAAATGTTTTACAGATCTTGAGTTATTTGGTGTAGACTGCAGATGTGACATGTCAACTTTTTCTGACTTTCTGACACTGCAGTCTACTATTTCACCTACCACGTCAGAGATGTCACTCTGATGACTCGAGCAGGTCGATGACTTTATTTCCTCCTTCTAATTTCTCTATCAGAGGTTGTCCTTTTGCATTGATGCTCTCAATAAGCTCTTGTTTGAATACGGCCAGCCTTCAGTTTGAACCGTTGCCAACGCTTCAATCTTTGGATGACTAAACTCTACGATTCTAATGCATGTATTTCTTGGACCTGATCGTAGTGTCTCGTTGACTGTTGCTCATATAACACGTAGAGACAACACTACGATCTTTGAAGGATGTTCATTGAATCTTCAATGTAGAACACCTCTTACTTCTCTTGTGCAGTGCTTCAATACTTCTGTTTGCTTCGACTGCTTCTCAGATACTGATGGTTTGACTCCTTACTCTGGCCCCTTCTGAATAGCAAGACACTTAGGATTTATGGCGTGTCCTGCTCGCTTTCTCCTTGTGATCTCCCGTTCACTTATCATCAATGGACTGACCCAATGCTTAATCACTTTAGCCTTGTTCTTCAGAAGCTGACTAGTATCTTTGTGTTCACTCCATCATTTCTTTCTTTATTTGGCAAACACTACGATCTTGGTTGCTTCCAAGATCGTTGTCTTCTATTTACTTGACAGCTACTGCACTTGCTAACTTTCCTTAGTCAGTTACTGAGGTCTTCTTATGATCATCTTGTGGAAGACTTCATTTTGAGTGGCTTCACAACTCAATCTGAATGCTGATTGGGTTGATGCTTTGGTCTTCTGTTTGCTTGCATGTCATTCGTTGAGTGTTCTCTGGTTTCCTTCAGGTGGGATGTATCTTTGCAGTGCCAACCAGAGGCTTCATTCCTTTGGATATTCTGGGAGTGCTCATTTGTTGAGAATCGTGTTTACTCTATGATTCTGCCTTGGCGTTATGATCACGTCTGTTAAAGCCTTAGTTATGCACTCTACGATTCTGCCTTGGGTTGTGCAGACACTACGACTCCGAGATCAGATCTTAACACTCTATGATTTCTGTCATTGTGCTTGTTGTCTTTATATGATCTTGCTCGACTGCAATCTCTGCCTCTGATACGATCAGTAGACTCTATGACTCTGAGTGTAGTCTATGAATCTTGACTTGGCTTCGGTAGATGCTTAGTCTGCTCGTAGGCAGGCTGTCTCTATGATTCTGAACATGACTTCCTCAGCAAACTACAATTCTGAGGAAGTTCTACTCGACACACTACGATCCTTCCTCGTCTCTCCTGGCAGTCTATGAACTCTTAGGTCTACTATATTGCAGACTACGATTCTGACTCGATAGCTCTCGAGTTATCCTTGACTCTCTTGGCAGACTACGATTTCCGGTGCAGTGCTCGACGATCAGACAAGTCTATCTATTACATCATAGGATCAACCTAACATGCTTGTTCTTTCTATATTTATAATCCTTGTACATCATTTCTTTTTTAAGGACTTTGCAAAGCTATTTTGCTTATGTAGGATCAACCTAACATTTTTGATCAATTCATTCTAAGTCCTTATACATATGTTTCTATAATCTATCAAAAGACTTTACAGCTTTTCTTAATGCAAGAATACTTGCATATTCATTCATTCATATATATATATATATATATATATATATATATATATATATATATATATATATATATATATATATCATAATAAAATCATATATAAATAGGAATATCATTCACATGAATATTCCTGACACATTTCCACTTCTATGGGGAGCACTACTTCCATTCCATAGGTTAATGAGTAGGGGGTTTCCCCAGTGGAAGTACGCATTGATTTTCTGTAGGCTAATAGAGTCAGAGGCAACATGTCAGGCCATCCTTTCTGATTGGCGGACATCTTTTACATGATCTTTTAGATATTATTATTAGCCGCTTCAACAGCACCATTCATCTTTGGACGATAGATGACAGAGTTGAGATGTTTGATGTGGAATTTACTGCATAACTCCTCCATCATTTGATTGTTAAGATTTTTGGCGTTGTCTGACACAATCACCTCTGGTTGTCCATATCGACAAATGACATTATTTTTGATGAAACCAATGATAACTTCTTTAGTAACCCTGGGGAAGGAGGTTGCTTCTACCCACTTGGTAAAGTAGTCGATCATGGTGAAGATAAACCGATGCCCATTACTGGATTTGGGCTCGATGGGCCCAATCACGTCCATTCCCCACATTGAGAAGGGCCAGGGCGAACTCATATTGTAGAATTCCCTTAGAGGGGCGTGGATAGCTTTCCCATCAATTTGGCATTGGTAACATCTCTTGACGTGATCATCACAGTCAGCCTTGAGAGAGACCCAGTCTCATGTGTGGGCCACATACTCCACCATGGATTTCATCCATGAGCCTTTGAGCTTGGTCTTTGTCCAGACATCTGAGGAGACCTAATCATGCATCTCTTTTGTAGAGTGTGTCCCCGCTCAGGTAGAATTTCATATCCATTCGATGGATTCGCTTTCTTTCAGCTAGACTCGCCTCAGCGGGTATAGATCCATCTAGTAGATACTCCTTGATATGCTGATACCAAGGGTGTTAGATGGGAGGTAGTTCATTCGATACTTCTCCGATGTAGTTCCCATAGGCTGGAGCCTTTTGCAGGGCAAATGTGATGTTTGGCATGTCTTCCATGTCAAGTATGTTGATCAAGGAGGTCAAAGTTGATAGTGCGTCTACAAAGTCATTCCTATTCCGAGGAATGTGGAGGAAGGTTATTTCTTCAAACTCCGAAGCCATCTGTATAACCTGCTAATGGTAAGGTAGCAAATGTAGCTCTTTGGTGTGATAGATCCCAGTGGTTTGTCTGATTACCAATTCGGAATCTCCAAAGACAGTTAACCATCTGATGCACATTGATTGGGCAAGTTTTAACCCCATGATACAGCCTTCATACTCAGCTATGTTGTTGGTGTTGACAAACTGTAATTTGACGGCGATGGGATACTGCTCCCCCATAATGGATACTAGAACTTCTCCAGCCCTAGAACCTTCCATGTTTACAGCTCCATCAAAATACATCTTCCATGATTGGTGTGTATCATCTTGACGGTGTAGCTGAATTGTCATTACTGTAACGCCCCCAAATTCAGATACTTGAAACCCGAACTCAGTGCATTACGATACCATTTCTATTAGCGAAAATAATAATATTATCATAAATATCAAACTTAATTTACATATCAGAGTCTAATCCCAGGTACGCGACCGTAAAACATTTTATTACATGATAGATAATAAATATAATCATCTTATTTAAGTCTAACTACTACATAAGATAACTCAAACTTAATCGGGTAGCTTTCCTTTTCTTTCGTTCTTGGCAGAGCCCTCGAGTCGATCATACATAACTGAAAACATTTAAATTAAGCAAGGATAAGCATTTGAGTGCCCCCAAGTAATAACAATTATAAATATTAGTCGAAAAGGATTAAATGTTTTCTTTGTACTACCCTTCTACAACAAATCAAAAGTTGTGAAGTAATCTAGACCGATAATAATAACATAACAACTCTCTATCAAATTTTTGAAACTACGTCATCGACTATAAATAGGGTTAAGGTGAAATACTATGAACATTATTCTCAATTTTCAAAAGGTTTAATGAACATCATCTCAGAAACCGTCATAACTTCTGAGACGAGGGTGATCTGCCCAATGTGCCCTGTATTGATCAATACTACATGCAAGAACGATATTATCGTTCACACTGTCCGCCTTGGGTGCATAAAAATTTTTCCATGTTCGGGATGTTCATACATAATCTGGAATTCGAACCAAAGCAATTTGATTAGATACAAAAAGGTTTTATCATATTCAACGATATTTCTGAATCTGTGTCTAGCTGGGTCAAATAGCTTAGACGTATATATATATATATATATATATATATATATATATATATATCAACATGTGATTAAATGTAATGATTATCCAAGTGGGGACACTTGTATAACCATATTTAGGAATTAACGAACAGAATATATATATATATGAATTACCATATACTAACATGTTGATAAACAATGATCAGATATAGAATATATCACAATAGGGTTAATAATCTAGCATAATAATAATATAATTCTGAAACTTCTTACTCATGTCCATTGCATAAGAAAATGTAAAGGTAAGATACTTGCTCAATAATAATTGGAGTAAGTATAGGAAACTTGCCTGGTCTGCTGCTTACAATACGTAACTTAGTTTTATCTTTAATTCAACAACCTATCATTTATAAGATCATTCTAACGATTAGAATCACATATCATAACACATAAGATCTTTTATTATTGTAGTCAAAGCACATAACCTAATCACATTGACACACATGTTTCACAGTCATTAAATCACAAATAAACACATATACAAATCAAACTATCTAAGTCCGTATCAATTTCAAAGAACATTTGCATGTATCGACGCACAGATTTCGTAGATTTATCGAGTTTAAAACTCTATTCAATACACTTAATATTATTCGGACAACCTAAGTATCGCATATATTATTTTTTCATAGCCTCATAAAAATTTTCAAATAATTATTATAATTTATCATGAATTTTCAAACACCTAATCATTATAAAATCAAATAATTCTAATATTATTAATATTTAAATAATATTAAACTATTAATGAAACCATCGCCAAAATATTAAAGTTAGTTATAATAACTCGAGAATATTATTAAAGTACTAATAATACCCTTAAATAATTTTTAAAATCATTTTTAAATAATTACCATTAATATTAAAATATTAATCTATTATCCTCAAAATATTAAGAGTCATTAAGTATAACTAAAAATATTTTTAATTCATTTATATCCTTTTTAAATGATTTTTAAATTAATAAAACTATCTTTAAACTATTTATTTAATATATAATTAAATAAATTTAATATCAATAATATTAAATAATTAATATTTTTCATGACAAAATATCAAAAGTTATATTTTATAACTTAAAATATTTTTATAACCTTTAAATCATAATTATATAATTTTTAAATCATTAATTCTATTTTTCATAATTTATTTAATATATTTATTAAATAACTTAAATATCATTAATATTATTTAATTAATGAAATTCATCACAAAATATTAAAAATAACTTAAAATATTTTCTTATAACATAATATAATTTTAAATTATTTTTCAAGTATTAAAATCATTTTAAGTAATTTATTTAATATTATAATTAAATAAATTAAATACCATTAATATTCCAAAAATAATAAATATTAATGAAATATATTCAAAATAATTTAAAACTCATTTTTAGACTTTAAAATAATTTTTAGAATTTATTTTGTATTTTAATAATTAAAAACTATTTAATACTAATTATTTAATTAAAATAATTATTTTGTAAAGTAACTATCACTAAAGACTGCCTATAGCGACAGAACCATCGCTATAGGTGTTCTTCGTGTTCATCATGAAACCCAGAAATGCATAGTCAGTGACCAAAGTGTCACGTTTGACCAACAATTTCTCTATGATCCTAATGTATTCTGATCATCTTAAAGGTTTTATACTATAGTATAAATGTAATACTACCACTAGAAATTGATATCATGGCTATAACACAATAGATTAGAGAATTATAAGCCCTCAAATTTCTTGTCAGTTTGTTCTTCATTTACGGGTTTTCGGAAATGAAGAAACATAATTCAAACGCGCTTTTCGATCATCGTAACTAACTTTGTCAGTTTTTGATTTATGTGATCTAATACGTTCAGTGTGTAAACAACATGTAAGTGAACAAATATAACACATAACATAGATCAAACAACAAAAAACAAAGCAGATCTTGATCTGTCAAACATTGTCAGAATACTTGTTCTAACAGTTTCTGAAATTTCCAGAAACCCGACTTCGTGATCAAGTGACCCAGTTTGACCACACACTACTTCGATCTTGTTGGTGATATAAGGAAAATTAAGACATGAATATATAGTCCATACAGCACACTACAATTTGGTTACACTAATTATAGGGGTTCGCCACACAAAACGCAGTGGAAATATAAAAATTCAAAGCAATTTCCGAAACCTAAAAACAGGATCCATGCGAAAAACAATTAACTCAGTTGTTTAGAGATTATACCGAATATGAAAAACGAGAATCTGAAATTGATGAGCTAGAATCCTTAACGTAATTCCTCACGAAACTACGTCTCTATGGTATCCACACGAACGTCGCACGAACCGTCGAACGATTCTGCAATAAGAGGGACTTGCATGTACTAGCCACCAAAAGGAACCTTTATGAAACTGTATATGTTTCTCTCTAGTCTCTCTCTAAGAGCGGCTAGGGTTTTCAAGTTATGAATTAACCCTAAGTAGCTGCTATATATCCTATATATAGTAGTTAAAAGGAATTAATCAAAACCTAATTTCATAAAATCAAAATTTATATATATATATATATATATAACTTAATTAAGTCTTACTTAATTAATATACATATATACAAATTTTCCTTTTAATTTAAATTCGTGATTTAAATACTATTAATCATATTAATATATTTAAATACTTCAAATTTAAATGTATTCCCTTTTAAATTACGTTCTATGTGTGTGCCCTTATAGGTTATTATCACATTGGCAATAATTTTAAAATCATATTATAAAATTATAAACAGTGAGCGGCATCAAGTAATGCATCACTGCTACCCAAGTAATAATAAGAGCGATGATTCGATGCAACCTTTTTGTGACCAATGTTTCAATGTAATTTAATCCTTTTAACCTTAATATCCTAGATTAAACTCGAGTCATGGAATGTGTCATACTCTTCATAATTTAATCTAAGTTTTTTCTTGATCAATGAGTAGACTATATGAAACAAATCACTATTTGAGCATGGCCATGCATTTCATAGTCCTACTCAATCAAGAGGCCTATGGATATCATCCCTAATATATAGGAAGGTTAAATTCCATCTAGATCACTCATATTCCTCACACGATTCATGATGTACCCAATAATCACCTTTATAGTCCACCCTATTAAAGGTGACATTTGATGATATCAAAGTACATAAATTCCACATGAGTGTAGTAATATAGTGATTTCGTGTCGAGGACCATTACATCATTGTCACTATGAGAATTGCTAATGACACTCCACATAATGCTCCACATAGAATTCTCATGGTGGGTCTATCCAGTACATCATTCTCTAACATGTACCTATGCATTGACTTAATATCTCATATATTTATGACCAATGAGATTTGGTCATCAGTCAATCCACATACTAGTCTCAATGCATCATTGTTGTCCCATCAACAATGATACTCGACTAGGGACATTTAAGAACAATGATACTAATTATAATTATATAATCTCATGTTCAAGTCACATACTTGAAACTATATAATTTGTATCACTATTCTAAGGATTTTTTATTATGTTAACATTTATATAACGCGATAAATAAAACCATAATAAAATCATTCATTTATTCAATCAAATATAATATCAAAACGTTAAGCAATTATATCAAATAATTGGCCTCTAGGGCATAAACTCTAACACTAATATCAACAAAAGGCTTAAAATCTGACAGATCAATGCCTTTAAAAATCTTGTCAGATGCTGCATAAGACTTTCTGGGTTACCCAGAATTAGTCTGGTCATGCCCGATCAATGGGTTTTGACCGATTATAACTTCAAATCTAAAATAGATCTGACTCTAAATCAAGTTCAATATCAAAGCTAGAATAACATACTACAAGATCAAGCACTTAAACAACAATAAAACATAACATGCTGAGATTTATAGGGTCTGACATTCGGTTGTCAGACTCATTAAAGAAAATTTCCAGAATTTTGAAAACATCAATTTTGAGCATCTAAGTGTTATGGATCTGAGTTATAACAACCTAGATCACTCAATAACATCCTATTACACAACTTTAAACATCTAAACACAAAGATTAACATGAATCATAAGGATTTTTAGGTTTAGGGTTTTTATACCTTTCTATGAACCAAGTCTTGATCTAATGCTTCTGATCTGCTACAAGTGTTAGTGGGGCTTGATTAGTGACTGGTCTAGCAAGAAAATTTCGGATGTTTGAAGTTGAGAGGGTTTTGGTTGAGTGTTGTGATCAAATGTGGCTTGAATGTGACATTCTCTCTCTCATAATCTATATATAATTTGATGAAATGGTTAGGGTTGATCATGCTTATTGATTAAAGGTTATTACTAGACCACATGGCTATGTTGAGTTGGTTTACCAACTAAAGTTATGGAAACCTATACAAGTTATCTATTAAATAATGCAAGAAGGGCAATTTGGTCATTTGGCTTTTACTTTTAGTGGCAAAGTTGTCAATTCCTTTCTAACCTCTAGGGTTTGACCCTTAGGGTTTAACCCTAAGGTTTCCTAAGCTCTAAATCTAGAATTGTGTATTAAGGATAAAATGGGCATCTTAGTTTCTAAAAATGTGAATTAGGGTTTCCTAATTGAATTAGGTTTCCTAATCACTTTAGGCTTGCAAAATAGGCTTTGTAAAATACTAATTACCATTAAGCTTGCTAAATTTGTAATTAGGGTTTATAACTTAGCAATTAGGGTCTTGATCTAGTAATTAGGGTTTCTAAATGTCAATTAGGGTTTACCTATTTAACATTAAACATAATAATGGTCATAACACATAACTTAACAAATCTTACAGTCATATTTGACACTGTACTATAGTTTATCAGTAATGCTAGGATTTGTACTATTTTACTATAACTGTTCCACACATTAACATTACACACATATATGACATGTTTCTATTACTGAAACATAAATAATATTATATTATTATTCTCATTCCTTATTCAAAATCCAGACTTAGGGTTTTGAATTCATATTTGACATAACCTTCATGCATACCATCATTAATTAAGTTAAAATAATTAACCTAACCAATATAATAAAATACACATCATAAGAATCCTAATAATCATATCATATATACCATAATCATATTTTCATGGAAAATAATTAATAAATGTTTTCATTACAAAATTAATTTATTATAAGAATATAATCTATAATGATCAATAAGTCTAAAAAAGAAATTATTTACTTCTAATAACTAAATTTATTTATCACATAGATACATGTACTTTATTTTGCACATATTCCCACCTTTATATATATTAAAAAAAATCGCAAAATTTCTTATTGAAAATATTGGGTTATTACAATTACCCCTTCATCGGGGAAGTATGTTTCCATGGGTTGAAAATCCCCTGAAGGTGCGGCAGCCAGTTGATCCGCAATTCCTTGAACTTTGACAGACTTTTGAGTCACGTAGATTATGTCAAATTGTTGTAGGATCAACTGCCATCTAAACAATCGATAGTTCAACATGGGTTTGCTGAACATGTACTTAAGAGGATCCACATGAGATATGAGATGGGTTGTGTGACCATGGAGGTAATGATGTAACCTCATGGAAGCCCATGCTAAAGCACAACAAGTTTTTTCAATCAGAGTGTACTTGTGTTCACTGCTGCTGAATCTTTTGCTGAGGTAATAGATAGCTCGTTCTTGGCCTCTATCATCTTTTTGTCCCAGTATGCAACCCATGGCATTGTCATTGATTGACAGGTACATGAACAGGGGAACATCATCCCTAGGAGGTACCAAAACAGGAGCTTTGACTAACTGCTCTTTGATTGTAAGGAATGCTTTCTGACACTCATCATTCCATTTCATGGAGAAGTTCTTCCTTAGCAACTTGAAGATAGGCTCATAGGTTGCTATGAGTTGGGAAATGAATCGGCTGATGAAGTTGATTCTTCCCAAAAATCCTCGTATTTCCTTCTCTGTCTGAGGTATGGGCATTTCCGTGATGGTCTAGATTTAGGTGGGATCCAGCTCAATCCCTTTGTGGCTGACTAGGAATCCTAGCAACTTGCCTGATTTTACACCAAAGGTGCATTTAGCTGGATTCAACTTTAAGTTGTACTTACGCAACCTGTTGAAGAGCTTTTTGAGATGATATAGGTGGTCTTCCTCCCTTCGGGACTTGATAATGATGTCATCCACATAGATTTCTATCTCTTTGTGCATTAGATCATGGAAAAGAGCCATCATGGCTCGCTAGTAGGTAGCTCCGGCATTGATGAGGCCAAATGACAACCGTCTATACCAAAAGGTTCCCCAAGGAATGATGAATGCATTTTTCTCATGATCCTCTTTAGCAACCATGATTTGATGGTACCCCGCAAAACAATCAATAAAGGAGTACATGTTATATTAAGCTATATTGTCAATGAGTATGTGAATGAATGGCACAGGAAAGCTATCTTTGAGGCAAGCTTTATTCAGATCCCTGTAATCCACGCAAACTCATACCTTCCCTCCAGGTTTAGGCACGAGGACTATGTTGGATAGCCACTCAGGGTATGTTGACACCATGATGATGCCTGCTTAAAATTGTTTCACAATTTCTTCCTTAACTTTTAAACTCCACTCAGGTTTTAATTGCCTAAGCTTCTGCCTGACTGGCTTAAATCCCTCTTTCATGGGGAGGCGATGAATGACGATGTCAGTGGACAAATCGACCATGTCTTCATGAGACCATGCAAACACATCCTGGAATTGGGTCAATAGACTAACCATGTCATTCTTTTGTTTTGGAGTAAGGTCCATACCAATCTGGATTTGTTTGGGGTTTTCTGAGGTTCCAAGGTTAAAAGAGGTGGTTTAATCAAGAGTTGGCTTGGGTTTGTCTTCGATCCATTCTTTGATCTCCTGAGGTATCTCATAATCCTCTTGTATTTCCATCAAGTCTGAGTCCAACTTTACATCAAAGTTACAGTCCTTGTGGAGAATAGTCACCTCATCAGCAAGTTTAGGCACATCTAACTTTAGAGTCTTGAAACAAAATTCTTTCACTTAATATATGAAACTGTTCAATCATACAAAGTGTTAGCATGAAATGACAAAAGCAACTGCTAATACTGTACAGAAAAAGTAAGTAGTTATTGTTATCTACATGGCAGAGGGAGTTTCTACCCTTTTTACCCTTGTCGGCAAATGCAAGGAATGCTGCTCCAATTGCCAAGGGTGAAGTCACAGTGACGGCGATGATGAAGAAATTTGTTGTCGTCCTTCTTCTCCTGAATGATGACCATAATGTCTGGACAGTCATCATCAGGAATGTCTCTATTCATGCCCTCTGTATGGACTATGACGCGCATGTTTGACAGATGTTTATATATCTCTTCTTTGCGCCTTCAATTCCTTTCTTCCACCTCCGGATCTGGAATCAAGACTTCCTTTCCTTTGACCGATATCGACTTAGGAAACAACATAGCTACCACATGGGTAAGAACCTTTAATGAAGGCCTTACCGGTTCAGCATCTGTAGGTTGAGACAATCGCCGTGTGGCTGAAGATGAAGGAATCTGTTTGTGCTTGTGAGGATTCCTGTGAGTAAACCTAGAAGAATATATGTTCTGAGAAAAATATATATTCAATATGGGACTATATTCTGCTAAATCCCAGAAAAGAAAATTTGTTTGTACTAATTTGGTATTTTTCATGAAAATGGACTAGTTGTGAGTAAATCAATTAAATATGTTATGTGAAGTAAGAAAATTGGAAAATAGGATTTTATGGCTTGAAAATCCTATATAAG
This sequence comes from Panax ginseng, assembly GCA_020205605.1. NCBI lineage: Eukaryota > Viridiplantae > Streptophyta > Magnoliopsida > Apiales > Araliaceae > Panax > Panax ginseng. The sequence continues at coordinate 13,140,320 of CM035135.1, read as the reverse complement.
GTATATGCAGATTTTTGATGAGGGATTTGATCATTGGTGGTGAAATCTTATGAGTATGACATTTTTGAATGATTAAATGCATTATTTAGTAAAGTGTAAACAATTAAAATAAATTATTTATAAGTTTAAGAAATGATTAAAATATTGTGATAATATTAATAATATTAGATTATGAGATTATTAAGTGATTTATAACATTTGGATTAAGGTGTTATAAATATTGGTATGGATTTTATTGTGAAACTTTATCTTTTTATGTCGGAGGTTACTATTCTCATATACGACACTATTCACGTATCGACACTATTCATGTATATGGCACTATTTTGCGTATATGACATTATTTATGTATACGGTACTATGTCACGAATCTCGGAGTACTATTCATGAGTTCTTATTCATGAGTTACTATTCACGATTCTTATTCACGGGGTACTTATTACAGAAAAATATATTTCTTTTACATCCAAATTATTTTTGGTACATGAATATTATTCTTGAATTTTACTCCACAAAAGTAGTATCATGTTGACAATTTGGATATTTTAAACTCTGGATAAATTTAAAGTCTTTAATATTTATCATTGATTTACGTTTGATTAATGCTTATATCATTGTCATCATCCTCATGCTTATATTGTGATGAAAGTCATCTTTGGCTTACGTTATAGATGGATTTGTTGATTATTGGTTTTACAATTGTATATCTTTGGCTTACGTGCAAAGATGGATACATTGATTATTAGTTTTTGGTTGTATATCTTTGAACTTACGATATAAAGATGGATTTGTTGATTATTAGTTTCTGATTGTATATCTTTTGCTTTCATGCATAGATGGTATAGACTTCATAAGTCTAATAAGACTTAGAACTTCGTAATAATTTATAATTAACTAACAGTACTTAACCGTTCGGGTTACTCGCTTTTTGAAGTCGCAACGCTCTTCTGAAACCCCAGACTTTGTTTTGTCCTTATCCGCCTTTGGTGTCACCGTCCCGGTGAACTTGACTTTGGTGCCACGACAAAATCTGCTAGGTGACCTTCTTTTCCATAATTGTAACATATTTTGAATTTGCATCACTTGTTTTTGGTGATATGTCCCACCCCCTCGCATTTGAAGCATCTGATTGGTGGTCGTTCTCCTTCCTTGAAAAGCGGGTCTTGGTGTCTTTCTTTGTCTTTCCATCATTGTTGAACCTTCTCTTCTTGAAATTTCCCACTCTATTATCTTGGCCATGATTACCACCAAAGTGGTTACCATTTCTTACGATATTTCCCCCGATGGCTATCATTGTTAGATGGTCGTTACCGGTATTATTATTATCGTGTTCTTTGGTCATTACCTTTTGGTTGGGGTGACTCATTATATCGCCCTCGATAAGCTGAGCCCTATTCACAACATCGAATATAAACAAAGTTTGTGAGAAATGAGGTATTGACCTATATATCGGGTTTCAAACCTCTTAGAAACATTCGCGTCATCGCTCCTCATTATCGACCAAATGGGATGCAAACGGGATAACTCGCAAATTTAGCCTCGTATTACGACACGGTCATATTTTTTGCTCAACTTGATAAACTCCACCTCCTTCGTGTGGACGAATACTTTGGAAAGTACTTGTTGTTGAACGACTCTTGGAACTTCTCCCGAGACATCTTGAAATACGTCGGGATGGGCACGTTTTATAGATTCCCACCAGTAATCTGCCTCTTCACGCAACATAAAGTTGGCAAAGGGAACCTTTTGCTCCTCGGAGCATCAAGACATCAAATATCTTGGTGATCTATTTTAACCACGTCTCACTTAAGTGGTTACGGCTTTCCCAAAAACTCCGATGGTCCCGGCTCATGCAGCGCTTAGCGGTGATCGAAAGTGGGTTGCCATTATTTCCACCTATATTTTGAACAGGAGTCTCTCTCACCTTATGTTGCACGAATTGCATAAAGCCTCTGAACATCACATTGTTCATCATCTGATCGGTGTTATTGTTTACCTGAGGATTATTGTCTTCCTGTTGCACATTATCCTGGGTATTGATCGTTGGTGACTATCGATTAAAGTCGATTCTACTCATATATTCGTTATCTTCACGTGGGTCCCTAGAGTCCTTAACTCTATCTTCATCATTTTAGCAAGTTATATGAAATGGGTTTTGTGTTAACAACATCGTATAAATAGCATACGATCTTCTACTCAACAACGCTTGACTACCACGTTCTCTCTTCCTGATGATATTGAATGGTATGATCATAATCTTCAACATTTCAAAGCCAACTTCTTTGGCGCATTATCGTTGTTTTGGTTGAAGAAATATTTAAGGGTTTTAGAAATGGGTTTTGTCTTTGGGGTGATACAAAATTCGATTTCATGCTACTGGGAAGTGAGCAGGAAGTTCTTCAAAAATCGTCGGGGGAAATTTATTAATGATAGAAATATCATTTAAAGCGTGACTTTCATCCAAGACTTGGATAGCACATGAAATGATGGTTTCTCTTCTTGAAGTTTCAACTTGATAAGTCAAAAGTCTAACTTCTCTAGGGTCAAATTTAAATGTTGAGCGCAAGCAAGAGAGAGAGATAAAGAATGGGTAGAACCGGTATCTAATAAGGTATAGACTTTGTAATAATTTATAATTAACTAACCCGTGCTAAGCTGCGTTTGGGTTACTCGCTTTTTTGAAGTCACAAAAATGCTCTTCACGAAACCACCAGACTTTGTTTTGTCCTTATCCTTTTGGTGTCTTAGTCGGTGAACTTGACTTTCGTGCCTGCGATAAAATCGGGCTAGGTAACCTTCTTTTCTACAATTGTAACATGCTTTTGGTACGCATCACGCGGTTTGAGCGATATGTCCTCCCTCGCATTTGAAGCATCTGATTGGTGGTCATTCTCCTTCCTTGAAAAGCGGGTGTTTGACTGCTTCTTTGTCTTTCCATCGTTGTTGAACCTTCTCTTCTTGAAATTTCCACTCCTATTATCTTGGCCATGATTACTACTGAAGTGGTTACCATTTCTTGCCAGATAATTTCCCCCACGATGGTTATCATTGTTCCGATGGCCGTTGCCACCGTTAAGATTATTATCGTGTTGTTGGTAATTACCTTTTGGTTGGGCTGACTCATTATTGCGCTCCAATAACTGAGCCCTATTCACAACATCTGAATATAAACAAAGTTTGTGAGAAATGAGGTATTGACGTATATCGGGTTTCAACCTCTTAGAAACATTCGCGTCATTAAGCTCCCTCATTATCGACCAAATGGGATCAAGCCGGGATAACTCAAGTAAATTTAGCCTCGTGTTGCGACACGGTCATATTGTTTTGCTCAACTTGATAAACTCCACCTCCTTCATGTGCCGAATACTTTCGGGAAAGTACTTATTGTTGAGCGACTCTTGGAACTTCTCCCAAGATATCTTGAGTCGTCGGTGAGTGCGTTTTCTGATTCCCACCGATGTCGCCTCTTCACTGTAACATAAAGGTGGTGAAGGGAACCTTTTGCTCCTCGGAGCATCCCAAGACAACAAATATCTTGGTGATCTATTTTAACCACGTCTCCGCCTTAAGTTGTTCTGGCTTTCCCTAAAACTCCGGTGGTCCCAGCTCCTTGAACTTCTTAGCGGTGACCGACCGTGGGTTACCAATATTTCCACCTACATTTTGAACAGGAGTCTCTCTCACCTTATGTTGCATGAATTGCATAAAGCCTCTGAACATCACATTGTTCATCATCTGATCGGTGTTATTGTTTACCTGAGGACTATTGTCTTCCTGTTGCACATTATCCTGGGTATTGATCGTTGGTGACTCAACGGTCTCATGTGCTTCATTGCTTATCTCGACATTTTCAGATGCCATTTTCAAACACTACCACAAAACAAGGGTCAATTGACATATCACATATTATCCCTATACTTTGACCGACCAATTAAATAACAAGTAAACTTAGGTAGGTCATACTAGCGAAGGAATTCCCCGTCTCTCTCTCCTCCTAGTTCTTGTCTCACATCTCTCACCGGTATCATATCCCTAAGCATTGATACCAAGCTGTGGCCTTCCCAAAATAGGTATACATCACCCATCTTGAGTCGCCAAATACATGGTACAAAATACAAATACAACTTAATTATACAACCGTCGTGTAGTATACGACAATACATAGCTAGGAGTTTAAACATGAATATTGCCTTCTAGACAATATCCACTCTTAAATAGAGTCCTCATTATATTTATTGTCACACTATTTTATAGAATGGTGAGGACTACTAATACACCATCTAGGACCATCACTCCGTTCCCCGACTAGTCCTGGCTACGTTCTCATTTCCTGAAGAGAACAATGAAAGCAAAAAGGTGAGCTCAACTAGCCCAGTAAGAAATATTATTACTAAGATAATACAAAATAAATTATCATTAGTCTTTAACAATGTTAAACTGATAAAATACAATAGACATCAAGTTTAACTACAACGGAATAAGCAATCCATTAAAAGAGTCAAGTAGAGCATGATATCTACTATCTTCTATGATTAAAAATGTTTTCATCAATTTTTATCGCTGAGACTCAGCTTCATAAATAAACCACATCATCTAATCATCCACGCACTACGGGCCAAGGATATTCATTAAATCATCGATGGTCATGACTATCTTAAGAATAATTCTTGGTCATAATCATACCAAAAACTGTCCATCAATGCATTACAAGCCACTAAGGACCTTTACCACATCATTTATAACATTACAGGTCATGATTATACCCAATGATCCCTGGTCATAATCATACCAAGTCCATCTATGCACGTAAGCCAAAGATGACTTTCATCACAATATAAGCATGAGGATGATGACAATGACATAATAATTCAATAAAACAAGTTCAAGAATAAATTTTAAAGATTTATAAGGTAATTTATCCTGAAATCAATTACGTCCAAATTGTCAACACGATACTGCTTTGTAGAGTAAAATTCAAGAATGCTTAGAAGAATATTTCCATGAAAAGAATCTTTGGATGAAGCGCAAATATCCGGGATATTCTACTAATTTCATGGAGTATAGAAGTCAAAACTTTAACCAAGCGGGTATAATAGAATATATGAAGCGCAAATGGATTTTTACGCCCACCATGTGGTAATCCACGAGAGCAGATCATTTCCACAATTTAATAAGGAATGAATCTGAAGGATCATTTACCATGCATGTGGTAATCCACATAGGCAGGTTATTCCATCGAACAATAAGGAATGGAATAACGGAAGAATTCACCCGTGCATGCGATAGACCGCATGCATGACGGGTTATTCAGCGAGAATAATAAATAATGGAACCGGTCGTGCGAAGCGCGCAGAACGAGGATATTTCAATAGAATAATAAATAATGGAACCGGTCGATAAATAAGCAGACGGAATTTATGATATTCCGATAAAATAATAAATAATGGAACCAGGTCATGCGTAAATGAACAGACAGGATATTCTGACAAAATAATAAAGAATGGAATAATACAATAATTTCACCATGTATGCGGTACTTCGCATAGACAGATTATTCTAACATAATAATAAAGAATGGAATAACAGAAGAATTTCACCATATATACGGTAGTTCGGCAGTATCTGAGTTATTCAATGAGAATAATAAGGAATGGAATAACAATAGCTCTCTTCATGAATACAAAAGAAATAATACCTCTTACTATAATAATAATATCCCTTACCTTAGAAGAAACTGGATACTGGAATAGTGAGGTAGCAAACTTCTCTTCTTCTTTCTCTCTGTAATAATTGCTCTATAGCTTTAGTGAATCGGTGAGAAATGAAGGAAGAATGAGCTTCTATTTATAGGAAAATATAGTTTCAATAATTACACATTTTGGGGCTCGAAATATTACTGTACAATACCTTCAACTTTTCTTTCATTTTTAATTTAGTCCTGCAAGTATTATCAAACTTGCACCACCTCCCCTAATAGTAAATCATGTGAATTAATAGAAATTAATTTCTCATTTATCCGGTTAATTATCCGATTAGTCAATATAACCTCCAAACATCAATTATTATCAAAATAAATGTCGATTTCCACTAACACTAATAATTTCCACACAATGAAACTATTAATTTCATCTTTAATCAACACGAACTTATTCATCATTAATATTATAACTCTCAATATTTAACAACAGTGTCGTTCGAGGAAAGAAAGGGCTTTCAATAAGATTTCTCCCTATTAGCGCAATTAGGTGACCAAACCTCTCCTCGATAGAACTTCAGACATTGTCGATCTTGCGAATAATAATATGAATAACTTTGTCGTCTTAATTATTGATTTAATAATATAATATATTATGCAGATGATACTGTGACAATAATCGAATCAATAATATGAGAGATGTGATGCAGCAATTACTGTAGCAATAATTGAGTAAAATTGAGTGATTTCTTACGTAAGCAACAATAATCAATCTGATTGTGTTACTATCACGACCACTCGTATTCATCGTACTTTTTTTACTAGGGTAGTTCAACAATTTTAGTGGTAACACTTTCGTAGTTATTATTATAAAATGATAATTACGTCATTTTCTAACTACGACAATAATACTTCGTTGTGGGGTCCACCAATGATTGTCTTACGTTATCGAATATTCCTCGTTAAAAGCGAATATTCTCAGACCAATCGAATATTATATAACAACTTGCTTACTTTGCAAAATTTATAAATATTACCCACAACTATAACATTATATCAAATCCACACCATAATATTCAAAAAAATATTTTGAGAAATTTAAATCTTTATTCATAAAATTTGGGGTCTCACCGATAATATGTGACATGTCAATTAACCCTTATTTTGAAACTATATTCTAGAATGATATCTGAAATACAGGAGATGAGAAATGGGAAAATCATGATAGAGAGGAAATAACCGGGAAGGTACAATCCGAAAAGAAAGCAAGGTATTTTCATCTCTTCGAACTACCAGGTACGTAAATTTCGAGGGGAAAAATTCATAAGGGGGGGAGATTGTGAAACCCCGAATTTTATGAAATGAAAGTATTCAATTTTATTATAATTATTCTATTTAGTAAATGGTTAAATTGATAAAAGGTTAAACTTAAGGGTGATATATGAAAATTTTTCAAAGTAAGTAAGTTGTCATAATATAATTGGTAGTAAAAGTATAGTAATACGTGTAGTTGCATAGAAGCACACGGTACTGATTATTGATGCTTACATGAGAAGTCAATCAGTTTTATTCAATTATTGTCACAATATTTATATTATTAAATCAATAATTGAGACGACAAAGTTATTCATTTTATTATTTGCAATATTGACAATGTCTAGAAGTTCTGTCAAGGAGAGGTTTGGTCACCTAATTGCGCGCCAATAAGGAGAAATCTTTATCGGAAAGCCCCCTCTTTCTTGGGAATGACCTGGTTGTTAAATATTGTGAGTTATAATATTAATGATGAATAAGTTCGTGTTGATTAAAGATAAACTTGATAATTCCATTGTGTGGGAATTATTAGTGTTAGTGGAAATCGATATTTATTTCGATAATAATTAATGTCGGAGGTTATATTGACCAATCGGTTAATTAATTAGGATAAATGAGCAATAAATTGCTATTAATTCACATGCTTATAACTATGTGTTCACATGTGTGTACTATTGATTCACATGATTTATTATTAGGGGAGTTGGTGCAAGATTGATAATACTTGTATGACTAAATTAAAATGGAGGTATAGATGAAGGTACTATATTATAATTAATTTTTTCACATGTTTAGAACTATTGAGTCACATGATTTACTATTGATTCACATGATTTACTATTAGGGGAGGTGGTGCAAGTTTGATAATACTTGCGGGACTAAATTAAAATGAAAGAAAAGAGGAAGGTATTATCTTTGTAATATTTGAGCCCAAAATGTGCAATTATTGAAACTATATTTTCCTATAAATAGAAGCTCATTCTTCCTTTATTTCTTACCAATTCACTAAGTCTCACAAGAGCAATTATAGAGATAGAAGCTATAGAAAGAGAAGCTATAGAGAGAGAAAGAAGAGTAGTGCGCTACTTCCACTACTTTAGTATCAGATCTTCTTACGAGGTAAGGGTTATTATTTTTTTTATATTTTGAAGAGATATTATTTTTTGTATTCATATGAATATTATTATCGTTCAATATTCATTATATTCGTTTAATATTCGTAAGGAATATTGTTTTTGTTCAACCGTTGTAAGTAAGGGGCTTCTGCCAGGGGAAGTTTCGTATTTTTTTCGACCCTTAAAAATTCTAGAAAAATTTGAAATGATAATTTGATGAGTTTTCTAGATTGTGTCCAAAAATGGTGATTTTTGGATGTATAGATTAGGAGTTATGAATTTTATGGGAAAAGACTATTTTAAAAGTAAACACTTATAACTCCTTCTGGTTAACTCCAAAATTGGTGAAATTTTTATTGGGAGTACATCTATATAAAAGCAGATATACCTTGTAAATTTTGAAATTTTTGGACAAAAGTACAATTTTGATAAATGTCTAAATATTTGGCGATTTTAGTCATATGAAAAATAGTAAATGAATTTTTAAAAATTTTGAAAAATATATGTTCAATATGGGACTATATTACGCTAAATCCGAGGAAAGAAAATTTGTTTATCTTGATTTGGTATTTTCATGAAAATAGACTAGTTATGAGTAAAATGAATTAAATATGTTATGTGAAGTAAGAAAATTGGAAAATAAGGATTTTATGGCTTGAGAATCCTATATAAGGTATATGCATATTTTTGATGAGGATTTGATCATTGGTGATGAAATCTTATGAGTATGGCATTTTGAATGATTATGTTGATCGATTTTATAATCAATGAATACGATGCAAGTATACGACAGTCGACAAGTAATAAAGTGAAAGTAAGTATCGTTCCCACGAGGAATTATTTAATAAAAATTACCAAGTACTAACTCTTAACCAAATCAATTTTATTTAAACAACCATAATTGTGATTTTTCTAATTAAGAAAACTAAATTAAAACAATTAAAAGAGATTATTCTAAAAGAAAGCAAATAAACAACTAAAATTTGAATGAATTAGGATAAATAAGGATTAAGACTCAATATCCCCAATTATGAATTATAAATCAATTATTCAACTATTCAATTATTATGTCTCTTGAATTGTTATGAGGAATTCTCAAATGCCAAAAGCCCTCTCTCGAGTGATCAATTGCCTTCTATTTAACCCAGATTAATTTTGCTATATCTCTATGCAAAACAATTGAATTAAACTAATTCTGATCCCAATTCCTTATGTGTTACATGCGGTGAATAGATATTCTCATTCTATTCACAAACCTAATTATTCTTTGTGCAAATAACTAAGTCACATGTCACCATGCCCGATTCTAACCCTAGAATTCCTTTCTCAATTCCTTACAGAGTAACAAGGTAATTCTTGATCGGATAATTAATCAATAAGCACAAAGCAAGATGAACAATTCACTTCAACATAAATAATTAGAATAAATCAAATAATCAATTCATAATCATAAAAAGTTCAATTGAAATCTTAATGAAAGAGTTAGTTCATAATTAATGAATTAAAATCAAGAATCCACAATTGAATAGACATTAAAAGATAAAAAGTAAAAGAAGAAGAGAATATAATCTATTGTCGGTAGCCTTGAGACTCCTCTTTCGCTCTGCTTTGAATCTTGATGGTCTCCAAAGTTACTTGATCTCCAAAACTAATAAGAACTAGGGTTATGTTCTAATCTAAAGGAGTGTTTAATCTAGTCTAATCTATGTAATCTCTCTTTATTTTATGCCTTACATCATGTATTTATAGGTTACAAGTCAATTTTGAGTTTAGGAACAAACCCGATCAATTTGGAGTCAAAAAGGTGTCAAAATTAGCCCAAAAGCAGCGTCAGGCCATCACCAACCTCTTCCCCGGCTTGACCTTTGGGAGCGACGCTCGAGACAACTTTGCCTTATAGCGCCCGTATTTGGAAAATGAACTAAGAATAGCGCCCATATTTATTACAATTTTCGACATTTTCTGCTCAAGCGTCCTTTGGGAAAATGGCCATAACTTCTTCGTCCAGAACTCGATTTTGATGATTCAAGATGATCGAAAAAGAGAAAAAGTAGATCTACAACTTTCATTCTTTGAGTTTTTCGAAATAATGTCCGGAGCTATAGTCAAATTGGCTCTGAAGTGATTTCTTTGTGTAAATGGCAAGTAGAAAGCAGCGAATCTAGCCACCCCGAGCGTCGATCCAAGTAACTTTTGTCCCAATTCCTACAAAACAATATAAAACATGCATGAATAGACACAAACACATAAAAACATCCTAAAAGACTTGAGAACAACAATAAATTAAGCGAATGTATCAATTCATGTGTATAAAACTCACTCATCAAATACCCCCAAACTTAAACCTTTGCTTGTCCTCAAGCAAAAACACAAAAGAACTAAAAATAAACAAAATAACTCAACTAAATGAATGCATATGCATAATCTACTTCCTAATATACCTCTGAGCCAGAGTAATAAATCGGTATGATGATATATAGCAGCGAGGCCTCAAAGATACCATTGGTACTCAAACAATATATCAATCAATTCAAAATCCATAACTCTAACCAATTAGTCGACCCAAACACATCATCACCCATGTTGTGTGTGTGTGCTTGTTAACCATTCTAACCAACCACAGTTCAAGATAATCACATAACAAACTTCTTATAAGGAAAATTTGGTTCAATTCAATTACTTTTGTGAACATGACAACTCGGTTAAAACTAAGCAATTACCAAATCTAAGGGTAAATCTGATTTATTTATACTTTTATTCAACCACGAGGGCATTTTTGCTCTTTCTCGTGTTTTTTTTTTTCATGGTTGTGCAATGTCTCATTCCATTAGGCTATGATTGCCACCCCTTAGCGAGCTTTCAACCAAGACGACTCCCGGACCATATAAGACCTTAGAGGCGCTAGGTGTTAAGACACCCCTTGAGCGTGCTTGCTCAAGTAACAAAGGCCCGAAACAAAACTAACCACAGTTTTTCTCTTTTTTTTTCTTTTTTTTTTTTTTCTGGATTTTCTATTTTTTTTTCTCTTCATCAATTTTTTTTAGTATATATATCCATAGATTCCCCAAACTCAAGCTTTTACGTCATTCCAACCTTCTGCTTGATTCACTAATTTCCTTAAATTTTAACAAAGATTTTCCCTCGAAACAAATTATGAAACCCTTGAACCAAGTGGATTAAAAGCAGTTAAACTTTAAGTCTTAGCAGGTTTACATAAGTTTGAACGGGCTCGAGATTATCATCATGATTAAAATTAGAACTCATCATCAATTATCAACCTTTATTCGAGTTAACATGCAAAACCAATCTTATCATAGGTAGAGCTAAGACCACACCAACCTATCACACTGATTCATGCAAAAATAAAAAAAAATGCAATTATACTACATGAACACATATATGAAGATGAAAAAAAAAAAAATACCATGTATTATATGCGACCTAAAAAAACATAATGCTAACACATAAAAAAAAATAAACTACTATGCGAGATAACTAACTATATGCGATGCGACACTAAAATGCCCCCAAACTTAAACTAGACATTGTCCTCAATAGCTCTGATAGAAAAAAATTAAAAGAGAGGACTTCCACGAAAATATAGCAATCTTCCTCCTTGTCGCTAAGTTTGGAGAATAGGCTAAGCACATGGAACAAATTGGGCACCACACTTGAATTTGACTTGAATAACACAGTAAAACCATGATAGAAGCAATTTTATTAAATCCTAAATAAATGCAAATTCAAAACTACTAATATAAAACTTAATAAAAACTAAAAATAAAAATTGAACTTGGGTTTGCCTCGATAAGCGCTTGTTTTATAGTCTCGGCTGACTTCTTCAATTCTCTATCAATTCCCTACGAAAATTGAGGAACCCTCCATCCATCGAAGCAATGTCTCTTTTGGGAGGTTCCCATTAGCAAAAACCCTTGAATTGAAGTCACTAGCATGCTCTTTGTAGATAGGATCCCCATTAAGAGCGGCAAACCACTAGGTGTTTCCTCCATTATGTCGATGATCAGATTAGGGCATTGAAGCTTAATAAACATAATGGAATCTTCCTCTATCTTCTCCTTTTCATCCCACCATGACTCCCAATTTGTACTAGCTCTTACGTCACCAAGAGCTTTCTTGAAAGCGACATGACTTCCGATTGGGCATGGTTTTGCAAAAGCTGCGGATTCTTGAACTTTGGTGGAGGAGGCACATGGGATACTAATGAAATTGGCTCATCTTCGTTGGTACTCAAAGTTAGATCTTTGTCGATCTCTTTTCTTGGTCCCCAAGTCTTTCCTCTCTTTCAACATCTATATCATTTGGCACATCCGGTTTTGATTTGGTTGGGCTCACCATCGGTCTCGAGAATTCATGTCATAGAGCCAAGTGTATTGAGGGCGATTGTTCAGCGCATGTCTTTATCTCGCCCTGATTGATTTTCAGATTCTTGATCGATGCATTACGACTTTGTATAATTCGACTCCATTTGATTAAGTTTTTTTCATCATTTCCTCGTGTTTTTTTTTGAAGCTTTAATAACTTTTTCCAAGGCTTCCTTCCAATTTTGATGTTTCTTCTGTTGTAGTGGAGATGGACACGAGAAATCGGATTGGGTATGTTGGACTTGGAGCATAAAATTGATCTTGATTGATACTCCATGAAAAATCGGGTGATACCCCGATCACGATGATAGTTGTTGGGATAGACATAATTATTGGGGTAATCACCATTATCTTTATCTATCTGCTCAAAGCCGATGGCGCATTGATGACTCATATGATTTCCGGCCACAATAATCACAAAATGCTTAGCCACACTTTGATGACGTTGAGCTTTAAAAAGCTTCAAACATCCTCGAAAGTGTCTCCATCTGTCATTTGATAATGCGAGAAAGTTTCTCGAGTCAATCGATCTAAAAGCTCCCCTTGGTTGACTCATGTTAGGTGTATGGCCATTGATCATCATGAAGTCATCCATGGTACCTAAAAAGAGAAATATAGGAAGAGAATGAAAAATAAAAATAAAAAATAAAAATGTTTAAATTAAGACTAATTTGATTGAAATTAATATTGGTAAATAATTATTAAATTAATTCCCGACAATGGCGCCAAAAACTTGTTGATCGATTTACATGATCAATGAATACGTGCAAGTATATACGATTGACAAGTAATAAAGTGAAAGTAAGTATCGTTCCACGAGGAATTATTTAATAAAAATTACCAAGTACTAACTCTTAACAAATCAATTTTATTTAAACAACGCATAATTGTGATTTTTCTAATTAAGAAAACTAAATTAAAACAATTAAAAAGATTATTCTAAAAAAAGCAAATAAACAACTAAAATTTGAATGAATTTAGGATAAATAAGGATTAAGACTCCAATATCCCCAATTATGAATTATAAATCAATTATTCAACTATTCCAATTATTATGTCTCTTGAATTGTTACTTGAGGAATTCTCAAATGCAAAAGCCCTCTCTCGGTGATCAATTGCCTTCTATTTAACTTGATTAATTTTGCTATATCTCTATATGCAAAACAATTGAATTAAACTTCGTTCTGATCCCAATTCCTTATGTGTTACATGCGGCAAATAGATATTCTCATTCTATTCACAAACCTAATTATTCTTTGTGCAAATAACTAAGTCACATGTCACCATACCCGATTCTAACCCTAGAATTCCTTTCTCAATTCATACAGAGTAACAAGGTAATTCTTGATCGGATAATTAATCAATAAGCACAAAGCAAGATGAACAATTCACTTGACATAAATAATTAGAATAAATCAAATAATCAATTCATAATCATAAAAAGTTCAATTGAAATCTTAATGAAAGAGTTAGTTCATAATTAATGAATTAAAATCAAGAATCCACAATTGAATAGACATTAAAAGATAAAAAAAGTAAGAGAAGAGAAGAGAATATAATCTATTGTCGGTAGCTTGAGAGACTCCTCTTTCGCTCTGCTTTGAATCTTGATGGTCTCCAAGTTGCTTGATCTCCAAAACTAATAAGAACTAGGGTTATGTTCTAATCTAAAATGGAGTGTTTAATCTAGTCTAATCTATGTAATCTCCTCTTTATTTTATGCCTTACATCATGTATTTATAGGTTACAAGTCAATTTTGAGTTTAGGAACAAACCCGATCAATTTGGAGTCAAAAAGGTGTCAAAATTAGCCCCAAAAGCGTCGAGGCCATCACCAACCTCTTCCCGGCGCCCGGTATTTGGGAGCGACGCTTCAGAACAACGCCTTATAGCGCCCGGCGCTTGGAAAATGAACTAAGAATAGCGCCCGGCTATTGACATTACAAGATTCGACATTTTTCTGCTCAAGCGTCCTTTGGGAAAATGGCCATAACTTCTTCGATCAGAACTCCGATTTTGATGATTCAAGATGATCCGGAAAGAGAAAAGTAGATCTACAACTTTCATTCTTTGAGTTTTCGAAATAATGTCGGAGCTATAGTCAAATTGGCTCTGAAGTGACTGTTGTGTAAATGGCAAATAAAAAAGCGAATCTAGCCACCCCGAGACGTCGATCCAAGTAACTTTTGTCCCAATTCCTACAAAACAATATAAAACATGCATGAATAGACACAAACACATAAAAACATAATCTAAAGACTTGAGAACAACAATAAATTAAGCGAATGTATCCGATTCATGTGTATAAAACTTATTTCTTCATGGGCTAGTTGAGCTCACCATTTTGCTTTCTTTTTCTCTTCAGGAAATGAGAATATAGCTGGGAAGAGTCGGGAAATAGAGTGATGGTCCAGGATAAGTGGCTTTAGCAGTCCTCACTATTCTATGAAATAGTGTGATAATAATTGTAATGAGGACTCCATTGAGAGTGAATATTGTCTAGAAGGCAATATTCTTATTTAAACTCTCAGCTATGTTTTGTCGTATTGTACACGATAGTTGTATAATTAAGTTTGTAGTTGAGTTCTGTTCTATGTATCTGGCGACCCAAGATGAGTGATGTATACCTGTTTTGGGGGCGTCACAACTCCCATGTGCTCTAATCCCCTTGATAGACCGAATGGTTTTTTTTCCATTTGTAAGACTTTTTTCCTAATATCACCGGTGTCCGGATCTTCTTTGAGATGGGTGATTTCAGGGGTTTTGTTGGTTTTGCCCAACTGAGACTCGGGTACTGGAACTTCTTTGTCCGGACCATAATTTCCTCCATGTGCAGAGGATTCTATATGTATGGGTATTTGTGGACTCTGAGTGGACTTGTGCAGTTCTTTGAGCAGAACAGCCAACTCTATAATTTGATTGCTTAATCCATCAAACTCCTCACGAGAGACAGAAGTAGGATTAGGCTGACCAGATGTAGTCATGCTTGGCTGTAGGCTTTTTACCTTTTTAGACTTGGAACGTGTTACCGGACCAATTGCTTCCCTACAAAAAGACTTATGTAGTTTAGTCTTAGGGAATGTAGAAATGTTGCATGCTATGTAATGTGTCCATTTTAGGAGTATTATCCTGCAAAACGGAGGTCAGTTGTTTGAATGACAAGATAGCATGACAGGTTTTGATATAAAAGGGAATGCATGTACACATCTACCTTTATACTTTCCATTACATTGAGCTTGACATGGAAATGAAATTAAAAGTATTTGAAATTATAAGTAATTAAAATGGGAAGGTATGAAGAGACTTCCCTCTGCGTTTGGTTTATCAGAGGCTGACCTATCTTAGGTTACTCTCACGACTTTTTGGCATGAAGGTTCCCAGATCATCGCAATTTACTCGACGAAAAGTTAATCCGGTCTTTCAACTGGAGCGAATCTGGGTGGTGCCTTTCCTGAGCCTCGTTGGAATTAGCCTCCCTACGAGTCTAGTAATCAAACACCGACAGGATAGGCTCCTGGTGGAGGGACCACACAACATACATTCACATACAACGCGTTTCACCGTATGAAGATGATGACATGTGCGAAGCACTAATATCACAGGCAGATATGGTGTGAAGCACTAAGTGCAGTAAGTAAATGCATTAGGACACACTTATTCAAATGTAAATGCAACATTCACACACAAGCAGATAAAATGTTTTGAAAAGTTTTGAGTAGCGACTTAAGCCCTCTTACTAGATGTCCCAGCAGAGTCGCCACCTGTCGACGTTGGGATTTTTATTTGTCCCTTTCTGTTCTTGTCTTTTGGTGTTCTCATGTTAGGTGAGATTTGTTTGAAAAAATAAGTTTGAAAAGGTCCGACATGTATATGTCGACGATTGGACTGTAAGAGGCGCCAGTTGGTAATTTTAAATGGTTGCACCAACTCAACCGAGAAATGGTTTGCACATAGACCTAGTGATGTAACACTGCTTAACTGGTCTATGAAATCGAGATTCGTTAGGGTCCGGGGGCTTGATTAAGCGGAGGGAAGGTGTTAGGCAGCCCCCAACTTTCGTGGTGACACGGTTACCGTCACTTTTCAATTTAAACTTTTATCTGAATGTGTGTGTATAGGTTTATGTGATGTTGACTGGAAGTAGTACTATGCCTCGTTTGCACCTATATACAAAGGGTTTGAATTTTGTATAAAAAGTTCAATTTTAATAAGATATAGCAATGATGTTTTGTAAAACAGGTTTTTCAAATCCTTGTGCTCAATAGTAATTGAGGCCTTTGATACTTCTATTTTATTATGTGTTCGACTTGATTGCTTTTATTATTTTCAAGATGCGAAGCATCTTCGAGAAAATAATGTACATAGCAGCGCCAAACTCCTTGTGGGCATGAGAGCCATCTAAAGATATTCAAACACTGTGAATAATTTACAAGCTGGTAGTAGCTGAAAATGTCCATCACGGGAACTGAATCTGTGATCACATGATTCCTAGGCTCACATGATAAAGCAATATGTGCAAAAATATGTAAACAGTTATATATATATATATATATATAAGCTGTAAATATCTATATAATGAACAATCAACTGCCACGAAGTAAACTCCAGGCAGGACGTGAGACGTATATATATATATATATATAATTGATAAATGCTCCGAATATTATATTCGGACTCAATCGAGACATAACTCGATCATATATATATATATATATATATATATATATATATGAAAGCAATAAAAGCCATGCATCGAATGATTAGGGCATACATAATAGCATAACACGACTCTCAACGTGAATAACTGTGTGTGGATGAAAGTGGAGAAAGACTTTAAGAAATGTAAGTTGCTTACAGTGGGCTACCAAGAAGACTTCAAATGGCTTTAAATGAATGAATACTCGGTTTCCACTGGTAAAATATAGCAAAACACAGCCTCACAGGTGTTCGGAAAGAGAAAGCACTCAGTTTAAAGTGTGTACAAAGCAAAATGGACATGGCTTCCTCGCCTTTTCTCTCTTTAAAATGGTTACCTCAAGCCCTCTATTTATAGAGGGGGGAGCCGCAGGTGTACCTATGGCTTCCCGGGGTGCCTCGGGCTTCGTGGGTCCCATCGTCTCGAAGTACGTGCACACATGCAAAGCATTGTCCGCTTGAACCTTCATAACTTTCAATACGGGCATCTGATTGAGGCATATAATACCTTTCCAGAATGTTGTTGTCGAGAGCTACACAATGACATGGGATAAGAGGTTGTACGAAGCCGGGAAGATGGGTCCTTGACCAGATCTTTAGGTCTTTAAATTATATCCGATGTGCTGTCTTGTGTAGTAATCACTCAGAATTTTGAGCTATGGTTCGTGTAGGACACTTCTATGTAAAATTTATGTTGAGTTGTTATTGAGACGGCGCAAATGTAGCATCGAGGTGGCAAAGTGACGATTTTGCCCCTCACCGGGGTTATCTCTGGTTTGGGCTGAATTAGCAGTCGTTGCTCAGGGTTATCTCTGAGATTGGGCTATTGTGAGTACTGAAGGTCCTCAGGGTTATCTTTGAGGTGTGGTTGTCCTCCCGGGGTTATCTCCGGGATTGGAACTGAGTGCCTCCAGGTTATCTCCGAGGTTGAACCTGACTTCTAGGGACTAAATGAGCTTTTTCCGGGTTATCTCCAGAACTGCAACTGCATTCCTTGGGGTTGTCTCTGAGGTTGGAACTAAAACTGAGTATCTCGGGGTTGTCTCCGAGATGACAAACTGAGTATCCCGGGGTTGTCTCCGGGATTGAACTGAGTTGACTTACTCTGGAAGACGATTCTGCCTTCCTGCAAGTTTAGTAACAAGAATACAAAAATTTCGAGTGTCTACAATAGCCTTGCAACTTTAAGGTCATTTATTCGTTCTACGAGCTGATTCTCTGTCTATGAGATGGAGTGAACTCTCTAATCTTCTGATGCTGTACAAACACTGTTGACTTTGTGAAGTATCTCTATACTACGAACTAGCAGAGTAACTTTACAATCATGATTTCCTATCATCTATACATCAGATCGATTTCCATAAAATCAACCTAACAATATTTGATCTTCTAATCTATGTCCTTGTACATCAATTCTTTTGAAGGACTTTACAAAACTTGCTTATACAAATATACATTAATCAGATTTTATTTTAAGCACATATAGATTACTCTGATGACGATGTCGCTATCATGCAGAGCATCATTTTACAATGATTCTATCTATTACACATGTATGTAAATTTAAGATCAACCTAACAAATTTGATCATTACTATTCAACAAAACTAATGATTTGACCACCGAAGTTGACATGTTTTATTGATTACCTGATTGAACTTTTAATTTTTCAAATTAACTCACTGAACTAATTTTTATTTTCAAATTGAGTCATTCCGTTAAAAAAAAGTTGACAGACGTTAAATTTTTATTTACAGTGGCACTGACGTGGACGTAAAAAAAAGAAAAAAAAGAAAATGAAATGGAAAATAAAAGACAGCATAAAAAAATAAAAAATATTACTTATGTGGCAAAAAAAAACTTAAAAATAAAAACAAAAAAATGAAAACATTTTTTTTGCAAAACAAATCTAACCATCTTCTTTATTTGATTCCTTTTATTCTTCATCAAAATAGATCTAACCAAAACAGATGAACATACAACCGAGATATAAATACACAAAATCAAAATCAAAATTTTCATCTTCCCTTTTATCAAAATCTTCATCTTCCCCAAATTTTTATCAAATTACACAGCAACCAATTCTTTAAAATTATAAACCAACAAATAAAAGCAATTCAATTAGTTGACACTCCTAAATTAACCTCACTTTCACTCCACAATTTACAATAATTAAGACAAGAAGTAAGTAAGGATCGATCCCACAGAGAGTAAAGTTGTTTTAGAATTATTCTACTATTTTAATGTAAAATAAAGATGGGGGTTTTGAAAATTATTTTTAAACTAAGAGAACAAGAATTAACGATAAAATTAACCAAATATGTAAAACTTCAGCTCATTCAGCTTTCACCAAGTACAACAATCAATTAATCAAGTAATTATTATTTTCCTTCAATGAAATTATTAGCCCTAGATAACAATAAGCTCGCTATCCCAAATTCTCCTTAGATTATCACCGTATGAAACAAGCTCTCCACCGATTCTAACTAGCATATAACCTAGAATAAGCTCTCTAGATTTAATATGATAGAAGCATTAAGAAATAGAAAATTAGGCTAATCCAAGCAACAAACACATAAGCTCGATTTATTTAACTTGTTTTCTAATAATCTTAGCAATAAACAAAAGTTTGTCCACAATTATTATTACCAAGTTGCTACTTGTGATGAAGAGAGATATCAATTACACGTAATACCAATCTTAATCTAAAGATATGATAATGATCAAATTAACTCAATTGGCCATATTAAATTAATTAGATCAATTAGCATGCAATCAATGAAAACAGATTATCGAAGAAATTTCACACAAGAAGGAATAAATAATAATACTCAATTAATTAATTACTTGTAACAAGGATTCACCTCCTTTAGAACTGAATAAAAAGAACTAGCCCGACATGCTCTTGAGCCTTCACTCCAATAGAGGATACTTGAATGTTGAATATTGAATGAATAAAACCTTGACCTCATCCTCTATTTATAGTGCTAGACAAAGTCCTAAATCCTATAGGATGTAGAAATCCAAATCCTAAAAGGATTTACAAATCATAACTAGTTTCCATAAAGAAATAGAATTCAATTTGGAAATAAATCTTAGTCTAAAGGAAATCCTAAAGCTAATAGAAATATCAATCCAATTCCATGTAGAAGTCTACCAAAATCAGATTTAGAAACTTTCCAAAAATCCAAGATTTCTTGATTTTCCCGCTCAAATTCGTCGGGTGAATTTTCATTTCTCTCATGACGCCCTTTGGTAAAATGAGCATAACTTTTGATCTAGGAGGAGTTACGGGCCTGCTACCTATCAAAACGAAGATATCGACGAGATCTACAACTTTCATTCTTTGAGAATCGACAGAATCGCTCTGCATCAAGGTCGAAATCGGCCTCCAAGTGACTGCTGTGTAAATTACAACTTCCAAACTTTGAGGTTCAACGTTCGCTTAGTAAAAATATCATAACTTTTTCATATATGAACTCCGATTGGGACGATTCAAGATGTTCCGGAAAGCTAAAGAAGAGCTCTACAATAAAATTCAAGTCCCAAGCTAAGAACATGCATCCAACTTAATGCTAAAAATTCTGCAATTTTTCTTTTTCCTCATTTCACTCCAATTCTTCCCGAAATCATTAAATACCTTAATAAGCTCATATACCCATGAAACATGCAATAAAACTAAATATAATGGAATCAAAATAAATGAATAATATGCACTCATCAAATTCCCCACACTTAGCCTTTTACACATCCCCTCGTAAACCAAAAGTTTGATTTCCAAAAAAAATTTTATTCAACCATAGTGTCAAAAGATTTCAAGATACAAATAATGACTATCAACACTAAATTTGCGTAAATCTAATCAACGCCTTATCAATTAACTCACAATTACCAACTTTACCATTTCACCAATGAATTTCATTAAATCAAATTGTAGCCACATAAGTAACTTTCCCAAAATCATCATACTTACTCAACTTAGTTACCATGGAGCAAAAACCTGCGTAATAACCGACTCATAACCAAGAACAAATTTTTCTCGCTTTTAATTTTTTTTTCATAGAACCTTCTTTTTAGCATGTATGATGAATGTATTTTCATGCTTCTTCTTCTTTTTTCAGATTTTTTTTTTTTTTTTTTCTCGACATGTGCAATGTCTCCTTTTCTTAGGCTTTTCAGAGTTACCCATTAGCTTAACTTTCCACCAACGACTCCCAAACCAGATGATCTTAGGGCGCTTAGGTGTAGAGACACCCCCTAAGGGCTTACTTATTCAAGTAACAAAGGCCACAAAAGTCGACTAGTCAAGTCGCTTTTATCCATCGCACTTTTCAAATAAGTGAATACCGATGCTTCCCGAGGCTTAGATACCCAGCTTATTTCGCATGGACAATAGACATTCAAGCATATTTTTTTTTTTTTTTCATTCATCATTATTTCACATGGTTCTGTAACAACATAAGCAAGTTAAACAGTTCTTAAGTCGTGAAATCAGTGTACATAGACAACTCCACAAATAACTTAGCCAAATAAACATGCTTCTCATATTCAAGTACTCATGTATCACAAATTCAATTCAAATCAATTACTATGGATCATGGCTTAGTTGTCATCATTCATTAACAAATTAAGCATCAATGATTCAATTTTAGCATCAATTTTCAATCTTTGACTTTAACCTTCGAACACATAAGCAAATAGAACCATGGAACCCAAGTTTTTAGTTTTTTTTTTTTTTATCAACTTTCCATCAAAATTGGATTATTATTCCTACATAAAATAAAACCTAAATCTTCCCCCCACACTCAAACCTTACATTGTCCCCAATGTAAGAAAATCATGCAAAGAAGAAAATACTACTAAGAAAAACATGCAATAAAAACAAAAAAAAAAATAAAAAATAAAGGGATAGAAAAATCAAATCGAGATCTTGAGTTGCCTCCCAAGTAGTTGCTCGTGTTTAATGTCTTTGGCTCGACATCATGCCTCTCTTCTCAAATTTTCATATATCGGATCGCCTAGCTCCACCATCTCAATATTTTCCACCGATGCCCCTCATAGAAAGGCTTTAATCTATGTCCATTCACCTTAAAGATCTTTTTGTGTGCTCGGGCTTTGAATCTCAATCGCACTATGAGGAAACACATTAATGATAACAAAAGGACCAACCCATCTAGATCTTAATTTACTCGGAAATAACTTAAGCCGAGAATGATATAGCAAAACTTTTTGTCCCACAAGAAAAAGGTTTTCCAAGACAATCGCTTATCATGAAAAGCTTTGGTCTTTTCCTTGTAAATCTTTGAACTTTCATAGCTTCATTCCTCAATTCTTCTAACTCTTGTAATCGCAATTTCGTACTCCAAATGCGCCTCCAAACTCATGTTGCACTGCTTGATTGCCCAAAAAGCCCTATGCTCCAATTCAACAGGTAAGTGGCATGATTTTCCAAACACAATCCTGTATGGTGACATCCCAATAGGTGTTTTGTACGCCGTTCTATAGGCCCAAATTGCATCATCTAATCTCAGACTCCAATCTTTTCTGCTCGGGTTGACTACCTTCTCCAAAATGGATTTTATCTCTCGGTTAGACACCTCAGCTTGACCATTTACTCATGGATGGTAGGATGTAGAAACCTTGTGCGTAACATTGTATTTCTTGAACAAAGTCGCTAACAACTGTTGCAAAAGTGGGTTCCATGATCACTAATGATGGCTCGTGGTGTTCCAAACCTGACAAATATGTTAGTCCTAACAAAATCTGCAACAACTTTAGAATCGTCAGTCCTAGTGGATTTAGCTTCCACCCATTTTGAGACATAATCAACAGCCAAAAGAATATATAAATTCCCAAAAGATGAAGGAAAAGGTCCCATAAAATCTATACCCCAAACATCAAAAATTTCAACAACTAATATAGGAGTTTGGGGCATTTGATTTCGTTGAGAAATATTCCCCGTCCTTTGGCAATTAACACATGTTTTACAAAATAGATATGAATCTTTAAAAAGCGATGGCCAATAAAAACCACTTTCCAAAACTTTATTAGCAGTTCTTTTTGGACCAAAATGTCCTCCACAAGCATGAGAATGACAAAAAGAAAGAATAGGTTGAAATTCACTGTTAGGCACACACCGTCTAACTATCTGGTCAGCACAAAATTTCCATAAATATGGATCATCCCAAACATAGTGTCTAGCATCACTTTTTAACTTTTCCTTTTGGGGTTTGGAAAATTCTTTAGGAAAATGTGCACCTACCAAATAATTTACCAAATCAGATACCAAGGAATCTCAAAGATGGATGGAAAGTAACTCGCTCATCCGGAAAGAATCACGTAATTCATAGCTCCTCCTCGCCTCTCAATAACCTACTCAAGTGATCCGCTACTAAGTTGTCCGCACCTTTCTTATCCTTGATCTCTAAGTCAATTCTTGTAGTAGTAGAGTAATCCATCGAATAATCCTTGGTTTAGAATCTTCTTAGTGAGCAAATACCGAGAGCAAAGATGGTCGTAATAAACTATAACTTTAGTACCAAGCAAATAAGATCGAAATTTATCTAAAGCAAAAACCATGATAAAAGTTCTTTTTCGGGTTGTGGAATAGTTTATCCGAGCCTCATTCAAAGTCCTAGAAGCATAGTAGATGGCATGAACGGCTTTTGTCAATCCTTTGTCCCAAAACAAAGACTCTACTACATAGTTGCTTTCATCACACATGATCTCAAATGGCAACTTCCAATTTGGCGGTTGAATGACAGGAGCAGGTTAATAATTTCTTTAAAGTATCAAACGCCTCCTTGCATTCATCATCAAACCGAAAGTCCACATCTTTTTTGCAAAGAACTTACATAAGGGTAATGCCATCTTCGAGAAGTCCTTGATAAATCTTCGATAAAATCCTCGCATTGACCAAGAAAAGAGCTTAATCTCCCAAGACGTTGACGGGTAAGGCAAAGCAGATATAACATCTATCTTAGCTTTATCAACTTCAAGACCTTTAGATGACACAACATGACCAAGTACTATTCCCTGTTTCTACCATGAAATGACATTTTCCCAATTTAAAACAAGATTAGTTTCCATGCATCTATCTAGAACACGATTTAAATTATCTAAGCATGCATCCAAAGAATCTCCATGAATTGTGAAATCATCCATAAAAACCTCGATGCATTCTTCTAAAAGATCTGAAAAAATGCTTACCATGCATCGTTGAAAAGTACCTGGGGCATTACACAATCCAAAAGACATCCGTCGATAGCAAAAGTACCAAAGGGACATGTGAATGTGGTCTTCTTGGTCCCCGGGTGCAATCACAATCAAGTTATATCCTGAAAAACCATCTAGAAAACAATAATAAGTGTGTGCCAAGCTAATCTCTCCAACATTTGATCAATAAAAGGAAGAGGAAAGTGATCTTTTCTTGTTACAAAGATTCAATTTTCTATAATCTATACACACTCTCCACCCTGTTTGCATTCGTGTGGGCACCAACTCATTATCATCGTTCTTGACAACGGTGATTCCGGATTTCTTTGGGACTACCTGCACTGGACTCACCCATTGACTATCGGAGATGGGATAGATGATACCGGCATCAAGCACTTTGAGCACTTCTTTTTCACCACCTCCATCATGGGTGGATTCAATCTCCTTTGCGCATCTCTTGTAGGCTTAGCTCCATCCTCTAACAATATCCGATGCATGCACATGCCAGGACTAATACCCTTGATATCCGCTATTGTCCAACCAAAAACTGTAACATGGTCCCTTAGGACTCTCATCAATTTTTCTTCCTGCACCTTGGTTAGATTACTAGCAATAATTATAGCAAAGTGTCATTAGTCCCCAAATATGCATATTTCAAATGAGCGGTGTAATTGTTTCAATTCTAGAGTTGGGGCTTGTACAACAGAAGGTAATAACTTTTGATGAGAAACAGGAAATTGAATAGAATATACCGTTGACTTATTTGAAAATTTTGGCAATGAATGTAATGCAGCTACATTCTCTTTCAATTCCTGGGTTTGCGCAATCTCTTCTTCCCTGTCCATGTCCAAACTGTTGTTGATTGCAATTTCCAAATTGTCCCTATGTAGTTGTTCAAAAGCTCTATGCACCAAGGAGTCTCTCACATCGATAGCAAAAACTTGTCCTATATCACTAGGGTACCTCATGGCATCATAGATGTTAAACTGAATTTTCTCGCCATCAAACTCCATAGTCAAGGTCCCATTATGCACATCAATCATGGTTCTCGCTGTTTTCAGGAAGGGTCTTCCTAACAAGATGTGGGAAGGATTTGGTGATGTATCATCTTCCATATCCACAATATAAAAATCTGCAGGAAGATTAGTTCGTTCACCTGCACTAAGACATCTTCAATTACCCTGGGGGTAGGTGTTAAGACGATCCATTAATTGGATAATCACACCAAGATTTTTTAAAGGGCCTAGATTTAAGGAAGCATAAACAGATAAAGGCATAACATTAATTGAAGCTCCTAAATCTAGCATGGCTTTTTCAAACTGTGTTTTTATTTTGCATGGGATTGTGAACATTCCCGGATCTTTACATTTAGGAGGCATTTTTTTGAAGAACAAAGTTAGATACATTTTCTCCAACTGTGACTCTTTCATCATTTTGCAATTTTCTTTTATTAGTGCATAATTCTTTTAAAAATTTAGCATACCGTGGTACTTGTTTAATTGCATCAAGAAGAGGGATGTTCACTTCTACTTTTCTAAAAGTTTCCAAAATTTCTTTTTTTTTTTTTCATTGTTCTTTGAAGTTTTAGAAATTCGGAAGGAAAGGGAAGAGGAATGTTTTTAAGTCGATTAGAGGTTTAGGTTGTACCTTGGATTTTTCTGTTCCCTCCTTAGTTGCTTCCTTCTTGAACTCTACGGGGGTCGGTGGTGTATCCAACTGTGTTCCATTCCGTAAAGTTATGGCACTTGCATTCTCCCTTGGGTTGACTACTGTTTGAGATGGTAATTTTCCCGAGCCTCTAGATTCCAATATCCCCACAGCTTGTAGCCGCTATTGTCCTACTTGGTTCCTCAAATCTTGAACCAAGTTTTTGTCTCTTGTTAAACTCATTGTGGTTCGATTCATGAATCGTGCTGTGTTCGTCTCCATGAATGCTTTGAACATATCCTCCAATGATGTTCCAAAGAGGGTGGTGGACTACTTGCTTTTGCTGATATTGAGGTTGGGTTGGTTGGAAGCCCTCACGCCTAGGTGGAAATGCAGTGTGGTGCCGCTTGTTTGCTTCCCATAACTCAGATTTGGATGATCCCTCCATCCCGGGTTATATGTGTTTGAGTACGGATCATACTTTTTCCGAGGTGGTGGTGATAATTTCCCATTGCATTAGCTTGTTGCATGTACCTCGCCATCTTGTAATGTTGGGCATTCATCTCATTGTGATTTGGTTGTAGACATATTCCACAAACCTTTGCAATTGGCAATTGACCGTAGCTAATTGTCTAACCATAGCAGCTTAATTCGTAAATTTGTTGACCATAATCACAAGTGCTTACTCTCGCTTACCCTTACCGGGTGCATGATTTGTTCTAGTGCCATATTGTTGTGAGTTTGTCGCCATGTTTGCAATTAAATTCCTTGCGCCGCTTCTGGGGTCTTGTCAAATAGTGCTCCTCCGCTTACCGTGCATCGATCATGCTTCTATCCATCGGCATCAACCCTTCAGAGAAATATCGGATCGTGTTGTTCATCTATTTGATGCGGTGGGACAATTTGGAACAAAGTTTTTGAATCTTTCCCAATACTGTGATAATGTCTCCCCACCGAATTGTCTAATCCCACGATCTCCTTCCTTATGTTGGCTACTCTTGAGGTCGGAAAGTATCTCTCCAAGAATAACCGCTTCATGTCATTCCAAGACCAGATTGAACCCGAGGGTAGGTAGTACAACCAATCCTTTGCCAAACTGCTAGGGAGAATGGGAATGCTCTCACTTGATTTGTTCTTCTATGATTCCGTTTGGTTTCATAGTAGAGCACACCACATGAAATTCCTTCAGATGTTTGTAGGGTCTTCACCGTAAGACCACGTAAAAGTAGGCAAGAAATGGATTAGTCCAGATTTAAGTTCAAATGCAAAGATCTAAATTAGGATATTCAATGCACAAGAGGTTGTTGATTTAAATTAGAGTTGCCAACTCCCCGAGAGTTCTATTGTTGTTTTGAATCGCCATCTCTTCTTCTTCGATTCTGGATGATCGCTGGATAATAATTCCAAAGCTAAGTTGAGGCCTCGGTGATGATGCGTAAGCCTCGCCTATATATGCAAAAGATCGTTGAACTTTAAGTTTTTCCTTCTTTAGCCTCCTTGCAGCTTTTCTCAATCTCTCGGATCAAAATCTAATATAGTAGCCTCGAGAAGATCGAGTCATAAAACAAAAAACAAAACAAATAATAGAATAAAAACAAAACGCTAAATTACTCCCCAAGAATTCGGCGCCAAAATTTGGGAGTCGTTGTTGACACTCCTAAATTAACCTCACTTTCACTCCACAATTTACAATAATTAGCACAAGAAAAGTAAGGATCGATCCCACAGAGAGTAAAGTTGTTTTAGAATTATTCTACTATTTTAATGTAAAATAAAGATGGGGGTTTTGAAAATTATTTTTAAACTAAGAGAACAAGAATTAACGATAAAATTAACCAAATATGTAAAACTTCGCTCATAATTCAGCTTTCACCAAGTACAACAATCAATTAATCAAGTAATTATTATTTTTCCTTCAATGAAATTATTAGCCCTAGATAACAATAAGCTCTGCTATATCCAAATTCTCCTTAGATTATCACCGTATGAAACAAGCTCTCCACTTGATTCTAACTAGCATATAACCTAGAATAAGCTCTCTAGATTTAATATGATAGAAACATTAAGAAATAGAAAATTAGGCTAATCCAAGCAACAAACACATAAGCTCGATTTATTTAACTTGTTTTCTAATAATCTTAGCAATAAACAAAAGTTTGTCCACAATTATTATTACCAAGTTGCTACTTGTGATGAAGAGAGATATCAATTACACGTAATACCAATCTTAATCTAAAGATATGATAATGATCAAATTAACTCAATTGGCCATATTAAATTAATTAGATCAATTAGCATGCAATCAATGAAAACAGATTATTAGAAGAAATTTCACACAAGAAGGAATAAATAATAATACTCAATTAATTAATTACTTGTAACAAGGATTCACCTCCTTTAGAAATCGAATAAAAGAACTAGCTCGACATGCTCTTGAGCCTTCACTCCAATAGAGGATACTTGAATGTTGAATATTGAATGAATAAAACCTTGACCCTCATCCTCTATTTATAGTGCTAGACAAAGTCCTAAATCCTATAGGATGTAGAAATCCAAATCCTAAAAGGATTTACAAATCATAACTAGTTTCCATAAAGAAATAGAATTCAATTTGGAAATAAATCTTAGTCTAAAGGAAATCCTAAAGCTAATAGAAATATCAATCCAATTCCATGTAGAAGTCTACCAAAATATGATTTAGAAACTTTCCAAAATCCAAGATTTCTTGATTTTCCCGCTCAAATTCGTCGGGTGAATTTTCATTTTCTCTTCATGACGTCCTTTGGTAAAATGAGCATAACTTTTGATCTAGGAGGAGTTACGGGGCCTGCTACCTATCAAAACGAAGATATCGACGAGATCTACAACTTTCATTCTTTGAGAATCGACAGAATCGCTCTGCATCAAGGTCGAAATCGGCCTCCAAGTGACTGCTGTGTAAATTACAACTTCCAAACTTTGAGGTTCAACGCTCGCTTAGTAAAAATATCATAACTTTTTCATATGAACTCCGATTGGGACGATTCAAGATGTTCCGGAAAGCTAAAGAAGAGCTCTACAATAAAATTCAAGTCCCAAGCTAAGAACATGCATCCAACTTAATGCTAAAAATTCTGCAATTTTCTCTTTTTCCTCATTTCAGCTCCAATTCTTCCTGAAATCATTAAATACCTTAATAAGCTCATATACCCATGAAACATGCAATAAAACTAAATATAATGGAATCAAAATAAATGAATAATATGCACTCATCAATATACACCGAAAATTAAATCATGGGTTACAAGTAGTCTGTAGAAATGAAGAAACAGGCAACAGATTAACATAACTAGTTTACCATTCAACTTTTCTTCTTAAATAATATTCCTTGAGCTTTCAAGTCAACAACAATAACAGAGATATTATCTTTACTTCCCCTTTGGAGAGCAAGTCTGGAAAGGTAGTCTGTTGCGTCTTGGCCGGGAGTTCTAAAAGAACAATGAGAAGACTTCTTCTGTTTTTTGGCTGCAACTCGCGGATCTAACCTCAGTGGAAGTACTTGTTGACTCCATGAGAAGATAACTAATTACCTCTAGTCAAATTAACCACAAAATGAACGAACAAAACCAAACAAACTGAAATTCGAGTGACTTCCACTTTAATCTCATCAGCAACAGGACGGACATGAAGAAGCCATGAAAGCCAGACTGGTAGTTTTTCCGATCAATGGAAGAAACTGGTGCTTTACCAGATCCATCCAACTCCCGTCGTCTTTGGAATCTTCAGTCTTCCACTCATATTCCCTCCACTCTAAAAGACCTCTGGAACAAGATTTACTCCTCCACCCCCAACAAATCTGAGAAAAACCAAGAAAATAAAACTCAAATATCGAAACTTTTCTTCAATAATCAATTCGATTTATGAAGAATTACGTGGATTAAAGGAGGGACTGTAACTCACCGGGAAGAATATCGAAACTTTTCTTCAATAATGAGTTCGATTTATCTTCGAATTTGATTTGGAAGGAGAGAAGATAGAGAAGGGATGAAGAAAGAGAGAAAATACACGATTATTTGAAGAAATGTTTTGATTTTTTTGTTTTTGTTTTATTTTATTATGTTTTTGTTATTTTTAAAATTTTAAAATATTAATTTTTTTATTTTTTTAAAATTTTAAAATGTAAAAAGAAAGCTTATTTATTTTTTTTGCCACGTGTACTTTTTAAATTTTTTGCATATGTTTTTCAGAGCCACGTAAATAAAATTTTAACGTTTGTCTATTTTTTTTTTAACGGAGTGACCCAATTTAAAAATAATAATTATTTCTGTGAGTTAATTTGAAAAATTAAAAGTTCAATCAGGTAATCAATAAAACGTGCCAACTTTGATGGCTAAATCATTAGTTTTGCCATTACTATTCTAAATCCTTGTACATAGATATCTCAGTTAAAGATTATACAAAACTTATCCATACAAATATACTTTATAAGTTTTATCATCAAATCATATTCCTTTGGAATCTAATGAGAGTTTTAATCAAACTCCCCCTCGATTAAACAACCTATTAATACATACATAGATTCCTAACAAATTCGTATAATTTGATTATAAATTATAAATACAATTTAAAATTATAAAAAAAAATTAAAAACATTAGAAAACAAATTAAAGATATTTGAATATAAATTAAGAGTAGATTAACAAAAAAACGAAAAATAAATTAGCCACAAAAATTATACCCAAATTAATAAAACCTAGAAATTTTTAAACAAACACAAACAAAACACAAACTAATGAAAGCTCCTCATATCCCCAATTTCGAACAAGTATAAGCATCACCTCCACCATATTCAAGTGAAAAGCTTAACTTTACAAATACACCAAACCTAGAAAATCCACACGACCATTATAGGAAATCTTTCACCAGCCACAACCATTAGTGACCTTTATCAATCCATTAGAACCACCAATGGCACCCATTGTAGAATTATAGACATGATTAGTTTAAAGAAAAGTGACTTAACGGATGAGCTATGAAGGAATTCTTCGAAGAGTCCCAACGGAAGGGACAGACGCCAAACTGAACAATGGCGAACTTCTTCGCTGAGTCTTTAACTTTGAGATACCGAATGTTAAATCGGTCGGACTCGAACGATTCTCTCCACAGGGCTCTGGTGATTTTGGTCATCTCCCTCTGTAATTTGTTTATGGACCCAAAGTACTTGTCAAAGTTTAGAAGAAGAGAGAGGAATGGAATTTAAAATTTATGCTAGAAAAAGAAAATAGTGTAATTTATTTATTTTTGGTTTGTGTTAAAAAAAATTGTTTTTTTTTTTTAATTTTATGAGAAAAAGAAAAGAGTGTTATCCGTTATCTTTAATTTGTTACCTAACGTTTTAAAATTTTATATATATTTTTTAGGTTTTATCAATTTGGGTATAATTTAGAGAGTCCCAAATGTTTTATCAATTGGGTATAATTTTTATGGCTAATTTACTTTTTTGTTAATATACTCTTAATTTGTATTCAAATATCTTTAATTTTTTCCTAATGTTTTTAATTTTTTTTATAATTTTAAATTGTATTTATAATTTTTATAATTTTAAATTGTATTTATAATCTTTTATAATTTTAAATTGTATTTATAATTTTATAATCAAATTATACAAATTTAATATAAGTATATGAATTTAATAAGTATATACATGTATTAATTTTTTTAATGGTAAAATATATTGAAATACATTGAAAATTATAAAAATACATTTTTTCCGGTAATATGTCAGCACTCAGGCAATTTTTTTGGTCGAAAATGGATTTAGGGTCACTTTTGTTTACTTGGGAGTTTGCTAATGTAAAATTTTAAATATTAGAGTCACACGTGTAAAAGGGGTCATAGTTCAAAAAATATAAGTATATTTAACCCTTAATTTCTCGAATTAGCTAGAATCGGAGTTCTAACTCCATCGATTCCAAAAGTAATTTAGCTATTCAAAAAGTTCGTGGACCAACCATGCGGAAAAAAAAAAAAGTTTAAGGAAGAGCAACTCCAGCAGCACAATTCTAGACTATATTTAGTCTAAGATTTATCTTCAAGCTCCAACAGGTAAACTAAATATAGTCTGTGACTATATTTGAAACATCAACGAGACTAAATCTAGGAACTTGATAGTCCATGGACTATAATTTTAATTATATTTAAATGGAAGAATGTAAGGAGATTGAAACATTTTTGAATTCATAGATTATTTTAATCTTTTTATATTATAGTCCACGAAATAGTCCATCTGCTGGAAAGATGGAAGACTAAAGAACATTTGCTGATGTCATATGGACTAAATATAATCCATCAGATAATCTAGCTGTTGGAGATGCTCTAACGTGAAAATAGCTATAAGTTCGGTGACGTCTGACCCCAAACACTTCATGTAAAATTTTTATTATATTGATTTTAAAATTAAAAATATATTTTGATTTTTTAAAATTAATTCGTAAAATTTTAAAATTCAAAATTAATATAAAATTATTTAGTTTTAATACAATAAATATAACAATTATAAATTAACTATAAACTATAAATTATTATATTTGTTGTTTTTAAAAATTAAACAAAATTATATCAATTTTAAATCTTAAAATTTCGTGAATTAATTCTAAAAACTAAAATATATATCTAATTTAAAGCGTTAATTTTATTTTCGGTCTCAATAGTTTCCATTATTTTCTTATGGATCCAAAACTCAAATTAGCGTTAAAAACGCGTTGCTAAAAGCTCGCTATAAAAAAACTCCATTTGACGTTTTGAATTTCGTCATCGCGCCTTTTTTTCATATTCAGCAAGCCCAGGTATGTATATTCAAGCAATACTTAATTTATCTAACAAATTCCCATCAATTTGCTCTTCAAATTTCAATTACGAGGTCTTCATTTTGCAGAATTTCCTTTTATTTCTTCGTATTCTTCTATTTGGGGATAAAATTCTCAGTTTAGATAAAAATAACTTATAGGGTTTATTAGTTTTTCAAATTTCAGTTTTTAGTATTCAACGAATCAATTGATTTCTTTAACAATAAACGCACAAATTGATTTGTGTTCTACTATTAATTTTGCTTTACTAATTGTTGAGTTTGCTAATTTTGGTTTCAGATGGAGGCCCTTTACTCTAAGCTATATGACAAGTACACTAAATTAAAGGTTCTACCTCTCTCTCTCTACATCTGCTTTTGTGTGTGAGATTCACCGAGCAAGAAATTTAGTGGAATGATGTAATTTGTGATTTTTGTTTGTTTGTAGACCAAGAGGGATACAGAAATGGAGGAGCTAAATCGAAGTCAAGAAGAGAAATTCATGGAATATGCATCTGGTATTTATTTCAACATCTGATTACTTTTTCTAAAGTTTATGCTTTTGAATTGGGTTTACATTAGGAGCAATTTGTTTATGCTCTGCCACTAGATATTCATTTTTGATACTCCCTCCGTACTGGAATTTGAAGTTTTTTTTTTGTAAAATGATGACTTTTAAGGAAAAATATCCCTTACATTAGCTAGAAATGTAGTACTGTTAGCATGATAGTACTGAATCAATTTAGAACAAAAACTATGACATATTAGAAACTTTATGTCCCTTTATAGTCTAAAATTAGAAATGTATCTCTAATTTAGCAATGGACAGAAGATGAGGAAAATATCTCTAGTTTTGGAACAGAGGAAGTTATTTTTTATTAAACTTTTTCTTTGAAGATAACAAAGTAAATCTTTGGAGTATATCTTTATGATTAGCTTGGGAACAGTTTGCAACTTATGTGTTGTGAAGTGATACACATTTCATATAATACAATTTGTTTTAATCTATGATTAACTGATCAAGAGATTGCCTATAGCACAACATATAGATATGGAACTTTTCTTAGTTTGCAGTTCAAGATGAGGATTGCTTAGCTGCAAAATGATGTACTACTTCATCCCAATTAGTGCTTGCGTTTCTTTTGTGTATTTGAAATTTTCAATATGCCGGATACATATATACTTGTTGTATATTTAAATTTTTAATGCATACTATAGATACATAATGAAAGTATGCGTATATATGTTTTCGGCAAGTTTTGAAATATTTTCGTGGATGCACCAACTAATTTGGTTACCTAATCTAGGATGGAGGGAGTAGTTCTAAAACTTATTTAGCTTAGGTCCAAACTCGAAATGTGTTTGAACTAATGAAGTTAAATTGAGTTTGTGGAATCGTAGTATAGTGCCTTTTAACTTGGTTATTGAGATGAACTTCAAAGGGGTTACTGTGATAGTGATAAAACAATATCATGATACTTACCAAAGTAGAGAGAAAATAATGATACAAAAAAGAAATTGGATTTGTCATGTGATAAAAATAGAAGCAGTTTCTTCTATGTAAGTCTCACAGTCCTGGTTCATCGGTAAATAGGATTCTTTTGTCATACTATCTTGGGTGGAGTCCATTGACGGGGGCGGCGAAGAGCTGAAAATTTTATTATGTTTACTTTTGGGGAAATTGATATATCTAATTGTATATTTTATTTATTAGTGGGGATTTAGGATATTAAGAAATATTATTATCTAGTTAGGGTATTTTAGTCATTTAGTACTTTTATTAGTCCTCAAGTAATACTAGGGTTTTGAGTCGCTATAAATAGTGATGTAATCCCCACAACATTTAATGAAGAAAGAATAGGTTCTGTTTTATTATTGGCAATTTGATGATGCAGCTGCAGATGAACTGATACAACACTTGAGAAGTGAAAATGATAGGCTTCTTGCAGAAGCTGATGATTTGAGAAGCGAAGTGACTTCAATAAGGCAAGAAACACCTGTAGAGCACTTTTTCTTCTTCTTCTTAAGGGATCCTGAATAACTGAATTATGAAGCCACATTAATTTTTGCAGATCTAGCAGACATGAGCAACTTGCAGAGTACCAAAAGCTTTTGATGGAAGAGAGGCAAAAAGGTAAGAATTAGGTTGTTCCTATGGAAATCAGGAATTCCTGGCTGGTATGTTTCTTTGTTTTGTGGGACATCATCCTACATGCTTAATGTTGTCCATTCTAAGGTTCTTTGTAAAAAGATTGTAAAAGAAAGAATTCAACAACACATATAGAGGATGTAGAGGGGTTGTTGACAAAGTGTAGTCTGAAATTCTGAATTTCTTGGTGTTAATTTGACT
Source organism: Panax ginseng (assembly GCA_020205605.1). Lineage (NCBI taxonomy): Eukaryota > Viridiplantae > Streptophyta > Magnoliopsida > Apiales > Araliaceae > Panax > Panax ginseng. Next base: position 13,105,085 of record CM035135.1, on the reverse strand, counting down.
ATTATATTTAGGGTGTAACATGTTCTTGGTTTGTACATCATGATTTCACTTTAGGTATTTTTCAGTGTACGTTACGTAACTCACACTAATTAATGAAGTTGATCATTATAAGCCCCCCATATTATACAATCAATTTCAACTATCTATGTTACAACAGCCTGACGTTTCCAGCAGGAAGCTCATATATTGAGGCATTTTTTGAGTCAAGAATGAATCATTTCCCGAGGAGAATATATGTTTTGTTGTACCATATGTGATGAGGTGCTAACTTGCTAATGTGGAGCATACTTGCTACAATGATTGGGCCCTGCACTTTAATTATCATTTGTAGTTTCCTCATCTATAAATATGGCACAAGATACTACTTAAACTTGGTTGCTTTGCAGAAACAACTTTGCGTATGTTATATGATAATTACTGAATTTTCCTCAATTTTTCATTGCTATTCACCAAAAGAGCCTTTAGAAGAAAGAATAACCATAATCATCATGCCTTTGCTATTCCTTGAAAATGTGGATGAATTTTAACCATATTTTTTAATGGGTACACTTGGATGTCTATTTGAGCCGAGTCCTTTAAAGATTTCTTGCTTTCGGCTAAGAGATTCATGTAAAAATCTTTGCTTTAGAACTTCTCATTCTTTGTACGTGTACTTACTAAGATGTTCATGTTTATATTAAATTTTTCTCTTGATCCATTTGTTTCTCAATCCATTCATATTACAAACTAGCAATATGTTGGAACCTTTTTATTTGCTATATGTGATTCATAAACTTGAAGTCTTGAACCAATACCTGTGTCATTATTTAATGGCTCAAATTGTTTCAGAAAGAGAACTTTCACAAGAAATTGAGAAGCTATGGAACCTACAACGAGAGGGACTTTGTTGCTCTGCTAGGTATGACAAAAATGGACAACTAAATACACCTGACAGCTCTCAGGTTGGATCAGATCCACAGAATGAAATGGCTATTATACCAAGAAAACGTCGTACAAGTTTAAGAGCTGATGTGGAAATCATGGTTCCTCAGTGTGTGGATGATCAACTTGGGCAGTCTGCAGTACAAGATTCAACTGACCACTTGTCCAAACGAAGCAAATCTAGTGGCAGTTTTTCGAACAGTGATCAGGTACGTTGATGATCCTTTACTTTATATGCAAATGAGAAATATACTTTGTCTGCTCTTTTGATATTCTTTTGTATTTTTTTAGCCTAAATGCTGTATATGGAAGATTGACAGTTCAGGTATATGTCAATTCTGTAATAATATTCCGCTTTGTATACTGTCATATGTCTGATTTAATCTGAAGGGATTTCATCAGGTGGTGATGTAAATGCCACTGGTACTACCATCTGCATGTTTCAAGAGCTTGTTGAGTGCTTAGTTGGCATGAATGTATCCATTGTTACTCAAGCTGATGAAACGTGTATATCTGCAGTTCATCAATCGAGCGGTAAGTCCCGACATGAACTTAAATAAGTAACCTTTTCCTTTCTTTGGCATATTAAAATGTTGTCTATGTTGTGACTCATTTTTCTTTTCAGTCTCAGATGTCCAGTCTCTTTAAATTTTATATTCAATTTCTTTCTTGTTTGTTGTCTGAATATAGTGGCAGTCAAAAGTGAGTTATCTCAATTTGATTTTATTAAAAGTGTAAAATTATAGTTCTATACACACATATTGCTGTGGTGTAACTATTAACTAAAAGTATAGGATATGTCGCATCTTTCATTACAGCAGTACATCTCTTTGTATAGTGGATTGTCATACATCTATTTATCCATATTAAGAACTATCTCGTCTTTACGATATTTTGGCTGCTTAAAGTTCTTTTATGTGATCTTGTTAATTCTCTACATATTTTAAACTCCCGTCTCACAGAATTTTTGGAAAATAGATCCATAGTCCTTAATTTAAACACTATAAATTTGATTTGAAAGCTAATAAATTATAAATGCTTCAAGCTCTCGAAAAAGGTTGCTCAACTAGGATTTAGTTTTTGTATTGATCAATACCTACTAGTTTTGGGACGTGTATTTTGCTTTAGCTTTAGGACTGCTCTTGTAAAATTTAGTTATCTTTTAAGTGTTATTTTACTCTTCCTTTCCAAGCAGCAATGGAGGCTAAAACAAAAATCGAAACAATAAACTTTCTCTTAGTCCATTATTTTTCCCATTCATTCTGATTTCTAAACACTGAATGACTCCTGTATTCGTAGTTCTGCTAAATTAGTTGAGAAACGCCACACAAATTTGCTTTGCATTCAAGAGTGGTTCTAGCCTACCAAGCTCTATTTCACATTTATAATTACGATTACAGGTTATTGTTTCAGTCTAACATGGATAAAGAACTCGTTCGGAGATGGAGAATTACTATATCGTGCGTTGTCATTGGGCACATTTGAGAGAGTTGCACCCGAGTGGATGAAAGAAGTCCTGATGTTCAGCACAAAGATGTGCCCTGTCTTCTTTGAGAGGGTCTCTCGTGTTGTCAAACTTCATCCTTGACGAGTATTTTTAGCTTCATGTTGTTTCCAGCCACCAAACTCTCTGTATAGATTGCTTTTCTTGACCCTACATGATTACGCATTTCTTTTTATTATTACTTTATTTGGGTTGACTGTATAAACATTGTGTGTTGGTTCCACTCTTTGGTTTTATCATTTTGATACTATAGAGTATAGCCCATTGACTGGAATCCTGGGGATGGGGTTTTCATTGGTAAATTTGGTTCTTGGTTCTAATCTAAGATCTTGGAATGGTTTCTTAGAATCAAACCATACGTACATAGAGTGTTCATCGGTAAAAAATCGTATCAATTGGGTTTAATCGTACCGAATAGGTTATCAAATGTTTGAAAAAATAGATATTGATACCAGTACTGAAATATCGGTATCTCGAACTGGTATGTGCCGGTTCAGTATATAGGGATGGTACCGGTAATACTGGTTATGTACCGGTTTTATTTTTAATTGTTTTATAAAAAAATTTATTATAATTATGTGGCCATAATTATGAGATAAAGAGTAATAGAAGTAAACAATGACATACCTTACATAGAGAAAAAAGAACCGGAACTAGTAAGCTTATTTATTATTTTTATTTATTGGAGTAATTTTTTTTTGACTAAGCTATAAGCACCGATAAGCTCCTGGTGCCATTTATGCAACATTTGGATCGATGGAATAGGAGGAAGAATGGAATGAATCATTTCATTGGAATGATAAAAATATTGTTTAGTTTGTTTATTCCAACGGAATAATGTATTCTTCCTGGAATGATAGTTAACTTAAAATTTTAATTTTCATTCCTTGAGGGGTGGCCAGGAATAAATCATTCCATCCATTATTTTTAAGTAATTGATAAATATACCCCTAAAGATATAATAGGGCTTTTTACATATCCATTTAATTCGATCGATCTGGAAACGACAAGAGAGAGAAATTTGAGATTTGATAATTTTTCGGAATTTTCATATTTCTATTTCTTCGTAATTTACCCCACTTACCCCCACCCCACTCCACCCCACCCCACCCACCCCACCCCACCCCACCCCACCCCACCCCACCCCTAACCCACCCACCCACCTACCCAACCCCTACCAACCTACCCCCACCCACCCCACCCCTACCAACCTACCCCCCCTACCCCACCCCACCCACCCCCACACTCCCACCCCACCCCCTTACCACCCACCCCACCTATCCCACCCCACGCACTCCCACCCCACCTATCCCACCCCACCCCCCACCCCACCCCCACCCCCACTTACCCATCCACCCACCCACCCACCCCACTCCACCCCAACCCACTTACCCCACTCATCCATCCACCCCACCCACCCCACCCCACCCTACCCCACCTACCCATTCACCCACCTCACTCCACCCCACCCCATCTACCCCACTCCACCCCACCCCATCTACCCCAAACCCACCCACGCCACCCACCCACCCCACCCACCCCACCCCACCAACCTATCCCCACCCAACCACCCCAACCCCCCACCTACCTACCTACCAACCAACCCCACCCCACTTATTCCCACCCCACCCTACCCCACCCCACCAACCCCACCCTACCCCCACCCCCCACCCACCCCACCCCTCCCCTTTATTTTTAAGAATGAAATGTGTTAAATTTTTAATATAAATTGAATTTAAGTTAAATTTGAACATTTGAGGGTATTTAGATCACTTTCTAATTATTTATTTCTTTCTTAGATGCATTCCTAACAACTAAACATGTACATGGAATATTAAAAAATCATTCCATTCCTTTCCTTATTCCATTCCCTCATCTATTCAATTCCCTACTATATTCCATTCCTTCAATCCAAACGTAGCATTAGAGTTGCACTAATAGTTCGGGCATGCGGCCTAGCCTAGTTAAGGCATGGACTGGTTAGACACGGTCTGAAGATTTTACACAGGCTGCGTTTTGGATGCAAAAATTGGGTCCTAGGTCCAACTTGTGACATGTGGCTCTACGATCGTTAAGTCATGACTCTATGATCGTAGATCGTAGAGTCATACGATCGTTAAGTTATGACTTTACGATTGTAGAGTTTAAAAAGTGTTGGATTGGCTTGGCCTGCATGCTTCAACATGTCATATTTTTGTGGGAGAAACTTGACCTGACTTGGTCAACGGCCAAGGCCTGACACTAGGCCGGCCTGTTGTGTAGTGTCATTGTATGATTTTTTATTTTTATTTTTTACTTTTTGCTCTTTATGTTAGTGGTATTGGTATTGGAGTTTTTCTAGGCAAATTTTCAATTTATTCACCAATTATCTTGTTTCTTAATTCCTATAATACTTCTAGATGAATAAACATAAAAAATATGGTTCATGGATTGCACCAGGGTGTTTAGTAGTAAATTTCATGAATTACTCACAGGATGGACTGCACTAAGTGCATTTAAGGTGTAATATCATCATTTTCAAATGAACACTCACTTCTCTATCTACTTTTCTATATGAGATTATTTGCTATTGCGTTATGCTACATTGAGCTTGAGATGCTGCTTAATCTTGGTCTTCATGTGGTGTTGCGGTAGTATATACTGTTTGCGAAAAATAGATTCATGGTATATAATATATATTGATTTTTTTTTGTATAATTGTTGTCGGACCGATTAATTTTACCGAATTATTTATATCCAATCGGTTGGTACCGGTAAAAAAATAGTTGTACCAATTTTTTTGAATACCCCTACATGTAGGAACTTAGAACATAATAGAAACAATAGGCAAAGAAAAGGAAAATTGTTTGGTTCACATTCCTTAATTTGAATAGAATGGAATGTACGACAGAATGAAATAGAATGAATTAAGGAATGGAATGGGAATAAGAATGGTCATTCTCCTCCTTATGTTTGGTTGGTCTGTTCCACTCTTTTAGGAGAATAAACATTCATTATTAAGAAAATGTTTACTTAAATTACTTTAGGAAATGTGTAAAAAACAATAAATTTTTAATTAATTTCATTTCAGAAAGAGAGTGAAAATTGTAGAGAGAAAGCGAAAAAAGTTAGATAGAGAAAGTAAAAATAAGTGAAAGATTGTTAGGGAGGGTGAAAAGGTTTAGAACAAATAAAAAAGCTAGAGAGAGTACAATCTTTCTATAGAGTGAAAAAAATTAGAGTGAAATTGACAAAATTCAAGACAGCTAGTAAAATTTAGTTAGGGAAAGTTAAAGGTTTTCAGAAAGAAAATGTGAAAATTTTGAGAGAGAAGTTAAAAAAAAAAAAAAACTAGAGAGATGGTGAAAAAAATGGAGGAAGTGAAAATTTTTAAGAGAGTGAAATTTTTTAGACAGGAAGTGAAAATTTTCTAGAGAGAGGAAGTGAAACTTTTCCCACCTAATTCCATTCCAACAGATTTATTGGAGCTTTTTCAATACTATAATGAATTAATGATGCTCCTACACTTTTGTTGACTTTTTTCCTTGGAATGATACAGTTTGACCATGGCTTCCTATATTATATAAGAGAGACTAAATTATACTTCTTCTATTCTAAATTATAATATTAAGTTTGGTAAATTGAAAATATTTAAGTTTGACTGGAAAATGTTAACACTTATAAAGTTGTGAGGTATAAGGTTCTTTTTTACGCTCACATCAGTCATCAATCATCTTCAGCTTATCTCAACTAGTTAGAGATAAAAGACGCTGTTGACATTTTATGTGGGTATGAGATGTTAAACTTTATTTGCAATTTTGCCTTGACATTTAACACTAGTTTATGAGTTTTCCCTATTAGCCTCCGAGATAAGCGTATTAGTTGCACTCAAAGGGTATGGAGCTCTTTCTAGAGGAGTCAAAAGATGCAAATCAAAGGCATGTGTTGGGTTGAATGAAGTTTTGATCATTGTGCTATGGTTGTTTTTGCAACACGGTTCTCGTTATTTTTTTCCCTTTAAATTTTAGTCGAGTGAAATTTTAAATAGTTTTACAAACATTATAGTCCTTTTCCCTATAATTATAAATGATCATGACAAAGTGTGAATTCTGATATATTCCTACATAACTTTTTAAAAGTAATTAGTAATACTTATGTATTTTCACTCTCTTTTATTTTCTTGAATCCTTTCCTCTTATAATGACAAAAACATATACTTGAGAACAATTGCATTGGAGCTAGGAGTAAGAATTTCCACATCTTAGCTAGTTCAAGTTAAAACGTATCCTTACTATACTTAGTTTAATTAGGTTTCCTTAGTTCTGTCAAGAACCGTCATATTTCATGGAACTAACAAGTCCTAAGGTGGGTTTCAACTCCATGAAGTTGCAAAATTGGTCATGTTGGTATGTATTTGAACGTTTGAAAATCAATTTTTAATTACAAAACTTCTCAATTCCCTCTTCAATCTTCCAAAATCTGTGTTCTAAAAATCTCAATCTTTAATTACAAAACTACTTATCCCCTATCCAGTCTTCCAAAATCTGAGTTTTAAAAATCGCCTAGGCACTAGACAGGTTCTATATGGTCTCGATTTGGCTCGATGTCAAGTTCTCCGCCTAGGTAGAGCCAAACATCTACTATCAATGCTTTGAAACTTTACAATACTTGAAATAGATTTATTGAGTCTTAAAAAAATTATTTTTAGGGTAATACTATATGTTTAGTATAGTATAGCAATTACGTATAATAATAAAAAAATAAACGAAACCGCTTAAGAAAATGTCTAATTTACCTGGGAAAACGCCTAGGTGCTCTCTCTGCTGTTGAAGTTCGCCTAATGAACTTTAGAACATTGTTCATGGTTATAGATAATGGAAAGTTGCAATTACTTTGATTCCATCTTTCAGTACAACTGATATTATTGATTGATCAGTACTTTTGATTTTTCTATTTTGTTGTTCACTCAACAAAATAAAATCTGGGTCTATATTTTCTTTTCATAACCTTTTCTATTCAGATTTGGGCACTGATTGTGATATTTTAGGTTCTCATAGCTAGGTGATTGTTAAAAATTAGGATCGCACACACGCACACGACAACAGAGAATTAATACATAGAGATTTACGTGGTTCCTCAATTTGGGTACTCCATAGGCGGCTTGTTGTTTTATTCATGATTCCTTGGTTACATAGGGCTTTACAATAGATAGTATTTATAGCCACTAATCATATTTCAACCCTACTTTACATTATGTCTCAATTACCCATAATGTCCTCCCCAAAACAAACCATTAAACTTGGGATCATGGCCCGGCTGCTGGCCTCATGTGACTCCCAAGTTGTCCTTGGCTCTCCGCGCCACATGTGCAGATGGCATCTGACCCTGGCGCACCTTACCACTTCCAACCTTGCACCAGTACGCTGCACGCATATACTGCAAACTCTGGTCTGGCCGGAGCAAGCGCCACTAGCCTTTTCCAGTAGCTTTTATGTTATGAGTCACAAGCTCCAACAAATCTCCACCTTGACGAATTACCTCGCCCATTCAGAAGATAAGTTACTTGTCCTAACCGGTCTTGGGGGGAAATCCTCCAAACTAACATTTGGAGATATTAATCAAGTCCAAGCAATGCTTGAACTTGTCCGCGGTCATAGTCTTTGTCAACATGTCAGCTGCATTTTCAGAAGTGTGCACCTTTTCCAATATCACATCCCCGTAACTATCAACTCTCTCACTTTGTGAAATCTTACACTAATATGCTTGGTTCTTGCGTGATACACCTGATGCTTTGCCATATAAATGGCGCTCTAACTATCACAATACAGCTGTACTCCACCTTGATCTATGCCCAACTCATTCACAAAACCCTTCAACCATAATGTTTCCTTCCCAGCTTCAGCCAATGCCATATACTTAGATTCAGTAGTAAATAGAGCTACTAGAGATTGCACCATAGATCTCCAACAAATCGAACCACCTGCTAGTGTAAACACATTCCCTGTTGTAGATCTCAAATCATCCAATCTTCCAGCATAATCCACATCTACATACCCTACAACTGACATCTGAGCCTGTTGCTTTGCAAACATAATCCCATGATTTGTAGTACCTCTCAGATATCTGAACACCCACTTAATAGCTTTCCAGTGCTCTTTACTTGGATTTGTCATTTATTTGCTCACTGTGCTGACTGTATGTGCCAAATCGGGTCTGTTAGTTCCCAGTAGGCACACAATAGATCTAGAAGAGGGAAGGGGGGTTGAATAGATCCTTTTTTGATTCTCAAATACTTTTCTCTTTTATTTTGTGTTGCTAATGAATTAGCATATAACAAACATAATAATCTTTTCAAGCACAGCGAAATAAGTAAAAGATCCCATTTCATTGATATATTCCTATTCATAATCATACATACATTGTTCTTAGAGATAGTTAAGTTGTAAGCAGTTAATACATACATAGCAGTTATAGCAGTTAGGTACATAATGTAAATGACATAAATTAAATGATACAAGAGATTTTAAGTGGTTCAGAGACACAAGCTCCTAATCCACTCTCCTGCTTTCAACTAGCAGGATTTCCACGAAGAACAACACCCTGAATCACTAAGATTCCTTCAAGGCCAGCAGCTTTGGAACTTCAGTTCACTTAGAACTCTTTAAGGCCAGCAGCCTTGGTGTAAGACCCCGAATTTTATGAAATAAAAGTATTCAATTTTTCTATTTAGTAAATAGATTAAATTGATAAGAGTTTAAAGTTAAGGGTGATATATGTAAAATTTTTAAAATAAGCAAGTGGTTATAAAATATTCATTGTTGTCGGGAAATATTCGGTTGGTCGTGGAATATTCTTACTGTCGGAGAATATTCGTACGACGGCGCAGCCTTTTGTGGGCTCCATAATGGAAAGCGATCGGATGAAGAAAATGACAAGTATGAGTTTTTATAAATAACGGCATAGTTGTTACTGTTAACATTATTGGAATACTCGGTTGTTAAAACACGAATGTCTGGTGGTGTTACTGATGGCTGCAGTATTGCACCAATTATTGATTATTACGTGAAGAAGGCGTTACTCAATAATTGTTACGATGATCTTATTCAATATTTTATTTTATTGATTTAATAATTGCTATGTTGATATTATATATTATTGTTATTTCAATAATTGTCACTGCACAGTATTTTCCATTATCAGATCAATAATTCATAATATTTGAATAATATTATTAGATAGCATTAATGGTAATGTCTATAAAGTTCTATCGAGGAAAGGGTTAGAGTCATCTAATAATTGGCGCGATAAGGAGAAATCATATGAAAGCCCCTTTTCCTGAGAAGCGATGCAGTTGTCATTATTTTGATTTTGTAATATTATTTGTGAATAATTAATTATTGATTTATATGATAAGAAAAATATTTATTTATGTGGATATAAATGGAGGAATTTTTAGAAAGTGATAAATATTGTTGAAAATTGATATTTTATTTTTTCTGATAAAATAATTCATTCAAATATATTATTATATTACATAATGCTATAATATAATAATATAATAATGGTGATATTTTTACAATGAATGTGTGATATATGAATAAATGAGGAGGAAGAATATTTTTGTTACAATAAATACTAAAAACATGTTAAACATGTTGGTGGACCTCATTTTTTGACTGAAATTTGATTATAGTCTGCAAAATCGTCCGTATGTGGATTTCGGTCAATTTCTGTTTGGAATTTGGAAAAACTTAAACTTATAAAGTTGTAGAGAATTGAATTTCCTATGGAATGGACATAAGATTTGAATTTTTCTGATAAAAAGACTATTTATTATGAATTATTGAAGTTCCAGAATATTGGGTCTGAATTGATTTTGTTACAAAAATGTTTAAAACATGTTTTTCTAGGTGGGCCCCATAATTGTACTTTTGCATGTGGGAAATGCTGGAATCTGAATTCAAAGGAGGCGTATGAATTTTGTTATATAAATATATTATTTTATTAAATTTTCTGCTTTGGTGTTCTAAGCATTTTCCTATAAATATGGTGCTTAGGTTAGAATTGAAAATCACACTAGAAACTGAAGTTTTCTCTCTATATTATCGAGCGTATTTTTGTGAGTATTTAGATATCTCGAGTGTTGCTATACGGTGCAAGTTTTCTTCAGCGTTATATCCGATATTCAAGTCAGAAGTACTGCTCTTTTGAGGTAAGAGATAGTAAGGGATTGCAAGAGTTATTATGTTTTATAGTTTCGTAATTTTTTCGACACTCAAAAATTTTGGAAAAATTTGAAATGATAATCTAATGAGTTTTCTAGATTGTGTCCAAAAATGGCAATTTTTGGATGTATAGATTAGGAGTTATGAATTTTATGGAAAAAGACTATTTTAAAAGTAAACCCTTATAACTCCTTGTGGTTAACTTCAAAATTGGTGAAATTTTTATTGGAAATACATGTATATAACAGCAGTATACTCTATAAATTTCGGAATTTTTGTACAAAAGTACAATTTATGATAAATGTCTAAATATTAAATGATTTTGGCCATATGAAAAATAGTAAATGAATTTTAAAAATTAAAGAAAATATATATTCAATATGGGACTATATTATGCTAAATCCCATAAAAGAAAATTTTCTGGGACTGATTTGGTATTTTTCATGAAAATGGACTAGTTATGAGTAAATGAATTAAATATGTTATGTGAAGTAAGAAAATTGGAAAATAGGATTTTATGCTTGAGAATCCCATATAAGGTACATGCAGATTTTTGATGAGGGTTTTGGTTATTGGTGATTAAGTCTTATGAGTTCGGCATTTTAGGATGATTAAATGCATTAATTAGTAAAGTGTAAACAATTAAAATAAATTATTTATAAGTTTAAGAAATGATTAGAATATTGTTGTAATATTAATAATATTGGATTATGAGATTATTAAGTGATTTATAACATTTGGATTAAGATGTTATGAAATCAATGATTTAAAATATTATTAAAGGATTAATAATATTAGTAAATGAATTTAATGTTATTATATAATGAATAATATTAAATGGAGTTTATAATATAATGAATAATGTTATTATCTTTGTTAAATATTCGTTGAAATATTATTTTACATTCAAATCATTTTGATATAATATTATTCACGAATTTTACTCCTGAAAGCGATATCATGTTGACAATTTGGATATTATTGAATTCGAATAAATTAAATTGTTAAAGTCTTTAAAATTTATCCTTTATATCATGTGATTGATTCTTTATATCCTTGTCATGATCCTCATGCTTATATTGTGATGAAAGTCATCTTTGGCCCGTAGTGCGTAGATGGATCGTTGTTTATTAGTTTCTGAGTTGTATGTCTTTGGCTTTGTAGTGCAAAAAATGACTTTGTTGTTGAATATCGTTGGCACATGAGTGCAAAGATGACTGTTGTTGAATATCTTTGGCTGTGTAGTGCAAAGATGAAGCATTAATGAATATCTTTGGCCCGTAGTGCAAAGATGAATTTATTAGTATGATTATGAACAGGAACTGTGATTTGGTATAACCATGATCTTTGATGTTTCAGGTAAAGACAGGTAATGAAAATTATCTTCGTCTTGGGTGCGAAGAGAAATTTAGAATCACCATTAGGATTATGAGTTATTCACATGATGGTGAACAAGAACTGTTGATTGATGTTACAGGGATAAAACATTATTGGTGGACTTTTAACATGGAGAAGATAGTAGACATTATGTTCTACTTGACTCTTCTAATGGATTGCTTGTTCCGCTGCAACTATGGTTGAAAAGTTTTATCATCTACCATATGTTCTAAATCTCTGATTTATTACCGACGAAGGCTATTGATAATTTAATTATCTTTAGTCATGATATTCTTTACTGAGCTATTTGTGCTAACTCTTTTTGTGACGCCCCCAAAATAGGTATACATCACCCATCTTGAGTCGCCAAATACATGGTACAAAATTCAAATACAAACTAATAATACAGCAGTCGTGTAAAATACGACAAAACATATGCTGTGAGTTTAAATACAAATATTGTCTTCTAGATAATATCCATTCTCAAATAGAGTCCTCGTTACATTTATTATCACACTATTTTACAGAATAGTGAGGACTACTAAGACACCATCTCGGACCATCACTCCGTTCCTCGACTAGTCCCAGCTACGTTCTCATTTCCTGAAGAGAACAGTGAAAGAAAGGGTGAGCTCAACTAGCCCAGTAAAAAATATTATGACTAAGATAATGCAGAATAAATTATCATTAGTCTTTAACAATGTTAAACTAATAATATACAATAGACATCAAGTTTAACTGCAGCGGATCAAGCAATCCATTAAAAGAGTCAAGTAAAGGATAAAATCTACTATCTTTTATGATTTAAAAAGTTTTTCATCACTTTTATCGCTGGGACTCAGCTTAATAAATAATCCACATCATCCCTGCACTACGGCCAAGGATATTCATTAGGGTCACGACCACAAATTCCATGCACTACGGGCCAATGATATTTGTGTATTCATTAATGGTCATGATCATGCCAACAACTGTCCATCAATGCACTACGGGCCAATGAGGACTTTTATCACATCATTTGTAACATTACTATTATGATTACAATCGAATAATCCTCGTCATAATCATACCAAGTCCATCTATGCACTACAAAAGCCAAAGATGACTTTCAAAAAAATACAAACATGAGGATGATGACAATGATATAAGAGTTCAATAAAACAAGTTCACGAATTAATTTATTCAGGAACTAATAACGTCCAAATTGTCAACATGATACTGCTTCGTAGAGTAAAATTCAAGAATGCTCAGAAGAATATTTCCATAAAAAATACTGGATGAAGCGCAAATATCAAGGATATTCCACTAATTTCATAGATTATAGAAGTCAAAATTTTAACCAACTGAGTATAATAACGAAATAACAAAAGAAATCACCATACATGCGGTACTTCGCATAGACAGGTTATTCCAACAGAATAATAATATCGGAACCAGGTCAAGTGAAATTCACACCGACAGGATGTTCCAACAGAATAATAAGTGCGGAATAATAAATAATGGAACCAGGTCCGATGTAAAACACATGCATGTGATATTCCGGCTGTAATAATAAAGACGGAATAATAAATAATGGAACTGTGTCCTGTAAAACACACGCATGTGATATTCAAATGAATAATAAAGACTAAATAATAAATAATGGAACCAGTCCCATTGTAAACACACGTAAAGGATATTCCAATGTAATAATAAAGACAAAATAATAGAAGAATGTCACCAAGTATATAGGTAGACAGCAGATAAAAGTTATTCCAACATATTAATAAGAAATGGAATAACAACAGTTCTCTTCATGAATAAGAAAGAATAACACCCCTTACCGTAAAAGAACTGAATATAAGAGTAGTTAAGTAGCAAAAATCTTTTCTTCTTTCTCTCTATAATTTTCTTTCTCTCTATAGAGTTTCAGTGAATTCGTAAGAAATAATGAAGGAATGAGCTTCTATTTATAGGAGAATGGAAGTGTACTGTGCAAGGAAAAATAATTCTGCAGATTTATTTCTTCAACCAAATACAATAAAGTCAATCAACTAACCAATAAAATCACAACAAAAATTAAAATATAATACATATATATAAACACATGTTTTCAACTTATATATATCAATATTATATATACACCATTTAATTTTTCTCCCCCATAACCAACATCTATCCCGCACCCACCCAATAATCAAATTCACTACACTCTTACACATCACTATCACACTACCACTTTTCCACCATTTTCCACTTACACACACATCACACACCTATCACTTTCACATATAATTTTCTTCCACTATATACTCAAAACATACATATACTTCCATACGTATACTCTTCCATTTCCAAAATCATTTCCCAACACATATGGGCCCCACATGTGGGCCCCACCTTTAAATAATTTTCTACCGATTATTTTGAAAATGGGTAAATAGAAATCCATAAAATAAGCAAAACTTCATAAAAAAACACCTTAATAATTTTAACAACATTTATCATCTTTAGTATAATTCACAATATTAATTGACCAGGTCGTTCCCAGGAAAGCGGGGGCTTTCCAATAAGGATTTCTCCCTATTGGCGCGCAATTAGGTGACCAAACCTCTCCTTGGTAGAACTTCTAGACATCGTTAATATTGAAATTTATAATATTAATAACTCTATCATTTCAATTATTGATTTAATATTATATAAAATATCGACAATAATTGAATCAAATAACGTGAGATACTATGCAACAATTACTATAGTAATAATTGAACAAAACTAAGTGACTTCTCACGTAAGCATTAATAATCAATACCGTGTGCTACTATGCAACCACACGCCAGACATCGTATTTTTTACTACCGAAAGTAGTTCAAAAAGATTAACAAGAAAACTTCCGCCGTTATTTTCAATAAAATATTTTTGTCGTTTTCTCAATCCGACAATAATTTCATTGTGGGTCCACTAATGATTGTGTAGTCGCATTTAATATTTCCAGACACACAAAGAATATTCCCGACCAATCGAATATAATACAACAACTTGCATACTTTGCAAAATTTATAAATACTACCCACAACTATAACATTATATCAAATCCACACCATAATATTCAAAAAAATATTTCGAGAAATTTAAATCTTTATTTATAAAATCTGGGGTCTCACAATCTCCTCCTTATGGAATTTAGCCCTCGAAATTTACGTGACGCACTGATATGCTTTAATAACGGTGAGGATACCTTGACTTCACTTCAAATTCTAACTCTTGAGGTATAACCTTTGAGTGTTGAATACGATTCTTCTTACCCAAGATTTTAACACGTATCTCCTCATACGTTAAATCTTCTGCTATCTCGTCCGGTTCTAAATTAATAATGTGGTCCAGGTCATCCACATTTTTACGTAACATCGATACGTGATAAACATTATGAACACGCAACATATTTGGCGGTAAAACGAGCCTATAAGCCACAGTTCCTACTCGATCTAGGATTTCAAATGAGCCAATAAAATCGAGGGTTGAGATTTTCTCTCTTCTTCGATTCTTGCTTCTAGAATAACGCCCTCTTGAACCTTCTTCTTCACATTTATCAGATCCGGGTGTGTAGCTTGAGCGGCTTTAACTTTATCGATTAAAGTCAATTCTACTCGTATATTCGTTATCTTCATGTGGGTCCCTAGAGTTTTTAACTCTATTTTCATCATTTATACGAAATGAGTCTTTGTGTTAATAACATCGCACTCGTAAACGCATACGATCTTCTACTCAACACGTCAACTATCACGTTTGTTTTCCCACGATGGTATTGAATGGTACGATCGTAATCTTCAACAGCTCGAGTCAACGTCTTTGGCGCATGTTACGTTTATTTTAGTTGCAGAAATATTGGAGGGTTTAAGAAATGGGTTTTGTACTGGGGTCAATACAAAATTCGATTTTACGCTCTAGGGTAGGCTAAGAAGTCTTCAAAAATACGTCAGTAATTTTATTAACGTTAGAAATATCATTCAAATCTGTGACCCTCATCCAAGACTTGGATAGTACGTCACATTGATACCTATCAACTTGCCATCTTCATTCACGATGTCGCCTATGGAAAAGTCGGCTTCGGTGCATTCCACACAAGGAAGTCAACACTGAAAGGATCGGGCTCTTTACTTATGGCTTGATATGACAATGATTGACTTTAGTGGTTTGGTTACTTTGAATTCACATAACAGGTTGGTTAGGAGTATGAAAGCTAACAACCTTATTTTAAAAAGCATGATGAGTATTTAACCAATCGATTTAAAAAATCACATCAAAGGCAAGTATTTTCAAAGAGATAAGATCGACAGGTAATGTGAAAATGTCGATTTGAATCAACAAGATTTATAAATAGTGGAGGCGACGAAGGCTCCTACTAACGAAGTTTCAACCAATAAGTCAAAGTCTAACTTCTCCGGAGTCAAATTTAAACGTTGAACGCAAAGCAAGAGAGAGATAAAATAATAGGTAGAAACCCAGATCTTATAAGGTATGACTTCGCAAGAATTTATAATTAACTAACCTGCTAACTTCGTCGTTACTCGCTTTTGAGAAGTCACAAAAAACGCTCTCCCTTGAACTACCGATTTTGTCTTTTCTGGAACGGTCTTTGGTGCCTCCATCCTAGCTGAACTTGTCTTTGGTGAACGACAAAATCGGGCTAGGTGACCTTCTTTTCCACAATTATAACATGCTTTGGACGACATCGCGCAGTTTGGACTGATATGTCTCTCCCCTCCACATTTGAAACATATGATAGGCGGTCATTCTCCTTCCTTAACAACGGGTGCTGGTGCTGACGTCTTTCCATCATTGTTGAATTTCCTCTTCTTAAAATGTCCATTCTTATTGTTTTGGCCATGATTACCACCGAAGTGGTTACCATTTTCGCATGTTGATTCCCCTCAAGCTTATTTTCACCGCTTCGATGACCGCTATCACCGGTATTATCATTTTGCCTTACCGCTCTCTTTTGGTTGGGTTGACTCATTATCACGCTCCAATAATCGAGCCCTATTAACAACATCCGAATACAAACACGTTTTTATGAGAGATAAGATATTGACGTATCTCGTGTTTCAAACCTCTTAAAAACATTCGCGTCATTCTCTCCTCATTATCAACCAAATGGGACGCAAACCGGACAACTCTAATGAACTTAGCTTTCAGATCGCGACACTGGCCATGTTGTTTTGTTCCAACTTTAATGAACTCCACCTCCTTCATGTGATTAATACTTTCGGGAAAGTACTTGTCGTTGAACAATTCTTCGAACTTCTCCCAAGTCATCTTCGAAAGGTGGCGAAGTTGAGTACGCTTTTACTGATTCCCACCAAAATCGCCTTGCCGCACGCAATATGAAGGTGGAAAAGGAACCTTTGCTTTCTGAGCATCCCAAGACATCAAATATCTTTGTAGATCCGCTTTATCCATGTCTCCGCTTTAAGTGGTTTTGGCTCTCAAAAACTCCGGTGGTCCCAGTTCCCTTGAATCGCTTAGTGGTGACCATCCGAGAGTTGCCATTGTTTCCACCTCATTTTGGACAAGAGCCGCTCCTTTACTCGATGTTGCATGAATTGAATGAAGCCTCTAAACATTCCATCGCTCATCATTTGATCGGTGTTGTTGTTTTATTGAGGATTATCGCCTTCCCGATGCACATTATCCCGATTATTGATCTGTGGAGACTCAACGGTCTCTCAGGCTCCATTGATGTTCTCAACATTCCTGATTCCATTTTCAGATATCGCCACAAAACAAGGGTTAAATAACATATCACATATTATCCCTATACTCTAACCAACCAATTAAATATCAAATAAACTTAGGTAGGTCATATTAGCGAAGGAATTCCCCGCCTCTCCCTCCTAGTTCTTGTCTCACATCTTAGCCAGGATCATATCCCTAAGCTTTGATACTAACCGCGACGCCCCCAAAATAGGTATACATCACCCATCTTGAGTCGCCAAATACATGGTACAAAATTCAAATACAAACTAATAATATACAATGTGTAAAATACGACAAAACATATTGTGTGAGTTTAAATACAAATATTGTCTTCTAGACAATATCCATTCTCAAATAAGTCCTCATTACATTTATTATCACACTATTTAATGTAATAGTGAGGACTACTAATACACCATCTCTGACCATCACTCCGCTCCCCGACTAGTCCAAATTTACGTTCTCATTTCCTCAAGAGAAACAAAGTGAAAGAAAGGGTGAGCTCAACTAGCCCAAAGAAGAAATATTATGACTAAGATAATGCGTAATAAATTATCATTAGTCTTCAACAATGTTAAACCGATAATATACAATAGACATCAAGTTTAAATCTGCGCAATGATCAAGCAATCCATTAAAAGAGTCAAGTAGAGAATAAAATCTACTATCTTTTATGATTTAAAAAGTTTTTCATCACTTTTATCACGGGACTCAAATTTTTTAATAAATAATCCACATCATCCCCGCACTACTACCAAGGATATTCATTGTGGTCACGACCACAAATTCCATGCACTACGGCCAAGGATATTTGTGTATTCATCAATGGTCATGATCATGCCAACAATCGCCCATCAATGCACTACGGGCCAATGAGGACTTTTATCACATCATTTGTAACATTACTTACCATGATTACAATCAATAATCCTCGGTCATAATCATACCAAGTCCATCCATGCATTCAAAAGCCCGTAGATGACTTTAAAAAAAAATATAAACATGAGGATGATGACAATGATATAAGAATTCAATAAAACAAGTTCATTAATTAATTTATTCAGAACTAATAACGCCCAAATTGTCAACATGATATCGCTTTTAGAGAGTAAAATTCAAGAATGCTCGTAAGAATATTTTCATGAAAAAAATATGGATGAAGCGCAAATATCAAGGATATTCCACTAATTTCATGGAGTATAGAAGTCAAAATTTTAACCAACCGAGTATAATAACGTAATGGAATAACAAAAGAAATCACCATACATGCGGTATTTCAGATGACAAAGTTATTCCAACAGTAATAATAATATCGAACCAAAGTCAAGTGAAATTCACAATCGGCTGTGATGTTCCAATGTAATAATAAGTGCGGAATAATAAATAATGGAACCAGTCCCATGTAAAAACACGCATGTGATATGATATTCAAACGTAATAATAAAGACGGAATAATAAATAATGGAACCAGTCAAAGTGTAAAACACATGCATGTGATATTCCAAATGTAATAATAAAAACTAAATAATAAATAATGGAACCAAGTCCTGCAGTAAACACATGTAAAAGGATATTCCAATGTAATAATAAAGACATAATAATAGAAGAATGTCACCAAGTATATAGGTAGATCACAGATATAAAAGTTATTCCAATGTAATAATAAGAAATGGAATAACAACAGTTCTCTTCATGAATAAGAAAGAATAACACCCCTTACCGTAAAAAAGAAATCGAATATAAGAGTAGTATAAAGTAGAAAAATCTTTTTTCTTTCTCTCTATAATTTTCTCTCTAGAGTTTCAAAGTGAATTTGTAAGAAATAATGAAGGAATGAGCTTCTATTTATAGGAGAATGGAAGTGTATCGTTAAGGGAAAATTAATTTCGCAGATTTATTTCTTCAACCAAATACAATAAAGTCAATCAACTAACTAATAAAATCACAACAAAAATTAAAATATAATACATATATATAAACACATGTTTTCAACTTATATATATCAATATTATATATACACCACTTAATTTTTCTCCCCATAACCAACATCTATCCCCACCCACCCAATAATCAAATTCACTACACTCTTACACATCACTATCACACTACCACTTTTCCACCATTTTCCACTCACACACACATCACACACCTATCACTTTCACATATCATTTTCTTCCACCATATACTCAATACATACATATACTTCCATACTTATACTCTTCCATTTCCAAAATCATTTTCCAACACATATGGGCCTCTACATGTGGTCCCCCATGTGGGGCCCCACTTTAAAAAATTTTCACCGATTATTTTGAAAATGGGTAAATAGGAATCCATAAAATAATAAAAACTTCATAAAAAAATCACCTTAATAATTTTAACAACATTTATCATCTTTATTATAATTCACAATATTAATCGACCAAGTCGCTCCTGTGAAAGAGGGCTTTCCAATAAGGATTTCTCCCTATCATGCGCAAAAGTAATTAGGTGACCAAACCTCTCCTCGCGTAACTTCTAGACATCGTTAATATTGCAATTTATAATATTAATAACTCATCATTTCAATTATTGATTTAATAATATATAAAATATCGACAATAATTGAATCAAATAACGTGAGATACTATGCAACAATTACTATAGCAATAATTGAACAAAACGAAAGTGACTTCTCACGTAAGCATTAATAATCAATACCAGGTGCTACTATGCAACCATGCCAGACATCGTACTTTTTACTACCGAGTAGTTCAACAAGACGGTAAAACTTCCGCCGTTATTTTCAATAAAATATTTTTGTCGTTTTTTCAATCCGACAATAATTCCGCTGTGGGGTCCACTAATGATTGTGTCAGTCGCATTTAATATTCCCCCGACACAAAGAATATTCCCTGACCAATCGAATATAATACAACAACTTGCATACTTTTCAAAATTTATAAATACTACCCACAACTATAACATTATATCAAATCCACACCATAATATTTAAAAAAAATATTTCGAGAAATTTAAATCTTTATTTATAAAAATCGGGTCTCACAATCTCCCTCCTTATGGAATTTCGCCCTCGAAATTTACGACGCATTCGATATGCCGTATGTGTGAGGATACCTTGACTTCACTTCAAATTCTAACTCTTGAGGTATAACCTTTGAGTGTTGAATACGATTCTTCTTATCCAAGATTTTAACACGTATCTCCTCATACGTTAAATCTTCTGCTATCTCGTCCGGTTCTAAATTAATAATGTGGTTCGGGTCATCCACATATTTACGTAACATCGATACGTGATAAACGTTATGAACACGCAACATATTTGGCAGTAAAACGAGCCTATAAGCCACAGTTCCTACTCGATCTAGGATTTCAAATGAGCCAATAAAATCGAGGGTTGAGATTTTTTCTCTTCTTCGATTCTTGCTTCTAGAATAACGCCTCTTGAACCTTCTTCTTCACATTCATCGATTAAGGTGTGTAGCTTGAGATGAATTTTAACTTTATCGATTAAAGTCGATTCTACTCAGATATTCGTTATCTTCATGTGGGTCCCTAGAGTTTTTAACTCTATCTTCATCATTTATAAGTGAAATGAGTCTTTGTGTTAATAACATCGCACTCAGAACGATACGATCTTCTACTCAACACGCCAACTATCACATTTGTTTTCCCACGATGGTATTGAATGGTACGATCGTAATCTTCAACAATTTGAGTCAACGTCTTTGGCGCATGTTACGTTTATTTTAGTTGCAAGAAATATTGGAGGGTTTAAGAAATGGGTTTTGTATCGGGGTCAATACAAAATTCGATTTTACGCCTAGGTAGGCTAAGAAGTCTTCAAGAATACGCCAGAATTTTATTAACGTTAGAAATATCATTCAAATCTGTGGACCTCATCCAAGACTTGGATAGTACGTCACATTGATACCTATCAACTTGCCATCTTCATTCACGATGTCGCCTATGTAAAGTCCTGGCTTCTGCGGTGCATTCCACAAAAGGAAGTCAACAAACGAAAGGATCGGGCTCTTTACTTATGGCTTGATATGACAATGATCGACTTTAGTGGTTTGGTTACTTTGAATTCGCATAACAAAGTTGGTTAGAGTATGAAAGCTAACAACCTTATACGAAAAGCATGATGAGTATTTAACCAATCGTTTAAAAAATCACATCAAAGGCAAGTATTTTCAAAGAGATAAGATCGACAGGTAACGTGAAAATGTCGATTTGAATCAACAAGATTTATAAATAGTGGAGGTAACGAAGGCTCCTACTAACGAAGTTTCAACCAATAAGTCAAAGTCTAACTTCTCCGGAGTCAAATTTAAACGTTGAACGCAAGCAAGAGAGATAAAATAATAGGTAGAACCGGTATCTTATAAGGTACAGACTTCGCAAGAATTTATAATTAACTAACCCGTGCTAACTTCGTTCAGGTTACTCGCTTTTTGAGAAGTCACAAAAAACGCTCTCCCTTGAACTACCGATTTTGTCTTTTCTGGAACGGTCTTTGGTGCCTCCATCCTAGCTGAACTTGTCTTTGGTGAACGACAAAATCGGGCTAGGTGACCTTCTTTTCCACAATTATAACATGCTTTGGACGACATCGCGCAGTTTGGACTGATATGTCCCTCCCCTCCGCATTTGAAACATATGATAGGTGGTCGTTCTCCTTCCTTAACAACGTGGTGTCAGGCCGACGTCTTTCCATCATTGTTGAATTCTCTTCTTAAAATGTCCATTCTTATTGTTTTGGCCATGATTACCACCAAGTGGTTACCATTTTCGCATGTTGATTCCCTTCACGCTTATTTTCACCGCTTCGATGATCGCTATCACCGGTATTATCATTTTGTTTACCGCTCTTTTGGTTGGGTTGACTCATTATCACGCTCCAATAATCGAGCCCTATTAACAACATCTGAATACAAACACGCTTTATGAGAGATAAGATATTGACTTATCTCGTGTTTCAAACCTCTTAAAAACATTCGTCATTCTCTCCTCATTATCAACCAAATGGGACGCAAACCTAGGACAACTCTCATGAACTTAGCTTCGTCATCGCGACACTGGCCATGTTGTTTTGTTCCAACTTGATGAACTCTACCTCTTTCATGTGATTAATACTTTCGGAAAGTACTTGTCGTTGAACAATTCTTGGAACTTCTCCCAAGTCATCTTCGAGGCGGCGAAAGTTGAGTACGCTTTTACAGATTCCCACCAGTAATCTGCCTCTGCACGCAACATGAAGGTGGAAAAGGGAACCTTTTGTTTCTCGGAGCATCCCAAGACATCAAATATCTTGTAGATCTGCTTTATCCATGTCTCCACTTTAAGTGGTTTTGGCTCTCCAAAAAACTCCGGTGGTCCCAGTTCCATGAACTGCTTAGCGGTGACCGTCCGAGAGTTGCCAGTGTTTCCACCTGCATTTTGGACAGGAGCCGCTCTTGCCTGATGTTGCATGAATTGAATGAAGCCTCGGAACATTCCATCGTTCATCATTTGGTCAGTGTTGTTGTTTGCTTGAGGATTGTCGCCTTCCTGATGCACATTATCCTCGATTATTGATCCTGTGGAGACTCAACGGTCTCCTCGTGCTCCATTGATGTTCTCAACATTCTCGGATGTCATTTTCAAATATCGCCACAAAACAAGGGTTATATAACATATCACATATTATCCCTATACTCTAACCGACCAATTAAATATCAAATAAACTTAGGTAGGTCATACTAGCGAAGGAATTCCCGCTCTCCCTCCTAGTTCTTGTCTCACATCTTAGCCAGGGATCATATCCCTAAGCTTTGATACCAAATGTGACGCCCCCAAAATAGGTATACATCACCCATCTTGAGTCGCCAAATACATGGTACAAAATTCAAATACAATCTTAAATAATACAACAAGTTGAGTAAAATACGACAAAACATATGTTGTGAGTTTAAATACAAATATTGTCTTCTAGACAATATCCATTCTCAAATAAGTCCTCGTTACATTTATTGTCACACTATTTAATGTAATAGTGAGGACTACTAGCTAATACTATCATCGGACCATCACTCCGCTCCCCGACTAGTCCTAGTCCCACGTTCTCATTTCCTCAAGAGAACGGTGAAAGAAAGGGTGAGCTCAACTAGCCCAAGAAGAAATATTATGACTAAGATAATGCGTAATAAATTATCATTAGTCTTCAACAATGTTAAACCGATAATATACAATAGACATCAAGTTTAATCTGCAATGGATCAAGCAATCCATTAAAAGAGTCAAGTAGAGAATAAAATCTACTATCTTTTTATGATTTAAAAGGTTTTTCATCACTTTTATCATTTGGGACTCAAATTTTAATAAATAATCCACATCATCCCCGCACTACTACCAAGGATATTCATTAGGGTCACGACCACAAATTCCATGCACTACGGGCCAAGGATATTTGTGTATTCATCAATGGTCATGATCATGCCAACAATCGGTCCATCAATGCACTCATGCCAATGAGGACTTTTATCACATCATTTGTAACATTACTACCATGATTACAATCGAATAATCCTCGGTCATAATCATACCAAGTCCATCTATGCACTACATGTGCCACAGATGACTTTCAAAAAATATAAACATGAGGATGATGACAATGATATAAGAGTTCAATAAAACAAGTTCATTTAATTAATTTATTCGGGAACTAATAACGTCCAAATTGTCAACATGATATCGCTTTGTAGAGTAAAATTCAAGAATGCTCGGAAGAATATTTCCATAAAAATATCTTTGGATGAAGCGCAAATATCAAGGATATTCCACTAATTTCATGGAGTATAGAAGTCAAAATTTTAACCAACCGAGTATATAACGAATGGAATAACAAAAGAAATCACCATGCATGCGGTATTTCAGATGCATAAAAGTTATTCCAACGAGAATAATAATAACGGAACCAGTCGTGAAATTCACACCAAGCAGGATGTTCCAAATGTAATAATAAGTGCGGAATAATAAATAATGGAACCAGTCCATGTAAAACGCATGCATGTGATATTCCGGATGTAATAATAAAAAGCGGAATAATAAATAATGGAACCAGTCCTGTAAAACACACGCATGTGATATTCGGCGAATAATAAAGACTAAATAATAAATAATGGAACCAGTCCGTGTAAAACACATAAATGGATATTCCAAATGTAATAATAAAGACAAAATAATAGAAGAATGTCACCAAGTATAGGTAGATCAGCAGATACAAAGTTATTCCAACGTAATAATAAGAAATGGAATAACAACAGTTCTCTTCATGAATAAGAAAGAATAACACCCTTACCGTAAAAAGAACCTGAATATAAGAGTAGGAAGAAAAAAATCTTTTCTCTTTTCTATAATTTCTCTCTAGAGTTTCAAGTGAATTCGTAAGAAATAATGAAGGAATGAGCTTCTATTTATAGGAGAATGGAAGTGTAATTGTTAAGGAAATTAATTCGCAGATTTATTTCTTCAACCAACCAACAAAAAGTCAATCAACTAACTAATAAAATCACAACAAAAAATTAAAATATAATATATATATATAAACACATGTTTTCAACTTATATATATCAATATTATATATACACCACTTAATTTTTCTCCCCATAACCAACATCTATCCCCCCCACCCACCCAATAATCAAATTCACTACACTCTTACACATCACTATCACACTACCACTTTTCCACCATTTTCCACTCACACACACATCACACACCTATCACTTTCACATCATTTTCTCCCACCATATACTCAAAACATACATATACTTCCATACTTATACTCTTCCATTTCCAAAATCATTTTCCCAACACATATGGGCCCCACATGTGGGCCCCACCTTTAAATAATTTTCTACCGATTATTTTGAAAATGGGTAAATAGGAATCCATAAAATAAGCAAAACTTCATAAAAAAATCACCTTAATAATTTTAACAACATTTATCATCTTTATTATAATTCACAATATTAATCGACTGTGTCGCTCCTGTGAAAGAGGGGCTTTCCAATAAGGATTTCTCCCTATTGGCGCGCAATTAGGTGACCAAACCTCTCCTTGGCAGAACTTCTAGACATCGTTAATATTGCAATTTATAATATTAATAACTCTGTCATTTCAATTATTGATTTAATAATATATAAAATATCGACAATAATTGAATCAAATAACGTGAGATACTATGCAACAATTACTATAGCAATAATTGAACAAAACTGAGTGACTTCTCACGTAAGCATTAATAATCAATACCGTGTGCTATTATGCAACCACGCCAGACATTCATTACTTTTACTACCGAGTAGTTCAACAGTATTAACGGTAAAACTTCCGCCGTTATTTTCAATAAAATATTTTTGTCGTTTTCTCAATCCGACAATAATTCCGTTGTGGGGTCCACCAATGATTGTGCCGTCGTACGAATATTCCCCGACACAAAGAATATTCCCTGACCAATCGAATATAATACAACAACTTGCATACTTTGCAAAATTTATAAATACTACCCACAACTATAACATTATATCAAATCCACACCATAATATTCAAAAAAATATTTCGAGAAATTTAAATCTTTATTTATAAAATCTGGGGTCTCACAATCTCCCCTCCTTATGGAATTTCGCCCTCGAAATTTACGTACGTACCTGATATGCCGAACAGGTGAGGATACCTTGACTTCACTTCAAATTCTAACTCTTGAGGTATAACCTTTGAGTGTTGAATACGATTCTTCTTATCCAAGATTTTAACACGTATCTCCTCATACGTTAAATCTTACATTTATCTCGTCCGGTTCTAAATTAATAATGTGGTTCGGGTCATCCACATATTTTTACGTAACATCGATACGTGATAAGCGTTATGAACACGCAACATATTTGGCGGTAAAGCGAGCTATAAGCCACAGTTCCTACTCGATCTAGGATTTCAAATGAGCCAATAAAATCGAGGGTTGAGATTTTCTCTCTCTTTTGATTCTTGCTTCTAGAATAACGCCCTCTTGAACCTTCTTCTTCACATTCATCGATTTGGTGTGTGTAGCTTGAAAGCGGCTTTAACTTTATCGATTAAAGTCGATTCTACTTCGTATATTCGTTATCTTCATGTGGGTCCCTAGAGTTTTTAACTCTATCTTCATCATTTATCTGAAATGAGTCTTTGTGTTAATAACATCGCTTTTCAGAACGATACGATCTTCTACTCAAAACGTCAACTATCACGTTTTTTTTCCACGATGGTATTGAATAATACGATCGTAATCTTCAAATATTTCGAGTCAACGTCTTTGGCGCATATTACGTTTATTTTAGTTGAAGAAATATTGGAGGTTTAAGAAATGGGTTTTGTCTTTGGGAATCAATACAAAATTCGATTTTACGCTCTAGGGTAGGCTAAGAAGTCTTCAAGAATACGTCAGGAATTTTATTAACGTTAGAAATATCATTCAAATCTGTGACCCTCATCCAAGACTTGGATAGTACGTCACATTGATACCTATCAACTTGCCATCTTCATTCACGATGTCGCCTACAGAAAGTTTGGCTTCGGTGCATTCCACACAAGGAAGTCAACACTGAAAGGATCGGGCTCTTTACTTATGGCTTGATATGACAATGATTGACTTTAGTGGTTTGGTTACTTTGAATTCGCATAACAGGTTGGTTAGGAGTATGAAAGCTAACAACCTTACGAAAAGCATGATGAGTATTTAACCAATCGTTTAAAAAATCACATCAAAGGCAAGTATTTTCAAAGAGATAAGATCGACAGGTAATGTGAAAATGTCGATTTGAATCAACAAGATTTATAAATAGTGGAGGCGATGAAGGCTCCTACTAATGAAGTTTCAACCGATAAGTCAAAGTCTAACTTCTAGGAGTCAAATTTAAGCGTTGAGCGCAAAGCAAGAGAGATAAAATAATAGGTAGAACCAGGTATCTTATAAGGTATAGACTTCTCAAGAATTTATAATTAACTAACGTGTGCTAACTTCGTTGGGTTACTCGCTTTTGAGAAGTCACGAAAACGCTCTCTCCTTGACTCACCGATTTTGTTTTTCCGGAGCGGTCTTTGGTGCCTCCATCCTAGTTGAACTTGTCTTTGGTGAGCGACAAAATCGGGCTAGGTGACCTTCTTTTCCACAATTATAACATGCTTTGGACGACATCGCAGCAATTTGGGTGATATGTCCCTCCCCTCGCATTTAAAACATATGATGATAGGTGGTCATTCTCCTTCCTTAACAACTTGGTCTTTGGTCTTGACGTCTTTCCATCATTGTTGAATTCCTCTTCTTAAAATGTCCATTCTTATTGTTTTGGCCATGATTACCCATAAGTGGTTACCATTTTAGCATGTTGATTCCCTTCACGCTTATTTTCACCGCTCGATGATTCTTTATCATTTGGTATTATCATTTTGCCATTTGCTCTCTTTTGGTTGGGTTGACTCATTATCACGCGCTCCAATAATTGAGCCCTATTAACAACATCTGAATACAAACACGGTTTATGAGAGATAAGATATTGGCGTATCTCGGGTTTCAAACCTCTTAAAAACATTCGCGTCATTCTCTCCTCATTATCATCGATCAAATGGGACGTAAGCCCGGGACAACTTCGGTGAACTTAACCCGTCTTTGCGACCACGGTCATGTTGTTTTGCTCAACTTAATGAACTCTACCTCTTTCATGTGCGAATACTTTTGGGAAAGTACTTGTCGTTGAACAATTCTTGGAACTTCTCCCAAGACATCTTCGGTGCGGCGAGTTGAGTCGTTTCTGATTCCCACGATGTCTCCTCTGCACATAACATGAAGGTGGAAAAGGAACCTTTTTTGCTCTCGGAGCATCCCAAGACATCAAATATCTTGTAGATCTGCTTTATCCACGTCTCCGCCTTAAGTGGTTTTGGCTCTCAAAAACTCCGGTGGTCCAGTTCCTGAATTGCTTAGTGGTGACCGTCAGAGAGTTGCCATTATTTTTCCACTGCATTTTGGATGAGGCCGCTCTTGCTTTGATGTTGCATGAATTGCATGAAGCCTCGGAACATTCCATCGTTCATCATTTGGTCGGTGTTGTTGTTTGCTTGAGGATTATCGCCTTCTGATGCTCATTATCACGATTATTGATCTGTGGAGACTCAGCGGTCTCACTGTGCTCCATTGATATTCTCAACATTCTCGGATGTCCATTTGATACCAATTTGTGGCGCCCCAAAATAGGTATACATCACCCATCTTGAGTGCCAAATACATGGTACAAAATTCAAATACAAACTAATAATCACGATGATCGTGTAAAATACGACAAAACATATCTTTGTGAGTTTAAATACAAATATTGTCTTCTAGACAATATCCATTCTCAAATAAGTCCTCGTTACATTTATTATCACACTATTTAACTGAGAATAGTGAGGACTACTAGCTAACACCATCTCGGACCATCACTCCGGTTCCCAGGCTTAGTCCCATTCGTTCTCATTTCACGAAGAAACGGTGAAAGAAAGGGTGAGCTCAACTAGCCCGATAAGAAATATTATGACTAAGATAATGCGAGAATAAATTATCATTAGTCTTCAACAATGTTAAAGCGATAAATACAATAGACATCAAGTTTAAGCTGCGGTGGATCAAGCGATCCATTAAAAAGTTGAGTAGAGAATAAAATCTACTATCTTTTATGATTTAAAAGTTTTTCATCACTTTTATCATTTGAGACTCGACAATAAATAATCCACATCATCCACTTTTCTGACCGAGGATATTCATTAGGGTCACGACCACAAATTCCATGCACTACGGGCGAGGATATTTGTGTATTCATCGATGGTCATGATCATGCCAACAAGCTGTCCATCAATGCACTACACCGATGAGGACTTTTATCACATCATTTGTAACATTACGGTCATGATTACAAGAATAATCCTGGTCATAATCATACCAAGTCCATCATGCACTACGAGGCCATAGATGACTTTCAAAAAAAATATAAACATGAGGATGATGACAATGATATAAGAATTCAATAAAACAAGTTCACGAATTAATTTATTAGGGAACTAATAACGTCAAATTGTCGACATGATCTTTGCTTTGTAGAGTAAAATTCAAGAATGCTCGGAAGAATATTTCCATGAAAAATCTTTGGATGAAGCGCAAATATCGAGGATATTCCACTAATTTCATGGAGTATAGAAAGTCAAAATTTTAACTTATTTGAGTATAATAACGAATGGAATAACAAAAGAAATCACCATGCATGCGGTACTTGCCGCGCATAGGCGAGTTATTCAACGAGAATAATAATAACGGAACCGGTCGGGGTGAAATTCTGCAAGCGAGGATGTTCAACGAGAATAATAAGTGCGGAATAATAAATAATGGAACCCGGTCGATGTAAAACACACAGAGCGAGGATATTAAGACGAGAGAATAATAAAAGCGGAATAATAAATAATGGAACCGGTCAGGATTGTAAAACACACGACGAGGATAAAAGAACGAATAATAAAACGGAATAATAAATAATGGAACCGGTCAGGTGTAAAACACACGAGAGACAGGATATTCCAACGAGAATAATAAAACAGAATAATAGAAGAATGTCACCAAGTATAGGGTAGGCCAGCGTATCTGAGTTATTCAACGATAATAATAAGAAATGGAATAACAACAGTTCTCTTCATGAATAAGAAAGAATAACACCCACTACAAAAAAAAAGCTGAATATAAGAGTAGTAGGGAAGTAGCGAGAATACTTTTCTATAGTTTCTCTATAAATTCTCTCTGGAGTTTTTTGGTGAATTAAGTAAGAAATAATGAAGGAATGAGCTTTATTTATAGGAGAATGGAAGTGTCTTGTGTATGAGGAAAATTAATTACTGCGATTTATTTCTTCAACCAAATCTGATAAAAGTCAATCAACTAACTAATAAAATCACAACAAAAATTAAAATATAATACATATATATAAACACATGTTTTCAACTTATATATATCAATATTATATATATACACCACTTAATTTTCTCCCCATAACCAACATCAATCCCCACCCACCCAATAATCAAATTCACTACACTCTTTACATCACTATCTTTTACCACTTTTCCACCATTTTTTCCACTCACACACATCATCACACACTATCACTTTCACATATCATTTTCTTCCATATATACTCAATACATACATATACTTCCATCGTATACTCTTCCATTTCCAAAATCATTTTCCCAACACATATATATGGCCCCCACATGTGGGCCCCACCTTTAAAAATTTTCTCTGGATTATTTTGAAAATGGGTAAATGGAATCCATAAAATAAGCAAAACTTCATAAAAAATCACCTTAATAATTTTAACAACATTTATCATCTTTATTATAATTCACAATATTAATCGACCAGGTCGTTCCGAGGAAGAGGGGCTTTCGATAAAGATTTTTCTCCTATTGGTAGCATGATTAGGTGACGAACCTCTCCTTGGCGAGAACTTCTAGACATCGTTAATATTGCAATTTATAATATTAATAACTCTGTCATTTCAATTATTGATTTAATAATATATAAAATATCGACAATAATTGAATCAAATAACGTGAGATCTTGTCTGACAATTCTTATAGCAATAATTGAACAAAAGGTGAGTGACTTCTCACGTAAGCATTAATAATCAATCTGGTATTACTCTTATGCGACCGCAGCGTATTCTTTGTACTTTTACTACAAGAGTAGTTCAGCGGTATTAACGGTAAAACTTCATATATTATTTTCAATAAAATATTTTTGTCGTTTTCTCGATCAAAAATAATAATTACGTTAATGGGGTCCACTGATGATTGTCTTAGTAAATGCGAATATTTCCAGAACACAAAGAATATTCCACGACCAATCGAATATAATACAACAACTTGCATACTTTGCAAAATTTATAAATACTACCCACAACTATAACATTATATCAAATCCACACCATAATATTAAAAAAAAAATATTTTGAGAAATTTAAATCTTTATTTATAAAATCTGGGGTCTCTGATCTCCCTCCTTATGGAATTTAAGCCCTCGAAATTTACGTGCGTACACT
Source organism: Panax ginseng (assembly GCA_020205605.1). NCBI lineage: Eukaryota > Viridiplantae > Streptophyta > Magnoliopsida > Apiales > Araliaceae > Panax > Panax ginseng. The sequence goes on along the minus strand of CM035135.1, from coordinate 13,073,199 downwards.
GATATCTTCGAACGGTGAGGATACCTTGACTTCACTTTTCAAATTCTAACTCTTGAGGTATAACCTTTGAGTGTTGAATCGATTCTTCTTATCAAGATTTTAACACGTATCTCCTCATACGTTAAATCATCATTATCTCGTCCGGTTCTAAATTAATAATGTGGTTGGGTCGTCCACATATTTACGTAACATCGATCGTGATAAGCGTTATGAACACATGACATATTTGGCGGTAAAAGCGAGTCTATAAGCCCGCGAGTTCTACTCGATCGAGGATTTCAAATGGGCGATAAAATCGAGGGTTGAGTTGATTCTTGCTTCTAGAATAACGCCCTCTTGAACCTTCTTCTTCACATTCATCATTTCAGGGTGTGTAGCTTGGCGGCTTTAACTTTATCGATTAAAAGTCGATTCTACTTTCGTATATTCGTTATCTTCATGTGGGTCCTAGAGTTTTAACTCTATCTTCATCATTTATAAGTTATCTGAAATGAGTCTTTGTTGTTAACAACATCGCTTTTCGTAAAGCGCATCGATCTTCTACTCTCAAACGTCGGCTATCACGTTTGCTTTTCCACGATGATATTGAATAGATACGATCGTAATCTTCAATAGCTCGAGTCAGCGTCTTTGGCGCGTATTACGTTTATTTTAGTTGAAGAAATATTTGAGGGTTTAAGAAATGGGTTTTTGTCTTTGGGGTCGATACAAAATTTGATTTCACGCTCTAGGGTAGGCTAAGAAGTCTTCAAGAATCGTCGGGAATTTTATTAACGATAGAAATATCATTCAAAAGCTGTGACCCTCATCCAAGACTTGGATAGTACGTCACATTGATACCTATCAACTTGCCATCTTCATTCACGATGTCGCCTCTGAAAGTGCGGCTTTGGTGCATTCCACAAGGAAGTCAACAACGAAAGGATCGGGGCTCTTTACTTATGGCTTGATATGACAATGATTGACTTTAGTGGTTTGGTTACTTTGAATTAGCATAATGAGGTTGGTTAGGAATATGAAAGCTAACAACCTTCTGAAAAGCATGATGAGTAGTTAACGATCGATTTCTAAAATCACATCAAAGGCAAGTATTTTCAAAGAGATAAGATCGACGAAGTAGCGTGAAAATGTCGATTTGAATCAACAAGATTTATAAATAGTGGAAGTAATGAAGGCTCTCTAATGAAGTTTCAACCGATAAGTCAAAGTCTAACTTCTCGGGGTCAAATTTAAGCGTTGAGCAAGCAAGAGAGATAAAATAATGGGTAGAAGCAGGTATCTTATAAGGTATAGACTTGTGAGAATTTATAATTAACTAACTTGCGTCTGCTAACCGTTCGGGGTTACTCGCTTTTTTTGAAGTCAAAAAAAGCGCTCTCCTTGAACTCTAGGTTTTGACTTTTGCTGGAGCGGTCTTTGGTGCCTCCATCCTAATTTGAACTTGTCTTTGGTGAGCGACAAAATCGGGCTAGGTGACCTTCTTTTCCACAATTATAACATGCTTTGGATGGCATCGCGCTTGTTTGGTGATATGTCCCTCCCTCGCATTTGAAACATATGATAGGTGGTCGTTCTCCTTCCTTAACAGCGGGTCTTTGTCTTGGCGTCTTTCCATCATTGTTGAATTTCCTCTTCTTGAAATGTCCATTCTTATTATTTTGGCCATGATTACCAGAAGTGGTTACCATTTACGGCATGTTGATTCCCTCACGCTTATTATCATAGCCGATTAATTTCTTTATCCTTTGGTATTATCATTTTTTTGTTTTGCTCTCTTTTGGTTGGGTTGACTCATTTATCGCGCTCGATAATTGAGCCCTATTAACAACATCGAATACAAACACAGTTTATGAGAGATAAGATATTGGCGTATCGGGTTTCAAACCTCTTAAAAACATTAGCGTCATTCTCTCCTCATTATCGACCAAAAGGGATATAAATCGGGACCTTTCGGTGAACTTGGCCCGTCTTTGCGACACGGTCATGTTGTTTGTTTCGGTTTGATGAACTCTACCTCTTTCATGTGCCGAATACTTTCGGGAAAGTACTTGTCGTTGAACAATTCTTGGAACTTCTCCCAAGACATCTTCGGTGCGGCGGGTTGAGTCGTTTCTGATTCCCACCGATGTCTGCGCCTCTGCACGCAACATGAAGGTGGCAAAGGAACCTTTGCTCCTCGGAGCATCCCAAGACATCAAATATCTTGTTGATCTGCTTTTATCCACGTCTCGCTTTAAGTGGTTTTGGCTCTCCAAAAAACTCCGGTGGTCCAGTTCCTTGAAGCTGCTTAGCGGTGACCACCAAAAGAGTTGCCGGTGTTTCCACTGCATTTTTGGGCGAGGGCCGCTCTCTTTGATGTTGCATGAATTGCATGAAGCCTCGGAACATTCCATCGTTCATCATTTGGTCGGTGTTGTTGTTTGCACGAGATTATCGCCTTCTGATGCACATTATCACGATTATTGATCTGTGGAGACTCAGCGGTCTCTCTGTGCTCCATTGATGTTCTCAACATTCTCGGATGCCATTTTGAATCTTGCCACAAAACAAGGGTTAATAAACATATCACATATTATCCTATACTACGCCAGACCAATTAAATATCAAATAAACTTAGGTAGGTCATCTTAGCGAAGAATTCCCGTCTCTCCCCTCTAGTTCTTGTCTCACATCTTAGCCGGGGATCATATCCTAAGCTTTGATACCAGTTGTGGCGCCCCCAAAATAGGTATACATCACCCATCTTGAGTGCCAAATACATGGTACAAAATTCAAATACAAACTAATAATCTGACGATTGCGTGTGTAAAATACGACAAAACATATCTTTGTGAGTTTAAATACAAATATTGTCTTACAGACAATATCCATTCTCAAATAAGTCCTCGTTACATTTATTATCACACTATTTTCTGAGAATAGTGAGGACTACTAAGACACCATCTCAGGACCATCACTCAGTTCCCAGGCTAGTCCCATTCGTTCTCATTTCACGAAGAAACGGTGAAAGAAAGGGTGAGCTCAACTAGCCCGGTAAGAAATATTATGACTAAGATAATGAGAATAAATTATCATTAGTCTTCAACAATATTAAGCGATAAAATACAATAGACATCAAGTTTAAGCTGCGGTGGATCAAGCAATCCATTAAAAGAGTCAAGTAGAGAATAAAATCTACTATCTTTTATGATTTAAAAAGTTTTCATCACTTTTATCATTTGAGACTCGACAATAAATAATCCACATCATCCCCACCTTTTCGACCGAGGATATTCATTAGGGTCACGACCACAAATTCCATGCACTACGGGCGAGGATATTTGTGTATTCATCGATGGTCATGATCATGCCAACAATTTGTCCATCGATGCACTACGGGCCGATGAGGACTTTTATCACATCATTTGTAACATTACGGTCATGATTACCAGAATAATCCTGGTCATAATCATACCAAGTCCATCCATGCACTACAGGGCCATAGATGACTTTCAAAAAAAATATAAACATGAGGATGATGACAATGATATAAGAATTCAATAAAACAAGTTCACGAATTAATTTATTCGAGGAACTAATAACGTCAAATTGTCGACATGATCTTTGCTTTGTAGAGTAAAATTCAAGAATGCTCGGAAGAATATTTCCATGAAAAATCTTTGGATGAAGCGCAAATATCGAGGATATTCCACTAATTTCATGGAGTATAGAAGTCAAAATTTTAACCATTTGAGTATAATAATGAATGGAATAACAAAAGAAATCACCATGCATGCGGTGCCGCGCATGAGGCGAGTTATTCAACGAGAATAATAATAACGGAACGGTCGGGGTGAAATTCTGCAAGCGAGGATGTTCAACGAGAATAATAAGTGCGGAATAATAAATAATGGAACCGGTCCGGTGTAAAAACACCTGAGCGAGGATATTAAGACGAGAATAATAAAAGGCGGAATAATAAATAATGGAACCCGGTCGGTGTAAAAAACACCTGAGCAGGATATTCCGAGAATAATAAAAGGCGAATAATAAATAATGGAACCGGTTAGGATTGTAAAACACGGGATACAGAACAGGATATTCAAAGAATAATAAAGACAGAGAAAATAATAGAAGAATGTCACCAAGTATAGGGTGAGCCGGCGTATCTGAGTTATTCAACAGAATAATAAGAAATGGAATAACAACAGTTCTCTTCATGAATAAGAAAGAATAACACCCTTACTAGTAAAAAAAGCTGAATATAAGAGTAGTTAAGTAGCGAGAATACTTTTCTTCTTTTCTCTATAATTTCTCTCTATAGAGTTTGGTGAATTTAAGTAAGAAATAATGAAGGAATGAGCTTATTTATAGGAGAATGGAAGTGTCTTTGTAAGGAAAAATATTATTACTCATTGATTTATTTCTTGACCAAATACTGATAAAGTCAATCAACTTAACCAATAAAATCACAACAAAAATTAAAATATATATATATATATATAAACACATGTTTTCAACTTATATATATCAATATTATATATACACCACTTAATTTTTCTCCCCATAACCAACATCAATCCCCCACCCCTTTGATAATCAAATTCACTACACTCTTACACATCACTATCACACTACCACTTTTCCACCATTTTCCACTCACACATCACACATCACACACCTATCACTTTCACATATCATTTTCTTCCACTATATACTCAAAACATACATATACTTCCATACGTATACTCTTCCATTTCCAAAATCATTTCCCAACACATATGGCCCCACATGGCCCCCACATGTGGGCCCCACCTTTAAATAATTTTCTCTGATTATTATTTGAAAAATGGGTAAATAGGAATCCATAAAATAAGCAAAACTTCATAAAAAAATCACCTTAATAATTTTAACAACATTTATCATCTTTATTATAATTCACAATATTAATCGACCGGTCGTTCCCGAGGAAAAAGGGGCTTTCGATAAAGATTTTTCTCCCTATTAGCGTATGATTAGGTGACCAAACCTCTCCTTGGCGAGAACTTCTAGACATCGTTAATATTGCAATTTATAATATTAATAACTCTGTCATTTCAATTATTGATTTAATAATATATAAAATATCGACAATAATTGAATCAAATAACGTGAGATCTTATGCAACAATTACTATAGCAATAATTGAACAAAAGCTGGTGACTTCTCACGTAAGCATTAATAATCAATCAGGTGTGCTACTTATGCGACCCAGCGTATTCTTTGTACTTTTACTACAAGAGTAGTTCAAGCGGTATTAGCGGTAAAACTTTCGTAGTTATTTTTAATAAAATATTTTTGTCGTTTTCTCGATCAAATGCAATAATTCCGTTGTAGGGTCCACTGATGATTGTGTAGTCGTACGAATATTCCCCGAACACAAAGAATATTCACGACCAATCGAATATAATACAACAACTTGCATACTTTGCAAAATTTATAAATACTACCCACAACTATAACATTATATCAAATCCACACCATAATATTCAAAAAAAAAATATTTGAGAAATTTAAATCTTTATTTATAAAATCTGGGGTCTCGAGCATTTTCCAAAGATTTTAATTTCTAAAACAATTATTGGTTGTACCTTTATGTAAGGTGCCATTGTGACGTCTTTATCCAAGGTTGGGATAAGAGTCACAGTTGGTATATATTTGTATCAAAACTCACAGCATATGTGTTGTTGTATTTTGCACGACAATTGTAATAATAAAGTTGTAATTATTTTCTGTACCAAGTATCTGGCGACTTAGAATGGGTTGGATGGATTGGACCTATTTTGGGGGCGTCACACTTGGAACTCCTCTAGTTCTCTAGGAACTCTTCAAGCCCAGCAGGCTTGGAACTTCATTTAGTCCCTCCGGACAAGGACCCCTCAGGCCCTGGCTTCTTGTTGATAGTTGATTGTTTGTTGGAGGTGCTGCTAAGATATCCTTTAAGCTCTTCATCTCTGAATTCTTAGCAGCTTGACGTGATCATCCTTGAGGTGCAGTTGAGTGTTACATGATGCTATGCTTCTTCAGATACTCAACCTCTTCTGATGATCCCTTGTTAAACTGCAGTGAAGATCATTCTTCTTGATACTTAATGGCTGCACATGATGAGTTTCTAAGATGACTGTAGGCTCTTCTGTTAGGTACTTAGAAACTTTTGAATGCTTGACATCATGATGACGTTGGTGATCTTCTTCCTTGATACTTGATGCCTTCTCATGATGGACTTGTTAAGATGACTGTAAGCTCTTCTCTCTGGTACTTAGAGTCTTCCCATGATAGACATCAAGACAAAATTAATGCTCTTCTTTCTCTTGGTAGTTCAGAACACTCTTCTTATAGTAGAACCCTCACTTTTACATCGTAGAACTCTCACTTCTACTTCTTACTTTGTTTATCTCCAAGTGTTCTTGGTGGATCGTAGAGTGATCTTTCGGACCTTCATTGGTCACTCACTATTTTACGTTATTTTGATCACTCCACCATCTCTCCAACCTTAGCAACTTTTTCAATCATCAGTAACTTCAGCAACCTTTGATCTTTGAAGCTCTAGCTGATATATACTCCCTCCCAATCTTTCCATTGGAATATAGCCGTTGAAAGATATTTGAATTGCTTCGCAGATCTCGAGTTATTCGGTGTAGACTACAGATGTAACATGGCATCCCCTTTATGACTTTTCTGACACTGCAGTATATTATTTCACCTACCCTGTCAGAGATGTCACTTTGATGTCTTGGGCAAGTAGTTGACTTTATTTCCTCCTTCTGATTTTTTGATCAGAGGTTGTCCTTTTGCATTGATGCTCTCAATAAGCTCTGTTCGAATATCAATCTTCAGATTGAACCATTGCCAATGCTTCATCCTTCAGATGACCGAACTTTACGATTCTGATGCATATCTTCTTGGACCTGATCGTAGTGTCTTGTTGAATATTGCTCATTGACAGGTAGAGACAACACTACGATCTTGAAGAGTGTTTATCGAATCTTCAATGTAGAACACCTCTTCCTTTTCTTTTGTGCAGTGCTTCAACACTTCTGTTTGCCTTGACTGTTATCAGATACTGATGGCTTGACTCCTAGTTTTGGCCCCTTCTGAATAGCAAGATACTTCAGATTTATGGCATGCCCAGCTTGCTTTCTCCTTGTGATCTCCCATTCACTTATCATCAATGGACTGACCCAATGCTTAATCACTTTAGCCTTGTTCTTCATAGGCTGACCAGTATCTTTGTGTACACTCCATCAGTTCCTTCTTTGTTTGGCAAACACTATGATCCTGATTGCTTCCAAGCTCGTTGTCTACTGTCAGCAACTGCACTAGCTGACTTTCCTTAGTCAGTTACTTTGATTGAAGTCTTCTTCTGATCAACTTATGGAAGACTTCAACTTAAATGGCTTCACAACTCAATCTGAATGCTGATTGGGTTGGTGCTTAGATCTTTTGTTAGCTTGTATGTTATTCGTTGAGTGCTCTCTGATTTGCTTCAGGTTGGATGTTATTTTGCAGCTTAGACCAGAGGCTTCATACTTTGGATATTCTGGGAGTGCTCATTTATTGAGAATCGTGTTTGCTCTACGATTCTGCCTTGGTGTTGTGAGCACATCTGTTGAGGCCTTAGTTACAGACTCCACGACCTTGGTGTCTGCGCATACTACGACTACGAGATCGAGATCTTGACACTCTACGATTTCTGTCTTTATGCTTGTTGTCTTCATCTGATCTTGCTTGACTACGATCTCTGCCTCTAATTTGATCAGTAGACTCTACGACTCCGAGTGTGGTCTACGATTCTTGACTTGGCTTTGGCAGATGCTCGGTCGGCTCTTAGGCATGCTATCTCTACTATTCTGAATATGACTTCCACAGCAGACTTTAGCTCCGAGGAAGTTCTTCTCGACACACTACGATCCTTCCTCGTCTCTCCTGGCAGTCTACGAACTCCGAGATACTATCTTGCAGACTACGATTCTGCCTTGATAGCTCTTGAGTTTTCCTTAACTCTTCTGGCAGACTAAAATTTATGGTGCAGTGCTCGATGATTAGACAAGCCTATCTATTACATTATAAGATCAACCTAACAAGCTTGATCTTTCTATATTTATAGTCCTTGTACATCATTTCTTTTTAAGGACTTTATAAAGCTGTTTTGCTTATGTAGACTCAACCTAACATATTTGATCAATTCATTCTAAGTCCTTGTACATATGTTCTTATTATCTATCAAAGGACTTTACAACTTTTCTTAATACAAGCATACTTGCATATTTATTCATTTATATCATAATCAAATCATATGTAACATTCCAAAATTTTTAATTGTTATATTAAATATTTATTGAATTATTTAAGTATTTAATGAATGTGTTTATTGTTGAATAAATAATTGTTCAAATTTGATTAGATTTGGTTAATTATTTGTTAAATAAATAATTAAGGAAATTAATTATTATATTATATTCTAATTTAATTTAATTATTAAGTTAGAGAGTTTTGATTAAATGAATTATTATATTTTAATTTGAGTTTGTAATTAAAAAGGATGTGTTAGTTGATTAAATAAAGTTATAATTATATAGAAAATTATAATTTTATGGTATTGATTTATGTGTTAAAGTAATTTAATAAATTGTAATTAGAATTAATTATTGAAAAATTTAATTAAATAAAAGTGTGACAAATAACCTTTTATAAAGGAGTTATTAAAATAAATTAAAGGAATTTAATTCAGTTTTGCCAAACAAGGCCTAATGCCTATTAAGTCTTTAGTCTAATTGTGTTTTACCAAACAAAGCATACGGATTAAATGATTATATTTTAAGTGGGTAACCAAACAAGCCTTATGGCTTTTGATTTTCAAAATATGATAACTGATATTAGTTATACTTATATTTATATTATATAATTAATATATATTATATCTTATACGTTATAACTCTAATACGTAAGATTAGAATAGAGAAGAAAGACTCAGTAGAAGGGAAGAAGAAAACTTACAAAGAGAAAATAAGAGAGAATTGGGAGAAGGCTAGAGAATTTGAGAAAGGAATTGGGGAAAAGAAGATTGATAATCAAAGGATAGCCACTATCTTCTAACTCTAAGGTATCATCTAAACTCTGTTATTTTTTCAAAAGTTATAGTTGTATTCTCTCCCAATTTCTCTATAAAATCTTTGTAGAAGTTGAATTATTTGTTATAGATAGTTTTATATGATAAATTGGTTGTTGTGAAACTATTTTCATAAGTTATATATGAGTATAGTCAATGAATTGATGTTGTGTATGTAATTTGTAAAGAAAACTATATTACAGTGAGTTTATATGAATATATATGAATATGGTTTAGTTTAAGGTAAAATTAAGGTTTAATTAGTTGTTTAGTTGACAAATTGACTATTGTATTTGAAAGAGGTTGTATAAACACAAATAAGGTACTTTGAATTAACTGTTTTGGTTGAAAAACAAAATCACAGTTTTGATTTTCATTGAAAACATTAAAAAGTGAGTTTTTATCAAAAAATAGTGAAATTGGATGTTTTAAATTTGATGTTGGTGTTTTTTTTATGAGTATAATCATGTTAAGAGTCTTTGAAATATGTTTATATAAAGTCTCTGTATGAATTACATGCTAATTAGGCTGTTAGAAAGTTGCTTGTAGGCCAAACTTGGCTTTGTTCATGTGATTTCGTAAATTTGGTTGCCAAAAGTTCCGCAATTGGTAAAGAAGACGACTTCCGTAGTATGGTTCTCATACTGCTAGCGTGCCGCCATACCACGCAAAGACCTCGTAGTATAATTCTCGAGCCACACGTAGCATTATCTTCAGGCAAGAATACCTACCCACAAGATAAATCGTAGAAATGCAGTCATGAAAGTTAGCGTAATGGTCGACAATGTAATTTTTGTACTCAAAGTCAGAAGGAATTGTTATGTGTTAATAGTAGGATACATTAAATTATGATTTCAGTATTTCTATACCATGAATGAGCATGTTATTAACAATTAACTTGTTTTGTAACTTAATTATGTGATTAAAAATCAAATCTTACATGATGAATGTACTTAGTTATGTTTGTAAAGTGGTAGTGACTAACTATGTCATGATGACATATATATATATATATATATATATATATATATATATATAGGGTATTGTGATTCAAATTGTTCGGTTTAGCCTACGAGCAAGACAAGTTCTCTAAATCTATTATCTTGATTGAGCCAATTATTGTTTCCAATTCGATTCCAATATAATAATGCAAGATTTCTAAAACTGTATTTTGATATTGAGCAAGTTATTCTTGTATTTAACTTGTTGTTTAGCATGCAAATTTATATATACTAATGTTGAACAATTTTATCGTTCAAATGACTATGCATGCTTAGTATTCAATTCTAAATAACCTTGGATTAATATTTTTCAAGCAAGGTGTGTTATAGCTATTCAATATGTATGCTATTAGATTATTCCTAAAGCATGATTTAATTTACCATGTTGATTTAGTTATGATTATTCCATAGTATGATGTTATTAATTTTATTCAACTAATCCTTAGTTGATGTCCGTTGAATTCCAAATTACCTTGAAATGTATCCAAACCAAACTCACTTTGGTGTGTACTTGTACTCTAAAAATTGAATGAGACAAATGGGAATTCAGACATTTACAAAGTTGAAAAAGACTCGTCCCCTCACAAATAGGCTAGATCAAGCCAACAACATCAATAACACGGTGTTCGAGCGCATCAAGTGAAGGAACCGAGACGAAAAGGGCCTCGCGTGCCTCATGTAGTGGGGTCTTCCGGCAAGGCGACTTGTGTCTTTTGTCTCTGACCGGGTCTAACATTTACTTTTTGTTTTGGTTACATGCTATGCTATAATTTTTATCTGGGCTCTATAGGTGAAACTCTACCACAACCTGGTGGAGTCTTTACTGTGTTGGTAAGTGAAAGTGTATCTTGAGATGAACAACCCTATTATTAGGGGTAATTTACGCTTAAGCGTTGAAATGTTTGTGCACAATACATTGTATTTAAGGGTGATCCCCTAAGTACGAGGAGTTCCTATAGTCTTACGATTTGTTAAAGTTTAAGTTGAAAAATTATTTATAACTATGGACATAGTTCGTGGTCTTAGGACCCTCAGTTATATAATTCAGAATGTTGATAAGTTACATCGTTTAATTCTATCGAGCCTCTTATTTGACAGTTGTTGTAAAGATTTTTATTCATTGTTGTTTCAAGTGAGCTTTGTTTGCTCACTCTTGCTTATATAACTATTATAGTTAAAGATGAGAAGGTTGATGTACCTAGCACCAGTAAGGGAAAAGGAAAGATGAACAAGTATTGAAGACTTGTAATATGTTGATATTTTATTATCAGATTTTTAATTGAATGGTTGTAATGAAGTTTATTTATTTCCGCATTTGAATGATTATATTTAAAGGTTAGACAACCTGGGAGTTTTTTTTATTATGTAACCCTTTAATGTGAAAGGTTTTATTATTAAATTTTATTGTAATTGGGTAGTTAGATATGAATATTTAATTAAGTGAACATCAAATCCTGTGGGAATGAAGTACCTTGGTTTGGGGGTGTCACATCATACATAAATAGGAATATCATTCACAAACTTATTCCTAACAATCTCCTCCTATTTGATTATGACAAAAATAATAAGTGCATATGCATGAGATGAATGAATCTTATACTCAGTGAGCAACTGTATTTCTAAAACAGATAATCATGAATGTCATTGATAATAATATGGAATTATATAAACTTATGATACTTAACATCCTGGATCCAGAACATACTTAACTAGATAGAGATGTACCTTTTTGGCTTCATATGTGTTTCCAGGATGTCTGTTGATCAACAACTTTTCTGCTTGTTCTTTTTGCTCCTGCTCCCCCTGGGTTGGTGACTCCATTTCTTTTCCTTGCTCCCCCTCAGATTCTGCATTCAAGGAATCATTATCCTTTGGCTCCCCCTCAAATGATGATTCTGCTTTTGCTGCTGCTATATTCTTCTTTGCCTTCTTCTTGGCCTTCTTATCTTCTTTTCTTCTTTTCTCCTTTTGCTACCCCTCAGATGATGATTCTTCTTTTGCTGCTGCTGCTGCTGCTATCTTCTTGGCCTTCTTATCTTCTTTTCTTCTTTTCTCCTTGCCCCTCCTTGAGTGCTTCTTTCTATCTCTCTTTTTCTCCCCCCTTTTATCATTAATCACTTGTGAAAGCTGCTCCACCTTGGACATAAGTTGCTCCATCAAGTAAGATGAGTTACCGACCTCAATCTTGAGTTCATGTTGGCTCAGCTCAAGTTACAGGGAGAAAAACTGATTCAGATTGTTAATCTTGTCAGTGAGGGATTTAATTTGCTCTTCATTAGCCTTCTGTGCTCGTAGAGCTTCTGCTTTCTGATCATACATAGCCTTCAAATAGATTTGATCTCTCTCTTTGATTTTGAAAGATATATCAGACAAAGTGGCTTGAAGTTTGTCTTGAACTGCATTTCCTCCTGCTTCGGTCAACATCTTGGCCTCTTCAGTGATGATAGACATCTTCTTGACCAACTCATTAGAATTCTTTAGTAACTCCAGCTTCGTACAAGTTTGGTCATTTGGTTGGGCAAACTCTTGTTGAGCATCAGAGTCGACTCTACGATTTTCATATTCAGACTGTTTTTCGAACGCAGTTAGAATATGAAAAATCGTTAAGTGCCAATCATTGTTGGAGGATGAAGGAATATTAGACAACTGTGCTTGAGCGAGGGAAGCTTCTCATCCTGAATTTGATCATCTTCAATGGTAGAGTGAGAGGACTCTACAATCATCAGCTTGGGTATAATCCTTTTGCCATTAGAACCTAGTCTACAATCGTAGGGAATGTAGTGGTTACCAGTATATCGGTAAACTTTGAAGTGAGGCAGTTCTTTGATCATCTTGGTTGCAAACTTCTTTACCCTTGGAAAGTTCTGTGACACTAACTCCAGGTTAGGAAAATGTGAGTAACACCATCTGAAGTAGCTTCTGTGACGCCCCCAAATTCGGGTATCTTCCAACCCGACATATGGTGCTCCACTGTACTAACATCCATACAATCATTTTATTGAAATACAACAAAATGAAGGTAATTACTATCTTCTTATTACAATCAAAGTATAATCTTTCCCAGGTTCATAACCGGTTACATTGTTCATTGTTCATAATGTATAATACATATAAACTTACTAAACTATTACACAATGCCTAAGCATCCATCTTAGCTTTTCCCTTATCTCTCTTGGCATTCACAGTACGTTCATCTTTAAGCTGCAGCTTATATAATTTCATAAGAAGTGAGCATGATATTTCAAAGAAGTTTAATCAAGGATAATGAGAATACCACATTCGTGAATTATATAACAATTCCGACATAACTAAACAATAGTTATGAAGTATTATGAATCAATAATACTTTAACAGTTCATAACATCAATTCCCAAAGTATAGAATAGATTAGGAATTACGAGGCAAATTCGATAGACCATGAACGATAACTTTCGGTTTTCATACTTGAAAAGAGTCCACGAGATTAAGGCCGTTCATCCGATAACTTACGAGAACTTCTAGGTGATCAGCCTATAGTACTCTATGTTGATCAACACTCATTCATTAAACGTGTTTACGTTTAATATTTTTGGCAAACTCGCGTGCCCATCGAAATATCGATGAAAATACTTTTGTTTGTTCATAGACAAACCTTACCTTCACATCCGTACCAATCACTTGGCATAGGATAGCGTTAACATTTCTATATAGAAAGATATGAATCATAATCAATCTATATATTACGAATATTCTAGCCGAGTTAAAATCTGGCATTGACCCTTTCTTTAAAATCCGTCATGCAATTCAGTTCAACGAATCACATACAACTTGGCTAACATGAAAGTTAGACAAGCGTTAAGAAAACTTGCCTTTCAGCGTCTTCAAATAATTTACTCGATTGATTACAGCTTTTACAGAATCTATATGATATATTCATATAGCACACTGTAATTAGCTATCAAACAACTATTTAAATTGTTCCTAAAAGCTTCTTTCTCTTCTATGTCTTTGTTAACTTAATATCATTTATTAAAGTCAACCAGACTTATTACCCTTCGTCCCGATTTATTACTCCACTGACTTTTATTAACCGGACTCGAACTTCTTTGATAAAGTACCAACTTTGTTCATCATTGTCTAACTTATTAATATGCATTACATTCCTAAGTTTCATACCATATACCTTAGTATAGGTAGTATAGGAATAAATTTAATACACTTATGAAGTGTATAAACATCATTCCTTTAGGTCCTCGAACAAATGAAGTTCAAAACTTAAGTCATTGTCTAAGGTTCACCACTTGCATTGCATGGGCGCTGCTGGTTGAACGATGTGAGGCCTCTGTATTACGCCATTTAGCAAAGATCTTTCAATTTTTCTTGTCTTGTAAAATGCGGCGATTTATCTTATGTATGTAGCATAGTATGCTGCCAGACCTCAGCATCTGAGAATCTCGTAATTTTAAAAATTTTGCGAAATTCCCGGGGCTGTAACTTCTTCGTTTTAAGCCTGATTTGATCCGTTCAAAAGCCTACGCATCACAAATAATGTAATCTACGCATTCATATTAGAATTTGACACTTTCAAATCTGTTAACTCAAAATTGACCATTGAGTTCATTTTCGAGATGTCCGAAAACGATAATGAGCGTTCAATGCTCGTTTTCTTTGTTTTAAGTCGGAATCTGACGATTCTTGAACCCACAACTCTTAATCACCCTATCTCATGTGTTGACATTGAAAACCAATGTTTTCAAGTCTCACAGCAACTTTAGACCCTTAATCCGAAATTCAACGTTTTTGACGTTTATCGTCTATTTTCGTAAAATTCGCCATAACTTCGTTACTAGGGTTCTCTAAGCCAAATCACATGGAATTCTCCATAGATTTCATATCTATATCCTAACCAAACAAGATGCGTATACTAACATATTGATGGAGCTGAATCGTTCATCAACGATCGATCTCAACAAACAATATTTCAATGGTTCAAAACTATTTCAAACCTTATGATTCTTATAATCTCATGACTTATAGATATTGAATCTATAAAAAGCCATTAATAATTTCATATATACAAGACATATACTCCCTATCTATGATTCTCCAATATAAAAGAAAAATCAAAAAGAGATGGAGAATGAAGAACAAGAAGTATTACCTCAAGCTTCTTAAGAAATCTCTTGGAAGAATAAAGGTTAAAGATTCCAAAGTGAAGGACTTATATGAATAACTCTCTTTCTCTCTAAAAATAATCTAGGTTGGCAAGTTTCAAAACTCTCAAATGCCACAATCTAGCCTTCTATTTATAGAAAACAAGAATGGAGGGTATAATTGTCATTGCACACATCACCTCCTTACTATTCACTCTTGGTCACCAAGTATTTTACTTGGTGACCAAGCATTATGCTTGAGTACACAACAAGGTGGCCGGCCCACCCATGCTTTAAGACATCCCATGGGTTGCCCCATGGGTTTTACCCATTAGGTGACCCACCGGATCGCCCCACGGTTCGGTTTTAATGAATTGGGCTTAACTAAATAAACATTGGGCCTTGACTTGGGCTTAACCCATTAATCTCTTTGGTCTTAGTCATTCAATTGATTGGGCTAATCATAATCCAATACAAATGAATTAATCATTGAGACTTAGGTTAATTCTATAATACGCATCGTATTCTACACGTACAATTCACGTATTCCCTTCGTATACCATACGTACAATTATCGTATTGTACTTCGTATTTACTTATCGTATTATACATAGATACTAAATAGTATCATATATGTATAATACCCGCATTAACCCTAACGTAATTCCTTCTACGCAATACATTTCCTTCACGGAAATTAACATACTCAAACCTTAGGTTTTAAGTCCGCAGGCGAAAACTGCGTTTGTCATAAATGAAATATTATTAAATATTCCATCCTATCACAACATTCTATCATTACGCGTTTCTCGGAATTTCAAAATAATTCCCCGAACAGAAACGAATGAATAGTGTTTTTACAGAAATTTCTCGAAAAATAATTATTTTCGTCTCGGAAATTCCAAATAATTATTTTTAACACGTAGCCCGGATACTAACCACGTTAGCACATTCTAGGTCATAGAACGACCTTCACATAGCTTACTCACAAAGAAATCAATTAAATTCATTTAATTCACATAATCAAATAAAAATTTAATTGTCATAAAAATCCGATTTTCTCGGGCGTTACATTCTCTCCCCCTTATAAGGATTCTGTCCCCAGAATCTTAGCTTATAATTACATAAACAAATGAGGAAAATCTTCCTTCATTTTACTTTCGAGCTCCCACATTGTTTCTTCTGCATTGTGGTTTCTCCATAACACCTTCACAGAAGGTATTACCTTATTTCTTAAAACTTGTTCCTTCCTATCAATAATTTGAAATGGAAGTTCCTCATAGGACAAGTCTTTCTCTATCTGAATAGATTCATATTCTATTACGTGTTTATAGTCCGATTTATAAGGACGTAACATAGACACATGAAACACATTATGAATGCGTTCCATCTCAGGAGGTAAAGCTACTTCATAAACTACTTCTCCTACCCTTCTTAAAATCTTAAAAGGTCCTACAAACCTTGGACTTAACTTTCCTTTCTTCCCAAAACGTATCTTCCCCTTCCAAGGCGATACTTTCAGAAAAATAAAAGATCCTACATCGAATTCTATATTTTCTCTGTGAGGATCTGCATACTTCCTCTACCAGTCTTGAGCCGCAACTAATCGAGTACGTATTAACTTCGCCATATCCGCCGTCTGCTGTACCATCTCAGGTCCCAACATTCGACGTTCACCGACCTCATCCCAACACAATAGAGTTAAGACTTCCTTCCATCTAACGCTTCCGTGGCGGCATGCCTATACTAGCGTGAAAACTATTATTGTACGAAAATTCCACCAACGGTAGATATTCGTCCCAACTCCCTTTGAAATCCATAACGCAAGATCTTAACATATCTTCAAGCGTTTGAATTGTTCGCTCACTCTGACCATCCGTTTGAGGATGATACGCCGTACTCAATCTTAACTGTGTTCCCATTTGCTCTTGCAAACTCTTCTAAAAGTTTGATGTGAATCATGGATCACGATCTGACACAATCGAAACAGGTACTCCATGTCTGGAAATAATTTCCTTGACATACAGCTTAGCTAACTAATCTAGGTTATACCTAACACCTATTGGTAGAAAATGAGCCGATTTCGTTAATCGATCCACTATCACCCAAATAGCATCGTATCCTTTCCTTGTTGCTGGAAGTCCCACCACAAATTCCATCGTGATATGCTCCCACTTCCACTCTAGAATTTCTAACGGTTGCAACAATCCGCTAGGTCGTTGGTGTTCAGCCTTAACTTTTTGACAAGTTAGGCACCTACTAACATATTCTGTTATCTCCCTCTTCATGTTCGGCCACCAAAAGTTCTGACGAAGGTCTTGATACATCTTCGTACTACCGGGATGTATCGAGTACCTCAAACTATGGGCCTCCATCATAATTTCTTCTTTTAATTCGGGATCATTTGGAATCCAAATTCTTCCTTGAAAACGAAGTAATCCCTCCTTATCGAGGTTATACTTAGTCTTCTCTTCATTTTCTATCCTCTTCTGTATCTGCTTGCACTCCTCGTTGCTCGATTGTACTCCCCTAACCCGTTCCCCTATGGTCGGTTGGGTTTCCATGGAAAATAACATCTCCACTGCTTCTTCCTTTAACTTAACTTCTAACTTTGCCATTGCTATTACCAACTCATTCTGAGTTGTTAACATTGACAGTTTCTCTTTACCCTTCCTACTTAGCGCATCGGCTACTACATTTGCTTTTCCAGGATGATATAAAATATCACAGTCATAATCTTTTATTAACTCTAACCACCTTCTCTGTCTCATGTTCAACTCCTTCTACATGTGAAGATATATTTTAGACTTTTTGTGGTCCGTGTATATCTCACACTTCTCACCATAAAGATAATGCCTCCATATCTTTATGGCAAAACTCATTTGCAATTCCGGTCATGAGTAGGATAGACCTTCTCATAATCCTTTAATTGGCGTGGCGCATCTGTAATGACCTTGCTTTATCTTTGCATGAGCACACAACCAGATCCTTTATGCGAAGCATCGCTATACACTACAAAATTTCTGATCGTCGTCTGGTAAGGACAATATATGTGCCTCACTTAACCTATTTTTCAACTCACGAAAATTGTTCTCACATTTTCAGGTCCACATACTTCACCGACTTTTTGTCGATTTGTCAACGGAGTAGCTATTTTAGAAAAGTCAGGAATGAACCTTCTATAATATCCCGCTTAACCCCGTAAACCTCGAACCTCGGTTGGCGTTTTCGGTTGCTCCCATTCGTTAACTGCTTCTACTTTTTCCGGATCTACGGAAATGCCATCCTTATCAATAACATGCCCTAGAAACTGCACTCTCTCAAGCCAAAATTCACACTTTGTGAATTTCGCATACAACTTCTCCTTTCTTAGTGTTTCCAACACTATTCTTAAATGTTCTACTGATCTCCTGGCGTCTTTGAATAGACTAGAATATCATCAATGAACACTACTACGAACTTGTCCAAATATTGTTTGAACACTCTGTTCATCATATCCATAAATGCAGCTGGTGCATTCGTCAACCCAAACGACATTACCAAAAACTCGTAATGACCATAACGAGTTCTGAACGCCGTCTTAGATACATCCTCCTTCCTCACCTTTAACTGATGATACCCCGTGCGTAAATCTATCTTAGAAAAATATTTTGCCCCTTTCAACTGATCAAATAGATCATCGATCCTGGGCAACGGGTATTTATTCTTAATCGTTAACTTATTCAACTCTCGATAGTCGATACAAAGTCTTAACGACCCGTCCTTCTTCTTGACAAACAACACTGGTGCTCCCTAAGGAGACACACTCGGTTGAATGTACTTCCTATCTAACAGTTCTTATAATTGAACCATTAACTCCTTCATCTCAACTGGCGCCATCCGATATGGTGCCCTTGAAACTGGTGTCGTTCCCGATAATAGATCAATTACAAACTCTACCTCCCTGTCCGGTGGAATACCCGGTAACTCCTCCGAAAATACATCCGCGAACTCTTGCACTATAGGTATCTGGTCCAAGGATGTTCCCACTCTTTGGGTATCCACAACATGGCACAGATAACCTACACACCCTTTCCTCAACGTCTTTCTAGCTTGTGTCATAGACAGACAACAAGAGCGTCTCAGTGATTTACTACCGAAGAAAACTACCTTGGTTTTCTAAGAAAGCCGAAGGTTTACACTTTTCCTATGGAAATCTATAATTGCCTTATGGTTAACCAACAAATCCATACCAAGAATTACATCGAATTCTTTTAACCTTATCGGTACCAAATCTACCAATAATTTCTTCCCTCTAATTTCTACGCAACAATCCTTATGAATATGTTCAATGGGGATTATTTCTTCGTTTGCTACCTTAACGTCTAAAGGTATAGATAACTTCTCAAGGATTCAACCTAATCGCTTAGCAAATTTACATGCTATAAAAGAACATGTAGCACCCGAGTCAAATAGCACATAAGCATTTATCTCATTGACCAGAATGATACCTGCTACCACATCCGTTGATGCAACCGCATCTTGGACAATCATATTAAATGTATGAGCTGAGGGTCTACCCACCGATGGTGCTTGTCCAGTAATGGCTAATTTACCACTACCAGAACTCTTATTCCCCTATAAACCCTTCTTTGGGCAATTTCTTGTCATGTGGTCCATTGACCCACAGATAAAGCACCCCTGGTTCTTCTTAGGGTTAGGGCAGTTGGGTGATAAATGCCCCTCCTGCCCACAGTTATAGCATACTGCCTTCCCCTTTAAACAGACTCCCATGTGAGACTTTTCGCATATCTTACATGCTTCCGTCCTCCGCTTGGGATCTCCCTGCTTTACCCCAGTATTCCCAGGGTTAAAACTCTTTCTCTTTGGCAAGTTGCCGCTTCCACTGGCAACTTCAGCCTTATTACCTCCTTCTAACTTACTCTTAATCTTCCGCTCTTTGTGGTATTGAGACAAAGCCTCACCACCACCTTCAGCTATTATCACCTTTTTCAGAATGGTTCCGTAGAAGCACTCTGGAAAACCGATATCTCATTGAGAGCCGTGGTTTTAAGCCCCGCTTCAAACCTATATCTTTCCTCGCTTCTCTATGTCCACGATGTGGAGCAAATCTCACCAATTCATTAAACTTGACAAGATCTTTGGGAACTGTATATCCCGCTTAAGTTCTAAGAACTTAATTTCCATTCTACCGGCTTTAGTAGTAGGAAATAGTTCTCGAAGAAGACTTTCTTAAACTGTTCCCACGTAATGACCTCTCTGTCCTAGCCCCACCCTAGTGAGCCTCCCACCGATGAGTTGGCTTCTCCCTTCATCATGTAAGTCGCAAAAGAAGTCTTTTGCGCCTCACTTACGTTTGTTATCACAAATGCCTTTTCAATCTCTTTAACCCATGTCTGGGCTTCTAACGGGTCCGTCGTTCCTCGAAACTCGGGAGGACCCACACTTTTAAAGTGCTTAAAGGTAGTTGTTCTTGCTACCCTGTGAGCTACTGTGAATCCAACCCCTTGGTTAAATGTACCGTTAATAAATTAACAAACTCTTGCATAGGGTTATTAGGACCCCCCTGATTCTCATTATGAGACTCGGCCTCTTGGTTACGTTGTCTCCTTCTCGGCGGCATAATTCTGATTAAATAAATAAAGCTTCGTTATTATCTTTTTAACTACTCAATTATCATTTTAAATCATCAACAACCATTCATACCACAACAAGCACTTTAAATAAAAGCTTTATTATATAAATATGCTTTCATAGTCAAAACTATTTACATCATGTCTCTTTAACCAAAAAGCTATTACATACTATCCCGCGATTGCTTTCTACAAAAATTGGGATTTACAAAAAGACTACCCTTAGTTATACAAAAGAGGGTTTTACGTCACTATTCATATACAAAAAGATTTATCGATCTACTAACACTGTCGAATGACATTCTCATATTTCTGATTTGCCAGAATCGACACTATATCTCGACTTATGGTATGTCGAGTCTGCCCGGACTCAATAGAATAACAAGCAATTTTCAGCTTGAAATCCTCATGAGCACATTCATGGATGTATGACATCCTAGCTATCTTCTGGTCTTTCTTAACCAGTTTCTTTTGTAGCTTAAGGACCTCGTCCTTATAGTCACGAGCTTTATCAGTCATAAGCACTTTTTCATCGTGCTTAGACTCAAAGTCTGCCTCTGCAGATTCCTTAGTCTCATATAAGGCAATTATCTCCTCAATCTGATTCTCCACTACTGTGCGCAG
The DNA here is from genome assembly GCA_020205605.1 of Panax ginseng. Taxonomy (NCBI): domain Eukaryota; kingdom Viridiplantae; phylum Streptophyta; class Magnoliopsida; order Apiales; family Araliaceae; genus Panax; species Panax ginseng. The sequence goes on along the minus strand of CM035135.1, from coordinate 13,051,682 downwards.
TTGCACATTTTTATCCAACACGGCCTCATACAATGCTCGCATTTGCATCCGGAGGTGTTGGTTCCTGGGTAGGTAACATCGTGTTAATCGATGTCACCTCCATCTCCTCCTCCATGTCTAGCATCTCATTAAGGTATGATTCTAAACCCATAGTCTCCTTAGAGTATTCCTCCTCAGAGATGTACTCCTCACTGTCGGAGTCGTCTAGTACAACTATCGGTAGCTCTGCCACTAGGATTGGTACAACCTCAACATGATTCACTGACTCTTCACTCACGATGTGAATGTCTCTATACATCATGCTATCGATCGACATCTACAATAGCATATAACAAGTTGATTAATACATAATACACAATAGTATAAACACAAATCACATTTAATATCTTTAAGATTAATTTTCATCTTTTAATCCTTTTGATACCGAGTTATCTCAATACCTTATTAATTCAATGGACTTGAATTTTATTCCTCGGACTTTACCTTCCTTACGAGGTTATTAGCCTAAGGTTTTCCCCCCTTAAGTTTTATAACCTAAGGCTTTGATACCAACTCCATGGCGCCCCAAATTCGGGTATCTTCCAACCCGAGCATATGGTGCTCCTTTGCATTAACATCCATACAATCATTTTATTGAAATACAACAAAATGAAGGTAATTACTATCTTCTTATTACAATCAAAGTATAATCTTTCCCAGGTTCATAACCGGTTACATTATTCATTGTTCATAATGTATAATACATATAAACTTACTAAACTATTGCACAATGCCTAAGCATCCATCTTAGCTTTGCCCTTATCTCTCTTGGCATTCACAGTATGTTCATCTTTAACTGCAGTTATATAATTCACGCAAGAAATGAGCATGACAGCTCAACAAGTTTAATCAAGGATAACAGGAATACCACATTCGTGAATTATATAACAATTTCGACATAACTGAACAATAATTATGAAGTATTATGAATCAATAATACTTTAACAGTTCATAACATCAATTCCCAAAGTATAGAATAGATTAGGAATTCTAAACCGGTCGATAGACCATGAACAGTAACTTCTAGTTTTCATACTTGAAAAGGAGTCCACAGCACTAAGGCCATTCATCCGATAACTTACGAGCACTTCTAGGTGATCAGCCTATAGTACTCTATGTTGATCAACACTCATTCATTAAACGTGTTTATGTTTAATATTTTTGGCAAACTCACGTGCCCATCAAAATATCGATGAAAATACTTTTGTTTGTTCATAGACAAACCTTACCTTCATATCCGTACCAATCACTTGGCATAGGATAGCGTTAACATTTCTATATAGAAAGATATGAATCATAATCAATCTATATATTACGAATAGTCTAGCCGAGTTAAAATCTGGCATTGACCCTTTCTAAATCCGTCATGCAATTCAGTTCAACGAATCACATACAACTTGGCTAACATGAAAGTTAGACAAGCGTTAAGAAAACTTGCCTTTCAGCGTCTTCAAATAATTTACTCGACTGACCACAACTTTTATAGAATATACATGATATATTCATATAGCATACTGTAATTAGCTATCAAACAACTATTCAAATTGTTCCTACAAGCTTCTTTCTCTTCTATGTCTTTGTTAACTTAATATCATTTATTGAAGTCAACCAGACTTATTACCCTTCGTCCCGGTTTATTACTCCACTGACTTTTATTAACCGAACTCGAACTTCGTTGATAAAGTACCAACTTTGTTCATCGTTGTCTAACTTATTAATATGCATTACATTCCTAAGTTTCATACCATATACCTTAGTATAGGTAGTATAGGAATAACTTTAATACACTTATGAAGTGTACAAACATCATTCCTTTAGGTCTGATGCCCTTATCTTCAAACTTGCTCTTTTGACCTTTGTGGACAGAAACCCAGAACCTATTGTTGCATTGGAATAGAATTGCTTCACTAGCTTTGTATAGACTGGAGTGTTAGCTTCCAAGCACTCAAAAAACCCCACACTCTTTATAAGCTCAAGTATATCCTTGAATTTCTTTTATGATATTTCGAACTTCTTGAAGTTGAGTTGGATTCCGGTTATAACACGCCATTCTTCCATTTTGAGGGTTCGAAATATATGGGTATTTGGTTTCAGACCTCTTCTTAGAGATAGTTGAATGCGATTTGGGTGAATCTAGAGGTTTGATGGATTTAGGCTTTGAAGAGGATACTAGGGTTTTGAAAAGGGAGGGAGAGAGGTTCAATAGTTTCTGATAACTGGTTTGAGATTTTTAATTTGCCTTTATGACATTTCCTTCTGAATTTGCATACGCTGTGTTGTGTCAATCATTCATTGGTTGTATGATGCCCAATAAGAAATTGTAACTTTCCATAAACTTTTCAGCTTGATGTTCCTTTTAATAGAATAGGCATTTTACTGACGTGGATTAACCATTGACCTTTTTCAGTACGTAGAGTAGCTTGGTGAGGTAGCTATAGACTCTACATTTTTCTTTGTCAACTCAATGATCGTCTTATGAGAGATGCTCCAGTAGATGATTTGACATTAATCTTCACCTTGAAGTTGCATGGCTTAACCACTTATGTACACCGAGATAGTTTGAGCACTGAAATTCTGAGGTGAATTTGTCGGATGTCTTTCCAAGCTGTATTCGTACTTATCTCCACACGATCTGAGTTATTGAGCAAGTGTCTAATTCTTCCGAGCTTCCTATGAGCTAGTTTATCCTCTAGGAAGACTGTGATCGTCGAGCCTACTCTACGATCGTTGAGGTTTCACTACGATCGTCGAGGTTGCTTAAGAATCTACTCTATAATCGTTGTCTGTCCTGGTCCTTGAGATGAACTTGACTAGGCATTTCTTCTAGGTTAAGGTAGCTCAGGAAGGGCCAACCTCTTAGAGTGAACTAAGGTTTAGGTTTGTCCTTGAGGTGCTTTCCAGATGAAAAACTTTAGAAGTGATTTGCACTGATCTCTCATTTGACCTTTTTTGCTTGGGAGTTCCTTTACCAACTTTAGACATTTGGCTATAATCGTGGTGTCTTCCTGCTCTTACACTACGATCAGATGTTTGATCGTAGGCGCTCCACGATTTTGAGTTGGGTGGTTGACAAGGTTATCAGTAGTACGTTTTGAGATGTTCCTACTGACTATGGATCTTCATTTGGTTCATCACCCACAAAGTTTTGGGACTTTGTAACTGGTATATTGCTTCATACTGTATTTCTGATACTTTCAGTGTTGCTTTTCCTTAACAGATCACTGCTCCCCCATAGGTTATACTATCTTCTCAGAGGAGTGTGAGATTTTCTTCTTCATGTGCATCAGAAGGTAGCCTTGCATATCTTCTTCTAACTGAAGTCATCATAATCATTTAACCTCCTTGGATCATAGAGGTAGATATCTTCAGAACTGATTGCTCTACGATAATTTGACAAAACTACGAGCAAAGATGGTTTATACTTGTGGAGTTCTACTTCTGTATTGAGTTCCTCATGATTAATGCTGGATGATCCTCTGATGTGAACTTCCTTGAGGATTCTTCTCCTATGATATGCTTTATATGCTTGAGCATGTAAGACCCTTTTCATCTTATCATGAATTGTCTGCTTCCATATGAAGATCAACAACCATGTGAGCTTCATTCATGTTAGCTCAGCAAGTCTTCAAGGACAGGCTTTTACAAATAAAGATTTAGTCAGAAATTCTTCTGAAATGTCTTAAGCCTTCTGCTAGTTGAATCTTTTTGACTAAAGTCTTCTACTTCAGCATTCCTTAGTGTGGTCAGATAGACCAAGTACCTGCAGGTTAGATAAATTTTTATTTTTGGTACCCATGGTTAAATGGGTCTTGCCAGGTTAGCTTTCAAAATCCCCGTTCCTCATATATTTGAAATTTTCATCATATTAATCACCAACAAGCATACTCATGCATGTATCTAATTTAGATATGACATTTTAAAATGCATGATGATGAGTGTGTGTAAGATTAACCAATTTAATAAAACACTCTTCTTCTTTGATGGTTTCATCATTTGTTTAGTTATGTTCACAGGGTTTAAATGTTCACAGAGTGAGAATCAACTCTATTACTTATTTGTATCTGGTTGATTCATGGAGGTGATCAGTTTATACGAATCTTTAAGATACTCTTGTAGAACTGATCATACTCTATGTGTTATCAAAAACTTAGAACATAGGTTTGTACATACATACTAACCCATCAGCAAAGATTCCTCCACTTAAAATTAATTAAACCTTAATGTGCTTATGACTTATTTTAGATTTCTTTCAAGGTGTTATCTTCAACCTAAAACTTGGATGGAGAGAAAGTTTGTAAGCATTTGAATTTTCAACTTCAGTGTACTTTCTCTCTTCTCCTTTTTAGGTAGAGTATGGCCTCTTGATAGAATACTGTTATAGTGCATAAGATGATGCAATATGATGTACACATTTATACTGATGAGGAACCGTAACTTTACATTGTCAGTTTCTTGACAGTCATTTATCTTGATATACTGAGGTTAGGCATTGATGTGCATACTTTTTCCTTCACTTCTGACAGCTTGTTACTCCAGTTGTCCTTTGATCAATCAGTTATAGTTTTGAAGATGTAGGCTCAGAGAATCTTGACATCTTTAGTTCTTTGACAACCTTGAGTCCTCAAGATTCGCATCCAGCTATTGGTTGGCCAAAAATAGATTTGAGAGATTCTTCTTTTTTCTCTAAATGAGTACTTAACACATATGGCCTTTTCATCTTTTAGTCTGGTGGATGCTTGACTCTTTGCTGTTGATGCCTCTTGAGCTCCTATATCTGCTATTCAGACTACAAGATTGACTATAGGCAAGGATTGGTCTTGTTATGGCATTTAAGAACATGGACCAATCTGAGCAACTTCAGGTGTATATACACATTTACCTGTACATAATATTTCCAACGTGTGAGCTTATCTGCATTTACAAGTGACTTACTACTAAACTAAGTTTAGAACAATGTTTGTGCTTAGGATCAGACTCAAAGCAATTAGCTTTTGATTATAGCATGAGAACGTTCTTTGATACCAATTGTTAATTCCCAGTAGGCACACAATAAATTTAGAAGGGTGGGGGGGGGGGGGGAGTTGATAAGATCCTTTTTAATTTTCAAATACTTTTGTCTTTTATTTTGTGTTGCTAATGAATTAGCATATGACAAATATAAGAATCTTTTCAAGCACAACAGAATAAGTAAAAGATCCCCTTTCATTAATATGTTCATAATCATACATACATTGTTCTTAGAATTAGTTAAGTTGTAAGCAGTTAATATATACATAGCAGTTATAGCAGTTAGGTACATAATGTAAATGACATAAAATAAATGACACAAGGGATTTTAAGTGGTTCAGAGACTCAAGCTCCTAATCCACTCTTCTGCTTTCAACTAGCAGAATTTCCACTAAGGAAGGGCAGCACCTTGGATCACTTCCTCCTGTATTTTGTGCACGAGTCTCCCTTGTCTGATTTTCTATGAACTGCAAAAAGCTTCTAAACATCCCGTCGTTCATCATCTCGCTTTCCGTTGGTGTTGTTCACGGGAGGAACATTGCCGACCTATTGCACGTTCTCCTCGTTGGTGAGTAAAGGTGTCCACCACGGTCTCATTTACTCCACTATTAACATTCTCAATTCGACATTCTCAAAATCGCCATAAAACAAGGGTTAATTAAAGAAATCAACATATCACATAATGTCCCTATATCTTGACCAACCAACAAATAAGCTTAGGTAAGACACACTAGCTAAGGTTTTACTCTGCTCTCCCTCCAAGTTTTATTCCTCGATCTCGCTTGGAGATCATATCCCTAAGCTTATGATATTAACCTATGACGCCCCAAAATAGGTATACAACACCCATTCCGGAAGTCGTCAATAACATGGTACGTAAACAACTACAACTTTATTAATACAACATAAAAACGCTGTGAGTTTAAATATAAATATTGTCTTCTAGACAATATCAACACTCAAATAAGTTCTCATTACAATTATTGATATATTATTTTACAAAATGGTGAGGACTACTAAAAAACTTTCTAAGACCTTCATTCCACAATTACTACTAAGTACTGCTTACATTCTCAACTCACGAGAAGAAAAATGGAACAAAAGGAAAAGGGTGAGCTCAACTAGCCCAAAGAAAGAATATTATGACTAAGATAATATAGAACAAATTATCGTTAGTTTTCAACAGGGAAAAATCTGATAGAATATAATAGACAACAAGTTTCAGATCAATATTCGTAGCGGAAATAATAATTCATAGAAGAGTTACGTAGAGAATGAAATCTACAAATATCTATGAATTTAAAAGTCCATCATCAATATTTTATCCCTGTAACATCAATCAATATACATCTTAAATCAAATATTCATCTTTGCACTACAGGCCAAAGATATTCATTAGTTGGCCATGTTCATCTCAACACCTGTACTACTTTGCACTACAGGCCAAAGATATTCATAAGAAAATCAATCATCTTTGCACTACAGGCCAAAGATATTCAGTAATATCATCATTTTGGACTAAGGATGATGAAAAATATTTTAAAGAAATGAATCCAGTGAAACAAAAGAATAAATTTTAAGGATTCGTACTTCAAACAATCCAAGTTCAAAATACTTCATAAATAATCGTGGTGAAGTAAAATTCAAGAATGATCAAAACATGGATACAATCAAGCTAGTATCCATAATAGATATTTTGGACAAAAAACAAAAATTTAATTTTTCTGTGAATAGTGCCGTATTCGTGAATAGTGTCGTATACGTGAATAGTGCCGTATATGTGAATAGTAACCCTGACACAAAAAGACAAGAATTTCATAAGAAAAATCTTACCAATATTCCGGCATAATGATATTAGAAGAAATAATATCATTTTTTTTTAAAAAATAATATCCCTTACCTCGAAAAGAATAGTACTTCTGGCTGGAATATCAGATATAACGCTGAAGGAATTTGCACCGTATAGCAACACACAAAGTATCAAAATACTCACAAGAATACACTCGATAATATAGAGAGAGAAAAATTCAGTTTCTGGTGTTATTTTCAATTCTAACCTAAGCACCCTATTTATAGAAAAATGCTTAGTACACCAAAGCAGAAAATTTAATAAAATATTAATATATATATATTTATACAAATTTCTTACGCCCACTTTTACCAACTGAATTCAGCATTCAACACATTTATATCACATGTGGGACACTCACCAAAAATGTTTTTCTTAAAAAAATAATTAAAACTTCAAAAATCAATTATTTCAGAACTTCGGAACTTCAATAATTCATAATAAATAGCCCTTTTTGTCAGAAAAATTCGAACCTTATGTCTTTTCCATAGAAATTCCATTATCTACAACTTTGTAAGTTTAAGTTTTTCCAAATACCAAGCAGTAAATTGATCAAATCCATAAACGAGTGATTTTCTGTGCTATAATCAAATTTCAAATAAGAATGGGCCCACAAACATGTTTAATATGTTTTAAACAATTTTGTAACAAAAATACTCTTCCTCCTCATTTATTCATATATCACACATTCATTGTAAAATATCACCATTATTATATTGTTAAAATATAATAATATTTTTAAATGAATTATTTATCGTAAAAGATAAAATATCAATTTTCAACAATATTTATCACTTTCTAAAAATTCCTCCATTTATATCCACATAAATAAATATTTTCTTATCATATAAATCAATAATTAATTATTCACAAATAATATTACAGAATCACAATCTGTGCAACCGTGCCGTTCCAGAAAGAGGGGGCTTTCGAATAAGGATTTCTCCTTCTTGGCGCTTAAATTAGGTGATTTAAACCTCTCTTTAGAGGCGTAACTTTCTAGACATTGCCAATAATGTTATCTAATAATATTATTCAAATAATATGAATTATTGATCTAATAATGGAAAATACTGTGTAGTGATAATTATTGAAACAATAACAATATAAAATATTAACGTAGCAATTATTGAATCAATAAAATAAAATATTGAACAGTAATTACTGTAATAATTATTGAGTAGTGCCTTTCACGTAAGAATCAATAATTGGTGCAATACAGGTGTCTTCTTGTGTTTTAACCACCGGGTATTCCAAAGATAATCTCAGAATAACTACGCTTGTATTTATAAACAACTTATATTTGTCATTTTCTTCATCAAATCGCTTTCGTTATGGGACCCACAATAAAGGCTGCTGTCGCATTTAATATTCCCGAAAAGAAGAAGAATATTCCATGACCAAATGAATATTCCCCGACAACAATGAATATTTTATAACCACTTACTTATTTGAAATATTTGCGCATTTTACCCATAACTAACCACATTAATCAAATCAACCCTTACTATTTCAAAATAATAAATAGAGGAAATTTAATTTCGTTTATAATAAGTTGGGGTTTAACACTGGCTTCTTGTTGATTGTTGATTGTTTGTTGGAGGTGCTGCTAAGATTTACTTTAAGCTCTTCATCTCTGAATGCTTAGTAGCTTGATGTAATCATCCTTGAGGTGCAGTTGAGTGTCGTATGATGCTCAGCTTCTTTAGATACTCAACCTCTTCTGATGATCCCTTGTTGAACTGCTGTGAAGATCATTCTTCTTGATACTTGATGGCTACACATGATGAGTTTCTAAGATGACTGTAGGCTTTTCTGTTAGGTACTTAGAAACTTTCTCATGCTTGACATCATGATGACGTTGGTGATCTTCTTCCTTGATACTTGATGCCTTCTCATGATGGACTTGCTAAGATGATTGTAAGCTCTTCTCTCTGGTACTTAAAGTCTTCCAATGATAGACATCAAGACGACATTGATGCTCTTCTTTCTCTTGGCAGTTCATAACACTCTTCTTTTAGTAGAACTCTTACTTCTAATCGTAGAACTCTTACTTCTAGTTCTTACTATGTTTATCTCCAAGTGTTCTTGGTGGATCGTAGAGTGAGCTTTCGGACCTTCATTGGTCACTCACTATTTTACGTTATTTTGATCAGTCCACCATCTCTCCAACCTCAACAACTTTTTCAATCATCAACAACTTCAACAACCTTTGATCTTTGAAGCTCTGGCTGATATATACTCCTTCCCAATCTTTCCGTTGGAATATAGCCGTTGAAAGATATTTGAATTGCTTCGCAGATCTCGAGTTATTTGGTATAGACTACAGATGTGACATGACATCCCCTTTATGACTTTTCTGACACTGCAGTCTACTATTTCACCTACCCCGTTACAGATGTCACTTTGATGTCTTGGGCAGGTAGTCGAATTTATTTCCTCCTTTCGATTTCTCGATCAGAGGTTGTCCTTTTGCATCGATGCTCTCAATAAGCGCTGTTCGAATATCAATCTTCAGATTGAACCGTTGCCAATGCTTCATCCTTTAGATGACCAAACTCTACGATTCTAATGCATATCTTCTTGGACTTGATCATAGTGTCTTGTTGAATGTTGCTCAATGACAGGTAGAGACAACACTACAATCTTGAAGAGTGTTTATCGAATCTTCAATGTAGAACACCTCTTCCTTTTTTTTTTGTGCAATTGCTTCAACACTTCGTTTTTTCGACCGCTCTTCTAGAATCGATGGCTTGACTCCTAGTTTTGTCCCCTTCTGAATAACAAGACACTTCAGATTTGTGGCATGCCCAGCTCACTTTCTCCTTGTGATCTCCCGTTCACTTATCATCATTAGACTGACCCAATGCTTAATCACTTTAGCCTTGTTCTTCATAGGCTGACCAATATCTTTGTGTACACTCCATCAGTTCCTTCTTTATTTGGCAAACACTACGATCTTGATTGCTTCCAAGCTCGTTGTCTTTTGTTTTCTTGACAGCAACTGCACTAGCTGACTTTCCTTAGTCAGTTACTTTGATTGAAGTCTTCTTCTGATCAACTTGTGGAAGACTTCAACTTGAATGGCTTCACAACTCAATCTGAATGCTGATTGGGTTGGTGCTTAGATCTTCTGTTAGCTTGCATGCCATTCGTTAAGTGCTCTTTGGTTTCCTTCAGGTTGGATGTAACTTTGCAGCTTAGACCAAAGGCTTCATACTTTGGATATTCTGGGAGTGCTCATTTGTTGAGAATCGTGTTTGCTCTATGATTCTGCCTTGGTGTTGTGATCACATCTGTTGAGGCCTTAGTACTGCACTCTACAATTCAGCTTCGACTGTGCAGACACTACGACTTTGAGATCAGATCTTGACACTCTATGATTTCTATCTTTATGCTTGTTGTCTTCATCTGATCTTGCTCGACTACGATCTCTGCCTCTGATATGATCAGTAGACTCTACGACTCCGAGTGTAGTCTATGATTCTTTACTTGGCTTCGACAGATGCTCGGTCGGCTCGTAGATAGGCTGTCTCTATGATTTTGAACATGACTTCCGCAGCAGACTTCGGCTCCGAGGAAGTTCTTCTCGACACACTACAATCCTTCCTCATCTCTCCTGGCAGTTTACGAACTCCGAGATCTACTATCTTGCAGACTACGATTCTGCCTTGATAGCTATTGAGTTTTCCTTGACTCTCCTGGCAGACTACAATTTCTGGTGCAGTGCTCGACGATCAGACAAGCCTATCTATTACATTATAAGATCAACCTAACAAGCTTGATCTTTCTATATTTATAGTCCTTGTACATCATTTCTTTTTAAGGACTTTACAAAACTATTTTGCTTATGTAGGATCAACCTAACATATTTAATCAATTCATTCTAAGTCCTTGTACATATGTTCCTATTATCTATCAAAGGACTTTACAATTTTTCTTAATGCAAGCATACTTACATATTCATTCATTTATATTATAATCAAATTATACATAAATAGGAATATCATTCACATGCTTATTCCTAACAGGGTCTTGTACACACCATCACATATATCAAACAACCAACTGTGCTCGCATAAGGCACGTTCGACATATCTTGAATCTCTTCAGCCGACTTTGGACACTATGCTATAGACAACTTGAAGTGACTCGCCAATGAAGTGCTGACCTGTTTAGCATTAGCCATACTAAACCTCTCCAACACTTTCTCCACATAATTTTTCTGTGACAACCAAAGTTTACTAGCTGTTCTATCCCTGCGAATCTCCATCCCAATTATTTTCCTAGCAGTACCCAAATCCTTTATGTCAAACTCCTTTCCCAACAACTTCTTCAACCTGTTGACTTCAAACATACTCTTTGCAGCAATAAGCATATCATCCACATACAGTAACAGAAAAATATAGGAACCATCCTCAAGATTTTTCACATAAACACAACAATCATACTCACACCGAGTGTACCCGATCCAGATCATGAAAGAATCGAACTTCTTGTACCATTGTCTTGAGACCTATTTCACATTTATCATGATGATTTCTTCAACTCGCAAACCATGTGCTCGGCCTCATTTGCTTGAATCCTCAGTCGCTCCATGAATATAACTTCCTCCAAATCACCATGAAGGAAAGATGTTTTCACATCAAGCTGCTCTAACCCCAGATCATAGCTTGCCACCAATGCCAAAATTATCCTGATTGAGGTATGTCTCACCACAAGAGAAAACACCTCATCCTAGTCAATCCCCTTCCTCTGCGAGTATCCCTTTGCCACTAATCGAGCCTTAAACCTTTCCCTTTCCTTTTCTAAAACAACTTCTTTCTTCTTGTACACCCACTTGCACCCCACTGGTTTCTTTCCCTCAGGTAATTCTGACAATTCCCAAGTCTTGTTTTTCTTCAATGACTCCATCTCCTCCACCATGGCCTCCATCCATCTGTCCCTTTCAGGACTAACAATAGCTTCTTGAAAAGTAGAAGGATCCCCACTAGTAGTAGATAGAGCATATGCAACCATTTCATCAAACCTATACCTCTCCGGTGGTTTGATAGTGCGTCTAGGTCTCCTTGTGGCTATGCTTTCCTCCTACTGTTGCTGATTATCCTGTTCCACTGGCGGTGGATTGCCAATGTCATAGCTTTCTAACTCAATTTATACTCCCTGCCGTTGATTGCTGGTGACTTCACCAGCCTCAGTTTTCTGACCTTCCTGATGTGTCTTAACCATGGAAGCCTCATCAAAAACCACATCCCTACTGATCACTACTTCCTTTGATTTCAGATCCCAAAGCTTGTACCCCTTCACACCATTCTTATACCCAAGAAAGATACACTGTTTGGATTTGGCATTAAGCTTTGATCTCTCATCACCCGGAATGTGAACATAGGCTGGACACCTAAAGATCTTCATACTTGAATAATCTACCTCCTTGCCTGTCTACACCTCTTATGCCACCTTATTATCAAGAGCAGTACTCGGTGACCTATTTATAATGTAAACTGTCATACTCACTGCTTCAGCCCAGAAATCCTTCGAAAGACCTGTATTTAATCTCATGCACCGTGCTCGCTCTGCTATAGTTCTGTTCATTCTCTTTGCCACCCCATTATGCTATGGAGTCTTTCTAACAGTCCAGTAACGTCGAATCCCACGCTCCTCACAAAACTTCACAAATGGCTCATACTTGTACTCTATCCCGTTATCTGATCTAAGGTACTTAATTCTTCTCCCTGTTTGATTTTCCACTTCATCTTTCTACACCTTGAATTTTTCAAAGACCTCAGACTTGTGTCGCATGAAGTACACCTAAACCTTTCTCGAAAAATCATCGATGAAAGTCAAGAAGTACAACGATCCCGCTTTTAAAGCTACTCTTACTGGCCCCCAAAAATCAGAATGCACATAGTCAATTATTCCTTTCATTTTGTTCACCGCACGCTTAAATTGCACCTTACACTATTTTCCCAAGACGCAGAACTTGCAGAACTCTAGCTTGCACGACTTCACCCCTTTCAAAAAATTTCTTCTATGTAATTGCAGCATCCCACGTTCCCCCATATGCCTCTACCGCATATGCCATAACGTAATATCATCAATATCCTCAGCTGTAGTGGCAGTAGCTCCACCTATAACTGTACTCCCTATCTTCTGATAGATATTCCCATTAAACTTAGAACCTTTAATTATCACTAGCGCACCCTTCGTCACTCTCATGGCTCCACTACCAGTTTTTTACTTACAACCATTAGAGTCTAGAGTTCCCAATGAAATTAGATTCTTCCTTAAACCTGGGATATGTCTCACCTCAGCCAGAGTTCTCACAACACTATCAAACATCCTTATCTTCACTGTGCCTATTCCAATGACATTGCATGAAGCATCATTACCCATTAGATCTGTACCACAATTCACAGACTTGTAGGTGTCGAACCAGTCCCTGTTAGGCGTCATTTGAAATGAACATTATGAATCCAAAATCGATGAGTTTTCCACGTCCGTGTTTGTTGAAACTGACAACATATCCCCCATCATCCGATGATTTTTCCACAACGTTCGCAGATTTTGTAGATTTTGTTTTCTTCCCTATTCCTTCACCCTTATTCTTGTATGGACAGTCTTTCTTAAAGTGTCTTGTCTCATGACATCTGTAACACTTATACTCCTTTGGCTTAGGAGTCCTGCCCCTTGACTTCGATTTCCCATGCGATCCTGATTTTCCTCTTTCTAATTTTCAGCCACGTTGCTCTCCTCCTTTTACCACCAACCCTTCACCCAAAATACCCTTGGATTATTGCTTTTGTTGGTTAAACATCAGTAGAGCAGAAGTGACTTCTTCTAATTTCAGAGTCTCTTTTCCCCATAGGAGGGTTGTAACAACAACATCAACGCCTGGTCTTCTTCTTCGAATTTCACTTCAATCCTTAGCATGTCACTAATTATTTGATTGAACGTATGTATATGCTGAATAAGTTCTGAACCTTCAATCTTCTTTAACCCAAACAACTTCTGCTTCAGAAATAACTTATTCGACAATGACTTTGACATATACCTGGATTCCAGTTTACTCTATACCCCCGATGGTGATTCATCACCAATCACATGATACATAACCTCGTCTGCTAGGCACAAATGAATTGTACTCATTTCCTTCGCTTGGAGTTCATCCCAATCATCAGTCGTCGTGGACTCTGGTTTCTTCTTGAACGATTTCACCAATCCCTTCTGCACCAATAGATCCTTTACCCTCTGTTGCCATAGCCCAAAATTCCCAATCCCATCAAACTTTATAACCGATGAATTTGATGTCACCATTCTTCGCGTGTTCAATCCAACCTAGCTTTGATACCAATTTGTTAGGAATTAAGCTCACACACGCACACGACAATAGAAAATTAACACACAAAGATTTACGTGGTTCCCCAATTTGGGTACTCCACAGGCGGATTGTTTTATTGATGATTCCTTGGTTATATAGGGCTTTACAATAGATAGTATTTATAGCCACTAATCTTATTCCAACCCTTCTTCATATTATGTCTCAATTACCCATAATGTCCTCCCAAAAACTAACCATTAAACTTCAGACTGCCAACCAGTGCGGCCCGCGCCACTCCTAAGCTTTCCTTGGCACGCCTCTCGCCACATGTACAAGATGCTTCTGCGAGCCCAGGCGTGCCTCGCGCCACTTCCACCTTGCCTGGACAGTGCTGCGCCATGCATACCATACCAGAGAAACTGCGTCAGATCGCGGGGCTCACTACCATGGGTGGAGTAAATAGAGTCCAAGTATCAATTCCAGGGTGCGAGGGGAGTGTGAAGGTGAATTCGCAGGCCTCGTGGGTGGAGCAAATAGAGTTAAATCAGGTGGAGGACGGGATGATTTGAGTCGGGTGGAGCGGGCTCAGGATGACTCTGGAAAAGTTGCTGAGACACGTTTGTCTCGGGCGTGGTGGAGTAATATTATAGTCAAGCAAAGCTCTTGAAGGACTCAAAGGTGAAGTATGATTTGAATCGGGTGAAGCAGGCTCAGGATTGCTCTAGGAAATTGCTCAGACACGTTTGCCTTCGGCGTGGTGGAGTAGTATTAGAGTCGAGCAGAGCTCTTGAAGGATTCAAATAAGGTGTGCTTAATGGTGAATACTCTAGTATGATACTTGTGATGTGTATTGAAGTGAATGGTGGAGATTGGTATTTGTAGCGGAATTTTACGATACATCCCACATCACCTGTGTAGACTGGCCGAATAAGTATGTTGAGCCACCTCCTTACCTAAAAGGTTAACCTATTAGGTTGAGGCTCTACTATACTTATTAACCCATCTACACTCTTGAATTTATCCAATGTGGAATTCATGTGAAATATCCCAACAATTGTTTTTTTCTATACATTTTTAAGGGGCTATGTGGTTTTTTATGTTTATAATCTACCCATCACAATTGATTAGAATATATGGATTATATACGTTAAAGGACATTTTGCTTAATGATGTCTTATTGTTTGTTGAGGGTTTTTTGCTTGCAGATGTTTGATTAGTTGGACTCTAGAACGATGCCCAATTTAGTGTCATATTAGCTGGTGGGGTATTATTAGTTAGGAATCATTCCAAATTTGACAGCCTTGGAGTTGGCATCTAAACATGAAAAAAAATCACTAAACTTAAAATTATAGCAGTATCAAAGAAGTGATGATATAGAACAATATAACTTACAGAAATGGATGCCTCATTAGTTCTGCCATTTTCTTTCCATTTGCCTTTAGACTGAACCTTCTTAATTTTTTCCTTTCCCTTTATTTTGCATATAATAAGCAATGTTCTAAAAGGCGAGGGCGGGGACTGGAGGCGGGTGACCTGGGGGGGGGGGAGGCTAGCATCTAGGTGGCCTAGACAGGGCTTGGGCGGGACCTAGGTGAGATTTTTTATTGTAAGCCAATTTTAATATATTATCTTACATTTATCTAAACAAAACAATAATATAAAACAAAACAATCTATAATAAAGATAATAAAGACCTTTACTTAAAGTTCAAGCATATATCCATATTGTTAATGTCAAAGTTCAAACATATTTTTAACGCATTAGTTTTATTCATAAACAAGATTGCTATTAAATAATAAAATTTAAAATTTCAATAATTTAATTTAATATTAAAACTTAAGAAACTAAACATAAATTTAAGAATTATATTGAATTAAACTAAATATTACAAATGTATCATCATCACCATTTATATAATTTGAAGTTGGTACAAGTTCAAAAAATTACAACCATAATAAAATTATCCATTTTGACTTGATATTGTTTATTTCTTGTTGTGATTTGATATGCTACAATCTGTATTATGAATATGGTAAATTATTAAAAAAATAAATATATCAAGATCTGATTTGGGTAGGTATTAAAATAAAAAAAAGGGATATTTACACTTTTTAGTACAATTTTTAAAATAATTACAACAAAAGTGCATCCCTAAAATATTTACAGAATTAATGCATTTCAAATATTTTATTTACACAATTAATGAATTTGGTTTTCCTTTAATTTAGTTGTGTTTTAATGGGAAGTTGATGCGGCAAATTAGTTTTTCAAATATACAATTATTCCTTATTTTTGTGCATAATGCGTATTAATTTGAATTGCATGTATATCCCATTTGCCGTTTCTCTCTCTTTCAATTGGAAACCCTTATTTTATAATTTGGGTTCTTTGTAACCAAACTTCTTTTCTTCTAAGTTCAGTCTGTTGTTCCTTCTGGTAGTGCGTTGTCATTCCCTTCTGGTAGTTTAGTGTGTGGCAGAATGTTCCCTCTGGTAGTGCGTTGGCATTCCGTCCGGTGGTGGTTTGCTTCTTTACTGGTTTTCGCCCTTTGTGGTTTCTTTTGGTTTTTTATAGGATGGTTTTTACGAGGAAGAATGTTGGGGGAATGGTTGATAAGAAGAATGATGGAAGAGGAAAAGAATTAGGGATGATGATTATGTTAAGAATGTGAAGAAATATGTGAAGGTGAAGGTGAAGGCTAGTGTGGTAAAGTCCCCAAAGCAGGGGAAGAAGGTAGTGGTCAAATCCCCTGTTAAGGATAAGAAATCGGGGATACATGTTTCTAAGAAGGCTAAGAAATTGATGGATTTGGAGTCTGATTTTGAAGATTCGCCAAACAAAGTTGGGAATGAGGCTGAAGATGATGCTTAAAGCCAAAATATTATTCCCTGCCAAACACATCTTAAGGTGTGCTATTTTAATTGTTTTTAAGAATTTGGAATCATTAGTTGTTTCTGGCTACTTGTGTATTTGTTTTGGTAACTGGTGCTGTCCTATTTGGTCACTGATTAATGTGTATTTATTAAAATGGTTATGTACCCTCCAAGTGGCGGTTTGGTTACTATTATATTCTGATTTGGTTACTATATACTTTTTTACAATACAGAGATTGATTAAATTGGGGGAATGGTTGATAAGAAGAATGTGAAGTTGTCTGCTTTGTATGGTGAATATTGTCTTAAAAATGCAGATACGACTCTACTGTCGGGAGAGGGTGATGTCGCTGAATACATTCATGGTTTTTTGATGGATGTGAACACACCATGGATTGCTGTTGATTATGTTTTGTTTCTCATTCACATGACAGTTCCAGGGCATTGATTTTTGTTGATCTTTGATTTGCATCGTAGACTTCTAGTAGTTTACAATTCTCTTCAACCAAACAGGATTGTCATGCGAACAAATATTATGGATGTTTGTGAGCCTTACATTTTCATTCTACCCATAATCTTGTCGAAGTGTGGTTTTTGGAAGGGTAGGCCAGATATTGATTTCTATAGTGAACCATATCGCAATAAGGGGGAACATGATATCATTGAACTTGAATTTGCAGAGGGGGTACCTGAACAAATTGAGGGGTAAGGTTTATATTGTTTCCATTTCTTTAATTATTCCATCTAGTATGATGTTTGGTTTGATTTGTTTTTTATTTTGTGTATTTTTGCAGTGAATGCGGTATGTTCATCATTTGTTTTGATGAACATTTTATTCACCAACAGTCTGTTGAAATGCCTAATCCATTCCCCATTATGCAATACCAGAAGAAATTATGCGTTATCCTCTTCATGCATGCTAGGAACAAGCAAGTAGGGGGATACGATTCTGATTCAGAATATCCAGGCAGATTTGTCCCAGAAGAATAGTTTGGTTGTTAATGTCTTCTCCTTGAAGTTTTCTTATCTTGTTTTTTTTTGGATATTCGTAACTATTTGTTATGGTTATTGACTTTTAACTGTTTAGTGAATTTTCTGATAATGGAATTATGTCTTTGTTTATATTATTAGTAGTTTGACATTGTTTGTTGGTTCATATTAGGGTTTTTGGACTTTTTTCTTTAGAGGTAACCAAATGCGTATTAGTGAGTGACAGAACGTCATCATATTGGTTTACTATTTACCTTTTGATTATTTTAACACATTGAACATATTGAGGAATTCCATTATTAATTATCCAATTTATAAGGTTTTCTGAATTTAACTTTTTAAGTATCCAATTATGGTATGTCGAAGTTCCCATGTATAATATTCCCAAAGTAGACAACGCAATAACCAGGTGACCAATGGTCTAATATGTAGTGACCAATAAATCGTATCCTAAATGATCAATTTTATAGTGATGGTAATGTATGCATGATTAATTTATTTCTTTTATTAGAAGCTGTGGATGATATCTGAAATACCATGCAAGAGTCCCCAATTATGTAACTGTTGCTTACTTATAAATAACCTTTTAAAAATAAAATTATTTTTAATATGATACATTTGGTAGCCAAACCTTCATACAAAGGTAACCATTTTAGTTTTTGTGGGTTACCAAATAGTCATAAAAAAATTTCAAAATAGTTAACCAATTCTCACATGTATTTGTTTTCTTTATATTATTAAACCAATATAGAATCAGAGAGTGGTCGTGTGGTTTTCCTCTTACTTATTGTAAAAAGAACAAAATGCAAAATATTATTCAATATTGTGCAAGACAAAATCGGTTACCTTACATCAATAAAAGGGTTACCATATGTCTGGTTATTGATTACTCACACTAAACATCAAGAAGTTTTTTTATTTACACTTTTTTTGCTAATGTACTATATTATACCTTTTTGGTCGTAAAATTGGTGGATTATTGCATGTTTTCATGTTGTGTCTTTTTTCTTGGCATTTACTGCATTTGTTTTGAATTCTGTTTTCAGATCCATGTTTGTACCTCCCTATCCTTGGTCTTCCCGATGAGTGGATTTTATACCTACGAATCGGGTTCCTATTTGGACTAAAACAGTGTGTAATCCAATTATTTATGTACGGTTTTACGTGTTTATGTTTGTTTTGTTTGAAGGTTGCATTACGTGTTAACTTAGGAATGATGGTGGCACTGTGTTGGAAATCAGCTTGGAAAAGAAAGAAATCAGTAAGTGTTCATCTTGACCCCCGTCGGGGCGGGCCTATTACAAAGAGAAACCCCCGTCAGGGAGGGGGTGCACGTGTTAAGAGAATTGGTACCCTGCCGGGGTGGGCACTTACAAGGCTTAAACCCCCGCCGGGGCGGGGGTACGTGAACAAAAGAATGAGTTTGGCTATGATTCCAACACTGAGTGGGAATGGATTGTGGACGTCTTTATCAGCTATTACAGAGACTAAGTGAAAGAATACAGACATTAATCATACAATCAACAACTACAACCTTTGAGCCCTAATTTCTTGAAGATCATTGGAGGAGTGGAGCAGAGGATTAAGATCAGGAAGATTTCAGATTTGAGTGAGGATAAAGGTGGTTCTATACTCATCTTTGTATCTTTAATTCAACTTCTGTAAGTTGGGATGATGAATTCTTTACTTTATTTAGTTTTTAATTCATTTACGATGAACTGAATTTATAATTAAGCTGCAATGGATCTTTAATGTGGAACGATGATTATCATACTCTAATTTCAGTTTAATAAATCTATCTATTCAGTTCATCTATTGTGATTTATGCTTAATTTATGAATTGCTTGATCAACAATTCTTTGTGGATTTGTAAGGACTCGAGAGATGATATATGAATCTAGACTTAGCCATAATAGCATGTGTTCATGATTTTTGTGTTTTGATTGAATTCTTGATGTATGTTTAGGATAGAGATATACCTAACATCGCATGTAATCGTGTAAGAACTTGGACTTTAAACCTTATTTGATTTTAATTCACATAGAGATATAGTGAATTAGTTAATTAGGGTGTTTGGTTTAATTCTATCAATTGTGGATTTAAGTTAATATGGTGTTAGTGCATTGAGAGATGGCTAATTCTACTTTAGTGTTCTTGATTAATGAACTGAGATAGTTAATTGAATTGAGAAGAAGTGTGATAATCAGAGTGAAGCTTAAAGTAAAATTGTAAGCTTGATTCTCCAATATCTGATTAGAATTTGTGGTAATTAGTTGTGTTGATTTGCTTTGATTTCTATTTATTAGTTTTTCATTAATTTTTATCAGTAATTCGATTAGTTTAAAAAAATTGAAATAATATAAAGCTGGTAATTATTAGATTAAAATTCATACTTATCTCTGTGGGAACGATACTCTACTTATCATTATATTACTTATGTGACGCCCCCAAAATAGGTATACATAACCTGTCCTGAGTCGCCAAATACATGGTACAGAATATAAATATAACCTTAAATATACAACATGAGCTGTGAGTTTTAATACAAATATTGTCTTCTAGATAGTATTCAAACTCAAAATAAGTCCTCAATACATTTATTTTTACACTATTTCATAGAATAGTGAGGACTACTAATGTTATCATCTGGATGAATCACCCGTTCCCCCGACTAGTCCTCGCTTCACGCTCATTTCCTAAAAGAGAACAATGAAAGCAAAAGGGTGAGCTCAACTAGCCTAGTAAGAAATATTATGACTAAGATAATGTAGAATAAATTATCGTTAGCCTTCAACAGTGTTAAACTGATACAATATAACAAACATCAAGTTTAACTGCAGTGGAACAAGCAATCCATTAGAAGAGTCAAGTAGAGAATAAAATCTACTATCTTCAATGATTGAAAAGGTTTTTCATCACTTTTATCGTTGAGACTCAGCTCAATAAATAATCCACATCATCCCTGCACTACGACAAAGGATATTCATTAGTATCACAACCACAAATTATCCATGCAGTACGGCCAAGGATATTCGTGTTTTCATCAATGGTCATGATCATGCCAACAACTGTCCATCAATGCACTACGGGCCAATGAGGACTTTTACCACATCATTTATAACATTACGGTCGTAATTATATCGAATAATCCCTGGTCATAATCATACCAAGTCCATCTATGCACTCTAGGCCACAGATGACTTTCAACATAATATAAACATGAGGATGATGACAATGACATAATAATTCAATAAAACAAGTTCAAGAATAAATTTTGAAGATTTATAAATTAATTTATCCAGGAACCAATAACGTCCAAATTGTCAACATGTTACTGCTTTGTGGTGTAAAAATTCAAGAATGCTCAGAAGAATATTTCCATGAAAAGATCTTTGGATGAAGCCTTAAATATCAAGTATATTCTACTAATTTCATGGAGTATAGAAGCCAAAACTTTAACCAACTGAGTATAATAGAATATATGAAACTGCAAATGGATTTTCGCCCGCCATGCGGTAATCCACGTAGACAGATCCTTTCCACAAGGTAATAAGGAATGAATACAAAGGATAATTCACCATGCATGCGGTAATCTACATAAACAAGTTATTCCAACAGAGTAATAAAGAATGGAACCAGGTCATGCGTAATCCGCACAGATAGGATATTCCAACAGAATAATAAAGAATGGAACCAGGTCATGCGTAATCCGCACAGACAGGATGTTCCAACAGAATAATAAAGAATGGAACCAGGTCATACATAATCCGCACATACAGGATGTTCCAACAGAATAATAAAGAATGGAACTAGGTCATGCGTAATCCGCACAGACAAGATGTTCCAACAGAATAATAAAGAATGGAATAACAACAGAATTCACCAGGCATGCGATAGACCGCACAAATAGGTTATTCCAATAGAATAATAAAGAATGGAATAACAGAAGAATTTCTCCATGTATGAAATACTTCACATAAACAGGTTATTCCAACATAATAATAACAAAAAATGGAATAACAACCCTTACGAGTATTGAAAGAAAATAACTCTCTTCATGAATACGAAAGAATAATACCCCTTACCTTAAAAAGAAGAGTATTCCGACGGGTAGGGTGGGGATATCCTTGAAGAAAACTTGCACTATTTTCTACGCTTAAAGCTTTCTTAAACTTCAAAGAAATACTCTCAAGATTATAAAAGAAGAATTCTCTGAATTTCTGGTGTGTTTTTCAATTCTAACTAAACATCCTATTTATAGGAGAATTGAAGGGGCGCTGTGTAAGGAAAATTCACAAGCGCAACATTCAAAAATTCACGGGCTGAATTATTCAATTCACGGTTGACTTACCAATCTTGCAAGCAACTGAATTCAACCAAATTCAAATAACAAAAAAACAAAAAAAAAAAAAATAAAATATATATATATATATATATATATATATATGTATATGTATAAAATACTAATTCCCTCCATCCTACGCCAAAGCCTCCCCCCCATTTCCTAACATTTCATATTTCAACACATATGGGCCCCACATGTGGGCCCCACCTTTATTATAATGAATAACTTTCTACCAATTATTTTGAAAAATGGGTAAATAGGGGTCCATAAAATAAACAACACTTACGACAAATATTTCATAAATATCCCCTCAATATTTTTAACAACATTAATCACCTTTATTATAATTCACAATATTAATCGACCATGTGACGCCCCCAAAATAGGTCCATTCCATCCAACCCATTCTGAGTCGCCAAATACATGGTACAAAAATAACTACAACTTTATTATTACAACATATAAACTGTGAGTTTAAATACAGATATTGCCATCTAGACAATATCCACACGCAAATAAATCCCCATCATAATTATTGATACATTATTTTATAAAAATGGTGAGGACTACTAAACAACTCTCTCTAGAACCTTCATTCCATACCCCGACTAGTACTCGCTACATTCTCGCCTCCTGAGAAGAAAAATGGAACAAAAAGGAAAAGGGTGAGCTCAACTAGCCCAGTAAAGAATATTATGATTAAGATAATATACAACAAATTATCGTTAGTCTTCAACAGGGGAAAATCTAATAGAATACAATAGACAACCAGTTTTAAATCAACAACTGCAGCGGAAATAACAATTCATTAGAAGAGTTAAGTAGAGAATGCAAACTACTATCTTCTATATATGAATTTAAAAGTTCATCGTCGATATTTTATCCCTGAAACATCAATCAATATATATCTGGAATTGAATATTCATCTTTGCACTATGTGCCAAAGATATTCATCGATTGGTCAGTGTTCATCTAAACACTGTTCATCTTTGCACTACGGGCCAAAGATATTAATCAGTCGGTCATGTTCATCTCAACACTGCTCATCTTTGCACTACGAGCCAAAGATATTAATTAGCCTCATCATATTCATCTCAACACATGTTCATCTTTTGCACTCATGAGCCAAAGATATTCAAGAATATCATCATTTAGGACTGAGGATGATGAAAAATATTTTAAAGGAAACGAATCCAATTGAAACAAAAGAACAAATATTAAGGATTCGTATTTTAAATAATCCAAGTTCAAAAATACTTCATAAGTAATCAGAGTGGAGTAAAATTCAAGAATGATCAAAACATGGATACAATCAAAGCTAGTATCCATAGTAGATATTTTGGACAAAAAGAAGAAATTTTATTTTTCGGTGAATAGTGCCGTATTCGTGAATAGTACCATATACTCCGACACCAAAAGATAGAAATTTCATAAAAAACATCTTCACGCTTTGTGAATAGTACTCGTGAATAGTAACTTGTGAATAGTAACTCATGAATAGTAACTCGTGAATAGTAACTCATGAATAGTAACCCCGACATGAAAAATTCCAAATTTGATAAAAATTTCCAACCAATATTTTGGCATAATGATATTGAAGAAATAATATCATTTTCGAATAAAATAACATCCCTTACCTTGAAAGACAATACTTCTAGTTGAAACACCGGATATAGGCTATGACTTGAACTTGCACCGTATAGCAATACTCAAAGTATACTCAAAATACTCACAAGAATACGCTCGATAATATAGATAGAGAAAACTTCAGTTTCTAGTGTGATTTTCAATTCTAACCTAAGCACCTTATTTATAGGAAAATGCTTAGAACACCAAAGTAGAAAATTTAATAAATTAATATTATTTATTTTCCAAAACTTCATACACACACTTGCCAACTGAATTCAGATCCTACACATGTTAAATAAGGCCACCTAAACATTCCAAAAACGTTTTTCTTTTAAAACAAATTTAAAACTTTTAAAAATAATTATTTCAGAACTTTAGAACTTCAATAATTCATAATAAATAGCTCTTTTATCAGAAAAATTCGAAACTTACGTCTTTCCATAGGAAATTCCATTATCTACAACTTTGCAGAAGAAAGTTTTTCCAAATTCCAAACAGAAATTGACCAAAATCCATAAACGGGCAATTTTACAGGCTATAATCAAATTTTGGTCAATAATTGTGTCCACCAACACACAAAATATGTGTTAAACATTTAATGCCACAAAAATACTCTTCCTCCTCATATACTCATATATCCCACATTCATTATAAAAATATCACCGTTAATATATTATCAAAATAATATATTTAAATGAATTATTTTATCAGAAAAAGATAAAATATTAATTTTCAACAATTGTCACATTAAAAATTTTCTCCATCTATATCCACATAAAATCAATATTTTCCTCATCATATAAATCAATAATTAATTATTCACAAATAATATTATAGAATCACAAAGATCTTGCAACTGTGTAGTTCCTCAGGAAAGAGGGGCTTTCAATAAGGATCTCTCTCTTTACTTGGTAGCAATTAGGTGACCAAACCTCTCCTTAGAGCAATTTTCTAGACATTGCCAATAATGTTATCCAATAATTTTATTCAGGATAATATGAATTATTGTCTCGATAATGGAAAATCTTTGTGTAATGACAATTTATTGAAACAACGATAATATAAAATATCAACGCAAGCAATTATTAAATCAATAAAATAAAATACGGAAGAGTAATTCTTTGTAACAATTATTGAGTAGTGCCTTCTTACGTAAGAATCAATAATTGGTGCAATACCGGCAGTATCTTCTTGTTCAACAACGCGTATTAGTGTGTTTTAACCACGGGTATTCCAACGATGTGATAATTCAGTAACAACTTCTGTAGTTATTTATAAATAACTTATATTTGTCGTTCTCTTCATCCAATCGCTTTCCGTTATAGGGCCCACAAAAGACTGCGCCGTCGTACGAATATTCCCCGACAGTATGAATATTCCACGACCAAACAAATATTCCCCGATAATAATGAATATTTTATAACCACTTGCTTATTTTGAAATATTTGCGCATTTTACCCATAACTAACCACATTAATCAAATTAACCCTTACTATATCAAAATAATAAATAGAAGAAATTTTAATTTCATTAATAAAAATTTGTGGTCTTCTGAGACGGTCATTCCCGAGAAAGAGGGGCTTTCAATAAGGATTTTTCCTATTGGTAGCCTTGATTAGGTGACCAAACCTCTCCTTGAAAGAACTTCTAGCCATCGTTAATATTGCAAATAATTATATTAATAACTCTGTCATCTCAATTATTTATTTAATAATATATAAATATCGACAATAATTGAATCAAATAATGTGAGATACTATGCAGCAATTACTGTAACAATAATTGAACAAAACCTAGTGACTTCTCACGTAAGCATCAATAATCAATACCGTGTGCTACTATGTAACCATGCATATTACTGTACTTTTAACACCGGGTGTTTCAACAGTTAACGGTAAAACTTCCACCGTTATTTTCATAAAAATATTTTTGTCATTTTCTCAATCTGATAATAATTTCTTTGTGGGGTCCACCAATGATTGTGTCGTTGTACGAATATTCCCTGTTAAAACGAATATTCCCCGACCAATCGAATATTATATAACACCTTGCGTACTTTGCAAAATTTATAAATTTTACCCACAACTATAACATTATATCAAATTCACTCCATAATATTCAAAAATGATATTTATAGAAAATTCATCTTTATTCATAAAAGTTGGGGTCTTACAACCTCCCCTTCTTATGAAATTTTGCCCTCAAAATTAGGGTACGTACTTGGTATGTCGAAGAGGTAAGGATACCTTGATTTCATTTCAGATTCTAACTCCCAGGTCATTTCCTCAACATCGTGGTTCCTCCACAAAACTTTGACTTGAGGTATAACCTTAGAGCGTAGAACATGTTCCTTCTTATCCAAGCTTTTAACAGGAACCTCTTCGTACATTAAATCTTCCGCTATTTCCTCCGGTTCTAACTCAATAATGTGGTTCGAATCTTCCACATATTTACGTAACATGGATATGTGAAAAATGTTATGAACACGAGACATACTTGGCGGTAAAGAGAGTCTATAGGCCAAAGTTCCTACTCGATCGAAGTTTAAAAATGGGCCAATGAATTGAGGATTGAGCTTTCCTCTCTTTCCAAATCTTGTAACTCCTTTCCATGGAGCAACACATAACAACACATAATCTCCAATATCAAATTCCACGTCCTTTCGATGAAGATCATCATAACTCTTTTATCAATCTTGTGAGGTTTTTATACGTTGTCGGATCGTTTGAATCTTTTCCGTAGTCATACGTACCAACTCTGGTCCCAACAACGTTGCTTCACCCACCTCATCCCAACATACTGGAGAACAACACTTTCTTCCATACAACGCCTCAAATGGAGCCATGCCAATACTAACTTGGTGGTAAGCTGTTGTTGTAGGAAAACTCCACCAATGGTAAGAACTTATCCCAACTCCCCTTGAAGTTAAGGACACGGAGTCTTAATAAATCTTCCAGAGTTTGAATAGTCCTCTCTAATTGTCCGTCCGTCTAAGGATGATATGCCGAACTAAATCGTAAATCTATGCCCATAGCTTTTTACAAACTAACCCAAAATCGTGAAGTGAATCTTGGGTCTCGATCAGAAACTATGGATACTGGCATACCATGCAGTCTTACAATCTCGTTTATGTACATACGAGCAAGACGTTCAAGTGTATATATTTCTCGTATTGGTAAGAAATGAGCAGACTTGGTCAATCTATCAACAATGACCCAAATTACATCTATGCCTTGAGAAACCTTAGGAAGACCAGTAACGAAATTCATGGTAATGTGCTCCCACTTCCATTATGGAATTTCAAGTGGTTGCAATGGACCTTTTGGTACTTGATGCTCCGCCTTGACTCGTTGACAAGTTAGACAACTTGAGATAAATAGCGCTATCTCTCTCTTCATATTGCTCCACCAAAATGTATGACGAAGATCACGATACATTTTGGTACTCCCAGGATGGATTGCAAATGGTGTGTTGTGCACCTTCATCATGATTTTATACTTTAAATTAGGGTCATTACGAACACAAAGTCTGGAGTTCACTCGAAGTATTCCTTCTTCATCGATTCTTGCTTCCGCCATAGCACCTTCTTGCACTTTCTTTCTCATACGCATCGGCTCGTGTGCGTAACTTGGCGGCTTTTAACTTTATCGATTAAAAGTCGGTTCTACTCATTATATTCGCCATCATCATATGGGTCCTTGGAGTCTTTAACTCTATCTCCATCCTTTGCAAGTCACACAAAATGGGCCTTTGCGTTGACAATATCGCACTCGTATCCGCATATGATCTTCTACTCAATGCGTCAGCTTCCACGTTCGCTTTTCCAGGATGGTATTGGATTGTATGATCATAATCTTTCAACAGTTCAAGCCAACGTCATTGTCGCATGTTGAGTTCCTTTTGAGTGAAAAAATATTTGAGGCTTTTATGATCCGTAAAGATCTCCACTTTCTCCCCATACAAGTAATGCCTCCAAATTTTAAGTGCGAAGACAACAGCTACCAACTCTAGATCATGTGTAGGATAATTCCTCTCATATTCTTTGAGTTACCGAGAGGCTTAGGCTATGACTTTCCCATGTTGCATGAGAACACATCCTAACCCTTTGCCCGAAGCATCACTGTGGATGACAAATGTGAGACCCCAAATTTTATGAATAAAGATTTAAATTTCTAGAAATATTTTTTTAATATTATGGTGTTGATTTGATATAATGTTATAGTTGTGGGTAATATTTATAAATTTGCAAAGTAAGCAAGTTCTATAAAATATTCGTTGGTCCAGAAATATTCTTTTTGTCGGGAATATCCAAATGAATGGCACAATCATTAGAGCGAACCCAGCGGAAGTATTATCGTATTCGTAAACGCATGTAATTATCTTTTATAAAAATAACGGCGGAAGTATTACCATTAAAATTGTTGAACTACCCGGTAATAAAAGTAAAATAATACGCGTGGTTACATAGTAGCACACAGTATTGGTTATTGATGCTTACGTGAGAAGTCACTCAATTATACTCAATTATTGCTACAGTAATTGCTGCATCATATCTCTCATATTATTGATTCGATTATTGTCACAGTATCATCTTCATAATATGATGTATTATTAAATCAATAATTGAGACGACAAAGTTATTTATATTATTAAATTGCAATATTTACAATGTCTAGAAGTTCTGTCAAGGAGAGATTTTGTCACCTAATTGCGCGCCAATAGGGAGAAATCCTTATTAGAAAGCCCCCTCTTTCCTGAGAACGAACTGATTGTTAAATATTGTGAGTTATAATATTAATGATGAATAAGTTCGTGTTAATTAAAGATGAATTTGATAGTTCCATTATGTTGGGATTATTAGTGTTAGTGGAAATCGACATCTATTCCCATGATAATTGATGGTTGGGGGTTATATTGATAAATCGGGAAATTTATCGGATAAATGAGCAATTAATTGCTACAAATTCACATGCTTATATAACTATTTGCTCACATATGTGTACTATTAGGGGAGTTGGTGCAAGATTAATAATACTTGCATGATTAAATTAAAGATGGAGGTACTATACCGTAATTCGTATTTTCACATGATTATAACTATTGATTCACATGATTGAACTATTGATTCACATTATTTACTATTAGGGAAGGTGGTGCAAGTTTGATAATACTTGCAGGACTAAATTAAAAATGAAAAAAAAATTGGAGGTATTGTACTGTAATTTTCCGAGGCCCAAAACGTGCAATTATCGAAACTATATTTTTCTATAAATAGAAGTTCATTCTTCCTTCATTTCTCACAAATTCACTAAAGCTATAGAGCAATTATTATAGAGAGAAATTATAAAGAGAAAGAAGAAGAGAAGTCTGCTACCTCTCCATTCCAGTATCCAGCTTTATTCTAAGGTAAGGGGTATTATTTCTTTCGTATTAATGAAGAGAGCTATTGTTATTCCATCCCTTATTATTCATTGGAATAACTGTTTATATCTAATACTTGCATACATGGGTGAATTATTCTTCATTATTCCATTTTTCATTATTATGTTGGAATAACCTTTTTTATGCAATCTGCATACATGGTGAAATCCTTCTATTATTTCGTTCTTTATTATTACTGTTAGAATATCTGTACATGCATTTACCATTCTGGGACTGGTTCCATTATTTATTATTATTTATTCGCCGGAATATCACATACGTGCATTCTGGCGACTGATTCCATTATTTATTATTACATTGGGAATAACCTATCTATGCGATCTATCGCACGCATGGTGAATCATACATTATTCCATTCTTTATTATTACATTGGAATAAGCTATCTATGTGGATTACCACATGCATGGTGAATGATCCTTTGTATTCATTCCTTATTAAATTGTGGAAATGATCTCATATATCGTGGATTCTGCATGGCGGGTGAAAATCCATTTGCAGTTTCGTATATTCTATTATACTCAGTTGGTTAAAGTTTTGACTTCTATACTCCATGTAATTAGTAGAATATCCTGGATATTTGCGCTTCATCCAATATCTTTTCATAGAAATATTCTTCCGAGCATTCTTGAATTTTACTCTACAAAGTAGTATCATGTTGACAATTTGGACGTTATTGAGTTCAGTATAAATTTACTTATAAATCTTTAAAATTTATTCTTGAACTTGTTTTATTGAATTATTATGTCATTGTCATGATGAGTTATGTTGGTTATTATGTGAAAACATGAAAGTTTCTTAGAAATCACAAATGGTTGAAAATAAATTTTGGTGAAAATGGAACATGAAATTCAATTGACCATATCTCCTGTTATATTTTGAATTATTGAGTGTGGTCAAGTTCTAGAGTTAGATCTATGAGTTTTCTAACTTATCCAAGTGGAATCACTGGAAAAGCTATTAAAGATTTTCGTGTGGATTGATTTTAGCGAAAGAGTCAAAAACTGCAAATTTCGAAAAAGCTACTGCCCAGATTTTTAAAAGGGCATTTACAGCCACTTAATTTATGAGAAAAATTCTGGCCTTTTGGGACATGGAAATATATGGTATAAAGTACCTCCTGTCCAAAAATGAGCTCATTCCGACTTAAAATGAGCAAGTTTTGACCATTTCAATATTTATGTTTTTCCAACGAAAAACACTATAACTGGAGTTCTATAACTCCGATGACCATGAAATTTAAACTGGAAGCTCACGTTAACATGTGTAAGATCTTGTCAAGATTTGGGAATTTCTGGAGTTAACCTTGAGGTAGCTAATTTCTTAAGGAATTAATTAGAAATTGATTTTTGAAAAATAGTAAATGAATTTTAAAAATTCCGAGAAAAATATATGTTCAATATGGGGACTATATTCTGCTAAATCCCAGAAAAGAAATATTTTTGGGACTGATTTGTTATTTTTCATGAAAATAATCTAGTTATGAGTAAATGAGTTAAATATGTTATGTGAAGTAACAAAATTGGAAAATAGGATTTTATGGCTTGGGAATCCTATATAGGGTATATGCAGATTTTTGATAAGGGATTTGATCATTGGTGATGAAATCTTATGAGTATGGAATTTTTGAATGATTAAATGCATTATTGGGTAAAGTGTAAACAATTGAAATAAATTGTTTATAAGTTTAAAAAGTGATTAAAATATTGTTATAATATTAACAATATTAGATTATGAGTTTATTAAGTTGTTGATAATATTTGGATAAATTTAAAATCTTTAATATTTATTCTTATTTTCGTTTGATTAATGCTTATATCATTGTCATCATCCTCATGCTTATATGGTGATAAAAGTTATCTTTGGCTTACGTTTGAAGATGAACTATTGATTATTGAATTGTATATCTTTGGCTTACGTGCAATGATGGATTATTGATTATTGATTTTATAGTTGTATATCTTTGGCTTACGTGCAGAGATGGATTTGGTATGATTATGACGAGGATCATTGGTATAATCATTGACTGTAATGTTATAAACGATGTGCTAAAATCCTCAAAGTGGCTGTAGTGCATTGATGGGACGATTTTTGGTATGATTATGACCGAGGAATTATTCGGTATAGTCATGACCATTGATGATTTAATGAATATCCTTGGCCCGTGTAGCGAGGGATGATTCGATGATGTGGTTTATTTATTAAAAGTTGAGTCTCAATGATAAAGTTGATGAAAATCTTTTTAAATCATAGAAGATAGTAGATTTTATGCTCTACTTGACTCTTCTAATGGATTGCTTATTCATTACAATTAAACTTGATGTCTATTGTATTTTATCGGTTTAACATTGTTGAAGACTAATGATAATTTATTACGCATTATCTTAGTCATAATATTTCTTATTGGGCTAGTTGAGCTCACCCTTTCTTTCCTTTATTCTCTTGGAAATGAGAATATAATTTGGGACGAGTCGGGGAACGGATTGACGGTCCAAGATGGTGTCATAGTAGTACTCACTATTCTATAAAATAGTGTGATAATAAATGTAATAAGATTGAATTTGAGTGTGGATATTGTCTAGGTGACAATATTGTATTAAAACTCACGACATATGTTTTTTGTCGTATTTTACGACGGATGTATAATTAAGTTGTATTTGAATTTATGTACCATGTATTTGGTGACTCGAGAATGGGTGATGTATACCTATTTTGGGGGCGTCATAGTTGGTATCAAAGCTTAGGGATATGATCCTGGGTTTGAGATGTGAGACAAAAACTAGGAGGGAGAGATGGGGATTTCCTTGCTAGTATGACCTACTAAGTTTATTTGGTATTTAAATTGGTGACCGGAGTATAGGGATAATATGTGATATGTCAATTAACCCTTGTTTTGTGACGGTGTTTGTATTGAGATGTTGTGAATAGGGCTCGATTATTGGGCGTGCGATAATGAGTCGGCACAACTAAAAGGTAACGAGCAACAACACGATAATAATTGTATTGGGTGGTAAGCGACCATGAAGACACAATGATAACCATCGTGGGGAAATTATCATGCCAAGAATGGTATCCACTTTTGATTATGGTAATCATGGCCAAGATAATAGAAGTGAAAATTTCAAGAAGAGAAGGTCACCTACTTCGATTTTGTTGTGCACCAAAGTCAAGTCCAATTTGGGAGGTGGCACCAAAGGCGGATCCGGACAAAACAAAGTCGGTGGTTTTAGGGAGGCGTTTTTGTGACTTCTCAAAAAATGAGTAACTTGACGAAGTTCTCACGGGTAAGTTAATTATAAATTCTTGCGAAGTCTATACCTTATTCGATATTGGTTCTACCTATTCTTTTATCTCTCTTGCTTGCGTTCAAGCGTTTAAATTTGACTCACGGAAGTTAGACTTTGACTTATTTGGTTGAAACTCAGTTAGGAGAAACCTTCATTACATGTGTTATCAAGTCTTGGATGAGAGTCACGATTTTGAATGATATTTCTATTGTTAATAAATTTCTGGCGTATTCTTGAAGAATTTCTTGGCCTACCCCAGGCGTGAAATCGAATTTTGTATTAACCCCAATACAAAACCCATTTCTAAAACCCTCAAATATTTCTTTACCTAAAGCGAGCGTATAATGTGTCAAAGAGCGTTGGCTCATTTTGTTGAAGATTACGATCATACCATTCAATATCATCGTGGAAGAAGCGAGCGTGGTAGGCGGCGCGTTGAGTAGAAGATCATATGCGTTTATGAGTGCGATGTTGTTAACATAAAAACCCATTTAAGTATAACTTACAAATGATGAAGATAGAGTTAAAGACTACTAGGGACCCACGTGAAGATAACAAATATCTGAATAGAATTGACTTTAATCGATAAAGTTAAAAAGCATTTCAAGCTACACACCGAATCGATGAATGTGAAGAAGAAGGTTCAAGAAGGCGTTATCTCAACCCTCGATTTAATTGTCCCATTTGAAATCCTCGATCGAGTAGGAAGCGTGGCCTATAGACTCATTTTTACCGCTAAGTATGTAAGCGTGTTCATAACGTTTTTTCACGTATCGATGTTACGTAAATATGTGGATGACCTAAACCATGTTATTAAATTAGAACTAGATGAGATAGCGAGAAGATTTAGCGTATGAGGAGATCGTGTTAAAATCTTGGATAAGAAGGATCGTATTCAACACTCAAAGGTTATACCTCAAGAGTTAGAATCTGAAATGAAGTCAAGGTATCCTCATCTCTTGACGTACAGTGCGTACACGTAAAATTCGAGGGCGAAATTTCATAAGGAGGGAGATTGTGAGACCCCAAATTTTATGAATAAATATTTAAATTTCTCGAAATATTTTTTTTAATATTATGGTGTGGATTTGATATAATGTTATAGTTGTGGGTAATATTAATAAATTTTCAAAGTAAACAAGTTGTTATAAAATATTCGTTGGTCGGGAAATATTCTTTTTGTCGTGAATATCCATATGATGGCACAATCATTGGCGAACCCACAACGGAAGTATTGTCGTATTTAGAAAACGATAGAATTATCTTTTTTATAAAAATAACGGCGGAAGTATTACCTTTAAAACTGTTGAACTACCCGGTAGTAAAAAATGCGATGTCTGGCGTGGTTGCATAGTAGCTACGGTATTGGTTATTGATCTTTACGTGAGAAGTCACTCGGTTATACTCAATTATTACTTCGATAATTGTTGCATCATATCTCTCGTATTATTGATTCGATTATTGTCAAAGTATCATCGCATAATATGATATATTATTAAATCAATAATTGAGGCGACAAAGTTATTTATATTATTAAATTGCAATATTTACAATGTCTAGAAGTTACATCGAGGAGAGGTTTGGTCACCTAATTATTGCATGATAAGGAGAAATCCTTATTGGAAAGCCCCCTCTTTCACAGGAGCGACACGGTTGTTAAATATTGTGAGTTATAATATTAATGATGAATAAGTTCGTGTTAATTAAAGATGAATTTGATAGTTCCATTGTGTTGGGATTATTAATGTTAGTGGAAATCGACATCTATTCCCATGATAATTGATGGTTGGGGGTTATATTGATAAATCAGGGAATTTATCGGATAAATGAGAAATTAATTGCTACTAATTCACATGCTTATATAACTATTTGTTCACATATGTGTACTATTGAATCACATTCTTATACTATTAGGGGAGTTGGTGCAAGATTGATAATACTTGCATGATTAAATTAAAAATGGAGGTATAGATGGAGAGTCTTATATCTAGTAATTCGTATTTTCACATGATTATAACTATTGATTCACATGATTGAACTATTGATTCACATTATTTACTATTAGGGGAGGTGGTGCAAGTTTGATAATACTTGCGAGGACTAAATTAAAATGAAAAGAAAAGTTGGAGGTATTGTATTGTAATTTTTGAGCCCCAAAGTCTGATTATCGAAACTATATTTTCTATAAATAGAAGCTCATTCTTCCTTCATTTCTCACCAATTCACTAAAGCTATAGAGCAATTATTATAGAGAGAAATTATAGAGAGAAAGAAAGAAAGAAGAAGAAAGCTACCTCTCTCTATTCTAGTATCGACTTTATTTAAGGTAAAGAAATTATTATTTCTTTCGTATTCATGAAGAGAGCTATTGTTATTCCATCCTTATTATTACATTGGAATAACTTTGTTTATCTGATAATCGCATACATGGTGAAATTCTTTACATTATTCCATTTTTCATTATTATGTTGGAATAACTTTTTTTATCTGAAATCTTGCATACGTGGTGAAATTCTTCTATTATTCCATTCTTTATTATTACATTGTAATATCACATGCATGCATTTTACATGGGACTGGTTCCATTATTTATTATTACGTCGGAATATCACATGCGTGCGTTTACGCATGACTGGTTCCATTATTTTTATTATTATATATGAATAACGTATACATGTGACGATTTCCATTATTTATTATTACATGGTGAATAACTTTTATCATGCGATTATTCCAATCCTTACATTTATTCATTCTTTAAAATTACATTGGAATATGTGGATTACCACATGCATGGTGAATGATCCTTTGTATTCATTCCTTATTAAATTGTGAAAATGATGCGTATCGTGGATTCTGCGCATGGCGGGTGAAAATCCATTTGCAGATTTCATATATTCTATTATACTCGGTTGGTTAAAGTTTTGACTTCTATACTCCATGTAATTAGTAGAATATCCTGGATATTTGCGATTCATCCAGTATCTTTTCATGGAAATATTCTTCCGAGCATTCTTGAATTTTACTCTACAAAAGTAGTATCATGTTGACAATTTGGGCGTTATTGAGTTGGGATAAATTAACTTATAAATCTTTAAAATTTATTCTTGAACTTGTTTTATTGAATTATTATGTCATTGTCATGATGAGTTATGTTGGTTATTATGTGAAAACATGAAAGTTTCTTAGAAATCACAAATGGTTGAAAAATAAATTTTGGTGAAAATGGAACATGAAATTCAATTGACCATATCTCCTGTTATATTTTGAATTATTGAGTGTGGTCAAGTTCTAGAGTTAGATCTATGAGTTTTCTAACTTATCCAAGTGGAATCCTTTGGAAAAGGTATTATAGATTTTCGTGTGGTGATTTTAGCGAAGGAGTCAAAAAGCGCTAATTTTGAAAAAGCTACTGCCCAGATTTTTAAAAGGGCATTTTGGCCACTTAATTTGTGAGAAAAAATTTGGCCTTTTGGGACATGGAAATATATGGTATAAAGTACCTCTGTCCAAAAATGAGCTCATTCAGACTTAAAATGAGCAAGTTATGACTATTTCAATATTTAGGTTTTTAGACGAAAAACACTATAACTGAGAGTTCTATAACTCAGATGACCATGAAATTTAAGCTGGAAGCTCACGTTAACATGTGTAAGATCTTGTCAAGATTTGGGAATTTACGGAGTTAACCTTGAGGTAGCTAATTTCTTAAGGAATTAATTAGAAATTAATTTTTGAAAAATAGTAAATAAATTTTAAAAATTAAAAGAAAAATATATATTCAATATGGGACTATATTACGCTAAATCCCAGAAAAGAAATATTTTTGGGACTGATTTGGTATTTTTCATGAAAATAATCTAGTTATGAGTAAATGAGTTAAATATGTTATGTGAAGTAACAAAATTGGAAAATAGGATTTTATGGCTTGGGAATCCTATATAGGGTATATGCAGATTTTTGATAAGGAATTTGATCATTGGTGATGAAATCTTATGAGTATGGAATTTTTAAATGATTAAATGCATTATTGGGTAAAGTGTAAACAATTGAAATAAATTGTTTATAAGTTTAAGAAGTGATTAAAATATTGTTATAATATTAAAAATATTAGATTATGAGTTTATTAAGTGGTTGACAATATTTGGATAAATTTAAAGTCTTTAATATTTATTCTTATTTTCGTTTGATTAAGGCTTATATCATTGTCATCATCCTCATGCTTATATGGTGATAAAAGTTATCTTTGGCTTACGTGCAAAGATGGCCTGTTGATTATTGGTTTTATAGTTTTATATATCTTTGCTTACGTGCAGAGATGGATTTGGTATGATTATGACCGGGGATCATTCGGTATAATCATGACTTTTGTAATGTTATAAACGATGTGGTAAAAATCCTCGGTGGCACTGTAGTGCATTGATGGGCGGTTTTTGGTATGATTATGACCGAGAATTATTCGGTATAGTCATGACCATTGATGATTTAATGAATATCCTTGGCCCGTAGTGCGAGGGATGATTCGATGATGTGGTTTATTTATTAAAATTTGAGTCTCGGTGATAAAGTTGATGAAAACCTTTTTAAATCATAGAAAATAGTAGATTTTATCTCTCTTGACTCTTTAATGGATTGCTTATTCATTGCGATTAAACTTGATGTCTATTGTATTTTATCGGTTTAACATTGTTGAAGACTAATGATAATTTATTACATATTATCTTAGTCATAATATTTCTTCTTGGGCTAGTTGAGCTCACCCTTTCTTTCTTTGTTCTCTTGAGGAAATGAGAATATATTTGGGGCAGTGAGGGGAGCGGATTGATGGTCAGAGATGGTGTCATAGTAGTCCTCACTATTACGTAAAATAGTGTGACAATAAATGTAATAAGATTGAATTTGAGTGTGGATATTGTCTAAATGACAATATTTGTATTAAAACTCACGACATATGTTTTGTCGTATCTTACGACGGATGTATAATTAAGTTGTATTTGAAATTATATGTACTATGTATCAGGCGACTCGAGAATGGGTGATGTATACTATTTTGGGGATCATATCCTAAGCTCGATGCAACCATTGACGCCCCAAAATAGGTATACATCACCTATCACGAGTCGCCAAATACATGGTATGTAATACAAATACAAGCTTAAATATCTGAGAATGAGTGTGAGTTTTAATACAAATATTATCTTCTAGAAATATTCAAACTCAAAATAAGTCCTCAATACATTTATTTTTACACTATTTCATAGAATAGTGAGGACTACTAATGCTATATCTGGTACCATACTCCTTCTTCCTTACTACGCTCTCATTTCTAAGAGAACAATGAAAGCAAAAGGGTGAGCTCAACTAGCCCAAGAAGAAATATTATGACTAAGATAATGCATAATAAATTATCGTTAGCCTTCAACAAATGTTAAACCGATACAATATAAGAAACATCAAGTTTAAGCTGCGTGAACAAGCAATCAATTAGAAGAGTCAAGTAGAGAATAAAATTTATTATCTTCAATGATTAAAAATGTTTTTCATCACTTTTATTGCTGAGACTCAGTTCAATAAATAATCCACATCATCCCGCACTACTCGATTTAATGATATTCATTAGTATCACAACCAAAAATTATCCATGCACACTACCGAGGATATTCTGTTTTCATCAATGGTCATGATCATGCCAACAATCGCATCCATCAATGCTTTGCTTGGGCCAATGAGGACTTTTACCACATCATTTATAACATTACGGTCATGATTATACCGAATAATCCTCGGTCATAATCATACCAAGTCCATCTATGCACTCTGTGCCACGGATGACTTTCAACATAATATAAACATGAGGATGATGACAATGACATAATAATTCAATAAAACAAGTTCAAGAATAAATTTTGAAGATTTATAAATTAATTTATCCAGGAACCAATAACGTCCAAATTGTCAACATGATACTGCTTTGTGGAGTAAAAATTCAAGAATGCTCAGAAGAATATTTCCATGAAAAGATACTGGATGAAGCGCAAATATCAAGGATATTCTACTAATTTCATGGAGTATAGAAGCCAAAACTTTAACCAACTGAGTATAATAGAATATATGAAACTGCAAAATGGATTTTTGCCCGCTATGCGGTAATCCACGTAGACAGATCATTTCCACAAGTTAATAAGGAATGAATACAAATGATCATTCACCATACATGCGGTAATCCACATAGACAGGTTATTCCAACAGAGTAATAAAGAATGGAACTAGGTCATGCGTATTCCGCACAGACAAGATATTCCAACAGAATAATAAAGAATAGAACCAGATCATGTGTAATCCGCACAGACAGGATGTTCCAACAGAATAATAAAGAATGGAACCAGGTCATGCGTAATCCGCACAAATAGGATGTTCCTACAGAATAATAAAGAATGGAACCAGGTCATGTGTAATCCCATGCATGCATGGATGTTCCAAATGAATAATAAAGAATGGAATAACAACAAAATTCACCGGGCATGCGATGAATCGCACAAACGAGGTTATTCAATGTAATAATAAAGAATGGAATAACAGAAGAATTTCACCATGTATGCGGTACTTTGCATAGACAGGTTATCCCAACATAA
Source organism: Panax ginseng (assembly GCA_020205605.1). Classification (NCBI taxonomy): domain Eukaryota; kingdom Viridiplantae; phylum Streptophyta; class Magnoliopsida; order Apiales; family Araliaceae; genus Panax; species Panax ginseng. The sequence goes on along the minus strand of CM035135.1, from coordinate 13,012,273 downwards.
TAATAAAAAAAATGGAATAACAACCCTTACAAGTATTGAAAGAAAATAACTCTCTTCATGAATACGAAAGAATAATACCCCTTACCTTAAAAAGAAGATTATTCCGACGGGTAGGGCGGGGATATCCTTGAAGAAAACTTGCACTATTTTTTACGCTCAAAGCTTTCTTAAACTTTAAAGAAATACGCTCAAGATTATAGAAGAAGAATTCTCTGAATTTCTGGTGTATTTTTTAATTCTAACTAAGCATCCTATTTATAGGAGAATTGAAGGGGCACTGTGTAAGGAAAATTCACGGACGCAAGATTCAAAAATTCACGGGCTGAATTATTCAATTCAGGGATGACTTACCAATCTTGCAAGTATCTGAATTCAACCAAATTCAAATAACAACAAAAAAAACAAAAATATAATATATATATATATATATATATATAATACTAATTCGCTCCATCCTACGCTAAAGCCTCCCCCCCCCCCATTGAAGGGATTTCGGCACAAAAACGCAGCGAAAAAATAAAATAATCAAAGCAATTTCCGAAACCCTAAACAGGATCCATGCGAAAACAATTAATTCAGTGGTTAGAAATTATACCGAATATGAAAGTGATTCTGAAATTGATGCGCTCAAATCTCCAACTCAATCCAAATGAATCGCGCCTCTATGGTATCCACACGAACGCCCCGCGAACCGTTGTACGATCGGCAGTGAACGGAACTGCGGTACTAACCACCAAAAGGAATGGATTTTAGAACTGTTTCTCTCTAGTCTCTCTCTAAGAGTGGCTAGGGTTATGATGTTATGATATAACCCTAAGTGGTTATTATATCATATATATATAGTAGTTAAAAAGGGATTAATCAAAATCTAATTTCATAAAATCCAAATTTATATATATATATATATATATATCTTAATTAAGTCTTACTTACTTAATATACATATATATACAAATTATCCTTTTAATTTAAATTCGTGATTTAAATATTATTAATCATATTAATATATATTTAAATCTTTAAAATTTAAATTAATTCCATTTTAAATTACGTTCTATGTGTGTGACCCTATAGGTTATTATTACGTTGACAATAATTTTAAAATCATATTATAAAATTATAAATAGTGAGCGGCATCTAGTAATGCATCACTGCTACCCAAGTAATAATAAGATCGATGATTCGATGCAACCTTTTAGTGGCCAATGTTTCAATGTAATTTAATCCTTTTAACCTTAATATCCTAGATTAAACTCGAGTCATGGAATGTGTCATACTCTTCATAATTTAATCTGAGTTTTCTTGATCAATGAATAGACTATATGAAACAAATCACTATTTGAGCATGGTCATGCATGTCATAGTCCTACTCAATCAAGAGGCCTATGGATATCATCCCTAATATATAGGAGGGTTAAATTCCATCTAGATCACTTATATCCTCACACTATTCATGATGTACCCAATAATCACCTTTATAGTCCACCCTATTAAAGGTGACATTTGATGATATCAAAGTACATAAATTCTCGTGTAGTAATATAGTAATTTTAGGTCGGAGGACCATTACATCATTGTCACTATGAGAATTTCTAATGACACTTCACATAATGCTCCACATAGAATTCTCATGGTGGGTCTGTCCAGTACATCGTTCTCTAACATGTACCTATGCATTGACTTAATATCTCATATATTTATGACCAATGAGATTTGGTCATCAGGTCGATCCATCATACTAGTCTCAATGCATCATTGTTGTCCCATCAACAATGATACTCGATTAGGACATTTCGAACAATGATACTAATTGTAATTATATAATCTCATGTTCAAGTCACATACTTGAAACTATATAATTTGTATCATTATTCTAAGGAATTTTATTATGTTAATAATTATATTACGCAGTAAATAAAATCATAATAAAATCATTTATTTATTCAATCAAATATAATATCAAAATGTTAAGCAATTATATCAAATAATTGGCCTCTAGGGCATAAATACTAACACCCATTTCCTAACATTTCATATTTCAACACATATGGGCCCCACATGTGGCCCCCACCTTTATTATAATGAATAACTTTCTATCGATTATTTTAAAAAATGGGTTAATAGGGGTCCATAAAATAAGCAACACTTACGACAAATATTTCATATAAATCCCCTCAATATTTTTAACAATATTAATCACCTTTATTATAATTCACAATATTAATCAACCAGGTTGTTCCCAGGAAAGAGCGGGCTTTCCAATAAGGATTTCTCCCTATTGGCGCGCAATTAGGTGACCAAACCTCTCCTTGACAGAACTTCTAGACATCGTTAATATTGCAAATAATAATATTAATAACTTTGTCATCTCAATTATTAATTTAATAATATATAAAATATTGACAATAATTGAATCAAATAATATGAGATATTATGCAGCAATTACTGTAACAATAATTGAACAAAACTGAGTGACTTCTCACGTAAGCATCAATAATTAATACCGTGTGCTACTATGCAACAACCACGCGCATTACTGCACTTTTAACACCGGGTGTTTCAACAGTTAACGGTAAAACTTCCGCCGTTATTTTCATAAAAATATTTTTATCGTTTTCTCAATTCGACAATAATTCCGTTGTGGGGTCCACCAATGATTGTCTTGGTTATACGAATATTCCTGTTAAAAGCGAATATTCTGAGCCAATCGAATATTATATAACAACTTGCGTACTTTGCAAAATTTATAAATATTACCCACAACTATAACATTATATCAAATTCACTCCATAATATTCAAAAATGATATTTATAGAAAATTCATCTTTATTCATAAAAGTTGGGGTCTTACAACTTATTGATCACGTATACTTGCGTGCCGTGTTAAATTAGATTATACCCAACACTTTCCGCTGGTCTTCTTGTATTTGGTGGTTTTACACATATTTTTCTTATTTCATTTGTCACATCCCAATTCTCTTTGTCATCTAATGGTAGGATGGAAGTTGAATACATGTCTACCAAAGTTATTTTTTGAGTAGTTTTTGAGAAAAATTCATAACAGCTCAGATTCATTTTGCTGATAACAGCAGCAGTGTGTGGACAAGGCATCTCGTGGTATTGAAATTTATGGCATTTGCATGTTCTTTGTTCTATGTCCACAATAAACTGTTTGGTGACATCGTAAATAGTGAAAATTGCAATGTTTGATGTCTCAACCTACAACAAAATTTAAGGGTGTAGTTAGTATGTATAATCATTTAGTTTATGTAATTCAGAATATTGGAAGGCATATGTAATGTTGGTAACATTTTCAGTATATACCGGTAACCAATAATGACTAATGCGGTTTCCATAAAATGCAAATGCAACTTTTGGTGGACATGCATGTAACAATTTAAAAGTTGTATTACTGACCTTAAGTTTCTTTGATTCAATGATATTAGATTGCAGTCTTCTCTCAGCTGTTGTGGAAAGGGTAGTGAATGTTGATATAGTTTCTTGTTTGTTTGTGAAATACTATATTTGAACCATACAACGGAGGCATTCAATCATTGCCGCAACTGGAAGTTCCCGGATTTCCTTGATTACATTGTTGATAGATTCAATTGTGTTTGAAGTCATTGTTGAATACCTGCTTACAGTCCCATGGAGCCTTGTGCACTTATCTAACTTAACCTCTTCCTCCAAATATGTCCTTATCCGAGCCTCAATTGCATCAAGTTCATCCATGTGTCTGTTGAATTGTTCAATAGTATAAGCTCTACAAGCCCCGTTGTACACTTTTTTGAGTTCTTCTCCTTTCTTTCTGAATCTGTTTTTTATATTTTTTAAAATATGGTATGTGCATGAACCATGCATGACATCAGGGAACACAAAGTTCAGTCCCTATACAATGGCTTCATGTCTATCTGAAACAATGCATTGGCCTTCCCTAACTCCACAATCATTTCTCAAATTGACGAAAAACCATCTCCAAGATAATTTATTTTCACTGTTAACCACTGCAAAAACAATCAGAATAATGTTTCTGTTTGCATCCTGGGTGCTTGCTATGAGGAGTGTCCCCCCTATAGGTTGATTGTATGAATGTGCCATCAATTACAATGATTGGGAAGCAATGATGCCATGCTTCAATGGATGCTCTCATGGCAAAGAAGAGATACTTGAAACGTCCATTTCTTTCCAACTCCATGGCTGTGATGGAACCTGAAATGAAAATTCAGTATTGTCAATGTAAATCTATGTAACAGATAATGTACAAACTTGTAGTCGAGGATAACCATTTATATGGTTACTGGTATCCAATTAATTAGCATTTAATTTTTTCCATATGGTGCAAATGGTGTCCAAAATGCCATTTAAGAGTAACTTTTTATGTAGATATTAATTACATGCAAAAAACCATTTATATATATTTTTTCAAAGTGCAATTGGTAGTCAAACCTTCATACAAAGGTAACCAAATCAGTTTTATTGGGTTACCGACTAATTATAAAACATTTAGGAACAGTTTCCAAGTGGCACCTGTATTTTTTTTTTCAACATGTGCAACCATGAAGGGATCAGAGAGTAGTCGTGTGGATTTCCTCTACTTTTTCCAATACTTTCTCCTTTGTTCTCCATGCTTTTTGGTAAGAGATGGACACATTATACTCTGTCATCTTGTCTTCCACAATATTTGTTGGTGTGTAAATTTTCTTCAAATTTGTTAATCTATGCATTTTGCATTCACTAACCATCTCACTATTTGCTTGTAGTGTGGAAATCATTAAATTCTCTCACCTTGAACATAGTTGTTTTTCGAAACTTTGATGCTCTCAATTTTCATTTGCAATTTTCATTCTCTATGCATACTAGTACAAAGTCTCTACCATTTCTTCTTTCAACCTCGTGTTGTCGATTTTGCCTCATTGAATGTAGTCTTATTGCTTGTGCTAGGTTTTTTTTGTCTTTGTAAGTTTGATGTATTTTCACTTCAAATTCATTCGGATCTGATATGATCTCATCATATTGTTCTTCAGTGTATGCTATGTCTTGTTATCTGTCTTGTTCTTGATCAATAGCTTCGATGGCAAGCTGCTCAACATATTGTGATCCAATTTGGTAATCTTGTGTTGCCAACGGTACAAGTTCAGAATTTCATTGTGTCAATCTCATTGGCGTTATAGCTTGCATCCTATTTTCTTCTACATTTCTCAAGTTCTGTAAGATTGTAGTGCCTCCATTACCGGTTTATACAAGTGCAGGTTAGATTAATACCATAAAAAATTGATGCAAAATGATGCAGAAAAACCGATATATACCAATTTCTTTGTATCGAAATTGAACTGATTATTTTTGTATCGAACCGGCCGGTTTGGTCCGGTCCGAAAAAACAGAAAATTATGCCCAGCCCTAGCGTATGCTACTTTGCTGATTGGAAGCATGGAAAAGGTTTAAATTAGAAGTCCACCCCGTTTCATTTTTATAACTCTTGTTATGGAACGCACAATATTTTTCTTTTTTATATACCATTTTTTTTGTAGAATTATAACTCTTAAATCTATTTCCTAATGTAGTTGGGGCTAATTTCAAATTAAGTTGCACTTGAAAAATTAAACTTTTTATAATTTACAAAATTCACAAATTTCAAGAAACTTAAAGCATTCTAAAACATATATAATTTATTGTACTACAAAATGATTACTCACCTTTCCTATCAATTTAAGGTGAAAATAAAATAAAATTAACACATACATTCATTTGAAAATTTGATTTTGAGATTTGAGAACTTCAAAATTGCAGCCTTGACAACCAAAATAGAGAAAATTAAAAACCAAATCGCACCACTAAAGTGATGTTGGTATGGTGGGTGTTGATTCTTTTAATCAAACTTGTGGCTTTAAACTTATTACATGTGGAAACTTATTTTATATTTGTTTATTAAAGTATTTTTTACCTTTAAATAAGGGTGAGTATTTATACATTTGTTACCTTTACATAGAACTTTTGCTCATTTTTTGATTATTATTTTTTATTTAAAATAGACCGTTAAGTATATTTTCTATTACCTTTGGTGTAAGAATTGTCCAATCCATCATGGGTTGGCTACATTGAATAATAATAATAATATTACTATATTTTTATATGTAAAAATATCAATTTTCAAAAAATATATATATTATATAAAATAAAACAGGTGTGAATAGAGCAATTACATAAATGCAGATTCTGGTAATTATTGCTTACTGATAACCCACAAATTAATTAAGGCAAGTGTGAAAATATTATTTTATGTTTTAATCTATGATATAAATACGTAGTACAGTAATCCAGGTGGTTCGACGTAAGACGTGAGAATGGATGAGAAAACACTTCGAATTTACTACTACTTATTTTCTGATTTACATGTTTTTGGTGGTCGATGTTGGACTTTATGTTTATATATATAGAAAAATGATCTATGTATTTGTTATAAATGAAAAATAGAAAAATAATATCATAATCATTCATTACATAAATTAAGAGCTCAGATTTAAAATAAAAATTTGGCACAATAGTTAGACTATTTATTTGATCCTTCTAATTATAAAGCTGAAATTCAGCTGTATACTAAATGCAAGCAAAGAAATCTAAAGAAAATCAGTAAATGAAGCAAAATTTTGGTCAACTTAAACCCACATCAATATTGGAATGAACAAGTTGAAAACGAGACAAGTAATCTATAAACCCACATTAAAATTCTGGTCAACTAGAGGTAAGTCCACATCAAAATTAGAATAAAAAATTTATCGAATAAATGCTGATTAGGTTGATTTAGAACACAAATTCGATAATTGAGAAATCCTAATTGAAAATCGTAACAGGTTTTTTGCTCCAATTCGATTACACGAGTACACAAACCCTGCTCCAATTCGAGTGAAATCGCGTGAAACCCTAATTGAAAATCGCAGTAGGATTTTTTTGCCCCAATTAGATTATACGATTTCACAGACTCTGTGTGACGCCCCCAAAATAGGCATACATCATCCATCTTGGGTCACCAAATACATGGTACAAAATACAAATACAAACTTAATTATACAACATGAGCTGAGAGTTTTAACACGAATATTGTCTTCTAGACAATATCCAAACTCAAATGGAGTCCTCATTACAATTATTATCACACTATTTTATAAAATAGTGAGGACTACTACAACTACCATCTTGGACCGTCACTCCATTCCCCGACTAGTCCCTGCTACGTTCTCATTTTCTGAAGAGAACAATGAAAGCAAAAGGGTGAGCTCAATCAGTCCAGTAAGAAATATTATGATTAAGATAATGCAGAATAAATTATCGTTAGCCTTCAACAGTGTTAAACTGATAAAATACAATAAACATCAAGTTTAACTGCAGCGGAACAAGCAATCCATTAGAAGAGTCATGATATCTACTATCTTCTATGATTTAAAAAGTTTATCATCAATTTTATCGCTGAGACTCAGCTTAATACATAATCAACATAACTGAATTATCCATGCACTACGGGCCAAGGATATTCGTGTAATCACTAATAGTCATGATCATGCCAACAACTGTCCATCAATGCACTACAAGCCAATGAGGACTTTTACCACATCATTTGTAACATTACAGGTCATGATTATACCGAATAATCCATGGTCATAATCATATCAATCGATCAACAGTCCATCTATGTACTACGGGCCAAAGATGACTTTTATCACAAAATAAGCATGAGGATGATGACAATTATATAAGAATTCAATTAAATGAGAGCAAGGTTAAATTTTAAAGACTTATAATTTAATTTATCCAGAATTCAACAATGTCCAAATTGTCAACATGATACTGCTTTGTGGAGTAAAATTCAAGAATAATATTGTATCAAAAATGATTTGGACCGAAAAGAAATCAATTTTTATCATGAATAGTACCCTGGGTGAATAGTACTCGAGTGAATGTACCCCGTGAATAGTATTTTAGGAATAGTACCCCGTGAATAGTACTCCGATATTAAAAAAATAAATTTTATTAAGAATGTTCAGAATAATATTTCCATGAAAAGATACTAGATGAAGCGCAAATTTCAAGGATATTCTACTAATTTCACGGAGTATAGAAGCCATACTTTAACAAAATGAGTGTAGAATTTGGAATCTAAAATGAAATAATATTACTCACATACTACAGAGTATGGAAGAAAATATTATTTCTTACGAATACTAAACAAAAATAATATCCATTACCTTAAAATGAGAGTACTTCTGACTGGTAGGGCGGGGATATTCTTGAAGAAAACGTATACTGTTTTCTATGCTCAAAGCTTCCTTAAACTCTAAAGAAATACGCTCAATATTATAGAAGAAGAATTTTCTGATTCTGGTGTAATTTTTAATTCTAAACTAAGCATCATATTTATAGGAGAATGGAATGATACTATTTAGAAATTTATCATGGACGCACAGTGACAAATATTACGGGCGCGAATTCGTCGGCTGAATAATTTTTCTGATTTACTATGCAAATACTATGCAGATACTATGCAAATACTATGCATAATAAAATATAATATATTCTATTTTTCATAAAAAAAAAAACTTATAATATATATATATATATATATATATATATATATATATATATATATACTTTATAACTTCCTACCGATTATTTTAAAAAATGAGTAAGTGGGGGTCCAAATAATATGCCAAACTTACAACAAATACTTCATAAAAAAATTCCCTCAATATTTTTAACAACATTTATTCATCAATAATATAACTTGTAATATTAGTAACCAGATCATTCCCAGGAAAGAGGGGGCTTTTCGATAAGAATTTCTCCCTATTGGCGCGCAATTAGGTGACCAAATCCCTTTCCTTGACAGAACTTTCTAGACATTGTCAATAATGTAAATAATAATATGAATAATTTGTCATCTCAATTATTGATTTAATAATATAAAATATTATGCAGATGATAATGTGACAATAATTGAATCAATAATGTGAGATAATATACAGCAATTACTGTGGTAATAATTGAGTATAACTGAGTGACTTCTCACGTAAGCATTAATAATCAATACCGTGTGCTACTATATATGCAACCACGCGTATTACCGTACTTTTATCACTTGGTATTTCAACAGTTAACGGTAAAACTTTCGCCGTTATTTTTATAAAAGATATTTCTGTCATTTTCTAACTCCGACAATAATTCTGTTGTGGGGTCCACCAATGATTGTAACGCCGTACGAATATTCCCTGTTAAAATGAATATTCTCCGACCAATCGAATATTTTATGACAACTTGCTTACTTTGTAAAATTTATAAATATTACCCACAACTATAAAATTATATCAAATCCACACCATAATATTCAAAAATATATTTCAAGAAAAATTAATCTTTATTCATAAAAGTTGGGGTCTTACAACCTCCCCTTCTTATGAAATTTCGTTCTCGAAATTGATGTACGTACCTGGTATGTCGAAGAGGTGAGGATACCTTGATTTCATTGCAGATTCTAACTCCCAGGTCATTTCCTCAACATCGTGGTTTCTCCACAAACAGGACGTTAATGAAGTTGAGGGTAGTAAGGTCAAAAGAAAAATGGATTCAATAGGTTGCACGATGTGCAAAGCTAGATTGTTTGTTGTTCATCTAAAGAAAGAAGATACGTGGAAAGTTTCAAAAATTGAGTTGACTCACAATCATGATTTGGTGACTCCGAGTAAGAAAAATTTCATTCAAACACGAGAAAATATAACTCCTGTTGCTCGAACTTTAATCGATACTTTAAACAGCGCTGGAGTTGGGCCAAGTAAAATGTTGAATGTTTTTAGTGGAATAGGAGGAGGGATAAAAATGTCAGTTTCAGTGATAAGGATATTCGGAATGTTGTGCGAGATATAAGACATGACACAATAGATTCAAACGATGCTCAAGCAACACTGCAATATCTGAAAAAACTTTTGGCAGAAAAGCCTCTATTTTTTTCGATATCAAACGAGATGAAAATCATCGTATCGCATGCATTTTGTGGATAGATTATCGATCCATGATAGCTTACAAAAATGTTGGGGATGTAGTGACATTTGATACAACTTATCGGAAGAACAAGTATTCCATGTCGTTTGTTCCGTTCACGGGGGTAAATCATCATTATCATTTCGTATTGTTTGGTTTTGCACTAATTAAGGATGAAATAGATGATACTTTTGTATGGGTTTTTGAGACTTGGCTTCAAGCGATGAACAATAAGGCATAGGTTACCATTATAACTGATCAGGACAAAGCTATGAGCAATGCGATTGCTAGGATTCTTCCTGAAAAATAACATGCACTTTGCACATGGCATGTTAGTAACAAATTTCCAGAGAAATTACATACATTGTATGATGAATACCCAACATTTAAACATGATTTTAAATGTTGTGTGTATAAATCATTGACTTATGCAGAATTTGAGGAGCGATGGAAAAAGTTGATGACAGATTATGAATTGCATGACCATGATTGGCTCCAATCACTCTATGAGGTTAAGCACAAATGGATCATGGCGTACACAAAGAATTTTTTTGTAGTGGGAATGACGACTACATCTAGGAGTGAGGGAATGAACAGTTTATTTGATGAGTATGTGAATGCGACAACGAGTATCATGGAATTTATCGTAAGCTCAGAAAAAGCCCTTGAGAATTAAGTTATGAGAGAGAGACAAGCTGACTACATAACTTGTCATCGGACGCGAACTATGATTCCTGAATGACCGTTGGAAACTCATGGAGCAACTGTTTATACAAAGGAGATGTTTAGACGCTTTCAGATTGAGATAGTAAAATCTCATAAGTACATAATGAAGAAGCTTCAACATCTAATAACATCATATCAAAAGTCGTATGCATTGTACAAGGCAAACACCATCGAAGAATCAAGTAGGTACTTTACTATTGTTAGTAATGTTCAAACTAGAGATATAAATTATAATTGTAAAAAATTTGAACATACTGGTATGCTTTGTAGACACATTTGTTGTAAGACCCCAACTTATTATGAATAAAATTAAATTTTCTCTATTTATTATCTTGAAATAATAAGGAGTTAATTTGATATAATACTTTGGTTATGGGTGAAATGTGCAAATTTTACAAAATAAGCAAGTGGTTATAAAATATTCATTTTGTCAGGGAATATTCGTTTGGTCGTGGAATATTCTTATTGTCAGGAAATATTTGTACTGTGGTCGCTTGACCATTCGTAAGCATCATAATGAGAAAAAGCGCGGATGAAGAAAGCGACAAGTTTGAGTTTTTATAAATAAGCTGCGTAGTTATTACTAGTGAACCACCGTTGGAATAAGCGGTGGTTAAAATACACGATGTCGGTGTGGTTGCTTGTGAGTAGCACGGTATTACGCATGATATAGTTGAATTATTGATTCTTACGTAAGAAGGACCTACTCAAGAATTGTTACAGTAATCACTGTTTAATATTTTATTTTATTGATTCAATAATTGCTGTGTTGATATTTTATATTATTGTTGTTTCAATAATTGTCACTGCACAATATTTCCCATTATCAGATCAATAATTCGTATTATTTGAATAATATTATTAGATAACATTATTGGCAATGTCTAGAAATTTTTGTCGAGGAGAGGTTAGATAATCTAATTAATTACCAAAGAAGGAGAAATCCTTATTGAAATCCCCTCTTTCACAGGAACCTACTGGTTGTTATAATTGTAATTCTGTAATATTATTTGTGAATAATTAATTATTGATTTATATGATAAAGAAATATTTATTTGATGTGGATATAAATGATTGATTTATTTATTTTATGTGGTTATAAATGAAGGAATTAATGTTGAGGTGTTTTATCAGTATTTTATCAGAATGGAGGTATTAAAAATCATCAGTTTGTAGATTTTCAATATTTTCTGCTGGGAATTTGGAAAAACTTTCATCTGTAAAGTTGTAGAGAATTCGATTTCGTGTGGAATGGACATAAAATTAAGTATTTTTTCGATAAGCGGGCTATTTTCTATGATGAATTCTGAAGTTTGAGAAAATAAAATAATTTTATTAAATTATGGGTGGGACCCACTTTTGTTTTAACACATGTGGGTCATTGATTTTGGTTCAAAGGTATTTGGTCTTTGTTGGAAACTTAGATTTCGTAAGAGAAAAAATGAAATAAATTATTATTTTATTATTTTAGTCTCTATAAGCGTTTCAAAGCATTTTTATAAATAGGTGCTTAGGTTAGAATTGAAAATCACACGAAATAAGTTTTCTTTCTCTCTAGATTATCGGCGTATTTTTGTGAGTATTTATATACTTTGAGAGTTGCGATTCGAGACAAGCTTCCTTTGACTTTATATCAGATATTTAGGTCAGACGTCGCAATTATTTTTGAGGTAAGGGATGTTATTTTCTTCTTAAATGATATTATTTTCTTCAATATCATTATGCCAAAATATTGGTTTGAACTTTTAATCAAATTTGAAACTTTTGTATCGGAGTTACTATTCACGTATCGACCACTATTCACGTATACGACCTTTATTCACGAATATTTACTATTCAATCAAAAATGAAAGTTTCTCTTTTTCGTCCCAGATGTCTTTTATGGTAACTATCTTTGATTGTATCCATGTTTTGATCTTTATTTTTGAATTCTACTTCACACTTGGTTATTATGGAGTATTATTGAATTTGGATAAACCAAAATACGAATCCCTAATATTTGTCCTTCTGTCTTACTGGATTCCTTCTCTAAAATGTTTTTCATCATCCTCAGTCCTTAATGGTGGTACTTGATGAATATCTTTGGCCTGTAGTGCAAAGATGAATGATTACCTGATAAATATCTTTGGCCCGTAGTGCAAAGATGAACATTTGTTGAGATGAACATGACCAACTGGTGATACAAATGAATATCTTTGGCCCGTAGTGCAAAGATGTATATTGATTGATTTTACAAGGATAAAATATTGATGATGGACTTTTAAATTTATAGATGATAGTAGATTTCATTCTCTACTTAACTCTTCTAATGAATTGTTGTTTCCGCTGCAGTTGTTGATCTAAAACTTGTTGTCGATTATATTCTATCAGATTTTTCCCTGTTGAAGACTAAGGATAATTTGTTGTATATTATCTTAGTCATAATATTCTTTACTGGGCTAGTTGAGCTCACCCTTTTTCTTTTTGTTCCATTTTTCTTCTTAGGAAGCGAGAACATAGCAGGAACCAGTCGGGGTATAGAGTGATGGTCCTAGACAATTGTTTTAGCAGTCCTCACTATTTTTGTAAAATAGTACATCAATAATTGTATGAGGACTTTATTTGGGTGTTGATATTGTCTAGAAGTCAATATTTGTATTTAAACTCACAATATGTGTTGTCGTATTTTGCACGACAATTGTATTAATAAAGTTGTAGTTATTTTTCTGTACCATGTATTTGGTGACCCAGAATGGGTGATGTATACCTATTTTGGGGGCGTCACATTTGTTAGTTACCAGAGACACAATAGTTATCTAGAAGGGGGGGTTAAATAGATATTTTTTAAAAAAATTCCTTTTCAAAATACTTGTCAAATTTGTTAATAAATTAACCACAGCGGAATATATGATTTGTTTGTTCCCCTTTAAGTTAAACCAAGTTTATAGGTGATAAGCAGTTATAGCAGATATATATAAGACACAATGATTTTAAGTGGTTCAGAGCACTCAAGGCTCCTAGTCCACTCTTCTACTCCTCGAGTAGAAAATCCACTAAGGATATCTTTACAATCTTTGAATCACTTAGATTCCTTCAAGACCAGCAGTCTTGGAACTTCTTAATTCACTTAGAACTCTTCAAGTCCAGCAGACTTGGAATACACTTGATGAGAGTTGAGTTCTTGAGTTGTGTTATTCAATTGCAGTTAAGCATACGTTTGAAAGAACTGAATAGTAGAGCAAGCTTTTCTTTTTTGATCGTAGAGTTTTGGACGTTGAGTGTTCTTGAGCTTTTGTTTTGTACTTGTTTGTTGTTGCATCTGTCTAATTTGCTTATAAAGGAGCCTTTGAAATGTGTCCGTTGAAGGCATCCGTTATAGCATTTAATGCATCAGACATTTCTGAGCACTGATGTTGACTTCTTGGAAATATGTTATTCTGTCGTCTGGCCCACTAACACAACAGACTGCTTTCTCACCTAACACCTGAAAAGATGATTTTTAGCAGGCATGCAGTTCTTTCCTTAGCTTCTTCTATACGCTTCTTTGATACATATTAAGGATGAGTGTTGGATCATTGGGATTCCCAAAATCTCAACGTTTATAAGCCATTCTTCATTTGTTATACTTCATTCTTCAGTAAATGGATGAAGCTCGATGTTTCTGATGCTGACTAGAGAGACACCACAATTATTATCTTTGTATCATGATCGTTGTGTTTTGTCATGCTCGTGCTTGATTTAGCCTTAATCGAAGAGAACACTACGATTTCTCTTAAGCTCTGATAGACTACGATCTCTACTTGCTTGTTTTACAGACTCCACGATTCTGAGAGCTGACTGCAATTCTTGACTTGGCACGGCAAGCGCTCGGACTATCTTCACGATTCTGAGTGTGGCTTCCAAGACATATTACGATTCTAAAACAACTTTTTTGATACACCACGATTCTGCCTTGGCTTCTGCAATCTCTCGGCTGGCTTGATAGACTACGATTCTGTTGAGGCCTATCTATTACATTTCAAAATAGATCATCCTAACAACTTTTATCTTTCTTCTATACATTCATTTACAGAATGATAAACATTAAGTATAGATAAACCTAACAATTTTGATCTACCATCTAAGTCCTTGTACATATGTTCTTTGAAGGACTTTACACATAAGAATATTTATTTACTTTCAACATCAAATTTTAATATACAATTCCCAACAATCTCCTCCTATTTGATGTTGACATAACCAAGGATATTTGCATCATAACATCAATTTTTAAATGTAGGATGCTAGAAAGTAAATATGACTTAGTGTTTCAGTAAGCAGCTAAAATCTCTAGAGAATAATCATGAATTTATTGAAGTTGTGAAAAAGATATTACATTTTATCATAGTTACATCAATAAGAAACAAATTTCAACTTATCTCTATTTCCTCTACTTTTTGCTCCTTGGAGGATTGTCATGCTTTGCATCTCTCTTTCTCCTATTGGTTTCATCTCTCCATGCAATATCTTTCAGCTCACTTTGACTTAGCCTTTCTCCATGATCATGTATGTTCATAAAAGCAGAATCTCCAATTGGCATGTTAAAGCCAGTAGTGGTTACTCCTTGTGAGCTAAGAGATGACCCTTGACTCCTTAACGGTTGCACCATGAGAATTGGTTGGCGCTGATGCTATTCAGTTCATGGAGTCTGATAGCGAGGCTGTCTTGAGGGAGCACTCCTTAAGGATTGAGCAATTTGTTTTCCTTTGCCTTTTGCTCCTTCTCCTTTAATCTCCCCCTTTATGTCAGCATCTAGGGTTTGAATGTCTTCTGACAGATGATTCATGCCTTGAACAAGTTCATGGAGTTGACTACTTGACTGAACAATGTCTTCACGATTTTCTAGAAGCAGAGAATTAGTTTGTGATTTGTGTTTTTGCAGAATGGCCAAGACATCGTCCGTATGTTTCACCTGATTCAAAGAATATGCTTGGAATTCAGTCATAGAAGATCGTAGGCTAGAAAGGCTTTTCGTAATAAGTTTTTTTGAGCCTCCTGATTCTGCTGAAGAAGGATAATTGCTTCCTTATGCTTCCAGGTAGATTGGAATTGAATTTTATCCCTTTCATTTATGCTTTGGATCATTTCCTTGATGATCTCCTGTAGTTTCTTTGTGAGCTTAGAGCTCAGGTTGCTAGGAAGAGTGTTGGCAGCATGGTTTAACCGTTGATGAACAAGAAGAGAGCGAGTTTCCAGATCTTCTTGAATTTCTGTGGTTACTTTTTGTGATGCGTGAGACAACTCAAATTTGGTGGGAAGAATTGAGAGAAGCTCAAGAATTTTTTGAGTGTCTGTAGGAGAGGCTCTTATATTTTGTTCTTGCAGATTTAAGAGAACAAGAGCAAGATCGAAATAATTGTTGTTTGAGGAAGAAGGAATGTCTGAATGAGGTGTAGGAATAGAGATTTGGGTTGTGGGAGAGGAGGCTGTTGAAGCTAGTAAAGTAGGTGACTCCACGATTTGAGTAGGAGTGATGTTCATGGTGTCACGTTGTGCTATTTTTGTGGAGTTAAAGGTGGTTGAAGATTTTACTAACATGAATTTAGGTGTATTTGGTTCATCAGTTACAAAATGTTGGGATTCTATAGCTGGAAATGTCTATAGTGGGTGAAGAACCACTTCCAACCATCTTGGCAGTTCATAAAATTGATTGAAGTTGGATGGAGGGAAGTGGTTAACTATGAAAGAGATGGGAATAGATTGTACCTCACGCTCAGTCTCTGAAGAAGAATGATTAGTGATCAGCTTTTGAACAAAATTGAGGTTGTTTGGGAATCCATGAGCTAGCACTGAAATTGTGTGATAAGCTTTGTAAGTAGGGGTGCTCAAAAAATTCAGTTTTTTCAGTTTTTTACCAAACCGGTTGAAATCGGTACCGGCGGTACCGGTTTTTTTTGGTTTCAGTTTTTTCGATACCAATTTTTTGATTTTGTTATACTTTTTGGTACCGGTAGCGGTAATGAAAATTTTGAATTCGGTAAATACCAAAAATCCAAAAAAAAATCGAAAAGACCAAATGGATATATACTGGGTGTAAATGCAGACTAGGTATATGGAAAGAACTAATTCTATGAAAGGGAAGTGGAGTTTGGAGAATGACGATAAGCAGCAGCCTGAGTGGAAGCGGCCGACTTTAGCTAGGTATAAGATTTCTGTTGTTTTTACCCCTTTATATTGAATCGTGTTGATTAGTATTGTGTTTGTCATTATCCCTAAAGTGCTACAGTTTTGTTCTTCAATTTTGAAATTGAGCTCAAATTTGATGGTTTACCACATACCAAACTGTATTTAAAACTTATGCATACCTTTAAACTTGTGGTTTGAATACAACACCTATTGTTGCATAATGTGTGTTCAAGTTCATTTTTTGTGCTAGTTGTTACTGTTTATCAATATCTTCCCAATATTTTTTTGTCCAATTATACTATGTTAGTTCGCATGGAATTGGGGCTTGGGTGTTGGATTTACTAGTCTGGGATGCATTCTTTAGTTTTAAAAAATTTGTTAATATTAAAAAAAAATTATTTAATTATTGCGGTATAACTTAAAAACAAGAACAAAAAAAATCATCGATTTTGTACTCTTAACCCGTCATAGAAAGAAATCGATTATTTAAATCTTGATCAGGTTAGGTTCTTAGTTTTCTCGGGTTTTTTTTTTGATGCATCGATTCAATTTTTTTACCGATGAGCACCCCTATTTGTAAGTCCAGAACATGTGATCCCAGGAGTTGAGAATCAGGGCTCTGTGATAGGACATCATGGCCAAGTAGGAGAGCAACTGATTGTAGTTGGCTCTCCTATATCCATTCCAGCCCACTGTAATAATCTCAACTTCTTCTTCTTCTTCTTCTTCCCTATTTTCATCACCTTCATTTGAAATTTCCACCACATCCATCATCTCCTCATCTCCTCTTTGTTCTTCAGCCATCTCCACCTCCATAGCTTCAACACTTTCCATTTCCACAGCTTCAAAGACTACAATTTCTTGAGGGACTGAGGGTGCTTCATAAGCATCTTCTTGCAGCTCCGCCTCAACTGTAGCATTCTCTGGCTCCACTTAGGGACTTCGAAAAGCTCCCCCTCAATGTGATCATCTCTCTGATTAACATTCTCTTGTTGATCCTCTTCAATGTTCACACATGTTTTCATTTCCTCCTCTTTAATCTTTAGCATAGCTTTTTGCAACTCAAGGTCAACTTTCTTGATTAACCTTCTCTTCAATCTTCTCGACTCTGGATTTATGAATTCTTCAGCACGATGTTCATCCTCAGCAATATTTACTTGTTCATGCTGAGTCGTAGTCTTAATGTCTACTTCACTTTGACTAGCAACACTTGACTTTATGATCGTCATCCTCGATTTCTCCACGATCGTGGTCAATGATACTTTAGACAGACGCCTGCTGCGTTTTCCCTTCTTAAGTAGCTGCGAGATGGTGGATCTATCTCCATCTTCTTCTTCAGTCTGCTTCTTCTTCTTCTTGAGCTGAACTTCAGGTTGAGAAATCTCTTTTGAAATAAATTGGCCAGAGAATTCAAGATCAGATCCTTGAGGAACTTTGGTTGTTGATCCCTGAGGATCTTCTGTCATCTAAACAGTTTGAAGCTTCCCTTTTCCCTTGTTTCTCCTGACCAGAGCAGAGGACTCTTGGTCTACTTCTTCTTCAAATTTTGTTACAATAGATAGGTTACCCTGTAGAAATAGTTTCATGACCTTCCCAGTCCTTTCACTGGACTCAAAATGATAATTCTTCACATTTTTACCTGGATTCCTTTTTCAGTTTACGAAGAGCTACTGAGTCATACTCTTGTTGGCATTTAGAACTTCACCTTCATGATCTTCAATATTTTCTCCCAGAGTTTCTTGGAGAATGATGCTAATAAATCTTCCATAGAACATTTTATTCGAGCTCTTAGCTTTCTTAGAGCTGAGAATCCACTTTCCAATCCACTCCAGGAGGAGAGCTCCATAGTTCAGCTGAAACTCGAAGCATATTGCTGTCATTATTTTCAGTTGCACTTCGTTTGCAGAATCGTGACCAGAGTTCTTGCAGCAGATGCATTTCCCAACAATGTCTGCCAGAAACTCATATTTTTGAGGAAACTCCTTCTTCTTATATCCCTTCATATTGTGGTTCTTTTCGTGATGCATCTTCTTTAGTTCCTCGTTGAAGTCAATGAAGATTAACGAAATAAGGCCCTTAGATTTAAAACCTAAGACCTGTTTTATGTTAGCGGCTTCTAGTCGAATCGATACTCCTTTAAACTTTGTGGTGAGGACGTCGTCTTTGTAGACTCCATTGGTGTAGAACTCATTCACCAATTTGGGATAGATCCTCGTACTGGTTCCCAGAGATTCTTGTAGTCCTTCTTTCTTTAGAAGAGAGAGGATTTTGTGATATTTTGGCTCGGCATCCTTGAATTCTTCGTAGCATAGTTGGTGTCTAGGAATCACGATTGAAGATGTCATTGCTTTCTTTGATTTGCCTGAAACAATCGAGATTAACTAAGTACTCTATAACTCAAATCTAGGGTTTTAGAGAGAGAAAGAGAGGAATGGTCTTTTGAAATTCAAAGATGAACTATTAAAAGACATTATCAAAATGTATTTATAACTTCCCTCCTCACGATCTGCAGAGTGGGACACATGTTGAGTTCTGTAGGGCTTCACGATGGTAAGTAGTGTGAAAAGTACTGATCTGCCCTTAGCTCCACCTGAGCTAGTGTATCCTTTAGGACGACTACGATCGTTGAGGTTTCTCTTTGATTGTTGAGCTTACTACTGAACCTGCTCCACGATCATTGTCTCTCCAGGTTCTTGTGATGCACTCTAAATTAGCATCCCTTCTGGTTAAGGTTACTTAGGAAGGGCCAACCTCTTAGTCTAAAACTAAGGGTCAGGTTTTTCCTTGAGGCGTTTATCAGAAGGGCTACTTAGCCTTGATAGAAATGTTGTCATCGTGGTTTCTCTTAGTCATCTCTATGATTTTTAATATAAACTTTTTATCTGCATGGTTAGCGCCAACTAGAGCATAAAGTTTATGGCTGTAGATTTAGCATACCTAACTCACTTATCAATTTATTAAATCTGGATTCATTTAAGGGTTTTATAAAGACATCAGCAAGTTGATTTTCAATAGGGATGTATTGTAAAGATATAGTTCCATTTTGTACATGATCCCTAATAAAATGATATCTTATTTCTATATGGGTAGTCCTAGAATGCATCACAGGATTATGTGTTATGATAGCCCCAAATTCGGGTCCCAAATCACCATGGATCTGGTACAATCATTCTATTACTATTGCAGAAGATATAAACATAAATTGTTTATACAATACACTTTACACACTATTCCCCAAAATCGAGTAACCTTAACTTATACGCAGTTCCTAAACTATCTAACACATAACATTATTATCAAACTATACTATTACAAACTAGCCGCACATTTTATCCTAAGCTGAACTTGGCATTATCCTTTTTCTATATCCGAACGCATTCGCCTTATCTGCAATGTTTATCATGATATAGCAAGGGTGAGCATGAAAGTTGCCCAGCAAGTTTAAATGCAATTTAAAGATATATCATGATTGAAAGAGTCTGAACAATAGGTTGGCTATAATTCATCAATATAATTGAGAACTAGCACGATCAAACTTTTGATTGAACAAGTATTAAACATGAACAAATATATCGGGACCAACTGGTAATGAAGGTGATCAGCCTTTCATACGACTTATACATCTGATATATATGAGTACAATTCATGGCAACCAAGTGAATGATTAAACATAAGCTTATCCAAATGAAACAACTCTTAGTAGAGTCAAGTAAAACTTGCTCGAACCATTGATTCTGCTATTCTTTGATTTATATTTCTTTATCCGAAGACCTAATATTAGTAATATAGATCTCTAATATTAGAATAATATCATCACAGTATAATACTGTTATATATATATATCTATACATGGAATAACTTAAACACGTAGCACATAATCCTATCAGTCTATTACACACATAAGACTTAGCATCAAGTTAGACTATTTAAGTCCGAGTTGAAACCGACACAATTCTATCATCCCGACGGTCTAGTCGGACAAATAACGAGTTTAAATTCAATTAAACTCTGCTTAAATACTTAACAATATCTTAGACAAATTTTCTTATCAGTCAAAATAATTTTCATAGACTTGTAATAATTTTAGGATAATTAATATCATTTATCATAATTTTTTAATTATTAGACTCGTATTTATATAATATAAATACCACAAAATTCTTAATCATTAATATTCATTTAATATTAAATATTAATGAAAATCATAACATAATAATATAATATAATTATAATATCACAAAGTATTTTTAATACTTAAAAATCATATTTACATGATTTTCAAGCAATGACTAAAACCATTATCCAATAATTGCTATTAATAATAAAATATTAATATTTTCTTGTCAAAATATCAAAAGTTATATTTTATAACTTAAAATATTTTTATAACACTTAAATCATTTTTATATGATTTTTAAATCATTAATTCTATTTTTTCATAATTTATTTAATATATTTATTAAATAAATTAATTCTGAATTAATAATAAATTATTAATGAAATTCATCACAAAATATTAAAAGTCATCAAAAATAACTTAAAATATTTTTTAACACCATAATATAATTTTTCATGAATTAAAACTATTTTTAAATAATTTATTTAATATTATAATAAAATAAATAAAAATCTTTTATATTCTAAAAATACTAAATATTTTTGAAATATACTCAAAATAATTAAAACTATTTTAGAGGCTTTAAAATAATTTTTTATAATTTATTATGTATTTTAATAATTAAAAACCATTTTCTCAATTTATTAAATAAAATAATTATTTTTCTAAGAAATTGTCATTTGAAGAAGCCCTATAGCGACAAAGCCAAATCATTATAGGTGTTCTTGGTGTTCTTGGCCATTTTCAGAAATTCATATCGGTTATCAAGGTATGAGGTTTGACTGACATTTGATCTTAGATCTAAGGGTTTTACGGCTAGAAGTAAAGTGCTTAGATTGTAGTATAAGTGTAATACTACTATCATTAATCAATTTCATGTCCATAACATATCATATATGAGAGATCTAGGTTACGGAATATCATGTTAGAAGTACATTCTTCGTTTACGGGTTTTCCGAAATGAAGAAACGATTCTTAAACTCTACTTTGAAGCCTCATAACTTGAGATCCGGAATTAGGTTTGTGTGATATAATGGTTCCTTCTTGTAGAGGAGATGTCAGGCTATAATAATATATCTACATACCATCATTAAAACATCCAAAACATAAGATCCAAGGCAGTCAAACTAGGGGTCAGAACTCGGTTCTTGAAGATCTGGGTTTCCCAGAAATCTTCATCCGTTCAGTTGGTCAACGGTAGTTTGACCATAAATTGCTACGATTCTGTTACAGATCTGGGTGATGTAAAGGTATTAGTATGTACACAACATGTCAGACTACAAGGATCAATCAACAACATAGCCATAACATCAAATAAAAGCAAGATTAAGAGCCTGGAAAATCTTGTCAGACAACATAGAAAATTTCTGGGTTGCCCAAATTCAACTTTTCGTGACTGGTCAACGACCTTTGACTGCTTATACCGTTCGATCTACACATGATATGGACTTGATTCAAGTTCTTTATTGAAGTACTTACAACATACTACAAGTATAAACTCTTAAAACACATAAACAATTAACATGAAAGGATCTAAAGGTCCTGACATTCGGCTGTCAGGCCTTATTTCCAATTTTTTCCAGATTTCTTAAAATGTTAGATCCGAGCACTTTGATGTTATGGATCTGGGATATAACAACCCAGATCACTAAATGACATCTTATTACACCACTTTAAACAATAAACGATAACATCTAACATCAAATCATAGGATTTCAAAGTTTAGGGTTTTTATACCTTTCAAGCTTAATCTTTGATTTCTGACTTTTGATTGTTGTTCTTGGCTTGATAAGTGGCTAACATAGCTTAACTTTTTTCTCTCTCCCACTCTAGATTTTCGAAATGGATGAGAGAGAATGGCTTGGCAATAATGGGGAGTAAAGTAAGTATTTTCTTACTTTAAATCTCTTAATTTAGATTCAATGTATGTAAATCATGCTAGGTGGCACTTGATCTTATCTTTTAAAGATTTAGGGCACATGGCTAAACTTTAGGCTTGATGACTCACAAGATTGGCCTTATCTTTTTCTTAGGTTTTAAGAAAGGGCATTTTGGTCATTTAGCATACCATTTTAATTCTACAATTGTCATTTGATCAAACCCTTAGGATTTGACCCTTAGGGTTAAAACCTAAGGTTTCCATAAATCACACTTAGGATTTCCAAATTAGGGTTTTAAAAATAATAATTAACATTTATAAATTATAATTAGGATTCTATATTTATAATAAAATTTCCTAATCATAATCTAAGCTTGCTAGTTAGGATTATTATTTCCTAATTAAAATTGCTAATTTAGTAATTAGGGTCAAAATTGTACATTTAGGGTTTATAACCCAGGAATTAGGGTTTTAAAAAAAATTTGAAATTAAGGTTTGCTAATTAATTAAGTTTTACCCTAATTAATATTATAATTAATATCACTTAAGCATTATAATTCTCCGTTAAGTTCCCAAATTAGGGTTTTCAAATTTTGAATTAGGGTTTCGGACTCTCGGTACCAAAATTAGGGTTTCCAGAACTGGCTTTCTAAGGTTTCTTATCAGACATTAGGGTTTTCTAACTAAACGTTGACATTCTTAATATATACCTAGGGTTTGACACTGATAATATTTATATGGTCAACCCTTGACCCTTAACCACATACATAACCATATACATAGAACATATTCACATAAACACTTAATCCTGAATAATTCACTACAATCCTTCACAAAATTTTGAAATCCTCAAAATTCCTTCCCAAAACTATCAAACGTATACACTTATTTTCTGTCTAGGTCTATTATTTGACCTTAAACCAATCATTTAAGATTTTAATAAATTTTCTAAATTCTCGGGTCGTCACATGTGTTATTGCTATGACACTTGTGTGACGCCCCCAAAATAGGTCCACACAACCCATTCCGAGTCGCTAAATACATGGTACAGAAAACAACTACAACTTCATTATTACAATTGTCTTGCAAAATACGACAGCGCATATGTTGTGAGTTTAAATTCAAATATTTTCTTCTAGACAATATCCAAACTCAGATAAAGTCATCATTACAATTATTGCTACACTATTTTACAAAATTGTGAGGAATGCTAAAACAACTGTCTTGAACCATCACTCCACACCCGACTAGTTCCCGCTATATCCTCGTATCCTAAGAAGAAAAATGGAACAAAAAGGAAAAGGGTGAGCTCAACTAGCCCAGTAAAGAATATTATGACTAAGATAATGTAGAAAAAATTATCCTTAGTCCTCAACAGGAAAAAAATCTGATAGAATATAATAGACAACAAGTTTTAGATCAACAACTGCAGCGAAAACGACAATTCATTAAAAGAGTTAAGTAGAACATGGAATCTACTATCTTCTATGATTTAAAAGTCCATCATCAATATTTATCCCAGAAACATCATTCAATAAATATTTTAATTCAACGAATTATCCATGCACTACGGGCCAAGGGTATTCGTCAGTGTCACCAGTGGTCATGTTCATCTCAACACCTATCCATCTTTGCACTACGGGCCAAAGATATTCATCAGGTAATCATTCATCTTTGCACTACATGCCAAAGATATTTAGTTTTATCATCATTTAGGACTGAGGATGATGAAAAATATTTTAAAGAAAACGAATCCAGTGAAACAAAAGAACAAATATTAAGGATTCGTACTTTAAACAATCCGAGTTCAAAAATACTTTAAAGATATTTTAAAGAGGATTCAGTTATATCACCATTTAGGACTGAGGATGATGAAAATATTTTAAAGAAAACGAATCCAGTGAGATAAGAGGACAGGGATTAGGGATTCGTACTTTAGTTTATCCAACTTCAAAAATGCTCCATAATAAACAATTATGGAGAAAAATTCAAGAATGAAGATCAAAACATGGATACAATCAAAGATAATAACCATAATAGACAACTTGGACAAACAAAAGAAAATTTAATTTTTCTGTGAATAGTGCCGTATTCGTGAATAGTGTCGTATACGTGAATAGTGCCATATACGTGAATAGTAACCCCGACACGAAAAGATAAAAATTTCACAATAAAATTTATGTCAATATTTCGGTATAATGATATTAAAAGAAATAACATCATTTATGAAAAAAATAACATCCCTTACCTCAAAAGAATAGTACTTCTGGCTGAAATATCGGATATAATGCTGAAGAAAACTTGCATTGTATAACAACACTCAAAATATTTAAATACTCACAAAAATACGCTCGATATTATAGAGAGAGAAAACTTCTGATTCTGGTGTGATTTTCAATTCTAACTAAGCACACTATTTATAGGAAAATGCTAGAATGCCAAAGCAGACTAACCTGCTACCGATGGCTCTCTCTCCTTGCCATTCACGCACACCACACTTGAACTTCAGCATTTTTTTCCCACAAAAAACAAAAGTGGAGCCCACCCATGTTTTTAATAAAAACATTTATTTTCGAAACTTCAACAATTCATAATAAACAGCCCTTTTATCAGAAAAATACAAATTTTATGTCCATTCCGTAGGAAATTTAATTCTCTACAACTTTTTCGAAGAAAGTTTTTTCAAATTCCAAACGAAAAATGACCCAAATTTACATACGGATGATTTTTTCACACTTTCATTTCGACAAAATACATACAGAGGCTTTTTTTTCTCTGCAGCACTCCATCTTTGAATATTCAAAGCCCAGCAAAAAGGACAACTCCCACCCACCACATGTTCATTATATATATATATATATATATATATATATATATATATATATTAAAACATTTATACTTATTAAAAAGAATTTATAATTCCATTTTCTCTCTTCCACCTCATTTTATTTTACATCAAAATTTAAAAAAAATATATACTACACCATATTTGTAAGACCCCAAATTTTTATTTTAATAAAATGGAATTTCCTCTATTTATTATTTTGAAATAGTAAGGGGTTGATTCGATTAATATGGTTAGTTATGGGTAAAATGTGCAAATATTTTAAATAAGCAAGTGGTTAAAAAATATTCATTGTTATCGGTGAATATTCGGTTGGTCGTGGAATATTCTTGTTGTCGAGGAATTTTCGTACGACGACGCAGCCATTGTGGGCCCCATAACGGAAAACTGACGGATGAAGAAAACGACATGTATGAATTTTTTTATAAATAATGACGTAGTTATTCTGGAGTTAACTTTGTTGGAATAGCAAATTGGATAAAATCTGATGAATACGGCGGTGTTGCGCGAGTAGCATTGCGGTATTGCACCAATTATTGATTCTTACGTAAGAAGTCACTACTCAATAATTGTTACAGTAATTACTTTTTAATATTTTATTTTATTGATTCAATAAGTGCTACGTTAATATTTTATTTAATTGATTCAATAATTATTATTGCACAGTATTTCCCATTATCATATCAATAATGCATATTATTTGAATAATATTATTAGATAGCATTATTGGCAATGTCTAAGGAAGTTCTGTCTAGGAAAGGGGTTTGGTCACCTAATTGCGCGCCAGTAAGGAGAAATCCTTATCGGAAAGTCCCCTGTTTCCTGGGAATAACTTGGTTGTCATTATTGTGGTTCTGTAATATTATTTGTGAATAATTAATTATTGATAAAAAAATGTTAAGAAAATATTTATTTTATGTGGATATAAATGAAGGAATTAATGCTGAGGTGTTTTATCAAAATGAAGGAATTTTTTTAGAAAAGTGACAATTGTTGAAAAAATATATTTTATATTTTCTGATAAAATAATTCATTCAAATATATTATTATATTACATTATAAATGTATAATGTGATAATATAATAATATAATAATGGTGATATTTTTACACTAAATTTATGGTATATGAATAAATGAGGAGGAAGAGTATTTTTGTTATAAAAAACATGTTAAACATGTTGGTGGGTGTGACGCCCCCAAAATAGGTCCATTCCATCCAACCCATTCTGAGTCGCCAAATGCATGGTACAGAAACATCTACAACTTCATTATTACAATTGTCATGCAAAATACGATAACACATATACTATGAGTTTAAATACAAATATTGTCGTCTAGACAATATCCACACTCAAATAAGTCCTCATACAATTATTGATACACTATTTTACAAAATGGTGAGGACTACTAAAATAACTGTCTTGAACCATCACTCCACACCCCAACTAGTTCCTGCTATATTCTCGCCTCCTTAGAAGAAAAATGGAATAAAAAGGAAAAGGTTGAGCTCAACTATCCCAGTAAAAGATATTATGACTAAGATAATGTACAATAAATTATCCTTAGTCTTCAACAGGGAAAAAAAATCTGATAGAATACAATAGACAACAAGTTTTAGATCAACAACTGCAGCGGAAACAATAATTCATTAGAAGAATTAAGTAGAGAATGAAATATACTATCATCTATGAATTTAAAAGTCCATCATCGATATTTTATCTCTGTAACATCAATCAATATACATCTTTAATCAAATAGTCATCTTACCTTTCACATGCCAAAGATATTAATCGATCGGTCATATTCATCTCAACACCTGTTAATCTTTGCACTACGGGCCAAAGATATTCATCACGAAATCATTCATCTTTCCACTACATGCCAAAGATATTCAATAATATCATCATTTAGGACTGAGGATGATAAAAAATATATTTTAAAGGAAACGAATCCAGTGAGACAAAAGAACAAATATTAAGGATTCGTATTTTAGACAATCTAAGTTCAAAAATACTCTATAATAAACTATTGTGGAGCAGAATTCAAAAATAAAGATCAAAACATAGATCCAATCAAAGATAGGAACCATAACAGACAATCTTGGACACAAAAAAGAAAATTTAATTTTTCTGTGAATAGTGTCGTATTCGTGAATAGTGTCGTATACGTGAATAGTACCGTATACGTGAATAGTAACTCTAAAACTGAAAGATAGAAATTCCACAAGAAAAATTATCATGCTTCGTGAATAGTACTCGTGAATAGTAACTCATGAATAGTAACTCGTGAATAGTAACTCGTGAATAGTAACTCTGACATGAAAAGATCAGAATTTCACAAGAAAAATCTTACCAATATTCCGGCATAATGATATTGAAAGAAATAATATAATTTTAAAAAAATAACATCCCTTACCTCAAAAGAATAGTACTTCTGGCTAGAATATCAGATATAACACTGAAGGAAACTTGCACCGTATAACAACACTCAAGATATTAAAATACTCACAAGAATACGCTCGATAATATAGAGAGAGAAATTTTCAGTTTCTGGTGTGATTTTCAATTCTAACCTAAGCACCCTATTTTTAGGAAAATGCTTAGAACACCAAAGCAGAAAATTTAATATAATATTAATATTTATAAAATAAGTCATACAAAAACTTGGAAAATCTATTTCAGCACATTTACCTCATAAGTGGGGCACACCAACCTAAATAAAAATGTTTTTATTAAAAAAAAATATTTAAAACTTCAAAAATCAATTATTCTGGAACTTCAGAACTTCAATAATTCATAATAAATAGCCATTTTATTAGAAAAATTTGAACCTCATGTCCTGTTCATAGGAAATTCCATTATCTACAACTTTGTAAGTTTAAGTTTTTCCAAATTCCAAACAGAAATTGACCGAAATCCACAAACGGGCGATTTTACAAGCTATAATCAAATTTCAGTCAAGAAATGGGGTCCACCGACATGTTTAACATGTTTTTAACATTTATTGAAACAAAAATACTCTTCCTCCTCATATATTCATATATCCCACATTCATTGTAAAAATATCACCATTATTATATTATATAATAATATATTTAAATGAATTATTTTATTAGAAAAAGATAAAATATCAATTTTTAACAATTGTCACATTAAAAATTTTCTCCATCTATATCCACATAAAATAAATATTTTTCTTATCATATAAATCAATAATTAATTATTCACAAATAATATTACGAGAATCACAATAATGACAATGACGTGAAGTTCCTGGAAAGAGGAGCTTTCCAATAAAGGATTTCTCCTTATGGCGCCGCAATTAGGTGACCAAACCTCTCTTAGAGCAGAACTTTCTAGACATTGCCAATAATGCTATCTAATAATATTATTCAAATAATATGAATTATTTATTTGATAATGAAAAATATTAATGTCTTGACAATTATTGAAACAACAATAATATAAAATATCAACGTAGCAATTATTGAATCAATAAAATAAAATATTGAACATTAATTCATCGTAACAATTATTGAGTAGTGCCTTCACGTAAGAATCAATAATTGGTGCAATATCGGTGTCTTCGTGTTTTTAACCATAGGGTATTCCAATAATATTAATCCAGAATAACTACGCCGCTATTATTTATAAAAACTCAAACTTATCGTTTTCTTCATCCAATCGCTTTTTAGTTATGGGGGCCCACACAAGGTCGCCATCTTATCGCACGAATATTCCTCGACAGTAAGAATATTCCACGACCAAACGAATATTCTCTGACAACAATGAATATTTTATAACCACTTGCTTATTTAAAATATTTGCGCATTTTACCCACAACTAACCACATTAATCAAATAAACCCTTACTATTTCAAAATAATAAATAAAGGAAATTCCATTTTATTTAAAAAAAATTCGGGGTCTTACAGTGGGCCCCATTTTTTTATTGAAATTTGAGTATAGCCTGCAAGATCATCCGTATGTGGATTTCGGTCATTTTCCCTTTAGAATTTGGAAAACTTTCTTCTACAAAATTGTAGAGAATTAAATTTCCTATGGAATGGATATAAGATTCGAATTTTTCTGATAAAAGGGCTATTTATTATGAATTATTGAAGTTCCAGAATAAATAATTTTTAGAGTTTTAAATATTTTTTTTAAGAAAAACATTTTTATTATGTTGGCGGGCCCCACTTGTGTTGTAAATATGCTGAAATCAGATTTTCAAAGTGGGCGAAATTTTTTTTTTAAATATTAATATTTTATTAAATTTTTTGCTTTGGTGTTCTATTCATTTTTCTATAAATAGGGTGCTTAGGTTAGAATTAAAAATCATACCAGAATCTGAAGTTTTTTTTTTTCTCTCTCTCTCTCTCTATATTATCGAGCGTATTTTTGTGAGTATTTAGATATCTTGAGTGTTGCTATACAGTGCAAGTTTCCTTCAGCGTTATATCCGATATTCCAACTAGAAAGGGATGTTATTTTTTTCGTAAATGATATTATTTCTTTCAATATCATTATACCGAAATATTGGTATGAATTTTATTATGAAATTTTTACCTTTTCATGTCGAGGTTATTATTATTCGTATACGATTAATTATTCACGTATACGACCTTTATTCACTGAATACTGATCTTATTCATTTAATTATGATTTTTCTTGTTGAATTTTTGCCTTTTCGTGTCAGGGTTACAATTCACATATACGACACTATTCACGTATATGACACTATTCACAGAAAAAATAAATTTACTTTTCTTTGTCCAAGTTGTCTATTATGGTTACTATCTTTGATTGTATCCATGTTTTGATCTTCATTCTTGAATTTTGCCCCACGATTGATTATTATGGTGTATTTTTGAACTTGGATAAACGAAAGTACTAATCTCTAATCTTTGTCCTTTTATATCTCTAGATTCATTTTCTTGAATTTATTTTTATCATCCTCAGTCCTAAATGGTGATATAACTGAATATCTTTGGCCTGTAGAAAAAAGATGAATGATTACCTGATGAATATCTTTGGCCCGTAGTGCAGAGATGAACAGGTGTTGAGAAGAACATGACCAACTAGTGATACGAATGAATATCTTTGGCCCGTAATGCAAAGATGAATATTTGATTCAAGATGTATATTGATTGATGTTACAAGGATAAAATATTGGTGATGGAATTTTAAATCATAAAAGATAGTAGACTTCATTCTCTACTTAACTCTTCTAATGAATTATTATTTTCGCTGTGAATATTGATCTAAAACTTGTTGTCCATTATATTTTATCTGATTTATTGAAGGCTAACGATAATTTGTTTTTCATTATCTTAATCATAATATTCTTTACTGGGCTAGTTGAGCTCATCCTTTTTCCTTTTGTTCCATTTTTCTTCTCAAGAGACGAGAATATAGCAGGAACTAGTCGGGGTGTGGAGCGATGGTTCAAGACAGTTGTTTTAGTAGTCCTCACTATTTTGTAAAATAGTGTATCAATAATTGTAATGAGGACTTATTTGAGTTTAGATATTGTCTAGAAGACAATATTTGTATTTAAACTCACAACATATGTGTTGTCGTATTTTGTACGACAATTGTAATAATGAAGTTGAAGTTGTTTTCTGTACCATATATTTGGCGACTCAGAATGGGTTGTGTGGACCTATTTTGGGGGCGTCACAGTTGGTATCAAAGCTTAGGGATATGGTCTCTAGCGGAGATCGGGGAATAGAACTAGGAGGGGAGAGACGATTAAATCCTTCGCTAGTGTGTCCTACCTAAGCTTATTTGTTATTTAATTGGTCGGTCAGAATATAGGGATATTATGTGGCATGTCAATTTCTTTAGTTAACCTTTGTTTTGTGATATTATTTGAAAATGACATCTGAAAATTTTGAGATGAGCAAGGGAGCACATGAGACCATTGAGACACCGACAATCACCAACCAGGATAATGTGTATCAGGAAGGCAATATTCCTTATATAAACAACACCACCGATCAAACGATGAATGATGGAATATTTAGAAGCTTTTTGCAGTTCATGCAAAACCAGACGAGAGAGACTCATGTGAAAAACGCAGGTAAAAACACTAGCAACTCACGGATGGTCACCGCTAAGCAGTTCAAGGAGCTGAGACCACCGATGTTTTTGGGAAAGCCAAAACCACTTAAGGCAGAAACGTGGGTTAAGAAAATTACCAAGATATTTGATGTCCTGGGATGCACGGAGGAACAGAAGGTTCCATTCGCCACCTTTATGTTTCGTGGTGAGGCAGATTACTGGTGGGAATCTGTGATGCGTACCCAACCTGCCGCACTCAATATGTCTTGGGAAGCATTTCAGAAACTGTTCAGTGACAAGTACTTTCCTAAAAGTATTCGTCATATGAAGGAAATAAAGTTTATCAGACTAGAATAGAACAACATGACTGTGTCCTAGTACGAAGCTAAGTTCGCGGAGTTATCCAGGTTTGTACCTCATTTAGTAGAGAATGAGGAACGTATAACGCGGATGTTTCTGAGAGGTTTGAAACTCGAAATTCGTCAATACCGCATTTCTCATAAATTTTCTCTATATTCAGATGTTGTGAACAATGCTCAATTATTAGAGCGAGATAATGAGTCTGTTCAACCGAGCGATCAACAACACGATAATAATGATACCGGTGGCAACGACCATCGGGACAATGATAATCATTGTGGAGGAAATTACCATGCCAAAAATGGTAACCACTTCGGTGGTAATCATGGCCTAGATAATAGGAAAGGTGAGTCAAGTGGAAATTTCAAAAAGAGAAGATTCAACGATGATGGGAAGACATCGGCAGCAACACCAGCACCAGCAACAAGTTCTAGGGGAGGAGAAAGACCGCCAGCTAGATGCTACAGATGCAGAGAGGATGGATACATAAGTCCAAACTGTTCACAGCTTTCCAAGGTATGTTTTAGTTGTGGAAAAGACGGTCATATAGCTCAATTTTGTCCTGTAGCGAAATTAAGTCTAGTTGGGACGGTGGCACCAAAGGCGGATACGGACAAAACAAAGTCGGTGGTTTCAGGAAGAGCATTTTTTGTGACTTCTCAAAAAGGTGAGTAACCCGAACGAAGTTATCACGAGTTAGTTAATCATAAATTCTTGTGAAGTCTATACCTTATTAGATACCGGTTCTACCCATTCTTTTATTTCTTCTGCTTGTGCTCAACGTTTGAACTTGACTCCTGAGAAATTAAACTTTGACTTATCTGTTGAAACTCCGTTGGGAGAAACTTTCATTACATCCACTGTTTATAAATCTTGCTTGATTCAAGTTGGGACCATCACATTACCTGTTGATCTCATATCTTTGAAAATACTAGCATTTGATGTGATTTTAGGGATTGGTTGGTTAACCACTCATCATGCTAAAATTGATTTTTTTCGTAAGGTCGTTAGTTTTCATATTCCTAACCAACCTGTTATACGAATTCAAGCAACCAAACCACTAAAGTCAAACACTTTCATATCAAGCTTTAAAGCCATTCGTTTATTGAAAAATGGATGTCCAGCTTTCTTAGCCCATGTCATGAATTTAAACAAAAATACGTCAAATTTAAATGATATTTCTGTTGTTAGTGAATTTCTTAACGTATTTTCTAAAGAACTTCCTGGCCTACCCCAGAGTGTGATATTGAATTTTGTATCGACTTTAAACCCGGTACAAAACCCATTTCCAAAACCCCATATCGAATGCCTCCTATTGAACTTCAGGAGTTAAAAACAACTACAAGAGTTGGTACCCTAGCCTCTATCTGGTGACTTCCTTTGTGGAATGCACCGAAGACAGACTCTCCGTAGGGGATACCATATTCGTGCGGTGGTAAACTGATAGGTACCATTGTGATGTGCTATCCAAGATTGGGATATGAGTCACAGTTGAGAGCAACCTAAGTCAGTAATCAAAATACATAGCTTTCTAGGCGTAGCTGGTTATTATCGGAGATTCGTGGAAGGATTTTCTCGAATCGCCACTCCATTAACTTAGCTGACTCGTAAAGATATAAAATTCGGATGGAGCAAGAAATGTGAGAAGAGTTTTCAAGAACTCAAGAGGAGACTCATTTCAAAGACTGTTACGACAATACCACACAGTTCGGAGGATTTGTCATCTCTGATAGTGCTTGAGCAGGAGGGTTAGGATGTGTTCTCATGTAACATAGGAAAGTTATAGCCTATGCCTCGCGACAACTTAAATAATATGAGAGGAATTATCCTACTCATGATCTAGAGTTGGCAACAGTCGTTTTTGCGTTAAAAATCTGGAGGCACTATCTATATGGGGAGAAAATGGAAATATATTTAGATCATAAAAACCTCAAATATTTCTTCACCTAGAACGAACAACTTTGGCTTAAGCTGATTGAAAGATTACAATTATACCATTCAATACCATTTTTGGAAAAGTAAACGTGGTAGCTGACGTGTTGAGTAGAAGATCGTATGCGGTTATGAGTGCGATGTTTTTAACACGAAGACCCATTTCGTATAACTTACAAATGATGGAGATAGAGTTAAAGACTCTAGAGACCCACATAAAGATGTTAAATATACGAGTATAACCAACTTATTCGATAAAATTAAAGCTGCTCAAGCTACAGACCCGGAGCTGATGCGTATGTAGAAGAAGGTACAAGAATGTGTTATTCCAAAAGCAAGAGTCGATCCACGATTTGTTAGTCCATTTAAGATTCTTAACCGAGTAGGAAATGTGGCCTATAGACTCGCATTACCTCCAAGCATGTCTCGTGTTCATAATATTTTTCACATATCTGTGCTTCGTAAATATGTGAAAGACCCAAACCATATTATTAAGTTAGAACCAGACGAGATAGCCGAAGATTTATCGTACGAGGAGGTACCTGTCAAGATCTTGGATAGGAAGGAACATATTTTACGCTCAGAGGTTATACATAAGTTCAAAGTTTTATGGAGGAACCATGCTATTGAGGAAATAACCTAGGAGTTGGAATTAGAAATAAAAGCGAGGTATCCTCACCTTTTCAAAACACCGGGTACGTACGTAAATTTCAAGGATGAAATTTCATAAGGAGGGGAGGTTGTAAGACCCCAATTTTTTTTTTTAATAAAATGAAATTTCCTCTATTTATTATTTTAAAATAGTAAGGGGTTGATTCGATTAATGTGATAAGTTATGGGTAAAATGCACAAATATTTTAAATAAGCAAGTGGTTATAAAATATTCATTGTTATCGGAGAATATTCGTTTGGTCGTGGAATATTCGTACGACAGCGCAACCATTTATGAGCCCCATAACAAAAAACTATCGGATGAAGAAAACGACAAGTATGAGTTTTTTTTTAAATAACGGCGTAATTGTTACCGTTAACACTGTTGGAATACCTGGTGGTTAAAATACAGTAATACGCGATGTTGCACAGTAGCACAAGGTATTGCACCAATTATTGATTCTTACGTAAGAAGTCACTACTCAATAATTGTTACAGTAATTACTATTCAATATTTTATTTTATTAATTCAATAATTGCTACGTTGATATTTTATTTTATTGATTCAATAATTGTCACTACACAATATTTCCCATTATTAGATCAATAATGCATATTATTTGAATAATATTATTAGATAGCATTATTGAAAATGTCTAAGGAAGTTCTGTCTAAGAAATGGGTTTGGTCACCTAATTGCGCGCCAATAAGGAGAAATCCTTATCGGAAAGCCCCCTCTTTCATGGGAACGACCTGGTTGTCATTATTGTGGTTCTGTAATATTATTTGTGAATAATTAATTATTGATAAAAAAAATGTTAAGGAAATATTTATTTTATGTGGATATAAATGAAGGAATTAATGCTGAGGTATTTTACCAGAATGAAGGAATTTTTTTTAGAAAAGTGGCAATTGTTGAAAAATGATATTTTATCTTTTCTAATAAAATAATTCATTCAAATATATTATTATATTACATTATAAATGTATAATGTGATAATATAATAATATAATAATGGTGATATTTTTACACTAAATTCACGGTATATGAATAAATGAGGAGGAAGAGTACTTTTGTTATAAAAAATATGTTAAACATGTTGGTGGGCCCCATTTTTAACTGAAATTTGATTATAGCCTGTAAGATCATCCGTGTGTGGATTTCAGTTATTTTCCCTTTAGAATTTGGAAAAATTTTCTTCTACAAAGTTGTAGAGAATTAAATTGTGACGCCCCCAAAATAGGTATACATCACTCATCTTGGGTCGCCAAATACATGGTACTGAATACAAATACAAACTTAATTATACAACATGAGCTGTGAGTTTTAATACAAATATTGTCTTCTAGACAGTATTCAAACTCAAAATAAGTCCTCATTTATTATCACACTATTTCACAGAATAGTGAGGACTACTAATGCAAACATACGGACCGTCACTCCAGTTCCCCGACTAGTCCGGCTACGTTCTCATTTCTCAAGAGAACAATGAAAGCAAAAGGGTGAGCTCAACTAGCCCAAAGAAGAAATATTATGACTAAGATAATGCGAGAATAAGTTATCGTTAGCCTTCAACAATGTTAAGCCCGATAGAATATAATGACAACAAGTTTAAGCTGCGGTGAACAAGCGATCCATTAGAAGAGTCAAGTAGAGCATGATATCTACTATCTTCTATGATTTAAAAACTTTTTCATCAACTTTATCGCTGAGACTTAGCTTAATAAATAAACCACATCATCGAATAATCCCTGAACCATGACCAAAGATATTCATGTAATCATCAATGGTCATGATTATACCAAATAATCCCTGGTTATAATCATACCAACAACTATCCATCAATGAACTACAGCCTAATGAGAACTTTTACCACAACATTTGTAACATTACGGGTCATGATTATACCGAATGATCTCTGGTCATAATCATACAAATCAATAGTTCATCTATGCACGTAAGCCAAAGATGACTTTCATCACAATATAAGCATTAGGATGATGACAATGATATAAGAATTCAATTAAAAGAAACAAAGGATAAATTTTTAAAGATTTATAATTTAATTTATTCGGAATTCAATAATGTTCAAATTGCCAACATGATACTACTTTGTGGAGTAAAATTCAAGAATGATATTGTATCAAAAATGATTTGGACCGAAAAGAAATCAATTTTTGTCATGAATAGTACTTTTGGGTGAATAGTACCTGGGTGAATAGTACCCCGTGAATAGTACTTCAAGAATAGTATCCTATGAATAGTATTTTGTGAATAGTACTCGTGAATAGTACTTTATGAATAGTACTTGTCAACGTCGGGATTTTTAGATGTCCCTTTTCGTTACTTGTTCTTTGGTGTTCTCATGTTAATGTGAGATTTGTTTGAAAAAACAAGTGAAAAGGTCTGACATGTATAATGTCGACGATTTGATTTTAAGAGTCGCCAGTTGGTGTATTTAACTGGTTGCACCAACGCAACCGAAAAGGTTTGCACCAAGAAACTGTTGTATGAATGTGTGTGTGTGTGTGGATCAATGTGAAATTATTTGAAAGTAGTGCAAGGCCTCGTTCGCACCTATATACAAAGGGTTTGAATTTATAGTAGAATTCAATTTTAAACAAGATGTAGCAATGAAGTTTTGTAAAAAGAGGTTTTTCAAACCCTATGCTCAATAGGAATTGAGACCTTTTCATACTTCTATTCTATTATTAAAATGTTTGGCTTGTTTGCTTTTATTTTTGAGATGCGAAGCATGTTCGAGAAAATAATATGCAGTAGTGCCGAACTCCTCATGGGCATGACAACCATCCAAAGAAATTCAGACACTATAAATAATGTACAAGCTGCTTATAGCTGAAAAAATATCCATCATGGGAACCGAATCTAGATTCAGTAGACTGAATCTGTGATCACATGATTCCTAGGCTCACATGATACTGTAGTTTGTATGGAAATCAGTAAGCAGTTATATATATAAAAGCTGTAAATATATATATATATATACAGATATGATCAACCACCACGAAGCGACTCCATGGGGGATCGGAAATGTAAATATATAAAAGCGATATATATATATATATATATATATATGGACATGATCAACCACCATGAAGTAAACTCCAAGTGGGACGAAATGTAAATAAAGCTGTAAAAGCAATCAACTGCCATGAAGTAAACTCCAGGCAGGACGAAATGTAAATAAAGCTGTAAAAGGCCACGGAGTAAACTCCAGGCCTGACAGAAATATATATATATATAAGCAGTAAACGCACCAGATGTAAATCCAGGCTCATCAGATATGTCCGACAATAATTATATATATATATATATTTAAGTATATATATACATAAAAGCGTGTAAAATATAGGATATAAAATCCAGGCTCATCGAGATATATACAAACGATTATATATATAAGTATATATATATATATATATATATATATATATATATATATATATATATAAAAGCAAGTAAATGCTCCAGACATAAGTCAAGGCTCAATCACGACATAACTCGATAATGTTAGTCAATTTATAATATATATATATATATATAGACAGAAATGGAAACCACGGACCGAAGTCCGGGCATACGCACACAACATGACTTTCAATGTGTATAATAGTGTGTGCAAATATGAAGAAAAAGGCTTTATAGAATGTAAGAAGGCTTACAGTGGACTGCCAATGTAGACTTCAATGACTCTATATGGATAAATACTCAGCTCCCACCGGATAAATATATAGCTATATGTGAGCTAATAGATGTTTAGAATGAGGAAACACTCAATATGGGTGTATACAGAGCAAATTGGACAGGGCTTCCTCGCATTTCTCTCTTTTTCTCTCCCTCAAAATGGCTGGCCCAAGGTCTATATTTATAGGTGATGGCCATGAGATGTACTATGTACCATGATTACACTAATTTGGTTTGGTCAAGGTGTCCCCGGGCTTCACGGGTCCCGTCGTCTTGAAGTACGTGCACTCGTGCACTATAATGTCCGCTCAAACTTGCAGAACTTCAATCCGAACATCCAAACTTGTGTCGAGAGTTACGCAATGACATGGATTAGAGGTTGTACGAAGTTAGGAAGAGGGGACCATGCCCATAGTCTTCAAGCTTCAAATTATATCCAGTGTGTTGTCACGCGTAATAGTCCCTCAGGATTGTAACTCGGTTTTTATGGTACATTGTTGTAGGTATGTATATATGAAGTGTTGAGACAACGCGCATGTGTTGAAGTGGCAAGATGACGTTTGACTCTTCACCAGGGTTATCGCCGGTTTGAGTTGAACGTAGACGTTGCTCAGGGTTACATCTGAGATTGGACTACTTGTTTGTATGCCACAATATCATCTTGCAAGGGTGCCTGCCTGCCCAGTGTTAGCTCCAGGTATGAGGGATGAGTGCCTCGGCAGGAGGTCTGAGATTGAAGCTGATAGCATGCATTTTGAAACAAGCATCTCCAGAGTTATCGCCAGAAATGCGATAGCATTCCTTGGGGTTATTGCCAAGGACAAAACTCAGGGTTATCTCCGAGGTTGGAAATGATCCTTCCAGTGTGTGTTCTGGGGTTGGAAATGATGTTCTCGGTGTGTGTCCCGGGTTTTGAGATTGATCTCTGGTAGTATCCGGAATGGATGTGAGCTGTCTTCCAAGGTTATCTCTGAAAGAAGAATCTGCCCTCCTACAATGTCAGTAATAGGCGTGCAGAAAATTTCGAGTGTCTACAGATGCCCCTCTTTATCATATTCATGCAATGCAAGGCATGGATAGGATAAAGAATCCTAGACACTTGATATTCAAGTAAGATAATTATGACGTTATGTGCAGCAACATGATGCAAATGTATGATGCATGATGTAAATGATTGTTGGTTCCCTGATAATCCTGCCAAAATGACAATCAGTGATGGCTTGGACATGTGATCCGAGTCTTCAAGGATGTTGACGTTGGGGCTATCACCAAAGTCTTGAATCCTAGACGCTGGCTTATATTCCATAGAGGTACCTCTTGTGTACGAGAGATCTGTGGGGATAAAGCTTTGTCTATTTGAGGATGTGTATAACATATTCCCTCATTTTGTCGAAGTTACTGCTAATAGTCTGTTGTTGTTAGGGTTGCCTGACCTTTGTTGATGTGTGTATCACCGGATAGATCCCTGCTGGGCGCATTGTCAAGGTTGCTTGACCTTCATTGATGTATATATCAATTGTTGCATTGCATTGTAACCCCCGTCGGGGATACTTGTATAAGTTACTTCGATGGGTTTACTTTCCATCGGCTAACATGATGTTAAGGTTACTTGACCTTCATTGATGTGTGTATCAATAGTCGAGAATGCACTGTAACCCCCGCTGGGGATACGTGGATGCTTGAAAGATTTGTGTTGTGACCCCCACCGGGGATACTTTATCGATTTGTAACCGGTTGTAACTTGCCTTGAGGATACATTAGCATTTTGTGGCTAAACGTGTGTAATCCCCGCCGGGGAAGGTTTAGGGTTGTGACCCTGCAATGACGGCATCGGACCTTTGTGGGGTATTACCGAGCATGATTTGTGAAAGTTGAGCTCATCGGTATAGTATACCCTGCATTCAGGCGAATACCGATGAGACGATGGGAGTTTAATTCTGACCTGTACAAAACCAGGATTCCAGGCTATTCCACTTAATCGCGTAGCATTTTTATTCCTGATTTGGACTTTTTAGCTTGTGAGACCTCCTTTGCAGCTCTAACTGGAGTGAGCCGGAGGTGTGGGACCCACGTAAGAGTGCCACAGGTGGACCTGTGGCCAACCGTGGCTATGTAAAGCCCAAAGGTTGCTTTCATAAGTCATTTTTAAGCTACGCTTCGAAGGAAATCTGAGAGCTCTTCTTCAGATCTGCTGAGTTCGGGAAACTTTCTGCATATCCTGCCACCGTACAAGTGTTCTTCACTGTCCTGGTAACATATGCATGTATTTTTTTCCAGTTTCTATCCGTTGGAAAATGATTTATCACATGAAATGAATTTAGACACATAGTAGTGAATATGCATGCTGATATGGCTTGATAAAAAATATTCAACATAGCAAATGTTAGTATTAAACCATGCTGAACATAATGATGTAAAAAATTTTGACTTTTGAAACAGTCAAATTGGCATCTTTTACTGTCATTTCTTATCCTATCTAAAGGACAAATGAGTAGAGGTATAAAAGAAAAATAATCCTGGTAATTAGAATACACTTATGGATTTTTTACTGTGATGTGTTAATGCATGTAGGATGTATATGACTGTGTATAGGTGTGCTACTGAATGGCCACTTAGTCATGCCTATGTGCATATGGATAGTCCCATTTACAAAGGGGGCTATGGCAAAATTTTACCAAAATGTAGGCATTTGAGTAGTCATGCATTTTTTAACTCTACAGTAGACGTATGTTAAAACAATGCATGCATGCATGTAATCATAAAATGCATTTTGAAAAGCTCCATGTAAGAATTTACCACACCCTTTCTGAGGTGATTTGGAGACTTGTTGTCCAGATATTATGGATCCAGATCAGTCGAGTAGTTCCCGCAGGACCACTTCTGGTGTACGAAGGAGGGCTTCCGATGTTCCTCGTCCCCGTTCTATTAGACAACCTTGTCGTTTGGTGGAGGCAGTGATACATCCTATCTAGGTTAGTGGAGGAGGAGGATGTACCGATTGAGGTTCCTGCTCCTTCTGTACGTGTTCCCCATAGGGATTTTCCAGGTGTTCAAGTGGTAAACCCAGATCTTCTGGGTGACTTGAGTAGGCATCCTTCAGTCTACCTGCATGTAAACGAGGTATGAGGTTAGATCTTTAATCTTCCTTATTTCCTATTGATGAGGAGTCAAGGATTCTGATGTTGATATGCATTTGATGTAGGTTCCCGACTTTACACAGCCTCGAGGGAACTGGTTCAGCATCTACTCTATGTATCAGGCTTTACATGATGACTATAGAGCGATTGTACATGACTGTGGATTCGGGATGTTCTTCTCCATTATTCCCCGTCGCTATCCCTGGGGTTACCTTAGGGCATTGTCTGAGCGGTGGTTTCACCAGACTCAGTCACACCATTTGCTAGACTGTGAGGTGATGATGACGCCGATGGATTGGCGGTTTATCACATGTATGGAGTTTGGAGGGGATCCAGTGCCTTGCATGGTGGATATTACCCCTACTGCCGTCAGATCCTTGTTGGGAGTTCCGGCGGAGGCGCTCAAAGGTAGGACTATTCGTACATGTCCTTTGAGCGTAGATGCTATGAGCGGGCTATTGAGTGAGCCCATACCTGATGATGTGAGAGTTAGGGATCGCATTCTTCGGCGATTGTTCCTGATGATCATTAGGGGCTGCTTCATAGCAGATAACTCTTCTACGGTGTCCTTCGGCTTTGATCAGTGCCACTCAACACGTGGACCGTACAGGAGAGTATGATTGGGGTTCCTACACCTTTGCCTACTTCCTCAGGGGAATACACATGCGATCGCAGGGCTTGACCGAGGCATGGTTAGGATTCTACCCGTTTCTGCTGGTGAGTATTTCTCTTGTCTTTTCCAATGTATAGGTTATGAGTGTTGACTGATAGCAGATGTTGCCTTTGTGTTGGCAGTTTTGGGCCTACGAGAGGCTACCATATTTGCGTCCTATGAGCGTGCTAGGTTTAGACACCTATCCACGAGGACAGAGATGGCATTATTCCATACTGGCGGAGGTCCCTATGGCTGAGGGTTTCACTCATTGTCGCCTACAGCTAGAGTTGTTGACAGCGGATGTCATCACATGGGTTCCTTACTCTGGGGAACATTTAGGAGTTGGACTTGAGGATGGGTACCCGACTGGAGTTGAGTACATCATTTCCACCCGCAGGATTCCTCTATTTACAGATGTAGGATGGGAGCTCTACTTAAGAGAGCGTGCTATCAGGAGCACTACAGGAGAGATTCGTATGCCGATCTTGCCTCCTGTCAGGCGTTATTGGCCTGTTTCACAGTCACCCGTCATTGACATCCCATTGTTGGGGATTGACGGTTTTACATTGTCAGAGGGCCCCTGCACCCAAGAGATGTTCCAGCATTGGTGGATCCCTCATACTATTGGAGCTCAGAACCGCGCCACACAGTTTATGGGGGATATGGTTCCAGGATCCGTGATGATGACGGATTGGCTAGCTTGTGTCAGAGATCCGAATCATGTGACACAGATTGACAAGTTGACCGATAGTTGGACCGCATACATCTTTTCATCCAAACATTTGGGTAGAGATCCCTTGAGGTAGATATATTTGATCCTTCAGCTTCAAGGCCGCCCATTAGGTGACCGATATGGATTTTTGGTGCAGATCCTCCTCAGTATAGCCCACGATATCCCCAGTGAGATAGAGATCCAGTGACTTAGGAGGAGTTACATCAGGTGGACAGGATCGATGATGTAGACATCGACACCATTGACTTTTTCTGATGTATATTTCTCGTTATCTCTTTTGATAGACCTCTGTTAGCTGTTGGGTAGCTTTGCCCCATTCTCACTATATCTTTTGATAGGCCTCTATTAGATGTTGGGTAGCTTCGACCCATTTCCCTGTATTTTAGCTATACAGAGATGTATTAGATGATGATATACTTAGGAATTTATATACAGTTTTCCATTCCCTATATCATATTGCCATCTATTGTATCATGCATGTTATTATGTTATGCATATGTATGTATGTCTAAAGATATTCAACATTAACCCCTGGATGGTCTTATGACACTACTGCATCAGTATGTCTTCTTGACGGTTAATCGTATTGATCATACCCCACAATTTTTGGTGGCATCTGGTATCTTGTTCATGGTATGATAGTATATCACCATCGAGATATGGTGATTGTAGATGATTTCTTTGCAAAGATACTATGACCTTGTTGATGTTTCAGGTCCCCACAGGGTTTATAGAGGGTATTCTAGAGCATTGGTATCGGATAGACATGTTTTCAGATTCGGGACCTAGGAGTTGACTCCTACTTTGGAGGAGTATGCACAGTTAAAGATGCTACCGCTGGACAGACCTTGCATGCACATGGCGATCGGAGACATGAGTAGACCGTTCATGACCCTCACCGGATTGAGGCGTAGAGTGGTACAGAACGAGATTACATCCGGCCACGTGATATCCCAACATTTTTTGTTTGACAGATTTGGCTCTGAGGATAGTTATGCATGATATTTCGGGGATTTCACCACACCGGAGGACCATTGGCGTTCAGCCAAGGTGGATGTACTGCTCTTGTACGTATTGTCATACGCCTTCATGCCACGATATATGGATGAGCTGGATATCGGCGTCATTATGGCAGTGAGAGCTCTCAGGGAGGGTCATACCATTATACCGATGATCATTACAGAGACTCTGAGGTCAGCTACATACTGCTGCACTTATCTGGCAGGAGTGTTCACAGGTAGCTCGGTCATGGTATATGTGTGGTTTATGTCACACTTGAGACCGATTGGCACATTTAGATGGCAGAGGTATTATTTCACCCATGATATAGCCATGTCATACTCCTTTTAGCTTGCGGAGTGTATAGATGCTGCATCTTGGCCACCTTTCCTGGCA
Source organism: Panax ginseng (assembly GCA_020205605.1). Lineage (NCBI taxonomy): Eukaryota > Viridiplantae > Streptophyta > Magnoliopsida > Apiales > Araliaceae > Panax > Panax ginseng. The sequence goes on along the minus strand of CM035135.1, from coordinate 12,967,906 downwards.
GGGATCAGAGATCCATTTGCTATATTGTCGTGTTCAGGGCTTAGCTCACCCTACAGCTTCATTACTCATGCTTCGGGCATGGATTATCTCCCTCTGGCTGGATTGAGGGGCATGATTACTTACCACCCACTGGCCGTGATGTGTCAGTATGACTAGTTTCAGGATTTTTATCCTTATGAGGGGGCAGTGAGTCAGCGCTTCGCTTCACACCATTTATCAGCGGAGGACAGATCTATGTTGTATGTCTGTTGGGATCAGCGAGAGCTGGCTGAGTTTTCTATCAGTCATCCAGGTTGTTCTGCAGAGTATTCCGCATGGATGGAGACAAAGACTGCATCGGCTGGGGTAGTATCCATAGTGCAGGGGACTGATTCCGACGATGAGGAGCCTATAGAGGAGGCGGACATTCCCACTGAGGAGGATTTGACTGCTGGGTAGCCAGCATTTATGATGGATTCTCCCACCCCGAAAGTGCCACTGTTACTCAGTATTCAGACAACATTTGGAGCAGAGCTTACATCTGATGACATATGATAGAGATCAGGTTAGGGCCACGATGTTGATAACTCTTAATAAGAGAGATACCACTTTATTAGAGAGGGATGAGGCTAGATCAGCTAGGGATGCATTGATTGTGGAGCGGGATGCCGCCTTATCTGCTAGGGATGTGGCCATTGCAGACAGTACTTTAGTGAGATCCCAGATGATTGTCAGTCTTGCTGACATGAGTGCTTACATTGATGAGCATTATGCCACCATGCAGTTGGCCTCTCGATCCGCTAGCTCGTGTAGATACCTTGGGCGGTGAGCTTGCATGGCCTACCTCCTTCTTCAGAGAGAGGGATGCCATGTTAGATCTGATAGTCCACATACACACAGATCTGTAGATAGCTTTGTATTTTCCTGCACAGACTAGCTTAGCCATTTTGTCATGTACAACACATATGTATATATCAAACAGTATTATATATGGCAGGGAAATATATTTTGATTCACTTCCCTTTTAGTTATGCCTTGATACTTGCTTGATATTTGGCTTTTTCTCCAGGGCCTTGTGGTCTTGATGCATTCTGAACTTATCCTTGATAAGTGGACATTGAGTATATGAGGAGGAATAAGTATTTTTGTTACTAAAAATATTTAAAACATGTTTTTCATGTTTGTGGACCCCATTTCTTGACTGAAATTTGATTATAGCCTATAAAATCGTCCGTATGTGGATTTCGGTCAATTTTTGTTTATAATTTGGAAAAACTTAAACTTACAAAGTTGTAGAGAATTGAATTTCCTATGGAATGGACATAAGATTTGAATTTTTCTGATAAAAGGGATATTTATTATGAATTATTGAAGTTCCGAAGTTCCGGAATAATTGATTTTTGAAGTTTTAATTATATTTTTTACAAAAAACGTTTTTTTTATTTAGGTGAGGTGGGCCCAACTTGGTGGCTGATGTTTCTGGGCAAAATAGGTGTGCGTAGAAATTTTATTATAAATAATAATATTTTATTAAATTTTCTGCTTTGGTGTTCTAAGCAATTTCCTATAAATAGGGGGCTCAGGTTAGAATTGAAAATCACACCAGAAACTAAAATCTTCTCTCTCTATATTATCGAGCATATTCTTGTGAGTATTTTGATACTTAGAGTGTTGCTATATCTCTGCAAGTTCCTTCAAAGACTATATCCGATATTCCGGTAAGTATTGTCTTTTCGAGGTAAGGGATGTTATTTTTTTTATAAATGATATTATTTCATTCAATATCATTATGCCAAAATATTAGTAAAATTTTTCTTGTGAAATTCTTGTCTTTTAGTGTAATAAAGGTTACTATTCATATATAAGCACTATTCACGATACTAAGACTATTCACAGAAAAATTAAATTTTCAATTTTTGTCCAAGATATCTATTATGGATACTAGCTTTGATTGTATTCATATTTTGATCATTCTTGAATTTTACTCCACTATGGTTATTTATGAAGTATTTTTGAACTTGGATTGTTTAAAGTACGAATCCTTAATATTTGTTCTTTTGTTTCACTGGATTCGTTTTCTTTAAAATATTTTTCATCATCCTTAGTCCTAAATGATAATATTATTGAATATCTTTGGCCTGTAGTGCAAAGATGAATGATTTTCTGATGAATATCTTTGGCCGTAGTGCAAAGATGAACAGGTGTTGAGATGAATATGACCAACTGATGAATTTCTTTGGCCTATAGTGCAAAGATGAATATTTGATTCAAGATGTATATTGATTGATGATGGACTTTTTAATTCATAGATAATAGTAGATTTCATTCTCTACGTAACTCTTCTATGAACTATTATTTTCGCTGCGAATATTGATCTGAAACTAGTTGTCTATTATATTCTCTCAGATTTTTTCCTGTTGAAGACTAACGATAATTTGTTCTATATTATTTTAGTCATAATATTCTTTACTGGGCTAGTTGAGCTCACCCTTTTCCTTTTTGTTCCATTTTTCTTCTCAGGAGGTGAGAATGTAGCGAGTACTAGTCGGGGTATGGAATGAAGGTTCTAGGAAGTTGTTTTTGAAGTCCTCTCTATTTTGTAAAATAGTATATCAATAATTGTAATGAGGACTTATTTTGGTGTGGATATTATCTAGATGATAATATTTGTATTTTAACTCACAGTTTATGTGTTGTCGTATTTTGCATGACAATTGTATTAATAAAGTTGTAGTTGTTTCTGTACAATGTATTTGATGACTCAGAATGGGTGTTGTATACCTATTTTGGGGGCATCACAGTTGGTATCAGAGCTTAGGGATATGATCTCTGGCGGAGATCGGGGAATAAAACTAGGAGGGGAGAGACGAGTAAATCCTTCGCTAGTGTGTCCTACCTAAGCTTATTTGCTGGTTGGTCAGAATATAGGGATATTATGTAATATGTTAATTTCTTTAATTAACCCTTATTTTATGGCAGTATTTGAGAATGGCAACTGAGAATGTTAAGAGTTGAGCAAATGAGACCGTGGAAACACCTATACTCACCAATGAGGAAAACGTGCAATAGGCCGGCAATGTTCCTCCTGTAAATAACACCACTGATCAGACGATGAACGATGGAATGTTTAGAAGCTTTTTGCAGTTCATGCAAAATCAGACGAGGGAGACTCGTGTACAAAATACAGGTGGAAATGATAGTAATGCACAGTTTGTCACAGCCAAGAAGTTCAAAGAGTTTAGACTACCAGAATTCTGGGGAAAGCCAGATCTGATTAAGGCGGAGACGTGGGTCAAGAAAATTACCAAGATATTCGATGTCTTAGGATGTACAGAGGAACAGAAGGTTCCATTCGCCACCTTTATGTTCTGTAATGAGGCACATTACTAGTGGGAATCTGTGAAGCATACCCATCTAGCCGCACTCAGCATGTCTTGGGAAACATTTCAGAAACTATTCAATGACAAGTACTTTCCTGAAAGTATTCGTCATATGAAGGAAGTGGAGTTTATTAGATTGGAGCAGAAAAATATGACGGTGTCCCAGTACGAGGCAAAGTTCGTGGAGTTATCCAGGTTTGCACCTCATTTGGTGGAGAATGAGGAACGTATGACGCAGATGTTTCTGAGAGGTTTGAAACCCGACATACGTCAGTATCTCATTTCTCATAAATTTTCTCTATATTCAGATGTTGTCAATAGGGCTCTATTATTAGAGCGAGATAAGGAGTACGTTCAACCGAGGGACCACAACCAGGGTCATACCGGTGACAGCAGTCATCGGAACAATGATAATCAGCGGGGAAAGAAAAATACGGACAAAAGCGGTAACCACTTTGGTGGTAGTCATGGCCATGATAATAGAAGAAGTGAGTCGGGAGGAGATTTTAAAAAGAGAAGGTACAACAACGACAATGTGAAGACGACAAAGACCAAAGAAGAACTAGTTCTAAGGAGGAGAAGCGACCACCGTCAGAAGTTATAAATGCTGAGGAAAGAAGGACATATCAGCCCAAACTTCCCACAACAGTTTAAGGTATGTTATAATTATGGAAAAGAAGGACATATCGCTCGAGATTGCACTGTAGCGAAACCAAGTCCAACGGGGATGGTGACTCAAAAGGCTGTCCTAGAAAAGTCAAAGTCAACGGTTCCAAGAAAAGCGTTTGTCGTGACTGGTCAAAATGCGAGGAACCCAAACGAGGTGATCACGGGTAAGCTAATCATAAATTCTTGTGAAGTTTATACCTTACTAGATACCAGTGCTACCCATTCATTTATCTCTCCTGCTTGTGCTCAACGTTTGAACTTGACTCCGGAGAAATTAGACTTTGACCTATCCGTGGAGACTCTGTTAGGAGAAGCTTTCATTACATCCACTGTTTATAAATCTTGTTTGATCCAAGTTGGCACCATCACATTACCTGTTGACCTTATCTCTTTAAAGATACATGCATTTGACGTGATTTTAGGGATTGATTGGTTAACTACTCATCATGCCAAAATTGATTGTTTTCGTAAGGTTGTTAGTTTTCATATTCCTAACCAACCTGTTATGCGAATTCAAGCAACTAAACCACTAAAATCAATCACTGTCATATCAAGCCATAAAGTCATTCGTTTATTGAAAAATGGATGTCAAGCTTTCTTAGCCCATGTTATGGATTTGAATAAAGACATGTCAGATTTGAATAATATTTATGTTGTTAGTGAATTTCCTGATGTATTTCCTGAAGAACTTCCCGGTCTACCCCCAAAACGTGAAGTTGAATTCTTTATTGACCTTGAACCTGGTACAAAGCCCATTTCTAAAACCCCATATCGAATGGATCCTATTGAACTTCAGGAGTTAAAGGTCCAACTACAGGAGTTGTTGGACATCGGTTTCATTCGTCCTAGTACATCTCCTTGGGGTGCTCCTATTTTATTTGTAAAGAAGAAAGACAGGAGTATGCGACTTTGTATTGACTACCGGGAATTTAACCATATCACCATCAAGAATAGGTATCCGCTACCTCGCATTGATGACTTGTTTGACTAGTTGCAAGGAGCATAATTATTTTCAAAGATTGATCTTCGTTCTGGATATCATCAACTAAAGACTAGAACTGAGGATATTCCAAAGACTGCCTTCAGAACTCGGTACGGGCATTATGAATTCTTAGTCATGTCTTTTAGGTTAACTAATGCTCCTGTGGCTTTCATGGATATGATAAACCGAGTATTTAAAGAATATTTGGATTAGTTCGTTGTTGTCTTTATTGATGACATCCTCATATATTCCAAGACACGTGAAGATCATGAGCACCATTTGAAGCTGGTACTCCAAAGGCTTCGTGAAAACAAGCTTTATGCCAAGTTAAAGAAATGCGAGTTCTGGCTTGAGGAAGTAGCATTCCTTGGGCACGTGGTGTCAAAACATGGAGTATTTGTTGACCCGGCAAAGATTGAAGCAATACAAAGTTGGGAGCAACCGAAGACAGTTACCGAAGTACGTAGCTTTCTGGGCTTAGCTGGTTATTATCGGAGATTTGTGGAAGGATACAAAATTCGTATGGAGCGAGGAATGCAAAAAGAGTTTTCAAGAGCTCAAGAGGAGACTCATTTCGGCACCTGTTCTGACAATACCATCTGGTTCAGATAGATTTGTTATCTACAACGATGCTTCAGGCAAAGGGTTAGGATGTGTTCTTATGCAGTATGGGAAAGTCATGCTTTCATGCCTCGCGACAACTTAAAGAATATGAGAGGAATTATCCTACTCATGATCTAGAGTTAGCGGCGGTCATTTTTGCGCTTAAAGATCCGGAGGCACTATCTATATGGGGAGAAAGTGGAGATATATTCAGACCATAAAAGCCTCAAATATTTCTTCACCCAAAAGGAACTCAACATGCGGTAATGATGTTGCCTCATGCTGTTGAAAGATTACGACCACACCATTCAATACCATCCTCGAAAAGCGAACATAGTAGCTGACGCATTGAGCAGAAGATCATACGCGGGAACGAGTGCGATGTTGTCAACACAAAGGCCCATTTTGTGTGCTTTACAAAAGATGAAGATAGAATTCAAGACTCCGGGGACCCATGCAATGATGTCAAGTATACGCATAGAACCGACTTTAATCAAAAAACTTAAAGTTGCTCAAGCCACAGACCTGGAGCTAATGTGTATGAAGAAGAATGTACAAAAAGGTGCTATTCTAGAAGAAAGAATCGATGAAGAAGGAATACTTCGAGTTCACTCTAGACTTTGTGTTCCTAACGACTCTGATTTGAAATACAAGATCATGATGGAGGCACACAATACACCGTTTGTAATCCATCCTGGAAGTACCAAAATGTATCGTGATCTTCGACATACATTTTTGTGGAACAATATGAAGAGAGAGATTGCGAAGTTTATCTCGAGGTGTTTAACTTGTCAACATGTAAAGTCGGAGCATCAAGTGCCTAAGGGTCCATTGCAACCACTTGAGATTCCGAAATGGAAGTGGGAACACATTACCATGGATTTCGTTACAGGCCTTCCCACGGTTTCTCAAGGCATAAATGCTATTTGGGTTATTGTTGATAGATTAACCAAGTCTGCTCATTTTTTGCCGATACGGGAGACTTATTCCCTTGAACGTCTTGCTCGTATATATGTAAATAAGATTATGAGATTGCATGGCATGCCAGTATCCATAGTTTCGGATCGTGACCCAAGATTCACTTCAAGATTTTGGGTTAGCTTTGCAAAAGATATGGAGATGATTTATGATTGATTAAGCATACCATCCTCAAAGCAGACGGACAATCAGAGAGGACTATTCAAACTCTTGAAGATCTATTAAGACTCTGTGTCCTAGACTTCAAACGGAGTTGGGATAAGTATTTACCATTGGTGGAATTCTCCTACAACAACAGTTATCAGGCAAGTATAGGTGTGGCTCCATTAGAAGCATTGTATGGACGAAAGTGTTGCTCTCTAATATGTTGGGATGAGGTGGGTGAAGCAACATTGTTGGGACCCAAGTTGGTACATATGACTACAGAAAAGATCCAAATGATTCGACAACGTATACAAACATCACAGGATCGACAAAAGAGTTATGCGGATCTTCATCGAAAGGACGTTGAATTTAGTATTAGGGATCATGTATTGTTGCGAGTTGCTCCATGGAAGGGAGTTACAAGATTTGGTAAGAGAGGAAAGCTCAATCCACGATTTATTGGTCCATTTCAGATTCTTGACCGAGTAGGAAATGTGGCCTATAGACTCGCGTTACCTCCAAGCATGTCTCGTGTTCATAATGTTTTCACATATCTGTGCTTCGTAAATATGTGAAAGACCTGAACCACGTTATTGAGTTAGAACCAGATGAAATAGCCGAAGATTTAACGTACGAGGAGGTACCTGTCAAGATCTTGGATAGGAAGGAGCATGTCCTACGCACAAAGGTCATTCCACAAGTCAAAGTTTTGTGGAGAAACCATGCTATTGAGGAAATGACCTGGGAGTTGGAAACGAAAATGAAAGTGAGGTATCCTCACCTTTTCAAAACACCAGGTACGTTCGTCAATTTTGAGGATGAAATTTCATAAGGAGGGGAGGTTGTAAGACCCCAACTTATTCCAAATGAAATTGAATTTCCTCTATTTATTATTTTGAAATAGTAAGGGTTGATTTGATTAATGTGGTTAGTTATGGGTAAAATGCGCAAATATTTCAAATAAGCAAGTGGTTATAAAATATTCATTGTTGTCGGGGAATATTCGTTTGGTCGTGGAATATTCTTACTGTCGGGGAATATTCGTACGACGGCGCATCCTTGTGTGGGCCCCATAACAAAAAGCGGTTGGATGAAGAAAACGATAAGTATAAGTTGTTTATTAATAACGGCGTAGTTGTTACCATTAATACTATTGAAATACTCGGTGGTTAAAACACGGTAGCACACGGTATTGCACCAATTATTGATTCTTACGTAAGAAGGCACTACTCAATAATTGTTACAGTAATTACTGTTCAGTATTTTATTTTATTGATTCAATAATTGCTACGTTGATATTTTTATTTTATTGATTCGATAATTGTCACTGCACAATATTATTCTATTATTTTAATAATATTATTAGATAACATTATTGGTAATGTCTAGAAAGTTCTGTCTAGGAGAGGTTATTTAATCACGGCGCCAAGAAGGAGAAATCTCACAAGGAAGGCCTCCTCTTTCCTGGGAATGGCCTGATTGTCAGTATTGTGATTCTATAATATTATTTGTGAATAATTAATTATTGATTTATATGATGAGGAAAATATTCATTTTATGTGGATATAGATGGAAAAAAATTTTTATGTGACAATTGTTGAAATTAATATTTTATCTTTTTCTGATAAAATAATTTATTTAAATATATTATTATATTATAATAATATAATAATGGTGATATTTTTACAATGAATGTCAGATATATGAGTATATGAGGAGGAAGAAGTATTTTTGTTACTAAAAATATTTAAAACATGTTTTTCATGTTTGTGGACCCCATTTCTTGATTGAAATTTGATTATAGCCTGTAAAATCGTCCGTATGTGGATTTCGGTCAATTTCTGTTTGGAATTTGGAAAAACTTAAACTTACAAAGTTGTAGAGAATTGAATTTCCTATGGAATGGACATAAGATTCAAATTTTTCTGATAATTGATTTTTGAAGTTTTAATTATTTTTTTTTACAAAAAACATTTTTTTTGATTTAGGTGAGGTGGGCCCCACTTGGTGGGCTGATGTTTTTGGGAAAAATAAGTGTGCGTAGAAATTTTATTATAAATAATAATATTTTATTAAATTTTCTTCTTTGGTGTTCTAAGCAATTTCCTATAAATAGGGTGCTTAGGTTAGAATTGAAAATCACACCAAAAACTAAAATCTTCTCTCTCTATATTATCGAGCGTATTCTTGTGAGTATTTTGATACTTTAAGTGTTGCTATACGGTGCAAGTTCCCTTCAGCACTATATCAAGTATTCCAGTCAGAAGTATTATCTTTTCGAGGTAAGGGATGTTATTTTTTTTATAAATGATATTATTTCTTTCAATATCATTATGCCGAAATATTGGTAAGATTTTTCTTCTGAAATTCTTGTCTTTTAGTGTCGGGGTTACTATTCACGTATACGACACTATTCACGTATATGACACTATTTACAAATACGACACTATTCACAGAAAAATTAATTTTTTGTTTTTTGTCCAAGATATCTATTATGGATACTAGCTTTGATTGTATCCATGTTTTGATCATTCTTGAATTTTACTCCACTATGGTTATTTATGAAGTATTTTTGAACTTGGATTGTTTAAAGTACGAATCCTTAATATTTGTTCTTTTGTTTCCTTTGGATTCGATTTTCTTTAAAATATTTTTCATCATCCTCATCTCTAAATGATGATATTATTGAATATTTTTGGCCTGTAGTGCAAAGATGAATGATTTTCTGATGAATATCTTTGGCCGTAGTGCAAAGATGAACAGGTGTTGAGATGAACATGACCAACTGATGAATATCTTTGGCTGGTAGTGCAAAGATGAATATTTGATTCAAGATATATATTGATTGATGATGGACTTTTAAATTCATAGATAATAGTAGATTTCATTCTCTACGTAACTCTTCTATGAACTATTATTTCCGCTGCAAATATTGATCTGAAACTTGTTGTCTATTATATTCTCTCAGATTTTTTCCTATTGAAGACTAACGATAATTTGTTCTATATTATCTTAGTTATAATATTCTTTACTGGGCTAGTTGAGCTCACCCTTTTCCTTTTTATTCCATTTTTCTTCTCAGGAGGCGAGAATGTAGCGAGTACTAGTCGGGGTATAGAATGAAGGTTCTAGGAAGTTGTTTTTGAAGTCCTCTCTATTTTGTAAAATAGTATATCAATAATTGTAATGAGGACTTATTTGGGTGTGGATATTATCTAGATGACAATATTTGTATTTTAACTCACAGTTTGTGTTGTCTTATTTTGCACGACAATTGTATTAATAAAGTTGTAGTTGTTTTTGTACCATGTATTTGATGACTCAGAATGGGTGTTGTATACCTATTTTGGGGGCGTCACAGTTGGTCTGAACCAATTTGGATTAGCTTAGGGTTTTCTAAGGTTCCAAGATTGAAAGAAGTGGTTTGATTAAGATTGGGTTTAGGTTTGTCTGTGACCCACTCCTTAATCTCCTGAGGTGTCTCAATGTCCTCTTGAATATCCATCAAGTCTGAGTCCAACATTGCATCAAAGTTATAGCCCTTGTAGAGAGAAGGAACCTCATCAACAAGTACAGGCACATCTAATTTCAGAGTCCTGAAATAAAATATGTTTTCACTTAATATATGCAACTGTTTGATCATACAAAAGTGTTAGCATGTACTTAATAAAATAACTGCTAATACTGTAAAGAAAAGCAAACAATTAAAGTTATCTACAGGGCAGAGGGGTTTTTCTGCCCATTTTACCCTCGTCGACCAATGCATGGAGTGCTGCTCCAATTGTCGAGGGCAAAGTCCTGAAGAACTGTAGTGATGGAGGGATCGTCATTGTCCTCCTTCTCCCGAATGATAACCATGACATCTGGGCAATCATCGTCTGGGGTATATCTGTTTGTATGTTCATCATGAACAATGACGCGTATGCCTGACATCATCAAGGCAATGTCATGTTTACGTTTCCGTTCCTTTTCTTCCACTTCGGGATCAGGAATCAGCACCTCTTTTGCTTTGATTGGCACTGGTTTAGGAAGCATCATGGCCACAACATGGGCTGGTACCTTTACTAGAGACTGTATCAACTCATGAGGTAAAGGTAGAGAAAATCGTCGTGGGGTGGAAGCTTGAGGAACCTGCTTGTGGTTATGAGGGTTCCTATGACTGGAACTGGCAGAATAGCCTAGTCCGGCTGTTCCAATTTGACAAGACACTTGAATAGGGTGCTTAATACCCTACTGATTTTTACCAAGCCATTGTCTAGATTGATGACCCAATAACATCATTTCTTGAGTGACCGACATAACCTCGGCAGAAATCTTGGGTACGGGAAGTGGCACTCCAATAGAATGGTATTGCGTGGTACTCACTTCCAGAGTATGAAAACTGGCCGGTTCAACTTCTGAATTAAAGCTGATGATTGGTAGAGTTCCTTGTTCAGGACATTCCGGCTCAGCATTGACAGTGACTAGGCTGTTATTGACAATGTATTTGAGTTATTGATGTAGCGTGGAGGGAACGACTCCAGCCATGTGTATCCATAGTCTCCCCAATAGCAGGTTGTATCCTGAATCTATATTGAGGACGTGGAAGGATACATTGAATGTATTTGGACCAATCTCAATTGGCAACTCAATCTTTTCAACGGAATTTCGTCGGGATCCATCAAAAGCTCTGATAACTGTATGGCTGCTTTGGATCCGTTTGAGATTGACATTCATCTTTACTAAGGTGGCATAAGGATAGATATTTAGAGATGATCCTCCATCTATCAAAACTCCATCTAGCATATACCCGGCAGACAAAACTGCAATGTGCAATGGCTTGCAATGACCGGTCCCTTCGGGCGGTATATCGTTATCAGTGAAGGATATCACATTGTTGTTGAAAATGTGATCAACCAGATGTTGAAATTTTTCCACATCCACTAATTTTGGCAAGTAGACTTCTTCCAAAACCTTCAGTAAGATCTTCCGATGATCTTCGGAAGAGAAAACCAAGTCCAATATAGATATCTGGTGTGGAGCTTCTCGCAAGCTTAAAATCACCTTGGCTTCATTGTGGCCCATAGTGCAGAGGAATTTTTCAATCTTCTCTATGGGAATCTTCCCCTTTGCTTCGCAAGTAGGTTTCATAACCCGTTGAGGAATATACAGTGGATTTTCCCTCGACACTGTAGCAATAATATGAGATGTGGATCCTTCAGCTTCTCCATAATTCCATGGAACTTTGTGTAAGATGACAACAGGATGTTGTGGTCTGAATGGTAAAGAAATTAGCTCTGGTGCGGCCACTTTCAAAGGATTGTCAGCTCCTTTGATTTGAATTGGTTGTATGGGAAATACTTTGACAGTCTCATCATCCACTTCGGATATAACTGCTACTGATCCCTTCCATTTGGTAGGACAGGCGTTCCCACTCTTGAGTTGCACAGTGTAATCATCTGCTAGTTACAGGGCACCACTATCAATAAGATTCTGAATGAGATGGAGGAGTGCCCAGCATTCTTCTGTGCTGTGACCGCGAGAATGTGAATGATACTGACACACTTCATCAAAATTAAATCGTCCTGAACGGGGGTTAATTGGAGGCAGAAGGAAGGTAATTCTTCCTTCATTGATCAACATTTGCAATATCTCCTCCATAGATTGGCCCAGATAGGTAAATTCCCTTTGATTGGCAAAATCCCGACAGGCTTTAACACTTGCTCTCTTCGCAGCCTTATCCTCCATAGCTTCGCTTTCTGAATGTGGTGATGGAGCATTAAGAACAAAAAGGAGATAAGCATGCTCCTGACTGATTAATTGGTATGTGACTTGATGCTGGTGGGTCACCAATTTTGCCAATTGCTCAATTTGCTTGCAAAGAGCTTTCATCTTTCGTTCCATAGTAAATTGGAACTTTGCATAATCCCATCTATCAACACCGTCTTTGAGGGTTTGAGATGATTCACCATTAGAATTGGAACTCTATCCATGTCTCCAGCTAATCATGTTGACCTCTTCTTCTTTGTGTTGAGGAAGAGGGTTGTCTTGCACGTAAGGTTGATCTGGTTTAGTGACCACGATCTCACCGTTGTCTATTAAATCTGGGATCTTGTGTTTCAAGGCCCAACAATCTTGAGTATCATGTCCAGGTGCTCCAACATGATAAGCACATTTCCGAGTAGCATTAAAACCCCTCCCATTAGGGTTGGCTGGCGGAAGAAGATGTGTAATTTTCTTCTGAGTAGTCAGAAGAGCAAGAATATTCTCGAGCGAGTCCCCTAAGGGTGTGAACGTTCGAGGACGCTTTACTTCTCCACTTTTAGGCAATTGATGGTTTGAAGATTGTGCTTGAAAAGGGGAGTAGTTTCTCCTCTATATAGGTATGTTTTGATTGCCTTTTTGACCTTGTAGTATCAAGGAAACATCCTCCTCTTTATTTTTATGGACCCTCTGGGGGTTGTTTCCATAAGATCCGAATTGGATGTCGTCAGCAACTGCTTTAAGAGCGGCTAGGTCTTGAATTTTACCGGACTTCAATCCCATCTCAGCCATCTCTCCGTGCTTGATCATTTCAGAAAATAGTTTGCCAATATTAGCTAAGACTCTCTCATAGAAAGGAGCTTCCTGTACATCTATAAATGTCATGACCATTTCTGATTCTGTCATGGAAGGAATAACTTGAGAAGCAAGGCGCCTCCACCTTTGAGCATACTCTCTGAAAGACTCATTAGACTATTTTTTGACCTTGGTAATTTGGTACCGGTCAGGAGCCATCTGAGATTAAAAACTGTATTGAGTAAGGAAGGCGTGAGCTAGTTCTTCCCAGCTATGGATCTTTGAGTTGTCTAATCTGGTATACCATGAACGGGCTTCTCTAGTCAGACTCTTCTGGAACAGCTGCATTCTGAACTTTTCATTTTTCGCGTAAGATCCAAGTTCTCCAATGAACACCTTTAAATGTGTATAAGGATCCCTTAATCCGTCATATTTTTCAAAATCAAGGGTTTTGAATTTCTCTGGATAATGAACACCAGGGAAGATGCAAAGGTCAGCATATGAAATACTTCCATGTGTTCTAATCCCTTTGAGAACAAAGATAGTTTCCTCCATTTGGAGTACTTTCTTCCTGATATCACCGGTGTCTGGATCTCCTTTAAGATGGGTGCTTTCAGGGCCTTTGTTGGTCGTATCCAACGGATGTTCTAGATTTGTTTTATCTAGACCTTGTGTTCCTCCTTGTATAGAGGATTCTGTATGTAAAGGCATCTTTGTACCCTGAGTGGACTGATGCAATTCTTTAAGCAAGACAACCAAATTTGTGATTTGCTGACTTAATCCATCAAATTCTTCATGAGAAACAGGATTAGACTGGTTAAACGAAGACATGATTGGCTGTAAGCTCGTGGCCTTTTTGGATTTTGAGCGAGTAACAGGCCCAATGATTTCCCTACAAAAGACTTATGTAGTTTAGTCTTAGGGTAATGTAAATGTTATCATAATATGTCTGTTTTAGGAACGTTGTCTTACAAAACCGGGTGTTAATTAATAACATGTATGCATAAGCAATCTTCATATTTTCCATTACATAAAGATGAACATGGAATAAAATTACAAGTAAATGCTTTTACAAGTAATTTGAAAATGGAGAGCATGAAGAAACTTTCCTCCGCGTTTGGTTTATCAGAGGTTGACCTATCTTAGGGTTACTCTCATGCTTTTTGGCATGAAGGTTCCCAGATCATCGCAATCTACTTGATAGAAGTTAATCCGGTCTTTCAACTGGAGCGAACTGGTGGTGCCTTTCCCGAGCCCCGTTGGAATTATTCTTCCTACAAGTCCAAAGAATCAAACACCGACATGGATAGCCTCTGGTGGAGGAACCACACAACATACATTCACATACAACGTGTCTCACCGTTTATGAAAAATGATGACATGTGTGAAGCACTAATATCACTGAGATAGATATAGTATAGTGCAGTAAGTAAAATGCATTTGTACACATTCATCATAAATGTAAATGCAACATTCACACACAAGCATACAACAGCTTTTGAAAAGCTTGTAATAGCGCTTAAGCCCTCTTCTATCGAGTCCCCAGCAGAGTCGCCACCTGTCGATGTCGGGATTTTTAGATGTCCCTTTTCGTTACCTGTTCTTTGGTGTTCTCATGTTAATGTGAGATTTGTTTGAAAAAACAAGTGAAAAAGGCCTGACATGTATAATGTCTACGATTTGACTTTAAGAGTCGCCAGTTGGTGTATTTAACTGGTTGCACCAACGCAATCGAAAAGGTTTGCACATTGACCCAGTGATGTGACACTGCTAAATGGGTCTGTGAAACCGAGATTCATTTGAGTTCGGGGGCTTGATTATGCAGAGGGAAGGTGTTAGGCACCCCCCAACATCCGTGTTGCCACGGTGACCGCTACTTTTCAAGAAACTGTTGTATGAATGTGTGTGTGTGTGTGTGGATCAATGTGCAATTATTTAAAAGTAGTGTGAGGCCTCGTTCACACCTATATACAAAGGGTTTGAATTTATAGAAAAATTCAATTTTAAACAAGATATAGCAATGAAGTTTTGTAAAAAGATGTTTTTCAAACCCTGTGCTCAATTGGAATTGAGACCTTTTCATACTTCCATTTTATTATTAAAATGTTTGGCTTGTTTGCTTTTATTTTTGAGATGCGAAGCATCTTCGAGAAAATAATATACAGCAGTGCCGAACTCCTCATGGGCATGACAACCATCCAAGGAAATTTAGACATCAGAATAATGTATAAGTCGCCATATTTGAAAAAATGTCCATCATGGGAACCGAATCTAGATTCAAGAGATGAATATGTGATCACATGATTCCTAGGCTCACATGATATCTGCAGTTTGTATGGAAAGTAAAGTAGCGATTATATATATATAAAAGTCGTAAATAAATATATACGTACATGATCAACCACCCACGGCGACTCCATGGGGATCGGAAATGTAAATATATAAAAGCGGTAAATATATATATATGGACATGATCAACCACCACGGAAGTAAACCTGTGGGACGAAATGTAAATAAAGCAAATAAAGTAATCAAGCGCCACGAAGTAAACTCAGCAAGATGAAATGTAAATAAAGTCATAAAAGTAATCAATCGCCATGAAGTAAACTCAGTGCAGACAAAATGTAAATAAACTCGTGCAAGATGAAGTGTAAATAAAGTTGTAAAGCAATCAACCCGCCACGTAAGTAAACTCCAGGCGAGATTTAAATGTAAATAAAACATAAAAGGCCATGAGTAAAGTCCGGGCTGACAGAAATGTATATATATATATATATATATATATAGCGAGAACGTATTCCGGATGTAAATCCTGTGCTCATCGGATATGTCCGACAATAATTATATATATATATATATACGTATATATATACATAAAAGCGTGTAAATATAGGATATAAAATCCAGCTCATCGAGATATGTTCCACAACAATGCTATATATATAAGTATATATATAAAAGCAAGTAAATGCTCCAGACATAAGTCTAGGCTCAATCGAGGCATAACTCGATAATGTTAGTCCATATATAAAATATATACATATATATATATATATATATATATATATATATATATATATATAGATAGAAATGAAAACCACGGACCAAAGTCCGGGCATACGCACACAACACGACTCTCAATGTGTATAACAGTGTGTATAAATATGAAGAAAAAGGCTTTATAGAATGTAAGAAGGCTTATAGTGGGCTGCCAATGTAGACTTCTATGACCCTATATGGATAAACACTCAGCTCCCGTCAGATAAATATATAGCTATATGTGAGATAACAGATGTTTAAAATGAGGAAACACTCAATATGGGTGTATACAGAGCAAATTAGACAGGGCTTCCTCGCCTTTCTCTCTTTTTCTCTCCCTCAAAATGGCTGGCCGAAGGTCTATATTTATAGACTGATGGCCGTAGGTGTACCTACGGCAGCCGCAGTTGCACCTGCGGCTGGTTGAGGTGTCCCCGGGCTTTGCGGGTCCCGTCGTCTCGAAGTACGTGCACTCGTGCACTGTAATGTTCGTTCGAACTTGCAGAACTTCAATCCGAGCATCCGAATGAGGTATATGTGACCTTCTTCGGACCGCTTGTGTCGAGAGTTACGCAATGACATGGATTAGAGGTTGTACGAAGTCAAGAAGTGGGGACCATGCCCATAGTCTTCAAGCTTCAAATTCTATCCGGTGTGTTGTCACGCGTAATAGTCACTCAGGATTGTAACTCCTCGGTTCTTGTGGGACATTATTGTAGGTATGTATGTATGAAGTGTTGAGACGACGCACAGGTGTTGAAGTGGCAAGATGACGTTTGACTCTTCACCGGGGTTATCGCCGGTTTGAGTTGAAAGTAGACGTTACTCAGGGTTACATCTGAGATTGGACTACTTGTTTGTATGCCGCAATATCATCTTGTGAGGGTGCCTGTCTGCCCGGTGTTAGCTTCGGGTCTGAGGGATGAGTGCCTCAGCAAGAGGTCTGAGATTGAAGCTGATATCATGCATTTTGAAACAAGCATCTCTAGAGTTATCGCCAAAAATGCGATAGCATTCCTTGGGGTTATCGCCAAGGACAAAACTCGGGGTTATCTCTGAGGTTGGAAATGATCCTTCAGGTGTGTGTTCTGGGGTTGGAAATGACGTCCCGGTGTGTGTCCCAAGTTTTGAGATTGATCTCCGGTAGTATCTGGAATGGATGTGAGCTGTCTTCCAGGGTTATCTTCGAAAGACGAATCTGCCCTCCTATAATGTCAGTAACAGGCGTGCAGAAAATTTTGAGAGTCTACAGTACTTTATGAATAGTACTTTTGTAAATAGTACCGTATAAATGAATAGTACTCCTGGACAGTACTCCGACATGAAAAGCTTAAAATTTAATATGAATGTGAAGAATATATCCTTGTGAAGCGATACTAGATGAAGCACAAATTTTAAGGATATTCTACTGATTTCACGGAGTATAGAAGAAATACTTTAACAGAATGAGGGTATAATCAGGAGTACGAAATGAAATAATATTACTCACATACTACAGAGTATGGAAGAAAATATTATTCCTTATGAATACTGAACAAAAATAATATCTCTTACCTCAGAAGAAGATTGGATACTTGAATAGTGAGGTAGCAGACTTCTCTTCTTCTTTCTCTCTATAGCCTCTCTCTCTATAATTGCTCTTGTGAGTCTTAGTGAATTGGTGAGAATGAAAGAAGAATGAGCTTCTATTTATAGGAAAATATAGTTTTGATAATTGCACGTTTTGGGGCTCGAAATATTACAAAGTATAATACCTTCATCTTTTCCTTCATTTTTAATTTAGTCCTCGCAAGTATTATCAAACTTGCACCACCTCCCCTAATAGTACATCATGTGAATCAATAGTAAATTCATGTGAATCAATAGTTCTATACATGTGAAAAAAATAGTTGCAGTATAGTACCTTCATTTATACCTCCATTTTTAATTTAGTCATGTAAGTATTATCAATCTTACACCACCTCCCCTAATAGTACATGCATGTGAATCAATAGTACCCACATGTGAACAAATAGTTATAATCATGTGAATTAATAGCAATTAATTTCTTATTTATTCGATTAATTACCCGATTGGTCAATATAACCTCCAGATATCAATTATTATCAAAATAAATGTCGATTTTCACTAACACTAATAATCCCAACACAATGAAACTATTAATTTCATCTTTAATCAACACGAACTTATTCATCATTAATATTATAACAGTAAGACCCCAACTTTTATGAATAAAGATTAATTTTTCTCGAAATATATTTTTGAATATTATGGTGTGGATATGATATAATGTTATAGTTGTGGGTAATATTTACAAATTTTGCAAAGTAAGCAAGTTGTTATAAAATATTCGATTGGTTGGGGAATATTCGTACGACGGCACAATCATTGGTGGACCCCAAAACGAAAGTATTGTCGTAGTTAGAAAACGACAGGATATTCTTTTTATAAAAATAAATGTAACAATCCAAAAAAAATTTAAATTCTAATTTTAAATATTTATTGAATTATATAAATATTTAATTGGTGTGTTTATTGCTAAATAAATATTTGTCTAATTTGATTTGATTTGATTATTTATTTGTGAAATAAATAATGAATGTGTGAAGGAAATTTATTATTATGAGGAAATATTCTAATTTAATTTAATTATTAAGTTAGAGAGTTTATAATGATTAAATGAATTATTATATTATTCAATAAATTGTTATTAGAATTAATTAAATTAAGTATGAAAACTTAATTAAATAAAGTGTGACAAATAACTATAATATAAAGGAGTTATTAGAATAAATTAAAGGAGTTTAATTTAGTTTTGTCAAACAAGGCTTTATTAAGTCTTTAATTTTTAAAGAGTTTTGCCAAACGGAACCTTATGACTTTTGGATTTTTGATTTTTGAATTATTAATAATATAAATTAAATAAATAAAATATAAATAATATATATATATATATATATTAATTTTTGGTAACCGATAACTTATTAGTATATTTAATATAACGTCAGTTTTTTTTTACGTTTGAAAGCGGACGTTAGTTTTGTTTTAATATTATGTATAGTGTATTTGGTTTAAACCAAAGTGTAAGAGGAAAGTTACAGAGAAAAAGAAAAGTATTTTCAGAGAAGAAAAGTTGTCAGAGAATTTGAGAGAGTTTGAGAAAGAAAAGGGTGGGATTTCAAAGCAAGTTCTAAGTGTTCAAGCAATTCTCAGTGAAAGGATTTTCAAAGCAACAAAAGGTAATTTCCCATAAATTTAACATTATATACGTTTTAATTTCTCTGTGTTCTTGATTGTAGTACAAAATTATTTATAAAAATTGTTTGAAATCCATATTTTTATAATAGGTGATGAAATCATATGAATATGTGGTTGTAATAGGATAACTATCAGATATATATATATATATATATATATGATTGTATGATGAGCATATATATATGTATGAGATTGTATGAATTATGTCAAAAGGAAATAACATAGCTTTATAGTAAAAATATATGCATGAACATGTTTTGTAGGATACCTAAATTATTTGATTGTATGCTAATTGTAAAATTGAACTGTGATTATGTTAATTGGGTATGAAATAAAAAGAACGTGATTGCAAGGAATCAAATTAGTATTACAGTGTTCACTGTGTCAAGAAATATAAAACAAAATGGAGTTTTGGTTTTAAAATATGTTATTCTAGTATTTAATTTACTAAAATTATGGTTTAAGTTGTGTTAAATTAGTATATGTATGCTTGGTGAAGTTTATGTGTAATTTCCATAAGTTATACATGTTAATTGGTGTTAGGAATTAAGATACAGTAGCTTTGTTATGTTTTTCATTTTGGTGTGTTCAGATTGAGCCTCAGTTACCAAATTTCGGCTTGACTTAAATTCTCGCCTCTCAATACCAAAGTTGAGTCGAAGCTCGAGTTTTCAAGATCATAATACGGCCATGGCTTCTGGCTTCACGCTTGCCACGCTTGGCCACCATTATATCATGTAGCATTAAAGCCATAAATACATTATCACAACAAAACGCTAATTACACAAAGATAAACCGTAAATACAGTGATTAATAGAATGTCCAGAAATGACTTTTGTTTTGTACAAAGTCTGTAATTTTTGATGTAATGCAATAATATGACTGCTAAAATATAATTTTTAGTTATTATGGTATTATAGTGTTGTGAATGAGCATATTACTAATAATTAACGAGTGTTATTATTATGTTATTGGTGTAACTTGATTATACGATTAAGCATCAAGCCATACATGAAATAAATACTTGTAGAATATTTGAAATGACTAATTGTATCCTAATGATATGTAATTAGGATATTGTGAATCAAACTATTACGGTTTAGCCTACAAGCAAGGCAAGTTCTCTAACTTAAACTCGAGTTGTTATTTTTTTTTAGTACATTAGTGGATAATTATTGTTGATGATTCCATATCTAATATTATTATTGAATATTCACATTATGACAAGTTTTTTCTAACTCTAACCTTCCTTTGAGCAAGTTTCTTGTGTTTAACTTATTTATGATGATGCAAGTTTTCTAAACCTTATTATGATATTGAGCAAGTTATTCTTGTCTTTAACTTGTTATTTAGCATGCAAGTTTATATATTCTGATGTTTAATAAGTTTTATCGTCAATTTAATTACTATTTGTTATGCATGCTTAGTACTAAATTTTAAATGTCCTTAGCTTATCATTGTTCAAGCAAGGCATGTTATGATTATTCAGTGTTTATGCTATTAGATTATTCCTAAAACATGATCTTAATTTATAATGTCAATTCAGTTATGATTATTCCATAACATAACGTTATTAATTTTGTATTCAACTAATCCTTAGTTAATGACCATTGAATTCTAAATTACCCTTGAAAGATATCCAAACCAAACTTACTTTGGTGCGGACTTGTACTCTAAATACTGAGATGAACAACCCTATTTGTTAGGGGATAACTTACGCATAGCGTTAAAATGTTTGTGCACAATACATTGTACGAAGGGCTAATCCCCCTAAGTACGAGGAGTCCTTATAGTCTTATGACTGTTAAAGTTTAAGTTAAAATATTACTTATAACTATGGACATAGTTCGTGGTCTTATGACCCTCAGATGAATGATTCAGAATTTTGATTATCATTGATAGAACTTATTGTTCAGTTCTATTGATCCTATTAATTGGCAATTGTTGTAAAGCTTTATTCATTATTATTTCAAGTGAGCCTTGTTTGCTCACTCTTGCTTATATAAACATTACAGCTAAAGTTGAGAAGGTTGATGTACCTAGCACGAGTAAAGGAAAGGGAAAGATGAACAAGTATTGAAGACTTGTAATCATGTTGACATTTCTGTTGTCAGACTTTTTTTATTGATGTAATGAAGATATTTAATTTTCCGCTTTTGAATGATTGTATTTTAAAGTTAGATAACCTGGGAGATTTTTTTTTTATTAATGTAATCCTTTAATGGGAAGGTTTATTATTCAATTTTATTATAATTGGGTAGTTAGATATGAATGTGTTTATCAAGTGAACACCAAATCTTGAGGTAATGAAGTACCTGGATTTCGAGGTGTCACAGGTTGGTATCAGAGCTTTAGGTTATGAACCTTAGGTGGGGAAAAGCCTTAGGAAGTAACCTTTGAAAAGATAGTGATGATAAACTCTTATCGAGTTTTAAGGAAGAAGTAATAAAACACTTATGTGATTATGTGATTACAACTTATGTGCTCGTGAGTGTCGAGTAGTAATGATTAGTAATTAAAACTTAAAATTTTTGTTGTCAGGATGGCTAATGTAGGAGAATCCAGTCAGGCTAGAGAGGTAAGACCCCAGATGCCTAGAGAGGAGGAGCCTCGAGATATTCAGATGGTTTGGGAACAACTACTGCCACGGGAATCATCTCCGTTGGTCACAGTAGTTGAGCAAGAGGGATTGCCTGATGAAGATGATGAGATAGAGACGGACGAGGAGGACCCCGTGGAGCTGCCATAGTCGGATGAGGATGAGGAGGAGGAGGAAGAGATTCCACTCAACTCGATTGCTGCCCATATGTACGACGAAGTATACGATCAAAATGTAGAACTTTAGGATAACATCAAGGAATTGAGAGAGATAGTAGTTGAACGTCTGAATAATGTTGAAGACAAGCTGGTCCACACTGAAGAAGAGAATGAACAAATGACAGCGGAGATTGCAGAGATGAAGAACAAGCTGAAGGAAAAATCTACTAAGAGGACAAGAGCCGAAGACGCATACGAGGAAGCTTATCAACGAGCCGGGATAGCAGAGAGAGACGCACAAGCAAATAGGATGAAGATGGAAGAGATGAATAACGTATTCAACACCGTGATTAATCGAGCTCAAGATCAGGTCATGGGTTATCCGATTCAGTTCGAGACGCTGCCATCATACATATTAGATCGCCAAATACTGTTCCGTATTATGGAGGAAGAGCGTCGTAAGGCTACGCATCTTAGTAGGACATTGTAGGAAATGTATCTGATGTGCAATTAATGATATGATAAATAAAATGTAAATCCCAGGTGTTATGTAACCTATGGGATATGATGATGATGTTATCCTGAAACTTTAGTAGTTCAGGAAAGTAATGTAAATAGTAGAGATGCTATTGATCTTATGTTGTCTAAAAGATTATGAATGAATAAAAGTTATTATTTTATTCAAAGTGTTATGTCTTATGTGATGATATTTTATGAAGTGCAAGTTAAGTAGAAAATACTTAAAGAAATTGAGTAATAGTCTAATGGGTGTATTTTAACATAAAATGCCTCCAAGACTTCAACCCCGAAAAAGAACCCATGAGGGATCTACCAACATTAACAACGTTGAAGCTAACCTCGTTCAACAGTTAGTGACGTTACTGACGGGTGCGTTATAGAATCAACCGCAGAATCAAGCTACAACTTTTAAGGACTTCAAGGCGATTGGACCACCAGAATTCCGTGGGTCTATGAATCCAGTTGAGGCACAAACCTGGATTATGGAGATAGAGAACGTGTTTGATGTAGCTAGGGTAGGGGAGGATCAGAAGACTGCTTTTGCAACATTCATGTTGAAAGCAGAGGCTAGTTATTGGTGGCAAGCCAATAAGACTCGAGGAGGACAAGGGGTGATAACATGGAACAGGTTTAAGGAGATATTCTTCGAGACTTATTTTCCAGAGAGTTCGAAGAATCTAATGGGGGTGTAGTTTTTGGAACTGAAACAGGGCACAATAATGGTAGCGGAGTATGCCGCAATATTTAACGAGTTGGCGAGGTCTGCGCCATATCAAGTCAACACGGATGAGCGCAAGGCTAGGAGGTTTGAGCAGGGACTGAAACCATGGTTATACAGTAGGGTCTCCCTGTTCTAGCTAAAGACATTCGCAGCGGTGCTTGAGAAGGCAATTCTCGCTAAAAGTAGAGGTGAGGCAATAACAAAGTTTAATCAAGAACAGAAAAAGAAGAAGAATGAGGGTGAATGTAAGAATGGTGGATGGAATGGTGGAAATGGTAATAATAACTTGAATAGAAAATGGAATGGAAATATGGGTTAGGGAAATCAACAGGGTAACCAGCAGAATAAGAAGTTTGAAGCATGTGCTACATGCGGAAAATTTCACAAGGGGGTGTGCTTAATGGGGAAACGTGTATGCTTTAACTGTGGCCAGGAGGGTCACATCGCCCCAAATTGTAATCAACCCAAGAAGAACATTTGCTTCACATGCGGGTCCAAGGATCACTTTGCTCGTGAGTGCCCTAAGAAGAGAACTTGGGAGACAGCAGGAAGCAAGGGAGGTAGCAGTGGAGGTACATTGCCCATTACGAGACCAACTTCATCCAACAGACCCACAACCAGAACTTTCAACATGACTGTGCAGGATGCAGTGCAATCAAAGGATGTTGTGTTAGGTATTATCCCAATCAATGATGTTGATGCTTGTGTATTATTCTATTCGGGTGCTACTTGCTTATTTATATCTGATGAATTTGCTAAGAGGTTAGAATTACATAGTGAAGAATTGAATTTCCCTTTAAACATAGAAATTGCAAATAGGGAAGTGATTCCTGTTAGGTTCGTATACAAGAATTGTAGGGTAAACATTAAGGGAAATGTCATGATGATAGATTTAATTCCAATAAAACTTGGAGAGTTTGATGTTATTTTGGGAATGGATTGGCTATTCAATTATGGAGCGATAATTGATTGCCAAAAGAAATGTGTAAACCTTTTGACTCCGTCAAAGGTAGTTTTCCATGGTAGCAAATCGCCTAGACATGTGAGATGTCTGATGATTATGCAGACCAAGAAGTTATTGAGTCAAGGTTGTGTGGGTTATTTAGCTTACATAGTCGATACTCAAAGGAAGGGGGTGAAACTGGAAGAGATACCAGTGGATAGGGAATTTGTAGATGTGTTTCCGGAGGATTTGCCAGGACTTCCGCCTGATCGAGAAATTTAATTCGTGATCGACTTAGCGCTAGGAACCACTCCAATATTGAAGGCCCCATACAGAATGGCTCCGGTAGAGATGAATGAACTGATGGTACAATTGCAAGAGTTGTTAGACAAGAAGTACATTCAGCCAAGTGTGTCACCGTGGGGAGCACCGGTGTTATTCATGAAGAAGAAGGATGGGTCAATGCGTCTTTGCATTGATTATAGGGAGTTAAAAAAAGTCACTATTAAGAATAAGTATCCATTGCCAAGGATAGATGACTTGTTTGATCAGTTGAAGGGTGCTAGATATTTCTCAAAAATAGATTTGAGAAGTGGGTATCATCAACTGAAAGTAAGGAAGGAGGATGTACCAAAAACGGCATTCAGAACTCGGTATGGACATTACGAGTTTCTGGTGATGTCTTTTGGTTTGACAAACGCCCTTGCAGCGTTCATGGATTTGATGAACAAGGTGTTTAAACCATTCCTAGATAAGTTTGTGGTGGTATTCATTGATGATATTTTGGTGTATTCAAAATCTCAAGAAGAACATGTGGAACATTTACATTTGACATTGGAGACGCTAAGAAGGGAAAAGTTGTACGCGAAATTCTCTAAGTGTGAATTTTGGCTAGAACGTTTACAATTCATTGGGCATGTGATTGACAAAGATGGGATTTTAGTGGATCCATCAAAAGTTGAGGCCGTAATAAATTGGTAACAACCAAGAACGCCTTCGGAGGTAAGGAGTTTCTTAGGACTGGCGGGGTACTATAGACGGTTTATTCAAGATTTTTCCAAGATTGCCACTCCGTTAACAAATTTGACAAGGAAAGCTGTAAAATTTGTTTGGATGGAGAAGTGTGAAGAGAGTTTTCAAGAATTGAAAAAGAAGTTAAGTGTGGAACCTGTGTTATCATTACCAGATAATACAGGAAACTTTGTGGTGTATAGTGATGCCTCACATAAAGGATTGGGTTGTGTTCTTATGTAGAACAGCAAAGTTATTGCATATGCATCAAGACAACTGAAGGACTATGAGAAAGGATATCCGACTCATGATTTAGAGTTGGCTGCGGTAGTATTTGCTCTATAGATATGGAGACACTATCTCTATGGAGAAAAATGTGAAATCTACACAGACCATAAGAGTCTGAAGTATATTTTCACACAGAAAGACCTGAACATACGTCAAAGGAGATGGATGAAATTATTAAAAGATTATGATTGTGAGATCTTTTATCATCCAGGCAAAGCGAACGTGGTTGCAGATGCTTTAAGTAGGAAAGGTCGAGAAAAGTTAATGTTGATAATTACTCAGGAGGAGCTTATTTCAGCAATGACAAAGCTAGAGTTGGAAATAAAATTTCCAAAAGAATCCGATGAACGACTATTCCAAATGGAAGCTAGTTCAATTTTGGTGGACAAAGTTAAGAATGCTCAACTACAAGATGAAGAATGTGGGAAAATCAAAGAGAAAATGGTTGAGAGTAGTAATGTGAAATACAAGATCGATACTAAAGGGTTATTAAGATTCAAGGGAAGAATTTGGATTCCAGCATTACCAGAAATTAAAGAAGAAATCTTGACCGAAGCTCATAGTTCAAGATACTCAATTCATCTAGGAA